>JAQPPZ010003056.1:0-1403750 GCA_028583015.1 Wollemia nobilis | reverse complement strand
ATCTCCACTCTTATGCCATCAAGCTCTTCAAAGATGAAGTTGTGTGATGTGCATGGAATTTTATGATGTAATTTTGGGCCAACCATTTATATGAAAGAGGCATGGGTTATATGAGTCTAGGTCCCTAAGTGTCATCATCACTATTGAAGGTCAATTCTTAAGGATCCTAGAGGTATATCCTCCTACTTTTATGATGCAGGAGCATCCGGCGACAGTAGGACAATCTGGCATCAACCGGGTTTTCAAAATAATTTGTTTAAATTTCCAAGGCAAAGTGAGAAAGGGGGTCACAAAATTGCGACCCCAGAGGCTGCGACAAGGCGGAGGCTGGTTTTGTCGTGATATCACGACATTGCGATATCGTGACATTTTCGGAGAAGGAGGCAAGAAGGGGTTTTCCGTCGCGATGTCGCAACATTTTCAGAGGCAGGAGTACGGAGGGAGTTTACGTCACGATATCGTGATGTCTTTGAAAGCAAAGGCGCGAAGGGTTCAAAGAATAGCGAAGTCAAAGTTGACAATGGGCTCGAAAGACGAAGGCGGAGAAGAACCAAAACTTGAGGCATGGACTCAGAGGCAGAAATTCCAAAGGCAAAGATAGAAGGCAACGGAAGGGGAGTCACGAAATCGCGGCTCCAAAGTCGAAGGAAGAAAACAAAGGCAGGGGAGCCACGAAATCGTGACATGTCACGATTTCGCAGCTCCGAAGGCAGGGCAAGTACGAAAGGGCGTGGGAGTCACGAAATCGTGACATGTCACGATTTCACACATGTCACAAAATCGTGGCTCCAAAGGCATAGCAAAGGCAGAAGGGTGTGGGGGTCGCGATACCGCGACATGTCGCGATATCCGACCAGTTAAAGGCTACCACGTGGATTGAGAGTTCACGGCCGGTTGAAGATAGTTTTAAAAAAAAAAAAATTCGACACGTGGACAGGCCGCGGCCGAGAAAAGAGGTAGAGGGTGCAGATGAATGTTCTGACAGCAACTGTTCCCGAGAGACAGTCTGGAAGCGGTGGTTGCAGGGCAAGGGGAGTATTTAATGCAAGCTCCAATAGGGGATCGGGGCAGTTGCCCATTGATGAGGAGATTCGACAACTTGCAGAAGAAGGGGACTTTTTTTTTTTAATTTTTGGATTTCACGCTAGTGGGCATTAATTGCCTAGGGAGCCGAGACTCCGATATAAAACTCAGAATTTTTGTTTTAGAGAGGTAGGGGGATTGGAGAAGAACAAGGCAGAGACAGAGAGCAGGAAAGAAGACCAGGCCGAGCGTGGCCATTGTAAAGCCTGCGGGCTATTTTATTTTGATGCATGTAAATATTTTTAGCAGATTTTAATGAGAAAGTCGAATTTGTGAAGGTGTTGGATTTTCCCGGTCCCCATTAGTGGTATCAGAGCGGGAGTTCCTGAGAGTGTGACAGACCGCCGGACGTGAGGCAGTCACACCAGGATCTGTGGGAAGGCTCGTGAGAAAGTGAGAAGATGCCTCCACGAAGAAACCGTGGTGGAGTAGGAAATGTGGTGCCGGCCAAAGATTTTTGAGTTTTGCAGTGGCAAGTTCAGGCCCTGCAAGAAGAACTGCACAGAGGACACGAACCGAGAAGAGAAGCAGACAGTGAAGATGAAGTAGATGAAGAGGAAAACCAGTTTGAAGAAGAAGAAGAAGTTGTAGATCGGGCATAAGCCAGACTGTACAAGGCCATATCCCAGATCGGGAAGAGGCCGAAGATAGAAGTTTCCACGTATTTCGAGAACTTGAATCCGGAGGAATTGATTGATTGGATAAATGACCTGGAAGAATACTTCGAGTATGAAGAAGTTGAAGATCCCGAGCGGGTCAGATTTGCCAAAACCAAATTAAAAGGTCATGCCAGCATATGGTGGAAGGGAGTACAGCTGGAACGGAATAGAAGAGGAAAATAATGGATAACCAGATGGGTCAGAATGGTTGAAAAATTAAAGAGACAGTTTATTCCGGCAGATTATGAGTTGGATCTGCTGAGAAAAATGCAGGGTTTGAGACAGCTAAATAAAATTGTCCAAGAATATACGGAGGAATTTTATAAAATCTCCATCAGAACCGGCCATTTAGAAGCAAGCAAGGAAAAGGTGGCCCATTATATTAATGGGTTGAGACCCAGTGTCCAGGAAGAGTTGAGCTTAGTGCGGGTGAGCACCATTGAAGATGCTTACCAGTTTGCTCTGAAGGTTGAAGAAAAACTGAACAGAAGGTTTGAGAGCAAGCAAAGAGGAAAAGGACCTGGAGGAAATACCGGTGGAAGAAAGGAGGAAGGAAAGGAAGAGAAGAAAGAAGAGGTTAGCAGCAGCTGGAATCAGAAAGAAGATGAAGAACCCAAACCGCAAGTTCAGAACAATGGCTACCCAAGAGGAAGAGGTAGATCTGGACGCGGGTATGGAAGAGGAGTGTTTCGGGGAACATGTTTCCACTACGGAGAAGAGGGGAATCGGGCATATGAGTGTCCCCAGCACCCCGAGAGAGTGAACAAGAAACAAGTGGGTCCTTCCATAGTTGTTGTGGTAGCTGAAGATGCTGACTCAAAACATTCTGAAGAAGCTGAGAAAGGAGAAGCAATGATCGTAAGGAGGGCCATGTTGATTGATGAAGACAAACCTGAGCAGAGGAGAAGCGTTCCGCACACGGTGCAAAAGTGCAGGCAAAGTCTGTAATGTTATTATAGACAATGGGAGTACAGACAACTTAGTTTCCGATGATATGGTTGCTAAGTTGTAGTTGGAAAGGAGGAGACACCCGCATCCATATTGAATTGCGTGGTTGCGGAAGGACCACAGAGCATGGGTTCGTGAATAGTGCTTAGTCACATTCAATATTGGGAAGTACCAGGATGAGGTCCTGTGTGATGTTTTCCCCATGGATGCTTGCCATTTGTTGTTAGGGAGGCCATGGCAGTTTTATCGGAGTGCAGTGCATGATGGTCATGCAAATATGTATTCCTTGATAAAATATGGGGTGTGGCACAAGTTGAAGCCATTACAGACAGTAGATGAGAGGGTGTGCAGTAATGCCAGGATTTGTCTGGTAGAAGGCAGAAAATTTTTCCAAGAAACAAAAATTGAGCAGGTTGTAAAGGTTGATGAGTGTTCGGAGATATTGCAAAGGACACGGACCGAATAGCATAGAAGTGAAGGTCACTTCTCCTTTTTACCCGGGTGTCTGATGCAGGAGCATCCGGTGACAACAGGACAATCTGGCATCAATCGGGTTTTCAAAATAATTTGTTTAAATTTCCAAGGCAAAGTGAGAAAGGGGGTCACGAAATCGTGACATGTCGTGATTTCATGACATGTCACGAAATCGTGACCCCAGAGGCTGCGACAAGGCGGAGGCTGGTTTTGTCGCGATATCGCGATGTCGCGATATCGCGACGTTTTCGGAGAAGGAGGCAAGAAGGGGTTTTTCGTCGTGATATCGCGACGTCGCGATGTCACAACGTTTTCAGAGGTAGGAGTACGGAGGGAGTTTACATCACGATATCGCGACGTCTTTGAAAGCAAAGGCGCGAAGGGTTCGAAGAATAGCGAAGTCAAAGTTGACAATGGGCTCGAAAGACGAAGGCGGAGAAGAACCAAAACTTGAGGCATGGACTCAGAGGCGAAAAGTCCAAAGGCAAAGACAGAAGGCAACGGAAGGGGAGTCACGAAATCGCGGCTCCAAATTCGAAGGAAGAAAACAAATGCAGGGTAGCCACGAAATCGTGACATGTCACGATTTCGCGACATGTCACAAAATTGTGGCTCCGAAGGTAGGGCAAGTACGGAAGGGCGTGGGAGTCACGAAATCGTGACATGTCATGATTTCACGACATGTCATGGAATCGCAGCTCCAAAGGCAGAAGGGCATGGGGGTCGCGATATTGCGACATGTCATGATATCGCGACATGTTAAAGGCTACCACGTGGATTGAGAGTTCGCGGCCGGTTGAAGGCAGTTTAAAAAAAAAAAAAAATTCGACACGTGGACAGGCCGCGCGCATGGGAAAAGAGGTAGAGGGTGAAGATGAATGTTTTGACAGTAACTGTTCTTGAGAGACAGTCTAGAAGCGACGGTTGCAGGGCAAGGGGAGTCTTTAATGCAAGCTCCAATAGGGGATCGGGGCAGTTGCCCATTGATGAGGAGATTCGACAACTTGCAAAAGAAGGGGACTTTTTTTTTTAATTTTTGGATTTTGCGCTAGTGGGCATTAATTGCCTAGGGAGCCGAGACTCCGATATAAAACTCGAAATTTTTTATTTTAGAGAGGGAGGAGGATTGGAGAAGAACAGGGCAGAGACAGAGAGCAGGAAAGAAGACCAGGCCGAGCATGGCCATCGTAAAGCCTGCGGGCTGTTTTATTTTGATATATGTAATTATTTTCAGAAGTATTTTAATGAAAAAGTGGAATATGTGTTGGTGTAAACTTCTTTAAAACAAAAAATTTTTGACACGTGGACAGGCCACGCGTGCGGGAAAAGAGGTAGAGGGTGCAGATGAATGTTCTGACAGCAAGCATCTGTTCCCGAGAGACAGTCTGGAAGCGGCGGTTGCAGGGCAAGGGGAGTATTTAATGCAAGCTCCAATAGGGGATCGGGGCAGTTGCCCATTGATGAGGAGATTCGACAACTTGCAGAAGAAGGGGACTTTTTTTTTTAATTTTTGGATTTTGCGCCAGTGGGCATTAATTGCCTAGGGAGCCGAGACTCCGATATAAAACTCAGAATTTTTGTTTTAGAGAGGGAGGGGGATTGGAGAAGAACAGGGCAGAGACAGAGAGCAGGAAAGAAGACCAGGCCGAGCGTGGCCATCGTAAAGCCTGCGGGCTGTTTTATTTTGATATATGTAATTATTTTCAGAAGTATTTTAATGAAAAAGTGGAATATTGTGTTGGTGTAAACTTCCTAGTCCCCGTCATTTTATTTCTTTAATTAGTGTCAAACAGTGCACCAATATGGTAGCCAAAATAAGAATAATTATTCTACTAATATTCAAGCCACAAAGTAGAGGGAGGATCATCACTACGTCAATTGTAATCCCTATGCAAAAAAATCACATGGACCAGATTGTAGCAAAATATATGACTTGTTCATGTGACCAATTAGAGTTCCACTTCATTATGAGGTAAAGTATTCCATTGATTTAGTTCCAAATTCTTCTTTACCTAATGCACCTATTTGGAACATATTAGTACTTAAAAATAATGAAATCATGAAGCAAAACCAAGAATTAAATTAAAATGGATATATCAAACCATCACCATTTGATAGTCCAATTATCTTAGATCCAAATAAATATGGAATGTGGAGACTTTGCATTGGCTACAAAGATTTTAGTAAAATCACTATGAAGAACCATTATCCATTGCCTCAAATAGATGACTTGTTGGATTAACTCTACAGTATAAAGTTATTCATAAAAAATTATCTCAAATCCAACTATCATCAACTATCCATGGAGCCCATTGATGTATGGAAGACTATATTCAAATACAAGGAGGGTTTATTTGAGTGGATGGTTATGCCTTTGGGCTTGACTAATTAACCTGCCACATTCATAAGGATGATGGATGACATCTTGCAATTCTATACCAACTTATTTGTGGTTTCCTACTTAGATGAGATTCTTATTTATAATGATATGTGGGAGGAATATTTACAATATGTTTAATAGGTACTTTAGATTCTACAAAGACACAAGTTATATGCTAGTTTGGAAATGTGCTCATTATGGTGAAAATTCAATACCTTGGGTATATTATTGAAAAATAGGGGGTCCATATTGATCCTAATAAAACTCATGTAATTATAGATTGACCTACCCCAAAGATTCAAATAAAGCTTCACAAATTTTTGGGTCTTGTCAATTCTATCAAATATTTGTATTGGGGTTCTCACACATTGCTTGGTACACCAAGTGACCAAAGGAGGTATTAAATCCAATTTCTATTGGGGAGATGCAGAATAGAAGGTATTTGAGAGGTTGAAGGACCAATTATATTAAGCTCCTATAGTTTCCCTATCTAATATACATAAATATTTTCAATAACTAATTGTGCATTATAGTATGCATTGGAAATTATCAAACACCATGGGCATCCAATTTTTTATCACCATGAAACATTCAATGAAGTAGTTTTAAAATGCCCTACATGTGAAAAAGAGCTCTATGCCATTGTCAAAGAATGTAATAGTGTAAGAACTACATCTTTTTCAAGAAAACCACCATTCAAATAGATCAGAGGTCTTTGAGGCTCATTCAAATGTAGAGTAAGCTAAGGAATGAAAGGCATCAGAAGTGGGATAAATATTTGCAATATTTTCATTGGATCATAAAGAATAAGAAAGAGAATGCCAATTCAAAATCATATTGTTTGAGCCAACATTCAATCATAGCACTCACCACCATTATTGATTCCTATGATCATGACACTTTCAATTGGTCCACCTTGTATGAAGTAGATTCTAATTTTACAAATACATATCGGGCTCTTCGTTTGGGTAAGCATATTTTTTACTTTTATTTGTAAGATAACCTCCTTTGATACATGGATATATTTGTGTACCAGATAGTGAGCACATGAATATGATTTAGGAAGCACACTTCAATAAAGTAGCAAGTCACTTTCAAGTGGAAAAATATTGGCAGTACTTCAAAAGTACTTCTATTGGCCCAAGATGAGAAATGGTGTCAAGAGGTACATAAAGTCAATGACTCCCTATATTATTTCTAAACCAACTAATAAGAAGGATTGTATATACCATTGTAGTGCCATATAAGCCTTGGGAATATGTCTCCATATATTCACTCTCAAGTTTACCCACATATAAGCATGGCAATGGTTGTGTTTTTGTAGTAACTGATCATTTTCAAAAAAATGGCTATCATGATTTCTTGTAAGAAATCCATTTTAGATAAGGATACTACTAAGATTTATTTTAGTCATGCATGGATCAAATTTGACTTTCCAAATTCCATTGTATCTAACAAGGATAGTAGATTTCTAAGCATTTTATGGAACATGATGGACACCAAGTTGACCATGTCCACAAAATTCCATCCTCAAAGTGATGGCCAGAAAAAAGTTGTGAATCAACTGATTGTACATATTAAAATATACAATTCCAAGAATACATGCACATGGTATGAGAACCTCCTTCCATTAAACATGGATACAATGGAGCTCTACATAGCTCTACCAAATGCAGCCCATTTCATTTCTATTTTTAGTTCCAACCCTTGGCACCCATTGATGTATCTCTTCCTATGCAACTCATGGAGCTCTCATCTCGTGCATAAGAAGAAGCAAAAAAGGTAGCATGATTTTTGAAATAGATTCAATAGATCCAACAACCGGTCCATGACATCTTGAAAAAAACAAATTAGAAAAACAAGCAACACCATGACCAACATCGGATCCCACATCAACTCGAGGTTGGAGATAAGGTATAGTTATATCTTTAGAAATATATACTTGTGTAGACACCAAAATCCAGCCACTTGCAAGTCATCTATACCTTCCTGTCAACCACATGTCAATCATCCATCTTTCCCGCCATTATTTGGCCCAAATCCACACTTTCCCGCCATTATTTGGCCCAATTTCACCTTTCCCGCCATTTTTCATCCCCAAATTTATTTAAATTAATATTTATATATATATTTAATATTTTAATATTTTAATATATATATTTAAATAATAGTTTAAGTGATTTAATCTGAGCCGTCCATCCTTCATTTAATCTCATCCGTCCATCCATCTTAATCCGTTTCACAACCAAGATTTATTCTCTACCCTTGGATCCACTTTAATCTTAGCCACACGTTCAAAGTGTCGTTAAAACCCTAAAGTGTGCCCTAAGAGTAGATTATAAATTGAGTCACTTTGATGGCTCAAACCCTATCTCTTTTGCTACTTCTATCCCGGATCTTTTCTATCTTCTGGACTTCTTCTATCTCCTTTTCCGATCCCCTCTATCTCTCTTCTGCTACCTTTTCGTCGCATCCATCGTCGCATCCATCGCCGCTTCCATCGCTGCTTTCGCCGCCATCTCTTCTACAACATTCTGCAGAATCCCCCATTCTTGTCGCAAGTGCCCGCGGGCGTTTACCCCTTTACCAAGTGCCCACGGGCGTTTACCAAGTGCCCACGGGCGTTTACCAAGTGCCCACGGGCATTTACCTGACCACGGACTCGGACCGCTATGAAACCTTAATCCAGAAGCACGCGGGCGTTCAGCGAGTGCACCAGGGCGCCTTCCGCAGCCTATTCTGACAGCCACATTACTTCCAGGTGTCGCCTGGTCTAGCTGCGTTAACAGAGAACAGGTATAAATTAGTTTAAAGCAAGTAACTCATCTTTTCTTTTATTGATCTGTTATTGAATTCCTGCATTTCATTTTTCTAGGGTTTTAGATTGTTTCGAGGGCTCACACAGTGGATCCCTCTTATTAATTTCTAACTCCTTGATAGTGTTAATGTGTGCGGGTTTTTGACAACGGATCCGGTTTATTGATGGCAGTCGATTAAGTCGGAGTGGTCCAAGCAAGGGATACAACAAAGCCCACTCACTCTGTTGGGATTGAAGATACATTCTTCGGAAGCGCCACCATTTGTGCCGGCTAGGGTTTCGGAGAACCCTAGCATAACTTGTAATCTGTGTATCACGAATAAAGGGTTACGAGCCCCAGTTGTATTCAAAAGGAGTTTTTAAACTCCATCGATTAATAGAAATCGTTTGTTTTGTGCAACTATTCTGTACTCTGTCATTGTGATTTTATTTCTGTTTGGCGTTGTATTTTTAATCTACAAATGGCGATCACGGTGGGACCCCCTAGGGTTTCATATTTTTAATACTTGCTTTACTAATCTGTTCCTATTTTTTGTTTTATTTTGCAGGTTCCAAAAATCGTGAAATTCGCTGTTCCAGCGAACTAGGGTTTCGAGTTTGCGAAAACGCAGCGAGACGCAGAGGGGCGTCTGGAAGTCCAATACGAAACGCAGAGGTGCGTTTCAGCCTGTGCAGACTCCCGTGGGCGTTTGAAGTCGGTTTTACAGAAAAGCGTAGGCTTCCAAGTAAGTGCTTGTACTTTTTACGTTTTTGGTTTTTTCGCCATATTTTGTTTCTTTTTCAGATCATTACTTTAAAATGAACAAAAACTAAGTAATCTGGAAAAGAACAGTTATTTTTAATTACATTTTTCTTTGCATTGCATTATTGATTGTTGCTTGCATTAAAAAAAAAAATAAAATTTGCATACCTAGCTGCATATTAGAATAGCTACGAATTATTTGTTTTAATTATCTAAGTAGGACTATTGATTGGATGTCAATAGTACTCCTGCCATTGGGTGATTCCAGGCGAGAGAAGTGGACGAACCTTCCGGTTGCTCCTTTGATATCTGATATCATTGGTAGGCAGGGGGTTTTAAACGGTGTACTTCACTTCTTCAGAGGAAATGGCATGTTTTCAGTAGCCTCTTGCTTAGATCATTAGAACTTTTGATTTATAGCTTTGTATGTATACATTAGATAACTAAAACATTTAAAATAAAAAAATTCATTGCATTTTCATATTGCATTTAAAACAGTAATATCTGGATTTCATCACCGGGTATTGCTTGAAGTTTAGTGACGGTGGAATTCATCTCCATCCATTAAACTTCTGCCTTAGACACCATAGGTCACCCCCGAGCAAACTTGCTGGATTTCATCACCAATAAGAATCTCGTTGTCCTTTCCTAGCCATAGTTTTTACCTTTTTTTGTGAATAATTCAAGATTAGATCACATGCAAAACTCATAAACCGGACACTTAAAATTTACTACAGATTAAGATCAGAAAATAATTAATTAACCGCAAGGTAAGACACATTGGTTGAAACCTAGGTTGTGACTGTTTTCTGATAATTTCTTTAGTGTAAATTTATCATTCGAGTTTTGCATTCTTCTTTTCTGAGTTTG
Organism: Wollemia nobilis; assembly: GCA_028583015.1. Classification (NCBI taxonomy): domain Eukaryota; kingdom Viridiplantae; phylum Streptophyta; class Pinopsida; order Araucariales; family Araucariaceae; genus Wollemia; species Wollemia nobilis. The sequence continues at coordinate 1,393,776 of JAQPPZ010003056.1, read as the reverse complement.
TTTAGATTTATTGCTTCATGGTCTTAACAAGGAATCAATCTAAAGTGTTAAATCTAAATAATCAAATGAATAATTCACAGAATATCCCCACCACCAACATGGTCACTTATCCTAGTGAATTTCAGGCAGGTTCGCCTGCAGGTCTTTCACGTCCTTCTGCCATCTACCACATGGCCATGCCCATGGAGGAAGACAATTCCTCTCATATTATCCACATTGATATGGCCCAAGTGCAAACTCACTTAAGAGATGGCACTGGCTATGTCCTTGAGCCAATCCAAGATTCCCCTATGCAAGATTCTATTTTTCAGCAGGATATTGCATCAACCCTACCCGCTGGTTTCACTCAGGTCTACACTAGCCCCATCTTTGAGGCTAATGTTGTATCTGCTCAGCCGGTTTCAACTCCAACATCTTCCCAGATGCTCAATTGTCCTCCTTTGGAGACAAATGTAGTGTCTTCCCAACCACTTTCATCCCTTTCTTCTTTTGAGCAAGCTTTTCAAAGCATTAATCTTAATTCAAAAGAAGAAATCCTCCACCCCGATGAATCCGAAGATGAAGTCTATGAAGAATTTGACGTCATGTCAAATGCTGATGAATCTGAAGAAGAGTCGGCGCCCATTATTCCCCTCACTAAACAAGACGAGTTTTATCTCCAATTGTTCCCTCTCCAAGAGGCCATCTTTCGCTTGCTTCTTCCACAAGAACGAGGTGAACCACCCCCTCCGCTACATCCATAAGCCATAATCCAAACCTGTATTATATGTATATACTAAAATAGTGGTTTTCACCACTACCAAAAAAAAAAAAAAAAAATCAAAAAAAAAATCTTTTATTGCTTTATGTATGTGTGTAATAGTGGTTTTCACCACTACAAAAAAAAAAAAAAAAACTCAAACTAAAAAAAAAAAAAAAAACTGAAAAACTATGTTGTTTTGCACTTCAGGTCTTCCGAGGTCTTCACCGGTTTTTCCTTCCATTCCGCCCATCTTTTCTTCCATAAGTCGACAATGAATTTTGAAGACTTATTCACCCAACTCCATAATCCATATGATCCGGATAAGCCAATCTCGATCAACCCAAGCCTGATTGACATGGATTGGATTTCATCCCCTCCATCTATTTCAGAGTTCATCCTTTCCGAGGAATTGTTAAAGGCTTCCGCCAACTACATTCCTCCTTCACCTCCACATTCACCTTCATCTTCTAAGCCAGAAGTCTTCCAGGAAGACATAGACGAGAGCAAGGTCGTTATACACTTAAGAGCATTCTACGCATAGTTTGAATTTTATATGTACATATATACATGGCTTGTACAACAAAAAAAAAAAAACAAATAAAATAAAAAGAATTTGCATTTCATTGTTAGTTGCATACATCTCATTCAAAAACATTGCATTTCATATGCATACATCTCATTGAAAACCATAACATTTCATTTTCAGCCATAGTTGCATATCATGTTAGAGACCATTCTATCTTTTGGATATAAAATTTGGTCAAGCAAAAGTCATGTTGCCTTAATCGGGGGCACCTTCATAAAATCCATCAAACCGAATTGTCATTCGTACACCCATTTTCCATTTGCACATATTTACATTGCCAAAATGTTTTCAGTCACTCAACCATTCCTAGTGTTTTAAGCAAACTTCGAAATGCATGTCAAAGTTCTCTAGGGCCATATCACAAATGACACTAAATAAAATCTTGAGTATTGGGAAATGATTTCAAAAGCGGTCTTGAACCTATCACATTTTCACATCTTAAAAACATCTTGTGTCAAAGAGAGATAACACCATCCTTGGGTTGTGCCTTGAAGTGAAAAGGGTAATCCTCGTTTGTCCTATCATGCAAACATAGTCCATAAAATAGTGGTTCTTACCACTATCACAAGCAATTCACAAAATATAAATATAAACAGAGTAGTAAGGATAGGGTAAAATTCTCATCATACTTCGGTTGAGAATCCGATTCCCCAAAGCTCTAAGGAAATGAACATTTTTCACACACCACTGATCCCAAATAAGTTGTAAGGATCGTACTACTTGTCCGATCAGACGGATAGGTAGTCATCCCCAAGGCTTACAAAGGTCAAAAACAACATGGACTATGGAGTTAACCTTCACCGGGGCTATAGACGCTTGACTGGCAGTGGAGTATACTCATTGCGTGGCGACATGTCTCTCCTCAAAGAGAGACCTCTGAATGCTCATACGGACAAACTAGCTTCGGGGTCTTATCCATAATCGGGTTAATTTATGCAAGATGAGGTTAATGAACACACTTGCACACACACAAGTTTTTGATTGCCTAGAGTCACTACCATGCTTCTGATTTGGTTAATGAACTCACATGCACACACATTTGGTCCTAGTTGAATTAGGCGGTATTAGTAAGTTTGTTTGATACCACTAGCATGTTTGAGTCTTTGTAAAACAGTCTTCCTCCATATTTTCTTCCATATCAACCTCCATATCTTCTTCCATATTCATGTCATTCCATACGTCATCCATTCACAAGCCACCAAGTTCGGTGCCCCTGATTAAACAATTATGATAACAATTGGCTAAATCTAACTATCTAAAAGTATGAGTGCTTCTTAGTGCATATTTCATTTACTTAGTCTCGCATTAATCATCTATAACTTTGCATTCCATTCCATCACATATGCATCATTAAAACATATAAAAACATGCATCACAAAAACATAGGCATTCACACAAAAGAAAGTAAAACACTAAAAATAAAAGCCATGTATATATATATGTGTATAAAGGTCAAACTGTACAATGAATGCCAAAAGGCTACAATATACAATAGAGCACCAAGGCTCATAAAGAGTGCATCTAAGCACTAAGCTAACCATCAAAAGAGGACCCCTGTGACCTAGTAGGAGCCCTAGACCTAGTGGTGTGCCTAGACTCACTACGCCTAGAGACGAGAAGAGGATGGAGGATCAGGCAACACAATGTGATGCCTAAACAATGTGTCCTCCATAGCCTCAATGTAACGAGTCCTAGACCTAAGCCTAGCTATGTCTATCCCGTGTCGTCGCTCCCGCTCTGCTAGCTCGCTCGGAGTCTCGTAACCCTGTCATCTCGGGGCACCCTAGTCGCTCCATCCAAGTCCGCCTGCAGTCTGGGCCATCCTCTCCTTCCGAGCAGCTAACGGGGCATCCCGCTCTGCTGCCTGCTTGCTCCAGTCGAGCTATCCTCTCGTCCCGAGCAGCTAGCATAGCATCGCGCTCTGCTATCTGCTGCTGCAGTTGTGCCAGCTCGTCCTCGAGCCCGCTAGGGGGTACCTCCCTAGCCTCTCCTGTGGCCTCTCCTAGGCCCTCTCCGCCATCATCTCCGTCATCTTCGCTCCCCGAAGCCTGCCGTGCCATTTTCCCCTTTCGCCTTCGACTGTCAGATCGAAGGCGGGGACCCTCCCTGCGCTTGGGAACCTCCGCGGTTCCCTCGCCCTCGCTAGCCCCACTGCCTCCAATATCTCCCAGTCTGCCTGGGACAATGACCTCCTCATCCCCGGAATGATAGGGGAGAATCGGTGTCGCGCCTCTAACACCCTAAGCTGCAAAACAACAAAACAAAATTTTGTTACAATTTTTTTTCAAAAAAAAAAAAAAATTATTACAGTTTCGCAAAAATCCCTTTTCCGTTGGGGCAGAAAACGGTCAATCTTTCATATTTTTTTCTGGTTCGTACACCAACCCCTTTTCCGTTGGGGCAGAAAATGGTCAATCTTTCATATTTTTTTCTGGTTTGTACACCAATCCCTTTTCCGTTGGGGCAGAAAACGGTCAATCTTTCATATTTTTTTCTGGTTTGTACACCAACCCCTTTTCCGTTGGGGAGAAAACGGTCAATCTTTCATATTTTTTTTTGGTTTGTACACCAACCCCTTTTCAGTTGGGGCAGAAAACAGTCAATCTTTCATATTTTTTTGGTTTCTACTTAACCAATCCTTTTTGGCATGCACCTTTTTGGACATAAAGATGGTTTGTACACCAACCCCTTTTGTTGGGACATAAAAGATGGTTTGTACACACAACCCCTTTTTTGGGACATAAACAGATGGTTTGTAAACAAATCCCTTTTCTGTTGGGACATAAACAGATGGTTTGTACACCAACCCCTTTTCTGTTGGGACATAAACAGATGGTTTGTACACCAACCCCTTTTCTGTTGGGACATAAACAGATGGTTCATACACCAACCCCTTTTCTGTTGGGACATAAACAGATGGTTTGTAAACAAATCCCTTTTCTATTGGGACATAAACAGATGGTTTGTACACCAACCCCTTTTCTGTTGGGACATAAACAGATGGTTCATACACCAACCCCTTTTTACCGTTGGGGCAAAAACGGTTCATTATATTCCAAATTTCTTCCAATTGGCTTGTGAGAACCATTCTCACTCGCCAATTGAGGGGGTAAGCTGATAAATCTTAAATATTCTTTTATTTTTTTTTGGTCTTCAAAGTTGTGCTTTAATCTTGAGAGAGAGTTGCGTCTGATCCGACTTTTCGGGTGTCTTAAGTTTTTTGTGCTGCATTGTGTCTTCACACAAAGCAACTCAAAAAGGGGCATCTGTAGACACCAAAATCCAGCCACTTGCAAGTCATCTATACCTTCCTGTCAACCACATGTCAATCATCCATCTTTCCCGCCATTATTTGGCCCAAATCCACACTTTCCCGCCATTATTTGGCCCAATTTCACCTTTCCCGCCATTTTTCATCCCCAAATTTATTTAAATTAATATTTATATATATATTTTAATATTTTAATATTTTAATATATATATTTAAATAATAGTTTAAGTGATTTAATCTGAGCCGTCCATCCTTCATTTAATCTCATCCGTCCATCCATCTTAATCCGTTTCACAACCAAGATTTATTCTCTACCCTTGGATCCACTTTAATCTTAGCCACACGTTCAAAGTGTCGTTAAAACCCTAAAGTGTGCCCTAAGAGTAGATTATAAATTGAGTCACTTTGATGGCTCAAACCCTATGTCTTTTGCTACTTCTATCCTGGATCTTTTCTATCTTCTGACTTCTTCTATCTCCTTTTCTGATCCCCTCTATCTCTCTTCTGCTACCTTTTCGTCGCATCCATCGCCGCATCCATCGCCGCTTTCGTCGCTGCTTTCGCCGCCATCTCTTCTGCAGCATTCTGCAGAATCCCCCATTCTTGTCGCAAGTGCCCGCGGGCGTTTACCCCTTTACCAAGTGCCCACGGGCGTTTACCAAGTGCCCACGGGCGTTTACCAAGTGCCCGCGGGCGTTTACCCATAGCCACAGACTCAGACCGGCGTCTGAAACCTTAATCCAGAAGCACGCGGGCGTTCAGCGAGTGCACCAGGGCGCCTTCCGCAGCCGATTTGACAACCACATTACTTCCAGGTGTCGCCTGGTCTAGCTGCGTTAACAGAGAACAGGTATAAATTAGTTTAAAGCAAGTAACTTCTTTTCTTTTATTGATCTGTTATTGAATTCCTGCATTTCATTTTTCTAGGGTTTTAGATTGTTTCTGAGGGCTCACACAGTGGAGCCCTCTTATTAATTTCTAACTCCTTGATAGTGTTAATGTGTGCAGGTTTTTGACAACAGATCCGATTTATTGATGGCAGTCGATTAAGCTGGAGTGGTCCAAGCAAGGGATACAACAAAGCCCACTCACTCTGTTGGGATTGAAGATACATTCTTCGGAAGCGCCACCATTTGTGCCGGCTAGGGTTTCGGAGAACCCTAGCATAACTTGTAACTGTGTATCACAAATAAAGGGTTACAGGCCTAGTTGTATTCAAAATGAGTTTTTAAACTCCATCGATTAATAGAAATCGTTTGTTTTGTGCAACTATTATGTACTCTGTCATTGTGATTTTTTTTTTTTGGCGTTGTATTTTTAATCTACAACTTGCATGACCCCAAAGGAGTATCAAACCTTATCCCTATGGACCACATACTATTACAAAGAATGGGGGGATAAAATACCTTAGAATTGAATCTTCCATTCTATTGGTTTGCATCTAATATTCAATGTTAAACTTCTTAGGCCCTATCATCCACCTTTGTTGGACACTTCCATAGTAGTAGAATAGTTGGACATTGAAGAATTCAATCCAAATAACTTAGCACCAGTGGAGGAGGATTATATTGTTGACACATGGACCAAGACCATTATAAGGCAATCCACTCAGATGTATACAGTGGTCAAGGTAGGACAACTTAGTCACCAAGGGGAATGACTCACAAAAAATTAGATAAAGAAACATTTTTTGCATTTGATATTAAAAGTTGAAATAATGAGGACCATTTATTTTCAATGGGGATGAATGCTCTAGGCATGTCATTGCATGGCTTTATGCTTGAAAATACCTAAAAATATTTTTAATCCTTACCACACTGTTAAGGGAATAACTTTGTTCTTAGGAATTTGTTTTGATCCACTCAAGAAGCATTGGAAATATTAGAGAGAATAACAATTTTTATAGATAACTTTATCATAGACAAGTTTGATACAACTCCAATATAGCCATGTCGGCTATCTTTATTTTTATTAGCTTAGGCCCTAGGTTTAGTTAGTCATCCTTGAGCATTAGGGTTAGGTTTAATGTTGATTTAATTTATAAATAGGAAGAATTATGTGATAGTTAGAATTTTCTTTCATATTGGAATTTAATTCATACATTTTATGCAAAAGAGACTTCACCTTATCCAAGTGACTATGAGACTTTTCCCTCTCTAAATGGTTAAATATTTACACTGATTTGAATATGCATTTGAATTAAGTTATATTATTTCATATTTGAGTTTCTAATGTTTTAGTTATGAATTTTTATTATCATCTAGTTATTGTTATTTAAACAATTATACAATTATGGTTGCTATTACTATTGTTCTTAAGTTATTTTTTAACAAGTAGTATCAAAGTAACTATTCTAGCAGAGTGAGGATTTTTTGGATTGTAGAGTTTTGACAAAAAAATAGAAAGGGACTCCTGCCTTGTTCTTCATGCCTGCACTCCTGGGAAAACTATGATAGTCTAAAATTCTCTAGGCCAACGATGAGCTTTTCAATATTTTTATGTGTAGTATTCTACAACTGAAACTAGGTGCCTCGTAAAACCTCAAACTCAACTCCACAACACCAATTGGACAAGAGCTATAGTAGGAAATCCAGCATGAGCAACAAATTTGGCCAAAAAAAATCTGTGCGACGACGCCCACCATCTACCTCAAGCTCCACCTAACACATGCTTATCACCAAAATTTCATGGACTGACTTATTCCTTTTCATTGCATATGTTGTTGTGTACACATAAGCAAGAAGGCTTCCTATTATTGAATTGATATCCCTATCATCAGTTCGATCAAACCAAACCCCAATCCAGGATTACCTTTCTATCCATGCCCTCAGGTTCATAAATATATCTTCAAATCACACTTTCTATTCTTTTTTGAGGTTGTTGCCACTGTTATCCAGCCATAATCCAAAGAGCAAACTCAACAAGGCCAGCCTCACACATTCCCAGGTCCTAGGCATTGATAAAAAAGAAAAAGAAAAAATAAAAAATACAATGGTATTTTATTTTTTGTTTAAAGAATTGGTCATTTTGCTACTTTGAGAAAATGGAAAACAAACAATTGCACCCAACTTTAAAAAGCCTTAAATTTGTGTTGTAATTTGTTGGCACATGGGCAGTTTCCTTGGGAGTCTCAAGGGTAGTTATTAGGACAGTGTTCAAGTTAGCAAGACAGATTAATTTATAGTTGTTTTGCTATAAATTTTGGTATAAATAGTTAAATAATAATAATAAATAAATAAAAATTAAAAAATAGAAAAAGAAGAAAATAATAATAATAAATATATATAAACAAATTAATTAATTAAAAAGAGAAATAAGTATAGTATCAAGTGTTGTCAGATCTTTGTGGTAGATCTATTGCTTGTGATCATCTCTTCAAACTAATCAAACTAAGAGGATCTATGTATGAGCAAAAAGAAGCATCAACACAAAAATCTTGGGAAGCATCACAACACTTCCCCTCATATCAATAATTTTGACTAGTGTCTTCTTTTTTCCTTAAATATCCTGGCTTCACCTTCACTCAACACATCAAGTTCTTCCTCTCTTCCTCGCATTAACCCTCACCCGATCACTTCTCCATCTACCCCTCCAATTGGTGTTCCTCTTCCCATTACTATTGACCCTGGTCTGCCTAAATATCTCTTGCATCAAGAACAAATAATTTCTTCCATTGACAAGTCCTTGAGTGATCAAGGCTAGTTAATTACTTCCATTATCAACACCTTGAGTGATCAAGCCAAGTACTTGAATAACAAAGATATAATACTACATATACCCATTACTATGCCTCCTCTTGTCCAAGGGTCACAATAAACCATTTGGAAATGACCTTTGATCATTCATAAAGCATCAAATACTAGTGTTCTTCCACAATTGCCACCTAATTATAATCCTCCAAATTCCTATGGAAGATTCTACAACCTAGGCTTTATTTATGATTTGGATTCCATGGTAGGAGGTGCTTCTAATTTCCTTGAATGACATCACAACATTCTTATTCCTTGCATCAACATGCCCATATTTGAAGGTATCAATCCTTGAGGATTGTTGGCCAAAATGGAAGGTTTTATTTTATGCACCATGTTCTTGAAGTAGGTCGTGTCGCATTAGCATCTTCTAAGTTGGGTCCCAATATTATCAATGGTTGTTATGTCAACTCCACTAACATAGTGGTTCTCTTTTGTGGCCTAACTTCAAAGAACAATTTCTTCACAGTTTTAACAAGGGATCTTCCATATCTTATGTGGTATATCTTATGCAAATTAGAATAGTGGATTATTGCTTTGAGTTCACAAGTCTTCTCACCTATATTCATAAATTAAGTCTAGTAGTGGTAATCTCTCACTATGGTCTTAAGAATAAAATTTGAAAGGACGTCGACATGCATGATCTATATACTCTTGATATACAATGTTTAGCTTTCGCAACAAAATAAAAGCTCCAAGATTGCAGTCCCCCATATAGAAGTGACTTCAACTCTCATCATCATTTTTGCAATATTGAGCATTCTTAGGGATTTTGTTTGTTTCAAATGTTGTTCTCACCATCTCCAATATCAGGCTTGTGAAGAACACCGTAACTTTCAATTGAAATGTAAAAACACAAAAATATGTGAAAATGAAGAGTCATTACAATAGGAGAAACCAATAGAAGTAGATGAAGCAAAATAGGAGGATAAAACCATGGTTCTCTTTGCATGGGGCTTCAATATAACCATACTATCAAGGTACAAGTATTTATTAAAGAACAACGTGTCAATGCGATGATTTATTCAAGTAGCACCCATAACTTTATAGATAGTAAGACAATAAAGTCCTTGGTCTTGTATATCAAATCAAGATAACTTTCAAGTCCTAATTGAAAATAGGGGTACTTCTCAGTATGTGTATCAAATGGCTAAATTCAACATCCAAATGAGAGATTATACTTGGGTGGGAAATCTCTTTGCCATGAACCTGAAAATTTTAGATATCATCTTCGTAGAACAATGGTTATCTCAGCTTGGTGATGTTACTATTAATATGCAAAAATTATGTCAAGTGTACAGAGAATGGAAGGTTCATTTGTCTCCAGGGAATCAAAATTACTTCCTCCAAGGTGGTTAGCTTGCATCGTATGGAAAATATATTGAAGGAAGGTGCTTGGGGATTCTTTACCCATGTCAAATACATAGAGAATTAGTCCTCGGATCCACCTCTTCAAGTACTCGATGGAGAAGGTTGAATCACTCTTGAGACTGCAACAATATTGTGGTCCAAATTTTACCATTTTCAGTATTGACAAATTTAGGTGTTCCTCATCAAGTGACAGGATCTTCGAGAAGAAGATGCTACATGGGAGACTAAGAGTATTTTATAGTATTTTCCAACTTTGAGGACAAAGCTTTCTAGGGGGGATCCATGTAACGGTTCCAATATAACCATGTCAACTATCTTTATTTTTAATAGCTTGGGCCCTAGGTTTAGTTAGTAGGCCCTTGAGCATTAAGGTTAGGGTTAATGCTGATTTAATATATAAATAGGAAGAAAAATGTGATAATTAAAATTATCTTTCATGCTGGAATTTAAGTCACATCATTTGCACATAAAAATATTTGCCCTCTCCAAGTGGCTATGAGAATTTCACATCTCTAAGTGGCTAAGTATTTGCACTTATCTGAATATGGAGTTGGAATATTTCATATTTGATTTTCTAGTGATTTATGTTTGAATTATTATTATCATCTAGTTATTGTTATTTGCATATTTTTGGAATTATGGTTACTATTGCTATTGTTCTTAAGTTGTTTCTTAACAAATTTGTCAAAACATTTGTGGAAAAAATATTTGAGAGGCCCTAAAAATTGCAAAACAAAGTACTTGCTAAAAATAGTATATTTCTATTTTTTTTTTCATAGCCAAAATGCATTTCAAGCTGTGTTGACACATCAATATAAGACAAAATAAAAAAGAACAAGTCACATGTATATGTAGTTTTCATTTGATATGCACTTTGTGACTTATGGAAGGTAAATCACCACTTTTCCATGTGGGTTACCTTCTAAATCAGAGAAAATGAACCTTTCTATATGGGTGGCCATCTAAATTCAATACAATAGATATCAAATACACCAATTCTTGTAGAAAGAGAGATGCACCCCTGAATATAAAAATATAAATAATGGATGCAATGTTATAGCCTTACATATCTTCTCAAAGATTGTTTGCATTGTACTTTGTTTTTTGAGCAATAAAATCATTATTCTATTTTGCTAGTATACTCTTTTGTTCTAATTTGTTATCTAAGTTATTTTTTAATTGTAACTTGAAATTATAGGTTTCATGTCAATTAAAATTTTGAGTTTCAGATCAACATGCCTGAGTAGAAGAAAGAGAAAAACCTTTAATATGAGAAGCATTTATAGAATGAAGAATTTTAATAATAGTTTTCTTCCTAAAATTCTATAAAAACATCAATAGGAAGAATAATGCAAGAATCATGAGGAACTCTTGAATTTCTTATTAATATATTTTCATCAAAATATCACACACTTATTTAAAGACAATATTGCAAACAACAAATAAGACTTATCTTTTTAATTTCCTACCATACTGGAAATAATTTTGGCTTATGGATATGACTTTACTTTTTATCTAGAATATGAAGACATGCATCACAACTAAACACACTAAAATGAACAAATATGGCCTTGTTATCACTCCAAGCTTCCTCAAGTGTCATATTTCGTATTGCTTATGTGGGGACTTGACATAACTTTCTCCTTATAATCCTCTTTGTTCAAAAAATACATTTAGCCATCCTAGTGAGTGCTTTTCTAATTTTAATTTATGGCTTTTGATGGTTCCAAGGGTTGTAAGCCATGTTTATTCTACTCATGATGCCATATCGGTGGCTTAGTGGTGGAGGCTTGAGGCTGCAGCAATGGTTTATCGGTTGGTCTCAGGTTCCAATCCAACTACGGGTGTATGTGAGTCATGACAAATAGATGGGTGTGCGCGTACAACAAAACATAAAAAGTCATTAATTCAATACTACCCACATTTGTTTCACCTTAAAAGTTCATTGGAATGATCACTCTCAACAATGTTTTGGAATCATTTAAACTTTTCCAACGTTTTATGCTTTTTCTTCAAAACATAGATCCAAGCATACCTGAAAAAATGATCAGTAAAGATATAAATGTCATTTAGTCCTTTTAATGAAAGTTGTTTTATGAAATTGTGCAAGTTTCAATAACACTGCCCTATAACACATACATTAACAAGCTTCTTGATGAGTCATGGTAGGCAAATGATGAATTATGTTTAGTAATTTCATTAGTTCTCTGGCTGAAATATTTAGATGGTGCAATATCTCATAAGATCCATCAACCTTTGCAATCTATAAATATAGGTTTCCCTTGTAGGTCGTGATAAAATACGATGAATTTTTTAAGCTTTCCTTCTTTATCAACACTGCCATAAGCAACAATGCAAACCCAGTTTTTGATAGATTTTAGAATATATCTATTACACCAAATTTATAAATTCTTCACCATCTAACATATTTGGCATGTAGATAGACAATTTTCCCAAGTTTGAGGTACAAAATATACATTGTAGATCACATCGTTTTAAGCACAAACAACTCCAATACCAATACCAAAAATATCAAGTGAGAGTCATCTATCACATAATTTGTTAATAAACAGTACTAAAGGAAGAGAAAAAGAAAGGCATCCATAGTCACATGATGAGTTCATCAATAGTCTACAATCCTTTAATTCTTTGAAATGTGCAACACATGATATATGACATGAAAAGGCATTACCAAACAATCATACACCTTTTGCTTTCTTTATCTAAATGTTGTTCTTTTAGGCCATATAATCATGCTGAAATGGATCCATTTTGTGTATGCCAAATGCAACCAAAAATAGAAGTGGATGAAACAAAAATAGATTTGTGTACATCAAATGCGACCAAAATAGAAATGAACAACACCAAAATATAGCTCTTAAAAAAATGGATCCCACAAAAATGCTAGCTAAAAATGAAGCTTGAATGTAGAGTTTATGCTCTTCACAATATTGTGTACCATGAAATAAAATTTTATTTTTGAATTTGAGAGTGTGCACTCAAAATAAGCCACTAGCTTTCTAAGTTGTCAAAGTTCACCACTAGTGAATTTCCACTTGACATCATTGGATTTGTGAAATGTGTATCGATATTTAGAAAATTGTTTTAACTTGTGGACAATCACACTAAACCACATCAATCCAGTCAAAACCATTAAATAACTTCCATATAGTTTCCTCCTCGAGCTCAACTTCATAATCAAAAGTTGCAACATATTGGTGGAAGCATCACACAAAGCCACACTGGTTAGTTAAAAAGATAACAACATATTAGTGGAAGCCATGAGATGATCACAAAACATCAACAATATCAAACATGGAAGAGAATCCTTTCTTGATGTAAATAAGAAAAGAGATTCCTGTGAAAGACAACCCTTCCCAAAAATTAAAAATCGCTCATTCATTTACAATAGTCGTACATTGAAAAAAAACTTGAAGAGGGATTGCCAGACCCTTCCCTACAGGCAGATGAAAAGAAAGCCCTTGCTGAGTACCATAATGTTTTAGCCTGCGAGGAGACTTTTTGGCGGCAAAAGTCTAGAGCTACTCGGCTAAAAGAAGGTGATGCCAACACAAGATTTTTTCATGCATCTATCTTAAGGAACAGAAGCCACAATAGAATTAAAGAACTTGTTAGAGATGATGGGTCATTCCTTTCTAGTCCTAATGAGATCGAAATGAAGCAGCTTTCCTATTTTCAGAATCTTTTAGGAGAAGAACATTTCAGTTCTGCCTTAGCTTCATAATCAATGCTTTACCATATTCCTCATTTAATTTTTGATGACTTGAATGGGGAGTTAATTAAGCCTTTCACGGATGAAGAAATCAAAGAGGCCCTCTTCTCAATGAACCCCGATAAAGCTCCAGGTCCAGACGGGTTTTCACCTCATTTTTTTCAGGCTTTTTGGGATATTGTAGGTTTTGATGTATGTGCTACTATCAAGGAATTTCAGTCCACAAAGCATATTTCGAGAATTTTTAACTCCACTTTTATTGCTTTAATCCCAAATATTCCTACTCCTAGATCTATGATGGATTTTAGACCTATTAGCCTTTGTAATGTTGTTTATAAAATTTTGACCAAGGTGATTGCAAATAGAATGAGGAAGATCCTTCCTATGTTTATTGATGTTTGTCAAGGCAGTTCAGTCCCTGGAAGGTCCATCCTTGATGGTGTCATAACAGTTCATTAAGCCCTCCATTCGGTAGTCCAGACTAAAAAACCTGCTTTTGCTCTCAAGCTGGATATGAACAAGGCTTATGACCGCATAAACTGGAGTTTTGTCTCTGCCATTCTTCAGAAATTTGGTTTTCATCATGAATGGATCAAGCTTTTGGAAGGATGTTTTATGAAACCTTGGTTTTTAGTCCTTGTTAATGGTGCTCCTGCTGGATACTTTCAAAGTAAAAGGGGCCTAAGGCAAGGTGACCCTATCTCTCCCATGTTGTTTATCATTGTGGCTGAAGCCCTTGGGAGGACAATCAAAGCTACCTGTAATATTGGTCTTATTTCAGGAATTAAAGCATCATCACAAACACAGGAAGTTACACATGAACAGTTTGTGGATGATACTTTGTTGTTAACTCTTGCATCGCTTTTTGAGTCTAAGGTCATAAAACATATTCTAGAGCTATATGAGGATGTCATGGGGCAAAAGGTAAATTTTTCAAAGAGTAAAATTTATTTCTTTAACACTCCCATTTAGAGGCGATTAAGATTGCTAGGATTCTTGGATGCTCAGTGTCTACTCTTCCATCCACATACTTAGGCCTTCCTTTATTTACAGGCAAAGCTACTGATTCCATGTGGACTAATGTAATTGAAAGAATTCAGAGGAAGTTGGCTGGATGGAAAGGGAATTTGTTATCTCAAGCTGGCAAGGCAGTTCTCACCAGGTTTTCCATTCAAAGCATCCCTGTCTACTTTCTCTCTGTTTTTAAAGCTCCTACAAGTGTCTACACTAAAATTGAACAGATCCAAAAGAGGTTCCTATGGACTGGTTCTGAATCTAAGCAGCGCTTTCACTTGGTGTCCTGGGATAGGGTTTGCAAACCAAGGGAGTTTGGAGGTATTGGGCTAAGGAGAATACAACATTTAAACATGGCCCTCCCGGCCAAACAAGCATGTCATCTTTTGACAAATGCAAATGCAGTAATGGATTACTATAATCGAAGAAAGTACTTGCAAGAAACTCGAATTCTTAAGCTATTCCTTTCCTCCCGTGGGATCAATTTTTTGGAAATCAATCCTTCAAACTAAAAACCCGCTAAGCAAAGGGCTACGTTGGAAACCGGGAAATGGAAGAAACATTGATTTCCGGGACCACAAATGGTTAAAGGACTATCCCCTCTTTGCAGACCCCATCCTTTCAACCCTTAGAGCTTGGACAATTGAAGTTTTTGGTACCAAAGTTGCAGATTTTATTACTTTGTCAAACAATAGAAGGGTATGGAAGCCAATAATGAACAATGATCTACCAGGGGCATCAATAATACTGGAGAATGAATTAAGACAGTCTTTACTCCCTTCTGGCATTCTTGAGGACCAGCTTATCTGGGAAGCTTCATACAATGGGGAATTTTCTGTCAAGACTGCTTATCTGATGCTTATTGATAATGATGAACCTACTTTCCCTCACTTGGAAGTTTGGCCCAAAAGCATTGTTCCGAAGGTTGGGTTTTTTGCATGGTCGGCCATCCAAAATAAGATCCTCACCATGGATAACTTAATAAAAAGAGGTGTGATTGTTGTTAATAGGTGTTATCTCTCGTATGTCCGAGTGGGAGTCTATTGATCATTTGTTTCTCGTATTGTAATTTTTCTCGTCTCAATCTTGTTAGGTCTCGTTACAAGTGTTTCATATTTATTGGGTCCATCCTCAATCCATTTTTGACTTATTTGTCCAAAGGGCCTTCTCCCTTTTTGAATAGGCGTCTTAGGTATATGTGGAAGATCCGCCTTCATCACTACTTGTGGCAGATATGGTTGGAAAGGAATCTTCGGGCCTTCTTGGATAAGGTTTCTCAGCCATCCTCTATCCTGTCAAAAATTTTAGTATATGCTAATGAGAATGCTTGTTTAGTGCCTGCAGCATCTAGACCTCCAAATCCTTTTGAAGCTTCATTAGGCCAGCCATTAAACTTACCTCTCACTGATGGCCTCAATCATCCTCAAGTCTGTCCTAGAACCATGATCACATGGACCCCACCCCCCCTAGGGTGGATTAAGTTAAATTTTGATGGGGCATCTAGGGGCAACCCAGGTGAAGCTAGGGCTGGTGGCTTACTTAGAGACCACAAGGGTGAGGTGCTTGTAGCTTTTGTTGAACATCTTGGAGCTCAAACTAACAATGTGGCTAAAGCGAGGGCAGTTTGGAGGAGCCTCAAGGTGGCAGAGAATTATCCAGGGAAACTGTTGGTGGAAGGTGATTCTCTTATTATTATAAATCTTCTAAAGAACACTAAGAGAGCTCCTTGGAGATTTTATGACTACATCCACGAAGCAAGGGCTCTAATTCATGATCGACCTGAGGCCATAATTTTGCATACCTTCCGGGAAGCAAACATGGCAGCTGATAGGCTGGCAAATGAAGGCATTGTAGCAGCAAATTTGATCACGTGGACTGAAAATCTTCCTCATGCAGTCTCAATGGTGATAGATAATGAAAAATTTTAGATTGGAAGGCTCAAAGTGGATCAATGACAGAAAATGGGGGCATTTTTAAAAATATTTTTTTGAACCTTATAATGGCTTTTGTCATATTTGTTTTTTTTGTTCATGTGACTAGTGTTTTTTGCAGCTGGTGGGGCACTGATATAGGTTTTTTATCTACAAATTCATGCATGGGAAACATTCGCTTTGGCCTCAAGTATTTCCCAAGGTGTGTTTGGATTCGATGTCGCAAAAAGGCCCTAGCAAGAAATAACAAAGTGTTGGAGATCCCTGACAATGAGGTACTAGACCCCACCATAATAGTCTTGGAGAAGATGACAATTTCATCACCTCTCCAACAAGTATCAACCAGCTTGAAGAGTCCTGTCTCGGCCTCATCAGGCAGTATCGTTGATTTGTGTGATTCTCTAAATCTTCTATTTTATAGCCAGCAGTTCTAGGGGAACAAGGAGTCGAAGGCAAAATCTAAAGATGATGGCAAGGAGGATGATAAGAAGTTAGATGAGGACTACAAGGAAGACTGCTTGGCCTCTTGGCTGTCCATTCCATGGGATGTTTTTTTTTTTGACCATATTCTATTATTTTATATGGGCACAAGCTACTCTGCATGGTGCTTGCATGATTAGTTTTTGTCTTTGTTAGTTCTATTTTGCGTCTTTCTTTTCTGATGGCCATAATATTAGGCTTCCATAGTTTAGTTTGGCCGTATTCTGATGGAAGAGTAGGTCTTGGCCCTTTTTGTTGTCAGTTTAAACTTTTAGGGCTTGGCCTTTGTCCAGTTGGTCAGTGGACCCTATTTTGTAAAATGGTTTTGGGTCAACCAGTTAAAACCCGGTGTTAATTATAATATTCTCTTACTTACCAAAAAAAAACAATAGTCATACATTAATTCATATGTAATTCATACATACAATCGGTTCTCCTTTAATATGACACTACCACAAGACAATGTAACTTCCACTTGAATGGCACTTCCACTTGTAAGATGCAACCACCTTACAACACTTTCACCCCTATGACACCTCCACTTATACAATGGTTTAATTGTATGGTTTGTACAACACCTTCAATTGCACGATGAATTAATTTTATGACATACTAACTGTACAACAAAGTGAGCCAACATTCAATTGTACGACAAATGCTTTGACCAATAAATTTTTCCTAATTGAATGGTGTACTCTTTTGATTTGATTGATATCTATTTTCCTCTTTGTCGGCAAGACTCCTCTTACATAACTTCTTCCTAAGTGGTGTTTTAATCTTTATGTGAATGGTAATTACATGTTCACCTTCTAGTTCGTCAGCACTATTTCTTCCTAGATGTCGCTTGGCATCCAAGCTTCCATCCACAACTTTACCTCTCTTACATTGTTTCTCCTTCAACTATGTATGAAACTTGCAATCATACACACATATCCCCATAATACTAGATTTGAATAACCTAAAGAATTTGTCACAAAACTTAGGATAGTTTTAAAATTATAACATATTTATATTATCAATATGTATGCATTATTAATCAAGTGGAATTAGCTCAACCAGTTAAATTCCTCAACATTTCAAAGAGGAGACCCAGGTTTGAATCATGCCAAACGAAACAAGAATAATATCCAAGTTTTTTTGTAATACCACTATGTGGTGATGATGTAATACAAGTGGGGCCTATTTCAATTCCATATAACCCATTGAAAAAAATATGTATACATGATTACAACAAAATTTAAATTTGAATTGCTCTACGGTTGAATATAAATCAATCTATTTTAATTTCTCAATGCTAACCATCTCTGATTTCCCTCTAGATTTCTCCATTTTTTCTTTTTCTTTGATGTTTTTCCTTTTTCTTTCTTTTACATACCAGTATGGTGGTCCCTTTGGCGTTTCTTCTTCTTGTTCAAGTTGGTACCGTTTGTTAGAGATTATTACATCATTTGGTACATGATAATGTACCCCAATGGTTGGAATGTAAATATACCATGTGGTACAATGGTGCAATTATAAATATGTAATAGATTAGGGTGTGAGTATATGGTTTAGGAGTATGATTTATGTTTTCCCTTTATGTATGTGTCTATGTGTACGATGAGCACAAGTATTATGTAATATTATGTGCAAGTGTGTAGAGTAGGAAATTGTGCAGGTGTCATAGAGTAAAGTGTGAAAGTAGATAGAGAGTCAATAGTCATGTATACAAGTGGCAAGATGAGAAGCCAAAGGACATGTGAGGTTTATCTTATGTATGGAATAGGAAATGTTACAACTCTTGGATATGTGAGGAGTGCAATAGTCGACCATCAAATTTTAGGAGGTGAGGGGAAGAAAAAATTGTGAGGGACGTTCTTCGCAGGACTGCCCAAACTGCCAAACTTGTTTTGGCCATATTTCACTCATCTAGACTCATATTGAGCTTAAATTTTGAGGGTAGATACCTGACAAACCCTATAATGTCTCCATAAATTTTTAGATAATTTGGAGCAATAAAAATCCTATAACATCCCTATGTGTGAATGAGATTTTTGGCAAGCGACTGTGCGAGGGTTTCATTTGGATTAAGTGCAAGCAGCTCTAGAGGTTGGTTTTCGGGGCCTTCGGGCCCTAGAGACCAATATTTTTGTGGTTTATACTCAATATTTTAGTATGAAATATTGTAGGGGATCCAATATGGGTTAGAAATATATCTTATCTTCATGTTGTGAACTTGAGTGACAACGACTTCCAATTTGTTGCACAAAAGAAAAGTGAAAATCATACCTTTCCACGATGTCTAGGGCATGGATTAAAGAGATCACAAAAACAAATTAAGCAGCTAATCAAAAAACACCTCAGATCTCAAGTGAATTTGGTGCTAAGGTGCACCCACAAAATAAATTTACTATGGAAACCCCTATCAAGGGTAAGAATTTCGAAGAATCAACCCCAAAAATAAATTTTAGGGATGCCCTCCATGGTGGACAGCCTCAATCTAATGCTAATATTAATATTAGAGCTTCCTGTAAACCTCTAAGAATGCCTAATATTGATCCCAAGAAAACAAAGTCAGGATGTCTTAAAGAAGCTGATGGAACTCCTATTGTTAAGCTTGATATGGGCAACATTCAAACTGGCATTGAAGATCTGGAAAAAAGAGGACTAATTTGTCATTTCATGGGTTTTTGTTTGAGCCTATCTGCTTTCAAATTCTGGGTTGCAAAAAGCTGGAAAACTAAAGGTGAGTTACAAATCTCTATTTATCCAAATGATTATTTTATTATTTTATTTGCTAATAATGAAGATAGAGAGAAAACTTTTCAATGGGGTCCTTGGTTATTTAGAAGGGTAGGGATTTTCATGAAGCCCTAGCATACTAAATTTAAATCCGAAGAAGAGATGCCTTCTACAGGTCCCGTGTGGGTTAGACTCTTTGGCCTCCCAATTGAATTCTAGAATCCGACTATTTTTTCTTCAATTGGAAACTCTTTAGGAATATTTATGATGACTTTTGATTGTACTCAAAAATTTGAAAATATTATTTATGCTCGGATTTGTGTTTTAATGGATTTTGACAAACCCCTACCTAAAAAGATCACTTTACAATTTGGGGAGGACACTTGGGAGCAAGTAGTGGACTATGATAACATTCCTTTTCGTTGTAGAATTTGCCATGAATATGGTCATTTGGCTAGTATTTTCCCAAATAAAATTCTAAATCAAAAGAAAGAAGATATAAATTTAGTAGGTTTCCAAATGCCTAAGAAGAAGAACACTAAAAAAAACAGTTATGAAGGATCAATCAAAGTTATCTACTAATATGTTTGAAATTCTTTCCACAAATGAGGTCCTAAGTGAGGAAGAGGAAATAATGGAAACATAAATCTTAGAAACACAATTTAAATATAAAGGGAAGAACTCAGAGATAAACCAACAAATCAAAGGTTTTCAATAGAAAAAGGGAGAAAATATTCACAAGAAAAATAATATTTTAAATGTTAAAACTTCAAATAATATAGGTCCCAATATAGACTCTATTGAACCTTCTAGTAATATTTTGACTGTGTACAAGCACTCTTCAAGGCTACAAACCATCTCAGATTCAATTGGAGTAAGTCAAGAAACAGGGAAAAAAAATTAAAAGATGGATTCTAATCAAAAGGCAGGTCGTAAGACTAATCAATATCATATGGTAAAAGAAGGTGAAAATCTTGTAGAGGAAGGTAATATTAATGCCCTTCCCAATTTTTTTATCCCTGGTATTAATTAAGATCATCACTTGGAATATTAGAGGACTCAAAGGGAGTCTTTCAAAACAAAATGAAATTAGAAGAATGATTCAAATAAATCATCCACATCTTGTTTTCCTTCACAAAACAAAGATGTCAATGGAGGATATGGATTCAATTGCTAGTAAAATTTATCTAGCTGAAAAAAGTGGTTTCCCTTAGTTCCCATGGGACTTCTAGTGGCATTGCTTACCTTTGGGACCCAAAAGAGGTAGTTATTCACCATATGGTTGGCAGTTGGGGTCTTTTGGCTATAGCTATTCAAAGCAGATATTCCAACCAAATTATGCTCTGCATTACTGTTTATGCTCCGACTAATTTGGAGGAAAAAAGAAGATAGTGGAAGAATATTACTTATATTATCTCTAATTTTCCTAAAACTTGGATCTTGATCGGAGGATATTTCAATACCATCCTCTCTCTAGATGAGCAAATGAGGGTAAATAGAAATTTGGATAGGAGCACTGACCTCATGAGTGAATATATTATAAACCTCCATCTTGTGGATATCCAACCAGATAATGGCCTTATGACTTGGTCTAACATAAGGCAAGGCTTAGCTTGTATAATGGAGAGATTGGATAGGTTCTTGCTCTCTGACAATTTCTTAATCCATGGTCACATTCCTAAAGTGAAGACTCTTAACAATGTTGGTTCGGATCACTGGCCTATCATGGTGGAAATGTGGAAAACCAATGTGAGTTTCTCTCCTTTTTGATTTTAGTTAATGTAGCTTAGAGACAGTTCCTTTAAACCTCGAGTGCAACAATGGTAGAAGGAAGGTAAACCTAGGTATAAGACTAAAATGTTCTATTTTACCAAAATATTGCAATACATTAAATCCAAGATCAAGACTTGGAAATAGAAGGAGTTTGGCGATGTTCATAAAAAAAACATGAAGTTATTGCTCAACTTGAAATTTTTAATAAGAAAATTTGTTTAGATGGCCTCACAAGAGTACAAGTGTAGATGAAATTAAACTCATATCTCAGTTAGAGGAATGGGAAAAAAGAGAAGGATGAAAGAAAAAATCTAGAATTCAATGGCTCAAAGAAGGTGATCAAAACACAAATTTCTTCCACAAATATCTTCTAGCTCGAAGATCTCACAACTTTATTTCTTTCCTAAAATATGATTCTGGAGATGTTGTCTACACTTGGGATGGCATGAACTCTATTGTTTTCAATTACTTTTCTAATATTTTTACTGCTACTCCTCTTGACTCGACTTCTCAACAAAATGTTCTTCAAGAAATCCCTTCTCTTATCACTTCTAAGGAGAACTCTATTTTGATTGCTCCTGTTACTATCAATGAGCTTCAATAGGTAGTTTTTAAAATGCAAAAAGGGAAAACCCTAGGTCCTGATGGTTTTCCCATTGAGTTCTACCAAGAGTTTTGGGATATCCTTCATGCTAATTTATTAGAGGTGGTGGAAGAATCCAAGAAAGCCAAAGAAATTTTGAAGGTTATCAATAAAACTTATATTACTCTTGTTCCAAAAGCTCAAGATGTTGAACATATATCAACTTTTAGACCTATTGCTTTATTTAATTCTCTTCTCAAAATCATTACTAAGATCATGGCAGAAAGGTTGAAGCCTCTTTTGCATAAGATTATTTTCCCTAAACAAGGGGTTTATGTGGAAGGGCATCAAATAGTTGATGAGATAGTTCTTTCTCAGGAAGCCATCCATTCCATGGATATGCAAAAATCTCCTTCTATGTTCATTCGGTTAGACTTATCCAAAGCTTATGATAAAGTGTATTTGGCACTTCCTTATCAAAGTTTTGAGGCAATTTGGTTTCTCTCAAGATTGGATGGATTGGATTATGGGATGTATCTCTTCAGTTTCCTACTTAGTTCTTATCAATGGCAGGCCTTCTTAGTTGTTCCCAGCTTCCAGAGGTATTAGGCAAGGTGACCTCCTATCCCCTTATTTATTCATCATTATTGTTGAATTCTTAGGTAGGGCTATAACCAAAAAGAGAGAAGACAAAACCCTTGATGGAGTTACCATTTCTCATGGAGCTAGACCTATCTCTCATATTCAATTTTTTGATGACTATACTCTTTTAGGTAAAGCTACATTGAAGAAATATTCTACTATTAAGCAAATCATTAGTTGTTTTTCTAAGGCTATCGAGCAATTGATAAATGAAGATAAATCTAAAGTCGTTTTCCTTCACTGATCTTCCAGACAGGAATCCATGGTCTTGGATAAATTAATATATAAGAAGACATCCCTTCCAATCACTTATTTAGGTATTCCCATCAATATTCAAAGATAAAAAAAAAAAATTATTGTAATTGGTTGTTGAACAAATTCAAGAAGAAAAGTGGAAAGATGACCAATAGGTGGATTTCTTCTAGGGGTAGAATCACCTTGGTAAAATCAGTCCTTCAAGATATTCATATTTATGTTTCTTCCATGTTGAATATCCCAAAGGTTGTTCTTTGAGAACTGGATCAAATCAGTCATCGGTTCCTCTGGAGTGGTACTAAGGAGAAAAGAAAATTGGCCTTGGTGAAATGGGATACTTTATGTCTTCCTAAGAATGAAGGGGGGTTAGGATTCTGATTTGCTATTAATAAAAACAAAGCTTTAGCTGCTAAATTATATTGGAGGATTTTGCATAACCCCAATGCTCTTTGGACCAAAAATCTCTGTGCTAAATATGCTGAGAACAAAATTCCTAAAGACCTTGTTCGCTATCACTTGCCTTTCAAAGGTTCTCCCATTTAAGCAGTGCTTAAGAATGGTGAGGATTTGATAAAGAAAAAATTATATTGGATTATTCATAATGGTCAACAAGTAAATTTTTGGATAGAATCTTGGGATGGTCACAAGCCTTTGATAACTCAGTTTCCTGATTGGAGGTCTTGGATGGAGGAGCTTCACCAAGCTAACTGGATAAATGTGGCTAATTACTATCGGTACCATACTGGTAATTCATAGGTTGGTAGATATTGGATCCCTATTGAGGACTGACCTATTCAAATCCTAGAAAGGTAAAGACAAGATATCCAATGCATCCTTCATATGAGATCTCTCTCTTGGTCCCATGATAAAGATTATTTTAAATAGAACAACACTACTAAGGGTGAGTATTTAGTTGCTCAAAATTATTTGGCCTTATTCCTAAATAATACCAACCAATCATCTGACATCATTTCTCAATTGTGGGCTGCCTAATGTGAGGTTCTTTACTTGGCTTTTATTGCATCGCAGGGTGCTTACTAGGGAGCATCTTATGAAGCATGGTTTTCATGGCCCTTTTAGATGTGAAATGTGTGGAGAGAATGTGGAAACTCTCAGCCATATTTTTATTGAGTGTACTTTAGCCTCTAATATTTGGAGGAGAATGGCCACTTTACTTGGCTTACAGTGGTCCAATTTTTTACTTTTGAACAATTTTGGAGGGATTGGCCTAATCAAGAGGGTGTTGATAATTTTATTAGGTAGTTAGTTTGGATGGGTTCTACCATTCTTCTTTGGAATATCTGGAATGAAAGGAACAACCAAATATTTAATCAAGAAAGGAAGGATATTCAATATATCTGGAAGAACACCATTGCCAACTTAGTTGAATCAGTCAATTAGCTCCTTAATCACCTCCAAAACTCCCATCAAATATGGGATCAAGTGATGCAAAGATTGAATATTAACTCTTTTAGGATCAACCAGTTTAAAGGGAATGTGAGTAATTGCAATATAAATAGAACAAGGAATTGGCAACCTCCTCCTAAGGATTTTAGAAAATTTAATACTGATGGAGCCTCTAGAGGGAACCCTGGAAAAGCTAGTACGGGAGGAATCGGTAGAATTTCATATGCCTCCCTGATTTTTACTTTTGCTAAGAATTTGGGTATTCTATCCAATAACCTTGTTGAGGGGTATGGTATCCTTAGAGGCCTTCAAGATGCTACTAAGGTTGGTTGGAAAAAGGTACTAGTTGAGTCTGAATCTCAACTCATGATTAATATTTTGAAGACTCCTAAGAATCATAAGGTTGATTGGAGAATAAAAAGAATTATTGAGAAGATTCAGTTAATCCAGATGGGATTTTTGAAAGTTGATTACAATCATGTGGTCAAATATTAGAACAAGAGTGTTGATGCTTTAGCTAATTAGGCTTTGGACAAAGGTGATCTTACTTGCTATGGCCACCCTCCTAGATGGTGGGCTTCACAAATAAGGGAAGATCTTCTTTCTATCATTTCTTTTGATGGTTCCAGTTTTGAAGGTACCTAGTTTTTTATTGCTTTATTTTTGCTTCTCTTTGGCTTGGTTAGGGTATTTTAGTTCCCTAGCTCAAACTAATATTTCTTTTGTTTCCTCTGTTGATTTTTGCCTTAATAGTGTTTTGGTCTAGAAAGGTCATTGTTGTGTTCTATTTTTTTCTTTTTTCTTTTCTATTTATATGTATGCTTTTTTTTTGTTTTTGTGTTGTTTTTGGTTGTTCTTGTGTTTTTGTTGTTTTGTGTTTTTTATTGTTGTTCTTGTTTTTTGTTGTTCTGTGCTTTTTTTTATGTATGTTTGTGTTAATTTGTGTTTTTGTTTTTTGGTGTGTGAGTGTTTTCTATGTTTTTATTTTTCTCTGTAGTCTGTTGTTGGTTATTTTTTTATTTTTATTATTTTTTAGGTTTTGGTTGTTTTTGTTTTTCATGTTTTTGTTGGTTGTCTTTGTAGTGTTTTGTTGTTTTTTGTTATGTTTGTGTTTACTATGTTGTTCTTATGTTTTTCTGTGTGGTTCGTGTTGTATTTTTTATCTTATTGTGTGTGTTTGGTTGTGCTTTATATTTTTGACACACTCAAGGAGCATGTTTTTTTATTTTTTATTTTTTTAATATTTTTGTATGTTTGTGTTTGTGTGTTCTTGTTTTTTGTTGTTTCAGGTTTACTCCTTGAGTATGTCAAAGGTGGTAGGCCAAGTGCGAGCCCTGGGAAATTTTGGAGGAAGAGATACCCCTGCCTCCTTGGGTATTACCTGAAAGTGGTATCCCTTTTGGGATGTTTTCCAAAAAAGAAAAAAGGAGTGTAATAGTCAAGTATTGAAGAGTCACCTTTCTAAGGTTATATAGTGGAGACAAGGATCCATGTAATGTATCGAATGATCAACATATTGTATGTAATTCAAGCATCAAAATATAGAAGCTTGTATGCAGTTTGAGTAATCATAGTGTAAGCTTTCTTCATGTTATTTCATGAATGATATTGGCCATTTATTTATTATTATTGTTATTTTCAGGAATCTTATGTTCATTGACACTGGCCAATTATTTATTATTATTGTTATTTTCATGAATCTTATGTTCATTGACATTGGCCGTTTATATCGATTTCTTATTTTTTGAATATTATACTTGATCCTAAATATTGGGACTTGTGATAACCTGTTTGAAAAGCTATCAGTGGTATCAGAGCTACCACACTATTTCCATTCTTTGGAAGAGATAAAATTGAAGGCTTGCATTGGAGAAGGAATCCAGTGTGAGTTTTTAAAAGGAAGTTTGGGTTGATAGCTACAACTCAAATTGAAGAAGATATTCAACATTATATTTCTCAAAAATAAAGATAGGATTGGGTGGTTGAAAGCCACCAAAGAAGTAGATGTTTAGCAAAGGAGAGGTCATGAGCCAACAATGAGTTTTTATCTTTGAGATAGAATATAACATATAAAGAAGAATAACAAGATTAAAAAAAGAAAAAAAAATGGAGCAACAATAGTGGAAAAGGAAAGAAAGTTGCTACAAAATTGGGCTGATAAGAAAGTGAAGAAGTAGTAGAACCAATATACATTAAACGTTTGAGTAGTGATAAGAGCAACACATTCTATGAGCAATAATATGGAGGAAAAATCGATGAATTATGAGGAGTTAATGCTTGGAGGACATCACAGCTAAGCCTGAAGTTGAAGCAAGAGTCCATCAAATCATTTCCAAAGAGCTTGAATTCGCAGTCATAGCTAGACGTCGCCTGAGAATGATGTTGCCTAGTGTTGACGTTGTTTGATGAAGGAGCTTTATGAAGCCTAAGGATTTACCTAAGGTCGTACATGCTAGATATTGCCTAAGGAGTTGCTTGAGGAGGTTTGAGCATTTTTTGAAGCTTGAAGTAACTTAAGGAATTACCTGAGGAAAGTAGAAGAGCCATCAAACAAATAGGAGATAGAGGAAGGTCGTCTGTATGATGCCTCAAATATTGCATGCATAATGTCCATTGGAGATGTTGATTTACCCTACCATGTGCCTTAACGAGCCCTACAAACATCTAACACATTTGATGAGATGTTAAATGTTCCAGCATGGATATCAAATGTGCGAAGATTGAGGTAAGGGGTTTAATTTGAAATTTCAGGCAATCTCAATATATTGGGCAAACATTAGAGCTCTAAAATATTAGGGATGAAAAGGTTTAAAAGAACCTTAATTAGCTCATGATTTAATTTTATCAAAGCTTTATTGGAATTGAGTTTTTTAAGCTTTGAATATTAATTTGGTCATTTAAGATTGACTCGAGTGATAAGTAAGTTTAAAAATTGATGTGACTTCCATCTTGATATTTGAAAAAGTGAAAAGCAGAAAATTTGATTATTAATGAATTAGGAAGTTGAACAAATTCCACTCCAAAGAAAAATTTAGGAAAAATAAAAATTGAAGATTTGATTATTGCAATTAAATTTAGAAATTGAATTTTATTTATTTGATTGCAATTTGAAAAATTTGGAGAGACAAGTTGTTCTACTATAAAAAGAAAAAGAATAAATCGAAAAATTAAAGTTTGGAGAGATAAGGTTGTCTATTCCAAAAAGAAAAACTGAATTTCAAAAATTAAAATTGATTTCAAAAACTTTGTTTTTGAAAATTAGATTGATGATTTGAAGATTGAATGCAAAATTTAAAATATTTTGAATATTGATGATTGAAATAATTGTAAATTAAATTTGATTATTTGGAAACCATAAGGTTTCCTACTTCAAAGAGATTAAAATTATTTGATTATTTAATTTGCAAATTTAGAAATTGAAGAATTTTATTGAAAATTATTTGATAGAAAATTAAATTTTGGAGTTATAAGGATTTCAACTTCAAAGGAATCAGTTTGAAGAAACTAGTCATGGATAGAATGAATGGTCAAGGAAAAGAGGAGGAATTAATAGGACATATCCAATTTATTCAAAATGAAGCAAAAAATATCATTTTTATGTTTCTTAAGCAATGCATAAGCGAATGTATTGAAGACGCGTGTAATAAAGAAAGAAAAGGTATTTGAATTTGTTGTGACATCAAAGAGAACTGTAAAACACTGATGTTGGTATAACAACACTGATGTTCATGAATGGAAAATTATGAAAGAAATTTTACTAATGGTATTTGATGAAGTGCTTAAATAGGTTATTACAAAAGCAAATCTTGAAATAGTCAGGATTATGCAAAATACGATACCAGCAATGATATAACAGATAAAGATAAAATAAAAAACAACATTTGAATTACAAAGCAAAAGAAGAATAGATAAAACCACAAAAGAAAGAACAAAAGATGCGAAGCATAAATTGAAGACAATGAAGATCATGACAAAGAGTTGAAGATTGAAGACTTGAAGACTAAAGTCTTCGATAACCAAATAATATAATATAGGGCGTGTTAGAGAATATTATATTATTTGATACATGATAATGTACCCCCATGGTTGGAATGTAAATGTACCATGTAGTACAATTGTAAATATGTAATATATTAGGGTGTGAGTCTATAGTTTAGGAGTATGATTTATATTTCTCCTTTATGTATGTGTCTATGTGTAGGATGTGCACAAGTGTCATGTAACAATGTGTGCAAGTGTGTAGAGTAGGAAAGTGTGCAAGTATCATAGAGTAAAGTGTGCAAGTAGATAGAGAGTCAAGATTCATGTATACAAGTGGCAAGATGAGAAGCCAAAGGATGTGTGAGGTTTATCTTATGTATAGAATAGGAAAGGTTGCAACTCCCGGATATGTGAGGAGTGCAATAGTCAAGTATTGAAGAGTCACCTTTCTAAGGTTATATAATGGAGACAAGGCTCCATGTAATGTATCGAATGATCAACATATTATATGTATTTCAAGCATCAAAATATAGAAGCTTGTATACAATTTGAGCAATCATATTGTAAGTTTTCTTCATGTTATTTCATGAATGATATTGACCATTTATTTATTATTATTGTTATTTTCATGAATTTAATGTTCATTGACATTGGCCATTTATATTGATTGTTTATTTGTTGAATGTTATACTTGATCCTAAATATTGGGACCTATGATAACCTGGTTAAAACACCATCACAATTATCTTGAACAATTTTCCCAACCATTTTCTTTTATCTAGTGGATGCTCTCACATCATAGTCATCGGGTAAGAGGAAATGTTTCATGAGCAAAACTCATGAACATTTTCAAAGCCCATAACCAATATTCCATACTTAGCAATCTTGGAAGCATTCATCCATGTTGTTTCAACTAGTTGTGGTTATTCCACTTGACCATATATTCATAATAGACCTTGATGTTCATCCTCTTGACCATTCTAGAGTCTATCATTACCTCAATTTCATCTCATTCCTTTTTCGGTAATTGTGTTATCCATTATTTTATCAAAAAATTGAAAGTGATATCTTGGACATTCTTTGTAGGTTTATCATAGTATGGATACAAATCTACTACATTAAAAATTGGCGAGATGTCTACCCCTTCTAGGAGTTCAATTTCGTAGGCATTGGTTGCAAACTTCTTCAAAACCTTACAAGGTTCAATCTTCTTCCAATTGAGCTTGTTATAAGTGCCCTTTGGGAATCTTTCCTTGTGAAAATGTGCTAAAACCAAATCTCCAACTTGAAATTCTTGTGTACAACACTTGATGTCAGCATGTTGCTTGTATTTCACAATATTCTTTTCCAATTTGGCCTTCACTTCATGATGTAAATCTTGCATATATTTAGCAAAATCCTCTGCTATAGTACTAGGTTTCTACAAATTAGTTGTACTCCGCAACTCATCCACTCCTCTTGGAAAAATTCCATGCATAACTTGAAATGGACTCTTTGTTGTACTTCTAGTTACTAAATTGTTATATGCAAATTTTTCCTGTGCCAATATGGTATCTCACATTTTCACACATTTTCAGCTTCTTTCCAACTAGACACCGTAACAAATTACCAAGGCTTTTGTTCACAACTTCAGTTTTTCCATCCGTTTGTGGGTGATAAGTTGAACTAAAGCTCAATTTTGTACCCAACCTCTCCCACAAAGTATGTCAAAAGTGACCTACAAACTTAGTATCTCTATCTGATACAATGCTTTTTAGCAAACCATGTAGTCTTACAATTTCTCTAAAGAAAAAATCAACAATATGAGTGGCATCATTTGTCTTTCTACAAAGTATGAAATGTGCCATCTTCGAAAATATATCAACAACAACAACAAAAACTGATTAATTCCCCTTTTGTGTTCGAGGTAATCCAAGGACAAAGTCCATACATATGTCTTCCCGTGGCCTTTTTAGTAATGGTAATGGTTGATACAACCTGGTGTTCTGACTCTTTCCTTTTGCATGTTGACAAATTTGACAACTCTGCACAAATATTTCCACATCCATGCTTATTTTTGGCAAGTACTAGTTTTCACAAATTTATTTCAAAGTTTTATCTAGTCCAAAATGTCTAGCTAGTCCTCCATTATGTTTTTCTCTTATTAGTTTTTCCCTCATTAAGGTTCGTGGTATACATAATTGTTGTCCCTTGAATAATAATCCTTCTTGGATAAAATAATTTAGCCATGGTGTTATGTCTCTTGCAGTAGGGTCATTGCAAGCTGCCCAAGCTTCTTTGAAGTCCGAATCTTAGATGCATTAGGTGTCTTCCTTCATTTTGCTAAACACTAAAATGTCATTCAACTAAACCACCACAAACTTACCAAGAAAAGGCTTCAAGACCTCAATCATCAACCTCATAAAAGTGCTAGGTGCATTTGTTAGTCCAAATAGCATAACTAGCAATTCATACAATCCCTCTTTGGTCTTAAATGCAATCTTCCACTCATCCTTCTCTGATTCGAATTTGATGATAACCACTATTCAAATCAATCTTTATGAAGTACTCTGCTCCACTCAAACAATTCATCAAGTCATCCATATGAGGTAATGGAAACTTATACTTTATCATGATCTTATTTATTACCTTGGAGTCTGTGCACATACACCACTCTCTTACTTTCTTAGGTGGTAGTACAATTGGGTGTTGCACATGGGCTCAAACTTTCCCTAATTAGCCCCTTGTCCAATAGCTCTCAGGTTTCATCTTATAAGCCACCTTTTTTGGAAAACTTGAGCTAGGTATGGAGTCTATTTGATGACTAATGCTCCTCATAGGTGGTAACCCATCAGGTAATTCTTTTGAAAGAATATTGACATATTCTTCCAACAAATCCTTCACTTCTTGTGGAATATCATCCACCTTGTTTACTATCCCATCTTCTATGGATTTAGCAATGAAAGCAAACTCTGCTTTCTCCTTCTTCATCTCCTTCAAGAATTGTTTTTTGGGGATCAAGCAAACATTTGAACTATTGCACATCTCTTTTCCTTTGTCCTTCAATGGGCTTAATGTGTACCTATTGCCATCTTTCCCAATAGTGTAGGTGTTCACCCTACCATCATGCACTGACTTCCTATCAAACTATCATAGTGTTCCCAGCAAGACATGACAAGCACCCATAAGCATAACATCACATAGGATCTTGTCTCTATAAGAACCAATTTGGAAATCTACCATACATTGTTCATTCACCAAAATTTGATGTCCCTTTTGCAACCATGAGACCTTATACAAATTTGGGTGTTCAATCTTCTTCAACCCAAGTTTTTCTACCATCTTTGTAGACACTAAATTATTTGTGCTTTCGCTATCCACAATCACCTTGCAACATTTACCTCTTAATTTGTAAATTTTCCTGAACAAGTTCCTTCTTTGCTCAGATCCATGCACCTCCCTTGTTGGTTTCAATAATACCCTTTTCATCATAAGGGATTCTCCTTGTTCTAGTCCCTCCATGTGCTTCAGCGAGGCTACACTTTCTTCATTTCCTTGAGTAATATGACTACGAGCTTCCTTTCCACTCTCGTTGGTTTGTTGTGCTTGAGGGCATTCATATGCCCAATGGCTAACTTCATATCTGTAACAATATTTGGGAAAATCCTCTACCCATTCCTCTATCATAACATCCATGTCCTCTTGAAAAATCTTTGTTTTCTTTGTTATTTTGAGAATTAATAGCTTATCCCTCCTGCCTTTGTTGCCCTTGTCCACTATTGCTTTGTCCTCTTCCTTGAGAGGATCGTCCTCTTCCTCTCACATTATTTTGTTGCCTACATAACAACTTTTCCTCTACTTTGAGTGCATATTGATATGCCTCTTCAACAGTTCAAATTTTAATCATACCAATCTCATCTTGTATGAACAATCTTAGTCCATTTATGTATCTTGCCACATTTTCTTCATCATATTCAATATGACCAGCTCTTATGGTCAATTTATAGAATTATTTTGTATATTCCTTTACTCCTAACTCTTTTTGCTTCAAGTTTTGGAGTCTTCTAAACAATCCTATTTGATAATTTGTAGGTAAAAACTTAGATTTCAACTTGGACACAAACTTTTCCCAAGTTCAAATTTTATCCTTCCTCTTTCATTGTCTCTTAGTTTGGACATGGTCCCACCAAATTGAAGCATGTCCCTTCAACCTTGTACACACAAATTTGACCCACTTTGGATCCTCTATAGATTCATAATCGAAGAATCTCTCCATGTCCATTATCCAATCAATCAACTCTTTTGGGTTTAAACTTCCATTAAATTTGGGAGTATCCATCTTTGGCTTATGTCCCATGTTTGAGTTGCCTGAATCAACAGTTGCTCTAGTTATTCTCCTTGCTCTTCATCTTAAGCTTCCACGTGACCACTTTCCTCTTCTTCACTATCACTAATCTCCTCAAAATGAATGCCTCTCCTTTGGCCAATCTCAATTGCATCTAACCTGGTTGTAATTCCTCAACATTTCTGCTATATTTGCGGGTCAGGTCCTAGACCATGCAATGGACTTCCTCATTGTGTCATCTTCCTCCAACACGTATCACAAGCACTTGCTTTGATACCAAATGATGTAGACAAGAAAAGAGAATCTAGTGAAAGACAACCCTTTCAAGTAGCTAGGAATTACTCATTCATTTACAAAGTCGTATTGTAATTACAAGTACAATCAATTCTCCTTTAAGTCAACACTACCACAAGAAGGTGCAACTTCCACTTATATGACACTTCCACCTGTACAATGGTTTAATTGTGTGGTTTGTACGACAACCTAATCGTATGACAAAGTGAGCCAACATTCAATTGTACAACAAATGCTTTGACCAATATATCTTTCCTAATTGAACAATGTACTTTTTGGTTTTGAATGGCATATATTTTCCTCTTTGTCAACAAGACTCCTCTTACATAACTTCTTCTAGAGTGGTGTTTTAATCTTTATGTGTATGGTAATCACATGTTCACCACCTAATTTGTCGACACTATTCCTTCCTGGCCATTGCTTGACATCTAAGCTTCTATCCACAACCTCACCTTTCTTACTTTGTTTCTCCTACAACTATGTCTGAAACCTGTAGTCTTGCACACATTTATCCTTGCAATACTAGATTCTACTAACCTAAAGCATTTGTCACATAACTCAAGATAGTTTTAAAATTATAATATATTTATATTATCAATATGTATGCATGATTTCAACAAAATATGAATTTTAGTTGCTATAGGGCTGAATACAAATCACTCTTTTAATTTCTCAATGCCAATTGTCTCCAACTCCCCTTTGGATTTCTCCCTTTTATTTTTTTTCCTTTGATGTTTTTTCTTTCTTCCTCTTCTTTATTTTGCATGTCAGCTAGGTAATCCCTCTGGCATTTCCTTTTCTTTTCAAGCTGGTACGGTTATCTTGAACGGTTTGCCCAACCTTTTTCTTTTACCTGATAGATGCTCCTGCATCATTTCTCCTCACCAATATGCCACATATCAGGGGTGTCAACACATCTGGACACTTGGCCTCTTTGCGACAAGCCATCCATCTTACCAGTAGCACTACACCACTTCACATAACCAGCCATGATCCTTATTTCTTTGGAGCTTGCACTACAAATCCTCCTCCCTTGCTCATCCTGTTTATTACTTCCACTCAAACAGTGCACCAGTCTGCTCTGGCCAATAGCAACCTCTTCAACCAGTTCAGCATTGCCACTTATTGTGCATGGGCTTGTTGACATTTTGGCACCAATAATTTTAAATGTGGATTTCTTTTTGTGTCTTTACCAAGTTGTTATTTTGTTAGCATATTACCTAATGCCCACCAAAACAGAATATAACCTTTCACTGCTCTGAAAAGTTTAACTTAAACCATTGTACAATGACATATTTCACACACACCTTGCCCAAATCTCCAATGAGAGTTTTGGTTAGGAACTTATATACAGTACAAGGATATGAGTTCCCTTATTCCATATTGGTGTAAGCACCACACAAAGCTACACTGATGAGTTGAAAAAACTCCATCACATTGTTGGAAACCACAAGACAAGTCACAAAGCACCACACAACATTAGACATGGAACAGGAGCCTTTCTCCTCAACAATATACATATGAAGGGTGTCAACACATCTGAACCCGACCATTTTGCCACAATCCATCCATCTTACCACAAGCACTACAACACTTCACACAACCAGCCATGATCCTTATTTCTTTGGAGCTTGCACCACAAATCCTCCTCCCTTGCACATCCTCTCCTTTACTACCACTCAAACACTTCACCACTCTGCTCTGGCCAATAGCAACTCTTCATCCAGTTAAGTATTGCCACTTCTTGTGCATAAGTTTGTTGAAATTTTGACACCAAAAATTTCAAATGTGGATTTCTTTCTGGGGCTATACCAAGTTGTTATTTTGTTAACATATTACCCAATGCCCACCAAAACAGAATATAACCTTTCCCTGCTCTGAAAAGTTTAACTTAAACCATTGCACAACTACATATTTCGCACATACCTTGCCCAAGTCTCAATTGAAACTTTGGGTTAAGAACCTATATAGAGTGCAAGGTTACAACTTCCATTATTCCATATCTGAGACACATAACTAAGTTATTACTTCAACAAAAGCGAAATTGTACCTATAACTAAATGTTAACAAGTGACTTATTGAAGAATACCTTTGAATAATTTGATTGTCTCCATGTGCTACCATTATTAAGAAGATCCTTAGTTGTAGGTTTTGAGTTTGGTCACTAAGCAATATAGATGTTTCAAGAACTGGGACAAGCATCCTTCCAGCTAGTGAAAAAGCTGAAATTTGGATCTCCAAGCCTTCAAAGATTTGGGGGATGTTCAGATACAAGAAGTATTTGGCAAATTCAGTAAAACTGTATGAGTCTGAACTTGGCAATACCTCATCTAGGCAAAGCTAACTACTAGTTTCTAAGTATTGCACTTTGTGAAGGGTCTAGGCACTTTTAGTCATCACATTTCAACATTGATTCTATAAGAATTTGAATAGTATCTATGATTTGACTGAATGCCCATATCAGTATTGAGCACACAAGTGGCACTCTATCTGAATTCGGCCAGATCCTTAAAGGAAAATAAAAATTGTAAGGAGAGATTGAGAAATAGCTTTCTTCAATAACAAACTGAGTGATCCCTGATGATGTCCATAACATATGATTTCAGCTCAAAGCCTTCTGAAAATTGGAAAGTAAAAATGGCAGAAAAGCTACCATGCTCAAACCTAATAAGGAAACCCTCTTATGCAGGCTAAACGTGACAATGAACTTGCTAATAATTCAGGCCACGCTAGGAGTGCTTTAAAAACCCTTCAATAATAGATACAGAACTAACTAAACCAGAACAGGCCTTTCTCATACCATACAGAAAAGGACTTTTTAACCTAAAAATGATAAACGAAAATGATCTCAAATCCCATCTCTCTTTGCATACAATACAGCGAGGGCAATGCAAAGTCCATGTATGAGTTTGTCAAGAGAGGGAATACCAAGCAATATAAGCTTTCTCCTCGCAAAGGATGGTTGAAAGCACAAAAGGAAAAAAGTGCAATAGTCCGGTATTACTTAGGATCATTTTCTAAAACTTTAAATGAGACAAGAATTGAACTGTGAAACACGAGTCTGTTTGAACTTAGATATGAACTTGAAGTATGCTTGAAATTGAATTCCTAACCTCATGGATATTGGTCCTTAACCAAGCACTTAAATAAAGGGCTTAGGCAAGGCACCCACTTTCCAAGTTGTTCTTACACACATCCAACTTATTGGAATCAATCTCACAAGCTTGAAATAATTCTTTAGTATGGGCAGTTCAACTTTTCAGAAGTTTACTGCATTAAATTTCAGGAACGTCCAATCTGAAGAACGCAATAAGGATCTAACAAAGGTTTCAGAACCCCAACAGAAACTAAGACACCATCCATTTTCTATAACGTTTAATATGGCCCCAGATATGATGCTTAAAGCAGACTCATCCTGTCACTGATGTACCAACTAGATATAGAAATCACTGTTCCATTGTTAGGACTAGAACAGTGATTGCAATTTTCCTTGAAAATCAAATCAAAATTATATTTCATCTCCATAGATATCCCATTTCTTTTTTTTTTCTCCTCCAAATGTTCCAAATTTAGGCAAATAAAGAGCCATTTATTTCTTCACATTAAAATTAATGTGGTTGTCTGATAGTGCACTTTATAAGCATATTTGTTATATAGGTGAGTATATTATTTGGAGTCTAGTTTCATGCTTTTAGAAATCCTTGATGATTAGAAAACCAGATTAGGTCTTTGTGATCGTAAAAAACTGTCAAGTTTATCCCAAATCTCCAATGCTGCAGTTTTATCCTGGTGTCGTTTATACTTGCTGATCTGCAGAAAACATGTAAAATTGTAAATAACATGCATTTTATAACTGAGATTGATGCATATAACAATCTATGTAAAACATCTACCAAATATTGCCATCCATATTCAAAGTGACAGCTTTAGAAAACCTGCTTGAAAGGAAAATAAAGCTTAAACTGCCTTTAAGGAAATCAATATATTTATCCACAGACCGAAATGATCTTCACATTCCACTGCTTCACAGCCTTTAAAGCGTCCAAACCATCATCTTCAAAACGAAGGTAATATCCCACGACTGTGACCATGCACACATGCACAAAAAAAGCAAGTTAGCTAGGCCTTCATATCAACCAGATCCTTCTTTTTATCCCACATAAAATACATGCCTGACATAGTACATCAGGCAAAGCAGAGCAGGAATAGCATGGACTCTTTTGATCTTTGGAGATAATTAGGCAATCAAAAGGTCAATGCTAAAATGTGTTCTGATAGCAGTCCCATCATTCAAGACTGATGGGGCAATTAGCAATGATTTGGATACAAATATGTGGGAAAAGTTAAGGTGTTTAGTAGAAAGCAAAGTATACAATAGTAAAAACAATGCTTATTTATGAGACATTTGGTCTAAAACAACATACACTCAAAATGCAAGATAACTAGCATAACCCTTTTTCATCACCACTAACTTAGAACCTCAATGGGCTAGCGAAGCTAATTTGAGAGACACCATATCAAAGGGCCTCAAAACAAACAACTATTTACTAGACTGCTATGAGGTAGCTGAACTTAGGAGAGCTACAAGTAGGTTCTGCCATGGGAGACATTTTGGGTTATGTACTAATTGATGCCTAACCCAAAAGCAATAGACACCCAAACCAGTGGAAAAAATGATGGCTTTAATTTTTGGGAGCTTACCATCAAAGTTGTCTTCTGAAGTAAGGTGAGTAGGGTCATCTGGTTTATTTTATGCATTGAAGAAGGATTAGCTAGTTGTATCAGGTTCCATTTAATGCGTCTTTCCAGTGATGACAACCACAAATTACACTGCAAAGGCCTTCAGCGTTTTGCGAAAGTAAGGAAAGTGGATATTTACTGAAGAACGCAATTTATTCTTTCAGTTAAGGGCCATATCAAGAGATCTATCACCTCTCACACTGCAGCGAGTCTATCACAAGTCTGTGCATGTGTCTGTGAATAAGTAACAAGAAAAGAAGGTAAAGGATGTACCTTATCCACAAATCCACAAGCTACGACTTTCATTCAATATTCTATATTTAGATTCACTCTTCTTTGGCTCAATGCCCATGCCTTCTCCAGCATTATAATGTAAATATCTACTTCTGAAAACCAAAATCTCTGAAAATGAAAAACAAG
The DNA here is from genome assembly GCA_028583015.1 of Wollemia nobilis. NCBI lineage: Eukaryota > Viridiplantae > Streptophyta > Pinopsida > Araucariales > Araucariaceae > Wollemia > Wollemia nobilis. The sequence continues at coordinate 1,355,759 of JAQPPZ010003056.1, read as the reverse complement.
CTACTAGAGTCGGGTTCATGCAAAATAAACTCACTTTTAGTAAAGATCTCAAGATGGTTCTTGAAAGGCCAATCCTTAAACTGCCATTCTTTACCTAGCACAAAAGCTGCTACTACTCGGTCCCAATCATTGGGGCCCAGAGTTTGAGGCTTGTCTCTAATCTCATAAGTCACTGGTGCTTTTTCACGCCCAATCTTTCTCTGTATGGTAACACATTCAGGCTTATTTGGCATCTGCTTGGCCTTGACATCAGGAGAAACATAAATCCCATCCTCCAAAAAGTCCTTTGCATTGTATATATTCAACAGGGTATGGAAGGCACTCGGAACAAAGATAATTGGCACACCATCAGGTTTGCCTTTACCACCCCCACTGCCAAATGCAGACCGAGGAGTGCCTTGCAGCTGAAGCCTCTGAGATCCCAATCCAGACTTTGAAAGCCCCTTCTGCCCAATATATGATTGTGTGGGATCAATGCCAAGGTCATCAGTGTCTGTGCCCAAATGATCCTTCCAGAATCTCTTCTCTTCTGTGTTTCCAAAATGGCTTTTCCTGGGAGTTTCCATGATTCTACCATGTTCTTTTCTTTGCTGATCCTCTGATCTCCTCCTCTCCTCATCTCTCCTGGTTGCTATGGACAAAGCAGCCTGGAAATTCTTATTTGGGCATTCCAAAATGGTCTCCCTGTCCTTGAGAGGTCTCTCCTTGGCCCTTATTAGCTCTATCAGGGGCCCTGTCTGGGTCATCTCCTGATCATCCTCCACACCCACGTTATCCACACCCTCAGTTACATCAGTCCTAATCCTTTTATTACTATTTCCATCATTGTCAAAGAATCCCAGACTTGGTTCCTCTGGCCTGTACTCTTCAATACGGTCCCCTGCATCCCAGGCCTGCTTGGTGGGCTTTTCAGAGGGGATATGGGGGCCAGCAGGGGCAACGAGTTCAATGGCATCTGTGCTATTGATCTTGCCCTCTAGGTAGTCTAAGAGTGGCTTCCTGTCTGTGTATGTGACAATTTGGAGTTTTTGGACCCTGGCTTGTTGCATGTACTCTGTGTGCTTGAGGTGGGTATTCTTAACAAAGAAAACAAGGCATTCAAGAGTGTAGAGACTACCCTGTTTGGATCTGTAAGCTGTGTCGGTGTTGCCGGGGAATCTGTACTCTTCTCCAAAGTGGAAGTCATCTCCCACTGCTCTTATGCTGTCCAAAGCTCCTCTGATGGTGTAGTCACGTAGCACGGACAGAGGATCCATTGTGCTAGTCAGACACACAAACCCTGATCTATAGGCCTGTTCGATTCAGATTTCCTTTGAAGGAAATGCCTTTTATTAAACTTTCCTTTGTGAGAATGATTTGGACGTTGTAAGACTAAAATGGTAGACTTCTCTGCTAGAAGAAGACTTGGTGAGAAAGATCTGGATGTTTAAGTTAAAAATACAATGCACTGTCAGGAGATTGCTTTGTGGGCAATGTAAGAATTTTAAAAAGAACAAGAGATGGAAAGCATAGGAAGAGAATATTCATAGGAAATATCATTTTTCCTCCAGCGCACAGTTGACCAAAAACTAGTGGGAAGATGCAAAAACGTGGATGGTATTGGAATTATGGAAATTCACATTGTCCATGTGATATTTATTTCTGGGGAATATCCAAATTTAAAATGCTTCAACGTTTTGTGGCCATCCAAGGATGTTTCGAATCTGGTTTTCATCTATGAGTTTCCACGTGAACTTCTGCAGTTTCAAGTGGATCCTCTCCACGCCAATTAAAGATGAGTTTATCAAAGATAATTGTGTCATTTTACTTGAATTGGAGTTGTTAAGTTTATTGAGCAATTATTTTGTAGATAGTATACGATAATCAAGGAGGTTGATGGTTTAAACTTTACATTAGATGTTTGTATATGAAACTTTGAATTTTTAAATAATTTTTCATGTTTTATCAACTAAATATTCATTTTGGTTATATGTGCATATTATTGTTTATAAATAGAGATGAAATGATGATTGTTGGTTATTATATGTCACTTGACCAAATTTGAATATAGAGGTTGAGAATTTTTAATTAATAATTTTTTTTAAAACTAACATTGTTGAACATAATCATTTTATGTTTGTTATAATGATTTTGCTTACATTGGAATTGTTGTGTATAGGCATTTAGATTTAGTTTGTACATAAGTTTTGAAGGTGGTTGTAATATCTTAGTAGCATTGATTTTTTTTCAACAACTATAAATTTCCACAAGCACATATGGACACTATAGAATGTAATAAATGATGCAATTGAAAAACTAATTAGTCTTGTGTTGGCATGAATTTTTAAAATGAATATGACATATTAATTTGATTTGTATCAAGTCTTCATGATAAGTTTGATACCTCGTATATGTTCCTTTACTTCAGTATACTTATTAAAGGATTGTATGTCTCTAAAAATAGCTTAAAATATTTTGACAATCATGATGAGTGCAGAATATAATTATGTTAATGATTACAAATACTTAAATATTTACTTGTTGAGGGTCAAGATAAGGCCCAAATGACCTTTGTATTAGATATATGCAAGATAGAGGTCTTTGATTTCTTTCTATGATATGGATAACTTTGGGTATGTGCTCTCTTTGACATGTATGTCATTTTGTATTAACAATTTTGATAATTATCTTAGTAAAGTGATCATACAAGTTGGTAGGTGGATAAGAACTATCTTATAGAGCTATGTAGAGGAAGTTTAAATGTGTCATAAGTACAGACCTTAACAAAATGAATATGCTAAAAATCTTAGATTACATTTGGTATTGAATTAAAGACTAAATAGCCAAATGTACTTATTAGTACTATGATGTGTCTAGGCATATGGGTTGTTTGATGATATATATTGAATTTTTGTGGGTGAGCCTATGGAGTTTGAAACTTGACTTGGACATATAAATAGAAGGAGAAAGATCTATGGATGATCCATCTCATGTTATTTGAATGAGTATGGACTAGATATGTATATGGATATGGCATGCATGTTGACTTCAAATTCTTTTCCTTTGTCAATTTTGAGGGTTTTATGATTGTAATGTATGATGAGGTGAAAAAGGATCCTAGGCATGTTAGATGATCCTTGATAAATACAAGGATCATAGGCATGTTAGAGCTTTTATTTTTTCATGACTATATTTTTTGATGGGATGTTTGAACCACTTCAATGTTTCTTGAAATATATATAAATTTGTCTTCTTGTGTATGAAGAATGTTGAATGGCTATATGTATAAATGTTTATAAAATATTTTTATTTTTAATATTAAAATTTTTTCGTGTAAATAAGAAAATATTATGAGTTATTATCATTGTCAACCTATCAAATAAGTAAGAAAGAGATAAGTAAATATGTATTCAAATTTAAGCGATAGCTAAAACCATGAATTTACTTTTCTTGAAGAAAGAATAAAGGAGTTAAACCCTTTTAGGATTAGATTCAATTCAAGTTGGGTGGACTAATGGTTAAACTCTATTCCATTGAATTATTTTTATTTAGAAACTTTACTAATAGAACGCATACATGTGCATAGATGAAGTCTTGGTATTAACAAAAAAACTTATCATAACTAATATTATCATGATAAATAGTGTATTTGAAAATTTTAGCAAGCCTATCAAACTTCATGATGTCTCATTATATGTTATGAACCTCCTTTGCTTATTACATAAAAATCATTCGTATTTATTGAATAACAATATTTATCCATAAATATTAAGCATAATAACAATTTCACAATGATACACAAAAATAAATAATTTACTCCAATATGTTTTAAATTATAAATCAAACCCTTGAGGTAGGGCAACACCATACAATGCTCCTTATTGAAAGGAAACCACTCCTTAATATATCTCAATATGAGATCCCAACAATACAATATTTGTCTCCCCCTTCTATGAGTCTTTACCCACATTATATAATGCTCAACTACCTACCACTACCACTTATCCATACATGTGGGATAATTACATCTATTATAAAATTATAATATTAAGTATAATATTATAATATTAAACTTATGTATTGAAAACCTAACATTCTATGCCTCTTAAAAAATGTTTCATCCTTGAAACATAGGAAGAGACTAAATAATATGATCTTTTGAGCCTTATTGTGAATTGGTACCGATATCGATCATCCATCCATCCTAGTGAAACTTTGATTGGTGGTGGTTTTTGTTGATGTTGATATGTCATTCTATAATTTGAATTTTTGGAAGTAATCTCTTGGTTTCATGTGTTGAAGGTATCTTTCTACTAACAATAAATATTAGTCTTTTTCATTCATAATTGCTTGCTTTTCTCACTTCAATATTTAGGATTGTTTTGTTGGCTCCATGCCTCTACTGCTCTACTTTGATAATTTGAATGATGGGTCCATTTATTCCTTGATGTTGTTGCACCACTCTGAAAACTTGAGTCACTATACTTTCTTTGCCAAAATTTTCCATAGTTGGTGTAGTTTTGATTCCATGTAGAACCATAATATTGTTGCCTTAATCCATGCCTCCAAGATTGTTAGTGCTCTTGGTGATGTGGATGGAGATATGCTGCAAAATTAACCTGATGTTTTAGCTTCTTTGTCTCCACATTTTGCTCCTCTATTTTAAATCCTTCTTCATGAGCCCTTCATTTGATATGACATTGTCTTCTTTTATGTCTTTCTTATACTTTTCTATCATTTTTCCCATATAATTGTTTTTTGTTGTTTCTTTCATGGATTCTATTGCTGCTACTTATTCCTTGGATTCTATTTTAGGTTCTAATATTTCTTACTCAATTTGTTGCCTTACAATAGATTCTTGGTTTTCTCTTTTTCCATGCTCCTTGAGCTGAGATATATCTTGTAGTGTTATCTTCTTTTTTCTATACCATAACTTCATAAATTTCTTTTGCACATTAATATTAATAGTACCCAAGGTTTCCAACCAAGGATATCCAAGAACAATATCCACTTCATTCATCTCAATGACATGAAAATTAGCATGCAAAATGTACTTATCCATAGAAATATTTAAGTATTTAAAAATGTGACATCTTTATCTTTTAAACAGTCTGCCCTTAATATTCTTTGCTGGAAATTGTAAATTGTTAGCCAAATTCCTATTGATGAAGTTATGGTTGCAACTGGGGTTTATGGAAACAATAACTTGTACCTTTTGAATGCAACCATTAACCTACAATTTTTTTTTTTAGATTTACACAAACTTTTTTTAACACTATTTGACTCATCTAAATTCAAAGTTATGTTTCCTTCAGTTTACACACTATCATCATTCTCTTTTTTCTTTTGTCGATTTTTTGCAAATTATTTGCTTGTTTATTTCTTCTACATAATTTTTGGCTTACCTATTTATTTTGTTTATTTCTTATGTGCATATTGGCAAAAATAGACCCTTTTGAACACTATTTAATTCATCTAACAACTAAATTTTCCTTCCTTTTATTTACACCCTATCATCCTTCTCTTTTTCTTTTGCTGAATTTTTGCAAATTAACTCTTTCTTAATTTCCTTTTGTTATTTTTAAGAGTTGTTTATTTCTTTTGCAAAGCCTTTGATGGTGATCTTCAAACTAGCTATATTTTTATGAGTCCCATTGACTAAAAAATGCTTGCTCGATTTCATTCCAACTGTAATTTTTTTTTCCTTAACAAAACTTATCCACCAAGAAAGAGCTTCTTTGTCTAAAAACCTACGTAAGATTGCTAATAATCATCATCTAAATATAGAGATCTAAATTTCATCCACCATTCTTAAACATCAATATCATATTTTCTAGAAAATATTAGCAACTCCATGGCCTCAAACCCCAAAAAATTTAAAACTTGAATTTTTCAAAAATAAAATTCCTCAAGTCTCTTCTATTCCTTTCAATTAATCAATTAAATATTATATATTTTATTCAAAATAAAATAGACTGCAACTAATTTCTTATCATGACTGACAAATATCTACACTCAATTAGCAATTTTTACCAACCTATAGATTGTGTACTTCTAACAACTGATAATGACCTAATTTGTAGACTTTTTTCTTCCTTTTTTTTTACACTCAGCTTCGTTAACGACTTGCAGACCATGTACTCTTGACAATTGATAACGACCTGCTCTATGGATTTTTTTCTCCTTTTTATTTTTATTTTTTGCACTCAACATTACAATTTTTAGCAATTTGTAGACTATGTACTTCCAACAACTAATAATGGCCTACTCTACAACTTGTTTTTTTTTGGCACTCAACTTAAAAATTATTAATGACTTGTAGAATATGAACTTCTAGCAACTGATAACTGTTAGAATATTATTATTGTTATAATGTGCACTATGCCTATAATTGACAGGTTGACATTTGTCTTCTGCCACTTATCTCTGTCTTCAGTTTGAGTTGGAGTGGTGTCTTTTGAAAGAGACTTGGAGTGGAGCTTATGACACTTGTCATATATCCCTCCTAAGCTTGATGCTTATATATTGTAAGATAACTTGTAAATAAAGGGTGTCTTATTTTTCAGTCCCAACATATGGTATCAGAGTAGTGAGATCCGCCTGTGGGATTTTTTAGGGGTTTGAGTATGGAGTTAGGGAGTATGCTCTCCACTCATTGAGTGGATCAGAAACCAGAAATTGCATTGTTATTTTTTTTTAATTTGTATTGCTGGAAAATTTTCTATTTTTTTTCAAATAGGGAAAAGGACAATCCTCGCCATCCGAGGACATGCCTCAACCATATGAGTGTAGAGATTTTTTTTTAAGTAAAAATTTGAGTTGTTGAAGAACTTCAGAGTTAGATTTGGGTGTTAAGAGTGAGATAGTCTTGCAGTCTATTGCTGCTGTATTTCAAGGCCATCCAATCGATATATTTAAAAGTGTCCATATGTCTGACGTTTTACATTTGCACTCCATTCGAACCAAGCCCATATGCATGAAAATTTTAGCGTTGTTCATTTGCAGGTTTCAAGGTTTTTTTTTCATGGAAATCACCAGAGGATTTCGGATCGCTGGCGAACTATTAGCGAAAGAACCTGATAATACCACAATCTTGTTGATTCCGGATCGTTAGCAAAATGTTAGCGGAAGAACCTTAAAAAAAAAAAACCACTCAAAGTGGTAATCTGTTGATCAAGGGCATCACCATCAGGTCCGGCTCCAACAGGTCTAGTGGAAACAAGCTCCTCCTCCATGGTGCTCGTCCCCATTCTTTCTCCCTAACGCTCATCTTTCCCTTGCTAAATCCCTATTTTTCTATCTGTGAAGGCAAACACAAGTGAGGGTTTGTAGAGGAATACTTTGTATATCATACGAAAATAGCGACGCAGATGCAAGCAAACGCAGGGTTAAAAAGGCTACACACTGGAATCAATTTGGCTTTGGCCTCCACTCTTTATGCCTATGTGCGACGGACGGATGATTTTCTTTAAATTTTAAAGTAATTTACTCCCCATCAATGGGTGACTGAATCCGCATTATCGCAATTCTCTGCATTGCGACCAGGCTTTAGCTTTACCAATTCTGCAAAACCCACTCTAGTAGTTTCTTCAACATTGCTCCATGCCATCTCTGTCGACAAATCGTTTGCAGCATCTATTTTCCCTATCGCTACGAAAACCCCCTTCCTCATAGCTTAAATTCCCATAATCCAATCCAACCCTCTGCCCATCATACAAATAATCCAAATTTTGGGGTTGAACAGGTCTCTCCGTCTGTTGTTCAAACCCTAAAGACAACCTGGACTGCCATCTACCCGAGGAAACCTTGAAATGTTGTCTCTTCCAATAGAAGCTGCTAAGAGGCATCCCAAATGCCCCCTACTGATGGGAGGGTTAGCCCAAGGAAGATAGCTTAAGCTTACCTTATCTTCAAACCCTCGCTACGGATTATTCCCCAAGCCCTGTCTCCCACGCTTTCCCTTTATTGTAAGGAAGTGTGGTTCAAAATAAGCCTGGGACGCGGTGGTTCAAAAGAAACTTTAGTTGATTAAGATGCTTTGATTACTGAAATAATTGATATTTTAATTCCAGTGAGGAAGGTTGATTTTTCGGCAGCACATATTATAAAAACTCCTAAGTCAAGCATTATTTTGTAGAGCACAACTCGGATGGGTGACCATTTGGGAAGTCCCGGAGTTGCACATTTTTCAGGGTCATTGTTTTTTGCCATTTTTGAAGCATCAACTTGTATCTGACTATAGGCTTATTTATAGTCGTTGGAAAGAGAATTTCGAGGGGAATCCATTGGTGCAGTTTATTTTCCATTTTGAAATCATTTAATATGCTAAATTGAAGTTTAAAATTGACATTGTAATTTGGAGTGCATTTTCGGTAGTATCCGACACTCCTTGACAAAATATTTGGCAAACTTGTGGGAATCTCAATTTTAAGTCTTTGGGGGGGACATTATGCCAAGTCATTCATTGAATTTGGCAAGTTTGAAGGCAATCTTGTAAAAGGAGGCATTGATATTGTCTCATCTTTTGGAGGCACATTTGGGGCTAATTTGTTTTTAGCCAAATACAAATCATCAACTTAAGGGGTGATTTAGGGCCCCTTGTCCCTTGTCGGTGGATTCATTTTGTGGCACTCTCTTGGCCACTAGGTGTTTGTTGCTTGCATCTTCTATTTGGGCTTTGTCTACATTTTATGCTTGCTATTACCCTTGCATGACTTTGGGTTTTATAATTGTAATCAAGTGTAGTTCCATTTCATACACACTTGAAACTAAGCCATATACAAGCAAGCAAACACATACAGGCAAATTCTTATAAAGCAATAATACATTGGCACATCTATTGTAACAATTCTACAAAAAGCAAGCATCACATTTTTATAACCGCCTATGTTCCACGTATCAACCGCTCAAATACTTATAGTCTCCCTCACGTAAGGGCGGGTATATTGAGTAGTTTGGTATAAAGGTCCGCAGAGTTATTCCCTTTCAGAATCGCCTATGTTCCACGTATCAATTGCTCAAATGCTTATAGTCTCCCTCACGTAAGGGCGGGTATATTGAGAAGTTTGGTATAAAGGTCTGGAAAAATTCTAATTCTTACTCTCTTTGGATAGAAAAAGGCACTTATGTTCAACTTAACCCTCCCATTGTTGGAATCACTTGAAGATTCAGAGTGGAAAAACTAGGCGAACCCTCCTCTGGATCTTCAACGGTGTACCCTAGATTTTTTTGAGGGCTCTAATTTGGCATTTGTCGTTCTTACTTCATCCTTTGTTGAGCTCCCTTTTCTTTTGATCCTTTTCTAAATCATGGCTACTACAAATCTATTAAGTGGACTTACAAAGAAACTTGAAGGAGCACAAACTTTTGCAAATTGGAAGTATGAGATGGAATCAATATTAATGATGAATGACATGTGGGACTTTGTGAAAGATAGGCAGGCTAATGAAGACCCACTCATTGCACCTAAAGACCCTAAAGAAAAAGCACAATTTGAGAAGAATTCCAATATAGCTTTAAGTCTAATCAAGCTAGCTACAGGAATTCAATGCAGAGAAACTGTAAGGGCTGCAAAAACACCTAAACAAGCATGGGATGCTCTCAATAGATTGTTTGATAGGCCAAGTCAAGATAATATTTTGTATCTCAAACAAAAATTGCACAATCTATGTATGAAAGGCTCACTTACCGATTATCTTATGGAAGTCAAGTCTATTAAGAATGATTTCTTAGTTGTTGGTAAAACCCTAGATGATAATGAGTTAATTCCAATAATGTTGCATGGTCTTCCTTCAAAGTTTCACTCCTATGCTACCATGTTAGACTTGAGTGGTAAAACAATGAATTCCACACTTGAGGATATTGAGATCCTACTTAAGAAACATGAGCAAGCCCTAATCAAAGATGAATAAATTGAAGCCACATCAACAGCTTTTGCCACCAAGGCAACTTTACAACCTAAACAAAACAAGGGTCAAAATCAACATAATCAGAATCAAAGGGGTAGACAACATCAGAGATACACACAATACCAGCAACAACCAAATCAACAATACCAACAGCAACCACGTCAGCAACAGTACTAGCAACAACCAAATCAGTAGTACCATCAACAGCCAAATCAGTAGCAGTACTAGCAGTAGCCGAGATGGCAAACAAGACCTCAAGGGGGTCAAAACAACAATCAACAAGGGTGTGAATATTGTGGAAAATGGAATCATAATGTTGCTAATTGCTATAAAAGGCAAAGAGAACAGGGAGAACCACAAAATAATAATCTGAACACATTGTATGCAGCCAACCAAGTTAATGTTGAAGATAAAGAATGTTGGTATATTGATTCGGAGCAGCAAAGCACATGACAGGAAGGCAAGATTGGTTGACCAAGGTTCAGCCTACATCAAATCAATTCATTACTTTTGGTGATGAAAGTGCTCTACCCATTGAAGGTGTTGGGGAGGCACCACTTACTTTGCATGATGGTAATAATGTTCTTGCAATAGATGTTTTGTATGTGCCTGGTCTTAAAAGGAGTCTTCTTTCTATTGGACAACTTACAGATAAGGGCTATAATGTCTATTTTGAAAAAGACAAATGCTACATTAAGGAACCCAATGGCAATGTCAAGGCCATGGGAGTGAAAAAGGATGGTGTTTACTACCTCCTTACAAAATCTGTAACACAAACATCTTTGCATACAACAACTACTTTCTCTTTGGAGTACATGTGGCATGAAATATTGGGACATTTAAATTTTAATAATCTTCAAATGATGGCTACAAAAGGATTAGTTAAAGGACTTCCACATCTTAAGGAGTCAAAATGTTTTTGTGAGCCATGTGTAATAGCCAAACACCATAGGCAACCATTTGAAATAGGAAAGGCATGGAGAGCCAATAGACCTTTGCAATTGGTTCATTCAGACATTTGTGGGCCAATGTCTGTTCAATATTATACTAGGGCTAAATACTACATCACTTTCATTGATGATTACAATAGAAAGGTATGGATCTACCTAATTCAATATAAGTGGCAAGCCCTTGATAAGTTCAAAGAATTCATCGCACTTGTTGAAAGAGAAAGTGGCTATCAAATCTCCACCTTAAGATCAGATAATGGTGGAGAATATGTCTCCAATGAATTCTTTAATTTTTGTAAGTATCATGGGATAAGGAGGCAATTCACAACCCCTTATACCCCGCAACAAAATGGAGTTGCTGAGAGGATGAATCAAACAATCACAAATAGGGCAAAATCAATGTTACATGCTGCTATATTACCTAACTCATTTTGGGGAGAAGTTGTTCTTATTGTTGCATACTTGACTAATAGGTCATACACAAAGGCCTTACATGAAAGAACACCTGAAGAAGCATGGAGTGGAAGGACGCCCTATGTGGGCCATTTGAGAATCTTTGGATGTGATGCCTATGCTCATATTCCTCATAAGAAAAGGAAGAAGTTTGATGATAAGAGCCAAAAATGCATCTTTGTTGGCTATAGTGATAGTGCCAATGCATATAAATTATATGAACCTATTTCCAAGAAAATCATTTTATCTAGGGATGTTACCTTTCATGAGTATCCCCCATCTAATCCTCCTAAGGCCCCCACTTTAGAAATAACTAATGAAATAGTTGCTCCATTCATGCATACAATATCATCTAGTCCTTCTCCTTCACTCATAAATCAAGAAATTCATCCACAAGAAGAACTTCCTACAAATGATCCATGTCCTCCATCTCCTCCTCCTAATGATCAAGAAACATCATCCAATCCTTTACCCAAGTGGGTTCAAGCCACAATAGATGAAGCCCAAAATCATTTGCCCACCTATACAGGTAAAAGGCCTTCAACCCTAAGACACCAAGTGAATTATGCCCTAATGGCCAAAGTCCTTAGCCAAACTGAACCTTCTAATGTCAAAGAAGCACTTGGTGATCCTAAATGGGTTCATGCCATGGATCAAGAATTAGATTCCATTGAAAAAAATCACACTTGGGAGTTAGTTGATTTACCCAAAGGAAAATATACCATTGGCACAAAATGGGTATACAAAGCAAAATATAAAGCAGATGGCTCACTAGATCGCTACAAGGCTCGCCTAGTAGCTCAAGGCTATAAGAAACAAGAGGGAATTGATTATGAGGAGACCTTTGCTCCTGTGGCTAAGATGACTACAATCAGGACAATTATTGCTATGGCAGCTCAAAAACATTGGCCAATATATCAAATGGATGTTAAAAGTGCATTTCTCAATGGTCATTTGAAGGAGGAAGTGTATGTGAAACAACCACCAGGGTACACAGTTGAAGGCCAAAACAACAAAGTCCTCAGATTAAAGAAAGCTCTATATGGGTTGAAGCAAGCACCCCGAGCTTGGTATGCAAAGATTGACTCCTATTTTCTCAACCTTGGTTTCACTAGATCTGTAGCATAATCTACTCTCTATGTGAAACATTGGAGGAACCGCATCATTTTGGTTACATTGTATGTGGATGATCTTCTCATTACAGGTGATGACATAGAAGGAATAAGGTTGCTCAAGGAGAACTTATGCAAGAACTTTGAGATGACAGATTTAGGCCTCCTCCACTATTGCTTAGGAATAGAGGTATGGCAACAACATGGTAAGATTTTTATCTCATATGCTAAGTACATTCAGTCTATTTTGGAGAGGTTTCGCATGGAGGAGTGTAAGCCCTCTCTAACTCCCATGGAAACTAGATTGAAATTGGTAAATATTGATGAAGAAGAAAGGGTTGATGGTACACTTTACAAGAAACTAGTTGGAAGTTTGATCTACTTAACTTCAACTAGACCAGATATTTGCTATTCAGTTGGCCTTATTTCCAGATTCATGTAGGATCCTAAGAAGAGCCATTGGATAGCAGCTAAGAGGATTGTGAGATTCCTAAAGGCCACACCTCATCATGGCCTTATGTATAAATCAAGTGATAATTTTTCTTTGATTGGATACACAGATTCAGATTGGGCCAGTTGTCCTGAAACTAGAAGATCTACATCAAGTTATTGCTTTCAATTAGGCCAAGGCTCTATTTCATGGAGCACAAAAAAGTAGAACATAGTTTCCCTATCTTCAACAGAAGCAGAATATAGAGCAGCAATTGAGGCAACTAAGGAGGCAATATGGTTGAGGCAATTAATTCAGGATATTGGGCTATTCATACATGGTCCAACATATATATATTGTGACAATCAAAGTACCATCAAGATGACCAAGAATCCAGTTTTCCATGCTAGAACAAAGCACATTGAGATCCATCATCACTTCATTAGAGAAATGGTCCAAGAAGGCATTATACACATGAAGTATGTACCAACTCAATATCAAGTAGCAGAAATCTTCACCAAGTCACTTGGGAAAGACAAGTTTTCTCAGTTTAGCAATTTGCTATATCTATGTAAAAGAAGTCAACATTAAGGGGGAATGTTATCTAATGTTGACTTATCTTTTTAGGATAGTGCACATTAAGGGGGAATGTTAGAATATTATTATTGTTATAATGTGCACTATGCCTATAATTGACAGATTGACATTTGTCTTCTGCCACTTGTCCCTGTCTTCAGTTTGAGTTGGAGTGGTGTCTTCTGAAAGACACTTGGAGTGGAGCTTATGACACTTGTCATATCTCCCTCCTAAGCTTGATGCTTATATATTGTAAGATAACTTGTAAATAAAGGGTGCCTTATTTTTTAGTCCCAACAATAACAACCTGCTCTATGGACTACTTTTTTTCTTTTCTTTTTTACGAAACACTACCCAACTCCAAACTAGGTATATTTGCTCTCAAACTAGTAATTGATAATGACCTCCTCTGTAGACTTTTTATTTTACTAATAAAAACTTGCTCTATGAACTATTTTTTTGGGGAACTACCCAACTATGGACTGGGTATTTATGCACTTAGACTAGCAACTGACAACTACTTGCTCTATAAATTATTTTTTATTGATATTGGCATGCTTTATAGGTTGTTTTTTTAGTAAACTGCTACTAACTACAAACAGGTTATTTTTAGTACTCAGTTGCAATTGTCTACCTTGTTGAAGTTATGGAACTATTGTAGACTATGAAAATAATGCAAAGACTAATGTTGAAGCTATTGTTGATGGTTTTTCAGCTAGATTATCATAGGTCCCAATATTTAGGATCAAATATAAAATTAAGTATTTGAGCATTCAATATAAATGGTCAATGTCAATGAACATAACATTCATGAAAATAAAAACAATAATATAAAATAAATGGCCAATATCATTCATGAAATAACATGAAGAAAATTTACAATAATATTGCTCAAATTGTATACAAGATTCTCTATTTTTATGCTTGAAATATATATATTCTTCAATACAATACATGAATTTTATCTCCAATTTATAACCTTAGAAAGGTGACTCTTCAATACTTGACTATTGCACTCCTCACATATTTGGGAGTTACAACCTTTCCTATTTCATACATAAGGTAAATCTCACATGTCTTTTGGCTTCTCATCTTACCACTTGTATACATAACTCTTGGCATTCTATCTACTTGCACACTTTACTCTATGAAACTTGCACACTTTACTAAATGACACTTGCACACTTACTCACTCTACATATTTGCACACATTGTTACATGACACTTGTGCACATCCTACACATAGACACATATATTAAGGGGAAATATAAATCACACTCTTAAACTATAGACTCACATCCTATTTTAATATTTACATATTTATATTTGTACCATTGCATCACATGGTACATTTATATTTCTACCAAATAATGTAATATTCTCTAACATGTATGGCACTTTTGTAGAAATCCTAGCAACTAACTAGGCCCTAGACTTTAGCTTCCTAAAGGCTTAACGTAAATTTCACCAACCGCAAAGGTTGTTTAAGTGAGTCTTTCTCTTTGATTATAAATAATATTTTTCCAAGAAATAATTGTTGAGAAACCATCCATGGTTTTACCTCTAAATGATAGCTCTTTGTATACTCTCACAAGGTAAAAATACTACTAATAGGGTGTGGGGTTGTTGACCCTTTTCAATGGTGACACACTCAAACCAGTTACTCTAGGGTTCCTAGGGTACTCCTTAGAATGAGTTTTAGGGCAAATATTAGCCCAAGTACTTCCTCTAGTTAAGTGGTCGTGACTTACACTGTATACTATAAGAGGTTATTAGCCTAATGCATACACTTATTAGGCACCCAAATTTAGATCCAATAGTGAATAGAAGGTTGAAACTTCTATAGTGGAACGTGACCCTAGAAATTCTTTTAGTACTGATGCTTTTGCAATGAAATACGATCCTAGAAATTGCTCTAGTACAACTTGTTATGAATCTCCTTTGCTTATTACATAAAAACAATTCACATTTATTGAAAATATTATGTATACACAAAAATAAAGTATAATAACTATTTCACAATGATACACAAAAATAAACAATTTAGTCCAATATATTTTAAATTATAAACCAAACCCTTGAGGTAGGACAACACCTTACAATGCTCCTTATTGTAAGAAAACCACTCAATATATCTCAATATGAGATCCCAATAATACAATATTCTTCTCCCCCCTCTATGAATCTTTGCCCATGTTATATAATGTTAATAATTTAGAATCTTTGCCCATATTATATAATGTTAATAATTTAGTCCACGCTAGGAGTGCTTTAAAATTTTAAATAATTTTTCATGTTTTATCAACTAAATATTCATTTTGGTTATATGTGAATATTATTGTCTATACATAGAGATGAACTGATCATGGTTGGCTATTATATATCATTTGACCAAAATTGAACATAGAGGTTGAGAATTTTTACTCGATGTTTCAAAATGAAAATTAATTACTAAATTTTTTAAAAACTAACATTGTTGAACATAATCATTTTATGTTTGTTATAATGATTTTGCCTACATTGGAATTGTTGTGTATAGGCATTTAGATTTAGTTTGTACATAAGTTTTGAAGGTTGTTTTAATATTTTAGTAGCATTGATTTTTTTCAACAACTATAAATTTCCACAAGCACCTATGGACACTATAGAATGTAATAAATGATGCAATTGAGAAATAAATTAGTCTTGTGTTCAAAACCCCTTTACGGTGGTTGTTGATGTAATTTGTAAACGTTCTCCTCAAAAACAAAATTAGTCTTGTATTGGCATGAATTTTTAAAATGAATATGACATGTCAATTTGGTTTTTATCAAGTCTCTATGATAAGTTTGATACCTCGTATATGTTCCTTTAATTCAGTGTACTTATTAAAGGATTGTATGTCTCTAAAAAGAGCTTAAAATATTTTGACAATCGTGATGAGTGCACAATATAATTATGTTAATGATTACAAATACTTAAATATTTACTTGTTGAGGGTCAAGATAAGGCCCAAATGACCTTTGTATTAGATATATGTGAGATAGAGGTCTTTGATTTCTTTTTATGTTATGGATAACTTTGGGGATGTGCTCTCTTTGACATGTATGTCATTTTGTATTAACAATTTTTATAATTATCATAGTAAATTGATCATACAAGTTGGTAGGTGGATAAGAACTATATTATAGAGCTATGTAGAGGAAGTTTAAATGTGTAATAAGTACAGACCTTAACAAAATAAATATGCTAAAAATATTAGATAACATTTGGTATTTAATTAAAGCCTAAATAGCCAAATGTACTTATTAGGACTATGATGTGTCTAGGCATATGGGTTGTTTGATGATATATATTGAATTTTTGTGGGTGAGCCTATTGAGTATGGAATGTGACTTGGACATATAAATAGAAGGAGAAATATCTATAGATGATCCATCTCACGTTATTTGAATGAGTATGGACTAAACATGTATATGGATATGTCATGCATGTTGACTTCAAATTCTTTTCATTTGTCAATTGGAAGGGTTTTATGATTGTAATATATGATGAGGTGAAAAAGGATCTTAGACATGTTAGATGATCCTTGATAAATACAAAAACAAGTATATGTATATATATATATATATTTATTTATTTATATTTCATGATTATATTTTTTTGATGGGATGTTTGAACCACTTCAATGTTTCTTGAAACATATATAAATTTTTCTTCTTGTGTATGAAGAATGTTGAATGAACTATATGTATAAATGTTTATAAAATATTTTCCTTTTTAATATTTCAAAATTGTCATGTGTAAATAAAAAAATATTATGAGTTATTCATTATCATTGTCAACCTATCAAATAAGGAAGAAAGAGATAAGTAAATATGTATTCAAATTTTAGGTGATAGCTAAAACCATTAAATTACTTTTCTTGAAGAAAGAATAGAGGATTCAAACCCTTTTAGAATTAGAATCAATTCAATTTGGGTGGACTAATGGTTAAATTCTATTCCATTGAATTATTTTTATTTAACAAATTTACTAATAGAACTCATACATGTGCATAGATGAAGTCTTGGTCTTAACAAAAAATTTATCATAACTAATATTATCATGATAAATAGTGTATTTGAAAATTTTAGCAAGCCTATCAAACTTCATGATGTCTCATTATATGTTATGAACCTCCTTTGCTTATTGTATAAAAATATTTCGCATTTATTGAATAACAATACTTATCCATAAATATTCAACATAATAACAATTTCACAATGATACACAAAAATAAATAATTTACTCCAATATGTTTTAAATTATAAACCAAACCCTTGAGGTAGGGCAACAGCATACAATGCTCCTTATTGAAAGGAAACCACTCCTTAATATATCTCAATATGAGATCCCAACAATAAAATGTTCGTCTCCCCCTTCTATGAGTCTTTACCCACATTATATATGCTCAACTACCTACCACTACCGCTTATCCATACATGTGGGATAATTACATCTATTATAAAATTATAATATTAAGTATAATATTATAATATTAAATTTTTGTTTTGAAAACCTAACATTCTATCCCTCTTACAAAATGTTTCATCCTCGAAACATAGGAAGAGACTAAATAATATGATCTTTTAAGCCTTGTTGTGAATTGGTACCAATATCGATCATCCATCCATCATAGTGAAACTTTGATTGGTGGTGGTCTTCGTTGATGTTGATATGTCATTCTATAATTTGAATTTTTGGAAGTAATCTCTTGGTTCCATGTGTTGAAGGTATCTTTCTACTAACAATAAATATTAGTCTTTTTCATTCATAATTGCTTGCTTTTCTCACTTAAGTATTTAGAATTACTTTGTTGGCTCCATGTCTCTATTGCTCTACTTTGATAATTCTAATGATGGGTCCATTTATTCCTTGATGTTGCTACACCACTCTGAAAACTTGAGTCACTATACTTTCTTTGCCAAACTTTTCCATAGTTGGTGTAGTTCTGATTCCATGTAGAACCATAATATTGTTGCCTTAATCCATGCCTCCAATATTGTTGGTGCTCTTGGTGATGTGGATGGAGATATGCTACAAACTTAACCTGATGTTTTAGCTTCTTTGTCTCGACATTTTGCTCCTCTATTTTAAATCCTTCTTCACAAGCCATTCATTTGATATAACATTGTCTTCTTTTATGTATTTCTTATACTTTACTATTATTTTTCCCATATAATTATTTGTTGTTGTTTCTTTCATGGATTCTAATGCTGCTACTTCTTCCTTGGATTCTATTTTAGGTTCTAATGTTTCTTCCTCAATTTTTTTCCTTGCAATAGCTTCTTGGTTTTCCCTTGTTCCTTGCTTCTTGAACTGAGACATATCTTGTAGTGTTATCTTCTTTTTTCTATACCATAACTTCATAAATTTCTTTTGCACATTAATATTAATAGTACCCAAGGTTTTCAACCAAGGATATCCAAGAATAATATCCACTTCATTCATATCAATGACATAAAAATTAGCATGCAAAATGTACTTATCCATATAAATCTTTAAGTATTTAAAAATTGGACATTTTATCCTTTAAATTGTGTGCCCTTGATATTCTTTGCTGGAAATTGTAAATTGTTAACCAAAATCCTATTGATGAAGTTATGCTTGTGACTAAGGTTTATGGAAACAATAACTTGTACCTATTGAATGCAACCATTAACCTACAAAATATTTTTTTTAGATTTACACAAACTTTTTTTAACACTATTTGACTCATCTAATGTCCAAGTTATGTTTCCTTCAGTTTGCACACTATCATCCTTCTCTTTTTCTTTTGTCGATTTTTTGCAAATTATTTGCTTGTTTATTTCTTCTACATAGTTTTTGGTTTACCTATTTATTTTATTTGTTTCTTATGTGTATTTTGGTAAACATAGATCCTTTTGAACACAATTTGACTCATCTAACAGCTAAGTTATGCTTCCTTTTATTTGCACCCTATCATCCTTCTATTTTTATTTTGCTAATTTCTTGCAAATTAACTCTTTCTTAATTTCCTTTTGTTCTTTTTAAGAGTTGTTTATTTCTTTTGCATAGCCTTTGATGGTGACCTTCAAACTAGTTATCTTTTTATATGGGTCTCATTGACTAAAAAATGCTTGCTCGATTTCATTCCAAGTGTATTTTTTTTCTTAACAAAACTTATCCACCAAGAAAGAGCTTCTTTGTCTAAAAACCTACGTAAGCTTGCTAATAATCATCATCTAAATATAGAGATCTAAACTTCATGCACTATTCTTAAACATCAATATCATAATTTCTAGAAAATATTAGTAACTCAATGGTCTCAAACCCCAAAAAATTTAAAACTTGATTTTTTCAAAAATAAATTTCCTCATGCCTCTCCTATTCCTTTCAATTATTCAATTAAATATTATATATTTTATTCAAAATAAAATATACTGCAACTAATTTCTTATCATGACTTGATAAATATCTACTCTCAACTAGCAATTTTTAACAACCTATAGATTGTGTACTTCTAACAACTGATAACGACCTAATTTGTAGACTTTTTTATTCCTTTTTTTTTACACTCGACTTCGTTAACGACTTGCAAACCATGTAATTTTGACAATTGATAACAACCTGCTCTATGGATTTTTTTCTCCTTTTTATTTTTATTTTTTTGCACTCAACTTTACAATTGTTAGCAATTTGTAGACTATGTACTTCCTACAACTAATAATAGCCTGCTCTACAACTTGTTTTTTTTTGGCACTCAACTAAAAAATTATTAATGACTTGTAGAATATGAACTTCTAGCAACTGATAACAACCTGCTCTATGGACTACTTTTTTCATTTTCTTTTTTTACGAAACACTACCCAACTCCAAACTAGGTATATTTGCTCTTAAACTAGCAATTAATAATGACCTCCTCTGCAGAGTTTTTATTTTAATAATAACAACTTGCTCTATGAACTATTTTTTTGGGACACTACCCAACTATGGAATGGGTATTTATGCACTTAGACTAGCAACTGACAACTACTTGCTCTACACATTATTTTTTATTGATATTGGCTTGCTTTATAGGTTGTTTTTTTAGCAAACTGCTACTAACTGCAAGCAGGTTATTTTTAGTACTCACATGCAATTGTCTACTTTGTTGAAGTTATGGAACTATTGTAGACTATGAAAATAATGCAAAGACTAATATTGAAGCTATTGTTGATGGTTTTTCAACTAGATTATCATAGGTCCCAATATTTAGGATCACATATAAAATTAAGTATTTGAGCATTCAATATAAATGGTCAATGTCAATGAACATTACATTCATAAAAATAACAACAATAATATAAAATAAATGGCCAATATCATTCATGAAATAACATGAAGAAAACTTACAATAATATTGCTCAAATGGTATGCAAGATTCTCTATGCTTGATATATATATATATATATATATATATATATATATATATATATATATAGATATAGATATATTCTTCAATACAATACATGCATTTTATCTCCAATTTATAACCTTAGAAAGGTGACTCTTCAATACTTGACTATTGCACTCCTCACATATCTGGGAGTTACAAAATTTCCTATTCCATAATAAGGTAAATCTCACATGTCTTTTGGCTTCTCATCTTACCACTTGTATACATAACTCTTGGCATTCTATCTACTTGCACACTTTACTCTATGAAACTTGTACACTTTACTAAATGACACTTGCACACTTACTCTACATATTTGCATACATTTTTACATGACACTTGTCCACTACCTACACATAGACACATACATTAAGAGGAAATATAAATCACACTCTTAAACAATAGACTAACACCCTATTTTAATATTTACATATTTATATTTGTACCATTGCATCACATGGTACATTTATATTTCTACCAAATAATGTAATATTCTCTAACATGTATGACACTTTTGCAGAAATCCTAGTAACTAACTAGGCCCTAGACTTTAGCTTCCTAAAGGATTAATGTAAATTTCACCAGCCGAAAAGGTTGTTTAAGTGAGTCTTGCTCTTTGATTATAAATAATATTTTTCCAAGAAATAATTGTTGAGAAACCATCCATGGTTTTACCTCTAAATGATAGCTCTTTGTATACTCTCACAAGGTAAAAATACTACTAATAGGGTGTGGGGTCGTTGACCCTTTTCACTGGTGACACACTCAAACCAGTTACTCTAGGGTTCCTAGGGTACTCCTTAGAATGAGTTTTAGGGAAAATATTAGCCCAAGTACTTCCTCTAGATAAGTGGTCGAGACTTACACTGTATCCTATAAGAGGTTATTAGCCTAATGCATACACTTATTAGGCACCCAAATTTAGATCCAATAGTGAATAGAAGGTTGAAACTTCTATAGTGGAACGTGACCTAGAAATTCTTTTAGTACTAATGCTTTTACAATGAAATATGATACTAGAAATTTCTCTAATACAACTTGTTATGAATCTCCTTTGCTTATTACATAAAAACAATTCACATTTATTGAAAATATTATGTATCCACAAAAATAAAGTATAATAACAATTTCACAATGATACACAAAAATAAAAAATTTAGTCCAATATGTTTTAAATTATAAACCAAACCCTTGAGGTAGGGCAACACCTTACAATGCTCCTTATTGTAAGGAAACCACTCAATATATCTCAATATGAGATCCCAATAATACAATATTCTTCTCCCTGCTCTATGAATCTTTGCCCATATTATATAATGCTAATAATTTAGTCCATGCTAGGAGTGCTTTAAAATTTTAAATATTTTTTCATCTTTTATCAACTAAATATTCATTTTGGTTATATGTGATAATTATTATCTATAAATAGATATGAACTGATCATTGTTGGCTATTATATATCACTTGACCAAAATTGAACATAGAGGTTGAGAATTTTTACTCGATGTTTCAAAATGAAAAATAATTACTAAAATTTTTAAAAACTAACATTGTTGAACATAATCATTTTATGTTTGTTATAATGATTTTGCCTACATTGGAATTGTTGTGTATAGGTATTTAGATTTAGTTTGTACATAAGTTTTGAAGGTTGTTTTAATATTTTAGTAGCATTGATTTTTTTCAACAACTATAAATTTCCACAAGCACCTATGGACACTATAGAATGTAATAAATGATGCAATTGAAAAATAAATTAGTCTGTGTTCAAAATCCCTTGAGGGTGGTTGTTGATGTAATTTGTAAACGTTCTCCTCAAAAAATAAAATTAGTCTTGTGTTGGCATGAATTTTTAAAATGAATATGAAATGTTAATTTGGTTTTTATCAAGTCTCTATGATAAGTTTGATACCTCGTATATGTTCCTTTACTTCAGTATATTTATTAAAGGATTGTATGTCTCTAAATATAGCTTAAAATATTTTGACAATCGTTATGAGTGCACAATATAATTATGTTAATGATTACAAATACTTAAATATTTACTTGTTGAGGGTCAAGATAAGGCCCAAATGACCTTTGTATTAGATATATGCGAGATAGAGGTCTTTGATTTCTTTTTATGATATGGATAACTTTGGGGATGTGCTCTCTTTGACATGTATGTCATTTTGTATTAACAATTTTGATAATTATCTTAGTAAAGTGATCATACAAGTTGGTAGGTGGATAAGAACTATATTATAGAGCTATGTAGAGGAAGTTTAAATGTGTAATAAGTACAGATCTTAAAAAAATGAATATGCTAAAAATATTAGATAACATTTGGTATTGAATTAAAGACTAAATAGCCAAATGTACTTATTAGTACTATGATTTGTCTAGGCATATGGGTTGTTGGATGATATATATTGAATTTTTGTGGGTGAGCCTATTGAGTATGGAATTTGACTTGGACATATAAATAGAAGTATAAATATCTATGGATGATCCATATCACGTTATTTGAATGAGTATGGACTAGACATGTATATGGATATGTCATGCATGTTGACTTCAATTTTTTTTCCTTTGTCAATTGGGAGGGTTTTATGATTGTAATATATGATGAGGTGAAAAAGGATCCTAGGCATGTTAGATGATCCTTGATAAATACAAAAACAAGGTGAATATATATATATATATATATATATATATATATATTTCATGATTATATTTTTTTAATGGGATGTTTGAACCACTACAATGTTTCTTGAAACATATATAAATTTGTCTTCTTGTGTATGAAGAATGTTGAATGGCTATATGTATAAATTTTTATAAAATATTTTCCTTTTTAATATTACAAATTTGTCATGTGTAAATAAAAAAATATTATGAGTTATTCATTATCATTGTCAACCTATCAAATAAGCAAGAAAGAGATAAGTAAATATGTATTCAAATTTTAGGTGATAGCTAAAACCATGAAATTACTTTTCTTGAAGCAAGAATAGAGGATTCAAACCCTTTTAGAATTAGAATCAATTCAAGTTGGGTGGACTAATGGTTAAACTCTATTCCATTGAATTATTTTTATTTAACAAGTTTACTAATAGAACTCATACATGTGCATAGATGAAGTCTTGGTCTTAACAAAAAAATTATCATAACTAATATTATCATGATAAATAGTGCATTTGAAGATTTTAGCAAGCCTATCAAACTTCATGATGTCTCATTATATGTTATGAACCTCCTTTGCTTATTATATAAAAATATTTCGCATTTATTGAATAACAATATTTATCCATAAATATTAAACATAATAACAATTTCACAATGATACACAAAAATAAATAATTTACTCCAATATGTTTTAAATTATAAACCAAACCCTTGAGGTAGGGCAACACCATACAATGCTCCTTATTGGAAGGAAACCACTCCTTAATATATCTCAATATGAGATCCCAACAATAAAATATTCGTCTCCCCCTTCTATGAGTCTTTACGCACATTATATATGCTCAATTACCTACCACTACCGCTTATCCATACATGTGGGATAATTACATCTATTATAAAATTATAATATTAAGTATAATATTATAATATTAAATTTACGTATTGAAAACCTAACATTCTATCCCTCTTACAAAATGTTTCATCCTCGAAACATATGAAGAGACTAAATAATATGATCTTTTGAGCCTTGTTGTGAATTAGTACCGATATCGATCATCCATCCATCCTAGTGAAACTTTGATTGGTGGTGGTTTTCATTGATGTTGATATGCCATTCTATAATTTGAATTTTTGGAAGTAATCTATTAGTTCCATGTGTTGAAGGTATCTTTATACTAACAATAAATATTAGTATTTTTCATTCATAATTGCTTGCTTTTCTCACTTTAGTATTTAGGATTGCTTTGTTGGCTCCATGTCTCTATTGCTCTACTTTGATAATTCTAATGATGGATCCATTTATTCCTTGATGTTGCTACACCAATCTGAAAACTTGAGTCACTATACTTTATTTGCCAAACTTTTCCATAGTTGGTGTAGTTTTGATTCCATGTAGAACCATAATTGTTGCCTTAATCCATGCCTCCAATATTGTTGGTGCTATTGGTGATGTGGATGAAGATATGCTACAAACTTAACCTGATGTTTTAGCTTCTTTGTCTCCATATTTTGCTCCTCTATTTTAAATCCTTCTTCACAAGCCCTTCATTTGATATAACATCGTCTTCTTTCATATATTTCTTATACTTTACTATTGTTTTTTCTATATAATTATTTATTGTTGTTTCTTTCATGGATTCTAATGTTGCTACTTCTTCCTTGAATTCTATTTTAGGTTCTAATGTTTCTTCCTCAATTTTTTCCTTGCAATAGCTTCTTGGTTTTCCCTTGTTCCTTGCTCCTTGAGCTGAGATATATCTTGTAGTTTTATGTTCTTTGTTCTATACCATAACTTCATAAATTTCTTTTGCACATTAATATTAATAGTACCCAAGGTTTTCAACCAAGGATATCCAAGAACAATATCCACTTCATTCATCTCAATGACATAAAAATTAGCATGCAAAATGTACTTATCCATAGAAATATTTAAGTATTTAAAAATTGGACATTTTATCCTTTAAATTGTGTGCCCTTGATATTCTTTGCTGGAAATTGTAAACTATTAACCAAAATCCTATTGATGAAGTTATGCTTGTAACTAAGGTTTATGGAAACAATAACTTGTACCTTTTGAATGCAACCATTAACCTACAAAATATTTTTTTTAGATTTACACAAACATTTTTTAACACTATTTGACTCATCTAATGTCCAAGTTATGTTTCCTTCAGTTTGCACACTATCATCCTTCTATTTTTCTTTTGTCGATTTTTTGCAAATTATTTGCTTGTTTATTTCTTCTACATAGTTTTTGGTTTACCTATTTATTTTATTTATTTCTTATGTGCATTTTGGTAAACATAGACCCTTTTGAACACAATTTGACTCATCTAAAAACTAAGTTATGCTTCCTTTTATTTTCACCCTATCATCCTTCTATTTTTATTTTGCTAATTTCTTGCAAATTAACTCTTTCTTAATTTCCTTTTTTTATTTGTGGAAAACATCCTGAAAGGGATGCTACTTTAGGGTAAGACCCAAGGAGGCAGGGGTATCCATTCTGCCAAAAATGCCTAGGACTTGGACCTGGCCTACCACCTTTGACATACTCAAGGAGCAAACAAACATACAAAACCAATTTAAAAATAAGTAAATAACAACAAAAATAAAAAATAAAAATAAAAAAATATGCTCCTTGAGTGTGTCAAAAACAAAAACACAACCAAACACGCACAATAAGATAAAAGAAACCACAACACAAAACACATAGAAAAACACAAGAACCACATAACAAAACACAAACAAGACAAAAAAAATAGAACACTACAAAGACATAACCCAAAAAAAACATGAAAAAATAAACACAACCAAAACCTAAAAATAAAAATAAAAATAACCAACAACAGACAATAAACAAAAACAAAAAACATATAAAACACTCACACATAAAAACATGAAATAACATAAACAAAGAGAAACCCAAGAACAAGAACGAAAAAAACACAAGAACAATAACAAAAAACATAAAAAAAAACAACAAAAACACAAGAACAACAAAAAACAACACAAAGAACACAAAAACAAAACAAAACAAAAGAACCCACCCACCTTAAAAAACTAAACAAAAAAAAAGGAAAAAGAAAAAAAAATTGAACATAACAATGACCTATCTAGACCAGAAGACTATTAAGGCAAGAATCAACAGAGGAAACAAAATAAAGAATAGAATGAGCTAGGGAACTAAAACAAAACTGAATGAACCAAAGAGAAGCAAAAAAAAAACAAGAAGAAACTAGGTACCTTCAGAACTGGAGCCATCCAAAGAAATGATAGAAAGAAGAGCTTCCCTAATTTGAGAAGCCCACCATATAGGAGGGTGGCCATAACAAGTAAAATCACCTTTTTCCAAATCCCAATTAGTTAAAGCATCAACACTCTTGTTTTGATATCTGACCACATGATTGTAATCAACTTTCAAAAATCCCATATGGATTAACTGAATCTTCTCAATAATTCTTTTTATTCTCCAATCCACCTTATGATTCTTATAAACAGTCTTCAAGAGATTAATCATAAGTTGAGAGTCAGAATCAACTAACACCTTTTCTCATCCAACCTTAGTAGCCTCCTGAAGGCATCCGAGGATACCATACCCCTCAACAAGATTATTGGAAAGAATACCCAAATTCTCAGCAAAAGTAAAAACCAGGGATCCATCTGAAAGTCTACCAATTCCTCCCACACTGGCTTTTCCAGGGTTCTCTCTAGAGGCTCCATTAGTATTGACTTTTCCAAAATCCTTAGGAGGAGGTTGCCAATTTCTAATCCTATCCATCTTACTAATACTCGCATTCCCTTTAAATTGGTTTCCCTTATAAGATTTAATATTCAATATTTGCATCACTTGATCCCATATTTGGTGGGAGTTTTAGGGGTGATTAAGGAGTTGATGGACTGATTCAACTAAGTTGGCTATGGTATTTTGCCAAATATAGTGAATATCCTTCCTATCTTGATTAAAAATTCGACTGTTCTTTTCATTCCAAATATTCCAAAGAAGAATGGTAGAACCCATCCAAACTAAATGCCTAATAAAATGATCAACACCCTCTTGATTAGGCCAATCCCTCCAAAGTTGTTCAAAAGTAAAAAAATTGGACCACTCGTAAGCCAAGTAAAGTGGCCATTCTCCTCCATAGCTCGGAGGCTAAAGTACACTCAATAAAAATATGGTTGATATTTTCTACATTCTCTTCACACATTTCACATCTAAAAGGGCCATGAAAACCATGCTTCATAAGTTGCTCACCAGTAAGCACCCTACGATGCAATAAAAGCCAATTAAAGAACCTCACCTTAGGCCGAGCTTTTGAGCCCACAATCGAGAAAATATGTCAGAAGAATGGTTGGGATTATTATGGCATAAGGCAAAATAACCTTGAGCAACTGAATACTCACCCTTAGCAGTGTTGTTCCAACCAAAATAATCTTTTTCATGGGACCAAGAGAGGGATCTCATATGAAGGATGCCTTGGATATCTTGCCTTTGCCTTTCTAGGATTTGAATAGGCCAGTCCTCAATAGGGATCCAATATCTACCAACCTTTGAATTACCAGTATGGTACCGACAGTAATTAGCCACCTTTAGCCAATTATCTCAATGAAGCTCCTCCATCCAAGGCCTCCAATCCGAAAACTAAGTTATCAAAGGCTTGTGACCATCCCAAGAATCTGTCCAAAAATTTGCATGTTGACCATTATGAATGATCCAAAATAATTTTTTCTTTATCAAATCCTCACCAGTATTAAGAACTGCTAAAATGGGAGAACCTTTGGTAGGAAGTTGATAGCGAACAAGGTCTTCGGGACTTTTGTTCTCAGCATATTTAGCATGGAGATTATTGGCCCAAAGAGAATTGGGGTTATGCAACATCCTCCAATATAATTTAGCAGCTAAAGCTTTGTTGTTATTAATTGAAGATCGGAATCCTAACCCCCCTTCACTCTTAGGAAGAAATAAAGTATCCCATTTCACCAAGGCCCATTTTCTTTTCTCCTTAGTACCACTCCAAAGGAAACGATGACTGATTTGATCCAATTATCGAAGAACAGACTTTGGGATATTCAAAACGAAAGAAACATAAATAGGAATAGCTTGAAGGACTGATTTTACCAAGGTGATTCTACCCCCAGAAGAAAGCCACTTGTTGGTCCACTTTCCAATTTTCTTCTTGACTTTTTCCAACAACCAATTTCAATATTTATTTTTCCGCCTTTGAATATTTATGGGAATACCTAAATAAGTGATTGGAAGAGAGGTATTCTTATATCTTAATTTATCCAAGACCATGGATTCCTATCTAGCAGAGCAATAAAAAAAATAACTTTAGATTTATATTCATTGATCAACTGCCTAGTAGCCTTAGAAAAACAACTAATGATTTGCTTAATATTAGAAGCTTCCTTAACTATAGCTTTACCTAAAAGAGTAGAGTCATCCACAAATTAAAGATGAGAGATAGATCTAGCTCCATGAGCAATGGTAACTCCCTCAAGGGTTTTTTTCCCTCTTTTTGGCTATAGTCCTACCCAAGCATTCAACATGAATGATGAATAAATAAAGGGATAGCGGGTCACCTTGCCTAATACCTATGGAAGCTGGGAAAGACTGAGAAGGCCTGCCATTGGCAAGAACTAAGTAGAAAACTGAAGAGATACATCCCATAATCCAATCCATCCAATCCTTAGAGAAACCAAATTGCCCCAAAACTTTGATAAGGAAGTGCTAATCCACTCTATCATAAGCTTTGGATAAGTCTAACCGAATGAACATGAAAGGAGAATTTTGCATATCCATGGAATGGATGGCTTCTTGAGCAAGAACTATCTCATCTACTATTTTACATCCTTCCACATAACCCCATTGCTCTGGGGAAATAATATTATGCAAAAGAGGCTTCAACATTTCTGCCATGATTTTAGTAATGATTTTGAGAAGAACATTACATAAAGCAATAGGTCTAAAAGTTGAGATATGATCAACCTCTTGAGATTTTGGAACAAGAGTAATATAATTTTTATTGAAAAACTCTAAAATTTCTTTGGATTTCCTGGCTTCTTCCACCACCTCTAATAAATCAACATGAAGGATATCCCAAAACTCTTGGTAGAACTCAATGGGAAAACCATCAAGACCTAGGGTTTTCCCTTTTTGTATTTTAAAAACTACTTGTTGAAGCTCATTGATAGTAATAGAAGCAATCAAAATAGAGTTCTCCTCAAAAGTTATAATAGAAGGGATTGCTTGAAGAACATTTTGTTTTGAAGCTGAGTCAAGAGGACTAACAACAAAAATATTAGAAAAGTAATCAACAACAATAGAGTTCATGCCATCCCAAGTATAAACAACATCTCCAGAATTTGATTTTAAAGAAGAAATAAAGTTGTGAGATATTCAAGCTAGAAGAGATTTGTGGAAGAAATTTGTGTTTCTTAATTTCCTTTTGTTCTTTTTAAGAGTTGTTTATTTCTCATGCAAAGCCTTTGATGGTGACCTTCAAACTAGTTATCTTTTTATATGGGTCCCATTGACTAAAAAATGCTTGCTCCATTTCATTCCAAGTGTAATTTTATTTTTTCTTAACAAAACTTATCCACCAAGAAAGAGCTTCTTTGTCTAAAAACCTACATAAGATTGCTAATAATCATCATCTAAATATAGAGATCTAAACTTCATGCACTATTCTTAAACATCAATATAATATTTTCTAGAGAATATTAGCAACTCCATGGTCTCAAAATCCAAAAATTTTAAAAATTGAAATTTTCAAAAATAAAATTCCTCAAGCCTCTTCTATTCCTTTCAATTAATAAATTAAATCTATAGATTTTCTTCAAAATAAAATAGACTACAACTAATTTTCTTATCCTGACTGACAAATATCTGCACTCAACTAGCAACTATTAACAACCTACAAACTATGTACTTCTAACAACTGATAATGACCTACTTTGTAGAATTTTTTCTTCTTCTTTTTTTACACTTAGCTTAACAATTGTTAACGACTTGCAGACTATGTACTTTGGACAATTGATAAAAACCTGCTCTATGGATTTTTTTCTGCTTTTTATTTTTATTTTTTACACTCAACTTAACAATTATTAGCAATTTGTAGACTATGTACTTTTAACAACTAATAATGGCTTGCTCTACAACTTGTTTTTTTTTGCACTTAGCTTAACAATTATTAATGACTTGCAGACTATGAACTTCTAGCAACTAATAACAACCTACTCTATGGAATACTTTTTTTCTTTTCTTTTTTGCGAAACACTACCCAACTCCAAACTAGGTATATTTTCTCTCAAACTATCAATTGATAATGACCTCCTCTATAGAATTTTTATTTTACTAATAACAACTTGCTCTATGAACTATTATTTTGGGGCACTACCCAACTATGGCCTGGGTATTTCTGCACTTAGACTAGCAACTGACAACTACTTGCTCTAGAGATTATTTTTTTTTACTCATATTGATTTTCTTTATAGGTTATTTTTTAGCAAACTGCTACTAACTACAAACTGGTTATTTTTAGTACTCACTTGTAATTGTCTGCTCTGTTGAAGTTGTGGAACTATTGTAGACTATCAAAACTATGTAAAGACTAATGTTGAAGCTATTATTGATGGTTTTTCAGCTATATTATCATAGGTTCTAATATTTAGGATCAAATATAAAATTAAGTATTTGAGCATTCAATATAAATGGTCAATATCAATGAACAAAATATTTCATGAAAATAACAACAATAATATGAAATAAATGGCCAATATCATTCATGAAATAACATGAAGAAAACTTACAATAATATTGCTCAAACTGTATACAATATTCTATATTTTGATGCTTGAAATACATATATTCTTCAATACAATACATGGATTTTATCTCCATTATATAACCTTAGAAAGGTGACTCTTCAATACTTGACTATTGCACTCCTCACATATCTGGGAGTTACAACCTTTCCTATTCCATACATAAGATAAGTCTCACATGTCCTTTGGCTTCTCATCTTACCACTTGTATACACGACTCTTGACATTCTATCTACTTGCACACTTTACTCTATGACACTTTCACACTTTACTAAATGACACTTGCACATTTACTCACTCTACATATTTGCATACATTGTTACATGACACTTGTGCATCCTACACATAGATACATACATTAAGGGGAAATATAAATCACACTCTTAAAAAATAGGCTCACACCCTATTTTAATATTTACATATTTATATTTGTACCATTGCATCACATGGTACATTTATATTTCTACCAAATAATGTAATATTCTCTAACATGTATGGCACTTTTGCAGAAATTCTAGAAACTAACTAGGCCTCATACTTTAGTTTCCTAAAGGCTTAACGTAAATTTCACCAGTCATAAAGGTTGTTTAAGTGAGTCTTTCTCTTTGATTGTAAATAGTATTTTTCCAAGAAATAATTGTTGAGAAACCATCCATGGTTTTACCTCTAAATGATAGCTCTTTGTATACACTCACAAGGTAAAAATACTACCAATAGGGTGTGGGGTTGTTGACCCTTTCACTAGAAACACACTCAAACCAATTACTCTAGGGTTCCTAGGGTACTCCTTAGAATGATTTTTAGGGAAAATATTAGCCTAAGTACTTCCCCTAGTTAAGTGGTCAAGACTTACATAGGATCCTATAAGAGGTTATTAGCCTAATGTAGACACTTATTAGGCACCCAAATTTGGATCCAGTAGTGAATAGAAGGTTGAAACTTCTATAGTGGAACATAACCCTAGAAAGTCTTCTAGTACTGATGCTTTTGTAATGAAATACGATCCTAGAAAGTGCTCTAATACCACTTGTTATGAACCTCCTTTGCTTATTACATAAAAGCCATTCACATTTATTGAAATTATTAGTTATCCATAAAAATAAAGTATAATAACTATTTCACAATGATACACAAAAATAAACAATTTAGCCCAATATATTTTAAATTATAAACCAAACCCTTGAGGTAGGGTGACACCTTACAATGCTCCTTATTGTAAGGAAACCACTCAATATATCTCAATATGAGATCCCAATAATACAATATTCTTCTCCCCCTCTATGAATCTTTACCCATATTATATAATGCTCAACTACATAACATTACCACTTATCCATACATGTGGGATAATTATATCTATTATAATATTACATACAATCTTATAATATTAAATTTCTATCTGAGGTACCTAACATTATAATTGTATGATTGTATAAGCAATGTGTCAAACCTTAGATTTTTGTAATAATACAATATTCTTCTCCCCCTCTATGAATCTTTACCCATATTATATAATGCTCAACTACATAACATTACCACTTATCCATACATGTGGGATAATTATATCTATTATAATATTACATACAATCTTATAATATTAAATTTCTATCTGAGGTACCTAACATTATAATTGTATGATTGTATAAGCAATGTGTCAAACCTTAGATTTTTGTAATAAAACTCTACTCTTACACTCATCCTTTGATGCCCACTCTTGACCAAATCCATATTATGATATTTTGTGTGAAAACAAAAGGATATGAGGTTCAAGTTAAGCCATAATCACTCTCATATAACCAAATTTGTAGAGTGTTTTAATATTTTACGATTTGATAAAATACTATTTAAGGTAAAATTATTTATCTGTTTTAACGATTTAATCCATGAGGATGCAACACATTAGACCTCAATCCCCTATATGTTTTTCAACTATAATATTTATTTGATATTATATTCACAAGAGCAAAATAATTGAAGGAATGAGGATTTCAACCAAAGTTCTTAAAGTCATAACAAACCCAACTATACCTAAAGTCCTACATGTTGAAATATCACTAGTCTTAGCATAGCAAAATAAAAAGCCTCATATAACAACAAAGATAAAAATTTATTTCTATAAAATGTCATTGCTTTTAATAATAGTCATAAAAAAATAAAAGTACTAAAGAAATGTATTGTCATAGAAAATACTTTACATTGTAACACATAATATTGTTTAATTATAACCATCAACCAATATATCGAATTATGTATAACCACCTATATTCAATGATAAACTAAGCAAGATATTTGAAATTTAACAAATAACTACCCATATTATAACTTATAAAAGCTTAAACCTTATAGTTCATAATAAGCATCTCATTATATGATATTAAATACTTAGACAAGATAGAGAAATAAACCATGATACTTCCATAAATTTTGTATTTTAGCTATCAACTAAATGTTCATAATGATATCTAACTATCCTTGAACATATTTACAGCACAAGGAGAAAATATAGTTAACAATCACTAAATATTTGCTTAAAATACAAGTGACTATCGTATACACATGCATAATTTTCTTTACAATATCTACACAATAGTATACAACAATTAGTGGATCCCCTTTGATGTTAAAAAATACTTGTTGGTGAATAATCTACTTTTTTATGTAGTGATGTGTTAGTGCATATATTATGATACCTAGGGATATGTAACTAAGGATATGATGTTGAATTGTATATGGATGTTATGAATAGTTGGCATGGGACACACATAACCTAAGGTTTATTATATTGGGATATTATATTATAATAATGAGTTGGTTAAGGTTTAGAATTTAGATAGAATTAAGGTTATACAAACCCCAAAGTAACATTAGATGATGGGTATATGTTGATCCATAGAATTATCTTGACTTTTGAATTAGGCTATACACCCTCAAATATGAGTTTCATCAAGGCTAGACATGATTTCCAATGGCTTCTCTCGACCTTTAGATTTAGGTTGGCTCCCCATTGTCTTCATGTAGATCACTAACCTAAATTAAAATGCATGAAATAGAGTGTGGAAAGAAAAATTAAATTAAATTTAAAATGCAAAAAATAAAATTAAGAGAAGTTTAGAGTGTAATAAATTTAAAGCAAATACACATTTTACACCATATCAAGGATAGTGTATGATTAATCAATGCATGAGAAGTGGAATAACATCAATGTCCACTCATTCATTTGACTATGAAGTTGATAAGAAAATTACAAGAGGGGCTAGAAGGGTTGTGCCACAACCACCACACACTTAGTAAACCAAGAGGGTGGTGTAACTAATGGAATGCACAAGGACTTGTCAATTTATTATAACCGCATGAGTACAAAGCACAAGTTGGGTTTCACAGTTTAGCTCTAAATTCTCATGGTCAAAAGATGGTTACAATGAGGGCCCTAGGCCCCTATTTATAGTAAACCTTTAGGGTGAGAAATAATTATTTTTAGTAAAAGTAGAAATTTGGGGGTAATCTTAGAAAAATATTGCATCGCCAAATGTTACATGACTCTAATAGGCTTAGAAGGCTTCCAAAATAGCTTGTGCACCACTAAATGCAAAAAAAAAATACTTTTAGAATAGTTACCTCAAGATTTATGCTAAGTTTTATTTATGCGATCATTTGAGTAATTCACTCACATTTTGCAAGTGATTCACTTTTATTTTACAAATAAATATGATACTTCTATGAAGCTAACTACTCCTCCAAGCCAATTGGTCCCTAAGCAAGTGAAACACTCCTTCAAGCCAATCAATATCTTTAAGAAAGTGAATCACTCCTTTGGTCCAATTGATCCCTTAAAGTAAGCAAATTGAATCTTCAAGTCAACTAGTAGAATTTGTAGAAAAATCGGTCTTTGTCCATACTTAGCCAAATTTTAAGAATTTTAAGATGTTCTATTGTCTATTCTTCACTACTATGTGTCTCTCTAAAATTGGTGAAATTGGTGTAGGTAGTATCGATATGTTATATTTATAGTGACTTCATGGGATGCCAATATTGATTGGCATAAGATCCCAAATTTTGTCTTTATCCTTGGTCATAGTCTACAAAATTAGGACCCATGCTATAAAATTGTCGAAATTATCATTTCTCCTTTAACCATTCCTTGGTGATAATAAACCTAGCAACTTATACCACTCAGTGTTATCCAAAAATTATATTGTACCAAGTTATTTTACCTTCCCTATTAGGTATTCAAATGGATTTTACAATAATTCTTCCCCTTTACCATCTAGATCCTTCAACTTGGCATGAATCAACTTCAACTTCTGATGTGTTTCAACTACTTTCACTTGGTTGGCTTGGCCTTTTTCT
Source organism: Wollemia nobilis (assembly GCA_028583015.1). NCBI lineage: Eukaryota > Viridiplantae > Streptophyta > Pinopsida > Araucariales > Araucariaceae > Wollemia > Wollemia nobilis. The sequence goes on along the minus strand of JAQPPZ010003056.1, from coordinate 1,320,093 downwards.
TATTTAATCATAGCACTTATGACATCATCATATATGATGTATTTTATTTCTTGAAAACATGGGGTATAATAGTCATAATTAACACTTGGATCTATTTATCCATTTCTTGCACTTGAGATTTCAAGGATGCCAACTTATCTTTATATGCCTATAGGTTCCTTTGGACATCTAAGATATTTCTTAACTTCCTGACAAGTTCCTTATGATATATCCCATGTTGTTGTACCTAGACTATGATCATTGATGTAAGAAATTTGAGAACCTCATAGTATTATTTCCTGTCTTTTGATGGTGTTGTTTACTTGTTTCATGTTTTCTTTTACAAAGGATTTCAATAAAAAATATTCGTAAGTGTTATGCATCTTCTCCTTGATCTAACCCTAAAATGTCTAGACCATTTAGATTTATTGTGCTAAATTCAAGTTTATAACCCTTTTCTTAGATCTTGAGGCTATCAATTCCTTTATCTATTGATATTTCTACTCTAGGTTTTCGAAGAGACTAATTTGTTCTTCTATCATTTCTTGTATGAGTTTTTAGTCTCAACAAGTTAGGTCTCAAGGTCCTCGACTAGATTCTTTAATTGATATTTCTCGATAATAATTGATATTTCTCGATAACCTATTTTAGCCCTTCGTTCTCTTTCTAGAGTTTTGTTACCTTCAACTATGCTAATCTACCTTTAATCTTATGTTCTTGATCTATGTGGCTTCATTTTCAACACTTGGTTGGCCATATTTCATTGTTGTACTAAGTCTAAGCTAGTTAGCTATTTATACCATTTGGTATGGATCCATCTTGTCTAGATCTAACTATGATACCCTAGTAGGTAAGTCAACAACATCTAATATTACCTTGGTGGAGTCAATTTTTATGGCCTCAGTGAAGTACACTTTATCTCTTTTCTTTGATAGTTGTAAATGAAATAACACCCTATTGAGTCATTTATATTCTTTCTTCCATCCCTTTTATTCAACAAAAAAATATCTAATGCCTTTATAACATTATATTTATTAACCTTATAAGCATAGCTTGATCTAGGACCTTCAATATCACTTGATGGGGAAGCTCTTGCAGACTCATCCCCCTAGGTAGGGATGGTGGGCATTATTACCTACAAGATAAGTTGTCATGCTTGGAATGATAGGTAAGTGGAGGTGGATGGCATGGCAATAGGAGTGAATTGAGTGGTAATAACAAGGAATAGAATGGAAGTAGTAGGAGTAGGATATAATGCCAACCTGATCAAGGAGGCTAAGAGGGATGATATGGTGCATGAAACTAATGACTCCATTATGATATATTATATGTGTGGGGATGGAAATGAGGTAATGGAAGTGGTTTCTATTATGATATTAATAGTTGGATATGAAGTGCCTTTAGGAGAATCATGAGGTGGGGTACCTCCTAAAGAAATATGTGCTAAACTAGTAGGTGGTGAGAGAAGTGTAGCAGAAGAATGAGAAGGAAAAAACAATAATAGAGAAATAAGAAAGGATGGAGAGAGAAAATAAGAAACAATGATAGAGAGAGAACATGGAATGGTGGATAGTGAAAATGGAGGGGGAGTGTGTGCAGTTATGGCCATTGGACTGACCATTCTCCACTCTAGAGGGGTCTCCTTTAGGGATTTACTGAAGTTAGGGTTTAAACCCTTTTTATAGATACTTTGCTACTATGGATATCTCACCAAACATCCACTCATATCTCTTAAATGCCTTTTACCCCTTGATTACCTCTTACCTAATTACTATGCTAACCACTTCTAGAGTCATCAATACAATTGAAATAGTAATCACTAATATCACTTGTTTATTGGGATCCTCCTTATGAGGGGTTAAGTTTACTACCATTTATATGATGATCCTAACCCCTTTATTATTATTATGACCCTACACTACACCAAAAAAGGGCTTTAGCAGTGGCTAAAATAATATGGTTTTTTATGGTGGTAAAAAATCCTCTTAATAGATCCTAAGAGGGTGGTTTAAAACCATCCTCTTAGGTCATCCTAAGACGGTGGTTTTAAACCGTCGTCTTAGGGTGACCTAAGAGGATGGTTTTAAACCACCCTCTTATAATATATTAAGATGGTTTTAAACCATTATATTAGGGCTAAGAGGGCAATTTATGCAACCCTAAGAGGGTGGTTTATAACCAACCTCTTAGGGTCTTAGTATGAAAAAATATAAATACCACGATGATTGACTCCAAATATGATCATTTATATACTTATTTAGAGTAGCGTGTAGATGGAGGGATCAAAGGAATAGTAGAGATATTATTTTTATTTCAAATCTCGAGTTAGGGCTTAACAGTGAACCATCAAAACTTATTTAGAGTAACATGTAGATGGAGGGATATTAGGAATAATAGAGCTCTCATTTTTATTTTAGAGTTTGAGCTAGAGATTGATAGTAAAAAATTGACACTTATTTAGAGTAGCACATAGATAGAGGGACCATGGGAATAGTAGAGCTCTTCTTTTTATTTCAAAGATTGAGCTAGGGCTTGACAGTGAACCATCAACACTTATTTAGAGTAGCACACAACACAACAAATGGAGTGACCATGGGAAAAGAAGATATCACATTTTTATTATTTCAAAGCTTGATCTAGGGCTTTAAATTAAAAGGGTAAAGCTTTTTCACTAGGTAGAGGAGCACCAATCAAGTTTCTATGGCTTTCTAGAAGTCAGCCCTCGTAATTTTTCCTGAGCGTCTCACAGAAGGTATGACGTCCAATCTCTAGAATTTGTTCTTCCATGTAATATTTCCCAATTCCTCTCCACCTCCCATAATATTAAGTGCTTCCATGCAATCTTCTTCAATTATTCTTAGGAAGACCAATTTCAATAATTTTTGGTCCAACTTACATAGTTTCGACCTCTACACCTTGTATTTGAACATTTCCATGTTGTCCTCTAGTGCTTCACCCTTCTGGGTATTTTAGAAGATCTAATTACTTGCGTTGCATGCCTTGCAATAGTTCTAGTACAAAAAAAATACTTTCATTTGCTCCTAGGTTTGTATACTATTACCTCCCAACCCTGTGAACCAATAAAGTATCGTGTCCTTCAGAGTAGTAGGGAACAATTTCAGCTTCTAGCCATCACTACCATAAAATTTCACCAATTTGGGATTACCCATAAAATTTCATTATTTTTGGGTTTTTACTGGCCATGTAGGTTGGACAAGGGTTTCAACATCACTTCCAAAATCTTTTGAGGTTTTTTTGGCCATGTCGGTTGGACAAGGGTTTCAACATCACTTCCAAAATATTTTGGGGTTTTTCTGGCTATGTTGGTTGGACAAGGGTTTCTTTATTTTAGGGGTTGAATGGTTGTTATTTCTTCATAATATAAGCATTTTGAGAAACTATCATGAATATAAATATTTTACCAAAAATTGACATAATAATCATAGTTCAAGAAAGCATCTTGCAGCAAAGAGGATGAAAGCATTCTGCAAAAAAAAGGACTAGACCGTAGGTTTTCATGTTGACTTGAGATGTGAATATTAGATTAGGTGTTTTGTTATTATGTTTTTAAATTGATTATATTGTTATTGTGCTTTATTTTGATGTAAACAAATAAAGATAAATAATCACATTATATGTACATAGTTTTTTAGAGTTGTTAGAAAGAATATATTGTAGTCATCGTGTATAGGTGGTTGGATGGGTATGGAACTTTGCTTCCATACCTTCCACCTATTGGGACTATAAGCACCCAACCAACATAGTCTTGAGAGCAGTATTCGACCATGGTTATTCTCCCCCATTGTATTATACCCTTGTTGGCAAATACAATAAGACTCGTGCATTGATTTTTTTCTCATTGTGTACTTGTGCATTTTTATGTGTACAAATATTTCCTTTACATTGTATTACTTTGCTTTGTTACCTTAGAGCATTGTTTAGTATTGCATTACATGTAACACCCCAAAACCCGACTAGTTGAGGGATGCCACTATTTACTACTATAATTTTTTTTTTTAAAGAAATTAACCACATCATATTATAACAACTACAGAGAATCCCATTTGGAAAAAATAAAGAACAATATAAACCAAACATTAAATCAAATCAAAACATGAGAATTAACTAGAAAGGGCTTATTGAAAGTAAATATAGAAACCATAACAAAAAAAATATAAAGTAAGATCAAAGAAGATACCCATAACAAAATATTTATCATGGGAAAAACCCTTTAAGGAAAAAAACAACCTCAAATATGTTTCATATATTGCATAAGTTTGATCTTTTACAAATACAAGGATCCATAATCCTTTCCTCTCGACATAAGCCAATACAATGCGTAGAACACATAGTTCATACGACTTTACCATGGAATGCTCAATTCATCCACACAAAAATCTCCATGATTGCTTTATCATACTTATACAATCATTACTAGAGTCTACACAAGAATATTCTCATTTACAAAACTAAATAAAGTCCCATACCTTTAGTTAATCTAATAAATAACTTTCCATATACTAAACCAACTAAAGTCCCATACATTTAATTAATCTAATATACCACTTTCCATTTATTAAACCAACTAAAATCCTATACCTTTAGTTAATCTAATAAACCACTTTCCATTTACTAAATCAACTAAAGTCCCATACCTTTAGTTAAACAAATAAACCACTTTCCATTTACTAAACAAAATAAAGTCCCATACCTTTAGTTAAACAAATAAACAACTTTTCATTTACTAAACCAACTAAAGTCTCATACCTTTAGTTAATCTAATAAACCACTTTCCATTTACTAAACCAACTAAAGTCCCATACCTTTAGTTAATCTAATGAACCGCTTTCTATTTACTACATCTACACTAACATCTTAGCATAATCATTATAACCATGTTATCTAACATATAATATAATCCCCAATTGTTCATTTAACTCAATCTATGCTAATATACTCTAGCATAATCATATTTCCTTTTTAATACAATCTATGCTAATCAACTCTAGCATAGTCATATTTCTCTTTCAAACATAATCTATGCCAATCAAATCTAGCATAATAACATTTCATTTTAAACATAATCCATGCTAATCAACTCTATCACAATCACATTTCCTTTTAAACATATCCATGCTAATCAATTCTAGCATAATTACATTTCTTTTTAAATACAATCTATGTTAACTAACTTTAACATAATCATATTTCCATTTGAATACAATCTATTTTAATCACTTTAGACTAATAATATTTTCTCTTAAACATAATCTATGCTAATCAAATCTAGCATAATCACATTTCCTTTTAAACATAATCCATGTTAATCAATTCTAGCATAATTACATTTCCTTTTAAACATAATCTATGTTAACTAGCTTTAACATAATCATATTTTCATTTGAATACGATCTATGCTAATCAAATTAGCATAATCATATTTTCTATTAAACATAATCTATGCTAATCAACTCTAACATAATCACATTTGGTTTTAAATACAATCTATGTTAGCTAACTTTAACATAATCATATTTCCATTTGAATACAATCTATGCTACTCACTTTAACATAATAATATTTCCTCTTAAACATAATCTATGCTAATCAACTATAGTATAATCACATTTTCTTTTAAACATAATTCATGTTAATCAACTCTAGCATAATTACATTTCATTTTAAACATAATCTATGTTAACTAGCTTTAACATAATCATATTTCCATTTGAATACAATCTATGCTAATCACTTTAGAATAATCATATTTTCTCTTAAACATAATATATGTTAATCAACTCTAACATAATCACATTTTTTTTTAAATACAATCTATGTTAACTAACTTTAACATAATCATATTTCCATTTGAATACAATCTATGCTAATCACTTTAGCATAATCATATTTCCTCTTAAACATAATCTATGTTAATCAACTCTAACATAATCATATTTCATTTTAAATACAATCTATGTTAACTAACTTTAACATAATCATATTTCCATTTGAATACAATCTATGCTAATCATTTTAGCATAATTATATTTCCTTTTAAACATAATCTATGCTAATAAACTCTAGCATAATCACATTTCCTTTTAATATAGTCTAACTTCAAATATAAATGAAACTACATTAATTTCCTTTTAACATAGTCTAACTTCAAATATAAATGAAACTATATTAATTTCCTTTTAACATAGTCTAACTTCAAATATAAATGAAACTACATTAATTTCCTTTTAACATAGTCTAACTTAAAATAAAAATAAAAACTACATTAATTTCCTTTTAACATAGTGTTTAAACATATTACTTAAATCATATTATGTTATTTCGCATAGCATAATATTTACACATATTATTTAATTCATATTGTGTAATTTCCTATAACATAATATATAAACATATTATTTAAATCATATTATGTTATTTCTGATAACATAATATTTAAACATATTATTTAATTCATATTGTGTAATTTCCTATAACATAATATATAAACATATTATTTAAATCATATTATGTTATTTCTTATAACATAACATTTAAATATATTATTTAATTCATATTATGTTATTTCCTATAACATAACATTTAAACATATTATTTAATTCATATTCTGTTATTTCCTATAACATAATATTTAAACATAGAAACTATGTTAATATCTCTCTAAGATAATTTATAGCTGAACATAAACTATGTTATCTATAACATAGTCTACTTCTAACATAACTATGTTAATCTATAACATAATATTACCTTTTTCCATAAACTATGTTATTTCCTATAACATAATTTTATAACTAAACATGCTATTTGAAATACAACCAAATAACACAGTTTACGCTTTTGAACATGCTTGCTTAATATTTCGATTAAACAGTCATCAGATAAAAGAGGGTTTTTGAGTAGCCAACAAATTGGTGTAAGCAACCAATTAAACCAACCAGCAACCATCTAGATAGGCCACGTAACATGATGAAATATACAGATTCAACAACGGTTAAACCGGGTTACAAAAGCATCATGTATCGGTTTTGAAAGTAGCAACACATGTTCATGGTCGATAGAAGGGATATTAAACCCTACTAAGATCTATTTAAACCCTTGCAGTGGTATAACTAGCAAAGCGTTATCCCAGCTATGCGACTTAAAATAGATGCATTCAACATGGGTTTTAGTTTTACACAAGAGTCATCCAATTTTCTAGGAAACAAGACAATTGATCTAAACTTCAACGGGCCGTAATCTTGGAGAGCACACCTATTGCTCCTGCGAGCCCGTGAATCCCCCAGATCGTCGCTAGGCTAGCCAAGGTAACCATACATCCTGTGATGTAGATTTCACCAAGTTTACCAAGGGTCCCAATTGATTTTCTTTTCCATGGGTTAGATTTTTCCCTACAGACGATAGAGCATGATTGGATTAAGGAGTTATCGTTGTGTTGGGCAACTTGCAAAGCTAGGCAAATGAAGCAGAGTTGCATAAAAAAACACATACAATCCACTGAAAACCAAAAATGCTAAAAGGAGCCAAAGCTTTCCATTACTTTCATGCTAAAAATGAGGATCCCAAAAGAAGAGCCCCTTTACAATTTCGAAAATTCCCACTTATGCCCTATTTTCCCCTTTTTTCCCACCTAAAACTTGAAATTTCAAATTTGAAATTTGGGGCAACTTGCGGAGGTCATAACTTCACGCTCGTTGACCCGATTGACTATTACAGCATGTTTTCGAAAACGACATGAAACGAGGTAAGCGGGGTGAATCTTGGATCTTTGTGCCAAGGCTTGCGTCTAGCCAAAAATCCTCAAATTCGACCTCTAAGACCTTTAAAAATCTCTTGCAAGAAAAACTAGTTTTACTAGTTTTTACAAAATTAAACAATTACAATCTTTTTTGGGTGATGCCGGATCACTTTTACACCATTGGATGCTCCTGCATCAGACACCCAGGGTAAATTGAGAAGTGACCTTCACTTCTTTGTTGTTGGAAGAAAACCAAGGCGTTCAACCTCAGCCTTCGACAACCAAGATGAATCTTCAACAGGCCTACCCTTCCACTTAACCAGATATTCTACATATTGTCTGTTTCTTGTGCTTTTGCCTACATGGGTATCTAGGACCTCTTCTATCTCTTCTATCTCTGGAGTAGATGTGGAAATAATCCACAATTCTGCGACTGGTCCGCCATTATTGTCACCTTCATGATATTCTGCCAAATCTGAAATGTTGAACATAGGTGATATATTCAGCCCACTTTGCAATTATACCTCATAGACATTCCCTGAATCCCATTTCCCTATGACCCTGCATGGTCCAAACTTCTTCATTTTTAACTTGTTGTAGGTTTTAGCAGGAAATATTTCCTTTCTCAAGTGAACCATAACTTGATCTCCCACTTGGAACTCCTTAAGTCGTCACTTCTGGTCTGCTCTTGTCTTGTACTGAGTGTTCATCTTTTTGATATGTTGCTTCACTTCATCATGCAGGCTCTTCAGGTGCTCTGCAATGTCCTTAGCCTCAGCACTGCTCTTTTCCTCTCTATCCATATTTCTCAACTTGAAAGCATTCCTTGGGATGCTCCCATACACAATATGGAATGGGGATTTATTAGTACTCCTATTGACATAATTATTATCTGTAAATTTTTCCTGTGGAAAAACCAAATCTCATCCCTTGGGCTTATCTCCTGCCAAGCACCTCAGTAGATTGCCCAAACTTCTGTTCACCACCTTTGTCTGTCCGTCAGTCTGTGGGTGGTATGCAAAACTGAATTTTAGGTTTGTCTTCAATTTCTTCCATAGGGTCCTCAAGAAATACCCAACAAACTTGGTATCCCTGTCAAAAATGATACTCTTTGGTAGACCATGTAGTTGTACCACCTCTTTGAAAAACAACCCTACAACATGAACTGCATCATTAGTTTTCTAGCAGGGAATAAAATGTGCCATCTTCGAAAACCTGTCAACCACCACAAATATGGAGTCATTCATCCTTTGTGTCCTTGGTAAGCCAAGAATAAAATCCATGCTGATGTCCTCCCATGGCCTATCTGGTATAGGTAACGGCTGATATAATCTAGTGTTTTGTCTCACACCCTTGGCCATCTGGCATACTCTGCAACTCTATACAAACTTCTTCATATCTTGCTACAACTGTGGCCAATAGTAGTTCTCACTAACGAGGGCAATGGTCTTATCTCGACCAAAGTATCCATCCAACCCTCCACTGTGCTTCTCCTTGACCAAATTCTCCCTCATTGAACTCCTTGGAATGCATAATTGATTTCCTCTGAACAACATCCCATCTTGGATTAGAAAATCCAACCACTTAGTCTTTTCTAAAGTAATAGGTGTTAAGCAAGCCCTCCAAGCCTCTACAAAATTAGGATCTTCAGGGTACAAACCCTTAAGTTCATCAAACCCTACAACTTCCACCTTCATTTCTGTCAACAAACACTACCTTCTACTTAAGGCATCTGCAACTCTGTTTGACTTCCCACTCCTATGCTTCAACACAAAGGTATAACTCTGTAGAAACTCAACCCACTTTAAGTGCCTCTAATTTAGCTTCCCTTGGCTATTAATATACTGTAAGGCCTAATGATCAGTATATAGAATAAACTATTTTGGCAACAAATAATGCCTCCACTTCTTTAGAGCCTGAACTATAGCATAAAACTCCTGATCATATACAGAATACTTCTTCCTAGAATCATTGAGTTTCTCACTAAAATAAGCAATAGGTTTACTTTCTTGACTCAACACAGCTCCTATGGCACTACCACTAGCATCACAATCTACCTGAAATACCTTATTGAAATCTGGAAGTGCTAAAATAGGTTGTTTTGTGACCTTTTTCAACATATCAAAGCTCTTATCTGCTCCTAAGGTCCACTTAAATTCTTTCTTATCCCCTCTCATTGTTTTTGTTAGGGGTGCACAAATATTGTTGAAATTTCTAATAAATTTTCTATAAAAAATTGCTAGACCATGAAATGATCTTACCTCAATTATGCTCCTTGGAGTAGGCCATTCAATGATAGCCCTCACCTTTTCTAGGTCCATTTTTAGACCTTCAGCTGAGATAACAAATCCCAGATACACTAACTCCTTCACAAAACTGCACTTCTTCAAATTAATCAACAACTGCTCCTCCTTCAACTTCTCAAAAACTCTTCTGATATGCATCAGGTGCTCTTCCAGGGTCTTGTTAAATATTAAAATGTCATCCAAATATATAATGACAAATTTTCCTAAAAACTCCTTCAATACCTCATTCATCAGCTACATGAATGTGTTTGGTGCATTAGTTAGCCCAAATGGCATGACCAACCACTCATACAAACCCTCTCTGGTCTTGAAGGTTGTCTTCCACTCATCCTCTTCTTTGACATGAATTTGATGGTACCCACTCTTCAGGTCAATCTTTGTGAAGTACTTGGCTCCCCTCAAACAGTTCATAATGTCATCCACCCTTGGCAATGGGAACCTATATTTTATGGTGATCTTGTTAATAGCTCGGGAGTCTATACACATTCTCCACTCTCCATATTTCTTTGGTGCTAGTACTGCAGGTACTACACATGGACTCGAGTTCTCCTGAATCAGTCCCTTTTTTAGCAACTCTTGGACTTGTATGTTTAGCTCCTCACTTTCTATAGGAGTCATTCTATGGGCTGGCTTATTGGGTAAACTAAATCCTGGTACCAAATATATATGGTGACTGATCTTCCTCACTGGTGGCAAACCCTTTGGTACATTATCTGATATAATATTTGGAAATTCTTCTAACAGTCTCGAGACTTCTACTGGGGTATCTTTGCATTCTTCTTCTCTAACTCTAGGAATTAATGCATAGTACATATGCTCATGTTTCAAACCATCTAAAAAACTTCTACCTTCAACTAAACATATTATGGCACTACTACATATCTTTTTGTCCACCTCCTTTAGGGGCTTCAGCTTATGGCGCACTCCATTATTTTTCAGGGAGTAAGTGTTGGCATGCCCATCATGCATTGCACACCGATCAAACTACCACAGTCTTCCCAATAGAAAATGGAAAGCATCCATAGGCAGGATGTCACATAGGACCTCATCATAGTAATTCCCAATATTAAATTTTACCAAGCACTTCGATATGGATGCGGGTGTCTCTTCCTCTCTAACTGTAGTTTGGTAACCATTCCTTCTGCAAATAGGTTATCCATGCTACCATTATCTATGATAACATTACAGACCTTACCTGCACATTTACACCTTGTGTGAAATAAGCTCTTCCTCTAATCTAGATCTTTCTCCTCATTCAACAAGGCTCTCCTTGTTATCAATACTTCTCTTTCTGCTTCTTCAAAGTGCTCAGATTCAACACCTTCATCAATAACAATAGCTCGGGCATTACCTTCAGGCCTCCTATTTGTTCCTCCTTGGTGTTGTGGACACTCGTATGCTCGATGTCCTTCTTCTCCACAATGGAAATAGGTTCCACGAAATCCTCCTCTTCCAAACCCTCGTCTAGACCTTCCTCTTCCTCTCTAGTAACCATTATTTTGGTAGTTATTATTCTGCTCACGGGGGTGGTAAGCATTTTCTCCCCTCTGGTATTGACTGTTGCTTATATCCCTAGTTTTATTTTGGTCCTCATTCCATCCTCCATTTGTTCTCCTACCAATTCTTCCACCACAATCTCTTCCTCTCTGTTTGCTTTCAAACCTCTTGTTCAACTTCTCTTCTACCTTCAAGGCAAACTAGTAAGCATCTTCAATGGTGGTCATCATGATCAAAATCAAATATTATTGAATACTTGCTCTTAACCCATTAATATAATGGGCTACCTTCTCCTTGTTGGCCTCAGAATAACTTGTTCTAATCAGGATCTTATAAAACTCCTTCGTATATTCTTTTACAAACTTACTCGATTGTCTCAAACCCTGCATTTTCTTGAGCAAATCCAACTCGTAATCAATTGGAATAAATTGTCTCTTCAACTTCTCCACCATCCGCTCCCACATTGTTATCCTTTATTTTCCTCTTTTGTTTCTGTCTAGCTGCACTCCCTTCCACCATATGCTAGCATGAACCTTCAACTTGGTCTTAGCAAACTTGACCCTCTTGGGATCTTCTACCTCCTCATACTCGAAGTATTCCTCCATGTCATTGATCCAGTCGATCAACTCTTCTGGGTTGAGATTTCTAGAATACATAGAGACATCAAACTTCAATCTCTTTCCAATATGTGATATGGCCTTATACAATATGGCTTGTGTAGGATCTACTGCCTCTTCTTCTTCTTTTTTGAACTGGGCATCTTCTTCTCCAGCTTCATCTTCACTCCCTTCTTCTCTCCTTGTTATCAAACCCTCTATGCAACTCCTCTTGCAGAGCTTGAACTTACCTTTGCAAATATCTAAAATCTTCTTTTGGCACCACATTTCTTCCACCACCACGGTTTCTTCATGGAGGCATTCTTCTCACTTCTCTCACAAATCCTAACCATAGATCCTAGTGTAAACTACCTCACATTCGGTGCTCTATTTACACACTCAGGAACTCTCGCTCTAATACCACTTGAAGCAGAGTTGCATAAAAAAAACACATACAATCCACTGAAAACTAGAAATGCTAAAAGGAGCCAAATATTTCCATTACTTTCATGCTAAAAATGAGGATCCCAAAATAAGAGCCCTTTTACAATTTCAAAAATTCCCACTTATGCCCTATTTTCCCCTTTTTTCCCACCTAAAACTTGAAATTTCAAATTTGAAATTTGGGGCAACTTGCGGAGGTCATAAATTTGCGCTCATTGAACCGATTGACTATTACAGCATGTTTTTGAAAATGACATGAAACAATATAAGCGGGACGATCCTTGGTTCTTCGTGCCAAGGCTCGTGTCTAGCAAAAAATCCTCAAATTCGACCTCTAAGACCTTTAAAAATCTCCTGCAAGAAAAACTAGTTTTACTAGTTTTTACAAAATTAAACAATTACAATCTTTTTTGGGTGATGCAAAATCACTTTTACACCATTGGATGCTCCTGCATCAACAAATTCCAAGTATGCCAAGGGATTTTGTGGTTTAAAGGTATATAACAAATCTTTCTTTCCAAAATTCTAAAGGCACCTAGGATTTGGTTGAAAGTTATTAGAACAGTCTTGCGATCCTAGGCTTATATCGAAGTGTGTTATATTTGGGCAGAAACTTCTACCACTCTAGAAAATGGTTGCATCTAAATATAAAGTACACCCACGAACAACCTTATACCCTCTAGGGGATCTATGCAAGCTAAAACATGGTGAGGTTGCAGGGCAGTGTCACCAACTAGATGGGTTGCTACTTTCTTCTCACCATACACGAACAAACTCAGCAAAAGCAACAACTAAAATTGAAATAGCACATTCATACAAATATACAGTAGAGATGCCGAGGTATTCCATTTGAATTCACCAAAGGTATATTATGTTTTGTATGTTTAATGAATGACTTACCTCCATTAAACGAATTGACTTCCTAAAATTGACCGTCCCCATTATTCCCCTTTTGAGATCGATCCTCCACACCTTCTCCTTGGTTGGGCCCTTTCGCCTACTCTTCTCCTGTCAACCGGAGTCTATCCTCCATTATTCCCCTTCTCTCACGTAGAAGTCCTCCTTCTTGATAGCCTCCCTTAAATTCATGGCATACATGGTTCAAGTCCACCCTCTCCCCACGTCGCATGTCCTTCCCTATCACTCCTTACCTACCTTCATTCAAGGCTTGTCATATGCCCATCCATACCTGTCAGAAGCCCTCTCCTTTCATTTAAAGCAACCTGACTCCTTATCCCATAAGGCAAAAAAAGAAGATAGAGATGAAAATATATGTTATATTAAATAATATCATACTTTAAACTTATTTGAATGAACAATATTATACTATAACATTCAATTTTCAAAATCAAATTAGATCCCAACATTGATTTGGAATGTATGTTCTTTTAGGATAAATTCTATCCTTTTAATATGATATATTTATATTATATTTATAATATTTTTCTATCAAAATATATAATAGATTATATTATAAATAAATCCATTTTTATTTATAATATTTCCTTTCCCTATTATATTATATATATAATAGCTTATATTATAATTAAACACCTTTTAATTATAATATCTTATTTTCCTATTATATTATATATAATAGTTTATATTATAATTAAACACCTTTAAAATCTGAATAATGGAACCTTACATATATCTTTAAGTATGATTAACTTAACCAAAATTAGTCATTTCACCCATGATGAGCTCACTTTAAGATATCTATCTTACCTTACCTATGAGATACCTAAATTTATTCACCCAAACTCCACTATGGACTAACTTTATCCATCTATCTTATTTTAGATATGAGCTGACTCTATCCATCTATCTCATTTGAGATAGCTAAAGTTATTTATCTCATTTTAGCTATGAGTTGACTCTATCCATCTATCTCACTTGAGATAGCTAAAGCCATCTATCTCATTTTATCTATGATCTGACTCTATCCATCTATCTCACTTGAGATAGCTAAATCCATCCATCTCATTTTACTACTTTATTAGCGAATGACTAAGGTTATGCTTGCTTTACGCAATATACTAGGCACTAAATCAAATAAAAACATGAGAATTAACTAGCAAAGGCATATTGAAAGTAAATATAGAAACCACAACAAATAAATACATAAAGATCAAAGAAGATACCCATAACACAATATTTATCCTGGGGAAAACCCTTAAAGGGAAAACCCAGCCTCAAATATGTTCCATATATTGCATAAGTTTGATCTTTTACAAATACAAGGATCCATAATCCTTTCCTCTCGACATAAGCTAATACAATGCATAGAACACATAGTTCATACAACTTTATCGTGGAATTCTCAATTCATCCACACAACAATCTCCATGATTAATTTACCATACTTATACAATAATTACTAGATTCTACATGAGAATCTTATCATTTACGAAATTAACTAAAGTCTCATACTTTTAGTTAATTTAATAAATCGCTTTCCATTTACTAAACCAACTAAAGTCACATATCTTTAGTTAATCTATAAACCACTTTCCATTAACTAAATCAACTAAAGCCCCATACCTTTAGTTAATCTAAACCAACAAAAATCTCATACCTTTAGTTAATCTAATGTATCACTTTCCATTTACTAAACCAACTAAAATCTCATACCTTTAGTTAATCTAATAAGCCAGTTTCTATTTACTAAACCAACTAAAGTCCCATATACCTTTAGTTAATCTAATAAACCACTTTTTATTTCCTAAACTAACTAAAGTCTCATACCTTTAGTTAATATAATAAAAAAATTTCCATTTACTACATCTACACTTACATCTTAGCATAATAATTATCACTATGTTATCTAACATATAACATAATCCTCAATTGTTCCTTTAACTCAATCTATGCTAATCTACTCTAGCATAATCATATTTCCTTTTCAATACAATCTATGCTAATCAA
Organism: Wollemia nobilis; assembly: GCA_028583015.1. Lineage (NCBI taxonomy): Eukaryota > Viridiplantae > Streptophyta > Pinopsida > Araucariales > Araucariaceae > Wollemia > Wollemia nobilis. Next base: position 1,304,587 of record JAQPPZ010003056.1, on the reverse strand, counting down.
CTCTAGCATAATCATATTTCCCTTTCAAACATAATCTATGTCAATCAACTCTAGCATAATCACATTTTCTTTTAAACATAATCTATGCTAATAAACTCTAGCACAATCATATTTCCTTTTAAACATAATCCATGCTAATCAATTCTAGCATAATTACATTTCTTTTTAAATACAATCTATGTTAACTAACTTTAACATAATCATATTTCCATTTGAATACAATCTATGCTAATCACTTTAGCCTAATCATATTTCCTCTTAAACATAATCTATGCTAATCAACTCTAACATAATCACATTTGCTTTTTAACATAATCCATGCTAATAAACTCTAGCATAATTACATTTCCTTTTAAACATAATCTATGTTAACTAACTTTAACATAATCATATTTCCATTTACAATACAATCTATGCTAATCACTTTAGCATAATCATATTTCCTTTTAAACATAATCTATGCTAATCAACTCTAGCATAATCATATTTCCTTTTAAATACAATCTATGTTAACTAACTTTAACATAATCATATTTCATTTGAATACAAACTATGCTAATCATTTTAGCATAATCATATTTTCTCTTAAAAATAATCTATGTTAATCAACTCTAGCATAATCACATTTTATTTTAAATACAATCTATATTAACTAAATTTAACATAATCATATTTTCATTTGAATACAATCTATGCTAATCACTTTAGCATAATAATATTTCCTCTTAAACATAATCTATGCTAATCAACTCTAGCATAATCATATTTTTTTTTAATAAAGTCTAACTTCAGATATAAATGAAACTACATTAATTTGTTTTTAACATAGTCCAACTTCATATATAAATGAAACTACATTAGTTTCTTTTTAACATAGTCTAACTTCAAATATAAATGAAACTACATTAATTTCTTTTTAACATAGTCTAACTTCAAATATAAATGAAACTACATTAGTTTCTTTTTAACATAGTCTAACTTCAAATATAAATGAAACTACATTAATTTCCTTTTAACATAGTCTAAATTCAAATATAAATGAAACTACATTAATTTCCTTTTAACATAGTCCAACTTCAAATATAAATGAACCTACATTAATTTCCTTTTAACATAGTCTATTAACATAGTCCAACTTCAAATATAAATGAAACTACATTAATTTCCTTTTAACATAGTCTAACTTCAAATATAAATGAAACTACATTAATTTCCTTTTAACATAGTCTAACTTCAAATATAAATGAAACTACATTAATTTTCTTTTAACATATAATATTAAATTAACATATAATATTTAGACCCTGGTATGTTATTTCCTATAACATATTATTTAAAGCATATTATGTTATTTCCGATAACATAATATTTAAACATATTATTTAATTCATATCATGTTATTTCCTATAACATAATATTTAAACATATTATTTAAATCATATTATGTTATTTCCTATAACATAATATTTAAACATATTATTTAAATCATATTATGTTATTTCCTATAACATAATATTTAAACATATTATTTAATTCATATCATGTTATTTCTTATAACATAATATTTAAACATAGAAACTATGTTAATCTCTCTCTAAGATAATTTATAGCTGAACGCACACTATGTTAATCTATAACATAATATTATCCTTTCCATAAACTATGTTATTTCCTATAACATAATTTTATAACTAAACATGCTATTTGAAATACAACCAAATAACATAGTTTATGCTTTTGAACATGCTTGCTTAATATGTCGATTAAACAGTCATCAGATAAAAAGACGGTTTCTGAGTAGCCAATAAACTGGTGTAAGCAACCAGTCAAACCAGCCAGCAACCATCTAGACAGGCCATGCGACAAGTTAAAATAGATAGATTCAACAACAATTAAATCAGGTTACAAAAGCACCATGTATCGGTTTTGAAAGTAGCAACACATGTTCATGGCAAATAGAAGGCACATTAAACCCTACTAAGCTCTATATAAACCCATGTAGTGGTATAACCAGTAAAGCATTATCCCAGCTATGTGACTTAAAATAGACGGATTCAATATAGGTTTTAGTTTTGCACAAGAGTCATCTGATTTTATAGGAAACAAGACAATCCACCTAAACTTCAATAGGCCACAATCCTGGAGAGCAAACCTATTGCTCCTGTGAGCCCTTGAATCCTCCAAACCACCACCAGGCTAGCCAAGGTAACCATGCATCCTATGACGTAGATTTCACCAAGTTTACCAAGGGTCCCAATTGATTTTCTTTTTCCTGGGTTGGATTTTCCGCTATGGATGATAGGGCACGATTGGCTTAGGGAGTTATCACCATGTTGGGAAAATTGTGAAGCTAAGTGAATTCCAAGTATGCCAAGGGATTTGGTGGTTTAAAGGTATAAAACAAATCTTCTTTTTCCAAATTTTGAAGGCGCCTAGGATTCGGTTAAGAGTTATTAGAACAGTCCTGCGGTCTTAGGATCATATCGAAGCGTGCTAGCTTCGAGCGAAAACTTTTGTCGCTCCAAAAATTATCGCATCTAAACATATAGTGCACCCACAAACAACCTTACACCCTCTACGGGATCTACACAAGCTAAAACATGGTGAGTTTGTAGGGCAGTGTCACCTATTAGATGGGCTGCTACTTTCTTCTCACTAGACACAAACAAACTTGACAAAAGCGATAGCCAAAATTGAAATAGCATATTCATACAAATATACAACAAAGATGCCAAGGCATTCCATTTGAATTCACCAAAGGTATATTATACTATGTATGTTTGACGAATGACTTACCTCTATTAAATGGATCGACTTACCACAATTGGTTGTCCCCATTATTCCACTTATAAGATCAATCCTCCACACCTTCTCCTTGGTTGGGCCCTTCCGCCTACTCTCTTCCCATCAACTACAGTCTGACCCCATTATTTTCCTTCTCTCATGCAGAAGTCCTCCTTCTTGATAGCCTTCCCTGACTTCATGGCACACGCGGTTCGAGTCCACCTTCTCCCCATATCACCTGTCCTTCCCCATCACTCCGGAAGTTCTCTCCTTTCATTCAAAGCAACCTAACTAACCGTATCTCAGAAGACGGCCAACGGCAGAAGGAGATAGGGATGAAAATATCTGTTATATTAAATAATATCACACTTCAAAATTATTTGAACAAACAATATTATACTATAACATTCAATTTTCAAAATCAAATCAGATCCCAACATTGATTTGGAATGTACATTTATAAAAGCATTTTAAATCCCTTTTATAAAACATATAAAATTTTACTCTTATAAGTATATAATAATCTTCTTTTAGGATAAATAATATCCTTTTAATGATATATTTATAATATTTTTCTATCAAAATATATAATAGATTATATTATAAATAAATCTCTTTTTATTTATAATATACAGTTCCTATATATATATATATATATATATATATATATATATATATATATATATATATATATATTTTTTTTTTTTTTTGAATTTAGCAAAAAATCCCTTGCGAGACTGCCTTGATCTTAGAAACCACGATCAAGGGTGAGTCATGCCCGACCCTAACCGCACCAACATTATCAACTAGATTTTGGGTACTCGATGTGTGTTTGGTAGGATGGAGATTCAAACCAAGGACCTCCCTTGGAGGATTGCCCTACCCTTTCCAAATCACCTACAACATGTGGGTAGTTCCCTATATATATATATATAATAGCTTATATTATAATTAAACCCTTTTAATTATAATATTTTATTTCCCTATTATATTATATATAATAGCTTATATTATAATTAAACACCTTTTAATTATAATATCTTATTTCCCTATTATATTATATATAATAGCTTATATTATAATTAAACCCTTTTAATTATAATATTTTTTTCCCTATTATATTATATATAATAGCTTATATTATAATTAAACCCCTTTTAATTATAATATCTTATCTCCCTATTATATTATATAATAGCTTATATTATAATTAAACCCCTTTTAATTATAATATCTTATCTCCCTATTATATTATATATAATAGCTTATATTATAATTAAACACCTTTTAATTATAATATCTTATCCTACTATTATACATATATAATACTCTTTAGGGTTGATTCTATACATTGCCTGCTTCCTTACTGACAACAAAACCATGTGCAAGTTCTCTTAAACAATGCATAGTTTCTATGCCCTAAGGCCTACCAGGGAGGGTCATGACATTACATGAATGGGAATGCTACTACATGGACAAAGCTGGTCTCCAATTAAAAAAACATACACTAGAAAAATATATCTTCCTATATTTGAATACACTAGAATCATAAGTAAGAATAAGAAGGAATTGAACCTAAAAGAATAAACCAATATTATCAACACATTTGATGACATAATTTGATGATTTTGGTAGAAAAACAAAAGCTACAATTTCAAATGCTGATGTTAAAGCCATCTGTAAGAGAGCAGTAGACTTGCATTAAACAACTATTCTACTATCACCAAAACATGCCATATTTCTTTTCTTCATCCCTATGTTTTAGTTCAGATTCACTACAAAAGAATACTTGACCTATGACTGAGTGAATCCTTCATTACAATTATCAAGCAAACAAATAAAGTACTTCACATTGCACAACTAAAATAGAAGTATAACATTTGAAACACCATCACACTTGCAGAGACGGTAGTCTCCCATGAACAACCAAACAAAAAGAAGATTAGCTTGCAGAGCTCTTCTATGTTAGTTGGTGTACCTTTGCATCATCTGTTATGTATATTAGCATAGATTACTTAAAGATAATGAGTACAATATCTTTTGCAAAATATACTTGCTTAAGAATTTGGAAGTAGGTTATGTAGATGTTTATGACCTGCCCTATCTAACAAAAATTGTCCAAGTTTTATGCTTGAGAGGACCCAAAACACCAATCAATACAGATCCTTGTAAAGTTAAGAAAGGATGTTGTTGTTTCATGAAAAGAAACAATATATCGTTTGAAGTGAATCCAATGTCTACATTGTATCTTTCAAGAATTGGGTTGCAAATTGTACCTAAAGTCTCAATGCCTTGGTTGTGAGGGTGTAGCTGCCCAAATCCTCTCAACTCGCCATCAATGAGGCACTCATTTCGGATTGCTGACTTAGGATAGGAAACAGTTACTGCTGCCACTGGTGGATAGTAAAATTGTGAGAGAGCATCTGCAGCAGTTACCTACCAAACAGAATAAATTCAGAATATGGAGGCACGACAAAATATTAAGAATTAGAAATTTCTGGAGAAAATATTGTCCCAAGAATTTTATTAATCAATATAAGGACTCTATTTCTCTACCAATTGCTTTTGCAATGATCTTCAAAAGGTGAAAAATATCACAATTGTATGCCTTTGCAAGGACAACAACCCACTATTTATTAAGACCATGAAAGGCTATCGCCTTGAGGAACATGAAACAAATTGTGCAACATCCCTAAAGTGTGGCACTTCTACTTATCTCTCGTTTTTAAGAAACATGTGTCAGAATTACAAATAATAAAAATATTTTACAAGTGTTGAACAAATTATACAGATTTTTTTTTGTTGGGGGGTAACAAATTATACAGATTGTTACCAAAGATAAAAGCATAATACATTTTTCAGGTCACACTTAAAACTCATAGGAAACCATTTAATTATTTGCACAAGACTTTGGACATCTGAAAAATGCACACTTGCCTTAAAATATAATTCACAAATGTCATATCTAATAATTCCAAATGATTATTTTGTTTGAGGAATAACTAAATATATCATCCATCAAATCCAGTACATCCCTCTATAGTCAATCACCTATAGTTGTATGCACCTATCACCAGGAATTGGCTCTAGTTTTCACTGCAACTTCGATCATCTTATGAGTGCTAATTCTTGGTGTAATAAACAAGAATCCCTCTTCCACAAGAGCAAAGCATAAGCCAAAATGAATAAGAAAAACTATTGTATACATAAATCAAGGACAGAATATCTTATTCCAAACTGAGGACCTTTGTCTAACCTTATCAGACCTTGTGCAACTATAGCATATTTTAGTGTGGTATGTCTGACATCTAGAAGTGATAGTAATGTATATCAAAGCCATAAAAATTCCTTGCTAAACAGTTCATGTATTGGCTTAAGTGATATAACTATTTTTGCATTGTAGGAATATCTTTGAGTTTCTTTTCATCATCTATTTCTTCTCTTGGCAGAAATGGAATAATATTTTCTTTGCCATCTTCTTCCTTATTTAGGCCTATATATTCTAACACATTGTTAGGCCATCTCCATGGTAATGGCATAAGACACATTTCTATTCCTGAAGGCTTCTTTTTAGTAGTTGGTCTTGTTCCTGATCTTGGTAATGATAGATCAACTAACTCTATGACTCTTATGTCATATTCTTCTAATTCTTGTTTTTTGGTTTCTTCTAAGATGACTCCTTTTGGATCTGCAATGAACCTTTCTGGTAAAGGTCTAAGTTTTACATTTAACATTTTGTTGTTTGCTTTTGCATGATCTATCAGTTTGGCCTTACTTTCATTGAAGTTGTTTACCCTGTTTCTTTTGTAGATAATCTTATCTGGGGCTTCTATAGTTGTTGACCAAGGTTCTACTGACCTGTTTTGTTCTTCTGCTAAAGCTTCTTCATGTTCATTTATGATTTATTTTGGTAGTTCTAATGTCCAATCATCAGGTACCAAAATGTCATCTCTTTTCTGATACATAGGTTCAAAACCTTTTGATTTTTCTTTACTAAACTTTACTGATGCATTTTTATTTTTTGGGTCTTCTAATTCTCTGACAACTATTGGAATTGTAGTATTTTTCAACTGGTAATAAAACTCAAACCCTAAAATCATCTGAGTTTCTCCTGGTGCTAGCATTGACCCTTTTGTACTGATTAGCAGATTCCACATAGTAGCCCACCTATCATTTTTGTTTCCATCAAAGATAGGCATTATGAAATTTGGAAAACTTATTCTAAACTGAGGACCTTTGTCTAACCTTATCAGACCTTGTGCAACTATAGCATATTTTAGTGTGGTATGTCTGACATCTAGAAGTGATAGTAATGTATGTGCATTAATTCCTTCTCTAAAAGTAGGAATTATCTTTTTCTTGATTCCACCAAAATGAATATAGTGGTATCCTAAAATTTTTGCTAAGTTCAATACATTATGTATTTTTGATTCACCAAATATAGGTAAATTACCTATCCCATTAATTGTGGTGACCTTTATGATTGTTTCTGACTTGTATATTTATTTGATTTTTGGAACATAAATATTTAATGGCATTGCAACTAACCATTTTTTAGATTTTTGTTCTTCTTTCTTAATCATATTTTTCATAGTAATGTTATCATAGATCTCTTTAGGCCTACTAGTTTTTTCTCCAAAGATTGACACATATGACCCTAAAGGTGTGTCATCTATGTCTATGTCCATGTGTGCATGTTGGACTGTGTATGTGTTGTTTGATGAAGTAGTCTTCATTTGTGGTGCTCTAAAACTTTTTGTAGTTGAAAGCATTGATGTAACAACAACTAATGCTAATGGAGATAGATTTAACCATGGCTCTTTCTTTTGTTCTAAAACCAGTTCTTTTCTTTCAACTAACTCTTCTAGTTTTTGTTTAGCTAAGGGTTCTTCCTTTTATTTTGCAGTAACTTCTTCTACTTTTTGTCTTAGAATTTATTGTTCAAATTCTCTCCTTTTTCTTGCTACCTCCTCTAGGTATAGTTCTGTTTCAATTTTATCTGGTATTTGAGTGTCTGAATCTTGTCTCATCTGAAACTCAAATTCAATAGATTCCTCATTCCATTCTTCTGATTGAACTGAGTTAACCTGATAGTTTTGAATTCTTTTCATGGCCTCTAATGTTTCATATTTGTTCCATCCAATTTTCTTCAAATATTTTTGTTGTTTTAGACCATTCATCCAATGTTCATTTGACAAATGCCTAGCTTTTCTTTGAGCTACTATTTCTGGTCTGATTCTATTTCTGAAGTTTTCTACTGACTCTATTTTTGGAGTTTTCTTGACTCTTTTTAACACACACTGATCATGAATTCAAAAGGTATGTTCAGTATTGTATTTTATGCATAAGGGGTTTACATTGTTTATTTTGTATGAATTTAAATTGTTATTAGTACTAAATTGTTACTTTATTTCATTTTTCTTATTTTGCTTTGTAATTTTACTTCATTGTTATGGAAATGATTGTGTAGTGGCAGCTATTGGAAAATGATGCATTTATTTATCAGAATGCTTGTGGAATGTGAGTGCGTTAAACTATTTTGGAATTGAAGGCTGGCAACAAATTCCTTCTCTGAAGCAAGGCTTGGAGCTAGTTGCTACCATGTAATTTTGCATTCATACTGATGTACCCTCTGTAACAAGATTTGATGAATCTAATCTGTGTATTTCAAATTTTATTGAATTTTAACACCAACGTTTAAAATTTGATTAGAAATATTGGTTTATTGGTCAGCTTTAGTAAAGGTGGAAAGCTTTGGGAATGAGTATTAGGTAACTGAGCTGGACATAAACTATACAAATCCAAAATTAATATTGTAAGCGATACAACCTTAAACTACACATGAAAGTGATAAAATTCACACATCGATGTAACTGTTGGGTGGTTGTTAGATTCAGTCTTGGAGCAAGTGCTTTTGTTATCATTTAACATGTTGTTTATTTGTAATTATTTCCTCTTGATGAATACGTAGTGTTTGCTAATATTTCATATTGAGTCAGAGTCCAGAGAGAGTACATAAGGTTGGTACATATCCCTTCTAATTTCCATGGTTCTCAAATTGTGGTTGTACTAGGGGATGCCCCCATAGACAAATGGTTATATATGGGCTAGTGACTATTATTAGAAAATCCTTCAATTCATATGGTTTTGTGGCCATACACAGGTGCAATGCTCAAACCAACACTGAATATGGTTGATGTTATTCTCTAGTAGAGTATATTATATTATTCTTCAAAGGGTATTATTGTACCTGGTGGTTAGATTTTTTATTTATTTTTCTTGGAGTGTATTGTGTAGTAATAAGCTGCATAAGAAACTCCACTTACCTTGTGCAGGTTGTGCTTGGGTAGCAAGATTATTGTCTTTACTTTCAATAGTTGGATCATCCTCAAGACTTAGAGCACCAACTCTAGCCAGGTCAATTGGGTCAATATTTTTTGTCCATCAAGTATCATGGACAAAGCTTGGCTAGGAGCAGCCAGGTATTTCAACTATGTTATCTCCATTAACGAAGAAAAGTTGTGCTTTCGATCAGATCTACCCGTATAACTATACTTTCTTATTTTTTGGGGGTCTGTTTGTAGAAATAGTGAGGACTATTATCATGGGGTTCACCAATTCCTAGATTTTGCAAGAAAGAATTCAACGGACCCTGAAAGAACTAGATGTCCATGTCGAAAGTGCTCAAATATGGAAACTCTTGGTTTTTTGAAGGTTCGTGACCACCTGATTTGGCACGGGATTGACAAGACATATACCGAGTTTGTTTTGCATGGAGAACAACCCTCTAGTTTTGATAAATATGCATCGAACATGTGCTCTACCACTGATGAGGGTCCAATTACCGAAGATGTACAAGATGACATCATTGGAATGGTCAATGATGCATACAGATTGTTCAATGTCAATTGCTCAGAGAGTGGACAAGAACTATGAGATAATGATGTTGAGTTCCAATCATCTTATGGAGCAGTTCCTATTGATGAATATCATAGCTTGCTCAAAGATGCCAAATGACCATTATACCCAGGTTGTACAAAGTACACAAAGCTATCGATGATCACTAAATTGTATAATCTCAAAGCAAAACATGGTTGGTCGGATAAAAGCTTTGGCGACTTACTAGAGTTGTTGAAAGATATGCTCCCAATCGATAATACAATTCTAGAGTCCACATATGCGATGAAGAAAATGATGAGGCCATTGGGATTAGATTATGTAATGATACATGCATGCATCAATGACTATATTTTATATTGGAAAGATCATGAAAAGAAGTAAGCTTACCCAACATGTGGTGCATCTCGATGGAAAGTTGACCCTCATTCACAAAAGGTATGCATTAATGTTCCTATGAAGGTGTTGAGGTATTTCCCCATTATACCAAGGTTGAAGAGAATGTATAGGTAAGGGATTTTATTATATCATTAGCTTTGTTGTGTTTGTTTCTTTCAACATTGTTAGATGTGGTTGAAGTGAGTTGCTTTCTTCCTATAGCTCTACAAAGGTTACAGAGAATATGAGGTGGCATTCCTAGCATAGGAGTTCATATGGAAATATGTGACATCCAATCGACTCCTCGACATGGAAAACTATAGATGTTAAGTGGAAATATTTCATCGATGATCCATGTAGTGTACGACTTACAATGGCAACCGATGGGTTCAACCCTTTTGCTGACTTTAGTACTACTTACAGTTGTTGGCCCATTGTGTTGATCACTTACAACCTCCCACCATGGATGTGGATGAAGAGGAAATATTCAATGCTCACCTTGTTAATACCTGGTCCCAAGCAACCAGGCAATGATATTGATGTTTATCTATAATCATTGGTTGATGACTTGCATGAACTATGGACTAAAGGAGCATAAATATATGATGCATTTTCCAATACTACATTCAATATGAGAGCAATAATGATGTGGGTCATCCATGAATTTCTTGCTTATGGAAACCTATCAGGATGTATGACAAAGGGAAAGGCAACATGTCCAATATGCGAGGAGAACACCTATGCAAAATATCTTAAATGTAGTAGAAAGATCACTTACATGGGCCATAGGAGATTCCTTCCTCTAGATCATCTATTTCATCATCAGAGGGCATCTTTCAATGGCAAACAAGAGCTCGATAAACCACCCAAACCTTTAAATGGGATGGAAATACTAAAAATAGTATAGGGAATTCCACCAAATTGGGGAAAGAGCAACTCAAATAAAAGGAAATACAACATGGATGAGGATAGCATGTTTGTTCCTATAGCAGGATGGAAGAAGAAATCTATATTCTTCAATCTATCATATTGGGAGGTATGACATGCAACTTTATTTCTGTATCTATTGTTATGTCTCTCAATATCGAGTAATTTTTATTTGATGTTGCTATCTATGAACAACATCTTCTAGTTCATCACAACTTGGATGTGATGCATGTGGAGAAAAATATCTATGAAAGCCTATTCGAAACACTACTAGGTATCGATGAAAATTCAAAGGATGGCAAAAACTCCCATGAGGATTTAAAAAATATGGGTATCAGGAACACATTATGGCTAGTAATGGATGGAAACAAGACATATCTTCCACCAACACCCTACAATCTATCGAAGGTTGAGAAAGAAAGGTTCTATCGTACACTATACAATATGAAAGTACCAGATGGATATAGTTCGAATATTAGAAAATATGTCTCTATGAAAGAACTTAAGATCCAGGGCCTAAAATCACATGACTACCATGTTCTCATGCAACAACTTCTTTCGGTAGTGCTACAATATTTGCTTGATAAGCCAGTGCGACAAACCATTTGTCGGTTGTGCATGTTCTATAGGGATATATGCGCTAAAGTGGTGGATCCTATAAAAATAGAGAAATTATCGGTAGAGGTCATGGAGACGTTATGTTTGCTTGAAAAGTACTTCCCCCCTTCATTTTTTGATATCATGGTGCACCTAACTATTCACTTGGTGCGGGAGGTACATCTATGTGGACCTGTACAATATCGATGGATGTACCCTTTCGAGAGGTTTGTATGCATTCATCAGTTTCATAAACCACCATTTTTCTAATTTTTGTAGTGTCTCATCTAATCAAAATTGTTTGTTTCCTTTCTTAGAATTATGAAGATTTTTAAGGGCTATGTAAAGAACCGAGCTAGGCTCAAAGGTTGTATTATCAAACATTATCTTATCGAGGAATCTATTTCATTCTATGCGGACTACATGAGAGGTACGAAAGCAATTGGTGATCACCTTGGTCACAATGAGGTATGGAGTGATGAGGATGAAGAAACTATAATCGATGGGAGGCCTTTGTCCAGTGGTGAAGACTTTGATTTGGATGAAACTTCTTACGAGCAAGCCCATCGATGCATTCTCTTTAACATGGATGAAGTTCAACCTTGGGTAGAGTAAGTAGATGTTTATTTGTTGTTGTTATATATGGTAGAATATTAATTAGATCCAACTAAGCTTGACAAACTTTGGGCCAAATCAGGAAGCACCTGAAGAGTATCAAGGAATCCAACCCTCATGCAGTGAGAGATGAAGGGGTGTTGCAAAAAATCCATAATCAAACATTCATCACTTGGCTACGAGATCAGGTTATTATCTGCTCTCTTGAATATGATCTTCGATATTTATATTGATTATCATGTACTGAATGTCATGTAATGTTCTGCAATCATCTTTAAACTATTCTTCTTTGTTTTAGTTTCATGGAGATGAAATGCAACATAATGACAATGACTCCAACACAATAAAATGGTTGGCACGTGGTTCGAGGAAAGTTACAACCAAACATTCAGGCTATTTGATCAATGGTTATAGATTTCATATCAAAGACAAAGAGGACCAAAGAACAACTCAAAATAGTGGTGTGTGTGTCGATGCTACTACTTTGTGTAGAGCAAGTGTAAAAGACACAAACCTAGTGCTTCAAATAGTCACATATTATGGTGTTATTAGGGAAATAATCTTGTTGGATTACTATCGGTTTTGATACCCCCTGTTCAAATGTGATTGGGTGAATGTTCTTGATATGAGGAATGGATGTAGAAAGGATGAAATGGGCTTCACACTGGTCAACATGAATAAATTACTTGGTTGGGATAGACTAAAAGATGATCCATTTATCCTAGCATCATAAGCCAAACAAGTCTTTTATGTAAATGATCCACTTGATACCAGTTGGTATGTGGTTCTCACATCACCTCCAAGAGGGATCAAAGATATTGAAGCATACAAGGTAGAATATGTCAGTGTCTCTAGAGCAATAGATTTTGTTGGACCTAAAACTGCACAAGATGAAAATGCAAATGATGACAACATTCAATATGTCTGTGAAGAATGTGAGGGTACATGGTTGGAAGCCTAATTATTGTACTTCAAAAGTAGTTATAATTAATGGAAATAATTAACGAGTGTTGTTAGACATTTTTGTTCTATTTTTAGAAAATTCTAGTAGATAATTAATGGGCAGCCAAGCTAGGAGTGAGGCGAGTAGGTATCCTGAGCATGAGGTTGGCTAGTCAGATACAAGAAGGTAATTTGGTAAAAAAAGAGAGAATACAAGTGTTTCTAGGGCATAGGATTAAGAGTCTAATCATGCATGCATGTTGTAATGTGTTGAAATGAAGGTTTATTGTGTTGAGTGAGTGTTAGTTATGAAATTGATGTTTCATGTTTGACTCTTAGTCCTAGTCCTTAGCAATAGTACTTGATTTGCATAGATGGATATTTATGTATCTGATAGAAGTCTCAGGATACCCTCTCACCTCATCTCTGATGGTTGGGGTGGGTAGGGATGTTTAGACATCTTCCCATTATATGGAGGGCTCAGGTTGTCCATTCACCTATATCTGTAAATAAGAATTGCACTTGAAATAAGAATTTTCCATTTACATATATAATCATAACTAATTTTGCACTTGAAATAAGAATTTTCCATTCATTTAGCATTCTTACAATCATGCTTTCTATTTCTCCACTAGGCATAAACACATTCTTCTTTATGTCCTCAGTCTCCATTATTGGCCTTCATCTATTGTTGCTTTACCTTGAGGGGATCCCCCTCATATGGTTGTTTGTATTTGTACTTGATTTATAGAATTAGGGTTTATCCACTTTGGATTTGCCCACTATGGTTATATTTACAATGGTTTACTATTTTATCTCTTAGTCACTTCTTGAGCTCCTTGGGTTCTTTTTGCCCTAGTACTTAAATATTCTAACTGGATGTGGTCTTTGAATTTCATTTACCTCCTTTGGTCACTCTTGGACATAATATAATTTCTTTATTTCTTGCTTTTGTACATGTAAGAGGTGCAATAGATCATTGTTGTTCATAAATAATAACTTGGTTTTCATCCAACAATCTAAGAGAAAATATTCCATATATTATTCAAAATAAACTGTGTGTAATGCTAAGCTTCAAGATCCAATTTATCAATATTTTGATGGTAGCCTTGGTAGTTGTAGCATTCTATTTATTGTATTTTGATTGTGGACTCTAAAATCTATGCTACATTTTCTCTTCCAATGGTTTACCCACTGAAATCTATCCTATTTATTATGTATTTTGGGTTTACCCATTGTGGTTATATTTACAATGGTTTATTGTTTTATCTCTTAGTTACTTCTTGAGCTCCTTGGGTTCTTTTTCCCTAGTACTTAAATATTCTAACTGGATGTGGTCTTTGAATTTCATTTACCTCCTTTGGTCACTCTTGGACATAATATAATTTCTTTATTGCTTGCTTTTGTACATGTAAGAGGTGCAATAGATCATTGTTGTTTGTAAATAATAACTTGGTTTTTCATCGAACTCTAAGAGAAAATATTCCATATATTATTCAAAATAAATGTGTGGCAATGCTAAGCTTCAAGATCCAATTTGTACATATTTTGATGGTAGCCTTGGAGTGTAGCTTTATTTATTGCATTTTATTGGACTGAAATCTATTTTCTTTTCGGTTTTTTTTTTTATTATTTTGGTTTTGGTTTTTTTGTTTTTTTTTTTTTGCTTTTTTTTTAGTACTTAATATTCTAATGTGCTTTAATTTCATTTACCTCCTTTGTTTGTTTTTTTTTTTTTTTCTTGTTTTTATTATTAAATAAATGTGTAATGCTAAGCTTCAAGATCCAATTTGTCAATATTTTGATGGCAGCCTTGGTAGTTGTAGCATTCTATTTATTGTATTTTGACTGTGGACTCTGAAATCTATGCTACATTTTCTCTTCCAATGGTTTACCCACTGAAATCTATCCTATTTATTATGTATTTTGGGTTTACCCATTGTGGTTATATTTACAATGGTTTACTATTTTATCTCTTAGTTACTTCTTGAGCTCCTTGGGTTCTTTTTGCCCTAGTACTTAAATATTCTAATTGGATGTGGTCTTTGAATTTCATTTACCTCCTTTGGTCACTCTTGGACATAATATAATTTCTTTATTTCTTGCTTTTGTACATGTAAGAGGTGCAATAGATCATTGTTGTTCGTAAATAATAACTTGGTTTTCATCCAACAATCTAAGAGAAAATATTCCATATATTATTCAAAATAAATTGTGTAATGCTAAGCTTCAAGATCCAATTTGTCAATATTTTGATGGCAGCCTTGGTAGTTGTAGCATTCTATTTATTGTATTTTGACTATGGACTCTGAAATCTATGCTACATTTTCTCTTCCAATGGTTTACCCACTAAAATCTATCCTATTTATTATGTATTTTGGGTTTGCCCATTGTGGTTATATTTACAATGGTTTACTATTTTATCTCTTAGTTACTTCTTGAGCTCCTTGGGTTCTTTTTGCCCTAGTACTTAAATATTCTAACTGGATGTGGTCTTTGAATTTCATTTACCTCCTTTGGTCACTCTTGGACATAATATAATTTCTTTCTTTCTTGCTTTTGTACATGTAAGAGGTGCAATAGATCATTGTTGTTTGTAAATAATAACTTGGTTTTCATCCAACAATCTAAGAGAAAATATTCCATATATTATTCAAAATAAACTATGTGTAATGCTAAGCTTCAAGATCCAATTTGTCAATATTTTGATGGCAGCCTTGGTAGCTGTAGCATTCTATTTATTGTATTTTGACTGTGGACTCTAAAATCTATGCTACATTTTCTCTTCCATTATCATATGGAAGAAAAAATTTCATGTCAAATTTCCTTAATGGAATGACCTGAGAGAAACTTCACATTGACTAGTGATTCATTATTCTTTGTTTTTGTTGCAATTTTATTTGATCATTGATCACAAGGTCAGTCATAAGTGGAGGAGTTTTCTGTTAAGATATTGGAAGGTTCAATTTTTTTCAACACTCTTGATAATACCTTCATGTGTATATAACATCTTTAGAGAAAAAAAAACTCTTGTCTCTTGGTTTTCCATTAGCGGAATGGGAGACAAAGAAGTCGAGCTCCATGCAGTCAAAGATTCTGAGCTTGACCATTCAAATGAAGCAAATAATGAGGTTGGCAAGTGAGTTTATGAAGTATGGAAAGGCCACAATGTAAGTTTTATTTTTATGAAACTTCTTTCATTGCTATATCTTTATATATTTTTGCAAGGATATAGTGGATATTTATCTTTTGTGTGTATGGTTGGTTTTTGCCAGGTTTTTCTATTGGGTGGAAGGTTGATATTAGCATGCAATAGCCTGAGGAGATTGATTTCAGTATTGTTTGGGATCATCATCCCAGTTGTAGTATTCTATGCTTTAGCAGGGAGAAGCTTTGTGGAAATACTTCCACATGGGTTTGCAATTATGGTTATCACAGTTGGTTTCACAACATATGTGAGTATGAACCCTTTCTACCTATTATTTTTTATGGTTGGCCATTTATTCCATCTAATATATTCTGTATTATTTTTTATGAACACTCCTTTTTGGCCTTGCCTGTTATGGTCTATTTGCTTTATGTTCCACTTTTGTTTTAAATTTCCTCAGGAATCATAGTAGCTAGAGTCCTAGTTTGCATGTCCAGTTCACCTCAGTTGGACTGAAAGAGGTGTCCACGCAAATGTACAGATCACTAACTACATGTAAGTTAGATTAAATGAGGTGTCAATGCCTAGTTCAACAACAATTTGCAACCCTTCAAATTCATTTTTGTAAATCTATTCATACCTCACCAGTGAAGAGTGTACATGATCAATTTTAGCAACCATCTTCTCTTATTTGCTCCTCAAATCTGTGTCTCTAATTTTTAATTTACAACTTTACATAGGAAAATGTGCTTTTCAGTTGTTAAAGTAGCAGTGTCACTCCAAGACATGCAAGCATTTCCTATGAAAAGCCTTCAGTTCTGCATTAAAAGCCACAAGTCACTATATGTAGAAAGACTTCTTCACTACGCTTCAAAACTAAACTATGCATGGAGCGTAAAAACATACACCCACAGAATAATAGAGTCTGTTGGAACTGGAATTCCAAATTTTTGTGGTCTAGAAAAATCCTATTTAAGCAACACCCACCTTCAATTTCTCTCAACAATCAATCCAAAGCAAAGCAAAAGATTGAGTTGATCCAAATTCAACAAAAGAGTAGTGGAGTCAATCCAGTTTTGCTTCTTGTGAAGTATAATGGAAGGTGTCAAGGGAAGAAATTTTTTGGTTGCAGTGGATGAGAGTGAGCAGAGTATGTATGCATTGCAATGGGCTATGGACAATCTGAAGCCCACTACTAGTGATACCCTTGTTCTCTGCCACGTCAAGCGGACTCCTGCTATAGGTTCAAGTATGTGAAACAAACACCAACAACTTTTGGAATAGAAGTGTGTAATACTGAACATGTCAGAATTGAAAATACTGATGATGGAGGATGATTAAAAATATCATTTTTTAAATTTTCATGATGTTTGGCATTACACAAATTGATTTATTTTCAGTATATGGACTATGAAAATATGAGGTCTTTGAGTATTGTTGTTCCTACAGTCTTTATGCTTTTTTTTGGTTTTTGGGATTGAATTTTAATGGCTTGGATTGTGGGTACAAAATTATTTATATATGTGTGTGTTTTTGTTTTATTTTATTTTAATTTTGTTAATCGGATCCAATGGTTTTGGTTGCGAGTGTTTTTTTGTTTTTTGGCTTTGGAAAATAGATATGGTTTTTGACTGTGGGTGTACATGTTTCATTTCTTTTGTTTGTTGAATCTGAGTTGTTTTGATTGTGGGTGTGGATGTGCTTTTCTCCCTTCTGTTTAATGTATTCAAATGGTTTTAGTTGTGGGTGTAAATGCTTAGTTTTGTTTATTTCTTTATTGATTGAATGGATTTGATTTGATTTAAGGGATATGTTTTTATTCCCTCATTTTTAATGGATTCAAATGGTTCTGGTTCTAGGTCTAAAAACTTCTGTTTACTCCATTGAATTTAAAAGGCTTTTGATTGTGGGTGCAAGATTTTTTTTTTAATATTCTTTCCTCCCCCATTGTTTCTTATGGTGGGTGTAAGCAGGCTGCATTACACCTGAGGTAGTTCAGTCTTTGGAGACGTATGAAGACCAGGCGAGCGAGGATGTTATGAAGAAGGTAAGGGATGTTTGTAGTGGAAGGTAGGTGAGTTATGGTATAACCACTTGCATCATGGATCTTTACAGGTAGTTGCTTTATATAGAATTGTTAGTGTCAAGATCAATACACAGTACTATAATATTAAAAAGAGGAATACACAATTACAATATAGCCAAGTTATAAAAAGACCACCTTGCCCACATACATAGAGGATTCCTTGTCTGGACACAAGATAATTTTTTTCAGTGTATGTAATATCCAAATTTTTCCAGTGTACTTAATCACTGGAAGAAATATCCAATTTTTTCTAGTGTATTTAATCACTGGAAGAAATATCCAAAATGTTTATAGCTTATTAGAACCATGACTCTCCTTTACATTCAGTGTAAAACAACAAATTGCATAATATTTACTATTTTTTAGTACAACTCTCCTTTCCTAGATTCACAAGATGTGTGTCTATTGCCAAGTTTTTGTTTTTTAGTGTGTGAAAGACCATGATTTCTTAACTCCATATTTCTAATTTCCTTATGGAAGGTCTTGTGCAACTTCATTTCTATGGCTTCACAACAAGGTCTCTAGTGCAAATTCATTCTTATGGCTTCACAACAAGTCTTTGATTGAGTGCTATGTTGTTTCAGTTGAGGCAAACCACTATTGAGTGCTATGTTATTTTAGCTGAGGTATCCTTTATATTTTTTTTAGGTGAGACCCTAAGAGGGTGGTTTAAAACCACCCTCTTAGGGACTAAGAGGGTTTAAGATGGCAATTATAAATCACCCTCTTAGGCCTAAGAGGTCTTAACCCTAAGAGGGTGGTTTCTAACTACCCTCATAGCCCTAAGAGGGTGGTTTTAAACCGCCCTCTTAGACCCTAAGAGGGTGGCTTTTTGAGGTAGTTTTTAGCCACTATTGTATGACATAAACTTTTTACGATGCCCTCATAGATGATGGCTGAATAACCACCCTTAAAGGCCTTTAAGGGTGGTTAAAAACCATCGTTAAAGCCCTTTTTTGGTGTAGTGCTAACCCCTTTATTGTTATGATGACCTTAACCCTTTTAATTCTTTTTGGAGGCCTTTTGTCCTAGGTGGTGGAAAATTTGGCATCCAATATACCATCCCTTGTAGACTTATTTATCATGTCTGTTTCATACCACATTCACTCTCGCATGAGGATTTTCTTATCTCTATATTCTAGCTTCCATAATGCCCCAAACTTTTGATGGTTTAACTTGATATCTAGGTTAAAGTAACTCTTCTACTTTTTATAATGTATGTGCCACTTTGGGGGGTTTCATACCAACTCTAAATTTCATTTGCATAACCTCTATTGCTCCCTATAGTGGCAAGGGTTGTATCCTCATATAGGTTGGCTTAATTTTGGATAGCATGCCTTTTTCATGGGCAAAAATATATCTAGCTTTTTATCTCATTGGGTTTTATCAAAAACCCCTTTAGGTCATAGGAATAATAGTCTCTAAATTGTTTGGGACTCATCTCCCTCATTATTGTCCCTACCACTAAATGAAAACACATAACTTAAGGGTGATATTCATGATATACTATTTGAGTGGATAGAAGGTGGTTCTATTTTACCCTTTGAAGTATTTTGAGTCTATGTAGTCGAGTTTCCATACATACTCTAGGTTGAGCATTAAATTTGGAACCTATGTAGAAAACTTGAAGGGCACGGATGAGAAGCCGTGGAGGCAGATGAGGTATTTGGTCCTTCCTAAATAGAAGTCCCCTTTAGGAAACTTTCAATTTTTTAGCATTTTTCATACCTAATTTTTCAATCTTGTTGCCTTCCCCCTAAATTTTTCCATGATAACTTCATACACATTATCATAGAAGTAGTAGGAGGTCTTTCTTGCTTCTCTATAGGGTACATTTGTACACTCCACTATGATTATATTTTTCCATTTTCCCCTACTTGGTCTATCTAGAGTGTGGGAAACCAAATTTTCTTTTGGTTTAAGAATAACTAGACTAGGTAGAAAGTATAGATGAACTCCCTCTCTTACTTGAAGCCTTTTAGTTGAATGTTATTTTTATGAGATAAGTACTTGATAGAGTCAATCATCTTAGAGTATCTTAGATAGGTTTGGATGACATACAACATGATGATATGTTCCTTATAAACCTTATTATTGCTTCTTTCCTTGAGGACCATAGATATCCATAATATTAACATCTAAATGTATTCCTTAAGTTGGTATAACTTTAGTGGGATATTTAAGTTAGACAATAGAACTTGCTTCTTTAGGTAAGGGATCAACAATTTCTTCCAATAGGTGTTAGCTTGTATATAATAAAAGTTAATTTAGGTTTTGAGGCTATAGGATATCCATATATCTATGTCATTAGTGGACTTTAGAATATTTCTTATCACTCCTTACTAGATATAGAATGCATCCTATATTTATTGGGTAGCATATAATTCATTGGATCATACTTTTCAACTACTACCTCCATCAAATCTAGTTTACTTCATACTTGCAACACCAAAATTAATTGCTAATATTAATGTCTAAATTTGATTAATAATCCATGAGTCTATTTGGGGGCCTAGGTTGTATCTTCTCAAGGCATATTTCCCTACTTATTTGATAGGATTTATATAGGTTCCATCCTCCATTCTTTGGTATGGGTTCTCAAAATATTCTTCAGACCTTTTAAGATATGGAGAGTCTTACCTCTCTTTTTTTCTCTTTTTCTTCTTTTGTGTTTGCCTCTCTAATGGCCTAGCCTCCACTATGGTGACTTTAATAGGTGATAATGGAATGGTGAGGGGCAGGATGATAGTGGTGGAATGAGGTGATACAACTTGAGCTTCTAGTAATAAAGGGTTGGTAAGTGGATGTGGTGTCCATGGTGAGAAAAGGATGGAAAATTAGTTAAAAGGAAAAAACATCAAATAAATGGATTAATTTAGTGTTGAGAAATGTGTTCACTAAATTGGAGTGATATGCTCATGAAAAATAGCTATTTGCTAAAAAAATGAGAGTGGTTCATTAGGATAGGGGAAGTGGTTCACTCGATAAGGGGAAGTTACTCACTCAATGAGTGCAAGCGACTCACTAGAAATTTGTGAATGACTAACTCATTTTTTAAGATTTAGAAAATCTTTTAATTTAATTTTATTTCTTCTTGATAAATTTTCTTAGATACCAATAGGGAACTCCTACAGGGTTGTGACCCAATTGGCCTTTATCACATGATTGGCTTGGTTAGTAGTGTGTGGGAGGGAGAGTGCAACACTTTATTTTAAGGCAGGACAGTTGACCCATTGAGGGCCAATTAGCCTAGGCTTGCAATCTACTTAGGCTTACCTTATGGGGTGAGCACCCTACTTTTTCAAGAAAGTGGATCATTTGTATTAGAAAGAAAAGCACTTATTTTTTAATATTAATTTTTATATAAATGCATCTTGATAGACTTGGCATGCTATCAATTTCAAGGAAAAGAGGATTTTCATTGACCAAAACTAGGAAGTTTGAAAGAAGAGGGAAAATAGAAAAATAATAATAGTAGGAGGGGAAGTTATTTTCCAAATTATTAGTCGATACCATATGCATATTATTTTGGTCAAAATTCTTATTGCTATACTAAGTGAAGATGTTGCCTTTTTACAAAGATAGGTATAATTACTCCCTCCATTAAAGCAAGTTTGTAGGTGCTTGGACCTACAATTCCAATGATCTAGTAAGATCCAATTCATAATGATTCAAACTTCTAATGATCTCCTAACATTGCTTAATATTCATCCCATTTGAGCATAAGGTCTTCTTCCTCATATTTTTATTTTGTAGCTTTTTTGCCAAACCACCTCCTAACGACTTCTTGACATCACATGATTCTTCCAAAAGCCTTTTCCCTCTATTCTTCTAGGGGTAGTAGTGCATTTAATTTTTCTTACATGGGTTCAACATTAGTGTACTCCAAATCAAGCTCTTAAAATTTGGAAGGAAGGGAGATCAAGGTTAATCAACAACACTAACTCCTTATCATGCACTAGCTTGTAGGAAGTACATCTAGCAGATGTTTTTGGTGTCATCCTATCTACCCATAACACTTTATATAACTTTGTATACCTGTTCCTTTTTGAACCTTAGATGGTCCTTTTCAAAATATTTGTAATGTTATTATTGGTTGACTCCACAAACCCACTTACTTGAGGATAGTAATTGGATAATGTCTTGAGAATAAATTTATATTCAAAGGTAAATTTCATCACCTTAGCCAATTTGAAATAGGTGGCATTATTTGTGATAATGACATAAGGATATCAAAAATAGGTGATGATATATTTGAGCAATTGAAATACTATTTTAGGCAAGAAAATTGACTTGTCTACATAATCAATGAATAAGTGCATTGGAAGTAAAGTACACACAACAATACTTTTGATGTGGTTTGATATAGTTGATGTTATAAAGTTGTGATGTAATAATGTATGTCACAATATGTAATATTAAGTGAAGTAATAGTTATGTATGGATAATTAAGTCATAAAGTGAGCCATGAAATAAAATGTATATGTAATTCAAATGCATGGCAAATGTATTTTAAGGAAATGATGATGTGTTGGGTAGTTAGTAAGTTGAATGTTGCAATTACCTCTTTAGTTGTATAAATAAAACCCCTCCCTTATTCATTTTATTGTTGACATGGAAGGGAAGGTTGGCATAGTATTAAGGGTTTGTTTTGAGGTTGGTGTTGTACATTAGAATTGCACATGGTAGTAGGAGTTGGCTATAACTAGAAATTTATTTATAAGATACTTGGGTTTCTAAATGCTATTCCAATAAGTCTACTGATGCATGCCATTAGAATGATTTGTTAGGTAGACTGAGTCCTATTCCAGGTAGTATAAATGTTATTGCAGACTGCTTGAATGCTATTGTAAATTGATTGAATGCTATTGTAGTCTATCTAGATGCTATTGTAGGCCATATAAATACTATTGTAGGCTATCTAAATACTATTGTAGACCATATGATAGTTATTATAGGTAATCTAAATTGATATATCAAGTATTTTAAATTGTTGTGCTAGGTATTCTAAACTGCTATGCCAAGATATCCAATATATGGTGTGTGCATAGTGTATGCATTATAATTGTAAGTTATTCATATTGTATATTTTATTCATTTAAGTGGTAATATAATTGTGTTGTAGTATGTTTATTCCTTTTCTACAACTATCACTTGATTAGTTACTTTGTTTGGGACTACCTCAACCCATTTAGTGAAGTAATATATGGTGGTGAGGATACATCCATGGCCTTCACTTGAAAATGGGTTAATATTGCCTATGAAATCAAGGCCCCACTATTGAAATGGTTTGGTTATGATAATAGACTTCAACAACATTAGATATTTTTTTTTCTTTCCTTGGAACATGCAACAAGATTTGTAATCCTTGACCCATTGGTAGTAATTGATAAAAATGGTAGGTCATTAATATCCATACATTAAGGTATTATTGGATGTTGTGTTCATTGAGAAGCTTCCTCCTTCATCATGATATTGCTTTATTAGGGTCCCTTTTCTATTTTCTTCCATGTAGTAAAGTAGAATGCCATCCAATCCTTTTTTGAATAAGACATCATCTAACCAAAGGTAATGTTGAGGAATATTATATTATTTGGTACATGCTAATGTACCTCCATGGTACCTTCATGGTACAATTGTAAATATGTAATATATTAGGGTTGATTATTTAGTTTACATGTGTGATTTATATTTCCCCTTTCATGTAAGTATCCATGTGCAGGAGATGTACAAGTGTCATGTAAGAGTACAATGTGTAGGAAATGCACAAGTGTCATGTAAGTTAGACTGTAAGAGTGTATTGATATAATGTGCATAAGTGTCATGTATGTAAGTGTGTAAATATGTAAAGTGAGGATGTGCACAAGTGTATTAGATTAGGAGTGCATGTAGAAGTGTGCAAGTGTCATAGAGTCAAGTGTGCATGTAAGAAGAAAGTGAAGAGTCTAGTATACAAGTGGCAAGATGATAAGCCAAAGGTCATGGGACTTGTCATATGGAGAGAAATAGTCAAGAACTTGAAGAATCACATTACTATGGCTATATTATGGAGATAATGCTCCATAATCTAGATATATCCAATTTTTTAATTGTAAAGGAGATACAATTGATAATAAAGCTTGTATATAGATTTTTGAGCAATTAATATTGTAAGTTTTCTTCATGCATAGTGCATGAATTATTTAGGCCATTTACATTTATATTTGATATTATAAGTGAATTTTATTTTCATTATTATATTGGCCTTGATATACATATTATATTGCTCATATATAATTCTACTCTTCATTATTGATATTTTGATCTTTAATATTGTAGCTTATTTAATGAGGGACCTATGATATTCTATTATTGTAAGGCTTAAAAGCCAACAAGTAATGTGTTGCTTTCCACCTTAACTTCTATCCTTGGTTGAAACTTCTTTAGGGACCTATTCGATATCCATTTATCTATAGATATGTCCCATCCATGCAACCCTCTTGTTGGTGTCCACTTCTTTGACTAGAGCAACTTGTTCTTCTAAAATTGCTCTTGTCAGCCTTTTACATAGACCCCTTCCACTAATTAGTTTAGTAGGTTTGATCTCAATATCAAATTATTATATTTATTGATCAATAAATCTCTCTTTTATCCTATTTCACCATGCAATACTAGAGACCATATATTGGGGTGTACTATAAAAATAATGGTCATGCCTTACAAAAGCTAGTATCTAAACATTTTGAAGATCTTCATGATGATAAATACTTATTTGTTGATCAAGGTAAACTTTTTTCATAGTTGTGAAGAGATTGAATCATGGAGGATATGAGAAGTTCCTCATCTCAGTCATTCTTTTGGGTTAGGACAACTACAATTCTCTCATTCATATCAACCACATAGGCCTAAATTCTTTGGAAAAGTCTAGATTAATTAGGAGAGGCACTTTTGTGATGGTATTTTTGAAATCTTGAAAGTCTTTCTTCCTTATTTAGTCTAATCAAGGGATGCATCCTTCTTTAACAATGGGTTTATAGTCCTAACCATTTTAAGCAATATTAGTAATGAACTTGGCTAAAAATTGGATTTAACCTATGAATGACTTGATCCCTTTGAATGATGTTGGCAATGGTAGATCTTGGATGACTTATATTCAGTCAAGGTCTTTGGCTAAGCCTTCTTTTGACACTATATGACCTAACAATTTTTCTTCCTAAACCATGAAAATAGACTTCTTGGGATTCAAAGAAATACTAAATTATTTACTCCTCTAGAAGAGTAACTTGAGATGGTTGATATGTTTACTCTTAATTTTGGTAAACACTATTAGATTATCTTGATGCAGGAGCATCCAACGAAATTTGGGAAATTTTATTTTTTTCCTAAATTTTAGTGCATTTTGTCGGGGCCATAACTTCTCAACCGTAGCTCCGATTGACGTGAAATTTGACAGGGAGCTAGTTGGGAGAGTTCTAAACAAATACGACTCCCTAGAGTCCTATTTGTCCAAAAAATCTAGTTTTTGGGGCCAAATTCCATCATCTAGTGCCCCGAAATTAGGTTTTAAAATTACTTACCTAGTTTTTTATGCTTTTTGAGTTGTTCGGAGGTTAATATCTCCTAATGTATTTAGAGTTAGGACTGGAAACTTTATTTTTGGCTTGTCTATTGTAAGAGGGATGCGCACCCCAATTTTGGGCCCCATCCGACTCATTTTTAGTTTTTAGGGTTTTTTGGCTATATAGCCACAGAATGAGGGTTTGTGAGGGAATCTTTCCAAGTTTTTGAATGAGAATTGGTTTGAGCAAGTTTGGCTCTCCATCAAGTGGTATTGAGAAATTTTGGCTCTCCATCAAGTGGTATCAGAGCTTAGGGTTCCTGAGTGTGTGAGCAGATCACCGAAAGTGAGGCAGTTTGCACCAGGATCTGTGGAAGGGTTGTGAGAAGAGAGTGAGGAAGAATGCCTCCACGAAGAAACCATGGTGGTGGGAGAAATGTGGTACCTGAAGGAGATTTCAGAGCTTTGCAGAGGCAAGTGCAAGCCCTGCAAGAGGAGTTGCGAAGAGGGGTTGAGCCAAGGAGAGAAGACCGTAGTGAAGATGAAGCTTGGGAGGTTGATGATCCATCAGATGAAGAAGAAGCAATGGATCCTATAGAAGCTAGATTATTTAGGGCCATATCTCTGATCGGGAAGAGGCCAAAGTTTGATGTCTCCACGTATTCTGGGAATCTCAATCCAGAGGAGTTGATTGATTGGATCAATGATATGGAGGAGTATTTTGAGTATGAGGAGGTTGTAGATCCAGATCGGATCAAGTTTGCAAAAATGAAGTTGAAAGGCCATGCTAGCATATGGTGGAAAGAAGTGCAGCTAGAAAGAAATAGAAGAGGAAAGGAAAAGATAACCAGATGGGATCGAATGGTAGAGAAGTTGAAGAGGCAGTTTATTCCTGTAGATTACGAATTGGATCTGTTGAGGAAAATGCAGAGTTTGAGACAGTCAAGCAAATCTATCAAAGAATATACAGAGGAGTTTTACAAGATCTCAATCAGAACTGGCCATTCAGAGGCTAATAAGGAGAAAGTAGCTCGTTACATAAATGGGTTAAGAATGAATATCCAAGAAGAACTCAGTTTGGTCAGGATGACCACCATTGAGGATGCATATCAGTTTGCCTTGAAGGTTGAAGAGAAGCTGAACAAAAGATTTGAAAGCAAACAAAGAGGAAGAGGTCATGGTGGAAGAACTGGTGGAAGAACCAGTGGAGGAAAATATGAAGATCAAAAGAAGACTGGTGAAACAAGTAATAACCAGGATCAGAAAGAGGAGAATACCTACCGCCCCCGTGATCAGAACAATGGTTACCAAAGAGGAAGAGGTAGATCTGGACGTGGGTATGGAAGAGGAGGATTTCGTGGAACCTATTTCCATTGTGGGGAAGAGGGACATCGGGCATATGAGTGTCCCCAACACCAAGAGAGGATGAATAAGAGACCTGAGGGTCATGCCAGAGCTGCTGTAGCAGATGAAGGTGCTGAATCAGAACATTCTGAAGAAGCAGAAGGAGGAGAAGTGTTGATGACAAGAAGAGCATTGATGAATGGAGGGAAAGATGTGGATCAGAGGAAGAGCTTATTTCGCACAAGATGCAAATGTGCAGGTAAGGTCTGTAATGTTATCATAGATAATGGTAGCACAGATAATTTAGTTTCAGGAGAAATGGTTGCTAAGTTGAAATTGGAGAAGAGGAAGCACCCGCATCCATATCGGATTGCGTGGTTGCAGAAAGATCATAGAGCATTAGTCAGTGAGCAGTGTTTAGTTAAATTTCATATTGGAAATTATCAAGATGAGGTTCTGTGTGATGTTTTGCCTATGGATGCTTGCCATTTGTTGTTGGGGAGGCCATGGCAATTTGATAGACGTGCGGTGCATGATGGGCATGCGAATACTTACTCTCTGACGAAATATGGAGTGCGTCACAAGTTGAAGCCATTGAAGGAAGTGGATGAAAAGGTATGCAGTAGTGCTAGAATCTGTTTGGTAGATGGTAGAAAATTTTTGGATGGCCTGAAGAGGGATTCTATGTGTTATGCATTAATTCCTACTGTTAAGAAGGAACAATGTATGGATATTCCAGTAGAGGTTGAAAGTCTGTTAGAAGAGTTTCCTGATATTGTGTCAGATAATGTGCCTGAGGGTTTGCCACCAGTGAGAAAGATTAGCCATCAAATTGATTTGATTCCAGGAGCTAGTTTACCCAATAAGGCAGCCCATAGAATGTCTCCCGTGGAGAGTGAAGAGTTGAATAGACAGGTTCAAGAGTTGTTGAGGAAGGGGTTGATTAGAGAGAGTTTGAGTCCCTGTGCAGTACCTACAGTACTAGCACCGAAGAAGGATGGAGAATGGAGAATGTGTACTGATTCCAGAGCCATAAATAAGATTACCATTAAGTATAGATTTCCATTACCTAGAATGGATGATATAATGGACTATTTGAGTGGAGCTAAATACTTCACAAAGATTGATTTAAAGAGTGGGTATCATCAGATTCGCATCAGAGAGGGTGATGAGTGGAAGACAACCTTCAAAACCAAAGAGGGTTTGTATGAGTGGTTGGTTATGCCATTTGGGTTAACCAATGCACCTAGTACATTCATGAGGTTGATGAATGAGGTGTTGAGAGAATTCCTAGAGAAGTTTGTTATTGTTTATCTGGATGATATTCTAATTTTTAGTAAGACATTGGAAGAGCATTTGATGCAAGTTCGGATAGTTTTTGAAAAGTTGAGGGAGGAGCAGTTGCTGATTAATTTGAAGAAGTGCAGTTTTGTGAAGAAGGAGTTGGTGTATCTGGGATTTGTCATCTCATATGAGGGTCTAAAAATGGATCCAGAGAAGGTGAAGGCTATCATTGAGTGGCCTACTCCAAGGAACATAATGGAGGTAAGATCATTCCATGGTCTTGCAAGTTTCTACAGAAAGTTCATTAGAAACTTTAGCAATATTTGTGCACCCTTGATAGAAACCATGAGAGGGGATAAGAAGGAGTTTAAGTGGACTGCAAAGGCAGGTGCAAGTTTTGAGATGTTGAAAAATAAGGTGATAGAACAACCCATTTTGGTACTTCCAGATTTTAATAAAGTATTTCAGGTTGATTGTGATGCTAGTGGCAGTGCCATTGGAGCTGTGTTGAGTCAGGAAGGTAAACTTGTTGCATATTTTAGTGAGAAGTTAAATGATGCTAGGAAGAAATATTCTGTTTATGATCAGGAATTTTATGCTATAGTTCAGGCTCTTAAGAAATGGAGACACTATTTGTTAGCAAAAGAGTTTGTTTTATATACTGATCATCAAGCTTTGCAGTATATTAATAGTCGTGGAAAACTGAATCAGAGACATTTGAAGTGGGTTGAATTCCTACAGAGTTATACCTTTGTTTTGAAGCATAGGAGTGGGAAGTCTAATAGAGTTGCAGATGCCTTGAGTAGAAGGCAAAATTTGTTGATAGAGATGAAAGTGGAAGTCATTGGGTTTGAAGAACTCAAGAGTTTGTATCCAGAGGATCCAGATTTTGCAGAGGCTTGGAAGGCATGTTTGTCTCCTACTACTTTGGATAGAACTAAGTGGTTGGATTTTATAATCCAAGATGGGATGCTATTCAGAAGGAACCAATTGTGCATTCCTAGAAGTTCAATGAGGGAGAATCTGATAAAGGAGAAGCATAGTGGAGGACTAGCTGGACATTTTGGTCGAGATAAGACCATTGCCCTTGTTAGTGAAAACTACCATTGGCCACAGTTGCAGCAGGATGTGAAGAAATTTGTGCAGGGTTGCAGAGTGTGTCAGATGGCTAAGGGAGTGAGACAGAATACAGGATTGTATCAGCCATTACCTATACCGGAGAGACCATGGGAGGACATCAGTATGGATTTTGTTCTTGGCCTACCAAGGACACAACGAGGGAATGACTCCATTTTTGTTGTGGTTGACAGGTTTTCGAAGATGGCTCATTTTATTCCATGTCAGAAAATGAGTGATGCAGTTCATGTTGCAGGCTTGTTTTTCAAGGAGGTGGTACGCCTTCATGGTCTACCCAAGAGTATAGTATCTGACAGAGATACCAAATTTGTGGGTTATTTCTGGAGGACTTTGTGGAAGAAGCTAAAAATGGATTTGAAGTTCAGTTCTGCATACCACCCGTAGACTGATGGACAAATAGAGGTGGTGAATAGAAGTTTGGGTAATCTTCTAAGATGCCTGGTAGGAGATAAGCCCAAGGGATGGGATTTGATTTTGCCATAGGCAGAATTTGCTTACAACAATTCTATCAATAGAAGTACTGGTAAATCACCATTCCAGATTGTGTATGGGAACAACCCAAGGAATGCTTCTGAGTTGAGAATGATGGGTAAAGGAGAAAAGAGCAGTGTTGAGGCTAAAGATTTTGTAGAGCACATAAAGAGTTTACATGAAGAGGTACAACAACATATCAGTAAGATGAATACTCAGTACAAGGCCAAAATAGATCAGAAGAGGCATTTCAAGGAGTTCCAAGTGGGAGATGAGGTCATGGTTCATTTGAGAAAGGAAAGGTTTCCTAGAAAAACCTACAACAAGCTGAAGATGAAGAGGTTTGGACCATGCAGGATCATAGGTAAAAGAGATTCAGGAAATGCCTACGAAGTGGAACTGCCAAGTGAGCTGAATATATCACCTATTTTTAATATTTTAGACTTGGTAGAATACCATGAAGGAGGTAGTAGTGAGACACCAAGTACAGATTTGTGGAGTATTCCAGCGTCTACTCCAGCCATAGATGAGATAGAGGAAATACTAGACACTCGAGAAGGCAGAAGTACCAGGAACAGGCAGTATTCAGAATATTTGGTCAAGTGGAAGGGCAGACCTGTAGAAGATGCAACTTGGTTGTCCAAAATAGAGGTTGACCACCTGGGTTTTCCTCTAATAGTACAGAAGTGAAGGTCACTTCTCAATCCACCCCGGGTGTCTGATGCAGGAGCATCCAACGAAATTTGGGAAATTTTATTTTTTCCTAAATTTTAGTGCATTTTGTCGGGGCCATAACTTCTCAACCGTAGCTCCGATTGACGTGAAATTTGACAGGGAGCTATTTGGGAGAGTTCTAAACAAATACGACTCCCTAGAGTCCTATTTGTCCAAAAAATCTAGTTTTCGGGGCCAAATTCCATCATCTAGTGCCCCGAAATTAGGTTTTAAAATTACTTACCTAGTTTTTTATGCTTTTTGAGTTGTTCGGAGGTTAATATCTCCTAATGTATTTAGAGTTAGGACTTGGAAACTTTATTTTTGGCTTGTCTATTGTAAGAGGGATGCGCACCCCAATTTTGGGCCCCATCCGACTCATTTTCAGTTTTTAGGGTTTTTTGGCTATATAGCCACAGAATGAGGGTTTGTGAGGGAATCTTTCCAAGTTTTTGAATGAGAATTGGTTTGAGCAAGTTTGGCTCTCCATAATTATCTAGGTATATAATAATGATTTTATCTACAAGCCCAGTAAAAGCTATGTCCTTCTCTACTTAGAAAGTTTCCTTGCATTCAATAAATTGAATGTCATTTTTTTATAAGAAAAGGGCATTCATTTGGTGGTGAAAGCCATCTTATATTGGTCTTCATATTTAACCCAAAATTGGTTATATTTTGAGAATCCATCTAAGAGTGAAAACATTTAAGAACTTGCTACCTTTATAATATTTCATTGATGATAGACACTGATATTGATTCTTTAAATATTCCTTGTTCATGTTTTTGAAGTGAATGCATAACCTTATATACCTATTTTTCTTATGTACTAGTATTATATTGGAAACCCATGTGGAGTGTTTAATTGGGAATATAATATAGGCTTGTAGAAGCTTCAACAACTCATTTTTATCACTACTTCAAATTCAGTAGTTTATATTTTTTCCTAGAGGGTTTGGTATTAGGTTGTAATTCAATTGTATACTCTATGATACTCTGATCATAGACTTTAAGATCTTTGTATGACTAGAAAATAATTTATTCATACTTACCATAGATATACCTAAAAGTATCTTTCTCCTCCTGAGTGCAATATTTCCAAAGTACTAGAATCTTCCCCTCAATTATCTTGATTGGGTGACATGAAGAATATCTTACCTTAAGGCTATTTTCCCTTATACTATCATTCAGGTTGAACATTTTTTTGATGTGATTAGACCATCGGGTAAATAATTCAACTTTAGTTTATGAATTCATCCTTGATGCCATACCTATACTCACCTTTGTCTTCAACATATTGATACTCCCTTATTATAAATTCTATGGTTTGCTTGTCCTTGTTGAAGAGCTACTAATGATCAAATTTTCTATGTATTGTCGGCCTAAACATAACCTCCAATTATTTTAGTGTATTCCACATATTACTGGATGGATCAAACTAAGCTACCATTCCTACCATCTCATCCACCTCTATGCTCAAATATTTAGGGATTACTTTGATTTCATATGAATCAAAACTTTCAAGCAAATCCTAGACTGAATTCTTATAAATTTTTAGGTCCTTGCTTTTCATGGCACACTAGGAATTGACCTAATATACAATTATTTTATATTCACCATATCTTCTTAGGTCCTTGATTCCCATATTTTATATTTTTCTAAAGCTATATAAAGCACTTCATATTCAACCACATTGTTTATACAATTGAACAATAACCTACAAGCATAATAAATTTGTGCTCCTTATCGATCAATAGATTATATTTAACACCTATTCCATTCCTATTTTTGGTATCATCAAAGTACATAGCTCATGTCTTTTCATCTCCTTAATTTTTCAGGGTGTAAAGATTCAAAGGAGTTTCTATAATGAGGTAGTTTCCTAAGTTTCTTCATACTCTATTTTTGGGTCTATTATCCTGTAATATGTTGATTATCATGTCTACTTTTGGATATTGGTTTCCTTCTTTATACTCATCATATTTTATGTATTATGTTAGATCACTCCAATTCACCATGTTTTCATATCCAAACTTGTGTACGAGCTAGTTTGTAACAACCCAAAATTATAACTAACAATATTTTTTTTACAAACATATACTCAATAGGGATTTCCATATCCCTATCCAATGTATGTTAAACTAAGAATCTATATAAGGCATAATATAATGTTTAAAGTGGTATGTCTCATATCCACGATGAGTCAACTTATTCCATTTATTACTCTATCAAAGGATATGCCCATCCCTACACCATACATATATATGTCTGTGTAGGTATACAAAGTGTTTTGCAAATAAGATATCCATATCATTCCCTACGATTGAGATAAATTGTCCCCTTTTACTTGTCAAAGGGGTACGACCATCACTACACCATACATAAGTTCATCTATGTAGGTGCACTAAGCATAATACGAATAAGCTATTAGTCTCATCTTTATGATGAGTTAACTTATTCCATCCACATCTCCCAGTGATAGCCAAATTCATCTATCTTTATCTATTGATGTTTTCATGTATCTAACTAGTTTAGGTTTTTAGAAGAGTTCTATGAAGAATAAGATTACTTAAATTTTCTCCCTAAGGGACCCCATAATCCCTTAGGTTTATTTTTCTACTTCTAACACATGTACATAATTATTTAAAAACCATCTCTAAACATCTAAACTATAATAAACCATCAATATCTTCTAATATTTATTTCCTTAGAAGGAGGTGGTTAAGTCTGTCTACTTTAATTAAGCATTGAATAACATCTATACAAATAAGATACATAAATAAGATGATATTTCTATCTAAATTATTAACAAGAAATATAGTTCATGAAACTATAACATTATAGATCCTTTAATTAACTAGTAAAGATACTTCTTCCATTCATAAATTAAATCATTACATAACCTAAGTAGGGTAAAAGTATCACCATACTAAAAGAATAGAACATTGCATCATTATCCAACTAGGAGATTGCTCCTACTAGAGTCTACTCCACAACAAGTTTCCATAAGAAGAGCTTCACTACAATATAAATCAAGGGTCAATATCTTGGTTCTAAGTGTGCTCCTTGGTCCTTCTTGCTTCTCCATGACTCAATTGATGGCATTAAGTGTAGGTCCAAGGTAAGTCCAAAATAAATAAAATGAACATTAACCATTTGCATTCAACTTAGAAGATTAAATAGGTTACAAAATAGGATTATTAACCACTTAGCATTAGAAGCGCTAACGATGATTAATAATAGATTATTCTAAAAACCTAACTAAATATCATAAGATATTTAGTTATTAACCTTAGTTAACTAGAAGGTAATTCATAGAATAGTAAATATCTCCTATGGTAGAAAAGTAAATGTAATAACCTATGTAGTATAATGCAATATACTACCTATTTTACCCTAACATCCCCCCTTTATTACATTACTTTGATATACAAAGTTTGCTCCGAAATAGTTGAAATTTGACACGTCCAAGTGCCTTTGTAAAAATGTTTGCTACCTGTTCGTCGGTGGGAATGTGTTGAAGCTGAATTCTGTGTTTAGGAACTTCATCACGAATGAAATGACAATCTGTATCAATATGCTTAGTTCATTCATGATGTACTGGATTCTTGACCAAGTTCAAAACACCTGAGTTGTCGCAAAACATGTGAATGGGAAGTTTCTTTGGTAGGCCCATGGTAGCCAAGATGCGACTTAGCCATATCGCTTCACACACAGCTCCACGTGCAACGCGATATTCTACCTCAATTGAAGATAAAGCAACCACCTATTGCTTTTTACTATGCCATGAGATAGGACCAGATCCAAGATGAAAAACATAGCCTGAGGTTGATTTTCTGTCATCTATGGATCCAGCATAATCAGAGTCAGTGTAACTCTGTAAGAAGAATGAGTTATTCTTCTTATACTCTAGACCATAATCGGCACTACCCTGAATGTAGTGTAAGACTCTCTTAGCTACTTTCCAATGGGAGACCTTTGGTTCTTGCATGAACCGAGAGAGATAGTTTATAGCATAAGTAATATCTGGTCTAGTATTAGTCAGATAGATGAGGCTTCCAATCATCTGTCTATAAAGTGTTCCATCTACCTGTGGTGAGTCTTCATATCATGATAACTGTAACCCTGATTCCATCGGTGTTGCTTTGGGTTTACAATCAGTCATACGATATTTTTCTACTAAAGTCTTAGCATACTTTGTCTGAGTCACCCTTAGATGATTCTTTTTCTGTTCTATCTCAAGGCCAAGACAATAGTGGAGAAGTCCTAAGTCTGTCATATCAAATGACTCTTTCAAGTCATCTTTCACTGCTTTAATCATATTCTCTGAATTGCCAGTGATGATCAGATCATCTACATATAACACAAGAATCACTATTTCAGAACCTGTGTTCTTGATATAGAGATTTGCGTCAGATGGACTTCTCTTAAATCCATGTTGTAGTAGGTGACTATCCATTTTTATGTACCATGCTCTTGGGGCTTGTTTTAGCCCGTATAATGATTTGACCAATTTGCAAACATGTTGCTCATGGCCTTCCTCTACAAATCCAGGAGGTTGAGTCATGTATACTTCTTCTTTTAAGTCACCATTAAGAAAGGCGCTTTTTACATCCATATGATGTAACTTCCATCCGAACTGTGCTGCCATAGCACA
Organism: Wollemia nobilis; assembly: GCA_028583015.1. Taxonomy (NCBI): domain Eukaryota; kingdom Viridiplantae; phylum Streptophyta; class Pinopsida; order Araucariales; family Araucariaceae; genus Wollemia; species Wollemia nobilis. Next base: position 1,269,072 of record JAQPPZ010003056.1, on the reverse strand, counting down.
AAGTACTCGAATGGTGGTCATCCTTGTTGTAGGAGCAAAGGTTTCCTCATAGTCAAGTCCTTCCTTTTGAGCATAGCCCTTTGCCACAAGATGGGCTTTATGCTTATCTATAGTGCCATCTGCCTTATATTTTATTTTGTAAACCCATTTGCAACCTATGGGTTTCTTTCCTTTAGGCAAATCCACTAGCTTCCATGTTTTATTCTTTATGAGGGAGTTATATTCTGCATCCATAGCTGCCTTCCATTGAGGCAGTCTAAGTGCTTCATCAACTGTAGAAGGTTCATTCTCATCACATGCTGATAAGTAAACCCTATCCTCATCTATATCCATCTCATCTTCCCTTGGTAACTCTCTATCAACAGAAAGGTCTTGAAAATCTGCACAAAGATCATCAACTGAAGTGGATGCTTCATTCTTTTCTTTCTGTGACATGCTTCTTGTCTTTGGATGAGTGAGAGTAAGATCAGGTGGGGAAGTGAGTTTAGAGTCTTTTACTATGCTTGTATACCATTTGGGTGGCTTTTTCTATTGTGAAGAAGGAGGTTGATGTTCCTCCTCATCATCTTGGTATATTGATGTAGTGTTGGATGTGAAAGCTTCATCAAACACTACATCTCTACTTACATGTATCTTCTTGGTAAATGGGTCTATCAACCGATAGCCTTTTGAAAATTCATCATATCCAAGAAATATACAAGGTAAGGATTTCTCATCTAATTTCTTTCTTTTCTCCTTAGGTATATGCATAAATGCATTACACCCAAATACCCTTAGATGAGTTATGGAGGGTTTCCTACCACTCCATGATTCCTGAGTCATACCTTCAAGAGCCCTTGTGGGAGCCCTATTTAGAAGATATACTATAGTTTGAACAACTTCAGCCCAATAAGTTTGCTCAAGGTTGGCTCCCTTAAGCATACATCGAACCATTTCCATTATGGACCGATTTCTTCTCTCAGCAACCCCATTGGATTGAGGAGTGTAGGCTGTTGTTAATTGTCTCTTTATCCCATGTGTTTGTAAAAATGAGGAAAATTCTTTTGATGTGTATTCCCCCCCTCGATCTGAATGGAGGGTCTTAATAAAGCATCTTGATTCCTTCTCAACAAGAGTTTTGAATTGTTGAAAATAGGAAAATGCTTCAGACTTCAATTGCAAGAAGAAGACCCACATCTTCCGTGAGTGATCGTCAACAAACAATTGAAAATACCATTTTCCTCCACAACTTGTAGACATAGGACCACACAAATCTGTGTGTACCAACTCCAAAGGTACCTTAGCTCGAAAAGAGCTAGGTTCAAAAGGTACTCTATGTTGCTTTCCTCACAAGCAATCAGAGCACACTGGCAATGTAGATGAAAGAGTAGGGAGTCCTTTCACCATTTGATATTTACTCAACTCTAGTAAATATCCTGAACTCAAATGCCCAAATCTCTTATGCCAAAGAGAAGTGGCCTCCTTTGTGGTGACTGCCATTGCAGTATGGGTAGAGGTAATTGCATCTAAGACAAACAAACCATGTTTGTATGAACTCGTTGCTATCTATTTTCCCTTTTTAGTGATAAAGCAACGTTTCTTTTCTTTGTCCACCTGTAAAATTGACATTCATGTTATTGTCCAGGATTTGTGGAACTGACAAGAGATTATTTTTCAATCTTGGAACATAAAGAACTTTTTGAATATTACATTCTCCATCTGGAAGGGAGACAGAAACACTTCCTTCTCCCTGAACTCGATAGGTCTGATCATCAGCAATGGTGACCGGTCTACCTTCTCGAGCCCCAAATGTTGCAAACCAAGATTTATCGCCAGTCATATGTTTACTAGCGCCTGAATCTATGTACCACAAAGAGTCCTTGTGGGAGGAATCTATATGTGTCATGAGCACTTTGTGTGCTCGTTCAAAATCTGAACTAGAATCTTCAGCTGCAATGTGACCCTGTTGTTGTTTGTTCTTGTTCTTAGGTTTGCCTTTGCCCTTTTTGTTTCCTTGTTCATTGGGCAGTTTGTTCTTAAACCAACATCTTTTGGTTTCATGAGTGTCTTTGTCACAAATTTTACAATACTGCTTCTTCTTCGAAATATCTTTGGCTTTACCCTTTTCTTGATTTGAAGAAGAACCTTTCTGTTGATTCCACTTTTTCTTACCACCTTGTCTTTTTGAGAAAAGAGCATTGTTAGATGCCTCATCTCTTTGTAGTTGATTAGCTTCTTCTGTTTGAAGCATATTTACCAACTCGACAAAAGTTACTGTCCTGCCAAAAACTTGTAGTGAGGTGATCAACATTCTGTAGGAGTCAGGAAGAGCTCTCAAAATGATTGAGTTCAAGACTTGGTCTTCTAGTTTCTCTCCTAAGGATTGCAGTTTTGTTTTTAATTCTATGACTCTGTAGAGGAATAGCTCTACTATTTCTCTTGATTTCATATGTAGATTATGAAGCTGTGTTTGAAGGTTAAGAATCATTGATTGATTCTTGCCCTCAAATATGGTACTTAAGGCATCCCATGTTGCCTTACCAGTTGTAGCTTCACTGATATGAGGTTGGATATCATCAGTAATAGCAAGCAAGATCATTAAGGATAGCTTTTTATCCTTTTTATCAAAATCTCTTTGATCTTGTCCTGGTGATTGAGGTCTAGTGACACTTCCATCCACTATTGACCACAAATCCTCTACGGTTAAGATAGCTTTCATCTTAGTCTTCCAAGCTGAGTAATTTGAACCTTTGAGCAGTTGGCTCTCGGTGAGATACTTGTGTATCATGGCCATGTTTTAGGTTTCAAATTTGATAGGACTAAGATGGGATATCTTGTACTATACTCTCAAAAGAGTATATGGAAGGTGTTTTCAATTTGCCTCTATAAGATATTTAATGGCACCTGCCTTAACACCCTTACCAAGGGATGAAAAGTTGGAGGATTTTTAAGCCAAACAAAATAGAGCAAATGAAACAGGGGTAGGTTTTGTAAAACTTTTGATTTTGCCCTCTAGGATATTTAATGGCACCTGCTTTAACACCCTTTAAAAAAAAAGATGAAAAATTTGAGGTAATTAAGCCAAACAAAGAGAGAGTATCAAGGTGATTTGAAGTTTTGACCTTTTGATTGGGGAGTAATTACTTGTTTGAACCTATGCAAAGTTTTAGCATGGTTTTTGAGTGAAGTTTGGGTTTTGTGAAATGCTTCTTTTAATGTTTATATTTGACTTTTTAATTGCACACAAAAAACATGAGTGTTTAGTGCAATAATCAAAAAACATAAGAGCAACCCAAATTTGTATCACTCTAGGTGTCGGATGCAACCGAAAATGCACCTAGTACAAGCAATTTTGAAGAGAAGGTGTCGAGTAAAATCGAGAATGCACCTTTCTTATACTGAAATATCCCCCTTTTTCTTTACAATTTTGCAAACAATAGAATCAATAAAAAAATGAATTCTATCCCCCCTTAATGTTTACAAAATGTAGAATTTTAGAGCACTCCTTTCAAGACAAGTCGACACACGACCCGCTTTTGAAAGGCTTCCAGAACTAGTCGACACACGACTTAGTTTTGATGAACCCAAGGTTACAAAGTCTTTCTCAATTGTGCAGAAAAAAAATAGAAGTGCAATTTTATGTATTATGTCTCCATGGAGAAAACAAATGCACTCTAAGTACTTTTGATCTTTACAAAAAAAATTCCTTGTTTTCTAAATTTGCAAAAGAAAAATCATTGTGATCCTTTCTTTGTATGCTAAATGAACAAGGGTTGAGAAGAGTTTGTCTAATTTTGCAACAAACAAAAAATGTGCTTTTTGTATGGCTTAGATCTCCAATTTGTGAGAAAACATTAGCACTTTTAAATATATTAAAGTTGCAAAAAAAAAATTTCTTTAATTTTTTTTTAATTTGCAATAGTTTAAGAAAAGTTTTTAATAAATCATTTTAATTAATAATGAAAAAACTAAAAATATATCTCTTAAATAAATCAATTTAAATACTTAAACAAAAAATTGATTATTTAAAAAAAAATTTGAAGTTTTTAAAATATTAAAAAAATAATTTAATAATAAAAAACTTTAAAAAAAAATTGCATAAGAAAAAAAATAAAAAAATACCTGTGAGTGCCGAAGGCCAAAAGAATGGCCTTTTTGTTCCTGGTGGGAGTCGAACCTTGGACTCCCCGCCGTGCGCCTTAGCTCGACCCGATCAACCGGTCGGGCTACGGCGCCCGATGGAACGAAGGCGACGGGCGGTGCCTCTTGAAGACTGCGACGACAAAAATTAAAAAAAAAATTCAGGGACTTTTATCCCACATGCATCCCGTAGTGGGATGCTGTGGGATTGATAAGGGGAAATTCCCCCCTTATCGGTCGATTTCCTGTGGGCAATCGACTATGTCGCCTGCCCTTTTGGTCGCCGCCACGTGGCGCCAGGGGTAGGCAAAGTCATCTAGTCAGCGTCGAGTCCGTCAGTGGCTGTCCGCCACGTGTCGTGCCCGTATGGCTGTCCGCCACTTGTCCGGTTCCTGTCCAGTGGTTGTCCGCCACTTGTCCATCAGTGGCTGTCCGCCACGTGTCCGATCGAGTCTGCACCTCGAGGTGCATGCCTGGGTCCACGTGTCCCTCGAGATGCATGCCTGGGCCAGTCAACGTCAGTCCACGGGTCCCTCGGGATGTGTGTTGGGGCCTATCGGTGTCAGTCCACGTCCATGTGTCGATCAGGGATTAGAGGGCCTCCTGTCCTCTCAGATCTCGATGTCGATCAGGGATTGGAGGGCCGCCTGCCCTCTCAGATCTTGATGTCTATCAATCCTCGGGAAGAGGGAGGGCACTCCTGCCCTCTCGCCTCTCCTGAGAGTGAGCCACGTGGTGCTACGGGCCCTAGCGGGTGACGCGGGGGCCGAGGTTGCAAAACCTCAGCTCGTTGACCACGACCGGTCTAGGGGTTCGCGGGCGCTGTGCCCGGCCTGTGTGCCAGGTCGGCTGGCGCGTCCGTGGGCCCTGTGGTCGTGTCGTGCTGCGATGACCTATCCGTGGGCCATTGATGTCAGCGTTAGTGACGGCCTGGTCTACGGGTTGGAGAGGCCAGATCTGTGGCCTAACGCTCGGGCCCTGGTCTGCAGGCCTCCCGTGAGGAAAACTACGTTGAGCGCCTCTGGTGCTCCGTGGTAATCCGCAACGTTGGAGAAGCGAGGCTCTGATACCAATGTAGGTCCAAGGTAAGTCCAAAATAAATAAAATGAACATTAACCATTTGCATTCAACTTAGAAGATTAAATAGGTTACAAAATAGGATTATTAACCACTTAGCATTAGAAGCGCTAACAATGATTAATAATAGATTATTCTAACAACCTAACTAAATATCATAAGATATTTAGTTATTAACCTTAGTTAACTAGAAGGTAATTCATAGAATAGTAAATATCTCCTATGGTAGAAAAGTAAATGTAATAACCTATGTAGTATAATGCAATATACTACCTATTTTACCCTAACATTAAGGGATCAGGATAACTCGTAGATCTTATGGAGCATGCAACTAAATGCATCTACTAAATGACTTATGAGATAGGTGCATTTATAAATTGGATGCCAAATTGCAACTATACAAACTACTCAATGCTTTTATGCATAAATCATTCACTCAATTGATCAGAAGGAAACCCCATAATTTCTACTAACATACTACTTTTATTAATCACCCAAAGTGCATTCATTATCTAAAAATGAAATTCATCTATCATTTATCTTAACATAAAAGGAGAGTCATTTCTTCCTTTAAAAAATAAAATTCATTTATCATTTATCAAAGCATGGAGTAGATCCAATAACCCTTCCTTTAATTAGTTAAAAGTCTGTACTTTTAACCAATTAAAGTGCTTGCAAAACCATTTCCTCTAATCAGTTAAAAATCCATACTTTTAGCTAATTAAGGTACTTATAAAACCCTTTCCTCTAATCAGTTAAAAGCCCATACTTTTAACCAATTAAAGTACTAAAAAAACCATTTCCTCTAATTAGTTAAAATCCCGTACTTTTAACCAATTAAAGTACTTATAAAACCATTTCCTCCAATCATTTAAAATCCCATACTTTTAACCAATTAAATTTCTTATAAAACCATTTTCTCTAATCATTTAAAAGCCATAATTTTAACCAATTAAAGTACTTAATAAACCATTTCTAAACCCATTTAAAAATCCCTTCCTTTAATTTAAATAAATCAATATCATTATTTTATTCTAGTAAATGAAATACCAATAATTTCATTTAATAAATAAACCATCACTCTAAGAAAAAAGGGGGATTTCATATTTTTTGACTGTTAAATAATCGATCAACAAATCATGTGCAGGTTGGTCAAACAACACGCAATGGTCAACAAACAGTTCACAGGGCTAAACAAAAATACATGGATGATCAACAAATAGTACCAACAAAAATAGACAGGCTAAATGATCATGCCAACCACCAACGCACCAATCCTCTCCAAGCGGTGTCTTCCATGACCATCGCTTGGTGCTTAGAGAATTGGGGCATATCCCATGTGCGATATTTTCCAAGGAAGGCCGAAATGGCCTTCCCTTGCTTACACCCACCATTTACGAATCATCGCTTCACAATGATGTGATGGTGGAAGAGGAATTATTAAACCCACCCCCTAAGGTTAAACCTTAGGGTGGGTGGTTTAATCTAGGTGGAAATGGAGGTGGACCACCAACCACCACTGCAACAGGATGTAGTGAATCCTGATAGAAAAATAGTGACAAGGCAATAATGAAACCTGAGCTAGCTAAAAAAGGGAAATCACTTCAATGTGATCAGACAATGATAGCCTAGCTCAGACTGGCAAGAAAATGAGTTTATTTTGGGTATGAGACGAGAGAAAATAGATAAAAATCACCTATTTTAGATATCTTAAAAGCCTCAAAGACTAACAAAACCAAATGAACTTGGAGTAATGAAGAAAAAAAGGTACAAGTTAATCATGTTTGAAAAAAGGATATATAGGCTGACTTCTTAGGCTGAAATATCAAGCGGCCCACTCTATAATATAGAGACCTAAAAAAATAGTAACTTGGCTGAAGGTAAATACGACCAAATTACAGGCCATTAAAAATAAGAGAAACCAACAATTACTAAAAAATTAAAGCAAATCTATAAGTCTTATTGCTAAAGAAACATTCCACATAGAACACTTTCAATAAATAAAGTTTTTACCAATGATTCCAAATATTTTGAAGGTAATAAATGGAGATACTAAAACTAAAAAGAGAGCATCCCAACCTGAATTCTTGCGATAAAATTTTCCTTCAAAATTGACTTCCTTGCTTCGTTGTGGCTCTCCTCCTTTGTTCTTCATAGTCTCCAACCAAAAATAATCTTATTTTCTCCTTTTCTTGGCCCTATTAACATGGAAACTCATCTACCCAAGCCCCAAAGTCCAATCTAGACATTAATGCTATCTACCAAGAGTAATATCATGCTTACCCAAGGCAACAAAAAGGAGATATTTAAATTTAAAAATAGTTTTTCTTTTTTCAAAATATCTTACCTCAAAAGGAAACCATTTATTTATTTCTTTAATTTATAAAAATAAAGCTACTCATTTCTTTATTTTTCAAAAGGTAAAAAGATAATTAAATAGAATATTTAAAGCATTAATATTTAATTCTATTGAGTTCCATTTAATTCAAACCATAAAAGCCATTAATCATTTCTTGTTTTGATTAATTTAAATAAAATACCTATACTAATATTAAATATTAGTATGGTATTTAAGTGGTCTAGGGTTAATAGAGCCTCTATGTCTATTAATCCCTCCCAAAGGGGATTCTACACCAAGTCCACTTGAAGTCAAATGCATCAAACAAGGTAAGTGCACCAATAATATTTTTTCTTGATAGGTAACCAAAATCGAGCAATCAAATGCATCAAACAAGATGGTGATGTCATTGTTATCCAATCACCTATCCTAACCAAAGACTTATGGTAACTTTTAGATTACCAAATTTTGGCTAAGGATGGTTGGATTGTTGTTGATCACAGAAAAAGCAAGAAATCATGCATCTATATGAGGATAGTCATTCATGTTACCCTAAGCTACCATAATCCTCATTCCCTTTTCAATTACCCCATTCATGGTGGTTTATTCTACCTCTCCACGAGTGTACCTGGTCTAACACATCAATAATATATTAGTAGTACCATATTACTTAAATATATATCAATAAATATTGCATAACCATACAAAAGCATCAAAACTAGGCATCAAGTTATCTTTCATCAATACATGGTCTATAAATGCAAAAAGTCCTGCCAAGGTGGGTCATGAAATAGTTGCAAGGTAGTTCAGTATCAATCCTAATTATATTTCCATATTTAAGCACCTTCATATGAGTGTAGTCCATTTCCAGGTAATCATACCCTAACAACTTATGAATCCACTCTTAGGATAATAGCATCCTAAAGTACAAGGGTAGATCTATGACTATTACTTCTTATACAACTACAAATTAAAGATACATAGTTATAATCATGATAAGGTCTTTGAAAATACCAACAACATTGACCCTTGTGCAATCCATATGGATTAGATTCCTAGTTATCTTGGTCTAAAAAGGTCCATTTTTCATAAATAGATTTACACATTACTACGATTGCTATACTAGAATCCATTGTGTGACTTCTAAGAAGGTAATTTTTTATTTTGAGTGTCACATAAAATGGGGGTGGCTTTAGATTTTTGGCTTCAAATATTTCCATACTTCAAATTCACTTTTGCTATTTTATAACTTCTTGGAGCAAGTCTCATTATCTTGGTAGGGTTAATGCTTCTAGAATATTGACTTTGGCCAATGTTCTTCTCATATCCTCCATGACATTGAATTTAGATTTGGAAAAGAAGCCCTCTTGTCTTGTAATAATATTTTGAGTTTTCTTGGGGACTATAATTTACCCTTAACTTATAATAAATGGGTATTCTAGTCATCTTTTGACCTCCTTTTGAAGTGGAACCTTCTACTTATCACCTTTCTTTTCAATAGAGTTACTAGTTGCTTCCTTGTTTCCATCATCCACTATGGGTCCTTTTCTTTTATTCATCCTGTTACTCCCATTATGAGATGCATCTATCACTTCATTCCCTATATTTTATTTTTTTGTTATGCTATGAGAGGCCATTTACCTTTTAGGTGCAAAGGTTATCTCCCTCTTCTAAGGACTATTGTACCTTTCCTAGTGTCAACTTGCTTATTATCTAACTACTCAAAAATGTTTTTCTTACCTCTAGTATGAACATCTTGCTAATTAGCAAATATGGAATCATCTTCAAAATTTGATTCTTCATATATTTATATAATTCCAAATATTTCTAGATTTGTATTTATGATATTGGTAAAGGAACGTATTAATTATGGAGTTTAGGATTGCTAGTACATTGTAGAATTCATTATGGAAGCCACTTGACTAGTAATGATAGCTTGTTGTACCTAAAAATAATGAGTGTATTAAATAGTTTACTAATGCCTAATGGCACTCATGCATTCAATGGGATCAATTCTATCATTGTAAGTAAGATACCATACTAGTTTAGCCTCTGTATTGGTGTTAACCATGTGATAATGAGTTTGATTTGCTCCTTGATTAGCACCTTGATGAGACACTTGATATTTTTTTAGGTATGGGTTCTTTCTAGGTTGCTAAATTTGTATTTGTTGTCACTATTGCTTTGTGGTGTCATTTTGAATTACCAAAGTCTTAATTGTCTCTAATATTTTGTTCATTACAAAATTGTTGTTAGACTAAGTACTAGGGTTGGATAGAGTGAGAAGGGCTAGAAGTGATATACGGAAAGCTATTATGGATGATGTGTTTTTGTTAGGATGAGTGATGATATATGGTGATGTTGAAGGATCAATGAATGTGTTTGGTTAAGGATTGTGGATTAGAGAAAATTTAGAGTTTAGCATAGGTGTATTTTAAGAGATTGGGCTGCATAGGCCATTGATAGAGCAAGAGGTATATTTCCTACCAAAATATGAATATATTTCTCTCTAATTAATTCTTCGAATGTTTAAGCTAGTGTATCATGATTAGAATGAAAAATCAGTAGGGCTTAAATCAAATTGTAAATCTTTGATGTAATATGGTAATTTCTTATTCTCCATTTGGCCTAACATTTTGTGGAATTGGATTCATAGTCCTCAAGAATCTAGTATTGAAATTGTGAATGTTTTATAAGGGTGTATTTGCATCATATTTAATTGAAATAAAATTGATAAAAAATTTCCCATGCTATCAAGCATATGCATAAATGGTTCTACTCTTTTTTTTTGGGTAATTTAGATGATTCTATTATACGAGTTTTGACTGGGTCCCAATCCTAGATATACAATAAAATTTGAAAGATAAATAAAAAATACTATTAAAGGATCCCACACCAGGGAAGGCAATTGTAAAAAAAACCAAATTTCCCATGCAAGAGATGATAGGACCAAAATTTCCCACTCAGGGGATGACAAAACAAGATATGATAGCTAAACTGTCCATGCAAGGGCGAGTAACCATGGATACTACATTTCGATAGAAACCTAAACCAAACCCATGAAGGGGAAACCTTGGAAAAAGAAATTTAATAGACTTAGTGATTGCATAAATGAAATAGCACCATCTGTTAGAAAATTACATCTTGCAGGGAAATGAAATAGCAGCATCAAAAAACAAAAAACCCATAAACCTGCTTCGAAGCATGACTAGTGAAGCTCAACTTTCAGGGAATCCTCCTTGGTACGATTTGTATTATGCTGGAGGAATTGTTTCATGGTTGCACTGGCACTATAAAAAGTAGAAATGAAGCTCTTGAGGAACATTCTTGAAACTCTTTTGGAAATTGCAGCATCAAGATTTGAATTCCCACTGTTGTTCTCAGAAATGTGGATAGGGAAATTCTAACTAGTCTTTGCCTTGGATTTTTTGACTCAAGATGACCTTCGGGCATGGGTAGAGCTCTATTCAACCTTATTTTTCCACTTAGATAGCAATGGTTTACCTTTACTCATGGTAGAAGGTTTGATGGAAGGGGGAGTCACAATAGTAGAGGAACACTTTCTAGAGTTAGGAGTTTGGAAATCCTAGGGTTCTTTACTGACCAGGGGCTCGCTAGATAGGGAGTGGGAAGGGATATGTGTGAAGGAGGGATGGGGACGGTTGGAAAGGAGGGGGTGGTAGAAATGGGTAAAGGTGTGGAGGCAACGACATGGTAGAATATGACTACAAACAATCCCTGATGGGTGGGAGCAGATTGCTTTTTGTGGGTACTAAGAATTGAGAGGCGGATGGAGCAGTAGAGGAAAGAAGGGATATTCATAGGTTTAAACTCACGTAGGTGATTAACTAGGGTAAGATGAAATTTGGATAAGGGCTTGGAAAGTTCATAGAAGGAAAGGTACTGTATCAAGGGGATAATGATGATAGGCCAAGGAGAGGGGAAGGATTCTCGATTGAGGGAAACTTTAATCCACTTGAACTCTTGATGATTGGGAAACCCATCAAGTTCCTGGTCCCAATTATACTTGTCATGCTGGACCATACACCTTGTTAGTGGGAGGCTAGACACTTCTACAATTAGCTTTGGTATAACCTTGAAATGAATGTTGTGCACTAAAACATGACTGTTCGACCAAGATTTTATGAAGTTAGCGATAATATCTTGCTCAAAACCCTTGAATTTGGACAAAAAGGGGATAAATCCCTGCACTTGCAGGAAGGTGGCTAGGAGGGTGTCGATTTGGAGGTTTTTGGGCTTGATAAAGGCTATGGTGGAGGACACAAGGTACCAAGGACTAGCATCAGGGGGGCTAGACAGAGGGTTGGGGTGGTGCAAATGGAAAATGTAATAATTCAAGACAAACCACCTTCGGTTTAAATAAGCATGACTCAAAACAACACTCATGCTGATAAAACATGGGTGACAACAGATGGAGAGGTGATGTTGGTGGAAAAGAGACTGGGGATTGGTAAAGGGCTTTGAAAAAATATCTACATAGGTGGAAATAAAACACCAGTGGTGCTTAGTGATAGTAAGGCTAGGCAAAAAATTAGGTGGGGTGGCTTTGGGGCAATCATGGTTGGTACTGCACGATTTGCCTTAAACTCTGGTGCAGTTTGAAAAGAGAAACATTGCTTGAAAAAATGACTAGATGGGTCAGGAAGGTGGCCAATCATTTGATAGCGGGGGCACGCATAGATCAAAAATCCAACCTGAGGAACTTTGCACCATGAGACCTACAAAACAATAATTAGGAAACCCATGGAACAACAAGGAAAAAGCTACAGGCACCTATTATTTCTTGGCCAATCCACTAATGCTATGTGAAGAACACTTTATAGGATCGTTTGGTTCCAAATGGAGATGGTTGGTTGGGTGATTCCTAGATTTACGAGACCGTCAGCAAGCCTGTTGGCTTCGTGATACACATGAGCAGCCACAAGCTATTTTTGTTGACCAATAAGATTTTTGGTCTCTTGGATTAGAGAATGGATGTTCCAAGATGGATTTTTATCACTGTTGATGTACCCAATGATATTAATGGAATACCCTTCAATTTGGAGGTTGATTTTTTGAATCCCTAAGAATATGCATACTTCACCATAAGGCCCAGTCTCCAGCCACATTATTTGTTTGGTGGTTCAGGTTCTCAAAAAAAGCTATGACAATTTTACCTTGATGGTTCCTAACAACCCTACCTGCTCCTACTAAACTTGGATTCCATTTGGACGCTCCATTGAAGTTTAGCTTCAACCATCCTTCTGGGGGTGGTCTCCAACAAGCCTTCTACCTAGGATGGGGCAGGGGAGGGGTCAAATTTGAGGGAATGGGAATACTTAAGGACCAGAGAATTTTATTTTCCAAGCCATGATTAGGAGATTTGGGGTAGGGAAGTAATTGGGAATTTTTAGTAGCATAAGTGATGGTCTTAGTGGCTATGGACACAGGGTCATTAGATAGGAGGAATAAAATTCGGCGGTTCCTCTCTAACCAGATTTGTCATATAAAGTGATGGAGGCAAATCTTCCATAGGAAAGAGACTTTGGGATTGCTGAATGAATTTGGCCATTGAACAAAGAGGTCCATGAGGGAATTGGGAGGAGCCCATTGAATATGGAAGGTAGTCAGAATGTGACTCAACCCTTTTTTAGTAAAATTATAATCTATGAACAGATGATGGATGGATTCCCAATTTGTTTGGGATAAGGATACCTATTTTCATAAGATTATATGTAGTAAGGACTTTATTTTGAATAGCAATCTAGGAAAAGTATCCAACCTTGGGAACAAGGTGTTTAACCCATACCAAGATGAAGGAAATAGTGGGGACATGGGAATTGAGGAGGAGGGAGTAAGCTGATTTGATGGAGAAATCCCCATTATCATTCCCTTTCCAGATAAGGTAGTCAGGGGTAGCTATGATCAAGATGATAGTGGTCTTGAGTAAGCGAGACAAGACATTCCCTGCTCTATCAACTTGATCACTTTCATTGGTAGTGGGGATGGCTTTCCATCTGCATTGATTATCGATGAAGTCCCCAACTTGGCTACCCAACATTCTATCTAGAATAAGTTTGATTATGGAGACCTCGGGGACCTCTGATAGAGGTTTGTCTTTAATCCAAACATCATCCCAAAATTTTATATTTGAACCATTGCCTAGCTGCCATTGGGTGCCTTTGGTGATGATGGATTTATCCTGAATAATTGCCTGCCAAAAAGCTGACCCATTAGTAGGAGTGTTGTCATCTAGAAAAGAAAGGTTCTGGAGATATTTGCCTTGAATGATGGAAACCCACTCTTCTTTGGAGTTGAATATTTTCCAAGCCTGCTTGGTGAGAAGGGCAAGGTTCATGTTAGTGATTCTTCTAAGCCTGAATCCTCCTTGGGATTTGAGGTGGCAAACTTTGTCCCAACTGACTAAATGGAATTTCTTCTTTTCCTCTAGGCCCGACCATAGGAAGTTCTTTTGAATCTGTTCAATATTGGTATGCACAGTAATAGGAGCTTTGAATACCGACAAAAAGTATACCTAGATGCTCTGGAGAATATCCATAGTGAGAGTTTCTTTGGCTACTTGAGACATAAGAGAACCTTTCCATCCTGCAAGTTTCCATTTCATCCTTTCTAGAACATTGTCCCACATGGACTCTTTCGAGTTTTTGGTGAATATGGGAAGACCCAAATAAGAGGTAGGGAGATCAGCAATGCAGCACTATAGGATGCAGGTAATTTTACACTGTATATTAATAGGAGTGTTCAAAAAATAGCATTTACTTTTAAAGTAGTTTATTTTCTAGCAGACTGCTAATTCGTAGGTATCAAGGATATATTTTATGGATTTAGCTTGGTGAAAAAAATTTAGGGTGGTGATGATAGTATCATCTATAAACTATTTATGGGACAGGGTTGGGGAGTTAGGAGAAGCTTTGATAACTAAAATACTCCCTGCTACACAAGCATATTTGAATGCTCTCCCTAGAGATTCAACAAGAATGATGAACAAGAAGGGGAGAGAGGATATCCTTGTCTGATGCCTATAGAGTTGGGGAAATGCCCTGTTGCTGATACATTAACCAAAATAGAGAACAATGAGGAATAAATGTAGCCCTTGATGAGTTCAATCTATTATTTATGAAACCCAAACCTGGAAAGGACCTTTAAGAGGATATCTCGATTAACCCTATCAAAATCTTTATTGATGCCCAAATTCAAGAATATGGCCATTTTTTTATTGCATGAGATTGAGTGAAGGGCTTAGTGAAGAGAGATGATGATGTCAATGATGGATCTAACTTCTACTAAGATTCCTTGGCAAGGATCTATGATAATAGGGAGTATTTTCTTGAGCCTCATGGCTAAGGATTTGGTTAATATTTTGTATATGATATTGCAAAGGCTTATTGGTCTGAAGTCTGCCATGGATTTGCACTGAGGGGTTTTGGGGACTAGGGCAATGAAATTTGATTTTGTCCCTCTGGGAATAACCTTTGTTCATTGGAGGTCTATGATAGCATGACAAATGTCCTCCTCTAAAATATCCTAGAAGGTCTAGAAAAACTAGGGTGGAAATCCATCCAGCCCAGGGGCTTTGTCAACCTGCATAGAGAACAAAGCATGCTTGATTTATTTTTTGCTTAGGGGTTGGATGAGGGAGGAATTCATTTCAGGAGTGGCCAAGTGGGGAATGTGTTGTAAGAGGACCTCTTGGGCTTCAATATGATCAAGGGATGTGGTTCCCATCAAGTTTTTTAAGTGGGATGAGGCTTCATCTCTGATTTTGAAAATGTCTCTAGAGCAAGTGCCATCAACCAGAATGAGATCTTTGATTTTGTTCATGCTTCTATTCCTCAACATGGAGGCAAGGAAGAACTTCATATTAGCATCACCATATTTTAGCCACAGGGCTTAGGATTTCTACCTCCAATATATTTCTTCCTTGGCAAGAATGTTGTGGTATTCTGAAAGAAGTTACATTTCTTCTTCTCTAAGTTGGGAAGTCAGTTGATCATTCTGGATTTGCTGCTCTATGATTTTGATTTTGCTTAGGATTTGATCTTTGCTTTCAAAAATATTTCCAAACACCTCCTTGTTCTATATTTTTAGGTTCTCCTTGATAGCTTTTAGTTTCTGAGAAACTTGGGAAATAGCAGACTTAGGGAAAGGGTGTTGCCACCATTCAATGATCCTTTGTCTCAAATCAGCGTGTTGGATCCACATGTTCTCAAATATGAATGGGGTTTTGAAGGATGGAGCCCTGTTAGCTTCTAGAAGAAGGGGGCAATGGTCAGATCCAATTCTAGGAAGAGATATGAGAGAGGTGTCATCGAATATGGAAATAACCTATCGAGATAGGAATATTCTATCCAAATTGACTTGAATATGTTTAGAGCCTACCCTCTTGTTGCTCC
Source organism: Wollemia nobilis (assembly GCA_028583015.1). Taxonomy (NCBI): domain Eukaryota; kingdom Viridiplantae; phylum Streptophyta; class Pinopsida; order Araucariales; family Araucariaceae; genus Wollemia; species Wollemia nobilis. The sequence goes on along the minus strand of JAQPPZ010003056.1, from coordinate 1,253,124 downwards.
ATGTGAATTGACATCCCTTTATCTGAACATCCATTGGCTTATTCTTAGTAACAAAGTAATTAAAATCTTGTATGCTCTTGGAAGGGGTGGAATTGTCGCCTCTCTTATCCAAGAGAAATAGGGGGAATTGAAATCACCTGCTAACATCTAGGTGTGGTTGGAGAAGGCATATTTCATGTGGGAAAGGGACCTCTAGAGAGAGCGCATTTTTATAAAGGGTTAATGGAAGCATAAATGTTGGATAAAACCCAAGTGACCTGATTTTATTTACAAAAAAGACCAGGTTTAGGGTTCTTTCAGAAGATGAAATTACTCTGCCTTCAACTTTTTTTGGATCCCAAAGGCATAGGAGGCCTCCAGATGAGACTACCATGGGGGAGAAAGCCCATTGGCAGTTCTTCCATACTAAATCAGTAATACTGTTAATTTTATAAGCATCAACTTTAGTCTCTTGCATAATGAAAAGAGTGGATTTATGATCTTTTCTTATAGTTCGGGCTAGTCGTTGTTTGGCCAAACTATTAAGACCTCTGATATTCCATGAAATAATATTCATCTGGACATTTTGGAAGATTTTTTTCTTCCCTTGCCCTGTCGAAGGGGAGGTTTGGGATTTTTTAATTCATCCTTAGACTGAATGAGAATATTTGGGAATGAAGTTGTTTGCACTCCATTGGCAACTTGATTTTTAGTGTAAATCATCTATACTCCTTTCTTACTATTGATGCCTAGCTAGTAATTGAATTATTTGGTAATCATCTATACCATAAAGTAGCTTTATCACAAAGTAAATATATTAATAAATGTATAATTATATCCTCCTCTTGAATACGATGAATCAATTTGTATGTTGATAGTTTTTTGAGGTGATTTAGTGCCATTTTGTTCTCATTCCCATCAAAGGTAGGTAGTGATTTCATAGCTGCTAGAGGAATCTAAGGGTAGACCAATAGGTTTATTATATCTTGGTAGGTACAATTTAGGATTTGGTTTTGTGGCCTAGGGAATGCTCCTAGATTTTTTTTATGAGGAGGATACATTGTGTAGCTATGAGGTAGATATAGATGGTATGTTGTGTTAGATATTATTGCTTTGAATGAATTACATTATGAATGTTAAAGGGTATTTAAATACAATGGTTGCCCAAATATGGCATAACAACCTACAAATACCCTTGTCCCCTAGTGAACCTTACAAACCATGTGTTAAATGGTTACTCAACTTATATTCATATTATACATGATGTAATAACTACTAACCTTCCCCCCTTGTTACATCATAGTATTGGAGAGAAAACTTTAGAATTATTCAAATTTAATTCATCCAAGTGGTTTGGTGAAGATGTCTACATGTTGTTCTTGAGTAGGATAGAATTTGAGCTAGATGTTCTATTGTTGAACATGTTCATAGATGAAATGGCACTCCATGTCAATGTGCTTGGTTCTTTCATGGAAAATTGGATTATGAACAATTCTTAGTAATCATTGGTTGTCTCAATGCATGATTATAGATTTATCTTGTGGTACTCCTATATTTATCAACATATGTTTTAGCCATATTGCTTCAAATATAGCTCCCCTACTGCACAATATTTTTCTTTAGTGGAATATAAAACAACTATTTGTTGTTTCTTTCTTCTTCTTGATATAGGTGTAGGTCCTATAAATAATACATAGCAAAAGGTGGATTTTTTATCATCAATGCAACCTGCATAATTTGCATCTGTATAACCTGTTAAGAGGAACTAATCACTCTTAAATTCTAATTCATACTTAGTAGTGTCTTTCAATGTATCATATTTGGTTCCTACGTAAAACATGAGAGATAACTCACTATAAAATTATATTTTATCTTGTGTAAGTGAGGTAGATGAGACTCCCAACTAATTATCAATATTGTTGGAGGAGAGGAATCAAAACATGAGAACTGTAGACCTAATTAAATAGGAGTTGCTATAGGCTTACAATATTTCATGTGATATTTCTCAAGGAGATTCTTGGCATTTTTTATTTTGTAAAACAAATATATGATGGTCATTTTTCTTTACCTCCAATCTGATAAACTAGTGTAATAACCTAAGATTGGTCATGTCAAAATATTTCTTCAAATCTTCTTTTGTGACTAGAATCATATTTTTAGAAATTATCGTGATGACCAAATCATATACATATATATTTATGAATACAATCTCCCCCTCTTGTTCATTGTGATATATACTTGAATCATACAAAATCCTTTTAAAATTATGCTTTCCAAAATGATCATCTATCTTTATATACCATGCTCGAGGAGCTTGTTTGATATCATAAAGATATTTGACCAATTTCCATACCTTTGTTTCTTGTCCAAGTATAACAAATCCTTCTGGTTGAGTTATATAAAATTTTTATTTTAAGTCTCCATTAAGAAAGATAATTTTCACATCCATTTGAAATATTTTCCATCCAAATTGTGCAACTAGAGCAAATATAATTTTGATGGATTTTATTTTTGTTGTAGGGGCAAAGGTTTACTTTATTATCTATGCATTTATTTTGTGCATATCCCTTTGCTACAAGTCTTGCTTTGTATTTATCAATACTACCATCTAATTTATATTTGAATTTGAAAACCCATTTGCATCAAATAGCCTTTTTCTCTAGTGGAAGATCACCAACATTCCAAGTCTTGTTTTTCAATAGTGCTTGATATTCAATGTGCATGGAAAAATTTTCAAACACTAGACTAAAGGGCTTCCTATATTGTAGATGACTTAACTATACTCATTAGAGCCATATTTTGTGCATTGTGAGTCATACTTCGTGTTCTTGGTCTTATAGAAGAGGTATATGGAATTCCATCTATCCTAGATATTGTTAGCTTTTGATGGTGTATGCCAAGGGAGAATACAATCACAGGATATAAAATATGCAGAAATGTAAGATGCTGAAATATGCTATTAATGGAAAGTGACAAAAATGATACAATGCAATATGGAGGAAATGAACACTCCAGAACTGATACTAAAGAACTACATTGTACCCCATCACCAATCTATATGGTGATCTACACAATATACCTACTACTACCTACAATGATATATAATCACTCACTATGAGGCCCTTTATATAGAAATATGGATTGCTTGGCCAACACTCTACCTAGCTGTACAAGGGGACACCTTGCACATTTACAACTTGCACATAGACACTTGTGCATTTATTATATTACTTGAAGTAACTAGCTAACTACCCCCTAAAGTAATCTACTACTCTAGTTATGTACCAAGGGTGGTACATTTACATGACCCAAATGATGTAATATACTCTAACACCCCCCTGTATTACATTATTTGGGTATTGAAGACTTTAGTCTTCAATATGGATCTTCTTCTCTTGAATAGTCTTTGGCTTCAACCGATTCTTCTTCTTTTGCAGTAGTCTTCATGTTATATCCATTGTTCCTTGTTGTCAGGCATCTTTGATGAACTAGAGATCTCATAATTTTACATGTTGCAAGTGGATCAGGGCAGCTCCATATTTCCTCCTTTGATTCTTTGTATAACCTGCTTCTTTGATCTTCACAAATGTTAAGCTTGAACTTATTGTTAGTGGATGCTTCTGAAATGAGATCTTGAAAGAAGCAATCTATTATGTGTAGTAATATTTCTTCATGACTTCTATAGTACTTATATTTATAGTAACAAAAGAAAGATAAATGGTTCTTTCCTCCACAATATTTACAAGGATGGAGGCTCCAACAGTTCACCTTTTCATGACCAAATTGATTGTAGTAAGTGCATAGTAAAGATATTCCAACTGCTTTGTTATCTATTTTAGGAATATCATGTTTATCTATCTCCTTGATGAGATACTTAAACCATATGTGGATAATTGAAGCAATTTCATTCTTACTTTGTTCATACATTTGTATGATATCTTTTTGTTCAATATTCTTTTCTTCTCCTATATCTTCATTAGTGCAGTTATCACCAATTTCTTTTGTTGTCTCATTTGAAGATGTAATGGATGGATCTATCTTTCCATTATCAGAAATCCTTTTAAACTCTATTGATTCTTTCCTTATGTCTATATCTTTCTCATTATTATCCATTGAATCATCAATCATGCTTCTAATCCAGATTGGTACTTTTCTTAAGCCTTTTCTGATAGCATTATTCAAGATGTTAGTAGACATCCTTATGGCTCCCTAGATAAGAGTATGTGAACTAATTTGATAAAACCTTTCTTAGAATTAGGTTTTGTAGGCTTCCTTATATCTCCCTAATAATTAGAATATGCTTAGTTCACCTTCTAAGTTGATTTTGTAATGTTTTGAGAATAATCAACTTTTTAATTTTACCTTATCTTTCCCAATGAAGTATGCTTTAATGGTTGGATTTCTTTTTGTCTCCTTAGAATGAGTATGAGATAATTTTTACCAATTAATTTCAACTCTATATGTAGGCAATTGATTTTCTTCTCTTTCCAATAGATTAATTTTCTAAATTCCAATTATATGTATTTAGTTTGAAGTAGTATGCCTTATATCTCCCTACTTTTTGGAATATTAGAAAATAATGGTATTTGCAATTTAATAATGATTTAATCAAAGTTGAAAACCTTATATCTCCTACTTGGTTAATTGTAAATATGAATATTCAATACCTTGAAATAAGCTTGCTTGATAATTACTAATGCTTGATAAGTTTATTCCAATGTAATAGTCTATATCACCTTATAACTCCAATTTTAATTAAAGCAAGCAAATTTAATATTTACCTTAGTAAGGCTTGATGCTCTACGTATCCTTGAGTAGCTCCATGTACTTTGATGGTTGGTTGGTATGTATCTCCAATGTTGTATTAATGTTGCTTTGACCTTGTTGTCCAATGAAGGGCCTGCATGCTCTTTCTTCGAACTCTACACTTCCACAATGCTTATTTTGGCTTGGTCTCCTCCTTAATGGGTACTTATCACCATGAGAATTTAATGTTGGTTTATGATAGTCCTCACTACCTCCTTTGACTCTGATTTTAGCGTGCTCTTACTCACTCGAACATTGTAATTTCTCCAATTTTGCTTCACTTCTTTACCTTGGAGTTGAATGCTTATGTAGCTACATGGCACATGCATCTTGAGTAATGTCTAAGGTAGTTTTTAATCCTTCTTTGAGTGATATCCAAGTGGCCTTTGAGCTCCAATGTGCATGGGGCTTCTTTCGTAATGCTTATGGCTGATTCTAATGCTTTCTCCAAGTGGCTTATGGGCTCCAATTGTGAATGGAGATGTTGTAACGTTCCTTCCTATCAAAGATGCTTTGTAACTCCCTTCACTCTAACATTCAAGCATTTTCTTATGAGATGAGTACTTCTTGTCAGTGATGACAAATGGTAGATTGCATGTATTTTCCCTCCAATGCTTCTCTTCTTCTATATATTCCTCTTGCCAATGTAAATCTAGTTGTTTCTTGTTCCTCAATGCTTCTTCCAAGTGAGTATGGGTTGGATCTTGATTTTATGGAGGTCTTAGGAGCTTAGATATGGTTCTATGGTGGTTCAAGAGCTGATTTGAATGCTCCTTCGATGGATATCTTCTCCAAGCAAGAGCTTGGGTATTGCTTCTTTTGCTCTATGCTTTTGCTTTCAATATGCTGGTTTGAATGCTCCCTTTGCAATGTTCAATAGATGATAACCAATGTAGATGGATAATGACCCTTTTGTGATATCTTGTGCTTCATATTGGTTGCTAGGAATACCTACTTTTATGGTTGTAAGGGTATCTTTAGACACCGTAATGAGAGCTCTTTGTTAGCTCTTCTCTCTTGCTTCGGATAGTGCTCCTCTACGATCGCTTGTATGATATTCCTCACTTGTGGAGGATGTGTCCTTAAGACACTCAAGTTCTATCCTCTTTCCTATGTAGGACAAGATGTTATGGTGTAGAATAATGTAAATAGATTTGTAATACAATACCTTGATTTTGTACCTTCTCTTTTGCAAGCTTCTTTTGTTGGTTTTAATGGTGGCTTCTTTGTACTATTTCTTGTAGGCAAGGGTTGATTGATGTTGTCTTCTCTTCTAGACAACTCTCTCCTTCGCTTGGTTAATATAGTAATGAACCCAAGCTAATAATCATGTAGATAATATACCCTTGAAGGAGTAATTTCTGCACTAATATTTTACCTATAATGAGCTCTTAGTGCACCTTGAATCTGAGACTCACCAAGTCTCGATTTTTGGCTTCTATCATTGATTTAATGGCTGCCTTCTTCTTCTCCACTCCTTGGAGGAATTTTGATCTGCTTGGTGGCTTCTATAGGCCACAATACCTTGTAGGTATTGAGTTTTGAATAGTGTCTTTAGACACTTTGATTATTTGTAGATTTTTGTGCCTTTGATCTTAACAATCAATACACAAAATAACCCTTTGAGAGTAACTAGTTTAATGAACAACTAGTATAGTGCAATGAACCAATAATATTTCTAACTTAATGCACTTTAATAATCTCACCTTATTGCTCCTATTAATAAGCTCTCAAAGTAGTTTCAAATGCACTAATGATCACTGCAAATTTCTTAATGTAGTCCTCTTCTCAATAATTAGATAATAGGAAGAATGTATCTAACTCCTATTAATGTGCAGGTAATGAACCTTAATAGAAACTATCTTCTGCACTTTCTTTGAGGACTTAAAATGCAACCTTCTATTTTGCAACTTCCAAATTCTAATAAGGTGCTTAATGAAGTTAAGTAGTAATCTGAATTAAGTGTTCAAGTAATGAACCTTTTGCACCTAAGTTGCTTACCTTTGATGATGAATATCTTGATGAGTTGATTCACCAAATTTCTTATCTAGAATGGTGGTTGCTCGTAACTATGAATGCTTCTAGTCTGCTACTCTAAAATTGTAGTAGATGATTTTCAACTTCTCCTTCAGGATCTAGCCTAGAACTCCAAAGTCTTGTAGCTAGTAATGCTATCTTGATTGTTGCCCTTTAGCAATCAATCTATTCACTAAAATGTTGTCCTTCTAGAACCCTTTCAATATTTTGCTATGAATCCAACAAATCTCTATAAATGTGCCTTCTTTAGCTATGAAGGGCAATCTCCAAATCTTCTTGGATTTGGTAGGTTTCTTCTATCTGAGTTCTTCTTCAACCTCTTTATTGGGTTCTGACTTCAAATAAGATTTTCTTCTCAAGAATATGAAGGTCTTGAGGTCTTCAATATTCTCTCTAGATTTGGCACTCCTTGCCAAATTCTTCTCCTTTTGGGCTTGTTTTCGGATGGCGATAATTGTCCCAATTCTTTCACTATCTTTTGTAGTGAATTTCTCCAATGAGTTCTCCTAGGAACTTCTTTGATGGCTTCTCCAATTTCTGCAATGAGGCTCTCCAAGCCTTCTCCTTGTTTCTCCTTGAGACCTCTCCAAGGTCTTTAGTCTTGTAGCTTCTCTGGTCTTCTTGATGAGACCTTTCCTTCAACCTTCAACTATGAAAGTGTTGGCAATGAGATCTTCTTCATGGATCTCTAGAATAGGACTTTTGATAGTCCTTCTCTATCTCTTCCAAGGATGGAAGTTCTTCAATGAGACCTTTGATGGGTCTCTTCAACTTCTTCTAGAGGAAGTCTTCAATTAGCAAAGGAGATCACCAATCTCCTATCTTTCACAGACTCTTCTCTGGAGTCTTCTTCAGTTTCAAGACTCTTCTATAGAATTTTCTTCTATATCAAGGCTTCTATGGCCTTTTCTTCAATAAGGCTTCTATGGCATTTTCTTCTACAATAAGGCTATTGTGGCCTTTTCTTCTACAATAAGGCTTTGTGGTCTTTTCTTCTGCAATAAGGTTTATAGCCTTTTCTTCTGCAATGAAGAGTTTTGTGGCCTTATCTTCTACAATGTGTAGGTCTGCAATAGGGCTTCCTTCAGTTTCCTTTTTCTGCAACAAGATATTAGTAAGATGATTATAAATCTTGTCAATGATGAATCTTCACTAGTTGATTTGTCAATCTAGTGGAATGAATGTTGAGTCCTAGTCTTCACGAGTTTTCTATAACTCTATGGAAAGACTCTAGCCAAATGCAATCTCAAAATTTTTGGAACTGAGATTTGCTTCTCCTCTCAATATCTCTTGTGACTTTCCTATTTGAGGAAATAGAATGGTTGTGGGTTCTTGTGGCTCTCCCTATTCCTATTGATCTACCATGGCTCTGATACCACTATTAGCTTTTGATGGTGTATGCCAAGGGAGAATACAATCACAGGATATGAAATATGCAAAAATGTAAGATGCTGAAAATATGCTATTAATGGAAAGTGATAAAAATGATACAATGCAATATGGAGGAAATGAACACTCTAGAACTGATACTAAAGAACTACATTGTACCCCATCACCAATCTATATGGTGATCCACAGCATAACTACTACTACCTACAATGATATATAATCACTCACTATGAGGCCCTTTATATAGAAATATGGATTGCTTGGCCAACACTCTACCTAGTTGTACAAGGGGACACCTTGCACATTTACAACTTGCACATAGACACTTGTGCATTTATTATATTACTTGAAGTAACTAGCTAACTACCCCCTAAAGTAATCTACTACTCTAGTTATGTACCAAGGGTGGTACATTTACATGACCCAAATGATGTAATATACTCTAACAAATGCTTTTGATGTACTAGTATACCACTTAGGCATTCTCCTTATGTATTGTGGTGGAGTAGATAGATCTTCTTCATCATTGATATCACTAAAAAATTATTCATTTGTAATTTCTTCATCACTTTCAATCATTATTGGAGCTGAGTTAGATGAAGATTCTTGTGATGGTGATGAAGGTGATTTTTCTTCTTCATCAAAAACAACATCACAACTAATATATAATTTCTTTGAAGCTAGATCAAATAGTATGTAGGCTTTTGATTCATCACTATAGCCTAGTAATATGTATTGTTAAGATTTTCATCCAATTTGTGTCTTTTCTCCTTTGGAATTTGCATGTATGTTGTACAACCAAATACTTGAAGACAAGAGATTTATAATTTGTGTTTACTTTGTACTTCTTCTGGAGTGATATGTTCAAGTGATGCTATGGAGGATCGATTGAGTAAGTAAACTATTGTCTGTCATGATTTTTCCCAAAAAGAATGTCCAAGTTGTGAATCCTTCAACATACATTGTACCATTTCCATGATTGTTCTATTTCTATGTTCTACAATACCATTTTATTTTGGTGAGTAGGCCATTATCAGCTATCATTAAATACCATGCTCCTTTAAAATATTGAAAATTCATTATTGGAAAATTCCACCCCCTCAATATCAATGGAGGACGTGGATCCTTCTTCCTATGAAAGTATCTATTTGGGCCTTAAATTAATGAAAGTAGAAGAAAGCTTTATCTTTGTTCTTCAAAAAATATACCCACATTTTTTGGGTATTGTTGTTGCACTCGCACAACACACCCCAGTCTGCATGGGCTGGGGACTTTTTTTTTTAATTTTGTAAGTTTTTCTTATTTTATTAGGTTTGCTTGTGATTCTCAATCATCCAAAAACCTAATTTTTTAAGTTGAGAGCTATTAATTAGAAGTATCTAGTTTTTTCTTAGCTTGAATTTGTTGTGATGTTTATTTCGATTGTTATGTCTAGTAAATTTTTTAAATATCAAATAACCTCTTCTTTCAGATCTATCTCAAAATAAGATTTCCAATGAGTATATGCTCATTATGCATGCTTATGTTCCATGGCCTTAGCACCCTGATATTGCTTAAAATCAAGCATTATAAACCTAAATTTTCCTCCAAGCAGTATATATGACCTCACTTTTGGGTCCCTGTATCTCTTGTAATATTCAATATAATTTCATGAATCCACTTCCATTACGTGACCCTCGAAAAGATATTTCTAGAAAGTATAATTATACCAATTTTTTAAGAGATTTGAGGCTTGAAAATGTTTGTTTTCTATATGCTATCTAAGCTGCCATGATAAGTCCTAAGGGTATAAAAGAAAATGGCAGTAGACTTAGAAAATAATTGAAGAAATTGCCTCAGCCACAAGTCTGGTCAATAAAGAGGAAATTTAAGAGTAGAATGTTGTTGGAAATTTTAAATGCTATGCCTAGCCCGAATGCACTAGTGTAAGTAAAAATCTATGCCTAGTCAAAACTCGACTATTCACAGGAGAACAAAAAAAATGTGTGTAAGGAGGATGCTAGGCTCTTGAGATACTTATATCATCATCAATAAGAGAAAAAAAAGTTCATCATACTAGAATTTGGCTAAGATTAGAAAGAAATCAAGCAACTAGAAGAAATAGCTAGATGACTGATGCTGGAAAAAATTGCAAAGAAAAGAAACTATCTCAGCTTGGTAAAAAGCAGGCAATTGGAATTTTTACCCGGTAAATCAAAATTAAGCCTGGCAATAGAAAAAATTACCCTAGCAGTGAAAAATTACCCTAGCCGATGCATTTCAAATGGATAATGCTATTATAAGGTAATATCTCCGAACACCTACGAAAAAGCAAAGCAGAAACCTAGAAAAAGAAAAAAAAGAAACATGAAAAAGAGCACATGAAAAAAGAAAGAAATAATATATATATATATATATATAATAAATTAATTAAATTTATAAAAATTCAAAATATATAATAATATACTAAACAAATAATAATAGCAATTGAATTTAAAAATATTAACAATAGTAATATTTTCCTTTGGTTTTATTTTGCAAGGTTGTTGAAAATTAAAAATAGCGAACATGAATATGGATGCAAAATTTTCATGCTAATCAGACAAAACATGCAACGAAATATCAGACTCAAGGATCTTAATGCAAAGGATATGTAGAGCAAAATAAAGAGGTCAAGTTGTGCCAGCTTAACTAAAGATCATGCCTAATTAATTTAGGGTCAATATTTTATGTAATAGGTTATATTTATTTAGGGTGAAGCAAGGTTATATAAGGGGTAATTCTCCTCATTTGTAAGGGTTGGAATCCATCCGGTGGCATAGCTTTTAGATTTTTTCTCCCTTTTTTTTCGTTGGTAGTTGGACGGATTATTTGAATCGAGCTATTTTTTTTGAGCTCTACTGTGTAATCCAATGAATTGGGTAAATCTGGAAAAAATTTTCTTGAAAACTATATTTGGATACAAGGCTTATTAGGGTTATGCGTAAGGGATCAACCCCAAAATATATTTATAAAAATTTGGTGAATCAGTTTCGAAATCCAGGAGAATATTGTCCTAATGCATGTAAAAGGTTCACTATTATTAGGAGCAATGTTGGAAATTTAAACTTAAAATGGTCAAATTATTATAAAATTGGAGCGAATCGACCCCAAAAAAAATTGCACCCAAAATTAAGGGTCCCAAATCTTAGCCAATTCCAAATTTTGAAATTCCTAATTTTAGCCAACTTGGGGATAAATAGTTGCTATGCATAACCCTGAGGCTTATGAAATTTCTATGTTTAATCTATGCATGTTGATGGTGGTTGCATTTAGTATATTTCATAGTCTTTTCTCCTTTGAAGATCACACCATCTTGGATTTCAAGCTGTGTGAATACTGGTTGTGTCGATGTTGGTTATAAATCAAAATATCACTTTACCATATTGGAGCTGGATTTTAGGGTAATATTAACTTATTTTATTTATTTTATATTGGAAATATTAAGTATATTGAGTTGTCATTGATGTCAAAGGATTGATGTCAAAGAGAGCTTGGTATGGCAGAAAAATTCTTCTATGGTTGGATAATTATGCAAAGGCAAGGTTTAAAATAAAGACCATGGTTTAAGAGAGAAGAGACGATATTATAATATTTTTAATATTATAATACTTGGGCCAAAAGGATTTATTAAGAAAAATAAATCAAAGGAAAGATTTATTTTGCAAAGGCCAAAGGTTTTAAAAATAATATTATAATATTTGAAATATTATAATATTTCAAGTATTATAATATAAGTTAGAAAAGGTTGGAGGCACCAAAATCATGGAGGGCTTAATAATATTTGAATTATTTCAAAAGCGTCGATGTTTCCTTATAAATCTCCCAAATGCATATTTAAGGAGGAAAATAAAATTATTTTGCAAGGTTTTGGAGAATATATGCACGATTCGCAACCATTCATTGAGGGTAGAGAGTGAGGAGAAGATAACACCATTCATTGAGGGAAGAGGGAGAAGGAAATTCAAAGCACACGTATTTCAAAGTAGAGATAGTGAATCAAAGGGGAGACAACGCATGACTTTGTTCCAATAGGGAAGCTAGCCTAGGTGGCAGGTGGGTCTTTGTAGGTATTGGCAGTGGATAGGTTTCGAGTTTGAATCATCGTGGTAGTTTATTTTACAATTTTTATTTGGGCAAAAGAAAGGGATAAATATGTTTTTATGCACATTCATTTCCATCGGGTGGGCCATCCTAGCTGGCACTCTAGCTCACACTAGAGCATGGGCTCTGTGAGGTTTTGTGTTTGATTCTTGATGGTAGTGATAGTGGCAGATGCTATAAGGTCATAAATTTTTTATTAAATTTGTGGTATGTTAGCGCTTGATCTAGGGAGACCTAAGGTTTAATTTTTGCTTTGTAAGGAGTGCATATTGCTTGATCTAGGGAGACATAATGATGATGTTTTAGAAATTAAATATTCTATGTGCATAATGATATTTTAGATTTTGGTTGTGGCTTTATAAGGTTGAAATAATTTTAGAAATAAAGGAGTAATAAGGTGTGTGAAAGTTAAATCAAATATGTATTTTGCACTTAGGGTTTTTGGGTGATGACATTGAAAATTATTTGTGGCTTTTACAAGTAGGAGTTATAAGGTGTTTTGTGGTTTAATTATTGTGTGTATTTCTGCATGGTAAAAGAAAGTTTGAAGGGTTTTGTTCTTGGATTAAAAAGCCTTGTTTTGAGAAATTAAAGGGAGTTGTAAAGTAATATATTTGTGCACATTTTTGAAGAGAGGTTTATCATGTGGATGATTGAAAAGTGCTATGCTAACTAACCCTTGAAAGTGGCATAAGAAAGATAAAATATTTTGAGATAGGTTTTGAGGGCACTTCTTCATCAAAGCAAGTCAAGAGGTATGGTGATATTATTCCTTCTTTAAGGTGTTTGGTTGAGCAAATATTTTTGAATCTTAAGGTGGAGAAATAAGGATTGTATATGTATATTATTTATATTATTTGAGCTATGGTTTGTGAAACAAGTTATACTTAATTATTTAAACTCCATTGATGGATGAAGTTGGAACCACATGTGCTAGATTTTGAGAACAAATTATGCATCATTGACTAGTGAAATTAGAAACACTTGTGCTAGGGTTTTTTAGAACAAATTGTGCATTCTTGTTGAAATAATTTGTAAATAATTTGAGCATTGATGTGAATGAAATTGAATATGTTTGGGCAATTTTTATAGACCACATTTGTGAAGCAATTTGTGCATTATTATGTTTGATTTTTGAGAGCAAATTTACAAGGAACACAAACCAGTTTTGTGAGGTAAAGTTATGCACTAGCTTGATTTGATTTGAAAGGAATTTGCAAGAAGTAGAGATCTGATTTGATGAATAAAATATATGTGAATGTGAAGAACATATTGGGTATTTGATAGTACATATCATTCTCTATATGTTCAAGAGGTTAAATGAATTCTGGGTAGAATATGTCTGAATTGCCTAGTTGAAGAAAGCATTTTTGAAAGAGATATAAGCATTATTTTGAACATCATTTATGTGCAAGATTTGGGATTTGTTGAGCATGTGTTATGAGCTATTTTTGAGCATGTGTTAGAGCTAAGTTGAGTAGATACAGTAGGAATATTTGAGAAAGTCTTGTGAGAAGACTTGAAGAAGGTTTGAGGCAGATTTGAGCAAGTCTTGTGAGAAGACTTGAAACATGTTTGAGGTAGATTTGAGCAAGTCTTGTGAGAAGACTTGAAATAGATTTGTACATGTAATGTATGTAGATTTGGGATAGAGTTGAGACAAATTTGTGCATGTAATGTGTACAAATTTGGGACAGAGTGGAGATAGATTTGTGCATGTAATATGTACAGATATAGGATAGAGTTGAGATAGATTTGTACATGTAATATGTATAAATTTGGGATAGAGTTGAGATAGGTTTGTGCATGTAATATGTGCAGATATAGGATAGAGTTGAGACATATTTGTGCATGTAATGTGTGCATATTTGGGATAGAGTTGATACAGTTTTGTACATTTAATGTGTGCAAATATGGGATAGAGTTGAGACATATTTTTCCATGTAATATGTGTAGATTTGGGATATATTTGAGATAGGTTTGTGCATATAATGTGTGCAAATATAAGATAGAGTTGATATATATTTATGCATGTAGTGTGTGCAAATTTGGAGTAGAGTTACACAAAGGTGTGTACCAGCTTTAGAGGTAGCTAGAGTAGGGGGGACATAGGTCTCCTGTGGATAGAGATCCACTAGCTATAGCAGTGGGGACAGAGGTATCCTGTCGATAGAGGTCCACTAGCCAAATTAGTGGATACAAAGGTCTCCTATAGATAGAGGTCCATTAGAAATAGCATTAGGGACATAGGTCTCCTGTGGATAGAGGTCCACTAGCCAAAGTAGTGGGGATAGAGGTCTCCTATGGATAGAGGTCCACTAGCCAAGTAGTGGGGACATAGGTCTCTTGTGGATAGAGGTCCACTATCCAGAGCAGTGGATATAGGTATGTCCTGTGGATAGAGTTCCACGAACCAGAGTTGAGGGGAAAGAGTTCTCCTATGGATAGAGTTCCATGAACCAGAGTTAAGGGGATAGAGTTCTCCTGTGGATAGAGATCCATGAACTTGAGCATAGGGGATTGAGATCTCCTTTGGACAGAGGTCCATAAACATTGTAATAGGGAATTGGTTCCCAAGAGATTTGTTGAGAAAATTTAGAAGAAATATTTTCTCCGTGGATGTAACCCACATTGGATGAACCACGTTAAATTTGTGTCTCTCATGTGTGTGATGATTTGTGCATTGCTTTGTTATTGCTATTGATGAGATTAGTTAATATTGCTTTGAAAAGATATTACAATTGATAACATTGGATAATATTATTTGGGAAAGAAAAGTAAAAGTTTATCTTATATTTTTCACCCCCATCTCAGTATAAGCTTGTGCTCTTCAATTGGTATCATAGCGGGTTCCTTTAGGAAAGTCTAATAGCTTGAAGGAAGATCTTACAAGAACACATGGCCAGGAAAGGGAAAAGAAAAACCATAAGATCACATCCTCCTAAGAAGGAAGGAACACACATGGCCATGAAAGAAAAGGAAGAAGAATTTGATCTTGAGACTAAAAGGAGGGAAGAGGAAAACTTTGTGAGATGTGTGGAATATGGTAAACTTGGTCACATGGCACTTTATTGTCCATAAAATGGGTATAGTAGCAGTAGAGAGGAAAAGGAATTTGATTTTACTCACAAAGATATTGTTACTCAAAAGGGGAAGTGAAAATAGATTCAAGTGATGAATCAAGCAGTGAAAAGGAAGCTAACTTTGTAAAAGGGAATAAGAAGGAACTAAGAATACTCAAATATTTTATTTGTGGTAACTTTGGTCACCTTGTAGATCATTGTTCAAAAGCTAGGTATAGTAGCAGTGAAGAAGAAGAAGAATATTTTGATTGTGGTATCCTTGGTCACAATGCAACTCATTGTAATGGGTTCAGTAGCAGTGAAGAGAATGAAGATGCTCCTATTGTCAAAGACCTACAAAAAGAGAAAGTTTCAAAAAGGGAAGTCACAGTTGATATGAAAAAGGAACTTGTTCTTGAAGAGCTAAAATGGGAGAATCTAAAATTGAAGGCTCAAGTACAAGAATATGAGAAGGCAAAGGCAAATTTTCTATAATATCTCACTAAATTTAAGGTTAAGGTTGAAGAGGTAAGGAAAATTGAAGAAGGTATGGCTGAAAAATTAAAGGCAAAAGAGCTAGAGTGTGAAAGACTGGAACATGAGGTGGTTTCTCTAAGGATGGAAGTGAAATATGCCAATGATAAGCTACACAGGTTTGGGAAAATTTCAAAAGCTTTGGATAACATTACCAAAGCACAAAGATCTTCATTTATCAAAACATGACTTGGTTTTGAAGAAGGAAAAGGGAAGCAAGAAGAGGAGTTAAGCTCAAGTTCATAAGAAAAAGAAGAACCTAAGACTTATGCTGATGTGTTGAAAGGTGATAGTATCAAAGAGGAAGCAAATAATGCACCATCAAGAGACAAAGATCATCATAGAAAAAGCAAAGAAAGAATAATGAGATCAAGGCAAGATGAATATTTCTTCCAAGGTTATTGTTACTCATGTAATCAGTTTGGTCATAAAGCTATGCATTGCAGGATTCATGGAAAGAATAATTATGGCTTCACTAAGAGGAACTTCAATTCATTTGAAGATGGATATTTCTTTCAAGGTCATTGCTACTCATGTAATAGTTTTGGTCATAAAGCTATACACTATCAGGTTCATGACAGAAATAATTATGGTTTTACCAAGAGGAACTTCAAGTCATATGCACCTTCCAAGAACTACAACATCAGGTGTTACAATTGCAATAATCTTGGGCATAAGGCTAAGTGGTGTAGAACAGAGTTTTCAGAACTTCCAAAGACAAGCAAGAACAGGGACACTCAAAAGGATCAAAGAGGTATGACTACAAAGGTGTGGAAAAAGAAGGTTGAAAAAGGAGAAGAGCATTGTAAGTTGGGAGTAGATTTACTCCCACCCCAAAATTAATCACCTCAAGGAGATGAGGTGGTGAGGGGGTTGAGCTAAGAGTCTTATTTTTAGCCCCAAAGGAGTCCCTTTGCCATTGATGTCAAAGGGGGAGAGTTTCAATAAGGGGGAGAGAAATCAGTAAGAGGAAGCAACTTCTCAGGGGGAGCAGATTTGGAATTCAATGGTTGGAAAAGAAATTTTTAGAAAGGGTTGCCATCAATGACAAAGGGGGATATTGTTGGAAATATTAAGTATATTGAGTTGTCATTGATTTCAAAGGATTGATGTCAAAGGTTGATGTCAAAGAGAGCTTGGTATGGCAGAAACATTCTTCTATGGTTGGATAATTATGCAAAGGCAAGGTTTAAAATAAATACCATGGTTTAAGAGAGAAGATATGATATTATAATATTTTTAATATTATAATATTTGGTCCAAAAGGATTTATTAAGAAAAAGAAATCAAAGGAAAGATTTATTTTGCAAAGGCCAAAGGTTTTAAAAACAATATTATAATATTTGAAATATTATAATATAAGTTTGAAAAGGTTGGAGGCACCAAAATTGTGGAGGGCTTAATAATATTTGAATTATTTCAAAAGCACTAACGTTTCCTTATAAATCTCCCAAATGCATATTTAAGGAGGAAAATAAAATCATTTTGCAAGGTTTTGGAGAATATATGCACGATTCGTAGCCATTCATTGAGGGTAGAGAGTGAGGAGAAGATAGCGCCATTCGTTGAGGGAAGAGGGAGAAGGAAATTCAAAGCACATGAATTTCAAAGTAGGGACAACAAATTAAATGGGAGATAGTGCATGACTTTGTTCCAACAGGGCAGCTAGCCTAGGTGGCAGGTGGGTCCTGTGTAAGGCATTGGCAATGGATAGGTTTTGAGTTCAAATCACCATGGTAGTTTGTTTTGCGATTTTTGTTTGGGCAGAAGAAAGGGATAAATCTATTTTTATGCACATTCATTTCCAGTGGGTGGGCCAGCCTAGCTGGCACTCTAGCTCACACTAGAGCATGGGCTCTGTGAGGTTTCGTGTTTGACTCTTGGCGATGGCGACGATGGCAGACGCGGTAAGGGCATAAATTTTTTATTAAAATTTGTGGTATGTTAGCACTTGATCTAGGGAGACATAAGGTTTAATTTTTGCTTTGTAAGGAGTGCATATTGCTTGATCTAGGGAGACATAAGGATGATATTTTGAAATTAAATATTCTATGTGCATAATGATATTTTAGATTTTGGTTGTGGCTTTATAAGGTTGAAATAATTTTAGAAATAAAGGAGTAATAAGGTGTGTGAAAGTTAAATCAAATATGTATTTTGCACTTAGGATTTTTGGGTGATGACATTGAAAATTATTTGTGGCTTTTACAAGTAGGAGTTATAAGGTGTTTTGTGGTTTAATTATTGTGTGTATTTCTGCATGGTAAAAGAAAGTTTGAAGGGTTTTGTTCTTGGATTAAAAAGCCTTGTTTTGAGAAATTAAAGGGAGTTGTAAAGTAATATCTTTGTGCACATTTTTTAAGAGAGGTTTATCATGTGGATGATTGAAAAGTGCTATGCTAACTAACCCTTGAAAGTGGCATAAGAAAGATAAAATATTTTGAGACAGGTTTTGAGGGCACTTCTTCATCAAAGCAAGTCAAGAGGTATGGTGATATCATTCCTTCTTTAAGGTGTTTGGTTGAGCAAATATTTCTGAATCTTAAGGTGGAGAAATAAGGATTGTATATGTGCATTGTTTGGATTATTTGAGCTATGGTTTGTGAAACAAGTTATGCTTCATTGTTTAAACTCCATTGATGGATGAAGTTGGAACCACATGTGCTAGAGTTTGAGAACAAATTGTGCATCATTGACTAGTGAAATTAGAAACACTTGTGCTAGGGTTTTGAGAACAAATTGTGCATTCTTGTTGAAATAATTTGTGAAGCATTTGGGCATTGATGTGAGTGACATTGAATGTGAATGGGAAAGTGTTAGAGACCAGATTTGTGAAGCAATTTGTGCATTATTGTGTTTGATTTTTGAGAGCAAATTTGCAAGGAACACAAACCAGTTTTGTGAGGTAAAGTTATACACTAGCTTGATTTGATTTGAAAGGAATTTTTAAGAAGTAGAGATCTGATTTGATGAATGCAAGATATGTAAATATGAAGAACATATTGGGTATTTGATAGTACATATTATTCTCTATATGTTCAAGAGGTTAAACAAATTCTAGGTAGAATATGTTTGAATTGCCTAGTTAAAGAAAGCATTTCTGAAAGAGATATAAGCATTATTTTGAACATTATTTGTGTGCAATATTTGGGATTTGTTGAGTATGTGTTATGAGAAATTTTTGAGCATGTGTTAGAGCTGAGTTGAGCAGATATAGTAGGCAGATTTGAGCAAGTCTTGTGAGAAGACTTGAAGCAAGTTTAAGGTAGATTTGAGCAAGTCTTGTGAGAAGACTTGAAAAAGGTTTGAGGTAGATTTGAGCAAGTCTTGTGAGAAGACTTGAAACATATTTGTGCATGTAATATGTGTAGATTTGGAATAAAGTTGAGACAGATTTGTACATGTAATGTGTGCAGATTTAGGACAGAGTGGAGACATATTTGTGCATGTAATGTGTACATATATGGGACAGGGTTGAGACAGATTTGTTCATGTAATGTGTGCAAATTTAGGACAGAGTTGAGATATGATTTTGTATGTAATATGTGCAAATATGGTACAAATTTGAGATAGGTTTGTGTATGTAATGTGTGCAGATATGGGACAAAGTTGAGATAGATTTGTGCATGTAATGTGTGCAGATTTAGGACAAATTTGAGACAAGTTTGTGCATGTAATACGTGTAGATATGGGATAGATTTGAGACATATTTGTGCATGTAATGTGTGCATATTTGGGATATATTTGAGATAGATTTGCGCATGTAATATGTGTAGATATGAGATAGAGTTGAGATATATTTGTGCATGTAGTGTGTGTATATTTAGATCAGAGTTACGCAGAGGTGTGTACCATCTTTAGAGGTAGCTAGAACAGTTGGGATAGAGGTATCCTATGGATAGAGATCCATAGATATCCACTATCTAGAGTATTGGGGATAGAGGTCTCATATGGATAGAGGTCCACTAGCCAGAGTAGTGGGGATAGAGGTCTCCTATGGATAGAGGTTCACTATCCAGAGTAGTGGATACAAAGGTCTCTTATGAATAGAGGTCCACTAGCTAGAGTAGTGGGGATAGAGGTATCTTGTGGATAGAGGTCCACTAGCCAAAAAATGTCTCTTATAGATAGAGGTCCACTAGCTAGAGTAGTGGGGACAAGTTTCTCCTGTGGATAGAGTTCCAAAAACTAGAGTTATGGGGATAGAGTTCTCTTGTGGATAGAGGTCCACTAGCTAGAGTAGTTGGGACAAGTGTCTCCTATGGATAGAGTTCCAAAAACCAGAGTTAAGGGGATAGAGTTCTCCTGTGGATAGAGTTCCACAAGCCAGATTTAAGGGGATGGATTTTTCTTGTGGATAGAGATCCACAAACTTGAGCATAGGGGATTGAGATCTTCTTTGGACAGAGGTCCATAAATATTGTAATAGGGAACTGGTTCCCAAGAGATTTGTTAATAAAATTTAGAAGAAATATTAATGTTCCAACTTCTGAGCAATACAGTGGACATAGATCTGTCCACTTACAACAATTAGTTCTTAGTTTTTCTCTTTTGTGTGTTGCAGGTATGGTGCTCGTATGCAAGCTACATGCATCCTAAGAGCTAGGGCCTAACAAGCATAAATTGCACCAAACCTACATTTTACTGCTTTCTATTTTATAATGTTTTTTGTAGGGATAGTGCTCGCATGCAAGTTGTAGGTATCCTGAGATATAGGGCCTAACAGGCACCGATTGCACTTAACTTCATTTTTCTTTTAGTTTTTTTTCATTTTATTTTGTAGGTGAAAAGGCCTAATTATGTGAAAAATAGGCATCTTGGGAGACAAGGCCTAAACAAACTCAAAATCCATGAACCTGCACATTTTTAGAGGTAGAAATTTGAATATTTTCATCCAGAGGAGATAGTCCTTATCTGAGCATGGACGTGGGCATTAATTCCTTGCAAAGGAAAAGATACTCATCTCTGTGCTTGGACGAAGCAGACACTGATGCGGAATGAGAAAACTTTTGGAGGACCTGATCAAACCTACACCAGCAAGCATGTTAGCTACTACTAACTTTTAAACACTAAGAAAGTGCCTTGATGCCTAGGAAGGCACCTTGATCTTCAAGTAGGTGCCTTGACATAGGGCGTCTTGATCTTCAAATAGGCACCTTTATGGAGGATGCCTTGGCCTTCAAGTAGGCACCTTGTTCAAGGGTGCCTTGATATTCAAGTAGGCATCTGGGTCTAGAGTGCCTTACTCTACAAGTAGGTGCCTTACTCTACAAGTAGGCACCTTAATGTCCATCAGTGGGGGTGGTTGACTTCTGTTGAAAAGTTCTTCTAAAAAAAAATTAATTTTTTTTGAATAAGTGATGAGGCACCTTGATGCTATACAAAAGAGGCACCTTGGTCACATAAAAAAATTATTAAGTGATGAGGCACCTTGATTCCATACAAAAGAGGTGCCTTGGCCACATAAAAAAAAAATTGAATAAGTGACGAGGTGCCTTTATGCCATATAGAAAAGGTGCCTTGGTCACATAAAAAAAAATGGCTTGACAAGTAGGTGCCTTGACCGAAGGCACCTTGATCTTCAAGTATGTGCCTTGGTCAAGGGCACCTTACTATACAAGTAGGAACCTTGGTCAAGGGTGCCTTACTATTCAAGTAGGCACCTTGATCTTCAAGTAGACACCTTGGTCAAGGGTGCCTTACTCTACAAGTAAGCGCCTTGGTCAAGGGTGCCTTACTCTTCAAGTAGGCACCTTGATCAAAGGTGCCTTGATATTAAAGTAGGCACCTTGGTCAAGGGTGCCATACTCTACAAGTAGGCACCTTGGTCAAGGGCACATTACTCTTCAAGTAGGTGCCTTGGTGAAAGGTGTCTTACTCTACAAGTAGGCACCTTACTCTACAAGAAGGTGCATTACTCTACAAGTAGGTGCCTTGATGGCATGCATCAAGGGCACCTTGATATACAAGTAGGCACCTCAATATTATACAGGCACCTTGATATAATCAAAGCACCTATCTAATTTGATAATATGAGGGAGAAATCGAGTTGACATAATCACTTCTTGTGATGGAAATCTAAATTCACCCAAAAATATTGTAAAATCATTGGGAAGGGTTTTTGCACATCCCAAAGCCAACCGACAAAGGAGATATGCATCATATTATCCGAACCAACTGAATATCTACTTTTTTAGCATGGGATATTAAGAAAATAAGAGTTGCAGCATCCACCGTAATGCAATCATCACATGGGGAATATGCCATCACCCTTATCATAGATTACCAAATTGGCATGCTCCACAACGCATGAACAACCAATTAGGTATGCACATTATTTTTGTTAAATATTTACATATTTTTTCATGATTAATACTTCTCTAAAAACAATGTCATCGCAAGAATCCTATTGGTCCCCCATGTCCAATACATTATGTCAAAAATCAATTCGGGTGGCGTATCCTATCAACCCCAACATAAAATTAATTCACTAGGTAGGCGTCTTGATCTATAATAATGTGCCTTCCTACGAGAGTAGGGCATCGAACCAATCAGGGGAAAAATATTAGAGAATTCACAATGGGAGTTCGATCGAAGAACCATGCATAGAAGAAAAGTGAGCCTAGCAGTATTGAGGGAATTTGTGGTGAAGTTCGAGAATGGTTTGAAGCAGCCAGGTGGTGAATTATTGCTTCCTGGTTAGCTAAAACTAGGACCCCAAAGCAGCAAAGGAGTTTGCTATTACTGTGAGAGGGGAGTTCACTCAGCTATGTGGACTAGAAATCCTAGTCACATTAGATTACATTTCAATTATCACTGGCCTCCCCCTCACTGGAGAGTGCACTTACAAGGAGGGTGTACTAGCCCAGTGTGCATAGCTGCTACTAGGGTAGTGAAAAATCAAATTTGACTCTATAGGGCTACCAAAATAAAGACTCTTGGAGCACTTGTAGAAGCTCTTTGATTAGGTAGCAAGGTT
The DNA here is from genome assembly GCA_028583015.1 of Wollemia nobilis. Taxonomy (NCBI): domain Eukaryota; kingdom Viridiplantae; phylum Streptophyta; class Pinopsida; order Araucariales; family Araucariaceae; genus Wollemia; species Wollemia nobilis. Next base: position 1,230,216 of record JAQPPZ010003056.1, on the reverse strand, counting down.
CTTCACATGCACGAGAAAATACTCCTACCTAAATGCAAACCACATGCAATTTTTGAATCACTTGGTGCATGGGCAAAAAATCAATGTACCATTCTACCTAGAAAGTGCTCTAAATGATGAGGCTTGCCGATATCAGGGAGGAGTAGTATTTGCCCTAGCCCATCATGGGATAATATTAGCCCTAATTAACTATTTTGAGGAACACAGGGATAACCTACCGGTAGAAAGGGTTGAAGATTCTAGTGTGTAGATGTAGTCTACTACCAAAATATAGCAGGAAGTTGAATTACGGGGAACAACCAAAGAAGAAGAAGAATGACCCTAAACCTCCCAAGATGCTGCAACTGAAGGACAAATTTCCTTGCTCGATTATATAGAGGATAGGTTGGATTCTTCCAACCCTGAACCAATGGCTCATTGTACAGAGTGCATAAGTGGTAGAAAGCACCTACGAGATTAATTCTATCAAGCAAGGAAGAAGAGGAGGATGCAAAAGTTAGGTTTATGGCCAAAATATTGCAGAATTTGGCTTCTCAAAGTCCACTTGACCCACAACCTTCAGTAGACAACCTTCAGTAGACCTACGAAGGTATCTCGACTCAGCACTAGAAGGACTCACTTGGTAGAGTGAGTATTTTGAAGTGTAAGTGTTTTTTTATGGATTTCAAGAAATGACTATAGGGAAAATAAAGAGGTATGAGGCCACCGTATCTCAGCTACAACAAATGGTTCAACATATCAAGGTAGAAAATCACCAGCTTTAAGTCAGGGTGCTAGAATGAGTAGATGCCTGCACCCAAACATATTAGGTAATTGAATTACCCACAAACTCTCCAACCTCTCCAATAAGGGTAGTTTCATTTGGGTTGTTTAGGTCTGATTCCAAAAATGAAGACAAAGAGGTAGGGGAGAGTTCATTTATTTCCAACAAAATGACTGTAGAGTAATAGGGAAACTCTATTTTTTAAATAGAGCCTGCTGTTATAGATATTATTGATGATGAATACCACTTGGGTCAGATCCAGTGGCAAGGCCCTAAACTCGACATTGAGGAATTTTAGGAGCGACTAGTACCAGCATCAAAAGGACCCACAAAGTAGTCATTGGGTGAGCAAGGAACAAGGGAAGTAGCTGCAAGAGATTCAAGGCTAGAGGGACAAATACCCAAACCCTATAATACCAATAGGAAAGCATATTCCATAGGAGAGGGGTACATCCCCACACAATCTATTGTAATATCAGAGAGTCCTAAGAGGAAGGCACCTCAAATATCATAGAAGAGGGCCAAGAGCAAGGCCAAGGTTACATTTGCAGAACCAACCATCTAGTCAGATGAAGAATGGACAAAAGGTATGAAGAGTTTTTCTAAGCAAAAGGAGAAGTTTGAAAGACTCCATGAAGAATTCAAGGTGGCAAATACAGCTAGAAAATATGCCAAGAAGGCTGAAAGAGGGCCTAGAATTTGTGTTGACCCTACTACGAAAGACCAGTTCTGGTGGATATATAGTTCATCCCGGGGACAACCCTCTAGAATACAAAAATGCATGGAGAGACAAGGGATATTCAGGCCAAAAGTAGAGGCAATCATGATCGCTAAATAAAATACTGGTCTCACCCCGAAAGAGGCTCAACTATTCAAGGCTAAGGTGGTCATACGGTAGAGGGACAACTTCGATATCCCATTCGAAGAGTTACCACATTAGCATGCTAATATTTGGTAGGAAGTAGAAGTTTCATTCTATAAGGGAGAAACAACCATGGCTATGTTGCCTAGCACAGGTTTCAGACCAAGAAGAACAGGAAGGTATAGCCAGTGCAGCCAAAATCCAGTGTGGTCAAAAGCCATCCCACAATAGACTAGTACCCCTCAGTAAAAATGGAAACCTCAAAATTAAGGGAAGGTCAATTTCACCAATAAGAAAAGAAGATAGAAGGATAAGGCCTACTGGAAGGGGTTGACTACCAGTTTTAGGTGCCACGAGGGCATGGCACATGTTAGGCATGGGGGGATGATGAGCATAAAAAATGCTCATATTTTTGTATGAGTTCTAACGGTTTTTGTGTGGCAGTATTATAAGAGTTGTATATTTTTATGAAATATTATGTATCTATTTAATGAAATTATGTGCATTATCTAATTTGTGTGTGAAGTGTGTTTTGTGTAGATATTTACTGGTTTTATCATCTTTTGATTAATCGAGTACCTATGTGGACCTGACATGCTACTGCTTCAATGAGTGTAAGGTATATTGAGAAGATGCCTTGATCTTCAGGTAGGTGCCTTAACTGAATTTTCCTTGCTCTTCAATTAGGTGCCTTGGTCAAGGGCACCTTACTATACAAGTAGGCACCTTACTCTATAAGTAGACGTCTTACTCTACAAGTAGGTGCCTTAATCTTCAAGTAGGCACCTTGTTCAAGAGTGCCTTATTCTACAAGTAGACGTCTTGATGTCATATGTCAAGTAGGCACCTTTATGTCATACATCAAGGGTGTCTTACTCTTCAAGTAGGTGCCTTGATGTTAAGATCTTTGACTTTACGGCTAAAAGAGGCCCTGTTGACTATAGTAGATCTTTGACTCCACATCACACGGGCTATATTTGGAGGTTTACCAAACACATGAGCTATCTCAGTCGTATTGGAAGAAACACATAACCACTTGATGAAGCAGAACATGGGCAACATAGAGATCAAATCTAAAAATATTCTATCCCCAAAAAAGATGAAATTTGTTGACTATTTTTATCAAACGCCTATTATAGTAACTAAACTATCTCATTTTAGACTATAACCAGGTATTCTATTGTAACAACATTATACATGAAGCTCTGTGTGTATTATATAAACATACAAACTTCTCTGATAATGCAAGTACTTTCTAAGAAGAGGGATTTGATGTATGTAAGCATTGTACTACAATATTAATAAAAGTTTCTCAAGAGTTCTTCCATTCACATTTTATCTTTGTAACTAGCTAGGTGGAAGATGCTGGAGCCTTGGCCCACTCCAAGCTAGTATTACTCCCCTTATTTCTATTTCTTTCTAGATTAGATTGTGTATTTCAGTGTGTTGTATCTTTTATTTCTGCAAGTGTGTTTTACCGCTTTCTTTTATTTTCCAATCATGGTATGGTGTGATTTTCTTTTTCGCACTTTTATTTATGCATGATTTAATCGATGTGGATGAATCAATGAAATTTTACAAATACTTCCCCAATTATAGGCTTAGTGGAATCATCTCAAAAATGTGTCGTAATTAGCCTTGAACTTGGTACTTCGCAAGCTTACAAGTTCCCTGGTTTTACAATTTAAATGAGAGAGTTGTGACAAAAATAGGACCATAATTTAACCAATATTTTTTCCCCAACAAACATATTTTATTTTCCTTTTCCATATGCAATAATATTAGAATTATTAGTTTTATTATGAATGATGCAAACCTTGGATCCTTGTTTCTTATCATACTCAACCTTTAAATTGTGGTCAAGTAGTTAATTGATAGAGTAGAGTGGTCAAGTCTTGGAACATATAGGAATTTTATGTTTCCGCATTTGTATGATCTAAGTCACAATTTTATATCACATGTGCATTTTATTTCATAGGATGTATCATCCTCAATATAAATGTTTCTTGCATGTTTATAATACCTTAGATTTTGAAACCAATATTTTCTTCCTGTCATGTGTTTGGTTGCTTCAAAATAAATATACTAGATATCATTGAGTTGAGCATGTGCAACTAATGCATGCTCATGTTTGTGATGTGAACTATTTCTTCATATTCAATTTTTTAATGGCTACTTCCTTTAAAGAGATACTTGTTCTTCCTTTTGTCTTGAATGTGATACCTATTTCCTTTGAAGTAGGTTCACCTTTTTTTTAGAGCTCAATATTTGCTCAATAATATCTAATATAGTCATAAAAAACATTGTAATTTGATGGAAGAGATCTTAAAATAACTAGAAACTAACATCTCATCAGATACCTAAGCTCCCAAAGCTTGCAATAATGCTCACAATTATGTAATTCTCCTTATGCATATTGGAATTGTATTGAATATTTTCAATTTTATTTAGGTGGGGTTAACTTTGAGAGGACTAAACCTTGGGGTCGTATCAGGACTTGAATGAGGGTACATGGGCAGTAGCCCCTGTTTAGGGGTTCGAGGGCGATAGCCCCCATGATTTTTTTTTGGAGTTTAAGATATTTTTTAGATCCATATTAGCACTTTTGTGTTAATGTATAGTCAACCCGTGGATTTGCATCCATGGTATTGTAATTCCCCTTCTTTTGTTGTTGGTATATAAAACAAAACTTAAATGAGGATTTTATGGGCGTGTGGAAATGCACAAGCACTAAATTGCAAGCAAAAGTAAGTGAAACATGGATAAAGATATTATTGTATTGGATACAGTCAAGTTTATACAATAAGAAAATATTTTTACTGGATTTTTTTTGAAAGGATTTCCTAGGATAAATTCTTGTGTAATGTGTTTCTTCTTTGTTTTTATTTTTATTCTACACTTACTGGTTTTATAGATTTTTTTTATTGGGTTATTATTTCTCTTCATTTGGTATTAGAGCTAGGTTTTAGCTTTGTTTGAGGAGTAAGGGTTTCAACCCTGGGATAAATCAATTCTTGAGTGGGAGTAGTGCATGAAATAATCTAGGCAAAGGAAAAATAATGGGAAGCATATGGGTAGAGATAAAAAATTTAATGGATAAAACTTTGAGTTATAGAAACTCAAGATTGAGGATCTGTTGGTGGATAGAGGTCAACGGGTTGTAGTCTCATGAGTAAAACCAATAGAAATAGAAAATAAGGAGTGGTTAAATATCGATAAGAAGGCAAGGATCTCTATTATATTGTGCTTATCTAATTTAGTATTACTAAATGTATCAATAGAAACCACGACAAAGTTATTATGGGAAAATTTGGGAGCTTTGTATCAAATGAAGTCACTAAATAAACTATTTCTTTGGAAGAAGTTGTATTCACTTCAGATGAATGATGGTGAATCTATGGCAAAACATCTAAATGTTTTTAAAATTATGGTAAGTCAATTAAACTCTATAGATGTAAAAATGTATGAAGAGGAAAAGTGTATTACTTTACTTTTTTTATTATCTGATTCTTGGGATAACCTAGTTATGGCTATCACCAATACTACCTCTACACTAAAAGTAGAGGATATAGTAGAAACATTGCTTTATGAGGAAATGAGATGAAAATATTTTGAGGATTATAATTACAAGGATGGATTGGTTGTGAGAGGTCATTCTCAAGAAAGAAGCAAAAATAAAATAGGATAAAGGAAATCAAAATATAGAGAAAATCGATTGTTTTCGATAAAAAGAAATGTTGGAAATGTGGTAAAATGGAGCATTATAAAAGAGACTGCAGATCTAAAAAAAATTATAATAGTCATTCATCTAATGAAGGAACATCTACAAAAATGAAGACCAAACATGAAGCTTTAGGGGACCTATTCGTAGCTGCAAATGCTCAAGTAAACACCATGACTCATGGTAGATTTACTCAAGTACTTCTTTTCATATGAATCCTCATAGGGAGGGGTTCTATGAATATGAAAATATAAATAGAGGTGAAATATTCTTGGAAAAAAAATTGACACATAAAATAATAGGTCGAGGAAGAGTCAAGTTGAGGTCAAAATATAGAAAAATTAAAACCCTTCCTAGTGTGCTGCATATTTTAGGTTTGTTAAGGAATATGATATCCATTAGTAATATGAATGACATGGGTATGATTGTGATATTAAATAAGGATAGTTTCCATATGGTTCATGGATTCTTAGTGTTGGCAAGGGAATTTTAAATAGGAACTCTGTTCAAAATTGAGGATAGCACTATAAGTATTGATTGTAATAACTCTTTAGTTGTAGAGGAAATTAATATGGTAGCAAAGACAATGTTGTGGCATCAATGCATGGGGTACATTGGTGAGAAATAAATTTGAGCATAAAAAATGAAAGGTATGGTTGAAGAATTTTTTTAGTGCCCATTAAATTTTGATTTTTGTGAGCATTGTATCTTTAGAAAGAAAACCCGAGTTAAGTTTCCCAATAGTGCTACAAGATTTGAAGGAATTTTGTATCTAGTTCATAGTGATGTGTTTGGACTTGCAAAAGTACCATCATTAGGTAAATCTATCTATTTTGTTACATTTATAGATGACTTCTCAAGAAATACCTAGGTATACTTTTTACAATATAAATATGTTTTTTTTTTTAAATTAGAGTTCAAAGCTATTGTAGAAAATCAGACAGAGAAAAAGATAAAGGGTTTGAGAAGTGGAAATGGTGGTGAGTATTGCTCTAATGAATTTGAGCAGTTTTGCAAGGACTATGGAATAGAAAGGTAGAGAAAAATCCATATACTCCACAAAAAAATGGAGTTGTAGAATGAATGAACAAAACATTGATGGAGAAGGCTAGAAGTATGATAAGTGATGCAGGGTTAGAAAATAAATTTTGAGAAAAAGTCATGTTCACTGCTTGTTGCCTCATCAATATATCTCCTACCTCAGCTTTGGTGGATAAAAATCCATAGGAAGTGTGGATTGGTAAAAAATCCTCTCTTAGTCATATAAGGATTTTTGGTTGTGAATCTTATATGTATATCCCAAAAGAGAAAATAGACTAAGCTAGACTATAAATATGAAAAATGCATATTTTTGGGTTATAGTACTGGTGCTAAAGAATATAAGTTGTAGAACCCAAAAATACAAAATATTTCTTACAGTCATAATGTTCTCTTTAGAGAAACAAAAGGGGTTCCAAAATAGAAAATGCAACCAAGAAAAGAACCCGAAATAGTTTAGGTAAAATTAAAATAGGAGGAACTTGTGGTAGAACCTGATGCTATAGAAGAATATGAATTACAGAGAGTCTAAAGAGGAATATTCAGAGGAAGAAGGTGAGGAGGAAGCTGAAGATGTAGAACCAGGGTTATGCATAAGGGGTCAGCCCCAAAATGTATTTATAAAAAATTGGCGAATTAGTTTCAAAATCCAGGTGAATAGTGTCCATATGCATGTAGAAGGTTAACTATTATTAGGGGTAATGTTGGAAATTTAAACTTAAAATTGTCAAATTATTAAAAAATTGGGGTGAATCGACCCCCCCAAAAAAAATGCACCTAGAAATTTTTGGCTAATGGGCCTTGGTCAAGGGTCCCAAATATTAGCCAATTCTAAATTTTGAAAATCCTAATTTTAGCCGATTGGCTATAAATAGACGCTATGCATAACCCTGTGTAGAACCTGAAACTTCAATTTTTAGGAGATCCAATCGAGTGAGAAGTCTCCCAGAAAGGTATATCCCTTCAAATTTTTGTTCTGCATTTAATTTATCAGTTATTGATAAAGAACCCAAGCCTGTAAAGGAGGCACTTCAGTAAAGTTAGAATAAGTCTTGAAAAAGGGCTATAGATGAAGAAATGGAGTCCTTGGATAAAAATAAGACATGGGACTTGGTGAAACTAATCCCTGGAAGAAAACCAATTGGTAGTTAGTGGTTATTCAAGAAAAAGTACAATGTATAAGGAAAGTTGGAGAAGTACAAATCTCACCTGGTAGCAAAAGGATTTTCTCAAGTTGAGGGAATTGAATTTGGTGAGATTTTTTCTCCTATGGATAAAATAACATCAATTAGAGTTATGTTGGTTATTTTTGTTGCTTTTGATTTTGAAATAGAACAAATGGATGTAAAGACAACTTTTCTACATGGTGAACTTGATGAATACATATACATGTCACAACCATAATGCTTTAGGATAAAAGGTAAGGAGGAATTGGTATGCAAGTTGAAGAAGTCTCTTTATAAATTAAAGAAATCTCCAAGAATGTGGAACCAAAAATTTGATAGGTATGTTTTGACACTTGGGATTGGAAAAATTAATGTAGATCCATGTGTTTATTTCAAAAAGGAGGGTGAAAATTTTGTTATCATCGTTTTGTATATGTATGGCATGTTGTTAATTGGTAACAATAAGGAGATGATAAAGTTACTAAAATCTTAGTTATCTTTTGAATTTGACATGAAGTATTTGGGTGTTGCAAAATTTATTTTGGGTATGGAAATAATAAGGTATTGTGTAAATAGAAAGTTATGGTTAAATCAAAGGAAATATATTGATTTGATACTATAGAGGTTTAGGATGCATGATTGTAAACCAATATGTACTTCATATCCTATTGGTCAAAAGTTATCTATTGAACAATATCCTAAAATAAATGAGGAAATTGAAGGAAAATATTATGTTCCTTATGCTAGTTTTGTTGTTAGTCTAATATATGCAATGGTCTATACTAGAATTGATACTGCACATGCAATGGGATTAGTTAATAGATATATGTCCAATCTAGGAAAGGAACACTGGACTAGGATCTTCAGATACCTGTGTGGAACTATAGATTATGCTATTTGTTACCAAGGAAAATTTGGAGATAATAATATTGTAAATCTACAAGGCTTTATGGATGCTAATTGGGCTAGATATCTTGACAAGAGAAGATCCACAAGTGCTTATATGTTAAGACTATTTGGAGGGGTAGTAAGTTGGATGAGTAAAAAGTAATAAGTGGTTGCTTTGTCCACTACATAAGAATAGTACATTGTAGCAAATCATGATTGTAAAGTAGTGTGGCTACATAGGTTGTGTTCAATAGTTGGTCTTAAGCAAAAAATTATGAGAATTAACAATGACAATCAGAGTGCAATATTTTTAGCAAACACTCCTAGTTTTCATGATCAGTCAACACATATTAATATCAAGTACCATTTTATGAGAGATATGATTGAAGAGAACTAGGTGATGTTAGAGAAATTTGATACATAGAAGAATACTATTGATTCTTTAACAAAGGTTGTATGTGCTCAAAAAATTTCTTGGTGTAGAATATCCATGGGTATGGTTGGTCTTGATAGTTGATAATGGTAGTTTTTAGCCCCTATGGAAAGTATTGAATAAGTGGGATAGTGTTGGAATTGTGTTGAATATTTTCCATGTTATTTAGGTGGGGTTAACTCTAAGAGGAATGGACACTCAACCCCTATACTCATCGGGGTTTGGGCCCGGTTTGGGCTGAGTCCCGAGTAGGGGTATGGGGGCGGTAGCCCATGAGAATTTTTTTTGGGGGGTTTAAGCTATTTTTTAGACCCATATGGGTATTTTTGGGTTAATTTATAATCGACCCATGGATTTGCACCCATGGTATTGTAATTTCCATTCTTGTGTTGTTGGTATATAAAAAAACACTTGAATTAGGGTTTTATGGGTGTGCGGAAATGCACAAGCAATGTAATCACAATTGAAAGCAAGTGAAACATGGATAAGGATATTATTGTATTGGAGATAGTCAAGTTTATATAATAAGGAAATATTCTTGCTGAGTATTTTTTCGAAAGGATTTTCTAGGATAATTCTTATGTAATGTGTTTCTTCTTCTCTATTTTTTCCTTTGATTCTACACTTACTGCTTTTCTAGATTTCATTTATCGGGGTATTATTACTCTTCAATGAAAAATTCTAGTTTTTCTCCACTCTTCATATTTAGACAATGGAGCTTATATTTAGATTTCAATTGATGCTTCAAAAATTGCAAGAAAGAATCATATCACCATGCAAAAAATAAAGGTAGAGGGAATACTTCTTCCTCTATAGAATATTCCTTTCTTTTAAAATATTATATTCTCTTTTATTTTTGACCTGCAAATATTTGTGACAAGAACAAATAATATATTTGTCTCAATGAGTCTCCTACTCTTCAATGTGAGATTTTAAATTACCTTTGAAAATGTTCAAGGCTTCCTTCTCCTTTATTTTCTCCATGTGTTATGTTTAGATTTGTGCATTTAGGGTGTGCTTTAGAATCATTCCTATCAAGTTTTGACGTACATATAAATTGAGTCTTTTAGTTTTCTTTTGAATGAGTTTGAAATTTGGGCACCAAATTGTTACTTTATCCTACTGATTAGTGATGTCTCTAATAATTGCAGTCCAAGGTGTGACATCAAGTATTTCCTTCCTCAAGTTTTCTCTTATGAACTTCAAGCTGGTATTTCTAGTCTAGATTCCTCTTTCCAGCTCTTGTAGAGAGTGTTTTCCTATATTTGCTCGTTGTTTATAGGTGAGAAATTTTATCTTTTAGGCAAGTTCCTTTAATGTATGATTGTCCAGATGATATGTAGTAGGCATTTTAATACTCTCCCGAGTGGGTGCCTTTTTGGGCCTATCTATGTTCTTTCTTTCAACTAGTCATTTTTCCTTTCAGTTGGTGCTTATCTACTTTCTTCCTTTCAACTCATACTTTATTTATTAATTTGCTTTCTTCCTTTTAACTAGTGTTCATCTACTTTATTTCTTTTGATCTCTCCTATGATGTTCTTCTATTATTTGAGTAATGAGTGTCTTTCTTCTTTTGACTAGGTGTCATTAGCCTTGGCGTGATTTCATTCTTTGTTGAGGATATGATTGTACCTTAGGCTTAATTATAAGCCTAAGTTATTATTTTATTATTATTTCCTATTTCTTGCACTTTGTATTCACGTGAGGTATAGTATGCCCATGTTGGAAATAGGTTGTTAGTTGTTGGATGTTTAGTTAGACTATTAGAGTTGTCCTTTATCATCTAGCAGTTAGTTGCATCCTTGTTTAGCAGATTATTATTTGTTAGTTAAGTGGTTGGCCATGTTTGGAAAATTATTGCAACCACTTAACCTACGTGATTTCTATTGTAATCCTATATATTTCATTGCACTCAAGAATAAACTAGCTTCATGTTAGAGTTCCATATCAGGGGTATTAGAGCTAAAGGATAAATTGTTTTGCAAGGAGGGCAAGTTGTGACTTCTTTACTAGGTGTTTAGTTGATTTTTATAGCTAGTTCATCAAATACTAGGTAGGTGCTTATGTGAAATTGGCTTGACTCCAATCGCAACATAATTTTTGTGAAGCTCAGGAGGTGGCAGAGGGTAGAAATTACCCCTACACTGAATACCCTTGGCAAAAACTAGAGGGTAAACCTACTTGCCTTATGAGGGCATGGATTTTTTTTCTAGTTTGGAGAAATCTATCTACTTGGAATATCACATAAATTAGAAAATATTTGAGGGTGAGTTCCATTAATTTGAGGTCAATTTGTGGTTAAAGAGGAGGTTTTGGCACCCTTTACCGAGAGAGTATCAGGGCTATCGAAGAAAAAAATTTCTCCTTATATTTTGCATGAAAATTGGACAAATTTTCTTTTGGAGAGTTGTTTACTCCATGAAGTAAAATTTAAAATAAAATATTAATATTAATATTTTATTAATATTAATATTTTCATATCAAAATAGGCTTTTTGCCTATTGGGGAGCATATTGCCTACTTGGAGATACATCACTACACCGGCCGACAAAATCGGTTTGCACATCGACGGAACCCTCCATACCGATCAATGGCCTTCTTAGTACTTCCCTATCTAACCAACCCATGAGTTGGTGATATTCCCTCCTCTGATGGCTGATCGAATAAATCTCTGAGCATGGTCATTCTTGGTAGCCGCCATAACAGGGTGACACACAGAATCCAGACCAACTAATTGGCTACCACACAAGCCATTGTGGCATGGCCTCAAGCAATCTACGATAGCATACCCTCCTTCCACCGACTATGCAAGTGCAAAATTACACACTCACAAGCCAAAGATTACACGTAGACGATTGTAGTGAAAAATATATCACGAACAACAAAATTTCTATGAAAAATTAAAGCCAGTGCTAAGGTTTAAAAATAAACCAATACCGTGCTAGATTCAATCCTAGAAGCTCCCCAATTGGCATTCGACATATGGCGAAGTAAAATATTTTTTTTTTGGTTGGATCTGGATGCCCACTCAACGCGAGCCACGTAGCAGGTTCCTGGTGACATTGACATTTTCCTTGACTTCCAATCATGAGAGTTTTTAGCCTTCACTGAAAATAGAAACTCTAACAAGTTTCATGATACCAAAAGGATTTTGGTGAGGCCTTACAACCTTTTTGGTTCTCATTGATCAATTAGAATCTTGTGGCAATGCCAACACAAAAAAACTCTTCTCGATTCTTGATGTTGTCCCTAGCAAAATTATGATTTGTTACTGCATCTCTGATGGTTAACCATCCTCAGCATTACATTTCAATTTTTCCAATAAATTTTGGAAATTTTGATATGTTGATAAGAAATATCCAGTAGCTAGTCACTATTCAGGTTGGCATGATATTTTATGATGTCGTGAGCATTTTTTATAGGTGACAAGTGGCCAGTTTTAAAACCATATGTCCCACATTGCTCATGTCATGGGCAAAGTGTGTTCTAAAAGTGCAAAGGTACTTATAGTGTTGTGACCACCAGTTGGTGGTCATATTGGACTATTTGTAGGTGGTTGTGTCAATTGAAAGGTGCAGGCACGAGGTGCCACTTGGTGGAACCTGTGTGTGGTAGTTGCTTGTTGACCATGTTGACACTTGACGAATTGTGTTGACTTATGTGCATAGAATTTGTGACTATTGCATGAGGACTTTGTGATCGTTTGATTTTTAAAATCCCTAATCATTGTTTAATCATAGTGATTTGATATTTGATTGGTCATAGACTGTTCAACCATGACATTGACCACCAAAAATAAATTTTTTGATCAAAGAAAGAATTTTTCCCACCAAAAGCAGTTGTCGCTCATTTTCGAATTCAAAAATTTAAATTTTATCGCCAACACATCAAGAGAAAGGTGAATAGTAATTTTTCTTTCAATTTTTGCAATATTGATTAATTTTCACCAAATTCAAGTTATTTTTACCTCCACAAGTTAGATTTTTGCAATTTAAGGGCTAAAATTTGCAATTTTTAGTGCTCATATTTGTAATTTGCAAAATTGATTTAATTTTATAAAAGTACTATAGTAGCCCCTTTTTGTAAACTTGGAAGACAATTTTTTGTAAAAATATAGAAAAAATTGTTAATTAGGGAAACTATCAAATTTGTTCCTAAGAGCCTAGATAGTTCTTGCAAAATATTTTGTAATCCTCCTAGTCTAGCATATACACATAAGCACATGGCTACAGACCTCAAATCAAACATGGAAAACCTTACTATTGCAATAGATATTTTGGTAGATAAAGTGAAAGATATTATTGTCCAATTGACTCTTGGTGATGTCAAAATTCATCACAATCATACCAAAAAAGCAAAATGTGAGGTCAAATTGTATGATAGATCAAGGAATCCTGATGTCTTATCTATCTAGATTTTAGATATGCAAACTTGGTTCACTTATGCTGAAATTCCTGAATATGACCATCTTGCTTTTACCACAGTCAAACTCATAGGCTTAGTAAAAGTTTTAATTGTAGAAAGACAACCATAATTTTGCCATGACTTGAAAATAATTGATCCAAATTCTCAAAAACTCATTTTTTCCACCAAATTACCAAAGTGACCTCACAACCAAGTGGTATGGATTGAGTTAAGCCTATAGTATGTCAGTTGCTAACTACATTTTTCAATTCAATAGGATAAGGGTGCTTCTTTGTGTGAAATATTCATAAAATGATTTGATTAACAAGTTCACGTGTGGATTGCAAGATAATATTTTTAGGGAAATCAAGTTCAATGATTTCCTTACTTTGGATGTTGCATTCAAGCATGTCATTCCCGCAGAGGAGAAATTTGGTACCTCATACAAATATCAACAGGACAGTAGTTTCAAAGGTATGATTCAGCATCAACAAAAGATGAAGAACACTTCTCATTCTTCCCCTCATTCTTTTTCTCCTCCCACTTATCCTAAAGCACATTCTTCTTCTTAATTTAAAGATCCTTCTTCAATGTATTATGATTTTTGTAAAAAGTAAGGTCATATCAAGTCTAAATGCTTTACTTTTGAAAGAATAAAGAAGAAGTCCCTAATTGTATATTCTACATATGAGGAAACACAATATGGTCCCATTGTGACTAAAGGGACAGAAGAAGAATATCCTGCTTTAAAGGGTAAACTAAACAAAGTTACCCTCATGATGAATGTGTTTGCACAAGGGGGTCGTGACCATTTTTTTGTCACTAGAGCCCACCTTACACATGATTTTTATGTGGATTGTATCATAGATAACGTATCATAGAATAATCTCATTGCAAGGTTCATTGTTGAGAAGTTGAATTTTCTCACAAAGCCACATCCTCAACCCTATGCACTTGGGTGGAAGGATGTAGACTCCACATCTAACATCACACACACTTGCACCATATATTTTACTTTTGATGATAATTTTGTGGACAAAGTAATATGTGATGACATAGATATGTATTATTGTGGACTATTTCTTGGTAAACCCTATCAATTTGATAGGAATGCAGTATATCATGCTAAAAAGAACACATACACAATGGATTTACATGATAAAATCTATTTGATACAAAGCACTACACCCACATCAAATTTGATGCTAAGTTATAGGTAAGTTTGTAATCCATTAATTCAAGCATTTATTTTGGCTCCTACTTGCATAATTCCCACACAAGAGAAATAAAAAGCACCATAAAAGGCTCATGATAAAGAAGAAGATTCACTTCCAAAAATTGAACAATCACAAGAGCTCATGGTTAAGGAACCCATCACTCTCACTCATGAGAAAAATTCCAACCATTCCATTGGCATCATTCCAGGTATAGCTATGGACACACAACCACTTTCTCCATAGAATTTGCATTTGGCTTTGCCCTCTTCCATCATTTCACACATGGAGGAGGAAGCTAAGGTCACTTCATTCAGCATAGGTAGAGCTTTCAAGGCAAGATAACACAGGACTTACAGGAGACTTTGCAGGAGTAGCAGAGAGTGATGTGCAAGCATCATAGTCCTCACTCATATCAAGTTGAAGATAAATTTTGGCTTCCTTTGGATAAGTGATACCTACGTGATTCCTATTGTAAGCCTATATATTTCATTACACTCATGAATAAACTAGCTTCACGTTAGAGTTCCATATCATTCTTAATTTTATTCAAGTGAGTGTTGTTCTTTTAAATTCCCATGTGTAATTTTGTCCACATTTATGTTTTAGATATTTTATCACCTCTTATCTTCTCATCTTGCCTTCTACTTCTCATTGTTCTTTTATCTTCTTTTCATTCTTTGTATTGAATTGTTTTTTTTTCTATATAAAAACTTCTTTGGAATTTCTTGAAGCTATTTATTCTATTGAAAATATAGGACCTCTACTAATAGACTTGCTTGCTATTTTAGAAAATTCATGAGGTAATTGTATTTGATAGTTCAAGTGTTCACAAGTTAAATACTTATTTTCTCCTTCTTCTTGTGGTGCTTCTTTTGTTGTTTGGTGTGGATGCTTTGGGTAAGCATTATCTTCTCATGCAATATTTTTTGTGTTATCTTTGCTTAGACATGGTAACTCCTTCTTGTTATTCTTTTGCATTTACTTTGGATGAATTTTCCTACACTTCTCTATGTTCCTTCAAGATATGATTTGCTCCATTGAATAAAAACTTAGTGTCTCAATTTGAATTTTCCTTGTAATTATGATTTTGCAATATTTTGTAAATTTAAGCCTCAAATAATCACATTCTTGGAATGTTTTCTCTCATTTGTAAGATTAATATTTGTACAAATTTGTATATTATTGCTTCTTTCTACAACTTTGGGAGTTTTTGGTTCTCCTTTTATGAATCTTCTTTGGACTATGCTTTAACCCTTTGAAGGGAGCTATTATTTTTGCAATGCTTTAAGAAGCTTCATTGACTTCTTCATTTGATTTTAATTTTGAGGATCTTATTATAGCTTCCTTTCTTGCCTCAATTGGCTTGGTTGTTTATTTGTAAGAGTTTTGCATTTTCTAAGGGGTTTTCACCCTAAAATTTTATAAATTTACTATGGAATTTTTGCTTCACGGTGATAATTTTATATAGGGAAATATTACCCTTGAAACTTATTTTCTCAAACTTGAAAATTTATTTTCTCAAATAGAGTGCACTTTAGCTTTCTCTATGTCGAATCTAGATAAGGATTATAGGAGAATTCTTTCTTCTACTTGTTTTTATACCATATGTTAGATCTTAATTCTTAGAATGAATTGCATTATGAAAGTGAAAGGGTATTTAAATACAATGGTTGCCCAAATATGGCATAACAAACTAAAACTACCCTTGCCCCCTAGTGAACCTTACAAACCATGTGTTGAGTGGTTAATCAAATTTTATTCACATTATACAACATGGAGGGTATGGATGAAAATATTAATAAGGAAAAAAATACTAAGGTGACAAATTCTATTAATCCCACTATAGGTTAGGAGGTGCATATATATTCTATTGTGGAGGAGGGTAGTTTATCTCTATTTATTGGATTTATTAGTTTTAAGGAGGTGAAACTTACATATTTTTTTGTGCCTCACTAGTTAGAGGTGGTGTTAATCCCTAGGTGTTTCCCTGGGATATCTACAACTCCATTTGTCCAACCATCACTTGTGTATTTTGACCAAAGTTTAAATTTAAGCCTAATGACCCTATTGGAGTTGAGGATTGACTGGAAGGATATTGGAAGTATTTGATAATATATATCTAGGTGGGATTTGAACTGGAGGATTACTTGTAATAGGTACATTAAATATACTATAATTTGATGGTGGGTTGTAGAATCGATACATGAGAAGTGGGTTATTTGTAAGATTGTTTATGTAAATTAGTACCTAATACAAAGGGTTGGTACAAGTCATAGTATGGGGTAAAATCAACCAAGTTTGGTTAGCTAGATTTGATGAATAAATCATTGGTTAGATTATGTAATCAAGTTTTGGTAGTGTAGGACTTTATCTAAGATAAGTAGCCATGGGATTTTTTTCCCCAAACAGGATAGGATTGGATACTAGGACCTCTTCAAACTTTTTCTGTTGATGTACTCTTGTGGCAGTTTGCCCTTTCCTCTTTCCTTCGACGTTTCTTCAATGGTATGCAACAATGCCTATAATTTTGTGATATTTTTTTATTTTCATTTTTTATATATATTGTATTCAGTCTTGCATGTATGTACCTACACAAACACATTTTCATGATCAATATCTAAAAAAAAAAATTGCTTATCAAGAGATTCACTCACAAAATCAAAGTCTTTTTCTCATAATTTAGATCAATTCGCTTATAGGGTATAAATTTATAGAATGTAAACATAGTATGATTCACTTCACAAATTTAGGTTATTCGCTTGCTATTTTTGAGTGATTCACTTGGTTTTTTGAACTTAAAATGGTTTTACAAAAATAATATGGTCAAAGTAGATCACTTGGAATGAATCACTTTCAAGATTAGAGTGATAACCTTATTATGAGGAAGGGAGAAAAGGACTTGTATTTTCTAGCAAATTATTTTTTAGAATCAAAGAGAACCACTCATTAGATCTATCTTGGATGAATTTCAACTTTTTGAAGTGAATTGCTTGATTTTATAAGTGAATTACTTGATTTACACTTAGGCAAAAATGACTTAGAATCTATCTAAAGTGCTTCTCCTTCATGGTGGATATACATACTATTGTAGTCCAATTTTTCATCTAGCCAACGCTAGAACTGTGATCATTATCTTGATGCAGGAGCATCCGGTGGCAGCAGAGCAATCTTGCATCAAACAAAATTTTTCTAAGTGTTTTGCAAAGAAAAATAATAATAAATAAAATAAAATAAAATAAAATAATATATGTGTCGCGATATCGCGACACAAAAAGTGTCACGATATCGCGACCAAAACAGGGAAAGAAGAGGCGGCGGGCTGAAGGTCACGATATCGCGACATGTCACAAAATCACGACATCGCCAAGACAACAGAAGGCACGGAGGTCGGAGGGTCACGAAATCATGATCGAGGTAAAGAGCAGCGGCTATGGCGGATAGAGGGTCACGAAATCATGACATGTTGCACACAACATGTCGCAAAATCGTGATCGAGGCAAAGAGCAGTGACTACGACGGATAGAGGGTCGCGAAATCGCGACCAAAGCAAAGAACAGAGGTTGCAGCGAACGGAAGGTCACGAAATCATGACCGTCACGAAATCACGACCAGAAACAGCCGAAAGGTGATGGCGATGAGAATGTCACGATTTCACGACATGTCACGAAATCGTGACCAGCAACGGAGGAAGAAGGTGTCGAGGATATTGTCGCGATTTCGTGACGTGTCGCGAAATCACGACCAGAGTAGAAAAGCAGAGGCGTCCGAAGGAAGATGTCACGATATCGTGACATATCGCGACCCGAAGGCAAGGAAGGCAGAGATGAAGAGAAAACGTCGCGATATCGCGACATGTCACGATATCACGACCGAAGGGGAGAAAGAGCGCAAGGAAAGCCAAAATGTCACGATATCATGACATGTCGTATTTTCACGTCGTAAGACGAGCCAAAGATGAAGAGTCGAAAAGGGTGACGTGTCAAATATCTGGACAACGAAGCGACACGGGGAGGCAAAATGAAAGGTTCTGGAAGAGTAAACGAAGGGCCGCCAGTTGGAAATGGAGCGTCACCTAAGAACCTTTATAAAGGAGAGCAAAGGCATGCACAGGGGATGGAAATTTGCTAAAACGATAATATTTTCTCGTGGTATTTCCAGATTGAGAAATTTTGTAAATGCGCAATTCCTCTGCGACTGTAATATTGTGCTGTGACTGATAATATTCTGTTGTAATAGTAATTTTCTGCTGCACTTGAATAAAATACAACTATTTTTCTTCTTGGTAATCTTTGGCTCTCGATCAAGTGGTATCAGAGCGGGAGTTCCTGAGCGTGTAAGCAGACCGTCGAAAGTGAGGCAGCTTGCACCAGGACCAGTTGGGATTTGCGAGAAAGGTGAGCAGTATGCCTCCAAAAAGAAATCATGGTCGCAGGAGAAATGTGGCGCAGGATGAAGATTTCAGAGCATTGCAGAGACAAGTGCAAGCCCTGCAGGAAGAATTGCGAAAAAGGACCGAACCTAAGGGAGAAGACCAGAGTGACGATGAAGCCTAGGAAACTGAGGATCCATCAGATGATGAAGAAGCATTGGATCCTTCTGAAGCTAGACTGTTGAAAGCTCTATCTCAGGCCGGGAAGAGACCAAAGTTTGATGTCTCTACATATTCTGGGAACCTCAACCCAGAAGAGTTGATTGACTGGATCAACGATATGGAGGAATACTTTGAGTATGAGGAGGTTGCGGATCCAGACCGGATAAAATTTGCAAAAACAAAATTAAAAGGCCATGCTAGTTTATGGTGGAAAGGAGTACAACTCGAAAGAAATAAAAATGGAAAGGAGAAAATAACCAGATGGGACCGAATGGTGGAGAATCTGAAGAGACAATTTATTCCTGTAGATTACGAGTTGGACCTATTGAGGAGGATGCAGAGTCTGAGGCAGTCAGGCAAGTCTGTCCAAGAATACACAGAAGAATTCTACAAGATCTCCATAAAAATTGGCCATTCAGGGGCTAATAAGGAGAAAGTAGCCAGATACATCAACGGGTTGAGAATGAACATTCAGGAAGAACTCAGCTTGATCAGAATAGCCACCATAGAAGATGCATACCAGTTGGCCTTGAAGGTAGAAGAGAAACTAAACAGAAGATTCGAAGGCAACCAGAGAGGAAGGGACCATGGTGGAAGAACCGGTGGAGGAAATTACCGAGACCAGAAGAAGACTGGGGAAACAAGCAGACCCCAGGAACAGAAAAAGGAGAATACCTACCGCCCGCGTGATCAGAACAATGACTACCAGAGAGGAAGAGGTAGACCTGGACGTGGGTATGGAAGAGGGGTATTCCATGGAACCTGTTTCCAGTGTGGAGAAGAGGGACACCGGTCATACGAGTGTCCTCAATACCAAGAAAGGATGGACAAGAGACCTGAGGGTCATGCCAGAGCTGCTATGGCAGATGAAGGTGCAGAGTCAAAACACTCTGAAGAGGCAGAAGGAGGAGAAGTGTTGATGATGAGAAGAACACTGTTGAATGAGGAAAAAGAACCAGAACAGAGGAAGAGCCTATTTCGCACAAGGTGCAAATGTGCAGGGAAGGTCTGCAATGTTATCATTGATAATGGTAGCACAGACAACTTAGTTTCAGAAGAGATGGTTACTAAGTTGAAATTGGGAAAGAGAAAGCACCCGCATCCATATCGGATTTCATGGTTGCAGAAAGACCACAGAGCACTTGTCAGTGAATAGTGCTTGGTCAAATTTCACATTGGAAATTATCAAGATGAGGTCCTATGTGATGTTTTGCCGATGGATGCTTGCCATTTGTTGTTGGGAAGACCATGGCAATTTGACAGACGTGCAGTGCATGATGGGCATGCAAATACGTACTCTCTGACAAAGGATGGAGTACGTCACAAATTGAAGCCACTAAAGGAAGTGGATGAGAAAGTGTGCAGTAGTGCCAGAATCTTCCTGGTGGATGGAAGACAGTTTTTGGATGGTCTGAAGAGGGATTCAATGTGTTATGCATTAATCCCTACTGTTAAGAAAGAATAGTACACAAATGTTCCAGCAGAGGCCGAACACCTGTTAGAAGAATTTCCAGACATCATATCAGATAATGTGCCTGATGGTTTACCACCGATGAGAAAGATCAGTCACCATATTGATTTGGTACCTGGATCTAGTTTACCCAACAAGGCAGCCCACAGAATGACTCCTGTGGAAAGTGAGGAGCTGAGCAAGCAAGTCCATGAGTTGTTGAAAAAGGGACTGATTCGAGAAAGCTTGAGTCCATGTGCGGTACCTATAGTACTAGCACCAAAGAAGGATGGGGAGTGGAGGATGTGCACAGACTCCCGAGCTATAAACAAGATCACCATAAAATACAGATTTCCATTACCAAGGATGGATGATATTATGGACTGTTTGAGTGGAGCCAAGTACTTCACCAAGATTGACCTGAAGAGTGGCTACCATCAGATTCGGATCAGAGAAGGAGATGAGTGGAAAACTGCTTTCAAAACCAGAGAAGGTTTGTATGAGTGGTTGGTCATGCCATTTGGGCTAACCAATGCACCAAGCACATTCATGCGGTTGATGAATGAAGTGTTGAAGGAGTTTTTAGGCAAGTTTGTTATTGTCTATTTGGATGACATTTTGATATTCAGCAGAACCCTAGAAGAGCACCTGATGCATATCAGGAGGGTTTTTGAGAAGCTGAGGGAAGAACAGTTGTTGATCAACTTGAAGAAGTGCAATTTTGTGAAGAAGGAGTTGGTATACCTGGGATTTGTCATCTCAGTTGAAGGTCTGAAAATGGACCCAGAAAAGGTGAGGGCTATCATTGAATGGCCTACTCCAAGGAGCACTTTTGAAGTGAGATCATTTCATGGTCTAGCCAGTTTTTATAGGAAATTCATCAAAAATTTTAGCAGTATTTGTGCACCCCTTACAGAAACAATGAGAGGGGATAGGAAAGATTTTAAGTGGACCTTGGGAGCTGACAAGAGCTTTGATATGTTGAAGAAGAAGGTCACTGAGCAACCTGTTTTAGCACTTCCAGATTTTAATAAGGTATTTCAGGTAGACTGTGATGCCAGTGGTAGTGCCATTGGAGTTGTGCTGAGTCAAGAAGGTAAGCCTGTTGCTTACTTCAGTGAGAAACTCAATGAGGCCAGGAAGAAGTATTCAGTGTATGACCAAGAATTCTATGCGATAGTTCAGTCCCTGAAGAAGTGGAGACATTATTTGCTGCCAAAAGAGTTTGTGTTATATACTGATCATCAGGCCTTACAGTATATAAACAGCCAGGAAAAATTGAACCAGAGGCACTTGAAGTGGGTTGAGTTTCTCCAAAGCTACACCTTTGTGTTAAAGCACAGAAGCGAAAAATCAAACAGAGTTGCAGATGCCTTAAGTAGAAGGCAGAATTTGCTGATTGAAATGACAGTGGAAGTGGTAGGATTCGAAGAACTGAAGGGCCTGTACCTTGAAGATCCTGATTTTGCAGAAGCCTGGACGGCTTGCTTGGCACCTATTACTATGGACAGGACAAAATGGTTGGATTTTCTAATCCAAGATGGAATGTTGTTCAGAGGAAGTAAATTATGCATTCCAAGGAGTTCCATGCGGGAAAACTTAGTCAAGGAGAAACACAACGGAGGACTGGCTGGACATTTTGGCCGGGATAAGACCATTGCCCTGGTGAGTGAGAACTATTACTGGCCACAACTACAGCAGGATGTGAACAAGTTTGTGCAAAGTTGCAGAATATGCCAGATGGCAAAAGGAGTGAGGCAGAACACAGGATTATATCAGCCGTTACCTGTACCTGAGAGGCCATGGGAGGACATCAGCATGGATTTCATTCTTGGGTTGCCGAGAACACAGAGGGGAAATGACTCCGTATTTGTGGTGGTTGACAGATTCTCCAAGATGGCACATTTTATTCCCTACCAGAAAACAAGTGACGCGGTTCACATTGCAGGGTTATTTTTCAAGGAAGTGGTACGACTTCACGGTCTACCAAAAAGCATAGTTTCTGACAGAGATACAAAGTTTGTTGGGTATTTCTGGAGAACATTGTGGAAGAAGTTGAAGACAGATCTGAAGTTCGGTTCGCATACCACCCACATGATCGATGGATAGACAGATGTGGTAAATATAAGCCTGGGTAATTTATTAAGATGCTTGATAGCAGATAAACCCAAGGGATGGGATT
Organism: Wollemia nobilis; assembly: GCA_028583015.1. Classification (NCBI taxonomy): domain Eukaryota; kingdom Viridiplantae; phylum Streptophyta; class Pinopsida; order Araucariales; family Araucariaceae; genus Wollemia; species Wollemia nobilis. The sequence goes on along the minus strand of JAQPPZ010003056.1, from coordinate 1,207,501 downwards.
TGGTTTTTACCGTAGGCAGAATTTGCATACAACAATTCTGTCAACAAGAGTACAAACAAATCTCCATTCCAAGTCATATATGGAAACAGCCCAAGAAATGTTTTTGAGCTGAGGAAATTAGATAAAGGAGAAAAGTGCAGTGTCGAGGCTGAGGAATTTGCGAAACAGATGAAAAGCCTGCATGAAGAAGTAAAGAAACAAATTACAAAAATGAATACTCAGTACAAGACAAGAGCAGACCAAAAGAGGCGGTTCAAAGAGTTCGAAGTGGGAGATGAAGTCATGGTCCATCTCAGAAAAGAAAGGTTTCCAGCCAAAACTTATAACAAATTGAAGATGAAGAAATTTGGGCCATGCAAAATACTGGAAAAATGGGAGTCAGGCAATGCATATGAAGTGGAATTGCCAAGTGGGCTTGACATTTCACCTATTTTTAACATATCAGATTTAGTGAAATACCATGAAGGGGATAGTAGTGAGGCACCATGTGCAGAGTTGTGGAGTATTCCAGCATCTACTCCAACCACAGATGAGATAGAGGAAATACTGGACACAAGAGAAGGCAGAAGTACCAGAAACAGACAGTATTTTGAATATTTGGTCAAGTGGAAGGGCAGACCGGTAGAAGATGCAACTTGGTTGTCTAAAATGGAGGTTGACCGCCTGGGTCTCCCTCTAACAGTTCAGAAGTGAGGATCACTTCTCAATCTACCCCGAGTGTCTGATGCAGGAGCATCCGATGGCAGTAGAGCAATCTTGCATCAAACAAATTTTTTCTAAGTGTTTTGCAAAGAAAAATAATAATAAATAAAATAAAATAAAATAATATATGTGTCACGATATCGCGACACAAAAAGTGTCATGATATCGTGACCAAAATAGGGAAAGAAGAGGCGGTGGGCTGAAGGTCGCGATATCGCGACATGTCACGATTTCGTGACATGTCACGAAATCGCGATGTCACCAAGACAACAGAAGGCGCGGAGGTCGAAGGGTCACGAAATCATGATCGAGGTAAAGAGCAGCGGCTATGGCGGATAGAGGGTCACGAAATCGTGACATGTCATGATTTCGCAACATGTCGTAAAATCACGACCGAGGCAAAGAGCAACGGACTACGACGGATAGAGGTGTCATGATTTCGTGACATGTCACGAAATCGTGACCAAAGCAAAGAACAGAGGTTACAGCGGATGGAAGGTCGCGAAATCGTGACCATCACGAAATCGCGACCAAAAATAGCCGAAAGGTGATGGCGATGAGAATGTCACGATTTCGTGACATGTCGCGAAATCGCGACCAGTAGCGGAGGAAGAAGGTGCCGAGGATATTGTCACGATTTCGCGACGTGTCACGAAATCATGATCGAAGCAGAAAAGCGGAGGCGTCCGAAGGAAGATGTCGCGATATCGCGACATGTCGTGATATCGCGACCCAAAGGCAAGGAAGGCGGAGATGAAGAGAAAACGTCGCGATATCGCGACATGTCGCGATATCGCGACCGAAGGGGAGAAAGAGCGCAGGAAAGCCAAAATGTCGCGATATCGTGACATGTCGTATTTTCGCGCCGTAAGACGAGCCGAAGACGAAGAGTCGAAAAGGGTGACGTGTCGAATATCTGGACAACGAAGCGACACGGGGAGGCGAAATGAAAGGTTCTGGAAGAGTAAACGAAGGGCCGCCAGCTGGAAATGGAGCGTCACCTAAGAACCTTTATAAAGGAGAGCAAAGGCATGCACAGGGGATGGAAAATTTGCTGAAACGATAATATTTTCTCGTGGTATTTCCAGATTGAGAAATTTTGTAAATGCGCAATTCCTCTGCGACTGTAATATTGTGCTGTGACTGATAATATTCTGTTGTAATAGTAATTTTCTGCTGCACTTGAATAAAATACAACTATTTTTCTTCTTGGTAATCTTTGGCTCTCGATCATTATCTTTCTAAATTTGAAGGCGAGAACCCGCTAATCACAACCCAGACTAAACATTGGAAGAATAAAATTACTTTGATTTGACCTCTATAGAAGGCTGGTATACCTTGTCAACTTTAATGAATGTTGACTCTATTTAACTCAAATATTGAAAGCTTAGGGATAGAAATGGTAGGGTTAGAAATGTATAGATATAAGATGGACGAGTGAAGCTAACAACATAGACATCCACATAGTATATCTAATAAATTAATTTTAGAAGCAACTTAGGGGATTAAAAAAATTCAAAAATTATGCAGTTACACTATTAAATGGCTTTTGCATGTTCACAAAATTATTCCAAGCATCTAGAAACATTGATTATCCAATTTAATAGAATAATATCAATGCCCTGATTTAACAAAAATAGAATTCTTGAAAAACATGTATGCAAAAACAATTACCTTGATCTACTCTAAGTTAGCTTTTCAAATTAACAAAATAGACTAAACATAGCAGCAAGATGAGATAACTTCTAAGATTTAAGTCCACCATCCAACACAAGCACAAATTTGAGGTAAAAATCCCTTGTAATTCTTCATTCATAATTTTGCAAAACTTTACATAGTGGTGTAAGCAAACACTCCAGAGTCGACCATTTGGAATGAGGTTGCTACTTTATTTATAGGTTTTACAATCATATTTTACTCTTAAGAATTACCAAGAATTTGATCTTCTCTTGATCTTCTTAACCACTTTGCCATTCATGGTGTCTGCTAGCTTACGCCCCTTTTGATCTTGTTGCAATGATAATTTTGTTGAACTCATATTTGCCATAGGTGGTTCTTGAAATTCATCCCCATTCATCGATCTTGCAACTAAATCTATTTTATCAAGAGGTTATGGAAGGTTTTGGGCAGTAACCATTTGATTTGGCTTCCTTGACATTAATTTTCAATCTATTCATCTATCTTTATGGACGCGCATGAAAAAATTCATCATAAATATTTAGGGGAAGTAGAGGCTCAATATGTGTCATATATCTGACAATCGAGTGGCCACAACATTGATTCCCATTTGTGTAGTAGTAATGAAGCTGATGAGATAGTGTTGCTCATAGGGCTTTTTCTAATTTGGTTGAGTATTGGAGCTTCCTTAGTTTTGGTCATTTCTCAGTGCTTTCTGGTTTGCACGACAAACACAAAGAGAGCAAAGAAACACAATTTTCCTTCCTTAACAAATGTATCCCCTTTTCCATGATTTTCTCATTTGGGAACCCCTTTTAGCGCTTTCTAACCTGTGTGCTCATTACAAAAGTGTATGAGAAGTATGGTTTATCTTCCTTGTTTTATTCCACCTGCCAATGCTTCTTTGTTCGTATCTTTTCACAATGCTTTTTTGTTTTAGTCATATTTTTTTGGATATTTTGATTCCATGGAGTTGTCATTGATGTCAAGGCATGAAGTTGTCATTGATTTCAAGGAATAAGCTATCATTGATGCCAAACGGTTAAAAGGAGCAATGCAAAATGTTGATGGCAAAAGAGCTTCATAATATTTATTTTTAATATTATGTGAAGCATAAGTAGAAGGGTTTTGATTTAAACCATGGATGAGCAAAAATAAAAGTTTTTTCATAAAAACCCAAGGAGGCTTTAAACCCTAAAGTCAAAATATTTAAATATTAATTTATAATATTTAAATTCTAAAATTTTTAAATAAATTATAAATTAAAAATTTAAAGGCAAAGTCATAAGCGTCGACCTCAAATAAATTACCTTCACTGACGTGCATGGAACAAAGGCATAAATGTATTTATACATTAGCCAAAAACATTGGAAGAGCAATTCGATTAATATCTGCAATACTCGGTGCAAAAGGCTCATGCGAATTTAAAAAGGGAAGCACCTTTGAAGAACTACATGGAAGCAAGAGATATGTTGGAGAAGGAGCCAAAGGGCTCTAAGGAAGGTGAATAATATAAAGCACACATTGCACTTTAGTGGAGCAAGGTGAGTGCTTGGCTCACATGGCGTGGAAGCCACGACCAAGGTGCTTCTGCAGCATAGGGTGCAATATCGAATCCCGTAAATTGCGAAGTGGAACAATGTTTTTATAATTTGATTTTTTATTAATTGCATATGCTAAGGTTGTTGGAGAGATAAGGACAAGTTCTAGAGAGGACTTGTGGACATATTAGTGTGAGATTTTGTGGAAGCTTACAAGGTAGATTTGAGATAAGTCTCTGAGTAGACTTGTGAGCAGAGTTGATTGATTGAATTGTTCAAACATTGGGTTAAGGTTTGGGGCAGATCTAATAGTGTTGATTTATGATTGGATCAAGCTATATGCTAAGGCTTGAGGACAGAGATTGAATATAGATTTGTGCTATACTGAAGGACTGAGTTTAGTGCAGATTAGAGGACAGATATTGAGAACAAATTTGTGCTAGATCGAAGGACTGAGTTTAGTGCAAATCAAAGGATATAAATTGAGGATAGATTTGTGCTAGATCAAAGTACTGTGTTTAGTATAGATTCAAGGATAGAGTTTGGTGTATATTTGAGGACAGGTTTGTGCCAAACCAGAGATAAATATTGAGAAGATTTGTGCTAGACCGAAGTACTATGTTTAGTGTAGATTTGAGACAGAGCTTTGAAGGTGATAGATTATAGAGGATGACAGTCTCCAGTGGATAGAGATCCATTAGCTAGGGTAGTGAGGATAGGTGTCTTCAGTGGATAGAGATCCATTAGCCAAAGTAGTGGGGCAACAGTTCTTCTAGAATATCACTAGTCAAAGCTAAGGAGAAAGGAGTTCTCCTATGGATAGAGATCCACTAACTTGATTAGGGGATTGGTGTCTCCTTTGGATAGAGGTCCATAAAAATTTTAATATGGAAAATATTCCCAAGAGATTGATTGAGAAAATTTTAGTGAAAGATTTTCTCCGTGGAGTAGCCCACATTAGGTGAACCACATTAAATTGGTGTCTCTATTATGTGTGGTGATTTTTATATTACTTTGATTACTGTTGTTGATATTGCTATCTTGACATTGCATAATATTTATTGGGAAAGAAAAGTAAAAAGTGGTCTTATACTATTCATTCCCCCTCTTAGTATAAGTGTGTGTTCTTCAATTGGTATCAAAATGGGTTCCTTTGAAATATTTTAACAACTTGAAGGAAAAGCTTTCAAGAACACAATGGATTCTAATAATGGATCATCAGATAATTCAACACCAGTGTTTGATGGAAGTGATTATATATACTGGAGTATGAGAATGAATATTTACCTAGTGGCACTTGGTAATGAAATTTGGGAAGCAGTTGAAAATGGATACATACCACCAGTTGATCCACCTACAGATAAGGAAGGTAAACTTCTACAACATTACAATTCAAAAGCTATGAATGCAATTTTGAGAGGTTTGCATAGAACAGAGTCCATAAAATTTATGCATTGTAAAGATGCAAAAGGAATTTGGGATAAGTTACAAAGTATATATGGAGATAAAAGTGTCAAAAAGGCAAAGATACAAAATCTCAAAGGACAATTTTAAGAATTAAAAATGAAGGATGAGGAAAACATTAGCACTTATCTACTTCATATAGATGAAGTTTTTAATGCCATGTAAGGACTTGGACTTAAGGTTGAAGAATCGGATGTTTGTGATAAGGTCTTAAGATCTCTTCCAAAAATATTTAGTGAAAATATTTATGCTATAGAAGAATCAAAGATGGTGATTCTTTGACAAGAGATATGCTACTTGGTATTCTTATAGTATTTGAGTTGAGAATAAAAGAGGAACCTAATATTCAGAAGGAAGCAACCTTCAAATAAATTAAGAAGACAAAGGGTAAGAAGTCAGAATCAAGCAATGAGTCATCCAGTGATGAAGAAGTAAATTATGGCAAAAGAAATAAAGATTCAATAAGATTTAAAGATGCAAAATCAGTTAAATGTTACATTTGTGGAAAGTATGGTCACTATGCAACTAATTTTCAAAAAGCTAAAAATAAAAATGATGAAGAAAAATAGGATCACAGGAACAGAGAATCATAAAGATACAGGTGCCAAAATAAAAGTAAGTATGGATAAGGCAAACAAGGAAATAAGTTCTTTCAAAGACAAAAGAGGAGCTACTATGCAGACAAGGCAACTAAGTACTCAAGTGATAGTGATAATAGTTTTTCAAATAATGATAAATATGAAGTCCTATTTTTTATTGAAGAAAAAAAAGAAGTCAAGAAAAGGTCACTAATAATTCTCAAGTATTTTAGATGTGGTAATTTTGGACATCTTGAAGATAGTTGTACAAGAAATGGTTTTAGTTTTAGTGATGATTAATATGAAGATACACTTGAAGGACAAAAATAAAATATTCTAATGGCACTAGAAGAAGAAGAAGGTGATCCTATAGAAGACAAGTCAAAAAATAATGAAGATATTTCCAAAGGTAAAAAAATAGAGGAAGAATCATAAAAAAAAGAATTTGATCTTAAAGCAAAACTTATTTATGCTCTTGACACATTAAAGAAGGTAAGAAATCAAAACTCTAAACTTAAATTTCATTTTCAAGAATGTTATGAAGAGAGAGAGAAGCTTATAGAGGATCTAAATAAGTCAATGGCTAAGACAAAGAAGTTCAAGGATAAGTTAGAAGCAAAGGTCTTAGAATGTGAAATGTTAGAAAAAGAAGTAGCTCTACTAAGGGAAGATTTATAAAAATCCAAAGATAAGCTATACAAGTTTGGAAAGAGTTCAAATATTGTGGATAATATGATCAAGGTACAAATAAGGTCAAAAAACAAGACAGGTCTTGGCTTTGAACAAACTCAAATGAAACAAGAAGAAGAGTAAACCTCAAGTTCTAAAGAAGAAGAAACTTTAGAAGAAGTAACTTCAAAAGAAGATAGTGTAAGAGAAACTGAGACTTTTGAGAATGAGTTGGACAACAAAAATTTCAACAAGGAGAGGAACAATTCACAAAGAAGAAACAGATGGAACAACAATCATAATAGGTTAAGAGAGACTAAGAGACCAATCATGTCAAGATAAGTTTCAATGGATGATATTTCTCATGTCACAAATTTGGGCACATGGATTCATAGTGTAGGACACATGAAATATAGGAATATGGGAATTTCAAGAAAAGATAGCTTTTCCATGGGTATTGCTACTCATGTAATTAGTTTGGTCATAAGGCAATGAATTGCAGGGTTCATGATAGAAAATTATATGGCTTTACCAGGAGAAATCCTAAGATATTTACACCTCCAAGGAATAATAGCATTAAGTGTTATAAATACAATAATTATGGACATACATCAAAGTGGTGTAGAGCAGACATTCCAGAATCAAGCATGAACAGGAACAGGAACAAAAACATGAATATGGACATGGACATGAATAGGAACATGAACAGGAATATGGATATGAATAGGAATAGGAATATGGACATGAATAGGAACAAGAATATGGACATGGACAAGGACAAAAATAGGAACAATCAAAGAAATTAGAAGGATCAAATAAGAAGGAAAGAAGATAAAGGTAAAGACCAGTGCTTGCTGGGAGTAGAAATACTCCCACCCCAGAATTAACCACCTCAAGAGGAGGTGGAGTAGGGGCTAAGCTAAGAGACTCATTCTTATCCCTAAGCCCCAAAGGTGACCCTTTGCCATTGATGTCAAAGGGGGAGATATTTGAGTAAGGGGGAGATATTTGGTTTAAGAAGAGAGCATTGAGACAATGGGAGCAATGCCCTAGGGGGAGTAGAACAATAAAAATGTCAAGTGTTTGGTAAAAATAATTTTGGTTACCATCAATGACAAAGGGAGATATTGTTGGACATTTTTAGTCCATGGAGTTGTCATTGATGTCAAGGCATGAAGTTGTCATTGATGTCAAGGAATAAGCTACCATTGATGCCAAAAGGTCAAAAGGAGCAATGCAAAAGGTTGATGGCAAAAGAGCTTCATAATATTTATTTTTAATATTATGTGAAGCATAAGTAGAAGGGTTTTGATTTAAACCTTGTATGAGCAAAAATAAAAGGTTTTTCATAAAAACCCAAGGAGGCTTTAAACCCTAAAGTCAAAATATTTAAATATTAATTTATAATATTTAAATTCTAAAGAATTTAAATAATTTATAAATTAAATATTTAAAGGCAAAGTCATAAGCGTTGACCTCAAATAAATTACCTCCACCGACATGCATGAAAAAAAGGCATAAAGGTATTTATACCTTAGCCAAAAATAGTGGAAGAGCAATTCAATTAATATCCACAATACTTGGTGCAAAAGGCTCGTGCGAATTCAAAAAGGGAAGCACCTTCGAAGCGCTACGTGGAAGCAAGAGACATGTTGGAGAAGGAGCCAAAGGGCTCTAGGGAAGGCAAAGAATATAAAGCACACATTGCGCTTTAGTGGAGCAAGGTGAGCACTTGGCTCACATGGCGTGGAAGCTGCGGCCAAGGCGCTATTGTAGCATGGGGTGCAAGATCAAATCCCACGAATTGCGGAGTAGAATAAGGTTTTTATAATTTGATTTTTTATTAATTGCCTATGCTAAGTTTGTTGGAGAGATAAGGTGTGAGTAATGTTTTTATTTACCTAAGTGGTAAATGGTAAATGTTGCTAGGGTAATTGTTGTTTTTACCTTAGGGAAGTAAAAATTAATTTATTGCATTTAGCGTTAAAGTGAATTATTCAATTTAAATGCAATATTGAGAAAGGAGTTATAAGTAGAAGTTGTGTTATATTTTAAAGGGGATTTTGATGAAATTTATGATGTTGAAATTTATTGTTGAGATGGAGCAATAAGGTGTATTTGGGATTTAATTTATCTTTGTGTTTGAGGTAAATTGTAAAAAGTGTTAGGGTGATAATTCTTTTCATCTAACCCTTTGTACTTGGCTAAAGAAAGTGGTGATAATTGAAACAGGTTTTGAAGATCATTCTTCATCAAAGAAAAAGGTATGGGCATATTATTCCTTGGTTGAGTTGATTGGTTAGTTTTCTAGAAAACAACTTTGGAGTGAAAAGGACTTGATTAGGTTTCCTTATTGAGTTGTTGAGACATTATGAAATTAATGCTATGCACCTTGGTTTATAAGCATTGTTGTTGAAGTGAATTATTGAGTGAAGAACTTGAACTAGGGTTTGGAAAGCACATGAGTATCATTGTTATGTGAGATTGGTTGATAAGCATTGTTGGAAACATTTTGAGTGAGTGTTCATATACTTGGACTAGGGTTTTTGAGAAAGGATTACTTCATTGAGTGATTGGTTGAGTAGAGTTGGTTGAGCCTAGTCAAGTGGATGTGTGAAGTGATTGTTCAAGTTCTATAAAACAAAATGTTCTATATTTTGAATTTATTTGAAAAATAGGTTGAGTATGGATGAGTGTGAAACATATTGAGTCTCTAACAATTCTCTATATGTTTCTGTGATAAAAGAGAGATTTAAAGTGATTGAGAGTTTATGAGTATGAAGCATATTGAGTCTCTAAAAATTCTTTGTATTTTTGTAAAAGAGTAATTGCAAATGATTGAGCATTGTGATGGATGTGAAGCATATTGAGTCTCTAATAATTCTCTTTATGTTTTTATGAGATTGAACATGTTCTAGTGTGGACTTGTTGAGAAGATTTGAACAAGTTCTAGTGAGGACATTTTGAGCAGGTTTGGACAAGTTCTAGTGAGGACTTATTGAGAAGATTTGGATAAGTTCTAGAGAGGACTTGTGGATAAATTAGTGTGAGATTTTGTGAAATCTTACAAGGCATATTTGAGATAAATATTTGAGTAGACTTATGAGTAGAGTTGATTGATTGATTTGTTCAAACCTTGGATTAAGGTTTGGGGAAGTTCTAGCAATGTTGATTTGTGATTGTATCAAGATTTATGTTAAGTCTTAAGGACAGATATTGAGGACAAATTTGTTCTAGACAGAAGAACTAAGTTTAGTGCAGATCAGAGGATAAATATTAAGGACAAATTTTTGCTAGATCGAAGGATTGAGTTTAGTGCAGATCAAAGGAAAAAAATTGAGGATATATTTGTGCTAGATCGAAGGACTGTATTTAGTACAAATTCAAGGATATATTTTGGTGCAGATTTGAGGACAATTTTGTGCTAAACTAGAGATAGATATTGAGCAGATTTATGCTAGACCGAAGGATTGTGTTTAGTGTAGATTTGAGATAGAGCTTTGAATGTGACAGAGTATAGAGGATGATAGTCTCTAGTGGATAGAGATCCATTAGCTAGGGTAGTGAGGACAAGTGTCTTCAATGGATAGAGATCTATTAGCTAGAGTAGTGGGGGTAACAATTCTTATAGAAGATCACCAGTCGAAGCTAAGGGGAAAGGATTTCTCCTATGGATAGAGATCCACTAACTTTATTAGGGGATTGGTGTCTCCTTTGGACAGAGGTCCATAAATATTGTAATAGGGAAATTATTCCCAAGAGATTGATTGAGAAAATTTTAGTGAAATATTTTCTCCATTGAGTAGCCCACATTGGGTGAACCACATTAAATTGGTGTCTCTATTGTGTGTGGTGATTTATACATTGTTTTTATTACTGCTATTGATATTGATATCTTTACATTGCATAATATTTATTGGGAAATAAAAGTAAAAAGTGGTCTTATACCATTCACCCCCCTCTCAGTATAAGTTTGTTTTCTTCATATTTCATATTTATGCGGATAATACAAAGAGCGCTGAAAAGTGCAGCTTGCCTGCATTCTTCAATATAGCCTCTTTTTAGTGCTTTCTCATTTTCAACCTATTCATAGTGTTTTTTTGTTTATATATGTCCTCCACATTTGTGCAATGAATACAAAGAGCGTTGAGAAGTGCGAATCACCTACCTTCTTCATTTTACTATGTTTTTAGCGCTTTTGTGTTTTTCCTCATACTTAGTCAATTTTTTGCAAAATTTTGGCTAGGTATGGATGTAGCCAATTTTTGGCCTACATTATGGTGCCTCTCGGGGAACTTTGCTTGGAAAGTTACAGAACTCAAAGAGCCTTATCCTTGAATGCATAACTTCTTTTGAGAATGCATGAATAATTCCTTACTGAACCTTAGGGGAGGTAAAAGATACCAGATGTGATAACTATAACATTTGGGAGAAAACATGACAAAGTGATACTCAAAATATAACAGTGATATGTGGAGGTTCAAGGGGCTACAAAATGAACCTCATAATACACATGAAAAATAAATGAAATGAAAGGAGAGGGATAGAACAAGGATCAAGAGGATATAGTTGATGCAGGAGGGAAATAAGGAAGAAACTGAAAAGTAAGCTTATATAGAAGAGGCAGAGATAGGAATACAAAAATGTTGGGGAATGGGAAAGGAAGGAAAGAAATTAAGAGAATTGGAGGTACAAAATTTGATAAAACTGTGCATGATATTGTACCTCCATATGTATACTCCATCAAGGTGAAAATTGCATATGTATATTCCATCAAGGTGTAGAGGAACTTCCAAGGTAGATGGATTGCCATGATATGGATATTTGTCTAGCTTTTCCTCATTTTCCTCTATTTTGAGCATGACCAAAAAGCAACTCCTTCCACCATGTATCCTTAGTTCTATCGCTTCCTATTCATATTATGAGACCCATATTTCTTATGATAGCTTCAAATCTCACTTTCCAAGTGATAACCTTCTTTTATAGTTAATTTGAAGGTAGTTACCCCCATTAGTTGGCGCCATGCTATCATGTTGTAGGGATTCTCTGTGGTATTTTTGATGTGTTTGGATCAAAATTGATCATTTTCTTGAGTCCTTCACAAGTGTCTCTTGGTTTACATAAGGAACAACATCCTTCATTTGATGCCATCCTTGCCAGCTTTATCTTTTCTCAAATTTGCTTCCTTTTATCTTAAGCTCACTTTAGTTTCATCCATTGGGCAATAGAGTCAACAAAATTCATCTCAAAACTTGTACCCATGCTCTAACTATGCAAGCCTAATATCTCACCAAGGAATTGTCCTACTCTATTTATTATAATCATACCTCACCCTTTATTTACCTACCGGCTATGTACACAAAATTTGGCATGGTAGGGCCCATGCCTAGTGACAATTTTTATTTTATAAATCATCCCCTGAATCTGCAATGTCCTGACCATATGACTCTAAATCTATGCTTTTCTTTGTATCCCTGATCGGATATTTCCCAGAGTTTCTTTGTATAAGAAGCAGATTTTGTGTCATTATTTGGGTAATGAATGAGTGTCACTAGTGATGACTCTTCGGCCTTAGAAGTCTAACACAACTGATCTTGGTAAGATTTTTGAGTCGTCATACCTTTCTATAGATATTCACACATATGTAAATCTAGAGATCCCAAGTCTGGATATGGCACATTTCTCTGACTACTTCTATGAAATGGAAAAGGGGGATCATCCATCGATCCTTGATGTGAGAACGTCATCATCCTCCACTGTTCATAATGCCCAGAATGACATGGTACCAAATTTCCTCTTGAATGAAACATCTACCATTGATTTACCATAATTACTGACTTTTGGAGGTATGTAGGACTGATTCTGCTCGTATCTTTCTATTATGAAGGGATGGAGATATTTGCAAAAAAATTTAAACTTACCCTTTTCTTCAATTATTTTAATCAACTATTTCCCATCCTCGAGGTGAAATCCTGATTTGTTGAAGTCATACCTAGAGAGGTAGATGCCAAAAAAGGGAGGAACATCTATCACGATTATATTATGCACTATTATCATATCAGGTTGCCCATATAACATTATCACAAAGTGCCTCAAAATGCCTATGACCTTGACACTCTTTCCTTTAAATTTAAGCCATTGGGCTTGTACCTTTTCCATAGTTAAATTCAAAGTCTCACAGATAGTCAGGGGTATTATTGATACTTCAACATCTGGTTTGATTATACAATTGTGTAAAATACCTCCTTCTACAAAAATAGATAGATAACCTATTCCTTTTTCATCCCTTTGGGGACTCAAGGTTCTATTTTTCAAAAATGGGGTACTCTCTTCAATCCTGAAAGAAGCGTTAACCAAATTGATTTTTGGTCTTACTAGCAAATCTTCCCCCAAATTCTATTTAGATTGCAAAGGAGGTTCGAGTAAATTCTGGAATCGTTCCACCTTTTCTTTTCTTTCCTCTAGAGTTAGAGTTGGGAAATATAAATCTCTGCAAGCTCTTGATATTTCTTGCCTCTGAACAACTACTAGTGAAATATTTTCTTGAACCTTCATCTGTCTTTTGATCATGACCTCATCTTGAATCAAGGAAGTTTGGAGATTGTCAATTTTGTTCACCCAATGGTTGATATCCCGATCTTGATATGAATTTCTTCTTTGTTCCTTAGGTTGTAGGAAATTTATTTGAATAGAATTGGTTCTTTCAATTTGCATTAAATCCAAGCTACCTTTAAATTTTTCATCACCATAATTTTGGGATTCTATCTTTTCTAGTGAATCTAACTTATGGTATCTATTATGCCAATCATAACACTACTTCTATGAATCATACTCCGGATCTATTAGGTAATAATTTCTATAGTGATCAGGAATACAATCATCTTTTCCTTTTAGGTGTGAAACTATCTTTACCTCTTCATCAAATCCATTACTGAGGGTAGAAAAAATATTTCTAGGTGGAAGCTTGCCTACCGTGATTAATATATTTTTAGCTCTGATAGCTTCTTTGAAAATATGAGGAAACCTCTTTTCTTTGGATTGTTGAACCAGGATACTCAAATCAGGATAGAGGGTATGGATGTAATAGAGATATGCTTGTGATTGGGAAGGTCGGTATTCTTGGGGAATCCTCTCCCATGTCCTTTTGAAATGGATATTAAACTTAGGTAGACTTTCTTGGAGATCCCTTCTCATAAATGAAAATTGAGTGAGCAATAAAAAGGGTCTCCTGGATCATCAAACTCATCAATGAAAGCTTTGGATAATTTTGCCCAACTACTGATGCTTCTATTTTCTAGGGATTTATACCATAACAATACCTTCCCTTTAAAATATAAAATCAATAGCCTAATCATAATATCTTCTTCCACAACATTGTAAACTAAGGACAACCATGCTATATCTCGACAATGCTCTTTAGCTGATTTTTCTTTCCCTTCATAGCTAGGCAGATTTTTCAAAGTGATCTTCGGGATTTCATGTAGAATAGAAATATTTAGTGGTCTTGTATCATACCATGGAGGATAGTCTTGATCAGCCATTGAACTTAGAATGTGGTAATTAATTCCTAAGGGATAAATGAAAACCTATGATGGCTCCCAAGTTTTCTCCCCAACAGAGTCACCATATTTCACTCGCTTTTCCACCTATCGGGTCAAGATGATTCTATCCTTGACCCTCTCAGATGATTTTTATTGAATTCTAAATCACAAATATTGTATGATTTTAAAGGCAATTGGTTGTTGAACCAGGAATTTTCTTAGCAGATTCGCTAGGTAGATCTGAATTTCTTGAAAAACTAGGGGTCACCACTTCCCTGATCTTCTAATTTTCTATGGATGAGGTCCCACCGAGCATGCCAAAAATTATTGTAGTCTAGTTTTTCATCTAGCCAATGCTAGAACTATGATCATTATCTTTCTAAATCTGAAGGTGAGCACCCGCTAATCACAACCCAGACTAAATATTGGAAGAATCAAATTACTTTGATTCGACCTCTAGAGAAGGTTGGTATACCTTGTCAACTTTAATGAATGTTGACTCTATTTAGCTCAAATATTGAAAGCTTAGGGATAGAAATGGTAGGGTTAGAAATGTATGGATATAATATGGATGGGTGAAGCTAACAACATAGACATCCACACAGTATCTCTAACAAATTTATTTTAGAAGCAACTTAGGGGATTAACAACATTAAAAAATTATGTAGTTACACTATTAAATGGCTTTTGCATGTTCACAAAATTATTCCAAGCATATAGAAATATTGATTATCCAATTTAATAGAATAATATCAATGCCCTGATTTAACAGAAATAGAATTCTCAAAAAAATATTTATGCAGAATAGACTAACCATAGCAACAAGATGAGATAACTTCTAAGAATTAAGTCCACCATTCAACACAGGAACAAATTCGAGGTAAACATCCCTTGTAATGCTTCATTCATCATTTTGCAAAAAATTACACAATGGTGCAAGCAAACACTCCAGAGCTGACCATTTGGAATGAGGTTGATGCCTTTATTTATAGGTTTTACAATCATATTTTACTCTTAAGCATTACCAATAATTTGATCTTCTCTTGATCTTCTTAACCACTTTGTCATTCATGATGTCTGCCATCTTACGCCCCTTTTTATCTTGTTGCAATAATATCCTGGTTGAAATCATCTTCGTCCTAGGTGGTTCTTGAAATTCATCCTCATTCACTAATCTTGCAACTGAATCTGGTTTATCAGTAGGTTCTGGAAGGTTTTTGGCAGTAACCATTTTATTTGGCTCCCATGACATCAATTTTCAATCTATTCATTTGTATTTTTGGATGCGCGTGCCAAAATTAGCTAAAAATATTCAATGTAAGTAGAGGCTCAATATGTGTGGTATATATGACCATTGGATGACCACAACATTGATTCCCATTTGCACAGTGGTAATTAAGCTGATGAGAAAGTGCTACCCATCAGACTTTCTTTGATTTGGTTGAGTATTGGAGCTTTCTCAGTTTTGGTCATTTCTCAATGCTTTCTGGTTTGCACAACAAATGCAAAGAGAGTAGAGAAATATGATTTTCTTTCCTTCTCAAATGTATCCCCTTTTTCATGCTTTTCTCACTTGGGCACTCCTTTTAGCACTTTCTCGCTTGCGCGCTCAATACAAAAGTGTATGAGAAGCATGGTTTATCTTCCTTGTTTTATTCCACCTGCCAGTGCTTCTTTGTTCTTGTCTTTTTGCAACACTTTTCTATTTTAGTCATCTTTTAGATTTGCACGGCTAATACAAAGAGCGCTGAGAAGCGTGACTTGCCTGCCTTCTTCAATTTAGCCTCTTTTTAGTGCTTTCTCATTTTCAACCTATTTGTAGCACTTTTCTATTTTTAGATGTCCTTTCACATTTGCACAATGAATACAAAGAGCATTGAGAAGCATGACTCACCTACCTTCTTCATTTTACTCTGTTTTCAACACTTTTGTGTTTTTCCTCATACCTAGCCAAATTTTTTACAAAATTTTGGCTAGGTATAAATGTAGCCAATTTTATGACCTACGCATACAAATTCAAATTCCAGTTTCAATGTCATTTGAATTTTGTAGAATTTGTCATATTCATAAAAATTCTAAAATTCTAGAGTTCATGCCAATGTTGTAATTTTCCAAATAACAAATAGCAAAAAAATTGGTCAACTTTTAATCAAACTAAAAAATTAAACTCCTCGAATCAAAATAATTGCTTTGGATTTAACCTATAAAAATGTAAGTCTAGTCAAGTAAATATCTTATTAAATAAAATAGAATCACTTGGATTTATTAAGTGAATTACTCACTTTTAAGGACTTTGTATTTTTTGACCTTTGCCAAAAATCAAGCAAATTGCTCCAAATTTTGGAGAAAATGGCTTGTTAAAAATGACAATTTTTTTTTGGATTATGAGCCAAATAATCCATCCATGACAAGTGTAATTTTGACATGGAAATTGAGGAATTTAATGCAAAGATGACAAATGCAGATAGTTTGGGGCGAATTGATCATAAAATGCAAGTGAAGCGCTCATAGAAATGCACTTAGTAGTTTTTTTTACATAGTGGGCTCAAATAGAGTGAATCTCTCTAAATTCCAATGTGAATCACTTGTTAATTGAGACTTTGTGAAAATATTTCTCAAATTTTGAGCCAATTTCTATGTTCATGAAAGATTTGATTTTGGAATAAAATTCAAGAAATTTATTGCAGATGCATTGGATATAAGGGGTTGTCCCAATGAGTGTGCCAAAAATTATGTTGATTAATGAAATTTTTTTGACTTATGAACTAGATTTTATGGCCCAAATTTAATTTTTAACAAGTTTGGATAGGAGTAGTAGTGGTTTCTCCCAATTTATAGACCAGGTAGATCACTATTCTAAAATAAAATGCATGAAAATAAAGCATGGAATAAAAAATTGCATGAAAAATAAAATGAGAAGTTTAGAGTGTGAAAAATTTAAAGAAAATATGATTTTTACATCATAGGTAGGATAGCATGATCAATCAATGCATGAGAAGTTGAATAATATCAAGTTCCACTCATTCAATTCATTATAAAATTGATAAGCAAATGGAAATATAGGCTAGAAGGGTTATCCCATAATTATCACACACTTACCAAACCAGGAGGGTGGTGCCACTAATAGAATGCATGAGTACTTGTCAATTTCTTACAACTTCATGAGTACAATATACAACATGGGTTTTAGAGAGTGTAACAACCAATTCTCATGACCAAAATATGGTTACAATAAAGGCCTTAGGCCCTTATTTATAGTAAAAGTTTACCCCTTAGTTACCTAGGGTGAGAAACAATTACTTCTAGTAAAATTAAAGATTTGGGGACATATTTTTAAAAAAATTACACTTCAAAATATTACATGCCTCTAATAGGATTAGAAGACTTTCAAAATAGCTTAGTGTACCACTAAATACCAAAACATTATTTTCAGAAGATTCACCTTGGGATCCATAACAAATTTTAGTTCTATGATCATTTGAGCAATTCACTCACATTTTTTGAGTGATTTTCTTGCATTTTACAATAAAATAGGACACTTCTATCAAGTGAGCCACTCCCCAAGCCAATCTGTCCCTTTAAGCAAGCAAATAGCTCCTTCAATCCAATTGGTCCCTTTAAGTGAGTGAATTGCTCCTTAAAACCAATTGGAAAAATTAAATTGGTCTATCTTCATACTTAGCCATATTTTGAGAAATTTGAGATGCTTTCTACTATTTGTTCTCCATTGTTGTGTTTCTATCCAAAATTGATAAAATTGGCAAAGGGATAATCAAGGTACTATAGTATATAAATAAGGAATCTTGTCATTGTAATGATGAATCATGGATCATATAAAGTATTGCTTGTAATAATATTTTCATATGAAGTGACTTATGATAATTCCACTTAGAATTTAGTGGTTTTTTTACTATCCATTTTCCCAATGTTTGAGTATTGACTAAGGATATGCCATTTTCTAAAGGAGATAAACCACATGGGTTATGTTTATAAAATTTACCCTAAAAATAATTCTTTAATTTTTTAAAAATTATTTTAGTTTTTTCTTATTTAGTTAATATCATGTTGGCATTGAATTTTAAAATTTTCCATATTTTGTGAAATTCACTTACTAATTTATTTGGACCTTACTTAGAATTAACAAAAAAATTCATTGCCTTGATTATTGTCATATCATCACTAAATTTTTGCTTAAGGTTTTTAAAAATTATCCAATGAATTAATAGAGTGTTTTTGCAAAGAAGTAAACTAGTCAAGTGCATTAGGGTTAGCCAAAGGAGGAGCTAGAAATTGAGCATTAGGATTTAAGATTGAGGGAGGAATATTGGACCATAGGGTTTACTTTACTACTCTTAATTTGATTAAACTTGTTTATCATATTTTATATTATGTCCTATAGTTGTTTAGCAAACTCGTCTCATTGTTTCCATTGTTTTTTATCATCTCTTCTATGTTATCTAAATAATAAGAAATTTTCTCTTATATTGTATTCATATACTTAGTTATATTTTCATCCTATGGATTAAAATAAAATTTAAAACTATCAAAAGAGTTGCTCTACATTCTATTTTTGTATATGCACAACATAATCTATAATAGCTACATTATGCAACAATCATGACAAAACATTGCATCCTTCTCCAAAAATAACATAGATGCTCCAAGGAACCCTAAGACCTTATGATAGACTCATAGGGTTAATTATATTACTTTATTAGATCCTTATAAGATTCATCATCATATTCCTCTTTCCTATTATTCAAGTCTTCTATATGCATGTCTTCTTTATGAATAAAAGGACGATGATGGTGATGATAAATGAAATTCTTAGTAATATGAAGGGAATAATCCAAGTCCTCTTCACATTTTTTTATTTACTTCTATATAGACCTAGTGATTATTCTAGAACTTAGATAAAAAAAATAGGAGGATCCATAAGGGTAGGAATAAAACTACTCAAAAACAACTGGTATTTAGTCAAACACAAAGCTTTAGGCAAATTACTAAAATACACACCCTACCAAATTCCTCACAACAAAAGTAAATCTAATTATTCAATATAACAATCTACAAATATATAACAATCTACAATAAAAGGCAATAGCTATAGCAACACCTATGGAGACTAACCTAATAAACCCCAATGGTTGAAATTTGGAAGTGAATGCCTTGGAAAGTGTATTCACATTAGGTTCACTTAATATTGTGGAAAAAATTTGCATAAATTATAATGTCAATAAAACTATTACAATAAATGCAAGTTGTATCTAGAACAACTAAGCAAGAAAATAATAGTGACAAAAGTAATCTCAAGCTATTACTATTCTAGAGAAAGTAGTAAGGAAATATGAATAACAATAAATATTTTAGAGATTATTATATTATTTGGTACATTGTAAATACTTTTTAAATATCTTATAAATATTTTATTTCATGTAATAATTAGGTTTTTGTAATTATTATAAGGTTAATAAAATATTAATCCTATGAGAAATATGAAGAGTCATGTGTCTCATGAGTTTGAGATAGTAGAAGATGAAATTTCAAGAGACTATGTAAAGGCTATATGTAGGGATGGCAAGTGAGATTGTATAGTATTGAATTGCATTGCATCATTTAGTATTGTAATGCATTGTAGATTTGTATCATCCACTTGAATATAGAGTGTTTATTTATTTGAGTCATGGCATGAATATGTGAGTTGCATTCTTGTATGAAATATTATCTATAATCATGTGAGAGAATTTTATTGTTTAATTTGAGTTCTTGCTTGATATATGGTGAAAGTATTTAACCTTGCATGGAGATTTGATCATTGAATATAGCCCATTTTCCTTCATGTGGTATCAAAGCGAGCATATTTCAATGTGAGATAATATGAAGTGTTTATACAAGAGAGAAAATTATCGCCATTTGATGGCAAGCCCTGTATAAGTTCATTACCTAATTTTAAGCCTCCTTCTATAGTTTCAAATATTATTTTTTAAATCATGAATTGTTTATCCTTTGTTCTCCTGGTCTATGCTTATTTCTTCAATACAATGTCCATTTTTTATATATATTAGAATGCATACAATGAGTATCAAGTTTATTTTTTCTAAGTTTTATGCCCACATATGATTATCTTGTCAGTGAACGTATGAGAAGCCTAAAAAAGTCCTATTATTGTGTTGGAGGTATTACATCATTTAGTACCTTGTAAATAAATTAGATTAAGATGTGTATTTAATATTTGATTCTATAGTATGTGTTAAGTTATTAGGTGTCATTATGTGTCATGTTTAGAAGTGAGGAGTTATGAGCAATCATGAGAGATTTTATCTTTATGTCAATACATGAAATTCTATTATGTAATAGGAAAATATGAAGAGTTGGTTCTCCCGTGAGTTTAATGTCTAGAGTCATATGAATATGAAGTCTCATGTATGTATATATTGAAGACAAAGACATGTGATAGATTATCAAATAAGCAGTGCATTTATACATTGCTATAGTAGATGTATTTTCAATGAATATTACAATATGTTTTATGTTCAATATTGTGGATTGATTATATTTTTGATATAATATTTATTCCTAGTGGTTGCTTAAATTTGTGAAAATAAGGATAATTTTCAAATAGTGGTATCAGAGCCATTGCATGTGAGCTTAGTAAAATCCACATTCAACATATGATGAGAGAGATAACAGAGTATCTAAGAGAAATAAAAAATAGAAAATAGCAGTTAAGAAGACTAGAGTTAAACCTTGTAGAGGCAAGGCTCATATGTTCTTTCTACATCAAGGATAGAGAGCATTGGAATTTGAAGTGATATTATTCATCTGATAAGAGTGACATTGTTTGAAAGATATTTTAAGAAGTTATATTGATGTGCCATATTGCATGGAAGGCAAATTTTCTTGAGACTAGAGAAATCTTTCATCATGAGCCTCGTAAAGAGTAAGGTTGAAACTAGAGTGTAGATATTATTGAAGGAAGAAATGTTCATTGGTCCATGTCTAAGAAGAACACACAAGAGAAAGTGTTTGTTAAACACACAAGAAGTGTTGGTTTGATGCTCTATAGAAAGTACTAATTTGGAGAGGTATTGCTAGTCCATTCCCAAGAGGAAACGGCTAGAAGTATTGTCGTTTGGAGGCTGGTCCATAGAAGATTATTTGAGAAGAGCAAATTTTAAGCATCTAGCATTTGTGAGTGTATACTATCTAATGTATGAGGAATGACTAAATAATGCCTAAGGAATGAACTAACACCTAAGGAACTCCTAAGGAATTCTTAAGGAATAGTATAAAGCCTAAGGAATGCTTATGGAATGCATATCTATTATGTACACGTGCAGAAGCCATCAATAACAAAATTAGAAGAATAAGCATGAAGTTTCAAAGGTATTAAAATCATTTCTAGCTAAATTATTTTTTACTACACTTGAAATTAATTGGAGTTGGAAAAGGTTTAAAAAGATGGCATAAATTTTCGAAAAAAAAAATTGAATTAGGAAAATCATAAATTGAATTGAAATGTGAATGAAAGATATTAAAGAAAAGAATTGTTAATTGAATAAAAAATTGAAGGAAATTCAATTAGGGAGTTATAAGAAGAATTTAAGAAAGATTAAAAATTGATTAAAGGGAGATATAAAAAGATAAATAATAAAATAAATTGAAGGGAGTTATAAGAAGCTAAAGAAGAAATTTATTTGAATGAAAATTTAATATTGAACTTAGAAATTGGAATTGAAGAAAGAAAATTAAATAATTGAAGAAGAAAAAAAAAAATCGAAGAGTGAGATTCAAGGAAGGAAATTAAAAAATAATTAAAAGGATTATACAAACATGGATAGATATTCTACAAGACCTCACATACAAAAATTTAGAAAAGGATATGACAAAAAAATTAGGAGATAATTATTAGTACATTGATTCTGGGGCAAGTAGACATATGACTAGAAATAAACAATGGTTTAGTTCTTTTCAATAAAAATATGAGGAATCATTTTCCATGAAAAATAATAAAATATATGAGATCAAAGGTGTAGGGAATTTGTTAGTTAACTTATTTAATGGAAAATACATGATTAAAAATGTTTTATATGTGCTAGGGTTAGTTGCTCACCTACTATCAGTATCTCAAATGTTTGACCAAAATATAGTGGTTGAATTCAAAATTATTAGAGATAAAAATAATCATTTCATTACTAAACAAGAAAAGCTTATAGCCATTGGATCCTTCTCAAATGGTCTATTTTCACTTGATAATTCATCAAATATTGTTTTATCAATAAGAGCATTCAAAATAATAGATCTTTGGCATAAGATATTTGGGATATAAGAGCATCATCATTAAATAAATTGAATAAATATCAAATGGTAGTAGGCTTACCCAATCTAATATTGCAATCTACAATTTGTCTATAATGCTTAGTAGGAAAACAACATAGAGTGACATTTGAGTTAAGCTTACACATAGCCAATGAACCCCTAGAAATAGTACAAAAAAACTTATGTGGATCAATATCAACTATTCTTGGAGGACACAAATAATTTTAGCTATTTGTTGATGAATATTCTTGAAAAATATGGGTCTACTTATTAAAAATTAAATCAAAAGCCTTTACACATTTTAAACAATTTAAACAACATGTAGAACTAGAAATTGGATGATCAATCAAGAATATTTGCTCATATAGGGGTGGTGAATATATATCAAAAGAATTTGAATCATTTCTAATACAAAATGGTATAAAAAGACAACTTACTACAACTTATACACCACAACAAAATGGTATATCAAAAAGAAGGAATATGTCTATTATGGAAATGGTATGTTGTATTCTTAAAGAAGCAAAGCTTGGTCATCAATATTATGCAGAGGTTATTATAATTGGAATATATATTCAAAATAGATCTTCCATAATAATTCTTAAAAATATTACTCTTGAAGAAGCTTGGTTAGGATGAAAGCCTTCAGTAGCACATCTAAGAATTTTTGGATGTAAAGCATATATGCACATTCCAAAGCAAAAGAGAACAAAATTAGATACAAAAATCTTATGTGGCATATTTCTTGGATATGATGATGAATCAAAAGGTTATAGAATAATTGATCCAATCATAAAAAAAAACTATGTGAGTAGAGATATGATTTTTAATGAAGAAAACAAAACAAATATTGAATATCCAAAGGACAATACAATTTTTATTTTGGATATTATATTAAATAAAGAAAAATATTTAATGAACTAGTCAAACGTATAGAAGTCATAATCTTATCACAAAGAAAAGATGCAAAATAGTACACAAATACATTTAAAGACTCAAAACTAGAAATATTACCATATCTTACCACTACAAAATCTCAAACTCATGGTTTGACAAGAACAAATATGGGACTAATGAGTTCAATAACAAAACCTATGACAATACAAGATGCAATAAGACAACCAAAATGGAAAGCAACAATGGAATCAAAATATACAACACTAATGAAGAACAAAACATGGGATTTAGTTGATCTACCCAAAGGAAAAACAATAGGATGTAAATGGATTTACAAGATAAAATACAAGGTAAATGGTTCTATTGATAAATATAAGGCACGACTAGTTGCAAAAGGTTATACCCAAATATAAGGAATTGAATATGAAGAAACATTTGTACCTACAACAAAAATAACTACTATTCATACAATTTGTGCTCTAGTAGCTCAACTTGGTTGGAAATTACATCAAATTATATTAAGAGTGCATTTCTTAATGGTTATCTTGAAGAAAAAGTATACATGATTCAACTAGAAAGATTTTTTACCAAGGATAGGAATAAAATATTTGCAAATTAAAATAATCCCTATACGGTTTGAAACAAGCCCCTAGAGCATGGTATACCAAAATTAATGATCATCTTCTTCAACACAATTTTAAAAGACGTGCATCTGATTTAAATATTTATATAAAAAAATGGATATGAAATATTAATTCTTGTAGTATATGTATATGATCTAGTAATCACAGGAAGTTAAAAACACTAATATATAGTGTGAAAAATGATCTGGAAAGGGAGTTTAAAATGATATATTTGGGGCTTCTACACTATTGTCTTGGTATAAAAAAAAATCAAAAGGAAAATAATATCACAGTGACTCAAACTAAATATGCAAGAACATTACTTGAAAAGTACAAAATAACAAAATGTAAACCTAAAGATACTCCAATGGAACAAGGGCTACAATTATCAAGATATGATGAATCACCATAAATTTTTGCTACTATGTATCATCAATTAATTGGAAGCCTTCTATACTTAACAAATACCAAACCAAATATTATTTTTACTATAAATTATCTCTCTATATTTATGCAAGATTCTAAAGAAAATCACTGGAAAGTGACAAAAATGATACTACAATATATCAACAATACTATAGAATATGGTCTAGAGTACAAGAAAAATGATAATTTCCATTTATAGGGATATTCAGATTTAAACTATGTAGGTTTAATAGATGATAGAAAATCAACATTAGGCTACGTATTTGATCTTGAATTAGGACCAATTTCATGGTAAAGTAAGAAATAACAAGAAGTAGCTCAATAGAAGTAGAGTATCATGCTACAAGAGATGTTATATGTGAAGCACTTTGGTTACAATATATTCTATTAGATATAGGGATCAAAATAAGTCCTATAATAAAAAATGATGCATTGCATAGTAGGATTTTGAAATGGGAGAGTGGGAATGTGGCAAGCATTTGCTTGGGTGGGATTATAGTGGTTCCATGTATTATGAATGATCCCCTATCTAGAGATGTACTGGACCCACCTCTAGGTATGTAAGGCCTCCTTTTGCCCTTTGATCTAGGTGATAGATCCTTTGCATCAGTTGTTTTGAATAGTTTTGATAAGCAAGGCTCTTTGGGTGCTTTTTCAACCTCCATCTGGTGCAAAGGAAGTTGAGCATGCCTGCAAAAATTTTGAAGCTCACAATGGAGTAAAGGGCACATAACCTAGTGGGAAAATTACTAAGGGCTCACCTAAATATTGACTCTATTCGAAAATAGAAATTATCTAAGTGGATCTTGCAAGGTCATATGGATTTAGTGGCTTTTTTTGAGGGCTTTTTCCTCATTAAGATAAACTATGAGGAAGACTTGAAGTGTATTATTGGAGGAGGACCCTAATTTTTTGGAAGGAGTATATTTCTTCATAAATGAGGGTATGATTTTAACCCAAAGTCATAGAGGATCAATACAATACCTCTTTGGATCAGGCTTTTGGGTCTCCCTTTTCATCTATGAAGTGTTGACATCCTAAGAGGTATTGCAAGGGATATAGAGGATCTTATTATGATTGATTCAACCATGAGAGAAAAGTCAAGAATGATCTATACGATAATGTGCATTAATGTATATCTTGAAGCATATCTTTCAAAATCCATTGAGCTCATATTTGATGTTGGCTCTTGGACTCAATCTGTCGAATATAAGAATAAACCCAACATCTTCTCAGGCTATAAGAAACTTGGATATTTTTCAGCCCTGTGTCTCTTCACAAAAATATTTTCTAATAAGGTGTGGTCTCCAAATTATATCAAAGGCTTATTTGCTCAGGTGAGTGCTAAAGATGTGTTTGAAGTTTCTCTTTTGATCCTCTAGGTAGCATCAAAGAGCCAACCTAGCTCTGAAGTACCTATGGCAAAAAATTCTCACCCTGTCCTCCTGGAAGTGCAAGACGTCATATCAAAATAATCTCTTTTAGAATAAGGGGAATTTCTAGAATAAATGGCCCAAGTAAGCTCTATGAATCCTTCTGAAACTATCCTTATATTTCTCCAATAAAATACCTTTGAATGTCTAGCCTTAGTCTCATATTTCTCAAAGTTTGAAAAAAACATTTTAGATTCAAATACTTTAATTCCCAAGACTGTAGAGTCTCAAGACCCTTATTTCCAAAAAGCTTCTCCTAAATAAAAACCCAAATTGGTAAAAGAACCAGTTACTCCGAGGCTAGTGACAAGATACCAAACAAAAAGAAAGTAAATATGTTTACATAAAATGTAAATTTGGAAAACCTTCTAATAAGGATATCAAAAAAGGGGGAAAAATAGATATTGCAAAAAAATCACAAATGATCCTGAATTTAAAGGGAGGAAAATAAAATCTAAAAAGCCTTTTAAGTGTAGCTTCCTTTAGATCGTAACCCCCCTATTTTAGGAGGGGAAAATAAACTTATCATAATGATCTTGAAAAATTGGATGGCATGATGATTTCCTCCTTAGAAATATTTACAATAAGGAGATATAACATGATAGTTCCTCTGCTTTCTCAGGACCCTCTCAAAACTCCTAAATGGTCATGGTTCTATTGAGATATCTAAGAAGAATGACTAAAATAGAATTTGTGTATGCAGAAGAGGTTACCATGAGGTTGGAGTGGATTCAGTGGAACTAGAAATATGTTAAGGTGGAGTGGGGTTCTATTGTTTCCTGTGAATTTCTCTTTCCTTATAACCTCTTCTGGAATTTGGGTTCCCCTAGTTGGGGTTGCTCCTTTTTTATATCTTTTTAATTTTCTTTTGATGTGTTAGTATCTAATTTGTAACATGTTTAGGAACCCTTTCAAAACCCCTTCTTCTACCTAATAAAAAAGAAAAAACTTCTACTATACTAAATTGTGATAGTAAAGTATCTCAAAAACTAATTTAAGATCATGTGTTTCATGAAAGGACAAAACATATTGAATCCCAATTTCACTTTATCAAAGATCATATTCTAGACGACAATATTCAAATATAATATTTTTCTATTGAATATCAACTTACAAATATATTTGCAAAAACACTCAAATGAAACAAGCATAACATATTTCAAAGTCATATTTACACAAGGAAAATATAATAGTGACAATGGACTTTCATATCAAATTATGTAATACAGGGTGGTGTTAGAGGTATTACATCATTTGATACCTTTTAAATAAATTAGATTAAATCATGCATCTAATATTAGAGTCTATAGTATGTTTCAAGTTATTAAGTGTGAGTATATGTCATGTTTAGAAGTGAGGAGTTATAAGCAATCATGAGAGACTTTTTCTTTATGTAAATATGTGAAATTTATTATGTAAGAGGGAAATATGAAGAGTTGGTTCTCCCATGAGTTTGAGGAGAGCAAAGGTCAAGAGTCATATGAATATGAAGAGTCTCATGTATGTATATATTGAATACAAAGCCATGTAATAGATTATCAAAAAAGCATTGCATTTATGCATTGCTATAGTAGATGTATTTTCAATGAATATTTCAATGTGTTTTATGTTCAATATTGTGGATTGATTATTGCATGCTATTGATATAATATTTGTTTCTAGTGATTGCTTAAATCTGTAAAATTAAGGCTAATTTTATAAAATGGTATTAGGCTAATATTTCTTGATAAATTTTATCTTCGGTTAATTTTGTAGAGGCTTCAACTAGGCTATATTCAATTTATTTTTTTACTTGTGCACTTAATCTAGTGGCTACCTTGACAAATTTAAATATCTGGAAGAGTGAGCCATATTGATGATCTCATTCCAATAGGTTTCATAGATCCTTTTTATAATATCTTCAACCTTTTTATGTTGCCCTACTTTATTCCTTTGTTTGATCTTTTCTATATTCTTTTTTATATTCCTTTTCTCTTAATAGAATCCAATATCTTGTTCAATAAGTTCTCTCGAAAGCCTCTCGACTTGTTCTTATTTTGTTTTTATAATAGGTTCTATGGGCTACCTTCTTAGATGCTCAACTAGTTCATCTACCTAATTTTGGAGTGCTTTGGTCTCTGCTTGAGAATCATTTAAAGTCTTATTTATCATTTCTATATCCCTTTCCTTCTCCTTTAATTTTAGATCTAGAGTCTCATAGTTGTAAGCAATTGTTTTCTCTACTTCTTGCCTAAATTGTATCTTCTCTTTGATCTACATATTTGTGAAATCGAGTTCTTATTTCACCACATGCCAGTCCTATTCTATCATCTCATATTTAGGCTTTTATACTAGTAGGTCTCTTGTTATTAATAACATTTTCTTTTTCGAAGCAGAGTGGAAGTTTATTTTGGTCATGGATGACAATTTTGTAAACAAGGCTTAATTCTGCTAGTTGAGTTGCTCTGTCTATTTTTGTATAACTTGTGATCCCCAAGGAGGAGGTAGGAAAGTAATGTAAGATTTAATGAATGGGGTCTTTTGTGGGAAGCTCATGTTATCTAAATATTTCTAGGATATATCTTCCTAGCAAACAAAGATAGAAAGTAAATTCATGGGTCCATCAAATACCACTATTACCATAGCTAGGATCTCTATAGGTGGGTTTACTACCTTTAGAATAGTTGGAGGTTCCTTAGGAGAGGTTGAAGATGCTAGTGGAGGGTCATTTTTTTTTCTTTCCCTATTCCTACTAGGCTAGCTATTTTATTTGAAATGATCATTAATGCTATTGCAACATATTCTTCCATTAGCACCTCTCCCTCTTGTATTTGCTTACTAAATTTACCCATTTGTTCTTGGGATTGAGGAGGAATATTTTGGAGTTGGATTCCATGTTTCTCTTATTTTGGTTATTCTATATGAATTATCAATTTTTATTTTCTTGGAAGGATTTCACCTCTTGTTGATTTTTTCTAGACTATGTCATTTTTCAGATGATATGGTAAGATAATTATGGACTCCTTTTGTTTTTTGGTACAATATCTCTTGTAGAAGGCATTGCTTCACCTTTATATTTTTTTATTGGAACTTCCTTTGGATGCTCCTCATTGTAACACATGCTGAATATTTTATCTTCATCTAGATCTAAACTTCCAAAAGGTGCTTTAGTCTAGTCAATATCTTAACAAAATTTCCACCATGCACTGATTTTGTTATTGCTCCATTTCAAGTTTTTTAATGCCTTTTTCCTGGTTTTGTTGACTAAGAGTATAGGATCATATTATTTAATGTTTTTATAGAAAATCTCCTATAGCCTTTCTAGAACTCTTATTGTAAGAATTGCTCTCTTTTGAGTAGTGGGAGAGTTACTTCCTTTATGCTTTTGAATCTTTGAAGGTCAGGGCTAGTTTCATGTACAAACCTTCAGGAAATATGGGTACTTTTTAACCATGTAATAAATTTGTCATCTAGATCATATCTCAAGGTGTCCTCAAAAAGTTCCAACCCTAATTCCTTTAGTTTGATTTCGAGTTCCTCAGCTGCTTTCCTATTAACTTATGTTATAGTCCCTATTTGGTATGGGATTTTATAAAATGCTAGTTTGTTTTTCCCACTTGCATAAGTTACATCTGTTAAGTCTTCCTACCTCAATATTTCAATACATGACACTCTCTTAGTTACATATGAAGGAATAAAAAATACTAATTTGCTAAAGCCAAAAATACAAATCATGGTCCCTTCCAGAAAATACCAATCTCCTTTTATTTTTACCCTTAAGATTTCCATGGTATCCCCTCATATTTTCCTAACCTCTTCTACCTTGATTGTGGCTATTTATGACATCAAATATTCATTTGAAAATAATGGTAGGTAGAGCCTTGATATAAGGTCTTAGTCTAGAGAGAAATAAACTTTATTTGTCCCTTTTAATTTTGTCCTTAAATTTAAATGTTCAAATTTCCAACTATTTGTAGAACTAGATGAATTAGGAATGAGTTGTACCAAAGTTCTCAATTTTCCTTGAAATTGATCATTCCTTCATGATTTTTTTGGCCTATGAAATTGCTAAAATCAAGGGCCAACGATTTTTTTTTCACACTATTTGTTAGCATGTGGATGATGTCCAGTTCTATTGTTAATTCTGCATCATTGTCCGCTCTAAAGATGAAAGCTTCCATACTTAGAGCATATCTAGCTTATTGTGTAGATATTTCTCACACTAGGGGGAAATTTAGCATGGTTTCTTTAACTTTGTTAAGATCCTAGTTTAAATTGTTTATTTTATCCTTAAGCCTTAAATAATATCAACCTGTGATTACTGGATTCATCTTAAAACCTTTTGGTAGTTGCAACATTCATTAAATAAATTCCTTGTATATAATTACCCAAAAGGCATCATCATGAGGTTAAAAAATAATCTCGAGGTGGGATTCGTAGTATGCTTGCACTAGCTCATAACAAGGATGGACCTATGGTAATAAGTATTGGGAAAGACAAGTAGTCTAGACCTTTGTTGGAAATGATTCCTCTTCAGCCTCTAAGAATTTTTGGAAAGCTTCATCCGTAAGCATTCTCCTTTATTTTAATAATATGAGATATGTGACTTGGGTGGTTTCATCTTCTATGTGCCTAAGGGGTTATATATTTGTAGTCTGGGCACACTTTATTTTCGTTGTAACAGGCTTTGATGGTGCTATAGTCGCTTTATTCTTTCTCTTAGAGTCCATGGATGCTATTAGCTTTTCTATTCAAGAGCTTTGTTAGTATTTTTGTGTTTGGGGATTGCAAGGATTTTGGATATGGAATGGAACAATTTTGTGGATGAATAGGTGTTTAAATAATATTTTTTCCCTTTTCATTAATGCATCTTACTTTGTTTGGTTGAAATGGATATTCCTAATATTTTCTTGACTGTTGGAATTGCTTATCTTGTGTGCCAAGTTTTATTATTGACTAACTTTTGAAAGCTTCCACCCCAGTGGTGCCCACCTGTCATCATATTCCCAACTACTTTTTTCCATTTATGCTTTATCTAAAAAGTTAGAGTTACCATGATTGTTATGAGAATGAATTTATCTTAGATATTGTATTTTTTTATATGTCTGATAGTGTATGTATATATATATATATATACATACACTATCAGACAAATAAAAAAATACAATATCTAAGATAAATTCATTCTCATAACAATCATGGTAACTCTAACTTTTTAGATAAAGTCTTGCTTTGCATTCAAATTATGCCTTCAAATTTATGGATATTATGAGGACTAGGGTCCCATAATTTAGTTTCCCATTGGTTTTCATGTTTGTTAGGGATAAGGAGACACTTGGTTATCAAATCATTTAACCTGATCAATTCATTATTCTTTACACACACCTATTTTGATATCTATAGCAATTTTATGCAATGTAATATGAGTGGCCTCTCCTCTGTTACTCCCATATTATACCCTCAAAATTATCCAAGGCATTTTACTCTTCTTCTAGTATGACCTTGGTGATTGTTAAATAATCTTCTTTTTCTTCAAAAGTAAGTCTATTTTTATGTGTTGAAAGTAATGGGATGGGTAAAACTCAAGTGAATATTGCATAAATTTTGTTCATAATATTGAGATTAATTCATGGGAATATTCTTCATTTTTCATCAGGCCCTCTTAGCACTCTGCTTCTTGAAACTTTCTTCAACTCCACTTTGTCGGTATTTTCAAAAATTATGATTATAAAAATGATTTTTATTACTTGGTCCAACTATCTATATTCTTGGTTTCTTGCTTTTGGACTTTTTCATGTACACGCTTAGGACTTTGGCCTCCTTTCTTTCCTTAGGACTTTTGCAAAATTGTGATTGTCCCTGATTGGAATTTTTGAATCTTTCATCATCTTGCCTTTTTTTTATCTTTCAACTTAAACAATTTTTTTATAGTGAGAAGTCACTACACTCATGATTCTAAATGTTTCCAATATTAAGGATATAAATAGGTTACTAAAAGTATACTTTATTTTTCTAGTGGATAACTCAAAGGGGATGTCTCCAATAATAATTGCCAATATGATGAATATGAATCTAAGGGCATATGTGGATCATTGAAATTCAAATAAGGATACAAAGAAGGATCACTACAATATTTGATGAAATTGTGGTTAGGAATACTATATCTTTGAAAATGGCTATAGTAGCTACGACTATGTTTGTATTGCAATAAAGAACTAGTTGAAAATATTTTTCACCACTCCATGGATATCTTTGCCTATAGACCGATGCCTTTTAGACTACAATTTTCCAACAATTGATGAATAAGGTATTTAAACCTTATATTGGAAAATTTATTAATATTTTGTTAGATGATATTTGTATCCATACAAAGAAAGAGGATCACCTTAATATCATAAGAATACATATAAGCAGTTGTATGAGGTATAGTATTCACTTAGTCTCCAAAAATACATAATTTGATGTACCAAATATGCCTTGTTGGGACATGTGGTATACCACCAAGGGATTATAAGTATTATAGAGATCACAAAATTCTATAGGACTACCATTTCCTACCAAAAAGAGCATATTATGATTATTCTTGGGTCCTATGGTGTTAAAATTATAATTTGATTCATGTCCAAGGTTGACATTATATGATGTAATATTAGATAGGCCTATGGGCATTTATTGTATAATGTATTGCAGTTATTGTAATATTTTACTATGTAAGCATTATGGGTCATGGTTAACCATGTTATGGTTAAACCCACCTTTATAAACTTGTAATTAACCTTAAAGCCTTTCTTGTTATATTGGTTTAATATTAATTTTAATACATTTAGAGATTCGTATAGGTATAAATTCCCACCCCCACACCTTATTTTATTATTGGAGTCTTGTGAATGTTATCTATGGATAATACAATGATTATTTATGAAACCTATGGGTGCCTTCAAATTTCTATCTTTTTTCCTTTCTTTCATCCTTTTATGATTTTTGTATAATATTTGAGTGGATGGATTGATTTTGTTAATTTCTAGAAAATACTATGAATTACAACATGGTATTAGAGCAAGTATGGAGTAGCATTGCTTAGTCATACATAAATTTTATTCAAAGCATATAATACTTCTTTGGAAAACAAGGACAAACTACTCAAAAATTCATGAGCAATCTAGCAAAAGAAGTAGAGAGGAAATTTTAATCCATGGATTACCATTTTCCTTTAGATCTACCATAGAATTTGTGCCTTCTCCATAATTTGATTCATTAACACCAACATATATTAGAAAAAATTAATTCAAAAATTTCCAAGTTGTATTTCTAGGGATGTTATGGCATAAATATAGAAAGGAAGTAGGAAAAGAACTTTTTAAATTCAAAAATTTCCTTCCTATGTGCTTTGTCTATAGAACTGTACTACCAGGGTGGGACATCCTCCTTCAAGGAGAGGATTACCTATAGGGAAAGCAATTAATTTAGTAAATAATGTAATGTTTTGTGCATAGGCCAACATATGATATTACACTAAATTTTTAGGTCACATTTTTAGATATGTCTGAATGGTATTTAATCAAAGTCTATCTTGTAGTTGGCCTCTGAATGGTTTCTAACATTTGGGATGGCCTCTGATGTATTTGTATTATATTTGATCCTAACTGATGATAGGGATTTTGGAAGCGTACCAAAGCACCAAGGAGGTGTATTTATCTATTTAAGCAAGCTTCATGAATTAAATAAACCAGTTCTTCATTGCCATAGCTTTTCATATCAATGCCCCTTGAGCACATCTACTAAGGTAACAAGTTGGTTATAAGGAGGTAGTTTTTGGCATTTTCTCTCCTTCAAGGAGAGGATTACCTATAGGGAAAGCAATTAATTTAGTAAATAATGTAATATTTTGTGCATAGGCCAACATATGATATTACACTAAATTTGTAGGTCACCTTTTCAGATATGTCTGAATGGTATTTAATCAAATTCTATCTTGTAGTTGGCCTCCGAATGGTTTCTAACATTTGGGATGGCCTCTGATGTATTTTTATTATATTTGATCCTAACTAATGATATGGATTTTGGAAGGGTCCCAAAGCACCAAGGAGGTGTATTTATCTATTTAAGAAAGCTTCATGAATTAAATAAACCAGTTCTTCATTGCCATATCTTTTCATATCAATACCCCTTGAGCACATCTACTAAGGTAACAAGTTGGTTATAAGGAGGTAGTTTTTGGCATTTTCTCTCCTATACAACATGGGTTTGAATCCACATGTTTTCTTGGTTATTTAGATCAAGGTTGAAAATAACAAAAGTCTTATATGTTGCCTTTTTAGTTATAGTCTCAAATATTGAAAAATTAGTTGAGCAAATGGGTAATAGGGCATTGGATATAGATGGGACAATGATTGAATCTTATTACTACCCTTTTACTCTATCTTGTAATGGTTAAAAGGTTATGGTCTATAGGTATGATATCATAATCATGAAAAGGAGCTCTAGCTAGTTGGCTATACCAAAATGGCTAAGGCTCTTACAGATAGGAGGATCTACGTTCAAATCCCTCCACTAATCCTTTTTGTGCTCTCTTTTGTATTAGAAACAACAATATTAATAATTTTAAAAGGGAAGTTTTCTCTGAGTCTCAAGTGATGTTGTGATATCCTAGATAGCACATTATTTTTATTAGTAAAGACCATGGATCAAATCCCTATTGTATAGAAATACAAATATGGACTTTGGTTGATATGGTGATCAAATTGGCATAATATTGTGCCACTTAAACATAATTTTTACCTATATAAGCTCAATAAAACAATAAAAGGATG
This sequence comes from Wollemia nobilis, assembly GCA_028583015.1. Lineage (NCBI taxonomy): Eukaryota > Viridiplantae > Streptophyta > Pinopsida > Araucariales > Araucariaceae > Wollemia > Wollemia nobilis. The sequence goes on along the minus strand of JAQPPZ010003056.1, from coordinate 1,172,842 downwards.
AAAAATGTGTTAAATATAGATAAGTAGAGGATTTTATGTCATTAAAATGATTGGAGCACAATAGAAAATTATAATTTTCCAAGTAGTAGGTTGAAATTAGTTTTTACATCTCTAAGATTTGGGTATCTAATTTTTATATTTTTAGGTCCATTAGTGAAAAAAATTTAAAGGCCCTAACTTTTGCATACAAAAGTGTTTTGAACCCATTTTATAAAATTACATGCTTTTTGAGTCCTATGCATTTGTGGCATTAGTTCATGAACTTGCTATCATGTTAATGGTCAAATTGTGTATATGGATCATAAAGCCCTAGTTTCTTGTCTCGAAGGGAAAATTACAACATTGGTCAATCCAAATGATTGGCCTATTACATAACAAAGACTTGTAGTTCATCTTTCAAGAAGCTAAAACAATAGCTCTTAATAACAAAACTCATCATCAAAAAGAATAAAAAGCTCTTAGCCTATTTTCCTTGTTAATTAAACTAGAATTACGTTTCCATATCAAAGAAGAGAGTGAACCCATTAAGGTATGGTCCAAATTACATGAGCTATTTGGAAAATTTTATGTTATTGAAGTAAATTATTTAGAATTATATTTTTCTTCTCTCAAATTGATTGATTTTGATAATTTTGAGGACTATATTACAATATTTAAGGCTTTAAGAGCAAATATTACATATTTTAGAGGCAAAAAGATAGATGGTGCATAATGCATGAAAATTGTCCTTGCTAATCTCTCATCTTATTTTTATATGTAAAACCTCATGGTTCGCATCATTCTCGTATTCTTGGAATTTCAAACAAATCTTACTCTTGATCAATTTCCTAGTTTCATTTTAGGTGGCAATGAGGAATTATGGTGGCACTTCACAAATATAAGCTTAGGGAAAGGAATTAAAATATAAGGAGGCCAATACCTAGGGTCCCAAGGTACAAGCCAAGTATTTAAAGAAAACCAAGACCATTTGTAAATTTTACAATAGGGAAGGACAACCGATAAATAATTACTTGTTGAAATTGCAAAGAATTGAAGTTGTGATTCTAAATATTGGTGGTGTCTTTCTGATAATGAGGGTGATTTTAAAGGACATTTCTCAATTGTAGAGGTCCACTAGAGAATCCATTATGAGTAAAATATATTATTGTGACTCATGTATTCTATCCTTGGATCTTAGTTTATATTATAGGGGAGTGTTAAAACTATAATCTAATTTCATGGCAAAGGCTAACATTGTATGATGCAATATTGGATAGATCTATGGGAATTTATTGTATAATATATTGAATTTAATGTAATATTTTGTTATACAATCCATATGGGTTGTAGTTAACCTTGTTATGGCTAAAACCACCTTTATAAACTTGTGATTAACCTTAAATCCTTTCTTATTATGTTGGATTAAGGTTAAGTTTATTTATATATTAAGGAATTTGATATTCGTATAAATACCCATACCACTCCTCATTTTATTATTGGAGTCTTATGAATCTTATATAATGAAATGATATTTATGGTTCCTATGGATGCCCCCAATTGGTTGTGTCTATTTTACTTTCTGTCATCCTTTTATGCTTTTTGTATAAGGTTTGATTGGATGGATTGCTTTTATTCATTTCTAGAGAATAATATGAATTCCAACATGTGGGATATTATAGGTGCTTCATCAAGAATTTATCAAAGTTCATACAACCATTGATAAATTTTATGAAAAATATACTTCCTATCAATTTATGAAAGAATCTAAGGCATCATTTTAAGAGTTGAATGAGGCCTTGATAATTGCACCAATTTTTAAGAATATAAATTAGAATATACCATTTATCATCTCTATATATGATATTATGCTTAGAATCATATCGAGTCAACAATATGATAATGCGAATGATTATTAAATTTACTTTGGTAGCAAACATATGATTATTTTCAAAGTAAATTATATAGTTATAGAAAAGGGGGTACTAGCTATCATTTTTTCAATAAAGAAGTTTAAAAACTATCCTTTGGGGAAGAAGCTCACCGTTATTATGGACTATGTTGTTAATAAGTATATTGTTAATAATATAAATACATCATGAAGGATTTCAATATGGATCCTATTCTTGCAAGGATTTGAATTTGATATTATAAATTGACTATAAAATAAGTATATTAATATAGATGCACTTTGAGAGAATATATAGGTGCCAAATCTAAATGTGAGGATGATGATTTTTCTAATGTAACTTTACTAGGAGAAGAAGTTATTTTATAGGAGTACACATACATATGAAAGCACTTGAATAAATGAGGTTAACTTTTTGGATGGAAGAAATCCAAAGAAGATAACTTAGACTAGCCAACCCTACTCAATTGTATATGGTATTTTACATTTGGTAGGACTAGATATATGATATTGATGAGTGGTTGGATAAGAGAAATAGAAGTAGACGATCAAAGAGTTGCATGGTAGAGTTTGCAAAGGATATGTTTATTGGTAACTCATAGCTAGACAATTCTTAGATGTAAGATATCATTGGATGATATTATTTACTTATTGTATGACTTATTATAAGACTTTTTATATATTCCAATACTTTAGGAGTTGTATGACATCACCTTTAACTTTGTATCATATATTTACCCTTGGGATTTTTGGAAAGTACACTATATTAATGGACAACTTGTTTCATTGAATAAAATAAATAGAGTTACTATTGTAGTCATAAATTATTTATGTGCTTAAGCTAAACTATTAAAATTTAGGATAAAGGAGGAAATCACATAGTTCAACTATGATTGAATTATCACCATGTTTAGTTATCCAACGAATATTATTTTATATTAGGTACCCACTTTCTCAATAAAGTGGTAGAATACTTGACAACTTTGGTTTTCATAAAGCACTAGAATATGTTTGTATATATATTGAGTGCCAATTTACAAGTGGAATAGACCAATTATATATTATACCAAATCATTGTGAAGGATGTAGTTTCATAGATTGATAAATGGGATAAAAAGAATCCATGTAATATTGTGGGCAACTAGGACTAAAATCATGTCAACCATAGGGAAAAATTTGTCTAGCTCACATAAGAGGTTAATTATATTCTTCATATTGAATATGATGTCCCAATATTAATTATAATGAGAAATAGAAATAATGAAACAAAATCCATGGATGATCATATGTTGCAACTAAATTAGCTAGATAAAATTAAACAAGCAATGAAAGACCACATCACCAAGAAGAAGATGAAGGATAAAGAATATTTGAACAAAAATCTCAAGTGATACCCCTTCAAATTAAATGGTTTGATGATGATGTATGATGCTCATCATAAAAAAATATAATGAATCAAGTTGTTGTTGATGTATCCTAATAAAATAGTAGTAATACATGATAATGACACATACCAAATTGAGTTGGATAGAATACACATTATAAAATGGATAAAAAACAACAAGCTCAAGTTATTCTATCCTCCAACAGAAGATAGATCTACTCTAATGATGAAGTAGAAACTAGGAGGGGGACAAATGTTCGTGTAACAATTTGTCATGTTATTTGTAAGTATATATAATAGCAAAAGATATATCTATAATATAATATGGGATAGTCTTTTTAAATATCTTGTATTGTAATAGCATGTTCAAGATGACTATTGCATGATATCTTATTGAGAATGCAATGATCGTTAAAGACTAATGATATTACAATAGAATATTTGTGTGGAAGGAGTATAATAAGAATATGGTCGTAAGGATAGGTCGTGGTAAAAGGTAGAAGTAAATTATTAGTATCGTGAAAATATCTTTGTCACAAAGTAAAGGTATTTTAGGCATTCTTTAAATAATTGAATATAAATTATAGAGCTTCTAGGGTACTTTTAGAATTATTACGTAATTGGAGTCATGTGATACTTTGACTATCCTTTGTAATTACAAAATATCATGAGAATGTCTAAAATGTAGATATCTAAAACCATGTGATGCTTTGACAATTTTACATAATTATAACATATCATAAAAATATTCCAAGAGTAGATATATAGAATATTTTGACATTTTCCCATCAAGTTCTCAATCCATAAAATCTATATATCCCATGAGCCTATAAATATGGAAGAGCTCCCCTCATGGGAGACAAGTTCAACATTTGAAAACCCAAGTGAATGAGAATAATGTAAGAGAGTGAAGGCTAGGAAGCTTGACTAGCCATAGAAAGAATATATTTTTATAAAGAGTTTATTGAAGGGATTGCTTGAGCAAGAGTGTGGGATATGGTCATTCTATGAGTCCATAGGAGATGGGAGCTCAATAGAAGGATCAAATCCACTTTTAAGAGGTAAATTAGTAAGTACTTGTATACTCTTTTGTTTCGTATATGTAAAATCATTTTTTATGTTCTCATTGTGTAAACCTTGTGTTATTATCTTTTACCATTGTTATCTTAGTTCATACCATTTTTTTGACTCCATTTGCATATAAGTGTTGTATGGTAGTATCTCATCATCATATGAAGTATATGTATTGAAGCAAAAAACAAGAGTATAAAAAGGACCTGGGAGGACATTATGTTCATGTTGAGGATCAACAATTTAATTATAGAATTAGAAATTAAGAAAAATCATTTTTTTTAAATTGGAATAAAAGTTAATTTTATATGATTGTTCTATTTAAGGGCCTAGCCTTTAAAAAGGTTAAGAGAGTATAAACATGCTTTTGACTATAAAAAGTAGTGGTTAAGTTTCAAACTCCCTACCCCATTATATTCATAGAAATAGGGATGTTACCATTATAATGATAAGTATTTATTCAATTTTTACTACATACTCATAATAAAGAAAATGAATAAAAGTAGATTACCATAATAAACAATGCTTGTAATTCAAAAGAAAGGTTGGTATCAAGACAACATAAAATTGATTTTTATAAAATATTTGGTAGGATCCAAGTGAGAAAATAAGATTTTACAAATATGATATCAATACAGTAGTCACCTGCAAAGAGCAAAATCACCTCTAAGAACATATATATATACATAAAAAATAAATTACCATCCAATTTAGACTAATTTTTCATTTTATTGTAATTTAACATGAATATGTAACAATTTTAATAGATAGATGTCAATGCTTAATAGGTCTTTGAATTTTGCTATTACATAAACTAGACCATATCTAACTTGCCTTTCTATAAAAACATATTATTAATCCTCCTTAAACTACAATTTTTTTCTTACCTCTTTAAAATTATTTTCATTAATAGATGGAATCTCATTCAACTAATTACCATCTAAAATTTGAATTTTATTAATTTAAATATGAACATCGTAATTATCTAAATTATTTAGTGCCTTAATTTTTTTTCTATAAATATAAATATAATGGCATTATGAGATACTACCTCCATTAATAACAAATAACATATAAAATAATTCAGCTATTAATTGAATCATCACATTAGCTTTGATTGATAATATAAATACTAATATATGAATCATCTTTAATTGAAATATATCTCCTTTAATGGTAATATTTAATATTGTAAAAAATAGTTTTTAACCTTTACATAGGTGTTCGTTGAGGTTCCATATGATTCTAAGTAGGCAAGGAGAAAAATGCTTTTAACAATAAAAAACATGCAACTTCCACTATATTTTAAATTAAATTATTTAAATAAAATAATAATGAGGTTATAGTGGTAGCAAAGAGCAGTATTTGAACCCACGAAAAGGTTGGTGCTAGTGGCAACAAGGAGCCTTAAGAGCATGATTTGAACCCATTAAGAGGCGTAGAAAATTGCAACGAATTACCGATTTCTCTTTTTTTAATAATAATAATAGTAGTAGTCATGAGGGAAACTCTAGTGGTAAGGGTTTTGGCTTCTCTTTGAGTATGTAAACAAAACCACTACCCCATCATATTAGATTCCTTATATTTTGATTAACCTTTTAAATATGTGCATGTAAACAAAACCATATGAGCATAGTATGTCGTACAACTTGAAATGTTACATTGCACCATGGTGGCATGTGTGTTTATGTGTTAATAAGCTCATGATAAAACAAGGGTGAGTAGTCGAGTTGGATTTGGTGTGAGGTGGCCAGTTGAGGTCTACAATCTGTATCGAAGGTCCATTCAACTCCGGTTCAAATCATATTGGTTACCATAAGCTCTTTTAAGGGTGAGTGCATAGCTAAGTTGGTGTGATATAGTCAGTGTGAGTGAGTAGTCGAGTTGGTGTGAGGTGGCCAACTGAGATTTGCAATCTGTACCGCAGGTCCATTCAACTCTGGTTCAAATCACATTGGTTACCATAAGCCCTTTTAAGGGTGAGTGCGTAGCCAAGTTGATGTGAGACAATCAATTGAAAAAAGTGATACATACAGTGCAGATCCATGCAACTACGATTCAAATCACATTGGTTTACCATAAACCCTTTTTCCCAAGGGTTAGGTGGATTGGTAAGTGCTTGTCTAGTCAAACACTTACCAAGAAGAGACTTGAGTTCAAACCTTAGGGATGCCAATTTGCAAAGATAGTAGTTTGATCTCAATCCTCTAAGTGCACGTCAAACCGATGATGATGGTACAAACCCCGATCAACCGATGGTCTTCTTCTCATATCGAGTCAACAAAAATGAGATAAATAGGCTTGTTGGGAGCAACCCCTATGGTTTGAACCTTACACTTGTCAGTTACTAAAAATAGAGAGGTTGTAACCAACTCCCTTATGTACCTCAAAAAAAAACTCTTAGACAATAAATAAATAAAAACTACATTGTATGTATGTGACCTTTGTTAATTTATCTTATTCTTCATTGTGTGAAGAGGAGATAAATTCACATTATGAGTTTTTTCCTTCGAAATTATTTCCTTATTTTATTAATATATTTTTTTGATACATGGGGGAATTAGTAACACCTTTTGTCAGATACTTGATCGTAATACTTTATGGGCTTAGATGCTACTACTATAATATTAGCTTTGTTGGAATATGAGAAATATTTTTTGTCATTGATGTCAAGAAGAAAGCAAGGTTTGTCGTCATTAATGTCATGATGCAGGAGCATCCGGCGACAGCAAGGCAATCTTGCATCAACCAAATTTTCTAAGTATTTTGTATTCTGTTTTATTTCTTTTCTTTACCTCGGCAAAGGTTTTGTAGCGAAATCGCGGCATCTAAAAGAAATTAAGGCAAGTCTAAAGTTTTGTCAAGATATCGTGACATTTTTGAAAGCTAAGGCACGGAGGGAGTTTTTGTCGCGATATCACAACATTTTTGAAAGCTAAGGCACAGAGGGAGTTTTCATCGCGATATCGCGACATTTTTGAAAGCAAACGCACGGAGGGAGTTTTCATCGCGATATCGCGACATTTTTGAAAGCAAAGGCACGGAGGGAGTTTTCGTCGTGATATCACGACATTTTTGAAAGCAAAGGCACAGACATCACGATATCGCAACGTTTTTGAAAGCAAAGGCACGGAGGGAGTTTTCGTCACGATATCACGACGTCGCGATATCGTGACGTCGCAATATCATGACATTTTTGAAAGCAAAGGCACAGAGGGAGTTTTCGTCGTGATATCGCGACATCACGATATCACGAGGTCGTGATATCGCGACGTTATTTTGGCAAAGGCAAAGGCAAAAGGAAGACCAAGGCGAAGGCAAAAAAAAATTGTCGCGATATCGTGACATGTCACGATATCGCGACCGATTGAAGACAAATAAAAAATGGACACGTGGACAGGCCACGCGCATGGGAAAAGAGACAGTGGTTGCAGATAAATTTTTTGACAAGGCGACAGTTGCAGGCCATGGGCATTATGGATGAGACAGCGGTTCAGAGGAACAGTCTGACCAAAATGGTGGTTGTAGGGCAAGGGGGGTCTTTAATGCAAGCTTCCATAGCGGATCGGGGCAGTTGCCCATTGATGGAAGGAAATTTGAAAACTTGGCAGAGGAAGCGAACTGTCATATTTTGTTTCATGAATTCGATCAGGTGGGGGCATTAATTGCCTAGAGGGTCGAGACCTCGATAAAAACTCAAAAAATTGTAAGGGAAGGGATGGTGAGTTTGAGATTGAGAGGGGGAAGAATTATGCCGGTAGACGGTATTGTAAGACTGTGTTAAGCAATTTACAGAGAAATAATTTCAAGTTGTGTTGTGTGAATCTCGGCTTGCCATCAAGTGGTATCAGAGCGGGAGCTCCTGAGCATGTAACAGATCGTCGAAAGAGAGGCAGTTACACTGGGATCTGTGGAAGAATTTGTAAGGGAAGAAAAAAAATATATATGCCTCCACGAAGAAACCATGGTGGAGTAAGAAATGTGGTGCCGACAGAAGACTTTCGAGCTTTGCAGAGGCAAGTTCAGGCCCTGCAAGAAGAGCTACGTAGAAGGCACGAGCCCGGAAGGGATGAGGGAAGTGAAGACGAAGTTGATGAAGAAGAAGACCAGTTTGAGGAAGAAGAAGAGGTTGTGGATCCTGCACAAGCCAGGTTGTACAAAGCCATCTCTCGGATTGGAAAGCAACCAAAAATGGAGGTTTCTACATATTCGGGAAACCTAAATCCGGAAGAGGTGATTGACTGGATAAATGACCTAGAAGAATATTTTGAATATGAGGAGGTTGAAGACCCTAATCGGGTCAGATTTGCTAAGACCAAGTTGAAGGGTCATGCCAACATCTGGTGGAAGGGAATACAGCTGGAAAGGAACAGAAGAGGGAAGGAAAGAATAACAAGATGGGATAGAATGGTGGAAAAGCTGAAAAGACAGTTTATTTCGACAGATTACGAGTTGGATCTGCTAAGGAAAATGCAGAGTTTGAGACAGACAAACAAAACTGTCCAAGAATACACCGAGGAGTTTTACAAGATCTCTATTAGAATTGGACATTTAGAGGCAAACAAGGAGAAGGTGGCCCGTTATATCAATGGGTTGAGACTCGGTATCCAAGAAGAGCTGAGCCTAGTTTGGGTAAGCACCATTGAGGATGCTTACCAGTTTGCCCTAAAGGTGGAAGAAAAGCTGAATAGGCGGTTTGAAGGCAAGCAAAGAGGAAGGGGCCGTGGTGGAAGAACTGGTGGGAGAACCAGTGGAGAAAAATACAAAGATCTGAAGAAGACTGGTGAAGCCAGTAGTAACCAGGATCAAAGGGAAGAGGATATTTATCAGCCCCGTGATCAGAATAGCTACCCAAGAGGACGGGGTGGATCTGGACGAGGGTTTGGAAGAGGAGTATTTTGTGGGACCTTTTTCCACTATGGTGAAGAAGGACATCGAGCATTCGAGTGTCCACAACACCGAGAAAGGACGAACAAGAGGCCTGAGGGTCCAGCCAGAGCTGTTGTGGCAGAGGAAGATGCTGGATCTAAACATTCTGAAGAAGTAGAGAGAGGGGAAGCAATGATCGTAAGGAGAGTCCTATTGAATGAGGAGAAGGACACAGATCAGAGGAGAAGCTTATTCCGCACAAGGTGTAAATGCACGGGTAAGATTTGCAATATTATTATTGACAATGGTAGCATGGATAACCTGGTTTCAAAAGAAATGGTTACCAAGTTACAGTTAGAGAGGAAGAAGCACCCGCATCCATATCGGGTCACGTGGTTACAGAAGGACCATAGGGCTTTGGTCAGTGAGCAATGCTTCGTTAAATTTAATATTGGGAATTATTGTGATGAGGTCCTGTGCGACATCCTGCCTATGGATGCTTGCCATCTGTTCTTTGGGAAGGCCTTGGCAGTTCGATCGAAGTGCAGTGCATGACGGCCGTGCCAACACCTACTCATTGACGAAGAATGGCGTGCGCCATAAGCTAAAGCCCGTGAAGGAGGCGGATGAAAAGGTGTGTAACAGCTCCAAAATTTGTTTAGTTGAAGGGAGAAAATTTTTGGACGGTTTGAAGCATGAACATTTGTGTTATGCAATAATTCCTAGAGTTAGGGAGAAAGAATGCAAAGATACCCCAGCAGAAGTCCTAGATCTGTTGGAGGAATTTCCAGATATTGTGTCTGATAATGTGCCTGAGGGCTTACCCCTAGTAAGGAAAATCAGCCACCATATAGATTTGGTGCCAGGATCAAGCTTGCCAAATAAAGCTGCACATAGAATGATGCCTATAGAAATTGAGGAGTTAAACAGGTAGGTCCAAGAGTTTCTAGAGAAGGGACTAATTCGGGAAAGTTTGAGTCCATGTGCAGTACCTACAGTGCTGGCGCCAAAGAAATATGGAGAGTGGAGAATGTGTACAGATTCGCGAGCCATCAACAAGATCACAATAAAATACAGATTTCCATTGCCAAGAATGGATGACATAATGGATTGTTTAAGTGGAGCCAAGTACTTCACCAAGATTGATCTCAAGAGTGGTTACCATCAGATCCGTATCAGAGAGGGAGATGAGTGGAAGACAGCCTTCAAGACCAGAGAGGGCTTGTATGAGTGGTTGGTCATGCCATTTGGGCTATCCAATGCACCAAGTACCTTCATGCGGCTGATGAATGAGGTACTAAAAGAGTTTTTAGGAAAATTTGTCATTGTCTATTTAGATGACATATTAATATTTAGCAGAACCCTGGAGGAACACCTGATGCATATCAGAAGGGTTTTTGAGAAGCTGCGGGAGGAGCAGTTATTAATAAATCTAAAAAAGTGTAATTTTGTAAAGAAGGAGTTAGTATACCTGGGATTTGTAATCTCAGCAGAAGGTCTAAAAATGGACCCAGAGAAGGTGAGAGCTATCATGGAATGGCCTACCCCGAGAAGCACAACAGAGGTAAGATCATTTCATGGTCTAGCCAACTTTTACAAAAAATTCATTAAAAATTTCAGCAACATTTGTGCACCCCTCACAGAGACAATGAGAGGGGATAAGAAAGAATTCAAGTGGACCTTAGGGGCTGAAAGGAGCTTTGATGCATTAAAGAAAAAGGTCACAGAATAGCCTGTTTTGGCACTTCCAGACTTTAACAAAGTATTTCGGGTAGATTGTGATGCCGGTGGCGATGCAATAGGGGTCTGTCTTGAGTCAGGAAGGCAGACCTATTGCTTATTTTAGTGAGAAGCTAAATGATGCTCGAAAAAAGTATTCAGTTTATGACCAGGAATTTTATGCTATAGTTCAGGCTCTAAAGAAGTGGAGGCATTATTTGTTGCCAAAAGAGTTTGTTCTATTCACTGATCATCAGGCATTACAGTACATTAACAGCCAAACAAAACTGAATCAAAGGCACTTGAAGTGGGTTGAGTTCCTCCAAAGCTATACCTTTGTGTTGAAGCACAGAAGCGAAAAATCAAATAGAGTTGCAGATGCCTTAAGTAGAAGGCAGAATCTGATGATTGAAATGACAGTGGAAGTGGTAGGATTCGAAGAACTAAAGGGTCTTTATCCTAAAGATCCTGATTTTGCAGAAGCCTGGACGGCTTGCTTGGCACCTATTACTATGGACAGGACAAAATGGTTGGATTTTCTAATCCAAGATGGAATGTTATTCAGGGGAAGTAAATTATGCATTCCAAGGAGTTCCATGCGGGAGAACTTAATCAAGGAAAAGCACAGCGGGGGATTGGCTGGACACTTTGGTCGGGATAAGACCATTGCCCTGGTGAATGAAAATTACTACTGGCCGCAACTTCAGCAAGATGTGAAGAAGTTTGTGCAAAGTTGTAGAATATGCCAAATGGCAAAGGGCGGAAGACAGAACACTGGATTATATCAGCCGTTACACTGCACGAGAGGCCGTGGGAGGATGTCAGCATGGATTTCATCCTTGGATTGCCAAGAACACGAGAGGGGAAATGACTCTGTATTTGTAGTGGTTGACAGATTTTCCAAGATGGCACATTTTATTCCCTTTCAGAAGACAAGTGACGCGGTTCACATTGCAGGGTTGTTTTTCAAAGAAGTGGTATGACTTCACGGTCTACCAAAGAGCATTGTTTCTGACAGAGATACAAAGTTTGTTGGTTATTTTTGGAGAACCTTGTGGAAGAAGTTAAAGACAGATCTAAAATTTAGTTCTACGTACCACCTGCAGACTGATGGATAGATAGAGGTGGTAAATAGAAGCTTGGGTAATTTATTGAGATGCTTGATAATAGACAAACCCAAGGGATGGGATTTAGTTTTACCACAGGCGGAATTTGCATACAACAATTCAGTCAATAAGAGCACAAATAAATCTCCATTCCAGATCATATATGGAAACAGCCCGAGAAATGTGTCTGAACTGAGAAAGTTGGATAAAGGAGAAAGGCGCAGTGTCGAGGCAGAGGAATTTGTGAAACATATGAAAAGTTATGCATGAAGAAGTAAGGAAACAAATTATAAAAATGAATACTCAATACAAGACAAGAGCAGACCAGAAGCGGCGGTTCAAAGAATTCAAAGTGGGAGATGAAGTCATGGTCCATCTCAGAAAAGAAAGATTTCTTGCCAAAACTTATAACAAATTAAAGATGAAGAAGTTTGGGCCATGCGAGAATCTTGGAAAAACGGGAGTCAGGCAATGCATATGAAGTGGAATTGCCAAGTTGGCTTGACATTTCACCTGTTTTTAACATTTCAGATTTAGTGGAATACCATGAGGGAGAGAGTACGGAGGCACCAAGTACAGAGTTTCGGCAAATTCCAGCATCTACTCCAACCACAGACGAGGTCAAGGAAATATTAGACGCTCGTGAAGGCAGAAGCACCAGGAACAAATAGTACTCAGAATATTTGATAAAGTGGAAGGGCAGACCTGTAGAAGATGCAACTTGGTTGTCGAAAATTGAGGTTGACCGCCTGGGTCTTCCCCTAACAAAACATAAGTGAGGAGCACTTCTCATTTTACCCTGGGTGTTTGATGCAGGAGCATCCGACGACAGCAAGGCAATCTTGCATCAACCAAATTTTCTAAGTATTTTGTATTCTATTTTATTTCTTTTCTTTACCACGGCAAAGGTTTTGTCGCGAAATCGTGACATCTAAAAGAAATTAAGGCAAGTCTGAAGTTTTGTTGCAATATCGCGACGTCGCGATATCGCGACGTTTTTGAAAGCTAAGGCACGGAGGGAGTTTTCGTCGCGATATCGCGACGTTTTTGAAAGCTAAGGCACAGAGGGAGTTTTCGTCGTGATATCGCGATGTTTTTGAAAGCAAACGCACGGAGGGAGTTTTTGTCGCGATATCGTGACGTTTTTGAAAGCAAAGGCACGAAGGGAGTTTTTGTCGTGATATCGCGACATTTTTGAAAGCAAAGTCACGGAGGGAGTTTTCATCGCGATATCGCGATGTTTTTGAAAGCAAAGGCACGGAGGGAGTTTTCGTCGCGATATCGCGATGTTTTTGAAAGCAAAGGCACGAAGGGAGTTTTCGTCGCGATATCGCGATATCGCGACGTCGTGATATCACGACGTTTATCGTGACGTTATTTTGGCAAAGGTGAAGGCGTAAGGAAGACCAAGGCGAAGGCAAAAAAAAATTGTCGCGATATCACGACGTCGCGATATCGCAACACAAACTGAGGCAAAGGGATCACAGGCAAAATGGTCGTGATATTGCGACATGTCGCGATTTCGTGACATGTCGCGATATCATGACCAGTTGAAGACAAATAAAAAATGGACACGTGGACAGGCCACGCACGCGGGAAAAGAGACAACGGTTGCAGATAAATTTTTTGACAAGGCGATAGCTGCAGGCCATGGGCATTATGGATGAGACAGTGGTTCAGAGGAACAGTCTGACCAAAACGGCGGTTGCAGGGCAAGGGGGGTCTTTAATGCAAGCTTCCATAGCGGATCGGGGCAGTTGCCCATTGATGGAAGGAAATTTGAAAACTTGGCAGAGGAAGCGAACTTTCATATTTTATTTCATGAATTCAATCAGGTGGGGGCATTAATTGCCTAGAGGGTCGAGACCTCGATAAAAACTCAAAAAATTGTAAGGGAAGGGATGGTGAGTTTGAGATTGAGAGGGGGAAGAATTATGCCGGTAGACGGTATTGTAAGACTGTGTTAAGCAATTTACAGAGAAATAATTTCAAGTTTTGTTGTGTGAATCTCGGCTTGCCATCATGTCATGAGGATGATGACCAAGTTTCAATGTCATCTATGCACTTATATCAAAAAGGTTGATGTCCAAATTCTGGTGTTATTAATGTCCTCCAGTGGTCTTTCCAACAAGGCAAGAAGCAGGTTGATAAAAATAATAATATTATAATATTTTCTGGTTATAGTTTGGTGTGAAGAGAAACAAAAGTTGTGGAGTGATAAAATTGTTATTTCTCCAAAAGACCCATGTAAAGGTTTATAAAGCCCTAAGTTTAAATTATTTAAATTTAAATATTTTACCCTAAGGTAAAATTTAAATTTAAATTAGTTTAAAAGTGCCATAATTTGAAATAATTAAATTGAATTCGAGATAAATAAAATGGCTAACATGCTTTAAAAATTAATAAAGCATATATAAGGTGGTAAGTTCCCCTTGGGAAGGTATCCATGCGATCCATTTGAATGCAAAGGAAATCATGCGCCAAGGACTAAGGAGAAAATCGCATGTGCTTTTTAACCCTTTGAGGAGGCAGACCAATGAACAAGGAAGAGAGGAACACCAATTAAATCGTAGAAGCGCTGGTAGCATGATTGGCAGCCATCATAGTGGTAAGTCGCTTGTAGGCGACAAGTCGCAGGTTCGAATCTACGCGATAGTGGTTTTGGAAGGCAAAAGTTTGATTTGACTTTTGCGTTGTCAGAGAGGTTAAAGAGGAAGGCATGAGCCTTACTCATCACATGAAGGCACGTAGCCAACTTGATGGGAAAACATTGTGCAGAGGCACTTGGGATAATGGGATCGACGGATCGAATCCCACAAAAGTCTTTTTGGGTAAGATTACAAGATATGCGATATTGCTAAGGTTTAAACATTGCATCGAAAAATTGCAAAGGTGGAAATTAATTTTTTAATTTCCTAAGGTGTTGTTAATTAAAATTTGCATAGTTAAAAGGATTCATGAGTTATAAGAGGGAGATAAAAGGGTATGCAAAGTTTTAATTTATGTGTTTGATTTTTAAGTGGTTAAAAGCAGTAATAAGGGTGCCAAGGGTGTTAGATGTTCTTGTTGAAATAAAGTTATATTATAAAAATTGATTTAAAAGTATAAATAAGGCATAGTTGTTTTTTGAAATTTTGACTTGGTGAAATATTTTTGAAAGAAAATATTAAGGACAGATTTTTTGCTATCTAACCTTTGAGATTGGCAAAAAGAGTGAGTGTGATTGAGACAGGTTTTGAGAATCAAATCTTTTTCAAAACAAATGTATGGGTATATCTTCCTTGTGAGTGAAATATTGTTGGATGTTGTGAATGCCAAGTTGGAGTGAAAATTATTATTTGATAAGCATTATTGAGTTTGGTTTTGAGAAATCCAATGTTGATTGATGTGGATTTTTTGGAATGAAATTTGATACTAGAAACCTTGTTTGATAAGCATTGTTGGAAATATTGAGTATCATTGTTATGTGAAGTTGAGAACTATCTTGAACTAGGGTTTGTGAAAGATCATGAGTATCATTGTTATGTGAGGTTTTTTTTATAAGCATTATTGACTAAGCTTTCATTGAGTGATTGGTTGAGTGGAGTTGATTGGGATTAGTTGATTGGAAGTGTTGGAGTGATAGTTCAAGTTCTGTGAAATAAATTGTTCTTTATTCTTTACTAATTTGAGAAAGAAATTGAAATTGATTGAGTGTGAAACATATTGAGTCTCTAACCATTCTCTATATGTTTTTGTGGTTGAACAAGAGAGTTTGAAAGTGATTGAGCATTGTTATGAGTGAGAAGCATATTGAGTCTCTAACCATTCTCTATATGTTTCTGTGAGATTAAAACAAGATTCTGTGTGAAGCTTGTTTGTGTGATTGAAGAGGTTTTCTATAATAGAGTGAGTTGAGTTGAGTAAGCTTTTGTGGAAGCTTACAATGCAGAATTGAAACAAGTCTTGGTGAAGACTTATTGAGCAGATTGGACAAGTTCTAGTGAGGACTTGTAGAGCAGATTTGAGGCAAGTCTTAGTGAAGACTTGTTGAGCATATTGGACAAGTTCTAGTGAGGACTTGTAGAGAATATTTGAGGTAAGTCTTTAAGAAGACTTAAGAGGAGAGTTGATTGATTGATTTGTTCAAACCTTGAGTTAAGGTTTGGGAAAAATCTAGCAGAGTTGATTTGTGATTAAGTAAAGCTTTGTGTTAAGGCTTGAGGACATATTTGAGAACAGATTTTGGTGCAGATTTGAGGACAGGTTTATGCCAAGATCAAGGATAGAGATTGATCAGATTTGTGCTAGATCGAAGGACTATGTTTAGTGTAGATCAGAGATAGAGATTGAGTAGATTTGTGCTAGACCGAAGGACTATGTTTAGTGCAGATTTGAGACAAAGCTGAGAGTAAGCTTTGGAGGTGACAGAGCAGAGGACAATAGTCTCCACTAGATAGAGATCTATTATCCAGGGCAGTGAGGATAGGTCTTCTGAGTGAGGACAAGAGTCTTCAATGGAGAGATATCCACAAGCTAGTGCAGTGGAGGCAGTAGTCTTCTAGAGGATCACTATCTAGAGAAGAAAGAAGGATTTCTCCTCTAGATAGAGATCCACAAACCAACTAAAGGGATTGGTGTCTCTTGTAGATAGAGATCCACGAACTTGATTAGGGGATTGGTGTATCCTTTGAATAGATATCCATAAATATTATAATAGGGAAAGGTTTCCCAAGATATTTGTTGATAAAATTTTAGTGAAATATTTTCTTCGTGGAGTAGCCCACATTGGGTGAACCACGTTAAATTGGTGTCTCTATTGTGTGTGGTGATTTGTGCATTGCTTGATTACTATTATTGATATTACCATTGATATATTGGATATTATTGTTTGGGAAAGAAAAGTAAAAAGTGGTCTTATATTGTTCACCCTCCTCTCAGTATAAGCTTGTGTTCTTCAAGCTTGTTGGGTATGATGAATTCAAAAGGATCCTGACCCTCCAATAAACACTCAGCTACTATCGTCCAACATATCCCCTTTTGGAATTGATACCTATCATGACTAACATCTTGGTAGAATATTTCTTGCAAGTAGATATGAGGAGGATGAATTACCTTAGGGCTATGAGAGCCTTGGAGTATACATAGTGAAGGATGTATATGAAAATATCCTTCCATGACCTCTTCCTCATGCATATCTTTCAGGTTGAGGATTGGAGAAATATTTCGCAATCCAAGGGTTGATCGAAAGTAAACTTCTTTGCTTGGTAGTTCATCCATAATGGAATTCTTACCTTTGATAATCTGAGATGTAGGGGAATTATTGGTCCATCCCAATATATTTTATGCTGCAAAAACAAAGAAATAATTTACCACTTGATGTTTGAGTGCCCGTTCATCTAGGAGCAATAGTTTTTAGCTTATAAAAACTAAGTCAATGGTGATTTAAATTGGACTAATATTTGGAGAATATGGAAGAGGGGTAGATTTAAATCTGAAACTCTTCATATAGGGTGAAGCTTGGATTAAACTTTATTTTATGGCAAGTGTGGTTGGAGAGAAATAATTCTTTTTGAGAAACCTTTTCATTCTTGAATGGCATCTGACAAGTCATTTGGAGCAAAGTCACAAATTTTTTGGTAATGTACGTTAAAGAGGAAAATTAGGCTAATATAATAATGATGGAGAAGGAAGACGAAGTAAAATATGGGCAGGGTAAAGTTAGTTGGAAACCACCCCTACAGATGTTTGGATTAAAATTAATATTGATGGAGTTGCAAAAGGCAATCCAGGTAGAATTGGAATTGGAGTGGTTTGCAGGAATCATGTTGGGACAATGCTCTATTGATAATTGTAGACCTTGGATAGGGCTATGAATAATGAAGCAAAAGCCTTAGCTATCAACTTCTATTTGGACGGTAAGACAAGGTTATAGAAGAATAATCATAAAATTATATTCTCAAATCTTGGTTGGATCTCTGGATTGCATGAGGAACTTTACTTTGGAGACATGGAGGTTGAGGATTCTTGTCACCCAAGTTAAGAAATTATGGAGGGAATTAGATGATGTGATTCCAATTTATGAAAATAGAGCTATGAATAAAGTGGTAAACTTGTTGGATAACATAGATGTCTGCCGAGAAGGAGGTAGGGGTTGAGTGGCACAGTTGCATGACTATTAAGGATGAGAGTATTAGTCATGTTGGTGTTTAGCTAATTTGGACAACCATTGCAGACATATATTTTAGAATATTTGGTTCAAATGTAGATCTCCTTTTACTGTTGTAACAGGTGTTCTTGTCGACTAAGGCTAGGAGGAATCTTATCCCAACTTGTAAATAATTTTGTTTTAGTATAATTTTCCAAATTCTTTTTAAAGCTTAGATACTTTGTGGTTTGAACCTTGGACCTAGTCGAAGAGAGGTCAAAATCCTAATCACTGCACTATCCTATCCTTACGACATTATTGAATTACTATTATTATTTACATCTTAATTATTATTCCCTTGTTTCTTATTTAGGTGAATAATACCAAAACCAAATTATTACAATTAAATGGTTAAAAATATATATTTAAATATGGTTCATGAATATTATATAAAAATAATTTCATTTTACCGATGACTATCATCATATTCTATTTATGAAAAATATTGTATATCCTATCCTTACGACATTATTGGATTACTATTATTATTTACATCTTAATTATTATTCCCTTGTTTCTTATTTAGGTGAATAATACCAAAACTTTGTTTCTTATTTAGGTGAATAATACCAAAACTAAATTATTACAATTAAATGGTTAAAAATATATATTTAAATATGGTTCATGAATATTATATAAAAATAATTTCATTTTACCGATGACTATTATCATATTCTATTTACGAAAAATATTTTATCATACACAAGGACCTCTAATTTTATAATTTCAATAGAAATAAACTAATTGCTATGTTGAATTTTGGTTTAAATCTTATGTGGTTAAAACATGTGTGACATAAGTTCATTTGAATGAAATCTAAAGCTATTAGATATTTTCTTTTGCTTTTCAATATTAATTTGACAAACATTAGAATTAGACGGTAAAAATATGTGAAGAAGAAAATTTTCTACCTAATTGCAAATTATATATTGTTTGCTACCAATATTAGATAGGATCTAAAGTGTAGGTCCTTCCTTTTCAACCTACAATCAGTTTGCATATTTTTTTGAGTATTTTTATAGGATAAAGTTTAAATTAATTAAAGTTTTTCAAATGATTACTTTGAGCCTATGTTACTTGCATATATGAAGATGACTCATATACTGTAAGTGATAGTTTGTTGTCCTCGTTTTGAATGGGATTTTCATGATCTTACAAGTAATGAGGGATGAAAAATTTAATAACTATTATTTTTATTAATTTTTATGGTAGTCACAATTTAATATTTAAACATTATTTTTATATTATTTATAAACATTTAAGATATATTATATAATATAATTGAGAGTTCCACCAAGTAATTAAAGGGTAAACTTAAATGAATGAATGGTTTTATATAAGACTTTATATCAATTCACATAAATTGTGGTACTTAATTTTAATCATTTTAATTGAAAATATTTAATAAACATTTGTTGGAGTTGGAGAGCAAGTGGGTAGTTAAACTTTAAAGTTGAAAAAGAGAGGTCCCAAGTTTAAATCTCTCTCCCTCACATGTTATCGATATGCTAAAGTCCAGTCGATGGTTCGTTAGGCCAGCTGACATGGATGGGGTCGGGTGTGACTTCCAAGTGACTTTGACGAAAGAGAACCCTCGTTAGGCCAACTGACGTTGATGGGGTCGGATGCGACTTCTAGGTAACTTTGACGAAAGAAAACCCTAAACACGAAAATTCCAAGATTTTGCTCCATGCAAGGGGTGTGTTTCCAAAAAAATATATATTTAATAAACAAAAATACTTCAATTAGATTCTCCAAATCCATACTAAATTGATTATTTTGAATATTACGTATGTTCAAATTCAAACGTGTTTTCCTTTATACAAAAATTAATAAAAATACATAAAAATAATGTTAAAAAATCTTCTTCACAACTTTTGACTTTTAATCCAAAATATAATAATATAATGAAAAGATTGGTATTTAAAAAAGTGTAATATGACTAGACCCCAAGGGCTAGGTGGATTGGTAGTTGTTGTCATTTGCGCATACTTGCCAAAAAGGACCTAGGTTCAAACCTTAAATAATGTTAAAAAATATTCTTTATAAATTTTGATTCTTAACCCAAAATCCCAAAATATATTTTTTTATTGATATAGGGGTTTTGAAAGGGTCGTATAACCTTTTACAATAATGGAGGCAAAAAATCGTGTGAAACTAAAACTCAAAAAATGTAGGCCTGTTGAGACCAAAAATAAAGCCCTCTTCGGGAGGCAGAGAACATCACAGATACCCATACAGGGGTCACGAAAAAAAACTAAGAACCTCCAAAGACAAAAAGGTAGCCTCCATAGTGCCACAGAGGAGCAACAAGAACAAAATCCCATGCAGGGGAAGAAACAAATGAAAACAACCATATACCCACGCAGGGGCAACGAAAACAGAAACCAGAAGATAAAATACCGCATAGGGGAAACCAGGAAAAGTAAAACTAGATATTCATTTGGTCAGCAACATCACGACCATTAGCCCCCACCAGGCTCTTGAACTCCTCCAGGATCTCAAATTGATCCTTGTACTCATCTAGGAGGGTCTCTACTTGAGAAAGTAGGGAAGACATCATCTTGGCCGCTCTCCCTAGGGTCTTCATAATGTCGTGAAGGTCTTTAAGGTGACCTCTTTCAGACAGATTGGGCTAGTAGGAAATCCTGGAAGCCAGAAGGGGAGACAGTTTGGTGGAGGTGCCCTCAAGAGGATGGCTTTTCTTGGGGGAAGTCTCTTGCTTGACTTGAAAATACAGAGAGTCATCAGAGACATCATTGTCAACAACAATAGGTGTCTTGCACTTACCACTATTAGTTTTAAATTTGGTGGAGCGTCGAGTGCCTAGTGTACCATCCATCGTGGTATCAAAATCCAGTGTCTGGTTAGTTCTTGGGAACGCGAATGTATTGCCACCACCAGTTGCATCGTTGTCCTCCGTAGGTACCAACACCACCACTCCCACAGCCCTCTAAGTTTTCGTAAATGGTTGAGGAAAGCGAGGTGAAAACTTCGTAGCACAGCACTGGGATTGTCCAAGGTAAAATATTGGAGGATAGTTACCATTACCACATCATGAAGGATGCCACCTTTATCCCTTCCAAGGGATTCACCGTGGTCCCGAAAGAGAGCCAAATCGCCCTAAAGTGAGTGCTTCTCATGATTTATGATCTCTTCTTTATTCGAAATCCTCATTATTTCAGCAAGAAGATTCGTAGTGACAATAAATCTTAATCCACAAACGACAACATGGCCTCCATCCCACGTACAAGCAAATTCAAGGGATAGGTCAGGGTCATGGCCTTGAAATAATTAGAGGAAATTTAACAAGCCATGATCGTGAAAAATATCCTTGACTAAGGCACTCAAGTGGAGGGCGGCAGGTTTGACTTCAGCCATAAAAATAGAACCAATATAGTGGGATGGAAAAGCAGGGAAATGCACCAAAGCAATTTTACGAAGGAAGGGAGATAACATCATAATGATCTAATGAACAATGGTTAAAAAGATTAGGGATTCTGCCTTGGCCCAACTCCACAAGCGGTGGCACAAAACATGCATGCTAGGCTCCAAAAAATCATGAAATATGATTGAGGACAGGCTGGAAGCGAGCAGTACGAACGGGTTGACACTTGCGACAGAGACCCAATGGGAAGGTCAAACCAAAAAATAGAAAGCTTCGAACAAAGGAAAATCTCCATTTGATGGATCGATACCAGATTCGGAGGTACAGATTATCAACACCGTTGAAGGAGGGTTCCACTGATAGTTTCGATGGTTGAATACACAGTTACTCGAGGTAACTAGGTGATGATTACCAAACCTCAAGTCATAAGGATCAAAGAAAGAGGGGGTTGGAAAAATCACCACCAATGGAGATAAAGAAAGAGGACCGAAACACCACAATGGCTACCACATGTGAATTATTTGAAGGAACATCATGATGTTGATAAGGAAAATTAGAGGGCCACAATCTCCTCATCATCTCTTGATCGTGGATGTGCCACAAGATCCCACAAACCTCTGCATTGGTGGAATAGTGGTTGGTGACATGTCCAGACACGTGACTCACCTTAGGGAACCTTCCACCCTTAAATTTATTTGTATCCACCATGTGAAGGATCACCCTCTGAATGACTTCAACAATTCAACTCCTTTGTTCATAACTTCCGCATCGATGGACATGCAAGCACTCCTAGAAATGTGACTCCCCTTAGAGTGACTAGGAAAAATTAAAGGTGTGTATTAATCCACATGGAATTCCAACACCAAAACCTCTTAGTCTTGCTATTCATGAACTTCCCGAACTTCAAGATCATTGATGTTGATAAGAGACGGAGGAAAATCTCTCTTCCATATGGTGAGACTCTGCTCAAAAATTCCCAAATTAGCAAGGAGATCGATCGTATGATTGCCTTCGCGGTAGACATTGTTGAAAGTAACACTCGTGAAGGATTGCATAACCTACTTGATTTCAGAGATCATGTTTGTAATGTTCTAAGAAACAAACTGGGATTCTGAGAGAAAGCATTGGATGATGTTTTAGGAGTCACCTTCGATCAACACATTAGAACACTACATGTTGTGAAGGAGGAAAATACCTTGGTAAAGAGCCCTAACTTCCGTAAAATGACTAAATTGGTATCCTAGGTTTTCAACAAAGGCCATCATGATATTACCTATGTGATCTCTAACAATTTTGTCAACTCCAGTAGGTCCATTATTTCCTTTAGCGACTCCATCAAAATTCAATTTAAGAAAACCTATGGGAGAAGGAGACCAATTGACCTGAGACCGATCCACCTTAGGGTGATGGGAATGAATATTGTAGCTAGGAATCTTAAGAGAAGAGGCCAATAGTTCTTCAACATGGGGTTCAGAATCACCATCACCATGAGTAATGAAAAAATTCTCTACAATAGCATGGAGGATTCTGGCAAGCACGTGACGAGCATCATGTTTTGAATCATTGAAAGTGCGTGAGTTGCACTCGTGCCAAACATCCCAGAGGAAGTGGGGAAGATAGAAGGACCAAAAAGTTTTAAGATGAGAGCCTTTGAAAGGATTGGGCCACTAAACACATAGGTCACTGAGGAAGGTAGGAGAGACCTAGGCAATGCCAACAAAGTAGAACAGGGAGCCCACAGGATCACATCCTCGGAAGGAAGACTAGGGATGAAACATAGATGCAATAGATTGGATAAAATAGAGGCAGCTTGATGCTGCTCACTAGACAGACCAAAGACAAGGATCGACTTCCAAGAATTGTTGTTATGGTGAAAAATGACATACTTTAGAACCAAAAAGAAAGTCTGTGACAAGTTTCATGCAGATGAGGTCCACACGATCCTGCAGTGGTCGATCGCCAATCCAAAAATCCTCACAAAATCTAATGTTAACATCGTTGCCTAATATCCAGTAGATACCTTTCCTAAGAATCTCCTTAGAATGAAAAATGGAATTCCAAGCTATCGAGCCATAAATGGGAGAAGGGTCCTCCAAAAAATTGTTGTACCAGAGGTATTTCAATTTCATGATGGAAACCCATAAGGAGTTCTCATTGGTAAGAACTCTCCATCCTTGCTTGGCAATGAGGGCCAGATTCATATTGCAAACCTTCCGAAGTCCAATGCCACCATGATCCTTTCGTGAGCAAACCTGATACCATGCAACCAAGTGGATACGTTGCTTCATCTCAAACCCAGACCATAGGAAGTTTCCTTGAAGTTGCTCAATTTTATTGCAGACTTCAATTGGAATCCGAAATATGGAGAGAAAAAAAATAAGGATGTGTTGGAGGGTGGCTTTGATGAGGGTGGCCTTGCCTGCTTGACTGAGAAGGCTCCCTTTCCAAATAGCCAATTTTTTTTAATGCAGTTAATGACAAAATTCTAGAGAGACTTTTTTGAGGGGCCATCGAAGAGAGGGAATCCTAAATAATTAGCATGAAGCTCAATGATGGTGCACTCAAGGATAACAGCAATGCAGGCTTGGCGTCTGGCAGGGTTGTTAATGAAGTAAACTTTACTTTTGCAGAAATTGACTTTTTGACCAGCAACAACCTCAAAGGATAGGAGGATTAATTTAATAGAGTGGACTTGGGGGACAAAGACTAGGGTGGCCATGATAGTATCATCAACAAACTGCTGGTGGAAGATTTTCAGAAGGGAGGATGTAGGTTTGAAACCCGAGATGTCTCCTTTGGAACATGTAGAGGTGAGGGTTCTGCCTAAAGCTTCGACAACAATGATGAAAAGGAAAGGCGAGAGGGGGTCACCCTGTCTTAGCCCTTTGAAGCTCTTGAAATATCCTACAAGAGAGCCATTGACCAAAACAAAAAAATGGGTAGTAGAAATACAATCCTTGATGAGAGCAATCCACTTAGGATGGAAATCGAACCTAGACAACATGGAGAATATGAAGCTCTAAAAAA
This sequence comes from Wollemia nobilis, assembly GCA_028583015.1. NCBI lineage: Eukaryota > Viridiplantae > Streptophyta > Pinopsida > Araucariales > Araucariaceae > Wollemia > Wollemia nobilis. The sequence goes on along the minus strand of JAQPPZ010003056.1, from coordinate 1,148,206 downwards.
CTCTGTCAAAAGCCTTGTTCATGTCGAGCTTCAGGAGAAACCCATCCTTGCCACTTTTAGACATAGAATGGATAATCTCATGGATGGTGATAATGTTATCCGTTATAAGCCTCCCTTGGACAAAGCTACCTTGGTTAGGAGAAATGATGTGGGGGAGAATGGGTTTGAGTCTATTGACCAGGGCTTTGGTGAGAATTTTGTAAAGGACATTACAAAGGCTGATAGGACGAAAATCAGTGAGGGTACGGGCCTTGTTGACCTTAGGAATGAGGACCAGGAAAGTGGAGTTGATATCTTTGGGAATCTCCTTGCTCCGCTGCATATACTGGATGGCAGAAACAACATCCTCACCCACAATATCCTAGAACCGGTGGAAGAAAATTGGAGAAAAGCCATCAGGACCTGGGGCTTTCCACCTTGCATGGAAAAAATAGCATAAAGGACTTCTTCAGTCGAGAGTGGATTGATCAAACTTTGGTTATGTTCTATCGTGACCAACCTTGGGATGTTCTGGAGGAGGGCCAGATGTTTAGAAATCACACTCGGGGCTAGGGCCAAGAAAGTTTTCAAAGAAATTAGCAGCTTCTTTGATTTCAAAAATATTAGTTGTAACTTCCCCATTCTGCTAGATGAGCTCCTTGATTTTATTACACCCTATATGTCTAATGGTGGTGGCATGAAAACATTTGGTGTTAGAATCGTCTTCCTTGAGCCAGGTGACCCATGATTTTTATCTCCTGGAAGTTTCTTCACTTTTAAGAATGTTGTGGAAATCGATCAAAATGATATTTTATGTATCTTGAAGAGTGGGGTCACGATTATCTTGCTACATTGAAAGCTCGATACTGGTGAGTTGGGACTGAATTTGGTATTTTTTGTGGAATATGTTTTCGAATACCTCTTTGTTCCATTTTTTAAGCTTGAATTTGACATACCAGAGTTTGTTGCTAACCTGGACGGTTGGAGATCCAGAGAACTTGCGAGACCATCACAAGGAGATCAAAGATTTGAGATGAGGATCTTGAATCCACATAAATTCAAATCTGAAAGGCGACTTGAAGGGAGAAACCTGAGAGGAGTTATCCAGAAGTAGGGGATTGTGATAAAATCCAATCTTGGGCAACGATCGTAGGATAGCGTCACCAAACTTAGGGATAGCATTGGTCAAAATGAGGAAGCGATCAAGGTGAATCTGAATAAGTTGGTCCCCTTTCTTGTGGTTGCTCCATGTAAATATTGGTCCCCTGAAGTTAATATCCATAAGTTCGTTGTCATCCACGAAAGCTGCAAAGTGCTTATATGAATTACCAATGATTTGGGATCCCCTTTTTTTGTCAGTAGGGAACAGAGGGGAATTAAAGTCTCCTACCAGCATCCAAGCTTCTAAAGAGAAAACTTCCCTGAGTTGGCTTAGAGAATTCCATAAGAGGTTCCTCCTGGATGGGGAATTGGGAGCGTAGATGTTTGAGAGGACCCAATGATAACCATCCTCTTTGTTGAAAAACATGACATTCATGTAATTATCTGCTACAGACAACAAAGTCCCTTCAACTTTTGTAGGGTCCCACATACATAAAAGTCCACCTGAAGCTCCGTTGGTCGGGCTAACCAAAGATTCAGATTCCTTCCAAATAAAATTGGAGATGCAAGTAGCACTTTGAGAATCCAACTTAGTTTCTTGCAACAGAAAGATGGTGGATCTTAAGTCTCCCCTCACGGACTTAACCAAGCGTTGCTTGTTTCGACCATTGAGGCCTCTCATGTTCCATGAGAGGATCTTCATTTAGAAACTCTTGAAGATGTTCTCTTCCCTCTCCTAAGAGGTAGGGGAAGTTTGGATCTAGTTTCAACTGGTGTTTCCAAAGCTTTGCCCCGGAGGATGACATGTGTACCATTCACAATCTCATCCGAAGCTTCTTTGTTCCTTAGATCTTGAGGAGAGGGACGACCTCATTTTTTTCAGAGCCCACATCGACGTAGAGCTTCCTTTGGGTACGGTTAGGAGGGGGGTTGGGAGAGACAACGATGCCATGAGGGAAACCTGAGAGACTCTTAGGGGAAGGAGGAGGGCTTTTGGGGCGGGTGAAGATAGGGTTAATGGGGTTTGTGGTGGCATCATCGATAGAGAGGGGGAGAAATGGTTGGAGACTGGGATGGGAGGACTGTGAGGCGAAGAGAAAACGAGGTTTGGCAAAGGGAAAGCATTTGGCAAAAAAGGAGCATCAAAACCCTCATTCGCCAGAGCTTGACCAATAGTGCTAGGGGGGCGGGTCTCCATCAGCGGAGAAGAGGAGGGAGACGGGTATTTAAATTTTGATACTTCACTTTTTTTACTACAAGATAATATAACTAACCCCCAAGGGCTAGGTGGATTGGTAGTTGTGGCAAGACACTCACCAATCATTTGCTCTGAATCTTGTGAGTGTGCGCGAGACGAATTCTTAACGACCTGGTGGTCCTCTCATGTTAAATCAACAATAAATAAGGTGGTATGGATAATATCCAATTATAATGCCACTATATAATGATGATATAATAAAGAGAGACCTATTTCAATACTATATAACCTATTAAAAAAATAAAACAATAGCATTTACATTCAAACCTACACGTTAATACGTGTTTGTCTGCTCCAACACAAATGCAGAAGGATGTGAATAGTTGGCACAACCCCGTCCATATATTTTATATAGGCAAATCACCAACGACTGTTGCTTCAGTCTTGGTCATTAAAAAATACCATGTGCGGAATGACTGGTATTTGATCATTAAATAATACCATGTGCGGAATGACTGGTATTTGATCATTAAATAATACCATGTGCGGAGTGATTGGTATTTGGTAAATAAATTTGGTTGAATAATGTGAAGTACAACCTATTTGAATTTAAATATTCGCGGAGTGATTGGTATTTGGTAAATAAATTTGGTTGAATAATGTGAAGTACAACCTATTTGAATTTAAATATTCTAGATAAAAAATCTAAAGTGTCGTACAGAACGCTTTTCTTGTTGGACCAATTCGCGTAAAACCGACGCGTTTTATCAACACGCTTATCTGCTTGGACCAATTCGCTTAAGACTGACGCGTCTTAACAAAAGACGAATTTATCAAGTCAACTATCGTTATCTCACACGATTAAAACCTTTGAAAAAGGGGAGGTTGTACGAGCAGATGAATTCAATTAGGTATTCCTCGACCTCTGATAGTCTAGAAGTCCTGCACATTTTATATGAATTACAAGTAAACAGATTCAGTATAACGGGGTCATAATTGACCTTAAATTTTAGGGTCAACACAGAGGAATTTTCTTCTCAGAACCAATATTATATGTACGTGTTCTCTCCTTGCCCCTAAAATTTAGTGCACGATTGTCACACCCAAGCCGACATTGAAAGGAGCTCGAGCCTCTGAATTATGGTTATGAACGTTGGTGTAGGATTCTATATAACCTCCTATTGTTGTGAATGAATATCAATTGAAAGCTAGCTCGCAGATATGGCCATGGAGACATACAAGCTTTCAGCCCTTCTCTTTTCGCTATTAGTTTTAGTGCCTTATCAATCTTTCGGTGAGCGTAATTTTTTTGTTTTGTTTTAGCTACTAGTTTTCGCTACACATTTATGATTTGATTTCTTCTGTTCTGCAATGGATATAATGTTTTTGTTGGTGTATGTAGGGGCAAACTCTAATTTGTTCAGGGAATACATAGGCGCGTTGTTCACCGGTGTGAAATTCTCAGACGTGCCCATCAACCCTAACGTGGAGATGCACTTCATTCTCGCCTTCGCCATCGACTACACCTCATTGACCTCCCCTTCGCCTACAAACGGGGAATTCAACATCTTCTGGGACAACGGCACTCTGAGCGCGAGCGCCGTGCAGGCCATCAAAGCTCAAAATAGCAACGTGAAGGTCGCTCTCAGCTTGGGCGGCGCCAGCGTGGGCAGTGCAGATGCGGAGTTCGCGCCATCGTCGGTGTCGTCGTGGGTGAGCAACGCCGTGTCGTCGCTCACAAATATAATTCAGGAATACCACCTGGATGGCATTGACATCGACTACGAGCACTTCCAGGCGGACAACGATACCTTCGCGGAGTGCATCGGGCAGCTGATCACTACCCTCAAGAAGAACAACGTTATCTCCTTCGCCTCCATCGCCCCCTTCGACGATGACGACGTACAGTCGCATTACAGCGCGCTGTGGAGCAAGTATGCCAGCGTGATAGATTATGTGAATTTCCAATTCTATGCTTACGATTCGAGCACCACTGAGTCGCAGTTTATCCAACACTACAATGATCAGGAGTCTCGGTATAACGGAGGGAAAGTGCTGGTGAGTTTTACCACGTCGGGTAGCGGAGGGCTGTCGCCTGCCAATGGCTTCTTTGACGCATGCACAACGCTGAAAAACAGTGGGAAGTTGGAAGGCATCTTTGTTTGGTGCGCTGACAGTTCGCTGTCGAATGGTTTCGAATACGAGAAGCAAGCCCAGGCTCTATTGGCGGGATCATGATTCCCGAATGACTATTAATTGCTCATAGCAAGATGGGATCTTCTCCAGTTATGTTTGTCAATAAGATGAGAACGAGACAACCAATAACAATAAATAAAAATCTAAGTAGAAGTTATTTATTTATTTATTTAATTTTGATTATATATATATTTATTTATATCTTTAGTTGATATTGTGTTTTTATACAAGTTATTTATTTTTAATAACATATTTTTATATTAAAATTTCGACAAATAAAACTATAAGATTTTAGTTTAATTATATATGTTGACTTTTATTTATTTCAAAATTATTATTAATTTTTTTATTTTATTTAGATTAAATGTTTAAGATTTTCTTCTTATAGAATAAATTAATGGTTAAAAAATGTTGAACACTTACTAAAATTTTTATGTAGGTCTATAGATAAATAGATGACTTATTTTATATATTTTTGTATTAGTTAAATTATAATTAAGGTTATGTTTTTTAATAAGAATAATATTAAACATGTTATTTGATTTTGATAAAGATAGAGATATTATGAGAAGACAGAGATTTAAAATCACCTTGAGAAAGAAAAAAATAATGTTTAATTTTTCTATTATCTTAAATTTTAAACAAGTGTTTGACCAAGATTAAGTATAAGAGAATTTAGAATGCTCCATTTCCTAGAAGAATTTAATGAAGATGACCTTTCTAATGTAAGGAGTGACAAGTTTTGAATTAATTACTTACCTTTCTAATGTAAGGATTGAGATGTTCTTATGGAAATATCCCAATGATATGCCCACAATTCACTTCAGAGACATGAATTTGAATCATAGAAAAGAAGTCCCATATTATTATATCCAATAAATATGACCATCAATTATATTAACTATTATTATATTACTAGTTATACTTAACATTAAAAAATATAAATATTTTTGAAATGAAAAAAAAAATATATAAATAACCTTAAAACAAAGATGCCTTTCATTCCATACCAAATATCCTATGGAATATGAAAACATGTTAAGTGCAAATGCCACATATCCTTTGGAATATGAATACATGTTAGGAAAAAAACAATTGAAGAGGTACACTTAATACAGGAAAAAAATTGAAGAGGTACACCTAAATATCTTATAATTTTAATTGGGTCTTCGTTTAAAGACATACTAACTTAAGAATAAATTTTAAAATTATTTAAATTATATTTAATCATAAAAAAATATAAACATATGAGGGAAGTAATATGAAGCGTAACATTTAGATGATTTATCCATGGAAATATCAGTCCACTCAAAATTATATATTCTCTCCAACACAAATGCTGAACCATGTGAATAGTTGGCACAACTCCGTCCATATATTTTATATAAGCAAATACCATCGCCAACAACTGTTGCTTCAGTCTTTATGGCCATTAAAAATACCATATGTGGAATGACAGGCATTTTGCTAACAATTTTGGTTGAAGTAATGTAAACGAAAAGTAAGTCCGATCGCACCGGGCTTGTTAGAAATTGGGCATCATTCTTTTTCCCAAGTGCGCTTTTCTAACCAAACGATCATGAGATTGGCCGGCATCCAGTCCTTTAAGCTTTTGAAAAGCTTTGATTTGGGACCATATACCACGGGTCTCACCCTGATCGAACGGAGCTCTGGTTCGTAAAGTGTCCTTCAGCTGTGTGGAGATAGCGTCCGGTCGCAGAAATGACCTCTCCCCTTTCGCATGAAGTAAAAGCGCGCTCTCTAATTTTAAAGGGGTAGACTCGTTCTATCGGTAAACGGCATTGATTCCCTTTGGATCGATAGATAGGCGAGAGGGAAATCCGGTTTTTCTGTGATTCGAATTTAAATATTTTAAATAAGACTCTAGCCACTGGAGTGTCGGCCAGAAACAATAGCCATTGTTTTTTTTTGGATTTACATTCTGTTCATTACCCACGCTTTTCCTGTTGGACCAATTCGCGTAAAACCGACACGCTTTTCTGGTAGGACCGATTCGCCTAAAACTGACGCCTCTTAAAGAGACGCATTTAGCAAGTCAAGTAATGGTAGCTCACCGGATTAAAACCTTTGTAAAAGAGGATTTGGTACAAGCAGATCAATTCAATTAGGTATTCATTGACCTCTGATGGTCTGGAAGTCCTCCACGTTTTATATGAAATACAAGTAAACAGGATTCCGTCAGCAGGGGTCATATTGGACCTTAAATTTTAGGGTCAACACAGAGGAATTTTAGGGTCATATTGAGCTTAAATTTTAGTCCCTTATTCATCTTTGGGTAAGCTTATTTATTTATTTATTTTTCTTTTCAATATAATTATAAATAATTAGGATTTCATTTTTTTTGTAATTGGCAAATATTAATTAATTGTTTTATTTGTAATGTTCAAAGATTTGAGAAGATAAAAGAAGTGGGCAAACAGTTAGGTTTTCGATATAGAAACTGCATCTAAATGTTTTGTGCTCTTATTAAATGTATCAATGTTCTTGAATGTATCATCATGATAATCATAATCAAAATGATCCTTCTTCCTCCGTTTTGTTACCAGTATTGAGTTTGGGTATCTTGTTTATGTAAATGATTGTTTTTTGTTTGGTGCTTTATTTTTGGTTGCTTTGTTTTGCAGGTCTTGTTTTCAACAATTGGTATCAGAGTTAGTGTGGAAGCTCGGAGTTGGCGTTGATGTTAGAAGTCCCAAGCATTTGCAAAATGGTTTAGAGGAATGTTGGAGCAATGAACAAGACTCTAACATTTGAATGATAAGATCATAGGCTAGTTCAATAAGGAACCATAAACTTCTAGTTGGTTCATACCTTTAATAGGGTATGAGAGTTGAAGCAATCAAAATTAAAAAGAAAAAAGAAAAAAAGAAGAGGTAAAATATGGAAGAGAAAGAGTAGCAGCAAGAGTATACCCAAAGGAAAAAGGGGAGAGTGATGAAAAAAAATAAAAATAATATTTTTTTTTTGAAAAAATGCTTCTATGTTTGTGTGATTAAAATCAGTTGTGGATTCTGGTTAATATTGATAAAGACCTCCCAAGTTCACTAGAGCTTATTTCCAATCGCGACACTTGGACCCAGTCTATTATTTAAGAGAACAAGCCCTAGGCCTGCTAGGGGTGCGGGAAGGTTGGTCATCAGAAGATTGCTTGCCCTCAGTGTCAAGATTCACGCCCAAGTTAGGTGAACCTCAAGAGATGGAGGGAGGGCAAGTGGGAGCCAAATAAGGAGATCAAGAAAATTTGAAAGAGAAAGTCTCTTCCCTTGTTCCTTAGTTTAATTTGCTTCTTTGGAGGCTAGAGGGGACAACTCCATAGAAAGAGCTCTGCTTCCTTCAAATATTTTCGCTGGAGAGGAAGAATTGTGCAAAAACCTGATCAAGGTGAGTGAGGAGCCCCTTGAGGTAGATGATAATGTTCAAATCCCTAAGATTGGCAAAGATGCAAAGAAGGTAAGTCTATCTAGTCTCATTCTCCAAAATACCTTTGACTACCTTACTGCAGAGGAAGTGATTCAACAGATAATGGAAATTCCATCATCCTCCCCTAGCCTTGTTCTGGAGAAGGGCTCCCCTATTCATAAAACTAGGAGCTATCAGGAGACTTGTTGTGATACTGAGGTTAAAAAAACATGGGAAGGTCTAGTAAGAGGGTTATCAAATCTGAAGTAGCCATTGGAACCCAAATCTATTTAAGTTTGAAAAAAAGATTGAGTATTAGGTGTAGGAGTAGACCACTCAGACTAGATAGTTTTAAAATCTCCCCACCCAGGGATGGGTGAGATGAAGTCCCCTGTATTTTTCTTGAGGATGAATATCAGTGGTCTCTTTGACCCTTCTAATCAAGGTGTCATCAGTATTTTTATTTTTCGTAATGCGATGTGGTAAGATGCTGGTTTTGCGACCGATCTGGACCTCTTTCTTCTTTGTCTAGAGAATTTTTTCTCAATGGCTATTGTTGAGGTCAGACCCTTGATGTTTTTTAGCGGTTCATTTTTTGGCCCTTCTCTCCATTTCTAGGCTAGAGCAGGAAGGCGGTATTTCACTGATCAGAGTTTGCAATCCTATTTTTGGTTTTTAGTTTCTAGTTTTGTTTGACAATATTGGAATTCAGAGTTGTTTTCAAATTTGAAGCTTTTTTCTAGGCAAGATTTTTAAGTGGTTATTAGTTTTTCCTTTGGAAATTTAATATTTTATTTAGGGAGATCTCCGCCTCGAGATGAGTTCTTGACCCCTTTTTTTGGGTTGTCAGTAGAGTGCCTTCAATGCAAATGCTTCTGTACTTTTTGTAGGTTGGTAGGGTGATTAGATCTAGTTCCTTTATCCAGTCATAAGTCTTTGTTGGTGGCTAATACCTTTTGGGGTTTGTTGGTTGTAAGTCTCCATTTGGAGCTTGATGTTAGGTTGTGGGATCCTCTCAAAACCCTCACATTTTCAATTAATATTTTTTTTTTTGTTGTGGATTTGTTAATGTCCTCTTTTTGTAGTGAGACTATGTTCAAAGTCTCTAGTTTGACATATTCATTCTATGTCTTCGTTAAGTGAGTGAATTTGTTAGAAATTGCATGTTAATGTTGTTTCTAATTTGGTGAATGAATTTGTTGAAATTCATTTTGGGGTGTCAACCAGTAGAGACACCATTTCCTTACTTGTTGCAGAATGAATTTGTTGAAAATTCATTTTGGGTATAGTCACAGACACCATTTTATTGTGTGATGCACTTGGAATGTTGGATACATCATGACCAAAAAAATAGGGTGGTTTGAAAAATTACAATGACCAAAGGGTGGATGTTGCAATTTGAAAAAATGGAAAAAATTTTGTTTGAGAAATTACAAAAACATTGGAACATTAAGCATTAAGAGAAAGATTGTTAGAAAATATAAAATAATTATTTTATTTGTAATGCTTAAGGATTTGATAAAATAAAAGAAGTAGCACTTTGGTGCTCAGCCCCAAGCAGCCAGTTAGATTTGAGCAAACTAATATCATCATAATCATAATCAAAATGACTTTTTCTCCTCCGTTTTATTTATTAGCATGGTTAAATTTGGTTAAGTTTGGGTATATTGTTTATCCAAATGGTTGTTGTTAATTTGGTATTCTATTTTGGATTGCTTTATTTAGCAGTCCTATTTTCAACAAGTGTATGTAGGGGCAAACTCTTATTTGTTCTAAGGAATACAGAGGCGCGTTGTTCACCGGTGTGAAATTCTCAGACGTGCCCATCAACCCTAACGTGCGCATGCACTTCATTCTCGCCTTCGCCATCGACTACACCTCATTGACCTCCCCTTCGCCTACAAACGGGGAATTCAACATCTTCTGGGACAACGGCACTCTGAGCGCGAGCGCTGTGCAGGCCATCAAAGCTCAAAATAGCAACGTGAAGGTCGCTCTCAGCTTGGGCGGCGCCAGCGTGGGCAGTGCAGATGCGCAGTTCGCGCCATCGTCGGTGTCGTCGTGGGTGAACAACGCGGTGTCGTCGCTCACAAATATAATTCAGGAATACCACCTGGATGGCATTGACATCGACTACGAGCACTTCCACGCGGACAACGACACCTTCGCGGAATGCATCGGGCAGCTGATCACGACCCTCAAGCAGAACAACGTTATCTCCTTCGCCTCCATTGCTCCCTTCGACGACGACGACGTACAGTCGCATTACAGCGCGCTGTGGAGCAAGTATGCCAGCGTGATGGACTATGTGAATTTCCAATTCTATGCTTACGATTCGAGCACCACTGAGTCCCAGTTCATTTAATACTACAATGATCAGGAGTCTCGGTATAGCGGAGGGAAAGTGCTGGTGAGTTTTACCACGTCGGGTAGCGGAGGGCTGTCGCCTGCCAATGGCTTCTTTGACGCATGCACAACGCTAAAAAACAACGGGAAGTTGGAAGGCATCTTTGTTTGGTGCGCTGACAGTTCGCTGTCGAATGGTTTCGAGTACGAGAAGCAAGCTCAGCCTCTCTTGGCCGGATCTTGATTCCCGAATGCCTCTTAAATGCTCTTAGCATTATGGGATCTTCTCCAGTTATGTCCGTCAATAAGATGAGAATCTTTCGCTGGAAAGTCACGCGAGAACCAATAACAATAAATAAAATTCTAAGTAGAACGAAGATAAATCATAAAATTATACAATATGTTTTTTTCCTTTTTATCAGAAGTTATTTATTTACGTGTTTATTTTAAACGTACATTTTCCCTTGAATAATTATAGATCTCTAGACACTTGGAATTACAAGATTTTAATGTTTTAATTATATATGTTGACTTTTCTTTATCTCAAAATTATTATTAATTTTTTCTTTTATTTAGATAAAATGTACCATATTTTTTAATGGTTAAAAATGTTGAACAGTTTTAATGTAGGCCTATGGATAAATAGATGACTTATTTTATATATTTTTGCATTGATTAAAGATTGTTGAAATAAACATAATATTAAACATGTTATTTGATTTTGACAAAGACAAGGATATTATAAAAGAAGGCATATATTTAAAATCATCATGAGAAAGAAAAATATAATGTTTAGTTGTTCTCTTATCTCAAATTTGAAATAAGTGTGATCAAAATTAAGTATAAGAGACTTTACAATGAAGAGGACCTTTCTATTATGAAGATTGACAAGTTTTGAATTAGCTATTTACCCATCATCCTGCGTTATCTTGGAAAGTTAAAGAGATAAAGATGGTGATTACATACCACCAAAGTTAAAATGGAGTGTCTTCTTTAAATTAATGGAAATGAGTAAAGAAGGGTAAATACCTATACAAAGAAATGCTAATGAATGGTTATGAAATGGGAAAGGAAACCCTTATAAATAGGGTTTTTAAGGAAATAAATTTTTATTTAAGAAATTAAAATTATGAATGATAAATAAATTTTAACCTCTTAAGCATCAAGATGATAATCAAATGATAAAAAAGTAATATCATGTTCGAGTTTCATGATTACAAATAATTAAAAGACACTTCAAAAAATAAAGAGAATTGCAAAAAAGTATAAGTTATATCCGATCCTTATTTCAACTGATATTTTCGTAATTTAAATTTGTTAACATATTTGTATGGGGACCAGCTAGTGAAAACTGATATCCTCAAAATTTAAATTTGTTAACATATTTGTATGGGGACCAACTAGTGAAGTATTAGTGGTTTTAGTTAGTTTATCTATGCATAGGCAATTGTCCAAATTCAAACATGTTTTACTTTATATAAAAATCAATAAATATACATAAAAATAATGTTAGAAAATCTCCTTCATAATTTTTTATTTTTAACCCCAAAATATAATGAATAAATTGGTATTTAAATTTTGATACTTTACTTTTTTTTACTGCGAAATAAGATGACATACTAGTGATTTGCTTCATAATATTTCAAGTAGGAAAACACTAACCAAATAAAAAATAACTCAATTATACATATTCTATTCTCCATATAGAGTCATAAATGTATGTTGCAACGTTGTTAGGAAAAAACTAAGAAATAAATTTTTCTTTTTAACTTTGGTGGTTTTGTATTTATATTATAAGGTTTAACAATAATATGATAAAAAATATCAGTTTAATCAAAAAAAAAAAAAAAAAATTATATATATATATATATATATATATATATATATATATATAAAATACTCTAAAAATATTAAATATGATATAAATGTTATTATGGGAATATCTTAAAGATATGTTGGTGTTCCATCTCCTTGACCTTAATTTGAATCATAAAAAGAAAGCCTCGTATTGTTATACTAAAAAAAAGTGACCATCAATTATATAACCTATTATTATACCACACATTATACTTCTCATTACAAAAATAAATAAATATTATAAATATTTTTTAAATAAAAATAAAAAAATAAAAAAATATGAATAATCACATATGTCTTTCATTCCATACCAAATATCCTGTGGAATATGAAAGCATGTTATCCTAGGAATATGAAAGCATGTTAAGTGCAAATGCCACATATCCTTTGGAATATGAATGGATGTTACGAAATTTTTTTGAAGAAGTACACCTAAATTTCTTATAAATTTAGTTAGGTCTTCGTTTGAAGACATTCTAACTTAGAATAAATATTAGCACGCGATGAATGATTTATCGATGGAAATATAAGTCCACTCAAAATAATATGAATAGTTGGCACAACTCCGTCCATACTGTTGCTTCAGTCTTTATGGCCATTAAAAATACCGAATAGTTGGCACAACTCCGTCCATACTGTTGCTTCAGTCTTTATGGCCATTAAAAATACCATATGCGGAATGACAGGCATTTTGCTAACAATTTTGGTTGAAGTAATGTAAACGAAAAGTCAGTCCGATCGCACCGGGCTTGTTAGAAATTGGGTATCATTCTTTTCCCAAGTGCGCTCTTCTAACCAAACGATCCTGCCTGGGTGCGTTCTGAGATTGGCCGGCGTCCAGTCCTCTAAGCTTTTGAAAAACTTTGATTTGGGACCATATACCACGGGTCGCACCCTCATCGGACGAAGCTCTGGTTCGTAAAGTGTCCTTCAGCTGTGTGGAGATAGCGTCCGGTCGCAGAAAAGACCTCTCCCCTTTCGCATGAAGTAAAAGCGCGCTCTCTATTTTAAAAGGGGCAGGCTCATTCTATCGATAAACGGCATTGATTCCCTTTGGATCGATAGAGAGGCGAGACGGAAATCCGTTTTTCCTGTGATTCGAATTTAAATATTTTCAATAAGAGTCTAACAACTAGAGTGTCGGACAGAAACAATAGCCATTGCATTTTTGGAATTACATTATGTTCACTACCCACGCTTTTCCGGTTGGACCAATTCGCATAAAACCGACACGTTTTATCAACACGCTTTTCTGGTAGGACCAATTCGCCTAAAACTGACGCGTCTTATCAAGAGACGCATTTATCAAGTCAAGTAACGGTGGCTCCCCGGATTAAAACCTTTGAAAAAGAGGATTTGGTACAAGTAGATCAATTCAATTAGGTGTTCATTGACCTCTGATCGTTTGGAAGTCCTCCCTTTAGGTAGATGATAATGTTCAACTCCTTAAGATTGGCGAAGGTGCAAAGAAGGTAAGTTCGCCTAATCTCATTCTCCAAAATACTTTCCACTACCTTGCTGGAGTGGAAGTTGTCATTCAACAGATAATGGAAAGTCCATCATCCTCCCCTGGCCCTGTTGTAGAGAAGGGCTCCCCTAGTCCTAAAGCTAGGAGCTATCGGACGACTTTGTTATGATATAAAGGTTAAAAGAAAGATGGGAAGGTCCAGGAAGAAGGTTATCAAATCGAAAGCAGTTATTGGGATCCAACCTTGTTTGAGTCTGTAAAGAGATTAAGTATTAGGTGTAGGATTAGACCACTCAGAGTGGATAGTTTTAAAATCTCCATACCCAAGGATGGGTGAGATGAAGTTCAATGTAATTTGCTTGAGGATGAACATTAGTGGTCTTTTTGACCCTTCTAATCAGGGGCTTCAGATTTTTGTTCAAAAGTTTTGTTTTTGGATTTCTCTTCATCAGGGTGTCATAAGTGTTTTTGTTTTTCGTAAGGCGATGTGGTAATATGCTGGTTTTGCGACCGATCTGGACCTCTTTCTTCTTTGTCTCATTAGCGGAAATTTTTTCTCAATGGCTAATGGCTATTGTTGAGGTCAGACCCTTGAAGTTTTTCAACGGTTCAATTTTTTGGCCCTTCTCTCCATTTCTAGGCTAGAGCAGGAAGGCGGTAGTTCGCTGATCAGAGTTTGTAATCATATTTTTGGTTTTCAGTTTCTTTAGGGAGATTTCTGCTTCTAGATGAGTTCTTGAGCCCTTTTTTTGGGTTGTCAGTAGGGTGCCTTCAGTGCAAATGTTTTTGTACTTTTCATAGGTTGATAGGGTGATTGGATCTAGTTTCTTTATCCAGTCATAAGTTTTTGTTGGTGGATAATTCTTTTTGGGGTTTGTTGATTGTATGTCTCTATTTGGAACTTGATGTATTAGGTTGTAGGATCCTCTCAAAACCTTCACCTTTTCAATTAATAAAAAAAAAATTGGTTGTGGATTTGTTAATGCCTTCTTTTTGTAGTGAGACTATGCTCAAAGTCTCTAATTTGGCATTTATCATTCTAAGTCTTAGTTAAGTGATTTAATTTGTTAGAAATTAAATGCTAATATTGTTTTTAATTTTGTGAATGAATTTGTTGAAATTTATCTTGGGGTGTCAACCATAAGAGGCACCATTTCCTTACTTGGTGCAGAATGAATTTGCTGAAAATGAATTTGTCATTCATTTTTTTGTGATGCACTTAAAATGTTGGAGGACACATCATGACCAGAAAAATAGGATGGACTTTACAGTTTGATAGCATAGAGAAAGATTTATTTGAGAAATTACAATAACTAGAAAAATAGGGTGGATGTTGCATGGCTAAAGTTTTGTTTGAGAAATTATAAAAAGATTGGAACCTTGAACATTAAGTGGAAGATTGTTGGAGAATATTAATTAATTATTTTATTTGTAATACTTAAAGATGTAATAAGATAAAAGAAGCAATTAGGTGCTCAGCCTCAAACAGCCAGGTATTTTGCATTTAACTGTTTTGTACTCTTAAATATATCAATATTGTTAAATATCATCATGATCATAATCAAAATGATTTGAATATCATCATGATCATAATCAAAATGATTTGAATATCATCATGATCATAATTAAAATAATTTTTCCACTGAGTTTTATTACCATTATTAAATTGAATTTAGGTATCTTGTTTATGTAAATGATTGTTATTCGTTTGATGTTCTATTTTGAATTGCTTTAAACTCTAATTTGTTCAGGGAATACATCACCGGTGTGAAATTCTCAGACGTGCCCATCAACCCATGCACTTCATTCTCGCCTTCGCCATCGACTACACCTCATTGACCTCCCCTTCGCCTACAAACGCGGAATTCAACATCTTCTGGGACAACGACACTCTCACCGCGAGCGCCGTGCAGGCCACCAAAGCTCAAAATAGCAACGTGAAGGTCGCTCTCAGCTTGGGCGGCGCCAGCGTGGGCAGTGCAGATGCGCAGTTCGCGCCATCGTCGGTGTCGTCGTGGGTGAGCAACGCGGTGTCGTCGCTCACAAAAATAATTCAGAAATACAACCTGGATGGCATCGACATCGACTACGAGCACTTCCAGGCGGACAACAACACCATCGCGGAGTGCATCGGGCAGCTGATGGCGACCCTCAAGCAGAACAACGTTATCTCCTTCGCCTCCATTGCTCCCTTCCACGACGACGACGTACAGTCGCATTACAGTGCGCTGTGAAGCAAGTATGCCAGCGTGATAGATTATGTGAATTTCCAATTCTATGCTTACGATTCGAGCACCACTGCGTCGCAGTTCATCCAATACTACAATGATCAGCAGTCTCGGTATAGCGGAGGAAAAGTGCTGGTGAGTTTTAGTACGGAGGGTAGCGACGGAGGGCTGTCGCCTGCCAATGGCTTCTTTGACGTACGCACAACGCTGAAAAACAGCGGGAAGTTGGAAGGCATCTTTGTTTGGTGCGCTGACAGTTCGCTGTCAAATGGTTTCGAGTACGAGAAGCAAGCTCAGGCTCTCTTGGCAGGATCTTGATTCCCGTATGCCTATTAAACGCTCTTAGCATTATGGAATTTCTCCAGTTATGTCCGTCAATAAGAGAATCTTTTGCTGGAGAGTCACGAGACAACCAATAACAATAAAAAAACTAAGTAGAACAATCACAAAATCACATAATAGATTTTTTTCCCTTTTTTTAATAAACGTCCATTTTGCCTCGAATAATTATAGATATATTTATGTTACGAGATTTTAATGTTTTGCTTATGTATGTTAGACTTTATTTATCTCAAAATTATTAATATTTTCTTATAAAATAAATTAATTGTTAAAAAATTAATACTTATTGAAGTTTTTATGCAAGTCTGTGAATAAATAGATGATTTTATTTTATATATTTTTGTATTGGTTAAAATATGATTAAGATTGAGTGTTTAAATAAGAAAAATATTAATCATGTTATTTATTTTTTTCTATTAAACATCTGGAACTTTATATTAAAACAAACTATTACATCAAAAGCTCATAGCATCATAATAGGCTAAAACCAAGAACTACAGATAACTGGAAGGATTCCAGTCATAACAACTATAAAACAGTCATAGAGTGTTGTTGTTTTTAACATACAAAGCGTTACATCTTATAACAAAATTACAAAACCATTTATATACATCAAGATCATGAATATCATCAAACATGGAGCATATAGCCCAATCATTTGTCTTCAATTGATCCAAGTCCTCAAAAACTTTCTTTGATTTGCAGCTGCCCTTCAATGTCCATAGCGACCTGTTGACCTGCAATAAGATTTTGAAGCGTATGAGTCTCAAATGAGACCCAGTAAGATTTCTACAATGCTGCTGAAAAACTTCATCGTTACGAGATCTCCATATCATCCATAAAATTTTAGAGGATAGAATGAGCCAAAATAGATTATAAGTTTTTTGCAACTGCTGAATATGCCCACAAACAACTTGCATTTTAAACTCAATTGAGTTACAATTCCAGCCAAGAATACCAGAGCAGAAAAGAAGCCATATTTCTTTAGCATATACACAATCAAAAAAGATATGACAAATAGTCTCCGAAACTTTACATAAAGAGCATATAACCAAACTGTTAGGATCAACCATAGTAGGCAGCCTGTATAACATAAGAAGCCATCTAAAAAAACTTTTTTTGGTTCAAGATGCCTGGACCATATATGCTGCAGAATAAAAGAGTAATGACTAATAGATAAACTGAAACCCCATTTAGTGATAATGTGTTGATAAATAATATCCGTATTAGTAAGCATAAGATACAGTTGCTTCGGCTTAGGCTTTATGAATTTAGAACCATCATTCCAATAGATAAAATCAAAAATCTGCTGCTCATCAAAAACAAATTCAGGATTGATCAGTTGTCTAAAACATTTTTGAAGCACAGAGTAAGTTCTCTGCTGGGAATCAGGCAGATGAAATTCTTGTTTCAACATTTCCCAAGACTTCAAACCAGTAGGACATAGAATATGCTCAAAAAAATAGATACCATTTTGAGCCCAACTACGAGCTGAACAACCCTGTAAAAGGGCTAAAGGCTTATTTTTATGTTTCAAGTTCCACCAAACAGAACTCTTCACATATATTTTAAAGCTAGAATTTATAGGCTGAAACCAACCCTGCAAATTAGATCTCACATGTTGCCAAGCTTTCCAGATAGTTCTAAAAACAACTGAACCAGCTGGAACACTACTAAAAGTGCCAAAAAGAACATCAGAAAAGGATAATCCATGCCAAAACTTCCTTTTGTGAGGAACAACAGCACAAATATTATGCCTAATTAAAACTTTCCATGGTTCCACACCATTAATGCACTTCATTATCCATTTAACAGCAAGAGTCATACCCTGTTTACGCAAGTCAATTAAACCCAAACCTCCTCTGAATTTGCATAAAGCAACCCAATCCCATTTAACCATATGCCTTTTCTTAATCCCATAATCACCAGCCCACAGGAACTGTTTAATATATTTTTGAATTTCAAAAATTTGATTAGCATTAAAAGACCAAACTGAAGCATAATAAACAGTATAGGAGGATAAGATCTTTTGATAGATCTGAAACCTGCCAGCCAAAGAAAGTTGTTTATTCTTCCATTTATCCAGTTTTAGAACAACTTTCTCCTTGACCCAACTCCACATATCCCTTAAATTGGGTTGAACAACAAAAGGTATCCCAAGATATCTTACCTGAACATTAGGTCCACACCATTGAAGCTCATATTTGTTCAACCAAATAGGAGGATTAAAATCCCAACTCAAAATTTTGGACTTAGCATTAGAGATTTTAGCTCCAGAAGCATTGCAAAAAAGATCCAGTTTATGAAAAATATTAGCAAAATTATCCTCCACTAACTCCACAAAAAGCGTAGTATCATCCGCAAATTGCATATTAAGAAGCTCTTGAGAAGAAGGTAAACTAACACCTCTAATAGAAGGACCCAACGAGTTATCTCTTAACAAGTAATAGAGAAGGTCATTAGCAATAACAAACAATGCAGGAGCAAGGGGACAACCCTGCCTGATTGATCTTTGCAAAACAATAGGATTAGATAAACTCCCATTAACTTCAATCCGCGTAACAACATCAGTCATAAGAGTTTTAACCATTCTGCAAAAATTGTCAGGGAACCCAAAAGCAACCAAAACAACCATAATATACCCCCATTCTATTCTATCATAAGCCTTCTCAAAATCAAGAAGAATCATGCCAATATTTTGACCAGACCTACGAGCCCAATCCATAGCCTCCCATCCAGTAATCAGATTTTCCAGAATATATCTACCTTTGATAAAACCGGTCTGGGTAAAATTGATAAATTTAGGTAAAATATCCACCAATCTAAGTGCCAAAATTTTTGCCAATATCTTATAAGAGACATTCAAAAGAGTAATAGGCCTCCAATTCTTAATAAAAGTTTTGTCTCCATCTTTAGGAAGAAGTCTGATAACCCCTGAGTTAATAATGCTACCTAAAGAACCACGCTTAATAGCCTCATCATACACCTTCTGTAAATCCTCACAAATCCAATTACTATACTTCTTATAGAACTCAATAGGCAGCCCATCAGGTCCAGGCGCCTTATCACTATTTATAGCTTTAATGGCTTTGCAAATTTCATCACAAGAGATCGGCTTGTCCAGAATTTCAGCCTCTTGATGGGTAATTTTCCTCGAAATAAGAGAACAACAAATATTCCTATCTCTAACCCGAGAAGAGTCATCTTCAGAAGAGAAAAGAGAGGAGTAAAACTGATGAAATATCTCCTTTATTTTATCCTCATCAGTAACCAACTGATTTCCATCAGAGATAGAATGGATATGAACTTTATGAGTCTTTTCCTTCAGATAATCAAAATAGAATTTGGTACCCCTGTCGCCCATTTTTAACCAATTCATTCTAGCTCTAGTTCTCTGACCATTAATTTTCTTAACTTGAAAGTTTCTAAGCTCCTCCTTGATCCTGATCAACTCCATCTGCAAGTCAATATTGCTAGGCTGAAGCTGAAGAGCAAATTCTGTTTGTAAAAACTGCTCATTCAAAAGGACCTCTAACCTCTTATTGGCTTTGGCTCTAAGTCTTCCAACAGTTTGAAAGGTTTTAGTCCAACTTTTCACATTGCAATTCCATCTATCAATGGCTGAACAATGCTTAAAGCAAACTCTATTAAGCTCCCTTATAGTAAAAATAGCATCAGAACAGTCCTGAAGGTCCAATAATGAAGTGTTCAAGATAAACTTGTTATATTTGCTAGTCGGCTTAGAAAAAGCTCTCGACAATCTCAAATTAACCATAATAGGAAAATGGTCAGAAAAGGCAGTAGGAAGGACATTAATTTTGCTGCCATTAGCAAAGTAATCAAAACTAAAAAAATTGCTATTAGCATAGGCTCTGTCCAATCTGCAATATATCCTATTATTACCCTTTTGCATATTACACCATGTGTACCATAGACCGGGATGATTAGCCCTTTGACCCAACAGAGGATCACAAAGGCAAAAATGGGCCTTAACTTTAGACCAAAAAAATTGTTCCTCTCTTTTCCATTCAAAAATTGCCCCACCTTGTTTATCATCACAATGTTCCACCATATTAAAATCCCCCATGAGAAGCCAGGGCAGATTGGGTAAACCCAACAACCATTGCCATAACAAACATCTACTTTTGTAGTCATTAGGTGCATAAATAGAACATACACCAAAAGCAGAGTTCTCATCATTTAGAATAACCCAAACAATAGAGTTGCACGGAGAACATCCATGATTGACAACCTTCAAAGACCATTGTAAAGACAGCATAAGGGCAGAGCCACCCCTACCAGGGCAATGATCTGTATAATATGCAGAAGAATCCTTCCAAATAGCATTTAAAGTTGCACGAAGTTTAAAACCTGTGGCTTTTATCTCATGAAGCATAATACAATCAAGAGAACCAACAAAATTCACCAGATTTCTAACAGAATATTTCCTATCTGGGGATTCAAGACCCCTAACATTCCAGCTCAGACACTTAAATGTCATTAATATCAGAGACAGGAGAATTTTTACCTCTAGCAAGGCATTTTAAACTTCTTAAGGATTTACCCATACTATTAACATCAGAAGAACGCCTGCGTTTCTTCTTTTCAACTTTTTCCCACCCTGAACTACCAGGAGCAAGCACGTCATCCTCTGTAACATCACAAACAGAGCCTGAAGGCTCACTGCTAATATGAGTGTTAGCATCAGAGAACTCTTCATTGACATCCTTTTCTGGTATACTAGTTGAATCCCCTTTAATTGGTTCTTTATTATTGTAATACTCTGCAACCCTAGCATTAATAGAAGATAGGGCTAATTTTTGGGCACTTAATCTACCCTCAAACTGTATGTGACCACCAACAATAGAATTATTGCCACTCAATCCCTCTTCCACACTATGCCTGATAGTATTAGGAGCGGCCAACTGAGTAATAGAGTCCCCATTTTTGCCAATTCTATTATTCAGTTCCCCGCACATAATAGAATCATCCACAACAGGGGCGACATAATGAGTAAAAGAGGAATCAAAATTAATCACTGTTTCACTATTGTGTTTATTCAAAACATCCAATACATCCTTTTCTGTGTTTAAAATAGACTTACCAAGTAGATTGTTCTTATGTACAACATCACCCAAAATTATCTCATTATCCATAACTGTTTTATCTTGCATCATAGATGTTCCAGGTATTTTTACCCTTTTATCTTTACTACCAAAAACAAAAACAGATTTATTCTGAGAAAAAGAAAGACTGCCAGGTGAAGAAACCCCAGATCCAGACTCAACATTGGCCGCGACAGAGCCAAAAATACTTTGACCATGCACATAATCAACATTATTATTATTCAGCTCAGGAGACCTGGCCGGAGTACCATGCTTATTTACACCTTCATTATTTTTTTGCCCACTGGAAGACAAACCAGGATTTAAATTTTGTTTCCTTGCTAGCAAAACTGGACAATTTTTTTGGAGGTGCCCCTCACGTCGACAGATAAAATAGGCGTTGATTCCACCTAGAATCTCAACTTGGCAAACAGATTTAATATCCCCAAAATCCAATTCAATTTCATGTGGAAAGTCAATGCCAGGAGTAATAGACAGAAGGACGCGAGCGTCCGTGTGCATGAGAGGAGAACGAGACTCCTCAACCCTCAGAACTCTGCCAAACGGTGATAAAAATTGAGATAAAAAACACCAAAGTACAGGTGGAACATTCTTTATGATTACCCATTTGGGATATGAAACGAAAAATAATTCCTCATTTAACAGATTGGGAGACCAGGGCACAACCCTAAACACCGAGCTCCCTACAGACCAATATTGTTTTTGAACCACCTTAGACTGCATTTCTGGATTATTGAATACAATTAAGAAAAGCCCCTTTTGAATCATGCGACATAGTGAAAACCTAATATTTAATTTTTTGCCCCAAACATTGGATAACCAGCCATCAAAGAAATTTTGGGAGGGTAATGATGAAATATCAACAGAGACAAAGAAAATGGCACAAGCCTTAAGCCTAGCTTGTTCCCCATCTAACGTCGTTTTCATTGCATGATTAGGAGAAACGGTAACTCGCACAACACCATTAGAAGAAATCTTACCTGTAACATCAAAAGCCGACCCCACAGGAGCATCAACACTGGTCCCCCAACCACAAATATGGATAGTTCAATGTTTTCTTATAAAATAAATTAATTGTTAAAAAATTGAATATTTATTGAAGTTTTTATGCAAGCCTATGAATAAATAGATGATTTTATTTTATATATTTATGTATTGGTTAAAATATGATTAAGATTGAGTGTTTAAATAAGAAAAATATTAATCATGTTATTTTATTTTGAAACAAATATGGATATTATGAGGATATTATGTAAGAAGACATAGATTTAGAATCACCATGAAAAATAAAAAGTTAATGTTTGTTCTTCTCTTCTCTTATCTCAAATTTTAAACAAGTGCTTGGCCAAGATTGAGTATATGAGACTTTAGAATGCTCCATTTTCTAAAATAATTTAGTGAAGAGGACCTTTCTAATGTGAAGATTAAGAAGTTTCAATTATCTACTTACTCATCATCCTACATTATCATGGAAAGTTAAAGAGATGAAGATGGTGATTGTAAACTACCAATGCTAAGATGGAGTGTCTCCTTTGAAGTAATGGAAATGAGTAAAGAGGGGTAAATACCTATGCAAGGAAATGTTAGTGCACGGTTATGGAATGGAAAAGGAAACCATTATAATTCTTTTAAGTATGATAAGTTTTTTTAAGGAATTTTTTTTTTTATTGAAAAGAGGAGACATATTTATGAAATAAAAATTATGAATGATATATAAATTTCAGCCTCTTAAGCATGAAAATGATAATAAAATCATAGGAAGGTAATATCATGTTCAAGTTTCATGACTTTAAAGAATTAAACGATACTATCAATAATTTCAAAAGATGAAGAAATTTGTAAAAAGTTGTGTTTGGTCCTTAAGGATGACAAGTTATATCCTTACAATTTACATTTGATAACATATTTGCATGAGGACCAACTAGTGAAGTATTACTAGTTTTAGTTAGTTAATCCAAGCATAGATAATTGTTTCTTAGGGGGCATAAATTATAAAATTTTAGGTAAGGTCTTAGGAAATAATAGAATTGTAGTAAGGGAAGCTATGGTAATTTTTTTCACCTTATAATTTGGAAATAGTTGGAGAATTGATGATATTATATCCTTTTGCATGGATCTCGAGAAGACAAAAACTAATCAATGAGGATGTCTCTCTCCTATAATTTTAAACCTATCTTATTACCCTCAAAGATATTGCCAAGATGCACCTCAATATTAAAAGCTTTATTAGACATTTAATTATCATGTGCAGGGAGAAGAACTCACATTAATAAGCTTATAGAGAAAATACTCATGGTAGAGGGTTGGGGATCAACAAATTGTAATTGAAAAGAGTAAGATAATTAGTATATATATATTTTTTTACATGGTGTAATCGATAGCCACCATGAATCTGGATAGGCTGTCCAGCTTTTAAGGCCGCCATAGTATTCTGCGTTGTTCGCCCCAAAAGCTTCCACACAGATCTTTGCACAGTCTGACCCTGTAACCACCATGCCACAATAATTTTAAACCTTTTACGCTGCTGAAAGCACTAGGAAAGGGACAAGTGTTTAGTCTGGTGAGGCCCAAGATTTGAACCTTGGACCTCCACCCCCTTATGGGTTTGGATGAACCAATTGGTCTACACCTAAGACCTAGATAATTAGTATAGTTAAAGCTATATTTCCAAATCTTATCATGCTAGAAAACATTTATGAGGTAATGATATTGATGAGTTTTATTTTTATTTTTTTGAGAATATAATATTTTTAAGTTTTTATAGTTTTAGAAAAATATAATAAATGGGGACAAGAGGAGTAACATTATAATGGAATACCATATGTAAAAAACACCTTTGGTTAAGCTTAGAAGGTCACTTCTATTGATAAAATATTTGGGATTAGTTTTTTGTATTACTATATTCACTCTTTTGGCAAAGGTATTGTTCTAGGTATGTGACCTTTTTACAACATGGTTTTATACTCAAATATGTTGAATTCTTTTTTTCTAATCCCAACCACACTATTAGGGACATAAATTTATGCTTAGGACTTCATTTGAAACATTCAAAATGTATTGGAAATCTTAGAGGAAGGCCTAGAAATTCCAATAGGAAATTTATACCATTCCTAGACCAACCACATGGAAAACATGCTCTATAGGCCTTTAAACTAACACAATAATGTAGTTATTAAAAATAGTAAATTTTTATTTTTAGATTTTTGTAGCTAAAACACATCTCTAGCCATATTGACATATTAATAAAAGATAAAACACAAAAGGACAAGTCATATGTATACAATTTTTAATTATATGCACTTTGTAACTTATGAAAGGTGAATCAACACATTTCTATATGGGTGACCTAACTTACAAAATGTGAACCATCACATTTCCATATGGGTGACCTTTCATATTGAATATGGTGAATTTCCAATACACAAATTCTTGTATAAAGAGATATGCACCCTTGACTACAAAATACATGAGAAATAGATGCACTATTATAGCCTCACATCTCTTCTCAGAGATTGCTTACATTATACTTTATTTTTAAGCAACAAAATTATTCTATTATATTGATTACATACTCTTGTATTTTGGTTTTTTATACTCCATTATTTTTAAATTATAATATTTGTTGGTATTACTTCACTCGAAATTCTAAGTTTTAAAATAGTCGAAATTCTATGTTTTGGATTAATGGTATCAAAGTGGTTTATTGTTTGAATGTATGTCCCTAAACATGAGATCAAGATATTAAAAGGTTTGGGTATTAGATGCAAGATACCTCTAATTACCTCCCTTATCATTCTAAATGATCTTAGGTGAAAATCATAATGGATAACACTGAGATTGTTGATACTTTCAAGGAGATGTTGAATAAAGCCCTTATGAAACTGAGGAATGAGATGATGGATCAATTTGCTTAAATTATTCAACGAATCCTTGCTGTAAATTCTCCAAACTCCTCCACAAAACCTCTCACAACCTTAGCACCACTAAGTACTTTCATACCTTTTAAGGTGCATGCGAAATTTGATATTTCTACTTTTGGAGGAAAAAATAATGTTGATGCCCTAAAAAATTGGTTGAATCAGTTATGAGTTATCTTTATACTTCTCTATAAATAAATTTACTAACAATGAGAAAATAACTTTTGCACTCTTGGAAGCTTCATTATTTATTTAAAATTAGTGGGAAGCATATTATAATAGAGTTACAAAAAATAATGAAGATGAAGTAGTTTCACAAGGGATAATATCATGAAGGCCATCAAGGAAGAATATTATCATGTGGGAGCCTACGAAGACCAATGCACACACTACACCAAAAAGAGCTTTAATGGCATCAAAAATAAGGTGGTTTTTTACAACAATAAAAAAATTCCCTAATAGATCCTAAGAGGGTAGTTTATAACTACCCTCTTAGGATAATTGCCCTCTTAGGGTCACCCTAAGAGGATGACTATAAACCACCCTATTAGGACTAAGATGATGGTTATAAACCACTGTATTAGGGGTTAGACTAAGACAATGCTTATAAACTACCATATTAGGGTGATCTACGAGGGCGATTTATAACCATCCTCTTAGAGGAACCCAACTTTGTTTAGGTACCCCTATGAGGGCGGTTATAAACCACCCTCTTATCCTTAAGAGGGTGGTTTATAATCACCTTATTAGGGGTGATTTAGAATTTTTTTAAATAGGTGGGCTTAAACCCCTATGTGGTGAGATCATTATTTCTTTGAAGCCTTCACTATTGTACGAATAGACAATCCATTTATCTTAGCTATTGCAATATCCACACCACACTCACAACCTCCACGCTGTACCTTAGCTACTACAACCTCCACACCATGTGTAAAACCTCCACACCGCTTGAACCAAGCCTCATATCATCTATCATACTTGGGATCTCAGGCTTCGATTTGTGCTGCTCATTTTTGGCTAGGATTTACCCTAAAATTTCTTTAAAACTTATGTTAATTTACTCAAAATGGTGAGAGATGAGGTCCAAATATGAAGGCACAAAACAAGGTATGAAGATGAATTTAATATTGGAAGAGACAAGGTTAGTTAGGTTCAATGAATTTCATTTTATTTCAAGTATTTTTGTGATTAGGGTCTAGAATTTTTTAGTTTATAATGTTGTGTTTAAGCATGAGATTTGTAAAATTGAAACCCTAGATTAAATCCTAATTTAGGCCACTTGTCATGAGGGTGTTTGAGGGATTAGAGTTTTCCTTTGAAGAAATTATTTTGAGGGAAATTTTGATGTACCATACATAGAACCCAGTAGCCTTAGACGAGCCAAATAGAACAATAGATGATTCACTCTACACTTGGCCATAGCCCAAGATTGTGAAGAGATAGTCATTTGATGGTAAAGCACACTGGTTTTGACAAAAGGTATTAAATTTTAGCACCATTCAATCAATGTCATAAACTATTATAATACAAATAGGTAGCTAGTTGCAATTGAATCATGTGCAACTTAATGAAGGGTGTTGAAGGGTTCAATCTTCACTTTGTTGGTGGCTCAATACCGCAGTAACTAGAAGGACCAATAAGAACCCAAATTCAAGTTAGAGTGGATTCGTCCTTCACAATAAAAAAATGAGTCAAAAGGGTGAATGTTTTATGTCATATTCACTACAACTACCTTCAAAACCTTCTCCAAAAAATTCACAAAAGAACAATACATTGTTAAATTATTCATTTCATAATTTTTATGATTTTGTGTTTCAATCCATTTGAATAAGGAGATATATACTTTGCTGCCTCAAAAATTAGGTATTTCAAAAGTGCAAAAAAGCTCATATAAAGGGAAGTATCCTCTAAATATACAAACGATATTATTAGAAATTCATATTTTTTTAATTTCATTACGCTTTTTTCCATTTTTTTAGTAAAAGGAATCTACTTATCAAAATATAACACCAAATGCTTCCCTGACATGGAAATAGGTACTACAACTATCATGGATGCTTAATCAGGCCCTTATCAATGTAAAATGTTTACTAGATGACAACCTTAGCAAGGTTTATAAAATAATTTATTGTCATTCCAATTGCTAGGTATTGCAATGCTCTATAATTAGAGAACAATTTGACACAAACCTTTAGATGATATTGACGTTTCTATTTCATATTACCATCTAACCCTTTTGGTCATGTCGAGATAAAATTTAATTCCTGTCTTACAAATTATCTTTATTAGAGGTAACCATATAGGATGAAGAAGAATAATCACATTTCATATGCTAATCAAAGTTGAGGTTTATAAGAAAATAACCCCAAAAATGTGTGTTACTAACCAAACCAACATTCAAAGTTAAAAATTTAGGTTGGTAGGATGCATGCTTCACTATAGAGACAACCTATGGTATGAAGTTCTTAAAATTACAGCTTCTATATTTACAATTGCTTTAGAAAAACTATCCATGGAATACTCAACCACATCCATGCAATATACAAAAACACCCTTTTCATCTTATTCCTCCGATTCAACCATGAATTCATGCACTTGGATGACCAATTTATTACAATCATGAAACTCCACTCTGCTTTCTGAGACTACCAAGCACTCTTCAGAATAAACTCGATGTATCTCATGGTAAGGTCTAGAGATGATACAACACTTTATACATCGAGGTTGGTTGGTGATAAGAAGTGTTGAGGTAGTTTTGTAAAATATGGATAAAGTTGAGGTTTAACATATAGACATATGATCTTTGAATATGATCAAGGTTGGGTATACACCATTTTTAGAAATGAATTTTTAATAATAAGGTACCAATTTATATTTTTAGGCTTATGTATGTTTGGTAATCCTCTTTGGATATACAAGTAATATATACAATTTGTACAAGTAATATATCAACTACAAAAAATAAATCTTATTTATGACAATAAGCTATAAATAATATTTCTTAAAGTATAGCATATTATAGAGTCTTGAAAAATAAACTATAAGACTTTGCATGATTTTGTACATTGTAATATGTTTTTAGGATGTTTAAAATATTTATTATCAGTATTAATGAGTTGCGATGAAGGGACAACAACTTGTTAGTTTAAGTTCTAGGTCTACCAAAATAACACTTATATCTCAATTGTTTGCAAACTTTATTATGTTAGTTTAAGTTCTAGGTCTTTGATTTATGTAGATTTAGAAAATAACAAAATATTTTACATACCCTTACATCTAGCCATCGTCTGGTAGTCCATGGATCAAGATGCCTTGGAGAATTACTTTCCAATAGAACCATTGTCATCTCCTAAGAATTAAATTATTTCCACAGGTTTGATTTGTCATTTATTTTTTTAGAGCATTCTTTACCCTAGATGGGGCTTATGTATATGATGGTGCATGGTGAATTTTTTAAGTCTACCTTACCCTAGTGTGACAAGAAATAGTACTTTTTCACAATAAGTCCTCTGCTATTTGTTTGCATGAATATTTTATAAGGTCATTTTTCAATTCCATAAGGATTAGAGGCTTAACACAGCCTCATTTCCACAATCTAGCATAGGTGAAAATATTGGAAAAGGATGAGCAAAGAGAGAATATTATGACAACGCTCGAGGAAGTCACATTGTAAAGTAAATAATAATAATTTTCAAGGTGTTTATCACTTCCTATGTTTGTTTGAGCGCATTCAGTTCATTCTCATGTTTTCTCCTACTAAATCTGATAAAACAGGGACTTTGATTACTACTGAATGTTATCCATTAGATACATATGATTCTTTTCTTAATTAGAAGCCTTTGTTCCAGTATTAGTTTAAGCAATTATTTTCAAAGATATATATATATATATATATATATATATATATATTTTTTGAAATTAATTGCTTAAACTAATTCTGTAACAAAGTCTTCTTATATATATATATACATCATCCACTCTACTTTTTAGATGTAATTTATTTGGATCTCAAATCGACTCTTGCCTCTATCCTTAAGATTCATTTTATAATCGAATAACTTTTGTTATCCAAGTTTTTCTTGGGATTCTTAGTTCTTGACTGTGTACCTCAATAATTTTAACTAGTTCAATATCCCTAAGGGTAACAACAACTAATGCTAATGGAGACATATTTAACCATAGCTCTTTATTTTTTTCTTAAACCAGTTATTTTCTTTCAATCGACTCTTCTAGTTTTTTTTAGATAAGGGTTCTAATTTTTGTCTTAGAAGAGTCAGTTGAAAGAAAAGAATTGATTTCACATGTACTAGGTTATGCAAATGAATTTTTTTTTGCAAAATTTTTTGGAATGACAAATATGCATCGAACATGTGCTCTTCCACTAATGAGGGTCCAATTACCAAATATGTTCAAGATGACATCGTTGGAATGGTCAATGATGCATACAAATTGTTCAATGACAATTGCTCAAAGAGTGGACAAGAACTATGAGATAATTGATGTTGAGTTCCAATCATTTTTATTCTATTTATAAATAACACTAGTAGATAATTAATGGGTAGCAAAGCTAGGATTGAGGTGAGTAGGTATCCTAAGCATGAGGTTGGTCAATCAGATACTAGAGGGTAATTTGGTATAAAAAAGAGAGAGAATACAAGTGCTTCTAGGGCATAGGGTTAAGAGTCTAATCATGCATACATGTTGTAATGTATTGAAAT
Organism: Wollemia nobilis; assembly: GCA_028583015.1. NCBI lineage: Eukaryota > Viridiplantae > Streptophyta > Pinopsida > Araucariales > Araucariaceae > Wollemia > Wollemia nobilis. Next base: position 1,118,310 of record JAQPPZ010003056.1, on the reverse strand, counting down.
GAAGGTTTATTGTGTTGAGTGTGTATTAGTAATGAAATTGATATTTCATGTTTGACTTAGTACTAGTCCTTAGCAATAGTACTTGATTTGTATGGATGGATATTTATGTATCTGACGAAAGTCGCAAGATACCCTCTCACCTCATCTTTTATGGTTGGGATGGGTAGAAATATTTAGATATCTGTTTGTTATATGTAGAGCTTAGATTATCCATTTACCTATATATGTAAATAAGAATTGTACTTGAAATAAGAATTTTCCATTTACATATATAATCATAACTAATTTTGCACTTGAAATAAGAAATTTTCATTCATTTAGCATTCTTAAAATCATGATTTTTATTTGTTTCTATTTTAAAAACCAAGAAAAGACCAACAAAGAGGCCACATGTAGTTGATTTTGTCACAATAAATCAGGATTAAATGATACATGCCTCGCATGCTAGTAAGTACTTGAAATTTGATAGTGTTGTTCAATAGTGGTTGACCTAGGCTTATCAAAATTGATCATGGTTTTGTCATTGACTATGGTGTATTGTAGAAATTAGGGTATGATACCAACTACATCGTTTAATTAACAAGGAAGATAAGGAGTCAATCCATAACATAAATACATTTTATGCCAAGAATACTTGAAATGAGGCTAACAATACTTTGGCTAGTGAAGAAGGTACATAGACTGCACAAGAAATTTAATTATGATGTAGGGTTACTGATTGTTGTCATACTATATGGCATAATGATGTTTGGATGGTGTCAGCATTATAGGTATTGATGCTAGGTCATCACACACTTTGAACACTAAATATCGTAGAAAGAGAGGTCCAACAAGATGTGCAACATAGTCAAGAAACACAAATAGGGTGGAGATCATTTACAATATAAATTTATAGCCCATAGGTCCAAATTATATTAAGTTTTCATCTTAATTGAGGGTTATTGTGAGGGATATTGTCCCTATCATCCATACAAACTAGAGAGCAATCTCAGTGGAAGTTAAAAACTAATTATGGACACTCATTACGGTAAATTTCTAGCCAAAGTAGTTCATAGCTAGTGTTTATTTTTTGAATACTTATATAAATGTTGCATTTAAGAAGATACTGGTGTGATTTAGAAAAATATATCATTTCGAACATAATGAAGACATGGGTCGTTGTGACCATGGAAAAACAATGGCATGAATATAAGCATTGACTTATGAAAAACCATTATGATAAGTATGATAATGATAAATATAGAATTGCTAATATTCCATATCATGTATCACAAAAATATTGAGAAGCCTTTGTGAATGGTAGAAGTAGCATTGAGTTTAAGGTAAGTACAACCAATTTGCTATGGTAGTTCATATCATTGTTATGTTCATGTGAACTCTTCCAACTTTGATCTTCCTAATGAATTAATTATATATTGGTTTCTTCATTATATTGTAGATGGTGAGGCAAAGAAATAAACAAAATAGATCTCACCAATCCATCATGTGCACTTGCAGTCGAATAGGATATGCTCGACTAGAGCATGAAATGGTATTCTATCATACTTATCCATTATGTGATAAATAGGGTTATGTATAATGGTAAATATTTATAAATTGGGTGAATATTAGGATTTCCAAAATTGGAAATTAGCGAAAATAAGGACCCTCAACGTCGGCCTATTCACCTAAAATTTTTAGGACTGATGTTTTCTTAGGGTCAATTTGCCACAATATATATCCAAATATAGGCATATTTTTGAAGAACACAAGCTTATACTGAGAGGGGGGGTGAACAAGTATAGCACCCACTTTTTACTTTCTTTCCAAACCAATATCAATTAGTGTCCTTAATTGCAATAACCAAATATAGCAGTGTGCATTAATGACATAGATAGCAATAGTAAACAAGTGCACAAATCACCACACACAATTGAGACACAAGATTTAACGTGGTTCCCCCAATGTGGGGTACTCCACAAGATAATCTCCTTATAATATTTCACACAGAAATAAGGATCCTTATCCCAATACAAATGATTACTTTGATCTGCTCAAAGCTAGGCAATACACTGATCTGCTCAGGTAGGCAATCCACTAATCTGCTTCAGCAAGCTCACCAAGAACTTGCCCAAAACTGCTCTAGCAAGCTCACTAAGAACTTACCCAAAATATGCTCTAGCAAGCTCACTAAGAACTTCAAAACTAAAAGCTCACCAAGAACTTGCCCAAATCTGCTCTAGCAAGCTCACTAAGAACTTGCCCAAAATCTGCTCAACAAGCTCACCAAGAACTTGCTCAAAATCTGCTCTAGCAAGCTCACTAAGAACTTGCTCAAAATCTGCTCAACAAGCTCACTAAGAACTTGCTCAAAATCTGCTCAACAAGCTCACCAAGAACTTGCTCAAAATATGCTCAACAAGCTCACCAAGAACTTGCTCAAAATCTGCTCAACAAGCTCACTAAGAACTTGCTCAAAACTGCTCAACAAGCTCACTAAGAACTTGCTCAAAATTTCTCAACAAGCTCACCAAGAACTTGCTCAAATTTGTCCACAAATCTATCCCAAAAGCCTTCTCAAAGGCTCAACCAATCATGCTCAAGTAGCACTCAAATCTCATCCACAAATCTATGAAGGCAAGGCTCAATGATGAACTCAATAATGAAAGGCAATGCACTCTACAATGGATGACAACAATGATCCACAATGATCTCAACTCAAATCAATCTCAACTCAACTCAAGTCTTATAGAAGCATAAAGAGAATTGTTAGAGACTCAATATGTTCTAATCTCAAAGCTCAATCTCAACTCAAATCAGAATTATAGAATAGTTTGTTTCATGGAACTTGAACAATCACATCACTCAATCACTTGACTAGGCTCAATCAACTCAACTCAACCAATCACCACAAGGGACAACTCTTTCTCACAAAACCCTAGTCCAAGCATGTATCAACCAACTCAAATGTTTCCAACAATGCTCAACCACAAATCTCACATAACAATGATACTCATGTTCTTTTCTAACTCAAGTTCTTTGCATAACCAATGGGCTTCAACAACTATGCTTATAAAACAAGGTTTAAACACAACTCTCAAACCAGAAAACCTTGAAGCATTCAACCAACCACTTTTGAAAAGGAAACCACAATCAATCCTTTTCTCTCCAATGATATTTCAGAAATCAACCACCATAAACAAAGTCAATGGAGAATATTGCTCATACCTTTTGATGCCTTATTGGATGTCCACTAAATCTGCCACACTCAACAAACTTCTTTTTCAACTTTCAACAAGGGTTAGAGATCATGATTAATATCACAACAATAATATCCAAATAACACCTTATCACTCCTACTCAATAAGATACAACATGTCCCCTCATGAAAGAATTAATCACCTTTGAAAAAGAACAAAACAACCTTCACTTTTGAAACCCTTTACAAAAATAGAAATATCTCTTTACATACACCTTATTTCTCCCTCTAAGCAAGTTAATCAAATAGCCCTCGAAATAAGCTTTCCAACGATATATAATATGATATACTTTCAAAAGGAGAAACACCAAAAATCTCTCTTTTTCTAAACATGCATCACAACCCTTATTCCTCCTAGGGCAACTTTAGAAAAATAAAATATATTAAAAAATTATTAACTTGCCTCTGTCCTTGATGGGATTCGATCTCGTGACATCTCCTTGCTCAGCGCTTTAACCACAGCCAACCTACCATTGGGCCACATGCCCTCACGTGTCCAAAGGGACACGAACAAAAACTTATATCATAAACTTATGCACCCTTCGAAAAACTTAACAATGCTTCGAGCGCTTCAACAAAGCAAATAACCACGGCGGGACTCGATCGCAGGACCTCCTGCGTAACACACAGTGCATGAACCGCTAGGCCAAATATGCCTATGCATCTTATTAAACTCCATGAATGATTTTTCAATAGACCAAAGTCACACTTCTCTCTTTTCGCAATTCGTTCCCCAATCGAAGGCATTCGAAAAAATAAGCGTTGGGGTCATGAAGTCTAAGCTTTTGTTGGCATATATATATGCCTTTCCTCTTTCTTTAGACGTCGGTGCTATAAATTAATATAGCCTTTCCTCCTTTCTTTAGTCGGCGCTAAAATTAATATATTTAATTTTAAAATTAAAATTAAAATTTTAAATAATTTAAAATTTAAACTAAATATTTAAAAATAAATATCTCCATCACCGGGGCACCTTTTTCGATGAAACGAAAAGCCAATCTAGGTTTTAAGAAAAACCCATTTCAAATATGCCATCCATGGTTTTAAATAAAACCTTTTATTTTGCCTGCCTTGGTTTTCACAAAAACCCTGTATATATCCATGCTCTCCAAAATATCATAAATGCTTATTTATGAAATGCTTTGGCCACCAAAACTCAATGTGATCCATGTGACATCAATGATCCATGTGACATCAATGACAACATAAAATAACTCAAATTTCCAACAATCTCCCCCTTTGTCATTGATGGCAACACCTCTAATGCAAAAACCACAATCACTGCAAAAACCATCTCTGAGAATCAAAGTTGCTCCCCTTGACTCAATACTCTCTATGGAGGCTGCTCCCCCTAACTCAATGCTCTCTTTGGAGGCTGCTCCCCCTAACTCAATGCTCTCCCCCTTACTCAAATCTCTCCCCCTTTGACATCAATGGCAAAAGGGACACCTATGGGGCTAAAAGATATGACTCTTAAGCTTAGCCCCCTCACCACCTTCTCTCTTGAGGTGATTAATTTTGGGGTGGGAGTACTTTTACTCCCATATTACATTGTTTCTTTCCTCTGTCAACTTCCTTCCATATTTTTTTGATATCCTTCTCTTGATGAATTACTTGATCTTCTTGTCTTGAACCTGTTTGACCTTCTTGCCTTGAACCTGTTTGGAATTGAGTCCTACACCATTTTGCAATATGTCCAAAGTTATTGCAATTAAAACACTTGATATTGTAGCCTTTGGATGGTGCCCATATCCTGAATTCTTTCTTGAAATAATTTCCATATCCATTCCTTTCCTGAACCTTGTATTGTGAAGTTTTGTTTTCATGACCATTATGACCATGACTTCTAATTTGTGTAGCTCTAAAACCAAAACCATGTTGCTCATTATATTTGCACTGAGAAGCTCTATGACCAATCCTGTTGCATAAGAAGCAATGTCCCTAAAAACCATACCTTCTTCCTTTGAAGTTTCTTCTAGCAAAATCAAACTTCTTTGATCCATGGATCCTGCAGTGTATAGCCCTGTGTCCAAATTCATTACAAGAAAAACAATGTCCTTGAAAAGCCCTTTGTTCATGCCTTGGTTCCTCATACCTTTCTTGACCATTATCCTTATGATCATTTTCAACTTGTGCATTGCATCCTTGAACCTTCTTTGTAGTATCTAAATCCTCTTCCTTAGTTTCTTCCTTGCTTTCCTCTTCAAGAATTTCTTTTCCTTTTGAACTTGATTCACCTATCTCAAAACAAGATCCAAACTGAATATTAGGAGCCATAGGAACTTTGGAACTTTCTTCATAAAACTTAGGTGCTTCCTTGCTTTCATATGTTAGAACTTCCTTTCCTTTTGAGTGTGATTCCCCAAACCTGAAATATGAGACCTTTGGTGCTTTGGGACCTTCCTCTTCTTTCTCTTCATTTGTGTCAAATAGCAAATTGGCACACATCTCTATAGCCTCTGAAATGCAAGTATCCATTTTTGTTGCTTCTTTTTCTTTGGGAACCGGTTCTTCCTTATAGATTTCTGAAACAAAGCCTCCTGATACAAATATAGGTCCTTGTGTGCTTATTTTTTATTTCCCTTCTTCATAACCAAGCCCTGTCTTTATAAATGGATCTCGTTGTAAATCCAAAAAATTATCCAGAGTTTTTGAATTCCTTTGAAATCGTGCTAACTCATTTATGTAGGTCCCCAAACATTTCTGATCTTCTTCTTCTAACTGATTACATCTTTCTTTCTTCTCCTTCAATTGCTCAGAAATAGTGATGCCAAGCTCTTTTGTTTCTTGAAGCTCTTTTTCCAAATCTTGAATGTGTTGATTAAGCATCATTTTGACCTTTTCATTTTCATGAACCTTATTTTCAAGCCTTTTGATTTTCCTTTCCAATATCCTGATTTTATTCTCTTGTTTTGTGGATTCCTCTTCTTCATCATCACTGCTACTGGAATTGTCACTAGAACTGCTGCTAGAACTATTACTGGAACTACTGCTTTCTTTTTCAACAAATAAACTTTCCTTGTTGCAATTGTTGTAGTATGTGCAATCATCATCTATATGCCCAAAATATCCGCATATGAAGCATTTTAGTATTCTTAGACCCTTCTTGTACCTATTTGCTTGCTCAATGGCTATGGCAAGCTCTTCATGTCTTTCTTCGATAGATATATCCTCTTCTTTAACTTCAATACCTAGGAATAGGTGTTCTTGCCTTTCTTCACTTATTCCAAAGAATGTACATTCTTCTTCATCTGACTGGTCTTTATTGCTGTGAACTCGAACCATCACTTGCTTCTTCAATGTAGAAAGTTTTCTTTGTCTTACAAAAACTTTTCTTCTTCTCATACCTATTTTGCTTGTATCTGTCATCTTTGTCATGCTTATGCTTTCCATCTTCTTTTCTTTTGTGACCCTGCTTTTCATCATCACTATTTTCTTCATGTGGACACTTGTGTGCATAGTGACCAAAATCACCACACTTGTAGCATTTGACTTTCTTCATATCCCTATAATTTCTTAAGTCCTTTTTCCTTTTGATGAAGTTAGCTTCCTCATAATTATCTGAATCTCTATCTATCTCTGGAACTTTCCCTTTATTTTTCTCTGAAGCCTTGAATGCAATCTCTTTTATTGGAACCTGATGCTTACTCACCCTCATCTCATAAGTTGTGAGAGTTCCTTGTAGTTCTTCCATTGTTAGCTTGTTGATATCCATTGTTTCTTCTATTGCTGAAACCTTTGCATCATACTTCATGGGAAGTGATCTCAAAACCTTTTGAGTAACTTCTGATTCTTTCATCTCAAATCCTAGGCCTCTCATGGTGTTAGTAATCTCATCAACTCGAAGTAAAAACTTTGCAATATCTTCAGAATCTTCCATTTTCAATTCCTCAAATATTTTTCTATGAGTTTGTAGTTTTGCCAACTTTACCTTTGAATCTCCTTCATAAGTATTCCACAACTTGGTCCACATTTCATTAGCTGAATTACATACCATGACCTTTGCAAAATCTGTTTCACGTAGCCCACTCAAAATACAATTCATTGCCCTTGCATTGATCTCAACCAATTTCTTGATAGTCTTATCTACCTCGGGATCACCTTCAACCTTATACTCTTTTTCAACCATCTGCCATACCTCATATCCTTGTGATATCAAGTAGTTCTTCATTCTCATGCTCTAGAAAGCATAATTGTTACCATCAAATAATGGAGCCTTATTTGTAGATAATCCATTCTGTGAAGCCATCTATGTTCTTGTAGAATCTACCCTCAAGTTGTTAGCCTTTTTGAAGGAACCCACTCTGATACCAATTGAAGAACACAAGCTTATATTGAGAGGGGGGTGAATAGTATAGCACCCACTTTTTACTTTCTTTCCAAACCAATATCAATTAGTGTCCTTAATTGCAATAACCAAATATAGTAGTGTGCATTAATGACATAGATAGCAATAGTAAAAAAGTGCACAAATCACCACACATAATTGAGACACAAGATTTAATGTGGTTCCCCCAATGTGGGGTACTCCACAAGATAATCTCCTTATAATATTTCACATAAAAATAAGGATCCTTATCCCAATACAAATGATTACTTTGATCTGCTCAAAGCTAGGCAATACACTGATCTGCTCAGGTAGGCAATCCATTGATCTGCTTTAGCAAGCTCACCAAGAACTTGCCCAAAATTGCTCTAGCAAGCTCACTAAGAACTTGCCCAAAATCTGCTCTAGCAAGCTCACTAAGAACTTGCCCAAAATCTGCTCTAGCAAGCTCACTAAGAACTTGCCCAAAATCTGCTCTAGCAAGCTCACTAAGAACTTGCCCAAAATATCAAAAAGCTCACCAAGAACTTGCTCAAATCTGCTCAACAAGCTCACTAAGAACTTGCCCAAAATTTCTCAACAAGCTCACCAAGAACTTGCTCAAAATATTCTCAACAAGCTCACTAAGAACTTGCTCAAAATCTGCTCAACAAGCTCACCAAGAACTTGCTCAAAATCTGCTCAACAAGCTCACCAAGAACTTGCTCAAAACTGCTCAACAAGCTCACCAAGAACTTGCTCAAAATTCTCAACAAGCTCACCAAGAACAATATCTAAATTTCCACAAATCTATCCCAAAAGCCTTCTCAAAGGCTCAACCAATCATGCTCAAGTAGCACTCAAATCTCATCCACAAATCTATGAAGGCAAGGCTCAATGATGAACTCAATAATGAAAGGCAATGCACTCTACAATGGATGACAACAATGATCCACAATGATCTCAACTCAAATCAATCTCAACTCAACTCAAGTATTATAGAAGCATAAAGAGAATTGTTAGAGACTCAATATGTTCTAATCTCAAAGCTCAATCTCAACTCAAATCAGAATTATAGAATAGTTTGTTTCATGGAACTTGAACAATCACCTCACTCAATCACTTGACTAGGCTCAATCAACTCAACTCAACCAATCACCACAAGGGACAACTCTTTCTCACAAAACCCTAGTCCAAGCATGTATCAACCAACTCAAATGTTTCCAACAATGCTCAACCACAAATCTCACATAACAATGATACTCATGTTCTTTTCTAACTCAAGTTCTTTGCATAACCAATGGGCTTCAACAACTATGCTTATAAAACAAGGTTTAAACACAACTCTCAAACCAGAAAACCTTGAAGCATTCAACCAACCACTTTCGAAAAGGAAACCACAATCAATCCTTTTCTCTCCAATGATATTTTAGAAATCAACCACCATAAACAAAGTCAATGGAGAATATTGCTCATACCTTTTGATGCCTTATTGGATGTCCACTAAATCTGCCACACTCAACAAACTTCTTTTTCAACTTTCAACAAGGGTTAGAGATCATGATTAATATCACAACAATAATATCCAAATAACACCTTATCACTCCTACTCAATAAGATACAACATGTCCCCTCATGAAAGAATTAATCACCTTTGAAAAAGAACAAAACAACCTTCACTTTTGAAACCCTTTACAAAAATAGAAATATCTCTTTACATACACCTTATTTCTCCCTCTAAGCAAGTTAATCAAATAGCCCTCAAAATAAGCTTTCCAACGATATATAATATGATATACTTTCAAAAGGAGAAACACCAGAAATCTCTCTTTTTCTAAACATGCATCACAACCCTTATTCCTCCTAGGGCAACTTTAGAAAAATAAAATATATTAAAAAATTATTAACTTGCCTCTATCCTTGACGGGATTCGATCTCGTGACATCTCCTTGCTCAGCGCTTTAACCACAGCTAGCCTACCATTGGGCCACATGCCCTCACGTGTCCAAAGGGACACGAACAAAAACTTATATACCCTTCGAAAAACTTAACAGTGCTTCGAGCGCTTCAACAAAGCAAATAACCACGGCGGGACTCGATCGCAGGACCTCTTACGTAACACACAATGCATGAACCACTAGGCCAAAGATGCCTATGCATCTTATTAAACTCCATGAACGATTTTTCAATAGACCAAAGTCACACTTCTCTCTCTTTTCGCAATTCGTTCCCCAATCGAAGGCATTCAAAAAATAAGCGTTGGGGGTCATGAAGTCTAAGCTTTTGTTGGCATATATATATGCCTTTCCTCTTTCTTTAGATGTCGATGCTATAAATTAATATAGCCTTTCCTCCTTTCTTTAGTCGGCGCTAAAATTAATATATTTAATTTTAAAATTTAAATTTAAATTTTAAATAATTTAAAATTTAAACTAAATATTTAAAAATTAAATATCTCCATCACCGGGGCACCTTTTTCGATGAAACGAAAAGCCAACCTGGGTTTTAAGAAAAACCCATTTCAAATATGCCATCCATGGTTTTAAATAAAACCTTTTATTTTGCTTGCCTTGGTTTTCACAAAAACCTTGTATATATCCATGCTCTCCAAAATATCATAAATGCTTATTTATGAAATGCTTTGGCCACCAAAACTCAATGTGATCCATGTGACATCAATGATCCATGTGACATCAATGACAACATAAAATAACTCAAATTGCCAATAATTTTTACTCGTTGGAAAGCTCTTTTCAAGCCTGATATAATGGTAGTGTTTTTATGAAGTTATAAGGTGATTTAATAGGCCAAAAGAGGCCCCAAAGATGAAATTACATTTTAGGGATTGAAATACCCCAAAGTTTGGTATGAATATGCTTGATTTGATTTTCTTAGGATTCTCCATGATTCACCTTGATTTTCATTAGGATTCGTCATTTTTTTACAAGTACATTTTAAGTCCAACCCCTTATGCATAACCCTGGTGATAAACATACAATATTGTTTTGTCGTATGACTTATCCCCATATCTCTCTAAATATATATATTGTAGAGGAAGAGCCAATAAAATGTAAAAACTCCACTACCAAGGACAACTGTGTGGATGAAATCTCATACAAAGAAGGATGGAGCTCCTATTTCACCAGAAGTTGTAGAGACAAGTGTAAGTGGTATTCCCTTGAAATAGAAATACGTTGAACTTCAAACCATTGTTATATCGATTATTTTTTAACTTGTTACTAGTTAACTATGCATGCGATATTACCAGGAAAAAAATGAATGATGAAATATCATCTATGAGCTCCATATATCAATCTATTAAGGATGATACCCTCACCAATATTTTAGGATCCAAAATACCGGGTTGGATTCGAGGTGTCGGCAAAGAAGTATCACCAACTACTCTGTTTGTTGGTGAGGGTTACTTATAGAAGTTGTACTAGATGTAAGAAAATACGATACAGAAAGAGAAAAAGTGGGAAGAGAAGCTTACAGAGAGAGAAAAAATATAGAAGAGAAGCTTACATAGAGAGAAATTTTTTTATGAGATTTTAACATGACTTGCATAGATAGAGGTGTGTCAGTTTTTTCATGATTTCATATTTGAAATATATACATGTTGCACCCCTAAATTTTTAATGATCCCTTGCATATAATTCCATAGGCAACATCACTACATGCTACCCCTACAAGTGGACACAACATTGCTGGTGGTGATCAAGTTATAGGTAGTTGTTTAATACCTTCTAGGCCAGAGTCATCAATGGTACTATAGGCCCAAAAGGCTACATACTTAGCAACTTTTGTAAAATTGACTGTGTCCAAGAGAAAACTCCTAAGCAATACTAAGTTTTTCTAGAGTGCAGAATCCATGGTCAGAACAATAAAATAGTACCAAGCAAAATCTAAGGTTGCAGAATATAGAAGAGCGATGCCATCATAAGGTTAATTTCCATGGTGGAAGATCACAAGTATATCAGTTTTGGCAAAAATGTGAATAAGTGTCAGAAAGGTTAAAACCTGCCAAAAATTAAAAATCCATAGTCAGCATAGTCAAATAGCGCAAAGCAGAATTTAAAGTTGCAGATTTTAAAGGTCAGGAGGTAGAGTATTATCAAAATCCACCCAAAGCTAATGCAAGATTGATATTTTTGTGATCAAACTAGTCAAACCTATCTTGGTGGAATTCAGAGTAGCAGATTCCATTCAAGTGAGAAATCCAGTGTAACTTGAGGAATGTAGAAAAACCTAAGGAGTGTAGTGGAAAATACTTCTTGCATTTTTTGTTGTAGATCAATGGTAGAAAGTTTTCTCAAGAACAAAGGATGATTTAGATTTATATGTAACCATTCCAACCACATAATTCAGTTGAGATCTGAACAACTTGTAGAGCTCAAAAGTGTAGTGTTCATGGAGTATAACTCGATTCTTGTTCTTGAATATCCAAGAGAGGTCATCACCTTAGCATCATGTTGATTTGGAAAGAATATCCTTGTAATTTTTCTAGTCTTGTACTATCATTGTAAAAATCTATATAAATAGGTCGAACCCTCATGTTTAAGGGTCAGCTCTAGAGTGTTTGCTTGATATATTACTGTAATTTATTTGAAATAAATAAAAGAAGCATTACTTGGATGTTTACCTCTAGCTCTTGTCTTCATTAATTGTTAGTTTATTTTATGAATGCATTTCTATTACTATTATCATGATTAGTCAATTCTGTTGATATTGGATTCTGATTTGGAGCACCTTGGAATGGTTCATGCCTAAAAAAATGCTGCAAAAAAATTCTATTTTCTAGTTAGTTTAAGTGTTGATCTAATTATGCTATTTGGATTATTAGTTATTTAGATGTTTGAAATAGTTTTTTGAGCATTTCATTATTTTAATAGTGAAGATACAGAGTTTTGATTGTTGTTAGTCTCAAGTGTGGTATACTAGAAATATGATTGACCAGCAAATTCTTGCTATTTATCAATGTTGTTAGCTCCATCTGGACATTATTTTCTCAACCATTTTTTAACCCTTATCTCATTTCTATCCTTAAACTTACACATTATTTTGAGCTTAATTGAGTCAACACCTAAATTAGTTGACAAGGTATACCAACCTACTCTGGAGGTTGGATTGAAGTTAATCTCTAATCCATCCAATGTCGAGGTTTGAGTTGTGATTAGCAGGTATGCACCTCCCAAAAGTCAAATATTTATAATCATATTTTAAGTTTACCTTGATGTTAATTTAGACCCTAACAATTATGGCACACCTAGTGGGACTCTGTTTACAAGAAATGCTAGAGGAATCAAGATTCAGTAAAATTGACTTGACCTCATTAAGTGGTGAATTGCAAATTCACTTGGTGACTCCCCTAAATGCAAGAAACCAAAAATGCCATTCTAATAGATCATATATTTTCATGAATATTAGGTTGTCTTCGAAAAATAATTCAAGGCCTTTTAGATTTTATAAGCTCCCTTTAAAAAGATCCATTGTCATAAGAAATTTTTCCTCAGATTTTCATACAGAAGAATCTCCAGATGGACCACCCCTTAAAGTTCATCCAATACCACCTTTGAAAATAATAGTATCTGGAAATATGACGAACATAGCCCCAAACTAGCCCTTGTAGAAATATCTCAATTGGAATACATGTAGTCCGTTGAGACTTGCTCATATGTATGATATCCCTCAAGTTGTATCCAAAGCTATACCAACTTATGATGGGTCATGAAAAATGTGTACAAGCATTGCCAAGATATCCTCAATATAGCAAAAATTCATAATATAAAAAATAAAGATGGCATTGTTAGAATCCTAGCCCTATCTTTTAGAGGGAAAATCCTTCATTGGTTCAGAACCTTAGAAGATAACAACATTACCTCATGGGATAAATTAGCTGAGCCTTTTGTTGAGGAATTCAATGAGTCTAATAATCTTTTTTCCATCCTAAACCAATTCACATCCATGCAAAAGCATTAGCAAGAGTCAATTTCAAATTTTAATCTAAGATTTAGTAGAACTTGGAAAAGAATTCCACCTGAAGCTAGACCCAATGCCCCTCTTTCTTTTATGTACTATATCAGAGCTATGGGGTTAGAAATCGGGTTACAAACTTAGCAGTATGGAGTCTACACCTTCCCCCAGGTTTACAATGTAGTTGTACAATCCAAGAATATCCTTATCAATGTAGGAAGGTTACCTCTAAAAATTGTTATACCTTATTGTTCTAAGATTCCTAATACCATCAACTTCATATTTCTACATGGATGCTCCCCTTGTCATCACCACTCCCTCAAATAAATCCTATTATACCTCTTAAAATACCATCTCCTTCCATTCCCTTCCCACCTCTACCATATCAAGCACCTCAAGAATCCATTGTGCTACTTGATATTCACAATACTCTAAAAAAACTTAGTAATAAGATGCATGCGATGGAGAAGAGAGATATAGAAAGGTACCAACTAAGGAGATTCCCCTATATTAACAGATATTCGAAGCCTGATCCCAATAATAGTACAAGAATCAAAGTTAATGTAAATCAAGAAGATCAGGAATATACTCTTGATACTAGTTTGGTTAATGTATGGTGTCTGATGTGTAATGACACCCATGATTCAGAATATTACGCTATGTACCAAAATCATGTGCAAAAAGCTATGGAAAGAGCAAAAAGAAATCAAAAGAGGAGAGTTAACATGCTACGACAGTATTATCAAGTCATGGTTGAACAAGATTTTCCTAAAGAAGAAAAAGTCTCAGTCATTACCAGGTCTAGAAAGAAAGCCTTACAAGTAGACCTACAAAATATGGGTAGTTTCCAAGTACCTTCTCAAAAACAGAGAGAACCATCGCTATAGGGGAATTATCAATTTTCTATTCTACAAGCAGTGGATAAAAGTAATACAACACCTAGGAGAAAAGAAAGGGAGATAAGCGTTCCAAGATGAGGTTATAAGGAAATGAACAAAGAGCAATAAAGTGCTAGAAAATAGGCCCAAGAAAAGCTAAGTTTCTCTTCCATTATAAAAATCCAAAAAATTGAGGCTACACAACAATACAGAAAGAACTATGGAGAATCATAAAATATGTATGAAAGACCTTCACTAGTTCAGGTAGAATATAACATTGTAGATGAGTTAAATAGAGTTACATATAGAGCAAGCCTATATGATACTCTTTCTCTCTTGGGTCAAATAGATTTGTTGAAGGTATCTCTTCATAAAATATCCCAATGAAAATAAATCACCAGTATTTTTAATGCAGCACAAGATAAAGAAAAAAATATCTCCTGCCACCTTGAATAACAAGCCTCCTCCATTCTAAGTTTCACTTAGAATGGAAGGATGGGTAGTCCACAATTGTATGATAGAATCAAGTTCCTCAACAAATGTTATGCCAAAAGCAATCTGTGACGATATGGGTATGGAGTTTACAAGATCGTATCAGGGGATTTTACAACTTGATGGCACCCCTGTAAAGATCATGGGAGTCATAAAGGATGTATTCATGAGGTTGCAAAGGGCTTCAAAAATTACCATTATTCAGGATATTGTGGTGGATATCTGGAGCCTTATTTTGGTATTTTCCTATTAAGGCAATTCATGACTAAGATGGGAGGATATATGTATCTAGACAACTCCGCTATGATAGTCCCCTATAAAGAAAAAAAGATAAGAATAACCCCAAAAAAACCTATGTACTTTTAAAGTTTAAAATTTTGGTTATGAATAAAAATCATAAAATTTCATTAGATATTTTTAAAAAATATATAGATGTTTTTTAGATAATATGTAGACTTTAAAAGGTTATTTTATGTTATTTTTTGTTTATTTTAATTATAAAGTTGAAAATGACCATGTATAAAAATTTGACTTAAATAAAAGTGATATAATGATATACAACGATAGGATTTGAATCTAATTTTTAGAATAACCTAGTTTTAAAATATCAAGGATGGTTGGCTATTCTTGATATCATCCAAAAGCTTAGGTCCTCCCAAGCATGGCTCATGACTAGGAAATAAAAAAGGGATGCTAACATAGCTTCCTATTATGTCCCTGAGGGCTAGGTGTATTGGTAAGTGCTTATTTGGTTAGGCACTTACTAAGAAAACACTCAGGTTCAAACCTTGGGGGTAGCCTGTTTGTAAAGGTAGTAGTATGATATGAATCCTCTGAATGTGCACCAGATCAATGATGATGGTACAAATCCCAAGCAACTGGTGGTCTCCTTCATGTTGGATCAACAATAACAAAGTAGAATAGGTTTGGAGGAAGCATCCCCTCTGGTTTTAATCTTACGCTTGTCAATTACTAAATATAGTGTGGTTGTGGCCAAATATCCTATGTAACAGGAAAAAAACATAGCTTTCATTCTCCATCTCGGAGGCATAAGGGCATGTTGTAAAATTGCTAAGTAAGAGCTAAAAATAAAATTTTACTTTTGTATTTTTTATGATCATTTTTTTATTTTTATTATAATATTTAACTTAATAATATATTCCAAGACAAGGGTCAATTTAAACAAATATCTTTAGTATGAAATAAATGATATGGTTTGAGATGCATCCAAAATATCAAATGATATAAAAGCTTCCAAATATAAACAAAAATTTAAAATATATAAATAATCTTACGATAAAGATATCTTTTATTCCACACCAAATATTCTATAGGATATTAAATCATGTTAGGTGCAAATGCCAAATATCCTCTCAAATATTAAACGTGTGTTAGGTAAAAAGAAAAAATTAATAAAGGCACTTTTGTAAAACAATACCACCCTGAATAAACCCTGTGACCTCCTGTTCACGGAAGGTATGATTTCATGATTCATAGGTAGGTGCAAAAAGGGTTTCAGCCACGTTTCATAGGCATATTTAGAAGTGAAGTGCGCGGCCAAGATTTTCACATGTAGTAGCATGATTTTCAAGATTTTTTAGTCTTTTTTTTCATGATTCATAGGCAGGTGCCCAGAGGGTTTCGACCATGGTTCACAAGCATAGTTAGCAGTGTAGTACACGACAATGATTTTCACACGCAACAACATGATTTATAGGATTTTTTTATCGTCCTTGGAATGTTCTTTTCAAAACAAAAATTATTAACGGGTTTGGAGAGGCCATTCACCAGTGATTTTTTCAAAGATAAAAAAAAGAGGCACTACTATATTAATTTTTAGGGTTTTAACTTAGAAATTGAGATTTTAAAATCAACTACATGAGGTGATTATCCTTCCATCAATGAACATAAAATATTTGTGAAAAAAAAATTAGGGCACTCCTATGCTATTTTAGGGTTTTTACCCATATTTGGAGTTTGCGGAAGGCTATGCATATTATAGGGATTAGAGTGAAGAATTGGGACAATCATCACCATCCAACGACAAGCTCAAATTTTTAGTGGAGAAGTACAAAAAAGTAGTTCACACAGGATGCAAGGTTTTTATGATGGAAGAAACTCCATCCCTCAATGATCTTGAATCTCAGGTTCCTTTGACTCCCCTTGGGAACCC
Organism: Wollemia nobilis; assembly: GCA_028583015.1. Classification (NCBI taxonomy): domain Eukaryota; kingdom Viridiplantae; phylum Streptophyta; class Pinopsida; order Araucariales; family Araucariaceae; genus Wollemia; species Wollemia nobilis. The sequence goes on along the minus strand of JAQPPZ010003056.1, from coordinate 1,101,250 downwards.
TGAAAACAATTCCATGGAGAAGCCTTCAAATTCAGAGAGTGAGAGGAGCTTACTAGAGGGCTACATTGTGGATCCATAAAAACCTAATCCAAAAAAATCTCAACCACATACAGAGCAATGTAAGTCCCTTTCAGTTGTTCTTCCTGATTGCTTTGCTAAATTTGTTAATGACTTGTTTGGACGTACTGTTATTTTATTTTATTTACGTAGAATACCACCTGAGGCTAAATTTCTCAAATGTGTCAGGGGGGTTTGGAAAAATAATAGATGTTGGATATTTGAGGCTATTCAAGGGTTGGGAAGAGGGTACATAGCAGTCTCCTTTACGAATTCCAAACATACCACAAAAGCCCTCCAATATGGAACTTGGATTATTTGTGGGTAAACTTGTTATTTGTAAGGTTGGTCTTTGGATTTTCATCTAGAGGGTCCCTCTATGGAAAAATACCCATTATGGATAGAGTTTCCCTTTTTATCTCAATCATGTCACCCATTTATCAATAAAATTATTGTTGTTCTTGGTAAGGTTTTGTGGTCACACCCAATGCCAGAAAAACTATCTAATTATAGAGTTCACCCTCGTATTTGTGTAGAAATGGACATATCCAATCCGTTTCCCCCTACCTAGAAATCAATGGGCCAAATTTCCAAGTAAGTCAACCTCTTATTTATCTAAACTTACCTAATGCATATTTTTACTATAGAGAAGTTGGGTATTTGATCAAAAATTATCCGAAAAAAATAGTTAAAAAGGAACAAATGGAAGCAACTGCTAAAAAATTTGCAAACAAAATCCCAACTAATGGCCCTCATTTGGAAGTTGTTAATGAAAATTTAGCCAAGAAATTCCCTATCGATGGCCCTCAACACTCCCCTATTCTTGAAAAAACTTCAACTTCTCAGATTGTTCTTCCCATGAACCCTCCTGCCTCTTCCATGAATCAAACTAAGTACTCAGATACTCATGTTAATCCTCAAGCCCCGCTAATTTCAACCATGAATCTTGAGTTAGCTCTTGTTCCTTCACCACAACTCTTGAAATATAGTCTTATGACAGATGGGTGGAGAGTGGTAGGCAAGAGATAATGTTCATCAACCACCTCAAGATCACTCCATCCATTCAAAGAAAAAACCCTCTATCAAAGATCTTGCTAGATCCTTCTCTCAAGTGTCTCAAAATAAGGTTCATGCTCAACAAAATCATCTAGACAACATGCAATTATTGCAAATAAGTGAAAATATTTTATAGGCTCTAAATCATGAGGATGATCAGCCTCTAAATCATCCCTCATGAATTTAAATCTTCTATCCTGGAATGTTAGGGGTCTCTCCCTCCCTTACCATAAGTTTCAAGTTTGAAAAGTTGTTGCTAAAAATCATATTTCTGTTCTTTTCCTTCAAGAATTGAAAGTCACTGGTCACACTCTCACCCATTGTATGGATATCATTGGTGGTGGATATGCATCTACCTTTACTACTTCTCATGTTAATGGTAAAGGAGGTGTTGCCATTTCCATAGCCAAGTCTCTTTGTTATGCTATTCTAGACCATGGTGAACATCCTACTCATCATTGTGTATGGGTTAGATTGGCTCTTAACTCTAAGGTTATTGGATTTTATTTTATCTATGCCACTAATGACCCTCCTAGTTTTATAATCCTTTGGGAATGGCTAGTTGTTTCTCTCCATCCTGTAAAATGGATCCTTGGAGGCGACTTCAATATGATTGAGAATTCTAGTGATAAAAGTTGGACTGGTAGTAGACCCCTTTCTAATGTTGAATTTGGTAGTTGGTTGTTTTGTCATAATCATTTAGGTGTGTATAACCCTCTCTTTGGTAAAGCCTCCTCTCATATAGATAATTGGTTTACGTGGTTCAACCATCATCAAGGTTCCTTCTAGGAATCTTGTTCGTTTGGATAGATTTTATTTTAGTAATATTTCCTCGATAAATTGTCTATCCATGAGTGAGTTTACATCATGTTTCACACTACTTTGTCTGATCACCTTCCTATATTGTCTTCTATACAAACTTCCTCAATCTATCTTAATTCTAGGTTGCTTCCTTTCAAATTAAATGTGTCCCACCTTGAAAATATTGCTCATTGTTGCCTTATAGAGCATGTCTGGAATAGATTTCCTAGACCAAATGGTAATACTGGTTGGATCAAATGGTTTGAAAAAATGATTTCCAATATGGTTTCATCCCTTAGATGGTATGGATGTTATGTTACCAGGAGGAAAAGGATTCAAGAGTCACCTTCATAAGGAGATCTATCATATTCATTCCGTGCTTATGAAAGACCCTACTAACACTGTTATTCAATGCAATATAGCTAATGTTGAAAATCAGGCTAGAGTTTACGAGTCTTATCGTTCTAGAGGGGTACATGTTAGATCTCACCTCAATTGGTTCTCCCAGGGAGACAAGGCAACTAATTTTTTTAACTACCTCAAACATAAGAATATTTTGGAAAGGATCACTGAGTTGGAGGACCCTTCAGGTCATTTTATTTCTAACTTTAAAGAGATCATGAATCGTCTTATTGCTCATTTCTCTCAACTTTTTATAGCAGAGTCAAGGGATGAAATCCAATGTATCTTAATGGAATACGTTCAGGAGCATATTCCCACATTAGTTGACCCCATAATTCGAGATCAACTTGAATATACTCTTTATGTGAATGATCTGCAAACTGCTCTTTTTTATATAAATAATGACAAAGCTCCTAGATTGGATGGGCTTCTAGTGGAGTTTTTTTAAAAAATTACATATTATTTCCTTCGATCTTCATCATGTTTACCTGGAAGCTCTTCATAATAGTTCCCTTGGAGCTTATATCAATGCAATAGTTATCAAGCTTATTCCTAAAGGTACGAATCATAACCAGATTTCCAATTGGAGACCTATTGCCCTCCTCAATATTTCTTACAAGATCATAGCGAAAGCTATAGCTTTAAAAATCAAAACTATTACTCAAACAATTGTTTACCCTGAACGATATGATTTTATTAAAGGTCATTATATTTTAGATAATCTTATGATGGATTGGAAAACTTTGCAATGGACTATCGATTCTAATCAAGATGCCCTCTTGGTTAAGTTATATTTTGACAAAGCTTATGATAGAATCAAATGGGATTTTATTCTGAGTATTCTTTATTGGATTGGTTTTGGTACAAAATTCTGTAATCAAATTGGTATGCTCTTTGGTGATGCTTCAGCTTGTGTTTAGGTTAATGGATCTCTTTCCCCCTCCTTCCCTCTTTAATGGTCTATCATACAAGGTTGGCCCCTTGCTCCTTTTTTGTATGTTTTGGCTATCAATGCTCTTGGTTATCTTCTTCATAAAGCTCATTCTGATGGCCTCCTTCAGGGTATTAAGCTTCCTAGGGATAAGCATGCTCTTAAATATCATTTTGTTGATGATTCCATTATTTTTCTTGAAAATACCCAATAAGAGATGGGAATGACTAAAGATATTGTTCATTTTTCTTGTGATGTCTCTGGTTCTCGTATTAACGATTCTAAAATTGAAGTCTTCTATACCTCTTCCTCTCCTTGTGGATGCATATCCTTAATTAAGTGGAAGATCATCCCTCATGGTATGATAGTGCATTATTTGGGAATTCCCTTTGGGATTAATATCTCTCCTAAGGATATGTAGAATTGGGTTATGGAAAGAGTTCAAAAAAATTAATGCTTGGTCATATCGGTTTCTTTCCTTAGTAGGAAGAATTCAAGTTGCGAATGAAATTATGGCAACGTATCATGTTTATTACTCCTCTTGTTGGATGGCCCCCAAGGTAGCCTATAATAAATTAAATCAGGTCATTCGTAAGTTTTTATGGACTAAATGGGATGGAGATGTGGGTATGAAACCCATCTCTTGGAAACTTTGTACTCAACCTAAGGCTTTAGGAGGTCTAGACATCATTGATCCTCTTACCCAAAGTAAAATTTTGGCTACAAAATGGGTTTCTAGAGCCATTATTAGTGATGAAAATTGGAAACACCTATTTTGGTATAAAATATCTCTAGCTACACACAAAGGTAAATAGAAATAAACCCCTTGGGAGGATAAGGTCCTTAATGCATCTTATTTTATTGTTAACGATTCTATTCCAGTTATCCAAAACTGGAAAGCTTGGTAATCCGTTTCTCATTTATTGGTTTGGAAGTCTGACTCCTTGAGACATGGTCTGAGCATTGGTCTAAACAATATTTGGTGGAATAAAATTATACTCCATAATGATAAACCTTTAGCTTTATGCAATGTTATTCACGGGCTAGCTTTTTTGAGGAAATAAATTAATAGAATTAGAGATGTCTAGGATCTGAGTAGCTTTTCAATTCTTACTTGGAACTAGATCTACAATAATTGTTCCCTTCCCTCTAGGTTAAAAGAGTCTTATGGTTTAGTTATGGCTTCCATCCCTTGTGAGGTCCTTATGAAGTTGGGAACAACTACCCATAATATTTGGAAAGACTGGAGATGGTTTAGTTATCATAGAATCTCTTCCATTACTTCTAGTTGGTTATACAAAAATCTTCCGTGTCCACCTTCTTTAGACTCTAAACTCAATTTCAAGTGGCAAGTGAATTTTATCAATGCCCAATGGTAATTTCTTGCTACTAAAATTTGGAAAGCTCTTGTTGAATCAAAAACTTAACTTCTTGGTTGGCGGATTTTGCATCAAAAACTGCCAACGACTAAAAGTTTAGCTGTGATTTTGCACATTATCCCTCAATGCAATTTTTATAATGCTTTAAAAACTATTGTTCACTTGTTTTGGTTTTGTGGTATGGCTAAACAATTTTGGGATATCTTCTACTCTTTTCTTTTTCCCTATTTCACTAGATCTTGGAAGCTTTCTCTACTTGGTTTATCTTAGCTGGATCAATACCCCAAACTCTGGGATGTTTGTAGACTCATACTTCTCAAGCACATTTAGAAGTAAAACTGTAAAAAGGTATTTACAGGATCTGCTCCTCCATGGAATATAATTTTGGAAGACTTGACATTTAATATTTTGTTACATGTGGGACACATTCATTCCCAAGTCTATGGACCTTCCAACATGTCTCGAGATGTTATTGACAAACTTCATCAACTTTCTCATATGATTCAAGATCTTCAAAAAGTCCAACAAGAAACTAAGAAGAAGATAGTTAACAATGATAAGTAGGTTCAGGGTTTGATTACTTCTTTTTCTTCTTTGAAGACTTCAGAAGATATCACGAAAGACATACCTAGAATTTCTTCATATGATAGACTCTCCCACAGACGAATGCTGATATCTCATGTATTACAACAAGATATAGCTATAGTCTTTTTGTTGATATTAGCTTTTATTCTTATGTATATTCAGTTATGGATGCTTTACTCTTGATCCACCTTATTTCTTTTTTTAGCTGGTGGACAATACTAACATCAAAATATTACAATATTCCGATTAATGATATAATATAATCTAGTTTTTTATCAATAAAACAAAATAAATAAATGCACTTGTATTTGTTCATGATATTTTTTTATTTTTATTATAATATTTAACTTAATAATTTATTTAAATACATGGGTCAACTTAACCAAATTTCTTTAATATGAAAAAATGGTATGCTTAAATCCCATATGATATAAAAGCATGTAAGGTGCAAATGCCAAATATCCTCTCAAATATTACATGTGTGTTAGGTAGGAAAAAAAACTTAATAGATGCACTTTTATTTTTATATTTTTTTATGATCATTTTTTAATTTTTATTATAAGATTTAATTTAATAATATATTTTAAGACAAGGATCCAAATGCTTTTAATACGAAAAAATGATATGCTTTGACATGCAACCAAAACATCAAATGATATAAAAGGGTCCAACATGTCTGGCATCCTCATGGTATTATTGTTGAAAATATTCAGAATTTGACCAAAGGTTTTTTTTTTTTTATTCCGTTTTGTTGATCCCACTCTTGCTGAAAAGGCTTTGAACAAAGGTCCTTGGATTGTTCGCAGTTCTCTGCTTATTTTGCAACCCTATCACCGTTATTTTTCGGTTACTGATGAAACTTCTCTGGAAGTTCCAGTGTGGGTGGAGTTTCTGGGTTTACCTCTTCCATTATGGCTTTAGCTGCTCCTTTGGGTACTTTTGTGTGTCTTGAGCCTGAGCATTTTTTCAGTCCTCACCCCACTCGACGTGTGTGTGTCAAAGTTGATTTGAAGAAGGACATGCATGAGTTTATTGATGTCAAGTGTGGGGAAAATACCCTTCGCCAACGAGTTGTGTATATCAATTTACCTAACACTTGTTTTCATTGTCAATCTGTGACTCATAAGATTAAAGATTGCCCTCTTATGGTTGGCAAGTTCAATTCGCGTGAAACTCCTTCTTCTCCTGCTCCATCTATGTCTGGGGGTCAAGCTTACTTGGTGGCGATGAATAATAGAAAATCCCGTACTCCCAAACTCCCAGTTGCCAGTTCTGAGGCTATCCCTTCTGAACCTTCTGTCCCTTCCATGCATACCCAAAAATTTTCCCCTACCCCTCTCCTTCCTTCCCCTTATTATTTATATTATTTTGCCTCTGTTGTCACGTTCTTCCTACTCACATTCCTTATTCCTCTTCCCTTGTCACAAATTTTGTTGTTGTGGTTTTCTATAGTCTCTAAATTTTGTTGCTCCCACAGCCCTACGTAGGGGGGATGGATTTTTTGTTTGAAAAATGATGTCAGTTGGATGAAAATATTCATTCTTCTTCCAAAATTCCGTTGCACAGTGGCCAGTTCTCTAAATCGTATGACTCTTTGGGTCACCTTGGTGATACTGGGATTGTTGAGGTTGACATGCACCTCAATCGATCCCAATGATCTTTTAATCTTGAAATGTTCATGGGTTAACGAACCTAGTCAGTAAATATGTGGTCCATGATGAACTTTCTCATTCTGCTTCTTTGTTTGGTCCTCTTGATTTTGTCTGTTTGCAAGAGGTCAAGATTTTTGACTTTCTTCTTCAATGTACCTGTAATTTTTTATGGTCGCGTGGTGGGTTTCATGTTACCAATCATCCTTCTAGGAAAGGTGGTGTTGTTACCTTTATTTCTTCTAAATGGTGGAATCATGTTGTTTCTTGGGGATTGGACCCCTCCCATCAAGTTGTTTGGTCTCTGTTGGAAATTCATGGCAAACCCTTTGGAATTGTTAACATATATGCTTCCAATGATGCTTCTGAACGCAATGCTCTTTGGCGTTAGCTTAATTTTTCTTTACTGCCTGCTCTTTAGGTTTTATGTGGTGACTTTACTATGATTGAGAAACCCTGCGATAAGATTGGACAACTTCCAATGCGTTGGCCTATTGGTGAACGTGAAGCATGGTTCTTTATGAAAAACAAGCTTGGTGTTTTTGACCCTCACTCTTGTTTTTCCCTTGCTGCTTTTTCTGACTCTTCTTGGTATACCTGGTCTAAATTCCAATCAGGCTTTGCAAGAATATTGAAGCGGTTAGATAGATCCATGCTTACTGAAAATGATACTTTTTTTTTCTAGTGGCTGACCTCTTATTCTCTTTATGTGCACACTCTTGCTGATATGACTTTATCTGATCATGCTTCTATTGTTTTTAGTATCAGCCCTATTATTCAATAGCCTCGTCAATTTCCTCATTAGTTTTATTTCAATGTTTCTTTCCTACAACACTCTTATATGAAAGCTCATATTGTTCATTGTTGGAATCTTCTTCCTCGGACTTTTGGATGTCTTGGTTGGATCTCATGATAGAATAATGGCATCTCCCGTACTACTTCTCTGTTATGCTCTCTTGGCGTTGAGGTTGCTAAAAGATGATGAATTGCCACTACTAATCTTAAGAAAGAGTTACACAAAGCCTCTGCTCGTCTTGAAGCTTGTCATTTTATCTTTGTTTTACAAGCTCAAGTCGTTTCCCTTCATCATGAAATAAAAAAAAGTTATTTGTATGAAGCCAAAGGAGCTCAGTTGCAGGCTAGATTGCATTGGCTGCAAATTGGGGATAAGATCTCTACAATTTTTTTTAAGCGCCTCCAGCCATCTTCTCCAACTATTTAGATTTTTGCACTTCAGGTTGATGGTTAGCGACTCACTTCTCTCCCTAACATATGTGCAACTTTTTTCAGTCACTATTAGCATGTGTTTGCTTCTCAGCCTCTCTCAGAAGCTCGCTAACAAGCTTTAGCTGAATGTCAGGCTGTCATTCCTGTTAAGGTCCCTCCCTCCCAACAAGCAGTTTGTGAAGCTCCTTTGTCTCTTGAATATTTAACGTAGGATTTATCTATCATGTCAAATGAGAAAGATCCTAGTTTAGATGACTTTCCATGTGAATTTTATAAAAAAATTTAGGATTTTTTGGGTCCCGATATTCTTAAAGTTTATCAAGAAGCTCTGCATACTGGTTCTTTAGGTCCTCTCTTGAATCGAGGTAATATCAAGCTAATTCCTAAAGTTGGTGATCCTAAACTTATCACTAGTTGGTGTCTTATTACTTTGCTGAATGTCAGTTATAAAATTATTGTGAAGGCCATTACTCTTAAGCTTCACCCCATTCTTCCTTTGATTGTCTGACTTGAACAAACAAGGTTTGTACAAGGTAGATATATCTTAGATAATGTGATTTCAATTTTGGAGGGAATGGACTGGGCTCGCTCGTCTCATCAGGATATGCTATTTCTTAAAATTTATTTTGAGAAAGCTTATGATAAATTTGAGTGGTATTTTATTCTTTCTATGCTCCAAGCCTTAGGTTTTGGGCCATCCTTCATTCAGTCTGTGAATATACTTTTTCAAGATGCTTCTGTTGTTATCACCCTAAATGGTTGAAGATCTGAGGCCTTTGGATTGTTTAGATCTGTTAGACAGGTTTGTCCTCTTGCTCCTTCCATTTTTATTTTTGTAGTTGAGACGTTTGGGTATTTACTGGCTTCAAAAGTGGCTCAAGGCTCTATTCGTGGTCTTGCTTTACCTACTTCCTCTTCTCAATTGGTTCATGGACATTTTGTTGATGACTCTTTTTTAACCATTTTTGAATATGAACAATCCTTGTCTACGAATCTTCATTTGTTGGCAATTTTGGGTACATTGGGTACATTGCCTTTGCTCAAGTATTGATGTTGTCATTGATGTCAAGAAGCGGAAGGGTTTTTGTGAAAACCAAGGTAGACAAAATAAAAGGTTTTATTTAAAACCATGGACAACAGATTTGAAATGGGTTTTTATTAAAACCCAAGTTGGCTCTTCGTTTCATTGAAAAAGGTGCCCCGATGATGAAGATATTTAATTTTAAATATTTAGTTTAAATTTTATTTATTTAAAATTTAAATTAAAATTTTAAAATTAAATTAAAAGAGCCGACGTGTTTGGTTATGCATCATAGTGCATATAAAACGAGGCAAATAAATTCATTAAAGGGGAGTGAAGAATTTGATATTAATCCTCGTGCAATTTCGATTTCGTCGAAACCCCTGTGCCAGCGAAGGAGGAAGTCAAGTGATTATGTGGTCAAAGGTGTTCATGATTTAAAAAGGGGGTTGCGATGTTTTAAGAAGAGCTCGGAGAAATTGCGTTCGAAGAAAAGGACAAATCATCCTTCGCATTAGAGTGTGCTCGAACATAATACACCTTGGTCGAATTTAGACAGCGCTGTGCGTGAATTGTTCAGTAACAAAGAAAAATGAAGGAGAGCAAGTTTTGATGAGGGCGCACGCATTTCGACAACCAAGAAGGGGAGTGCAGTAATTACCAAGGTTACACGGTAATCAGGACGTAGGTCTCGATTTTCGTGCCAAGGAAGATTTCGTTTCGGAGATTAGAGGGAGGTCCCTCTCCCTTCCTCACGTGGGCGTGGATAGCCCACGCGGTTTAGCCAAGCGCCTTGGCTAGAGAAGACGGCGGGTCAAATCGCGCGGAATCCTTTTTTTTGAGGGATGTAAGAGGTATCCACGCGAAACTCCTTGGCAGCTAATGTGGTAAGGGCACAATTCTTTTGCATAGTATTTTTGCCATGGGAGTCATAAGGTTAAAGTTCATTATTTTAATGGGTTGAATATTGCATTGAAAAAGTAGTCGGGGTTGCAAAAGGGCAGTGAATAAAATATATTAATTATGCAATGTTGATGATATTTCCAAAGTTTGTTTGGGAGGTATAAGGTTAGCAAAATTAATATTTTTTATATAGTTTTTATTAAGTGTAATGGAGTAGATAAGGTGAATATGAGAAATATGTTATGTTTGATTTGTTGAATGAAGTTGGAAGAAGAAGACATAGAACCTTGATTATATTTGGACCAAGGAATATTCTTGAGGAAATATTAAAGAAATATGTTGTCTACTAACCTTCTTGAGTTTGGCAAAATGTGGTTATGGTTATGACAAATTTGTGAGATCTTCTTCATATTCAATAAGGTATGGGCACTTTCTTCTTATGAGTATGATTGGTGTATGTTATTCCTGAAATAAGATTGGAGTGAAAAGGTATACAACAAGGTTTCCATTGGTTGGGTGTAATCCTATTTTCTGATTTGTTGAAGACTACTTGTGCATTGTTATCATTGATGAGAGTTTTGGTGAATGCATAATTCTGGTTTGAGGTAGTGGAAGCATTGTGCACTAGGGTTTATGTTTGTGAGTCTTGCTACTTGCTTTGAGTTGGTGAAACCCTTGGTTGGCTGTTTTGAGGTTGATGGTTGAGTTGCTTCCATAGAGTTGTTTGATCAAGTTATTGCTTTTACTTGATTCATGATATTGGGCTTACTCCATTGAGTTGATTTGAACAAGTTATTATTTGCATTTGGTGATATTGTGTGGGTGGCTGTTTTGTTCAAATATCTTTGGAGGGAAAAGGATTTCTACTTGTTTCCTTTTCTTGTGATGATTGGTTGAATGCTTCAAGGTTAATGTTGAGTTGAATGATGTTGGTTAAACCTTGTCTTTGAGCATTGTTGTTGAAGCCCTAATTGGTTGAGAAAAGATATTGGTCGTTGGAAAGAACATGAGTATCATTGTTATATGAGATATTGCTTGGTTGGCAATTGTTGGGTTGTGTTTCATGTTCTTGAGAAAAGCATATTACATCTATCTTATTCTTATGAGATTTGAGATTGAATTGAGATTGAGATTGGGAGTTAAGTATAGAACATATTGAGTCTCTAACAATTCTCTTTATGCTTCTATGAGGTTGATGAATCACATTGGGTCTCTAACAATTCTCTTTGTGGGTTCATGCCAAGCAAGTTTTCTTGATGAACTTGTGAGCAGGTTTTGGACAGGTTCCATTGGGGACTTGTGAGTAGGTGACACTTTTTGTCTAGCTTCAGGGTCAAGTATTCAATGGAAAAAAACTTCTTGCTTTAGGCAATCTGGGAAGCCTATGCCTACTTGGCTTTCTCACTATCCGTGGTGATGGATTCAATCTGGTGAAATATTCAAGTTTTTAGGTCTTCCTTTCGCCTTTCACAACACCCCTACTTAGCTATGGTAGTATGTCATTCAAAAAGTGGAGAAGAAATTATCCTTTTGGATCACTAAATAGCTTTCTTTGGTAGGCAGATTTCAGGTCTGTTCTAAGATTCTTGCTACCACTCATGTCTATTTTTCCTCCTATTGGCTTCCTTCGAAGGCTTGCTATTTACAATTGGAAATATTATTGAGGGATTTTTTATGGTCATCTACTTCTCACACAAAAGGATTTCACCGAGTTGCTTGGGATTTATGTTGCCTTTCCAAACTTTCTGGTGGTCTGGACCTTTTGGATTGTCATCGGCAGGGAATTGCTTTGTGTGCAAAATGGCTTGTGCAAGCTCTTATGGCTATGAAGCCTGGAAAATTCTTCTTAGACATTGCATTTTTTTGGTCTCCCCTTGGGCAAAAGGGTATGGCATGGTTTGAATTTGTCTACTCTTCTCACTGCCCCTGTTCCTATTAAAATCATAGGTTCATTTGTTGTTAAAAGTATCTGGAAGGCCTAGGAGTCTCTCAAACCATGGATTTTTTGGAAAGGTGGGAAAAATAATGGTACTTTTTTTTCTTCAATCAGTGTTTGGTGGTCCCCTGTTATTAGAATTCAATATTTACCCCTGGCCCAAGTTCAATGGGTTCATGCTCAATGGTTTTACAGAAAAGAAATTAACTCTATCTCTGATATTTTTTCTTTTTCCACCAGAGACTGGATTTCTTGGGATGCTTTTAAAGGTTTTTATCAACTTAAGCCGAATGATCAAAGTACTTATGAGGATGTGGTTTGTAATACTCCATTCTCTTTGTAGCCCAAAATTTTTAAGCATTTTCAGAAGGCTTGGTGGACTGATTGGTGTTGGCCTCAACATAAATCCATGTTGCAGTATAAAGCCCATCTGGGTTATTCTTGGCTATCTCCTCATCTTCCTATGGCTGCTATTTTAAATGCTCGTTGGGATCTTCTTTCTCCTCCTATTTGGTGAGCACGATTCAAAATGTTTTGGGCCAATTATATTGAACCTAAACAATTTTTTTTTGCTTGGAGTTTACTGATGCAAGGTCTTCCTCTGGGGCACAAACTTCACTATCTTGGCATTGAACATCCTTCATGTTATTTTTGTGGTGCGTTGGAGGATTGTATGCATGTGTTCTGGTCTTGCCCCAAGGATCGTTCTACATGGACCTGGATTTAATATTTTTTTTGCCCTGAAAGCACGAGATTCCGGGCAGAGGGAGCACTAATTATGCAATGTAAGACGAAATGTAACGCTTTAACCTTATGCACAAAAACGAAGAAAGGAGACAATTTGGAAAGGAAAGAAAAGATGTAAAGAAATCACAGCCCTCTTTATTCAAATATCTTATCCTCGGTTACATAGACGTCTCCTCCCTTTTTAGGGGCTAGGAGCGTTAAATTTGTCTTTGTTACAATGTGTGACTTAGTCTTCCTCCTTCCGTGTGCCCACGATTGCAATGGGCGGGCCAAGATGATGCCGCCGCTGATGTCGATGAGTTCTTAACCTCTGCTGCTTCTCCTGCGAACAAAGAAACAACCAATATGTCAGTAGCACCTGCTGCAAATGAAAAGTGTTTGTTCTTTAAAATTAACGAAATATGCATGTAAACATCTGCCTGAAACAGTAAGTACAGTGAGTCCAAATGGCTTCAAAACTTGACAGAAGACAGAAAATGTTACCAACAGGCCATTGCCACTGAGACAGTCGGCCAATCTACTTTCAATCGGAATTCGTCCCTGGGTGGGACGAATTTTGGAATTCGTCCCTGGGTGGGACGAATTCTTCTGTGTTGAAGAAGCCGACCTGCTGCTTCTCCAATGTCGATTCCCGAGACCTGCAAAACGCCTGCAAACAAGGGGGTTATGTAATTGGGGCCATTTTGGGATGACCCAGATGGTCGGATTCTCCCAATTTGGCCTCTACCCTCGGGAATTTGATCTCGCCACCTGCAAGTCAGTGAAACAACAAAGCGACACAAAACATACTAGAATCTGACCAAAGGTTACGAAATTGCAGCTATGAATTCACCAAACAGGAAACACAATATGCAACATGAGAAAATAATCTAGAATGCTCTAAAACTTAGAAAAGTGCGGGGGTGCCCAAGTGGGCCTCCCACCGTTGGCACTTGATTCCGGCGCCAATCCACTAGGGATGGGCCCAAAACCTCTTAGGATTGGGGGGTCGGCGAATTGGTTGGTTCGGGTGTCCATGTGTTGGATTTGGGTCCGGTTCAAGCTTCCAAAAGCCACCCAACAACCTCCCTTGCAAAAGAGATTGGTGGATGTGGGAAGGTGAACCAAAAGGGATGCAAGTGGGTCTTCAACTCGGCAGCACTTCGTTGCTTGAAAACTCCTTCAACTCTGTATATTTTGGGTGAGAAAAGTCCCACCTTTTATAGACCCATGGGGTCTCTTTTGGGAGGGAAGCACAAATGCCATGTGTTGGTCATAGGCGCCATGTGGCGGTCTTGTCTTCCCATGAGGGAGGGGAGTCCTCCGTTGACTTGGGCTTTGATAAATGCCTTTTGTGACAGTCTTCTAACGGCCCCTCTGTCCACCTACACACGCGTGCGAGGCAGGAGTCATCAACTGACTGTTCTGGGCTGCCACTTGGCGCCATTTGTCTTTTTTCCCGTTAAGCTTAGAATTCGTCCCACCCAGGGACGGATTCAGAATTCGTCCTGGGGTGGGACGGATTCTATTTTGAATTCGTCCCTGGGTGAGACGAATATTGGGCAAAGTGTCCAAGTGTGCCAAATTGCTTCTTGACCTTACAAAATTGCTATGAAAGTGGTTAAGACCACTGTTTAACCTCTGAGGGCTGCCCTGGGGGCTGTGTTTGTCAAAGCGATCAGTGTTTGTAGTCACATAATCGGATTGGTGCTGTTTTGGTGTCTACAGATGCCCCTTTTTGGGAAGCACTGCGGGTGACGCAGTGTTGAGCAAAAATAGATAACCAAAGCACTAATGATTAGGGTTTCTTGGTAACCTAACCAACTTTTGATGCCCCAAGTATGGAAAGGGCATGCATTCTTGAATCCTTGCTTCTGACGAGCTAAGGAATTTGATTTCAAGTATTAACCTGTTTTGTTGAGGTGTGACTTGAACTTAGACATTGATCAATCATGAACAGGCAAAGGGCGTTTTTATCCTCAGGGGGAACCTTGTGTTCATGATTCACGAAATGCCAAGTGTTTGATTGATTTGATTGTTGCTTGTTTATTGCCCCAAGCAGGAGCGTGATTGTCTTTGTCAATGATTCTTTGAATGCATGTCGTTTTCCTTAATTGGGTGTGTGATTGTTGGTTGGTGACTAAGTGTGACTACCCCCTCAAGCGACGAATCGATGAGGGAATGACCTTCATGAGAGAAGCGACGAGTCGCTTGACCCAAGATGACTTGTGCAAGGGTGCCTTTAAAGGGTTTACCGTTAAGCGTGTGCAATTTTTCCAACATTTGGACCTATTTTTGGTGGGTGTTAACCCTTTTGGTGATGCCGTAATGAGGTGAAATCATCGAAAACCTAACTTCCCGTGGAGCGGTCCGGCTATGGTAGCCTTCTTGGGGAAGTAGGAGAGAGATAATTTGAACCTCGACATCGATTTTCTTTGCCCGGAGGTTAAGTGCAAGAGCACTTATGTCCGGCAATGTTTTTTTTTTTTTTGTGTTTTTGTTGAATTTTGTACTGTTTTTGAGTGGGCTTTGACCCTTTTGTGATGTCGTTTGGGGATGAAATTGTCTAAAATCCGTCTTCCCGTGGAGCGGTCCGGCTATGGTAGCCTTCTTAGGGAGTATGATAGTGACAATTTGTGACTCCAATGTCGATTTTGTATGCCCTTGTTGTCAGGTGCAGTAGCAATCCTGTCGGGCAATTTTATTGTCTGTTTTTAGTGCATTTTTAGTCATTTTTTTATTTTTTTTCAGTGCTGGCCTGAATTCGTCCCTGGGTGGGACGAATTCTAGCTGGAGAATTCGTCCCTGGGTGGGACGAGTGCTAATCAGAGCGCTCATCCCATTCAAGGACGAATTCCAGTGCAAAAGGCCTATTTAATGGCCAAAACTTGATTTTGGGCTCATTTGTGTCATTTTTTTCTTGCGATTTTGGAGCTCTGGGAGGAGGTAATTCTGCGAGCGAAGCGCTCGCTGGAATTCTCTCTCTATCATGAGTGCACACACTGGTTCGAGCGGCGGAGCCGAAGCGAAACTGTAAGTGTTCCTAGAGTTTATTTTGCTTTTATTTGATGTATTGTTTTTGTGTTGACGCTTTTCAAAACTTTAAGATTTTTTGTGATGTTTTTGTTTAACTTAAGTTTAGAAACCCTAGAACTGAAAATTTGATCTATTATTTATTTTATTTTTTTTTGTGTTTGTGTTGTTTTTTTTTTGCTTTGCAGGTTGTTAGGAGCCGGTACCGTGTACCCGCTGCATTTACTGAGGCGCGGTTGGCATTGACCGATGATGACAGGGAATGGCTTGATGCCCTTGGGCTCAAGTAGGTGGCTCGACGGAGCTGTGGTTTCGGATCGGCCTATCTGACGCCCCGATCAATGGGATCAGTGCCAATACTTTCCGATCTTGGGGTTGGCAGCACATAGTTGTTGAGAGGCCTACCGGGTTACCGTGGACGACTCGGGTGGCGATGGAGGATGAGGAGATTGGTTATGCAGTTTTGTGGCGGTGGTCTGCGGAGCAGGGGCAGAGTCGGTGATGGGCAGGTGCCGTTGAGCACTACACTGATGCCTTTTCTCGGCTCACTCCAGGGGAGGTGTTTTGGCGTCCCTATCGGGACTGTCCAGCCTGGCCTGAGGCTAGAGAGTGGCTCCGACGGGTACGTAGGGAGTGGTGGTTGATTGGGCGGCACGGGACGAAGCATGAGTTCTTTCCATACCGTCGGGTTACACGACAGTTTGGGGTGCGCCAGGGGTTGCCTGGTGAGCCCGTGGTCTATTGGCGACGGGGAGATGAGAGGGATCTGGAGCCACCGATCACCGTGCCATTGGGCGAGGAGTTCGATGCAGTGATTGAGGTCCCGGATGTGGATGACATCGGGACTACCACTGAGTATGACTCGTGGTGGGTACTGCGACGTTGGAGAGGAGAGGGGCCACTGGGAGGCACGGAGGCGGTAGTGGAGGATGCTGAGGCAGCAGGGGGTGATTGGGGGGTCCGTTGGATGATGCGGACATGGTGGATGTGGGAGATGAGGATGTGGGCTTGGGTGTTCCTGAGCAGCCGGACATGCAGGATGTGGAGGAGCAGTTGGAGCCTGAGCAGGCTACTGTCCCCGCGAGTCCTATGCGTCCGGCAGATACACTAGGAGGTGGGGTCGAATGTAGGCATTGAGATTGCTCGACTGACAGAGCTACTGCGGATGCGGGATCTAGAGCTGGGGGATGCGCGGAAGGAGAGGGATCTTCTACGGGCTCAGTTGGCAGAGCGGGATAGAGTTTTGGCACAGCGCGATGATGCATTGTCTATCTATCATCGGCGAGAGGCAGAGTGGTGTCTGTACCGGATAGACTTGGAGAGGGAGGTCATCCGCCTTGGTGGGCGGCTACCTGAGCCTTCGATCGGTGGATCTTCGCGACGGACAAGGGATAGTCTGACTGAGCAATCAAGCATCATCTCGTCGCGAGGCGGTTAGATGAGGGGGTGGTAGCGAGGCATGATGCGGGGGCTAGTAGTAGCCGCCCCGTAGGGTCCCGTAGGACCCACACCACGGGGGTAGTTCCCGTCGCACCGATCCTGCGTGATCATGGTGGTCGACGCCTTAGGTTGGGTTTTTGGATATGATTGCGGGGTCTGAGGACCGGTTTTGTAGCCTGCGGGCATCTTTTTGACGATATATATATATATAAACCGATTTTATTTTTGGTTTTGTACATGTGATGATGTGATTTTTGTTATGCATGTTTATATTTATTTTGATGAATGCAGATGTTATGATGAATGTAAATGTTTTTGATGTCTATGTGATATGCGAGGTGAAATGGATGAATGACATTTGTGATGATTGCACTATAGGCTGTTTAAGAAGCTCTTTATTTACATGGTTTTTCTTTTTTTTTTTTGTATTTTCTGATGGTATCATAAGGATGATAAGTAGCGCAGATGGTTTTGGAATGAATGTAAGGTTTTCTGAGATTCAGTCAGTTTTAACTCACCATCCATGATTGTACTTTATCTTACAAGACTTTTTGACCAAGGTATGAATCAGACTTGTTTTTGACCCAGTTATTTCATATCCCTGTGTGTGCAATTGAGTTCATTTAGTGGTATTTGTTAGGATACCGCCAGTGCCAGATGGGCTTTCAACCGAACCTGTACTGAGGATCACCTAATTAGCTCCACGAATTCCTTTGTTGTATGTACTAAGATTAATCTACGGTGTAATCCAGGATGCCATAAGCTAGCTCATCCACATGCAAATATTGATCTGTACGCAAGTTAATGTGACAGATATATCGTCATGCGGGAGGTTTACTTCTATTACCGATAGGCTATCAACCAAATTGGTATTGAAGCTTGCCTTATGACCTACAGAATGCTGAGAGTTCCGGGGATTCAAGGTCAACTCCCTTCTTTTCTTCAATTGTATTGGGATACTTGCTCATTGTAGTGATGAGATCACTGTTTATTTTGATTTGTTTTTCTTTCGAGCAAGGGATTGGGGATATGGAGTGACGAAAATCACTGTTGTTTGTGCCTTTTGATGTGTGCACTGTAGTTTGTCAAATTTTGGAGTTTTGACATTTTGCAAATTTTTTGTGTTTTGCAACTGTTGAGAACTTTAGGGATTCTTAGGGAATTGGGTAGGGAGGATGCTTGTCCTTTTGCCAACTCTCAGCATTCTAGGGGTCATTCGCACAGGGGGATGAGCAAGATAACCGTTTCACTTGTGGTGACCTAGATTATTTTGCAGGTTTCGTCTTTCGTTCACACAATTTGGGAATTTTAGTGTTTTGATTTGTGTTGGGATGTTACGTAACAAGGTGTATTTCAAGTATGACTCTACCTTCGTAAAATCTGTTCGACTTGATACACTACATGGCTAAAGAGGAAAATGATGATCGAATCACCGAAACTCTTGGTACATTCCCAGACCACTGACTGTAGTGTGGTAAAAGTTATGCTTGGTGTTTTTGTTGTTTTTGTAACATGAGACAATGCGGAACAAGGTGGACTATCAGAGCTATTGCAGCTTATGGTGCCTTTGACCTATATGACTACAAATATGCAATGTATGGATGCAATGCTTAATGCAGCTATGTATTTTTGTAATTTTGATGGATTGTTTTTGGTGAAGGTGAAGATGAGGTGCGAGAATATGAATTTTTTTTGATGAATTTGAGTATGCCTAGAATTGAGATGCAAATATTTGTTGTTTTTGATGATTTTTGTTGTTTTGTTTTTTGAATTTCTTGATTTTTTTGACCAAGCGATTGCGATAATCGTTGGAGCTTTTTGGGTTGACCAAGAGATTGCGATAATCCTTGGAGCTTTTTGTATTGACCAAGAGATTGCGATAATCCTTGGAGCTTTTTGGGTGACCAAGAGATTGCGATAATCCTTGGAGCTTTTTGGGTGACCAAGAGATTGCGATAATCCTTGGAGCTTTTTGGGTGACCAAGAGATTGCGATAATCCTTGGAGCTTTTTGGGTTGACCAAGAGATTGCGATAATCCTTGGAGCTTTTTGTATTGACCAAGAGATTGCGATAATCCTTGGAGCTTTTTGGGTGACCAAGAGATTGCGATAATCCTTGGAGCTTTTTGGGTTGACCAAGAGATTGCGATAATCCTTGGAGCTTTTTGGGTGACCAAGAGATTGCGATAATCCTTGGAGCTTTTTGGGTTGACCAAGAGATTGCGATAATCCTTGGAGCTTTTTGGGTGACCAAGAGATTGCGATAATCCTTGGAGTTTTTTTTTTTTTTTTTTTTTGGGATATGGCTTTCTTAGATATGAAATGGTCGCAAATGACTGATATTCAAGGGTTCTGTTTCCTTGATACCGTCAAGAGAAGCTAGCCGGTACGTCCCGGGTCCTATTTTTCTATCAATGACATAAGGACCTAACCAATTTGCCGCGAATTTGTCCCTCATATGGGATGGCAAATTAGAGTTTTGTTGGTTTTCCTTCAGAACCAAATCACCAACCCGAAAGTCTCTTAGGTGAACTTTCATGTTGTAAGCTTTCTTAAGCCGCTCTTGATAGATACGTAAGTGCTCGAGAGCATTAACGCGTCGTTCGTCAAGCAACGTAAGTTGGTCTAATCGGGCCTGCCGGCACGGTGTTATCATCGATGAACTCCTGCATTGATATGCGCAGGGAAGGAATTTCCAACTCGAGAGGCATTACTACCTCTGAGCCATACACCAGTGAAAACGGAGTTGCCCCAGTGGGCGTCCGAATGCTAGTGCGATAAGCCCAAAGGGCAAGTGGGATTTGTATGTGCCAATCCTTATGACTGTCTGCGACGGTATTTTTAAGGATGGCGACTAGCGTTTTGTTTGACGCCTCTGCTTGCCCATTTGCTTGCGGATAATAGGGTGTTGAAAAGTTGTGCTGAATTTTGTACTTTGTGGTTAAAGCACGCACGTCTTTGTTCTTGAATGATGGCCCATTATCCGAGATTATTTTGGATGGAATACCAAAACGACATATGATGTAATGCAAAATGAACTCCGCAATGCGGGGTCCTATCGTAGAGGTTAACGGAATTGCTTCCACCCATTTGGTAAAATATTCTATGGCCGTTATGATAAACGTGTGACGGCCTGACGATGCAGGGGAGATCTTTTCGATTAGATCGAGGCCCCACTACGAAAATGGCCAAGCAGACTGGACTGTCCGTAGGGCCCGGGAAGGTGCGTGCATCAAATTGGCATGATGTTGACACTTCACGCACCTCTTGACATACTCGCAACAATCTCGCTCTAAAGATGGCCAATAATAGCCCATGCGAAGAATGCGCTTTGCGATGGCCATACCGCTAAAGTGGCCACCACATGTACCGTCATGCGCTTGGGCGACTGCCCAAGTGGACTCTTGCTTGGTCCAAACAACGAAGAAGAATTCCGTCATAGCTTCGACGATACAAAATGTCTCCTATCAAGACATATTTTGCCGCTTTCTGTTTGAATGTTCGTTTTGCGGCGTGCGTCAATCCAAAGGGAAGATTACCTAACTTGAGGTAATCTCTTATGGGTAAATACCAGTCCTGTTGATCAGAAACCTCGATAGTATGAACAACCAATCCCTTTTGAAGTTCTTCCCTAACAAATGCTGAATGGGATAGAACTTGTAAGAATAGCGTTGTGTTGCTATTAATGGGAGTGGGGGAAAACAAAGACCCCCAATTGGCACGTTTCAAATAGTCTCGGATTCGAAAGAACTTATCCGAAGATGGTTCGATCTGGATCATGTGGACTCCTGGCGTCAAGTCTGAGCTTGCGCGCTCCATCGCGGGTTGCGATAAGGTTTTGACCTGAATGGTTGTTATATCACCGAAAAGGTCTTGCGGGATTAGTGACCCCAAGGAGGCCATTGTGTCCGCAAAACGATTCGATGATCGAGGGAGTGCCTCGATGTCATACCACTCAAGTTTTGCCAGGAATTTGTCCATGAGGGCTTTATAGGCCTTTAGAACTGGGCATTTGCATTGATATACCCCTTTGACTTGATTGACGATTAACAGCGAATCGCCAAAGATGTTCAATATTTTGATGTTCATGGCGATTGCTTGTCTGAAGACCTAGGAGCAAGGCTTCATATTCTGCATTGTTGTTGGTGCACTGGAAGTTTAATTTAAATGACGAGGGGCATTGGAGCGCCCTGCGGTGTGAAGAATACAATTCCTGCGCCACCACCTTGCTCGCATTTAGAACCATCGAAAAATAAGGTTATGTCGGCTCGAGACTCAGGCTCATCAAAATCTGGCGATTCTAAGACATGGAAGACCCCATCATCGGGTAGTTCTATGACCAGAGGCTGATCGTCTTCAAGAGGAGCCTCTGCTAGTTGATCGGCTATGACTTGTCCTTTTATAGATTTTTTCCCAATAAACTCAATGTCAAATTTCGTCAACAACATGATCCATTTCGCCGTGCGACTACTATGATAAGTACGACTCATCATGTATCGCAATGGATTCTCCTTAGACACAACATACGTAGTGTTGCTCAGCATGTAGTGGCGTAGCTTTTTGGTAGCAAACACCACCGCCAAGCAGAGTTTCTCAACGTATGCATAGTTAAGTTCGTAATCGACCGGGGTGCGGCTAAGATAGTAAGTAGCTCTGTTCTTTGTGAAGTTCATTCTTCCGGGCTAGCATTGCGCCCGGTGCCACCTCGATAGTCGAGATGTATAAGTAGAACGGCACACCTGGTCTAGGTGGTGCCAATACTGGCGACAAAGCCAAGTATTGTTTGATTTCGTCAAAGGCCGATCGGCACTCGTCATCCCAATGAAATGTGACCCCCTTGTGCAATAATTTGTTCATGGGTCGACATTTGTCAGATAATTGCGCTATGAAGCGTTTAATCGACGTGACCTTTCCTTGCAGACTTCTGAGCCGCTTGATAGTGGTTGGGGGAGCCATTTCAAGGATTGCCTTGACTTTGTTTGGGTCCACTTCGATGCCTCTCTTTGAGACTATAAAACCCAAGAGTTTTCCGGATGTGACGCCGAACACGCACTTCTTGGGATTCAGATTGACCTTATGCTCTATGAGGCGATCGAGAATCTTGCTTAAGTCACCGAGATGATCTGAGCGCAAGAGAGACTTGGCTAACAAATCATCCATGTAATCTTCCAAATTTTTGTGCATGTAATCATGGAAGATATAAGTCATAGCACGTTGGTATGTAGCGCCAACGTTTTTAAGGCCAAAAGGCATGACCTTATAGCAAAATGTCCCCCAAGGCGTTGTGAATGCCGTTTTGAGTTGGTCTTCAGGATTGATACGAATTTGATTGTATCCTGAGAAACCGTCCATTAGGGAGAGCATTTCATGACCTGTTGTAGCGTCTACCAATGCGTCGATGCTTGGCAAGGGGAAATCATCCTTAGGACTCGCTTTGTTTAGGTCTCGAAAGTCGGTGCATATGCGAATCCTCCCGTCGGGCTTCTTGACGGGAACCATGTTGGACAACCATGGCGGATAATCCACGCAGATGACAAATTGTGCATCCAACGAGCTTTTGCAATTCGTCTTTGACCATCAAGGCCACTTGTTGGGTGCATCTTTCTTAGTTTTTGCTTTACGGTGCTTGATTATCGGATCAAGCGTTAAATTGTGCATGACTAGTCACGGGTCTAGTCCTGGCATATCTTTGTACGACCATGCAAAAACTTCCTTCTTCTCTTTGAGAAGGGCAATATATTCGGCTTGCTCTTCGGGGGAAAGACTTACCCCCAACCTGATAATCTGTGGATTCTTTGAATCTGTGCCGATGTCTACGTCAGTCGTCTCCTCGACTGACATGTGAGATCCGTCCTCCAACTGATGTGGAGTTGGGATTAAATGGATATCATCAGCTGAGTTAAGATCTGCGTTTGGAACCTCGGGTTCCTCTTCACCTTGAAAAATATCCCGAGTTGTCCTTGGGGTAAAATGAAGCATTTCACCGAAAGGCCGATACTCGATGGTGACAATGGTGAATTGACGCGATCCCGGTCGATGGCATCCATGTCTAGATGCAATGACCGTGATGGATCGGTCGGATTGCGGATGGGTGCGGTCAAATCAATGGAGATCATGTGGATGGAATGAATTTGGTCTCCAGAATCGCGGGTGTGATGACTTGATTCTTTTAGATGTTCCCTATACTCTGGATCTGGCTCTACGGGAACGGGCACGAATGGATCCTCTCTAGGTGCAAATTCATCTCTATGTGTGAAAAGGAAGGCGGGGTCTTCCCTCGGCACTATCTGTCATGATGGGATCTCGAGGTGGACGATGCTCATCTTGAATTTGGAGCCATAGGTCTAACACTTGGTCCCACCTCGCTGGGTCTACGTGCCATTCATGTCCTAACAGTATACCCATCTATCCCATTAGATCTTCATGAGTTAGAGCGCGGTGATTTTGTCGCGCATGTCTGAGATAGATCATCTCAGTCTCATCTTCTGAATCACTTTCATAGATCCAAAATTGTTCATTCTCTTCAGCATCTGTTGCTTGCGACGTTGAGGACTCTTCCTGTTCCAGTGAATTAATCTGGTCCCATTGCGGTTGTTCCACTCTTAGTGGAGGGACCTGATTCTCTTGAGACTGTGTTATTTCATCTGGAACCTCTAAGGGGAACAGTTTCAAAAAGATGTCTGGCAGCCGTTGATGTTCTCTTTGAGGATTAATCTCTGAACTTTCGCCTCTCTCTAGCAAAGAAGAGGGATTACTGTTGCTGCTAGGGGTGTTTGTTGACCATGGGAGGTAGTCTCCCAATGTGTATTCTGTATTCGGATTGGCATAAGGACCCAATGCCAATCCCCCCTTGTTGCCTATTTCTAGGCCTTGCATATTTTCAACCAAGATGTCTAATGGCAGGGGATGGTTGAACCCTACCCCCGACTTGTCATATGGCATCCGATATCTTGGTTGGCAAAGGATCCGCATCCCTTGCTCATATCCGCCGAGCCCGTATCCATGCCAATTGCATTGGCCGAGATATTTTAGGGCAAATTCCGGGTTTGACGAGATAATTGATGTTTTCAACAAAAGGCTCTTCGTCTGTTTCCTTTTGTTGGCATGGTTCAAGACCATGATCAAAGCCCCCATACACAAAATTTGTCCGGTTCGGTGGGTAGCCTAGAGGGACGATTGTTCCAATGGGAAGGCGAGGTCTTCCCATGTCTTGTACTGACTCCGAGTGTGGGGGTTGCCACAACATTTTGCACTAAGTATTCCCCCAGGCCTGTATTGGCCATTTCAACGATGATTGTTGATGATTGGGTGGGAGGAAACGGTAGTCCTTCCCGAGTCCATTCCATGTTTGGTGGTTCGGGAATCTTGGTTTCCGTTGCGTTGGGCGCTTCCTCCGTTGTTATTGTTGAAATTGTGGGCAACCTTTCTTCTAAGGGCTTAACCTCTTCCATGATTTGTTTTCCCTTGTCCTTCCGTTGGGCCATGATAGGTGGCGTTGATGATGAAGGAGCCGGTGATGAAGTCTCACCGGGTCGGGATTTTGCCTTGTTGGCCACCAATGGTGCCTGCGGTATTGGACCTTGTTTAGATGGATTTAATTGGAAATCCAAATGCGTTGAAGGGAGGGTCGATTGAGGTATGAATTGTACCGCATTGCAATACTTGAAGGGCTCTAAGTCCATTGGGACTACATGTATTTCCCCTTCATAAGCATACTTTAAGCACTGGTGGGCAATCGAAGGGACACACTTCATATCCCTGATCCAAGGCCGCCCTAGCGAGTATATTATAAGCCATTTCACCTTCCAACACATGGCACAGTGTAGGTATTGACTTTTGTCCTACCTGTATCGGCAGAACGACTGTGCCGACTGTCGAGCATATTGCATCATTAAAAGCTCGCAGTGTGTACGTGGAGGCTATGATGTGAGAGGCTGGCAGCTTCAAATGCTTCAAGGCTGTAGTGGTTATGATGTTACTGGACGAGCCAGTATCTATCAGCACTCTCTTGTACGAAATCCCGTTGACCCGTGCGATAACGTGCAGGGGTGGATCTGCCATGTCATTTGATATCGTTTTGACCTCATCTTCTCCGAATGTGATGACCGGCTCCGTACATTGTTTCACATGTCCCACGAAGGCGTTGAAAGAATTTGCCTCGTGGGGTTGTAATTCAATGGCTTTTAAAATGTCCATAAGAGCTTCTCTATGGGGAGTTGATTGTTGAATAAGCTCATAGATGGACAGCCTAGCCGACGTGGTCCGCAAACTCTGTGTGAGTTTGGTTCGTATCGTGACCTCAGGTCTAGGCGGAGGTAACTGCGTTGGGCGTTGTTGAGGATGCGATGTTGCCGGAACTTCCCTCGTAGCTACCTCAGGGGCAGTTGTCGGGTACCTTCTGTTCCTTGTTACTATGCTAATCATTCCCACAAATCCTTGTGTGGGAAGATCTTGTCGCACCTCGTTAATCTGGAGTGGTTTTGTCTGTGCCTCGTGGGCTGGCAAGGGGTCCTTGAATACCCCCATTTGTTGGTTGTTTGGTGCGATGGGGTTGTCCACAACCAATGTTTTGTTGTCGATCAAATCCTGGACTAGGTCTTTGAATTTCAAGCACCCATTCAAGTCATGTCCTCTGCGCCTATGGAATCTACAATACAATTCCTCTCTGTACCCCCTAGGCTTGGGAATGTTAGGGTCTATAATTTGGATTTCCGGCAGAGTGACTAAATTTTCCGCTGACAAGCGGTCAAATAAGGAGTCCCTAGACTCCGCATATGGGGTGAAATTTTGCCTAGGGCGACGCGGGTAATTCTGCTCCTGTCTTCTATTATCTCTTTCATAAGCAAGAGGCACTGCCTGGTAGTTAGCCTTTTGAGGCTGCATTTCTTGCACAGGCGCGGGAACATTTATCGCAACTTGGTTGACTGCAGCGTGTTGTGGTTGCGTTGTCCCAATTTTAGTGGTTTTATTCCACTCTTTCTTCTTAGGCTTGGCAATTGCGCCTTCGCCTATCTTAATCTCTTCTATGACTCTGGCTTGCGCCAAAGCTTCTTCTAAGTTGTCGTATTGTCGCAAGTAACAATAGACCGGAGATTGATTTTAAGCAACTTTTTGCGAACATCTACGTGAGATCAGACATAGGAGGACGGTAGGGTAACCTAGAAAGCAAAGCTCTCCATCGATTCCCGTACGCTGCCATTGTTTCCTCTTCAAATTGCTTGAGGCTCGCTAAATCACTTAGTGATGCCTTCTTCCTTGTGTTGAAGGCAAAGCGTTCAAGAAACGCGTCTACTAATTGATCTAAATTGCTTATGCTGTGTTTGGGTAGTGTGAACCAATCCGAAGCGGGGCCTGTGAATGTGGTTATGAATGTTCTAAGCAGCAATGCGTCATTATCTTGGATACCAAAGCATTGGCGTAGAAATCGTGTAACGTGTTCTCGTGCGTCCTCTTCACCTTTAAAACTGCCAATTGAGGCAACTTGAAGTGTTCGGGGTAAAGAGGTGTAGGCACTGAGGGATGCACCGGATTATTGCGGAGTAGACGTAATGTGGGTTTTTGATGCCCAGCAGCTTTTGTCTCCACAGACTCCAAACGCTCCAATAGCGCTTGGTATGCATCGAAAGATTTTATTTCTTCCTCTCTTGTTCGCTCTTGTTGCAAGTTACGGTAAACCGGAGGCCTATGGAGGGGTGGCCGAATGGCATCCTTCCCCGCCTTGATGGGGAGTTTCAACATATTCCTCTTCTGGTTCATACTCCTCGTAAAATTCTTGAGGAGTCTCTCGGGCGAAACCTATGACCCCGATCAAGCTCTTCTTCGAAGGTACCCATCATTGTTTCGGGGAGTTGCCTCCCTCTCGAATCTATGAGGTCTTGGAGGCCGAGCTTGACGAGGTCGTGGAGACCTATCCTGCACCAACGGATTATGCCTCTCATACTTGTTCAGCTCTTTGGATGCGAGGGGTTGGCCCCCTCTCGGGTATTTCATAGCGTAACTCATCCGCTTCGCGTTGCATGCGCTCTCTATCCAAGCGGTGTCGATACTCTATCTCCTGATGACTTTGTTTAAGCCGCATGATTTGGGCTTGACGGGTAGTATATCTGGCGACTATCGGGTCAATTTGGTCTACCCTATTTTGCTCAGGAGGTTCGAATGTTTCTCCTATGTGTTTACCTCGATTTTGCTGGTCTAAGGTTTCAATGGGTCGCTTCCCTCTATCGAGGTAAGCGGTATGTGCTCGAGGTTCTGGCCTCAAGGGGTGATCATGATATCCTGCTGGTGCGGAAATGCAAGGTTCCCGCGTTGTTTGTTGCCCTCGAGGAATGTGATGGCTTTCCTCGTACTCCCTTTCATGGGTGTAAAGGGGGTGGGCGGAGTTAGGTCGCCCTATGTAAGGAGCCCTGCGCTCCGGATTTGGTCTCTCTGTTCTGATGATAGGTAAAGAAGGGACGCCATATCCACGTTGCCCCTCCAAATGGACGGTGTGCCTGTCTAGCGCTTCATCGCGCGATGGCCACTCATGCCTAACTTCAAGAGGTGATTCTCTATTTATGTCAAGGTCTACATGTAAGGCATCTTCCCGAAAGGGGCTGCTTTGAATAGGCATACCCCACCGAGGATTCTGAATTGGATTCTTTTGTAGGTTAGACCTATAAGGCGGTATGACCAAATCCTCAGGACTGAAGTGAAGGCGACTTGTGCTTGCTTTTTGTGTACCTTTCGGAGCTTCTGCCCTTGATTGGGCTTGACTGCGGGTGTACACCATTGCGGTGCTTCTATGCTATCTAAATAGATTTTTATCTTTTTTATGATGATTTTTGTTTACACTAAGCAGAATTAAGCACACACATTCACAAAACCGTGATTATCTCTTTTAAGGATTATTGGTGTGCCCTAAACTGGTTTAGTGCATTTTGGTGTTTTGTTTTGTTTTTGTAGGTTTTGAAGATCGTTTAAATGCATTATGACGGCTCATATAACTCCCAAAACGGTAGCCCCTTCAATATACCAACCAGGCCGATATACCAACCTCTCTATATACCCGCCCTTACGAGAGGGAGACTATAGGTACGTGAGAGCAGAAGGTACATGGTACGTAGGCGGTACGAAAGGGGGATTGTCCTGTTAATGGCACCTACCATAGAAAACTTATCCTCGCGCGCATGGGAATCACCCCAGCGACACTCGATCTGTCTTCGTTAGGATTTACGCCTAACAACAGTTGACAATCGGGAAATGGATGCAAATCAAGCCAAGGTGGTGATGAAATCCACCAATGGTCTTGATCAAGGGCTGGGGTCTTACGACCAGCTCCTTGGTTTAAAATTGTTGCGTGGAGTGTGTGGGATTCATTTTATTCAACGAAAATGAAACAAGCATAAATGATTTTCCCTATGCAATGCAGGATAAAATGAAAACAGTCAAAGAAACAGAAAATAGAAACATAAAATTTAACAGAGATGATAAAATCCCTACCTCTTCTCTACCTGCTCCGATTGCTTCTAAATTTCTGCTCTAAAAATTTGCAGACAGAAATTCGTCCCTCGGTGAGACGAATTGCAGAACAGAATTCGTCCCTCCCAGAGACGAATTTGAATTCATCCTAGGGTCAGATGAATTGCAGAACAAAATTCATCCCTGCCGGAGACGAATAGCGATCGCAACAAAAAAATGTACTCGTCAAGCACAAAACACAAAAATTTAATCGGTTTTCGTGATTTTAAAAACCAGGGAACAGGGTCCCACCGTGATCGCCACTGAAAGCACGAGATTTCGGGCAGAGGGAGCACTAATTATGCAATGTAAGACGAAATGTAACGCTTTAACCTTATGCACAAAAACAAAGAAAAGAGACAATTTGGAAAGGAAAGAAAAGATGTAAAGAAATCACAGCCCTCTTTATTCAAATATCTTATCCTCGGTTACATAGACGTCTCCTCCCTTTTTAGGGGCTAGGAGCGTTAAATTTGTCTTTGTTACAATGTGTGACTTAGTCTTCCTCCTTCCACGTGCCCACGATTGCAATGGGCGGGCCAAGATGACGCCGCCGCTGATGTCGATGAGTTCTTAACCTCTGCTGCTTCTACTGCGAACAAAGAAACAACCAAGATGTCGGTAGCACCTGCTGCAAATGAAAAGTGTTTGTTCTTTAAAATTAACGAAATATGCATGTAAACATCTGCCTGAAACAGTAAGTACAGTGAGTCCAAATGGCTTAAAAACTTGATAGAAGACAGAAAATGTTACCAGAAGGCCATTGCCACTGAGACAGCTGGCCAATCTGCCTTCAACTGGAATTCATCCCTGGGCAGGACGATTCTGATTGCAATTCGTCCCCGGGTGGGACGAATTCTTCTGTGTTGAAGAAGCCGACTCGCCATCGCTCCAATGTCGATTCTCGAGACCCGCAAAACGCCCGCAAACAAGGGGGTTATGTAATTGGGGCCATTTTGGGACGACCCAGATGGTCGGATTCTCCCAATTTGGCCTCTACCCTCAGGAATTTGATCTCGCCAACCGCAAGTCAGTGAAACAACAAAGCGACACAAAACATACTAGAATCTGATCAAAGGTTACGAAATTGCAGCTATGAATTCACCAAACAGAAAACACAATATGCAGCATGAGAAAATAATCTAGAATGCTCTAAAACTTAGAAAGTGCGGGGGTGCCCAAGTGGGCCTCCCACCGTTGGCACTTGATTCCGGTGCCAATCCACTAGGGATGGGCCCAAAACCTCTTAGGATTGGGGGGTCGGCGAATTGGTGTCCATGTGTTGGATTTAGGTCCGTTTCAAGCTTCCAAAAGCCACCCAACAACCTCCCTTGCAAAAGAGATTGGTGGATGTGGGAAGGTGAACCAAAAGGGATGCAAGTGGGTCTTCAACTCGGCAAGCACTTCGTTGCTTGAAAACTCCTTCAACTTTGTATATTTTGGGTGAGAAAAGTCCCACCTTTTATAGACCCATGGGGTCTCTTTTGGGAGGGAAGCACAAATGCCATGTGTTGGTCATAGGCGCCATGTGGCACTCTTGTCTTCCCATGAGGGAGGGGAGTCCTCCGTTGACTTGGGCTTTGATAAATGCCTTTTGTGACAGTCTTCTAACGGCCCCTCTGTCCACCTACACACGCGTGCGAGGCAGGAGTCATCAACTGACTGTTCTAGGCTGCCACTTGGCGCCATTTGTCTTTTTGCCCGTTAAGCTTAGAATTCGTCCCACCCAGGGACGGATTCAGAATTTGTCCTGGGGTGGGACGGATTCTATTTTGAATTCGTCCCTGGGTGAGACGAATACTGGGCAAAGTGTCCAAGTGTGCCAAATTGCTTCTTGACCTTACAAAATTGCTATGAAAGTGGTTAAGACCACTGTTTAACCTCTGAGGGCTACCCTGGGGGCTGTGTTTGTCAAAGCGATCAGTGTTTGCAGTCACATAATCGGATTGGTGCTGTTTTGGTGTCTACATGCCCCTTCATTTCCTCTTCTTTTTCTTTGAAATAAATCCTTCTTGGCGATTCACCTTCATTTTTTGAACCTTTGCTGGAAGTCTAGAACATCTTTTGCATTAGCATTCTTTATCATATTTGGAATTCCAAAAACAAGATTGCTTTTTCTCATGATACTAGTTCACAGTATTTTTCCTTGGCTGATCAATATGTAGTGTTTTATGATTCTTGGCTATAGATTTTTGTAGAGGTGGAGAAGGTTCATGTGGAGATTCAACATCTTCGTAGTCTTATTGACTACTGGGGTAATGCACCGTGTACTATTAGTCACCTTTCTGCGAATCCTCCCTCTCATGGTCTATCTCGCTCTCGCTCTTATCGCACTCCCTCCTCTCACAATCACTAGTCTCCTTCTCGATAAGAGCGCCTTTGCACCTGTGGTTTATCCGTGGCAGATTCTTCCAGAAAGCTTCGTGGATGGGATGTTCATCCTCCTACTCCTTCCCCACCCCTTGTGACTGGTTGGGGAGATGAAATTCTTGCTATACCCACTCCCCCTTCTGGTTCAGGATGGGGAGACCCTATTCACAGTGCTCCTATTTCTGGCTCAGGTTGGGATATTAGGCCTCATTTTGATATTGATGTGCAACCCACTACTGCTGGCTGGGGAGATGAAATTCCTGCTGTCCCCACTCAAACTGCTCTTGTTTCTGGATTCGGTTGGGATATTGGGCCTGCTCCTGGTATTGATGAGCAGCTCAGTGCTGCTGGTTAGCCTCTTTCTAACACCAAATAATCTTGTGTGTGTATAGTTGAGGTAGATGTGCCTCCACTTCTTGTTCTTTTTGCCTACCTTTGTATGGTTCTCCTTTGTTTCCGTGATGCTTTGTTAGTCGTGGGGTTCGTGGTATTTCATTTTTGCTGCCTTGGTTTTTTGATATCTCCTAACCCTGGGGGTTAGTTTGACAACATACTGGGGTGTGATCTTCTCCACCCATTTTTTTGATGTAAAAAGGCCTAATTATTCTTTAATGGAATTTTTATGCGTTTTTCATTAAAAAAAATATTAAATATATAAATAAGCTTATAATGAAGATATCTTTTATTTCATACCAAATATATTATAGAATATAAAAGAATGTTAGGTGTTCTCGAGGGTTAGGTGGATTGATAAGAAGTGGTTAGGTGGATTGATAAGAAGTTGGGCATTTACCATGAGGAGACCTAGGTTAAAACCTTGCGAGCATGCCCAATATAGGGCAAAGGTAGTAGTCTGACTGAGTCCGTTGAATGTGGGCCAGCTTGATGATGGTGGTACAAACCTCGAGCCATCGAGGATCCCCTCACTTTGGGTCATGTTTACGGAGGTGAGATAGGAGTTAGAGTGGTAGCACCATGATTTGATGATGCTACAATCAAAGGCAATGCAACTTGACCCTGTGACCAATTGTTCAAAAACGAAAGGTAGTTACAGATCCCTCTATGTATCAATGTTAAGTGCAAATTCCAAATATCCTCTCAAATAATAAATGCACCTAAACAACAGGATGAATTTAACTAATAGAAAACAAAATATAAAATTTTCATATAAAAATTCAAATTCATATTATATCCATCAAAAAAATATATAGATAATTTAAATACATATAAATATAATTATTAATAATTATAAACTATAAAAAAAATATTAAAATAGATTAAAATTTCAATATAAAAATATATTACTAATATTATTACACGTGTCTAGTGTAATATATACATATATATTTGCTATGAAGTATAGTTAGGAAATTTTATTTCTTATAAGAATTCAAAAACATTTTAACTGAGTAAATTTTAAAATTATTTGCATTATTTTTTAAATTAAAATTTAAACAATTGACGAAAGAAATATGACATGTGATTACATCCGAGTCGACGAAATCATCAGTCCACTCAAAATTATACATTCGCTCCAACACAAATGCAGAAGCAGTTGGCACAACTCCGTCTACATACTTTATACAGGCAAATCGCCAACAACCATTGCTTTAGACTTTATGGCCATTAAAAATACCATATGCGGATTAACGGGCATTTCGTTGACAATAGCGATCGCATTTTTGGAATTACATTATCCTAATCACGGACATTTTTCTGGTTGGACCAAGTCGCCTAACCATATCTCACCGGATTAAAACCTTTGAAAATGGGGATCTGATACACTCAGATGAATTCAATTAGGGTCAATAGCTTGCACATTTTAGGGTCAACACACAGGAATTTTCTTCTCTCCCTGCTTTCCGTGCACGATTGGCACACGCAAGCCGCCACTAAAAGGAGCTCGAGCCGTGAATTATGCACATGAACATAGCTATAGGATTCTATATAACGTGCTGGTGTTGTGAATGAATATCAATTGAAAGCTAGCTCACAGAAATGGCCATGGAGACATACAAGCTTTCAGCCCTTCTCATTTCGCTATTAGTTTTAGTGCCTTATCAATCTTTCGGTGAGTGTAAATTTCTTTTTTTTCAATGGAATTCCATACATATAAGATTTGATTTTTTCTGTTCTGTAACGGATGTAATGTTTTTGTTGTTGTATGTAGGGGCCAACTCTAATTTGTTCAGGGAATACATCGGCGCGGAGTTCAAGGGTGTGAAATTCTCAGACGTGCCCATCAATCCTAACGTGCAGATGCACTTCATTCTCGCCTTCGCCATCGACTATGTTAAGGTTTGTGGAGTCAAAACAGGTAGGTGGCTGCTCATTAATGACTGTTAGTTCAAACTGCCCGGTCTGGAAATTGGTTGGTGCATTGGAGATTGGCCGGAGTGCCATTTGCAGGTGTATGGACAATTTTCTTTAATAACTGATTGACTACACTTACCTGGGGAAACTGTTTTTTAGTGGAACCTGTAGCTATCAATCAAAACAGGGGGATGGGCAGGCGACGAACTGCAGAGGTTAGAGAGCGCTGATTGGCAGAGGGCTGCCAGGCTGAAGAAGGACAGCGACTGCGGGAAGAAAGATAAGGAGGAAGAGAAAAGATGTTTGTGGTTTTTGTTGTTTGAGGAGGAGTTGTAAGGAGAGCGAACAAGGAGAACAAAGAAGACTGGAATGAAAAGAGCAGGTATTTGCATTGATACAACTGGGTTTTGTTCAACAGAAGAAGCAGAACCTGCATCGCTTTGAGCGCAAGACCCATGGTTGGAAAAACCGTTGCCGGCATCGGGGGATTTACTACCCATGGTTGGAAAAACCGTTGCCGGCATCGGGGGATTTACTACCCGACGCTTATCTTTCTGCGAACAAGGTGGCCCATGAGGGAGTCGAGATTGGCATTGGAGATGCCTCTGTTATCAAGGCGCGTGCCGAGGCGTATGACAGGAAAGAAGACAAATTAAGAGCCAATTGAAGGTGCTTAAGAACAGAGTAAGGAATAGAGTGTTATGTAGAGAAAAAACAGAGCGATAGAAAGCCTGTGAAGCTCTAGCAGCATCTGTTATCCTTTAATATATTAATGTAAATGTTTCTTTCTGTGTTTCTCTCATACAACAGATAAGTTTGTCTCGGTATTTCTCTGTTTGCACAAATTTGCATTTTGTTGTTTCTTTGGTTGCTTCTTGTACGTATGTTTCCATTAGGAAGTAGCAGAGTAATAGCTAGAAAAGAGAGAAGTTCTGTCTCCGAGGCCTTAGCTGAAGAGAACGCAGACGATTGCAGCTGCTAGTCACAACAACTGGTATCCGATCCATTTCTTGTTGGGCTGATCACTCTCAGAGGGATTTCTGATTGAGTGGGAGCAATGGCTGGAGATTCTACATTCAAGATTGAAAAATTTGATGGGCAAAATTTTGGGTTGTGGAGGCAGAAAATAGAGGACTATCTTTATCAGAAAGACAACCTCTATTTGGCACTCAGGGGCAAGGATAAGGGCCAACCTGATGATATGTACGATGATGACTGGGAGCTGGTTGATAGAAGGGTGTTGGGGGTTGTTTGGTTATGCCTTTCTGATTCAGTCTCTTCCAATGTTCGTACACAGACTACAACCAAAGGGCTCATGGATGCATTGGCGGATCTGTATGAGAAACCATCGACTTCTAACAAGGTATTTCTCATGAAGAAATTGTTTAATTTGAAAATGTTAGAAGGTGGAACAATCTAGGATCATCTCAATGATTTTCATGCAATTGTTGATATGTTACAATCAGTTGGAATTGAGTTTGAAGATGATATTAGGGGTCTTTTGTTATTATGTTCATTATCGGATAGTTGGATTAGTTTGGTGATGACTGTTAGTAATTATGTTTCTACTCTAAAGTTTGATGATGTTATGAGTGTGATTGTGAGTGAGGGCATTCGCTGCAAGGGCACCAGTGAGGCATCATCTAGTGGTGCTTTGAGTACGAGTGATAGGAGAAGACAAAATCAAAGGGGAAGGAGCTCTTCCAGAGGAAGATCGAAGTCAAGATCCAAGGTGAAAGGAGACTGCTGGTATTGTGGAAAAGATGGGCATTACAAGAAGGATTGCATGTTGAGGAAGGCTAAAAAAGGTGAAAGGCATGGTGAGAACATAGAGGTAAATGTTGCAGGTGATGTTCTACAAGATGCTCTTGTTCTATCTTCCTCTCATGTTGGTGAGTCTTGGATTTTAGATTATGGAGCCAAGTTTCATGCCACTTCCTATAAGAGTCTCTTTTCTAATTATGCCCATGGTGATTTTGGACAAGTGTGTGTGGGTGATGGTCACCCATGTCTTGGAAAGGGCACCATCCAACTAAGGTTATCCAATGGTTATCACTTGCAGCTGAATGAGGTGAGACATACACCGGAGCTTAAGAGAAGCTTGATTTCATCAGGGCAATTAGGTAATGAGGGATATGATACTACTCTATCCAAGCATTCATGGAAGATTGTGAAAGGATCAATGGTTTTGGAAAAGGGTGAGAAGGTTGAAAAATTGTACCTGGTTTCTAATTCTTCTTTTGTCATGGCTGATCGGTTCCATGGAGGTTGGGCTCATAAGAAGCAAAGGAGAGTTACTTTCAGCCTTGGTGAAGAGGAGGTAAAGAAGCTTGAGCATGTAGATGTGACGACATCAGGTTTGGCTCTGAAACCTTCTTTTGGTAACTCGAATTCATATGTCAGTTTTAGTGGTGAGAAGCTAGGAAGCTCCCAAGCAGTGGGAGTTGTGAGGAGGTCCAGGAAAACACTGAATGGCGGTAAGGTGGATCTTACGAGATCAAGAAGGTATCACCGTAGCTTGTGTTTTGGTTCTGCATATTCACATGGATTCTTAGGAGTTGGAAATTGGGGGTTGCCCAATTTTGTTGGTTTGGAATGAAACCATGTTTGTACACCTTCCACAGGGGCTGCAGGATTGTAGCCAGGTTTGTGACTCCAAGTGGGAGGTTGTTAAGGTTTGTGGAGTCAAAACAGGTAGTTGGCTGCTCATTAATGACTGTTAGTTCAAACTGCCTAGTCTGGAATTAGGTTGGTGCATTGGAGATTGGTCGGAGTACCATTTGCAGGTGTATGGATAATTTTCTTTAATAGCTGACTAACTACACTTACCTGGAAAAACTATTTTTTAGTGGAACCTGTAGTTGTCAATCAAAATAGGGGGATGGGTAGGCGACAAACTGTAGAGGTTAGAGAGTGCTGATTGGCAGAGGGTTGCTAGGCTAGAGAAGGACAACGACTACGGGAAGAAAGATAAGGAGGAAGAGAAAAGGTGTTTGTGGTTTTTGCTATTTGAGGAGTTGCAAGGAGAGGGCTGCCAGGCTAGAGAAGGATAGCGATTGCAGGAAGAAAGATAAGGAGGAAGAGAAAAGGTGTTTGTAGTTTTTGTTGTTTGAGAAGGAGGAGTTGCAGGGAGAGAGAACAGGGAGAACAAAGAATTCTGGAACGAAAAGAGTAGGTATTTCCATTGATACAACTGGATTTCGTTCAACAAAAGAAGTAGAACCTGCATCGCTTTGAGCGCAAGACCCATGGCTAGAAAAACCGTTGCCGATATCGGGGGATTTACTGCTTGATGCTTATATTTCTAAGAACAAGGTGGCCCATGAGGGAGTCGAGCTTGGCATTGGAGATGCCTCTATTATCAAGGCACATGTCGAGGCGTATGACATGAAAGAAGATAGATTAAGAGCCAATTGAAGGTGCTTAAGAATAGAGTAATGAATAAAGTGCTATGTAGAGAAAAAATAGAGCGATAGAAAGCCTGTGAAGCTCCAACAACATTTGTTATCCTTCAATATATTAATATAAATGTTTCTTTCTATGTTTATCTAATACAACAGATAAGCTTGTCTCGGTATTTCTCTGTTTGCATAAATTTGCATTTTGTTGTTTCTTTGGTTGCTTGTTTTTTGTACGTATGTTTCCAGTAGGAAGTAGCAGAGTAATAGCTAGAAAAGAGAGAAGCTCTGTCTCTGAGGCCTTGGCTGAAGAGAAGGCAGATGATTGCAGTTGCTAGACACAAAAATTGGTGTCAGATCCATTTCTTGTTGGGCTGATCACTCTCAGAGGAATTTTTGATTGAGTGGGAGCAATGGCTGGAGATTCTACATTCAAGATTGAAAAATTTGATGGGTAAACTTTTGGGTTGTGGAGGCAGAAAATAGAGGACTATATTTATCAAAAACACAACCTCTATTTGGCACTCAGGGGCAAGGATAAGGGCTAGCCTGATGATATGTACGATGATGAGTGGGAGCTGGTTGATAGAAGGGTGTTGGGGGTTTTCTAGTTATGCCTTTATGATTCAGTCTCTTTTAATGTTCGTACACAAACTACAACCGAAGGGATCATGGATGCATTGGTGGATCTGTATGAGAAACCATCGACTTCTAACAAGGTATTTCTCATGAAGAAATTGTTTAATTTGAAAATGGTAGAAGGTGGATCAATCCAGGCTCATTTCAATGAATTTCATGCAATTGTTGATATGTTACAATAAGCTGAAATTGAGTTTGAAGATGAGATTAGGGCTCTTTTGTTATTATGTTCATTATCGGATAGTTGGGATAGTTTGGTGATGACTATTAGTAATTCTGTTTCTAACAAGAGTACTCTAAAGTTTGATGATGTTGTGAGTGTGATTGTGAGTGAGGGCATTCATCGCAAGGGCACCGATGAGGCATCATATAGTGGTGCTTTGAGTATGAGTGATAGGGGAAGACAAAATCAAAGGGGAAGGAGATCTTCCAGAGGAATATTGAAGTCAAGATCCAAGGTGAAAGGAGACTGCTGTTATTGTGGAAAATATGGGCATTACAAGAAGGATTGCATGTTGAGGAAGGCTGAAAAAAGGTGAAAGACATGGTGAGAACACAGAGGTAAATATTGCAGGTGATGTTCTACAAGATGCTCTTGTTCTATCTTCCTCTCATGTTGGTGAGTCTTGAATTTTAGATTCTAGAGCCGAGTTTCATGCCACTTCCTGTAGGAGTCTCTTTTTTGATTATGCCCATGGTGATTTTGGACAAGTGTGTGTGGGTGATGGTCACCCATGTCAAGTTGTTGGAAAGGGCACCATCCAACTAAGGTTATCCAATGGTTATCACTTGCAGTTGAATGAGGTGAGAAATACACTAGAGCTTAAGAGGAGCTTGATTTCAACAGGGCAATTGGGTAATGAGGGATATGATACTACTCTATCCAAGCATTCATGGAAGATTGTGAAATGATCAATGGTTTTGGCAAAGGATGAGAAGGTTGGAAACTTGTACCTGGTTTCTAATTCTTCTTTTGTCATGGCTGATCGGTTCCATGGAGGCTGGGCTCATAAGAAGCAAAGGAGAGTTACTTTCAACCTTGGTGAAGAGGAGGTAAAGAAGCTTGAGCATGTAGATGTGACGACATCAGGTTTGGCTCTGAAACCTTCTTTGGTAACTCAAATTCATGTGTCAGTTTTAGTGGTGAGAAGCTAGGAAGCTCCCAAACAGTGGGAGTTGTGAGGAGGTCCAGGAAAACACTGAATGGCGGTAAGGTGGATCTTACGAGATCAAGAAGGTATCACCATAGCTTGTGTTTTGGTTCTGCATATTCACATGGATTCTTAGGAGTTGGAAATTGGGGGTTGCCCAATTTTGTTGGTTTGGAATGAAACCATGTTTGTACACCTTCCACAGGGGCTGCGGGATTGTAGCCAGGTTTGTGGAGTCAAAATAGGTAGCTGGCTGCTCATTAATGACTGTCAGTTCAAACTGCCCAGTCTGGAAATTGGTTGGTGCATTGGAAATTGGCCGGAATGCCATTTGCAGGTGTATGGACAATTTTCTTTAAGAGCTGATTGACTACACTTACCTGGGGAAACTATTTTTTAGTGGAACCTGTAGTTGTCAATCAAAACAAGGGGATGGGCAGGCGGTGAAATGCAGAGGTTAGAGAGCGCTGATTGGTAGAGGGCTGCCAGGCTGGAGAAGGACAACGACTGCGGGAAGAAAGATAAGGAGGAAGAGAAAAGGTGTTTGTGATTCTTGATGTTTGAGAAGGAGTTGCAAGGAGAGGGCTGCCAGGCTGGAGAAGGACAATGACTGCGGGAAGAAAGATAAGGAGGAAGAGAAAAGGTGTTTGTGGTTTTTGCTGTTTGAAAAGGAAGAGTTGCAAGAAGAGCGAACAGGGAGAACAAAGAAGGCTGGAAAGAGCATGTATTTCCATTGATACAGCTGGATTTCGTTCAATAGAAGAAGCAGAACCTGCATCGCTATGAGCGCAAGACCCATGGCTGGAAAAACCGTTCCCGATATCGGGGGATTTACTGCTCGCCGCTTATCTTTCTACGAACAAGGTGGCCCATGAGGGAGTCTAGCTCGGCATTGGAGATGCCTCTATTATCAAGGCGCATGCCGAGGCGTATGACATGAAAGAAGACAGATTAAGAGCCAATTGAAGGTGCTTAAGAACAAAGTAACAAACAAAGTGCTATGTAGAGAAAAAACAGAGCGATAGAAAGCCTGTGAAGCTTCAGCAACATTTGTTATCCTTCAATATATTAATGTAAATGTTTCAGCAACATTTGTTATCCTTCAATATATTAATGTAAATGTTTCTTTCTGTGTTTCTCTAATACAACAGATAAAGCTTGTCTCGGTATTTCTCTGTTTGCACAAATTTGCATTTTGTTGTTTCTTTGGTTGCTTGTTTTTTGTACGTATGTTTCCAGTAGGAAGTAGCAGAGTAATAGCTAGAAAAGAGAGAAGCTCTGTCTCCGAGGCCTTGGCTGAAGAGAAGGCAGACGATTGCAGCTACCAGTCACAACAGACTACACCTCATCGAGCTCCCCTTCACCTACAGACGGGCAATTCAACATCTTCTGGGACAGCGACAATCTGAGCCCGAGCGCTGTGCAGGCCATCAAAGCTCAAAATAGCAACGTGAAGGTCGCTCTCACCTTGGGCGGCGCCAGCGTGGGCAGTGTAGATGCGCAGTTCGCGCCGTCGTCGGTGTCATCGTGGGTGAGCAACGCGGTGTCGTCGGTCACAAATATAATTCAGCAATACGGCCTGGATGGCATCGACATCGACTACGAGCACTTCCAGGCGGACACCGACACGTTCATGGAGTGCATCGGTCAGCTGATCACGATCCTCAAGCAGAACGACGTTATCTCCTTCGCCTCCATCCTTCCCTTCGGCGACGACGACGTACAGTCTCATTACAGCGCGCTGTGGAACAAGTATTCCAACGTGATAGACTATGTGAATTTCCAATTCTATGCTTACGATTTGAGCACCACAACGTCGCAGTTCATCCAATACTACAATGATCAGCAGTCTCGGTATAGCGGAGGGAAAGTGCTGGTGAGTTTTAGTACGGAGGGTAGCGCTGGAGGGCTGTCGCCTGCCAATGGCTTCTTTGACGCATGCACAACGCTGAAAAGCAACGGGAATTTGGAAGGCATCTTTGTGTGGTGCGCTGACAGTTCGCTGTCAAATGGTTTCGAATACGAGAAGCAAGCCCAGGCTCTCTTGGCGGGATCCTGATTCCCGAATGCCTATTAATTGCTCATAGCAAGAAGGGATCTTCTCCAGTTATGTCAGTCAATAAGATGAGAATCCTTTCCTTGTAAGAAAAAGATTTTTTTTTTTATTGGATAGAGGAAACACACTTATGAAGATTTGAGAAATCAAAATTATGAATGATAAATAAATTTTAGCGTGTTACACATTAATATGGTAATGAGATAATATCATGTTCAAGTTTAAGAAAATAAAAATGAAATTCTCAATTACTTGGAATGATGAAGTGAGTTGTAAAGACTATAAGTTATGTTTGGTCCTTAAAGATGATAAGTTATATCTCATAATTTAAATTTGATAACATATTTGCATGGAGACCAACTAATGAAGTATTAGTAAATTGAGTTAGTGTATCCATGCATAAGCACTTATTTTTAATGGGATATAACTTTTAAAAGTTTAGATAAGGTCTTAGAAAATAATAGAATTGTAGTAAGGGGAACAAAAATAAATTTTTTGCCTTATAAATTAGGAATAGTTGGAGAATTGTATCTAATTTATACTAATCAACGAGGACCTCTATAATATTAAACCTATCTTATTACCCTCAAAGAAATTGCTAAGACACACCTCAATATTAAGAGCTTTATTGAACACTTATTATCATGTGTGGTGATAAGAACTCACATGGATGGGTTGATGTTGGTTTTAAGTTCTATTTTGATAATAATATTATAAATAAAATGTTCATGATAGAGGGTTAGGGATAAACGTATGGTAATTTGTCAAAATGGAAAGCGTTTTATTTTGGATGAAAATAATAAGGTAATTAGTATAGTTAAGGTTAAGTGTTTCCAACTATTTTTATGGTAGAAACAATTTAAGAGATAATGAAAATGATGAATTTTATGTTTATTCTTTTAGAGAATTATATTTTTTAAGTTTTCATAGTTTTAGACAAAAAACATATTAATAGGGCTAAGAGGAGGAACATAATAATAAACTCCCACATGTGACAAACACATTTGGTTAATTTTAGAAGGTCATTTCTATTGATAAATTATTTAGGATTAGTTGTCTTTGGTACTATATTCACTCTTTTGACAAAGGTATCATTTCAGGCAAGTGAACTTTTTGTGGCATAGGTTTATGCTAAAAATGCACAAATTTATATTTTTTAATCTTAACCACACTATTAGGTCCATAAATTTGTGTTTAGGACTCTATTTTGATCCATTCAAAATGCATTAAAAATATTAGAATAACAACTAGAAATTTCAATAGAAAACTGATGTCATTCCTAGATCAACTACATGAAAAACATGCTCTAGAGGCCCTCAAAAATATAAAACAAAGTAGTTACTAATAATAATAATTTTCTATATTTAGATTTTTATAGCCAAAATGCATATGTAGCGATGTTGAAATATTAGTAGAAGATAAAACTCAAAAGAACAAGTCATATGTATGTAATTTATAATTAAATGCACATTGTAACTAGTGGAATGTGAATCAACACATTTTTATATGGATGATCTTCTAACTCATAGAAGATGAACCATTAGATTTCCTAATGGGTGATGTTCCATATTCAATATGGTGGATTACCAACATACCAATTTTTGTATAAATAGATATACTCCCTGACTATGAATAACATGAGAAGTAGATGCAATATTATAGCCTCAAATCTCATATTAGAGATTGTTTGTATTGTACTTTATTTTTTAAGAAACAAAATTATTTTATTGTATTGCTTATATAATCTTAATTTTTGGTTTTTTATACTCTATTAATAATGAATTTTATTCTTTCTTGGTCTTCCTTCACTTGAAATTTTATCTTTTAAATAATTAAAATTCTATGTTATGAATTAGTGGTATTAGAATGGTCTAAATTTTTAATGTATATAAATGCAAGATCACGATATCAAAAGTTTGGGTATAAGGCTTGGGATACCTCTAATTACCTCTCTTGTTATTCCAAATAATCTTAGGTGATAACCCAAATGGAGAACATTGAGATAGTCGATCATTTCAAGGATATGTTGAATGAAGCCCTTACAAAACAAAGGAATTAGATGATGGATAAATTTGCTCAAATTTTTCAATGGATTCTTACTATAAATTCTCTAGCCTCCTCTATAAATTTTTTTACTACCTTAGCAACTTTAATTTCATATTCCTACTCTTGAAGGAAAAACTAATGTTGATACCCAAAAAATTAGTTGAATTAGTTATCTTCATACAACTCTATAAATAAATTCATTAACATTGAGAAAATTACTTTTGCACTCTTGAAAGCATCATTACCTATTCAAAATTGATGGGAAGTATATTGTAATAGGGTTGTAAAGGAGATTGAATATAAAGTAGGGTTCATATGGGATAATATCATGGAGGCCATCAATATAAAATATTATCTTGTGGGATACCATAAAGAGCAATCCATACGATGGAAATAATTACATCAAGGTAAACAACAACCTATTCAATATTATACTAGTACTTTTCAATTCATGGTAGTAAAGCTAGGTATTAAATATACTAAAAGGTGTCATATCCTCAAGTATCATTGTGACAACCCAATTCCCTACAACCTGTGTTCTAGCTAGACCATTTACTACTACATTTTTTTTTTCTAGTCTTAAGCTAGAACATAACCTGAGTGTAAATGTCATCCTACTAAGAGTTTCTCAACTACAAGGTGGAGTATAACTTCCACTTATCTCCTTTTCAAGGCTCACTCATCTCTTCATCTTACATAGTTTACATAGTTTTGGTTATGTAAGTGAATTGGATGATATCATTTAATATACAAGCCATCCATCTTATTATCATACAATGAGTTGGCTCACCCCCTTTCAATCTTTCAAAAGAGGTACACCATCCTTCTCACATTGCATCATTCCTTCGATGTTGATGCTAGAGGTGAATTGGAATTAGACTATCCTTCTCATCTCCTTGACGAGTTAGTCGTTCCTTTAGCATGCCTTATTACACCCCTGATTTATGGAGTCATTAGACTATGGTAATTCTATTAACAGTGAATTCCCTAAGTTTATTTCTCACATGATTACTCAATTTTACCAAGAAGTCTCTCTTACTCTAAATTTCTTAAGCCATCTATTTACTACTTCCATAAAATCGTTTCATGATGTTGAATGTATTCTATTCTAGAATGATACATTCTTTACACTTAGTAAGTTACCACACTTATTCTAATTTATTTATTTCTTAAGATATTTAATACTGCAAGTAATAATGAACTCGTATTGAAATGCTCAATTAACAATGGTCAATACAGATAATCTAGTCTTTCCTTTCTTGATATCTCTAAGCAACAATACACAACTATATCACATTGAATAACAAAAAAACATGTAGTTTATAACCATTCCATGATTTACATATCAAGTTTTAAAAGAGATCATGAATTAGTTAATCATCCTTTAATAAAATTACTCCATATTATCTAAATTAACTAAAACCATAGTAGATTCTAATATTAATATTTTAAACATCACACTTTCACAAAGAATAAACCACAACAAGATATTCAAAACCATTTTTACCCTGGGAGAAACCTTGAAGGGAAAACCCAGCCTCAAAGTTTCCTTATTAAATTTTTGTAAAGATGATTAATCTTACAATAGAAAAAAATCATCCTATTTTGTTTCCACATCTAGCTAAGAAAAACACTACCACCCATGGCTATACATGATGGATTAATCCTTCAATCCACATATTCAAATAACACCTTCCACTAGAAGATGGAAGAATCTAAGAAGCATCCTTGTTATTCCTGAATCCTTCTATTTTATCCTAAGAACAACCTGTCATAGCATTAGAAATTCACCTCTATCAACAAT
Source organism: Wollemia nobilis (assembly GCA_028583015.1). NCBI lineage: Eukaryota > Viridiplantae > Streptophyta > Pinopsida > Araucariales > Araucariaceae > Wollemia > Wollemia nobilis. The sequence continues at coordinate 1,056,831 of JAQPPZ010003056.1, read as the reverse complement.
ATTATCTTTTATTACAACAGGTTATACAAGGATAAAATGAGACAACAATTGTTTTTCCTTTTATTAACTGTGTTTTTTTTTAAGCTCATTTTCCCTCGAATAATTGTAGATTTATTTATATCTCCCGTACAATGGGAATTACAAGGTTTTAATGTTTTAATTATAAATATTGAATTTTGTGTCTTAAAATTGTTAATAATTTTTTTCTATTACTTAGATAAAATGTTTAATGTTTTCATTTTATAAAATATATTATTGGTTAAAAATTATGGAACATTCATTGATGTTTGTATGCATGCTTGTGGATATATAAATGAATTTATTTTATATATCCCTGTATCACATAAGTGTTTGAATAAGAAGAACCTTAAGAATGTTATTTGATTTTGATAAGGATGAAGATACTATGAGAGAAGGTATAGATTTTGAACTAGTGTGAGAAAGAAAAAGATCATGTATAGTTCTTCTCTTATCTCAAATATAAAAGAAGTGCTTAGCCAAGATTGAGTACAAGAGACTTTGGAATGCTCCATTGCCTAAAAGAATTCAATGAAGAGAACCTTTCTACTAGTAGGATTGACAAGTTTTGAAATAGCTACTTATCCATCATCCTACATTGTTGTGGAAATTTAAAGAGATGAAGACAGTGATTGCAAACCACAAATGCTAAAATGGAGTGTCTCCTTTGAATTAACAAAAATGAGTAAAGAGGGGTACCTATGCAAGGAAATGATATTGAATGGTTATGGAATGGGAAATACAACCATTATAATTATTTTAAATATGATAGATTTTTTGAGAAAAAAATCTATTGGAAAGAGGAAACATGCTAAAAGAGATTTCTTAAATTAAAATTGTGAATGATAAATAAATTTTAACCTCTCAAGCATCAAGATGATAATCAAATGATAGGGAGGCAATACCATGTTTGAGTTTCATTAAGCATCAAGATGATAATCCAACGATAGAGAGGTAATATCATGTTCCTGTTTCATGAGTTCAAAGAATTAAATGATATTGTCAATGAATTCAAAATATGAAGGGAGTTGCGAAAAGAATAAGTTATTATTGGAAAGAGGAAATACGCTAAAGGATATTTTAGAAATTAAAATTATGAATGATAAATAAATTTCAATCTCTTAAGCATCAAGATGATAATCAAATTATAGGAAAGCAATATCATGTTTGAGTTTCATTAAGCATAAAGATGATAATCAAATGATCATGTTCGAGTTTCATTAATTTGAATATTTAAATGGCATTGTCAATTACTTCAAAAGATGAAAAGAATTGTGAAAAGAATAAGTTATTATTGTAAAGAGAAAACACGCTAAAGAAGATTTAAAAAATTAGAATTATAAACGTTAAATAAATTTCAACCTCTTAAGCATCAAGATGATAATCAATGATAATAAAAAAAAATAATTTATGTTTGGTCCTTAAATATGACAAGTTATATTCTCACAATTTATATTTGCATAGGGGTCAACTAGTGAAGTATGAGTGGTTTTAGTTAGCTTTGTTAGAAATTAATGCTTCAATGCTTTACATTATGAAATTGTAGGTATTTAAATACACAAAATCCTTAATTTGGACATAACAAAATCCTAACCAAACTTGCAACTACCTCTACATGCATAGACCTTATGATGGGTGGTTATCCCACTTGCAACATCACATGGACTATGAAGTAATAGCTCTTAACATATCCCCATTATTAAATCATAGTTAGAGATATATTTCTAGCTTATGACCATAAATAATTTCTAGGATGATGCTAGAATTTATGTATTTGAGAGAGAAATTATTCTCTTCAATATAGACTTTCTACAATGATACTTATAAGTGTTGGGTTCCATCGATCATGCACTTCTAAAATACACTTATTACAAATAGTTATTGAATACTTATATATTCAATGCATGAATTATTTTTCTCCTCCAATGTCTTTAACTGAAGTATGTGATGTCATGCATCTAGTTTCGACCAATGAATTGAATGCTAACCAAATTTTTTCTTGCATGTGATGGGAAGAAGGCTGTGTAAGGATTCTTCTACTACTCTACCTTTATATGCTTTTCATTTTTTTATTATAATCAAATATTGGATTCCTTGCAAGTTCTCCTCTTATAATAAGTTCTTTTATATGATAAATGGGATGTATATTTTGAATAAAATATTTAGAAATTTTGCTTACTTGTTTAAGTCCTTTGAAAGATTCCATACCTACCATAGTTTTTTCTTGAAGAAGAATGCAATAACCCATCAAGTTCTCTATAGTATTTAGAGTTGAACCATTGGGTCCCAACAACTATTCACGTTGTGTACCAAATCTCCCTTTATCTCTTACTATATTGTCAATCTTGATGATATCATAATGCATCTTATCATTTAGATGATTACTTATAGTATTGGTGCATTCTATGATAAGAGTTTTATGACATCCTAGGCTTTAATAATGATGTACATATCTCTTGTTTGAGTTGTAAAAATATATAATATTCTCTGAATAAGATCAAGTTTACAAGCTATGCCATGCTTCTTCAAAGCTTTCTTCACAATATGCCATTCATACTATAAATGTTTTTCTCTACACTTGGAAAAATGAGAAGAAAAAGAATTAAAATTTTATGTACATTTTTTATTCTTGAATGTAATGAAATTTGTGGCCTTAGAGGTATCCCATGACTTGCACGTGTACTGGTTACCTTTGTATCTTGGTGGCATTCCCTCTTGTTGGTTCCTTGGCTTGGAATGAATAACTGATGCAATATTTCTTGTATAACAATTTGGATGATTTGGATGGATCCAAATTTATTGACCTATTATTTATTTGGTTGTTTCAAATTTTAAATTTGTAATGCCTTTGATTTGAACATCCTTTCTGATTTTTGTTGCTACCTATTCCTCTTGCTTCATGGAATTTATTGTTTTTTCTCCTTCGTTGGAGTATTTTGTTCTTCCTCCTCTTTTATAACCTTTACCGCCTCTACCTATGTTGTCATGTTGTCCTCCTCTTTGAGAAATTGATGCTAATTATTAGGATTCTTCCTTGTGAATCTTATCTCTAAATGAGACCTGTGTTTTAAATGTATGCTCTAAGAAGGATTGAGCTATCTGGTTCAACATTTGCTCATGTGTTTGTAGAGAGTCGGTTAACTCATCTACTGATAGAGTTGTTAAATCCTTTGATTCTTCAATAACAATGACAATGAATCAAACCTTACGGGTAGGATTATCAATATTTTCAACATTCACTCTCATCTAATTGATAATACCCATTGTGTGGGTAAATAAGTTACTCATGGACACATATTAATTCATCTACAGGTTTTCAAATTCTCTTCTCAACATTTACAATCTCATCAATTTTACTTTGTTGGTGCCTTGAAAGGAGTTTGCTAAAATTTTCAATTCATGTTATGAGTTGGTTTTTGTTGCAATTGTAGGAAACATGGACTCATCAACTACTTGTATAATGAAGAAAAGAGCCTTCTAGTCCTTTTTTTTATTATTTTCCTTCAATAAATTCTTCTTAGCTTGAGAAAGTGCATTATATGTTGTTGTATTTGTAGTTTTTACATACCCATTTTCTGTTAGGTCCCAAATATCCTGTGACCCATAAAGTATTTTCATATGTATGCTCCAACAATCATAATTTATACCATTGAAATGTAGGATTTGTAGTTGTAGTGGACTATTGCTAGAATCCATTATGGCTAGATTAGGTAAAAATAGTTATAGCTCTAATATCGATTTAAAAGTCTTTTACTTGAGCTAAACCATTAATGAGAAAGCAATTATGTTTCATGGCTACTCTGGTTACCAAAAAGTGAATACAAGGTAAGGCAACTAGAAAGGTAGATAGTCTGGTCAGTATAGATATCAAATATGCATACCCAAGACAAGGGAAGACTCTCATAATAAATTACCAAAAAGTAGATACAATGTCAGGTAATCAAATAAATATATAGTTATCATGTTTCAAAAGGTAGTTTTCTTTTTGAAGCATACAAGAAAATTTATGAAATAAAATACAACCATAGAAGTACACAAAGAAGAGATGTAAATATATATTTTATATTATATTATTAGATGGTTGTTGCAGTAGTTTTACATGACCTTCCTTTTTATATAATTGTATCCACTAGATATTTTTTCTCCATGTCTTTAAACAATGACAAGTTAATTCTGGTAATGCCATCCTTCTTCTCTTCAACAAGTCGAGTGTGTCTCTGCATTAACCAGTAACATCTTCAATAATTTAAAGTGGCTTCTACACCAATGGGAGGAAATTCTTCAACAACTAGAAGCTTTTTTCTAAACAACTAGAAGCTTTCTTCACATTTACAAAGGTTTCATCGATGTCACGCTTAATCCAAGATGAAGATAAATCAAAGACTTTCTTCTCTTCTTGCTTCTCACTTCTTTTTATAACCTAAAAATGAAGTCAATGGAAACACTTATATATAGTGATGAAGGAGGGAAAAGTTTAGCTAACTTCCTGACAAGCACTAATTAAAGTATAGGTGTCTATCTAATCTCTAAACTACTATGGCTACCAAGAGTATATACAAATATTGTTAAGTATAAAAAATAATTCTAATAGCTAAAAAAAGAAGATATGTTAGAAAGGATAAAATATAGATGAACTTCCAACAATAACTACTCCAAATAACTACATGAACTTAAATAAGTTGCACGTATATATGTAACTACATTATTATTGTAGAAAAAAGAAAAACAAATAAAATCCATAAAACAATGGGTGTACAAGAGATAAATTTATTTATATGTTTTCTCTAAATTTATTATATCTAATTGAACTATTTTTCAATTATTCCTTAACACCTATATATATCCTACATGTTAATAATAACAAGAATTTTTAAATATGATTCCCCTATACTTATTACTAACTTATTTTTTAATTTTTAGAACTAATATCTTGTTTTATTTATTTTTGCTTTCTTCCTTTTTATAAGACTATTTATAAACAACTTTTCTTCTCCTTTAGAAAAAAAAAGTATTGTTAACAAAATATTGTTTTGCTAATTTTTCGTAAAGCATTATTTTAAATATTCTTATCCCCCTTAATGCTTTAAGGTCCAACTTCTAATTGTCTAAGAAGTGAAATAAATATTTTTCTTGGGAGTGTTTTTGTAAAAAAGTCTTCCAATTGATTATTTATCCTACAAAATTGCAATTGTACCATTTGCTCCTAAATGAAACCTTGAATGAAGTGATGATGAATATATATATGCCTAGTTTTTGTATGAAAAATAAGATTTTTTTTCTATCTAAATGGTGCTACCATTATCACAATATATAGTAGTGGTGAATTGATCTCTTATTAGAATTAATCTAAAACTCCTTATAACCATACTACTTGACAACTTGTTAATGTATCTGCTATATATTTAGCCTCCATTGTGGAAAGAGAAACTCTTTGTTGCTTCTTTGAACTCCATGAAATAAGATAATTACCAAGACTAAAGCAATATACTAAAGTTGATTTTTTATCATCTACTAACTCAAAGCAATTTGAATTTGAATATCCAACTAACTCCAAGCATTCAACTGTTGTATAATAAATGTCATAATTTGTTGGGCCTTTGATATATTGAAGTATTCTTGTCACTGATCTCATATGATTATTATGAGGTTCTTCCATGAACGTAGAAACAAGAATCAAAACAAAATTAATATTAGTCCTAGTAGCTATAAGATACATGAGGATACTAACCAATTTATGAAATAGATTTCCATCAAAATTGTTGCATTCATCATCCTTGCCTAGATTTTCATGTTGTGCTACCAAGGTTGCCACATCCTTACACATGTCTATTCTAAATGGTCTTAGTATATCTTGGGTATAATTTACTTGATAAATATATATACCATTAGTCAATTGATATACCTTCTTTCTAAGAAAATATGTACTAGATCTAAATTGATTGTGTCAAATTATTCCATCATTCCTTATTTGAATTCATCCATCATGTTGGAACTGTTACCTATGAAAATCAAGTCATCTACATAAAGATAAACAATCAAAATTTTATTAGTTTGCTTTTGCACATATAATGTTGGTTTATTTTGGCTTCTAGTAAATCCATGTTATTGGAAATAACTATCAATTCTCAAATACCAAGCTCTAGGAGCCTATTTTAAACCATATAGTACCTTCTTCAATTTATATATGATGTTTTATTTTTCTTTTATTTCACACCTAGGTGATTGCTGCACATAAAATTCCCCCTCAATAAAACTATAAAAAAATGCTGGTTTTATATCCATTTGTTGTACTAGCCACTTATTATAAGCTAATACTATTCTTATTGTGTCCCATAAAGAAACTGGTGAAAATGTATCTTCATAGTTTATTTTAGATACCTATGCATATACCTTGTCATAAGCCTTGATTTATGCCTTTTAATGGTGCCATCACTCTTGTACTTATTTTTATATATCCACTTCACTCCTGTCTATTGGAGGTATTACATTATTTGACACCTTGCTATACTAATGCAAGGACTATGTAAATAATTTAGATTGGGATATGTTTAATTATTGAGTATATAGTAGGTTTCATGTTATTAAATGTGAGTTATATGTCATATAAATAAGTGTGGGTTTATGTAGGTGAGGTGCCTTGTTACTAAGTGTAAGTTATGGAAGTGAAGTGTCACATTTATAAGTGAGAAATTATGAGTTTTTTGCAATCATGAGTCTTTACCTTTATGTAAATATGTAAAATTTATTATTATATCTTAAGAAATATGAAGATTTAGATCTCCTGTGAGTATGAGGAGATCAAGAGTTTATGTAAGTGTAAATATAAAGAGTCTTGTGAATATGTAGAGTCTCATGTATGTATATATTGATGACAAATTTCTATAATAGAGTACCTAAAAAGAATAATTGCTTTGATTTATTAGATATATTTTCAATAATGTATTCAGTGAGTTTTATGCTCAAATTTGTTATGGATTGATTCATATGCATATTTATTCTTGAGATATTGTTTGATCCTGGAAGAGTGATAAACCTGTGAGAATAACAATGATTTTCTAACACTATCACTTCTTTATCTTTTGGAAGTTCAACCAACTCCCAAGTTTTATTCTTATGTATTATCTTTATTTCTTCTTCCATTGCATCAAGCCAAATTGTATGCTTCATAACATATTCATAATAGTTAGGTTCAACACAAATTTGAGAAAATAATATAAAATTAACAAACTAATTCATACCTTCTCGAGTGGAAATTCTTTGATAAATTACAACTAGACTTTTTACCTCCCTTGGAGTTGATGCTAGAATTTTCCTTGTATTTGAAGAAGTTCTTGTTGATGATTTTGGGTTATTACCATTGAAACTTGTGTTGCTACTAGAAGAAGTAATATCATCTTGAAAATATTATATTTTTACACTTGATATTTTATCCTACTACACATCATTTTGCCACACTTCCCCTTTTCCAAATATTACATTACACAATATAATCATTTTATTGGGGATTCTAAAATTTGTACACTTTACTCTCTTTGGATTAACCAACAAAAATTATTATTCACTCTTTGCATCCAATTTCTTCTTGGTTTGATTTGGAATATGCACAAAACCAAAAAAATTTAAATGTCCCACATTGGATCTCCTGCCTGACCATGCTTCTTCTGATGTATAATTATTCATAAAAAATGTATAGATGTGATTGTTAATATACATAGTTATATCTACTGCTTCCACCAAAACATTATTTTCCATGTGCTTTGATTGCAATGAAAACCTCACTATTTCAAAAATTATGTGATTTTATGCTTAGCAACACCATTTTTCTATGGTGTATATACTATTGTAAGTTGTTTTTTTATTCTATGATTAGCATAGTATGCATTAAATTCCTTAGAAGTAAATTCACCTCCTTAATCAGTCCTTAAAATTTTAATGGAATGATCACTTTACTTTTCAAATAAGGATTTAAAATTCATAAAACAACCAAATGCTTCATTCTTATTCTTCAAGAAATAAATCCACATTTTCCTCAAAAAATCATCTATGAATGTTAAAAAATAACAATAATTACCAATGCTTGGTGTCTGCATGGGGTCACAAATATCCAAGTGAACCAACTGTAGTGGTTGTGATGCCCACCATGATTTTCCATCTAGAAATTTATTTCTACATTGTTTTTCAATACACAACTAGAGCACACATCATTCTTTTCTTCATTTTAGGTAAGCCTCCAACCATCTTCTTTGTATATAACATATTCAACCCCTTAAAACTTAAATGACCATAATTTTTATACCACAACCAATTACTATCTTCAGTAGTTATTTATAGAACATTTGAGTGTGTTAGATGCATCTTCATTGGAAATATTCTATTTGTTATCATGGGAACTACAAGAACTATCTTTCCACCAATATTTTTATGAAAGATATTGAATGCTCCATTATCAAATAAAACTTTATAACTATTTTCAACCAACTGGCCTATGCTCAAAATATTGTGCTTAAGACCAGAAACTAACAAAGTGTCTTAAATATGTTTTAACTCACCTTACTTGGTATGCACAACCAACATGCATTTGTTGATAGTTTACATAACCTTATCATCTCCAAGTGCCACTTCATTTTTTATTGTTTCATCAACCTTCACAAATAAATATTTGTTTCCTTTCATATGATTTATAAAACTAGAATCAAGAAACCAGACGTCATAATTAGACTTATCTACCATACAACAAGAGAAAAAAATATTAGATCTAGAATGCTATTCTTCCCTTTGGGTGAAATTTGCCTTCTTATTTTATATTTGATTTTTCTTGAGCCTATACTCTCTCAAAATGACCAAATATTTTACAAGAATGATAATGTATATGTTTCTTTTATCTAGATTATCACGTGCATGACTTGTACCTCCATGAAATTTTTCTCTTCCTCTTGGATAATTTGACAAGTCTCCCTTTTTTTCTTGGGAAATATTGCTATGGCTCTCTTCTTCAACTTTAGCCTTCATCGCAAATGATTATTCTAATCTTTATGGAGTTCTCTCCAATCTATTTTCATTAGGTAACAATGATCCCATGGGTTGATCCAACTTCAAAGTCACTAAATATTTACTTTATTCTCTTGCAATGATAACAAAATTCTATTTTATTGGTAAATATGTAAGAACTCTTCTGCAAATTACCATATCAATAATGGTCTCTCCATGACTACTTAACTGGTTAGCAATATATTTAAATCATACATAATAATCAACAATCTTCTCACTATATTTCATTTGATGATTTTCAAAATCTCTTCCTAAATTTTGCAAATAAACCAATTCTACTTTGCCTTGGTAAGTAGACTACAATGTGCCCCAAGATTCTTTAGAATTCTTCGTTACAACTATTTTAGGTAAAATTCTCATATCTAGAGCACTTTGAATAAAAAATATGGTTAAAACATATTTTTTCTTCGCCTCTTTCTTCTTAGCCCTCTCTTGTGTTGTAAACACATTCCAATCTAGAGGCTTTTCATACCCTATTTGGACTAGATCTCATGCTTCTTTAAGAACCATCAATATATGAATATTTATCACCTAATACTCATAGTGATCTCCATTAAATGGAGGAATTGTCAATGAAATATTTGCTCCAATCATCAATTCTCCACTTCATCTTCACAAATTGATAATCTATAAAGAAAAACAATATCTACATCCCTCTAATTTACTGTTACGACACCAAATGCAAAGAACAATTAGGCTATAGGAATGTTGTAACTTCACTACTATTGCAGAATAAAGAACGAAAATTAACAAATCCTACAAAATAATGGACACACAAGAGAAAAATTTATTCATATGATTTTCTCTAAATTTATTACATTCAATTGAATTGTTTCTCAACCCATGCCTAACATCAAATAAATAAATAAATAAATAAATAAATAAATAAATAAATAAATATATATATATATATATATATATATATATATATATATATATATATATATATATATATATATATATATATATATATATATACATGCATGTTTTTATTTTGAATTTAGCCAAAAACCCCAACCAAGGCCACCTTGGTCTAAGAAACCACAACCTGGGGGTTCTACATCGTCAAAATCATTTGAGAGTCATGCCCAGCCCTGATCACACCAGCATTATCAAATGGATTTTGGGTACCCAATGTGCATTTGATAGGGTGGAGATTCGAACGAGGGACCTCCCTTGGAGGATTGCCCTATACTCTCCAACTCACCTGCATCACGTGGGTTATACATCCTGCTTGAAAATAATAACAAAAATATTTCTATATCTGATTTTTGTTTTTTTAATAAAATAATCTATAAATAATTTTTCTTCTTCTTTAGAAAAACTCTATTTTTAACAACATGATTTAGTTAAGCCATAATGAAGAGAAGCAACTTAACACAACGCAATCAACGCAACATATCACAATTATTCTTATCTATTATAGGATTTCCATTATTTAAATTGTGATTAGTATAAATAATTAAACAAATATAAGTAGGATTTCCATAATTTAATCTGTGACAATTAAAGAATTTAACTTAAATCAAATGAAAATTTAAATTCACAAACATGTACAAGCCCGCTAGAACGGCTTTCCGTTTCCCAGACGGAGATAAGTCTTCTGAGTCGTTGGCATCATTTAACCAAAGTCTTTGAAACCCCTCGCTAAATGTGGAAAAGGGAGATGCAGACAGACGGATTCTAAGGGGCACTGATGTGCAACCTGCAATAGCTACATACTATGTTCTTCTATATGGACAAACTAACGCACTCCAAAGTCCTTGTAACGCACTCCAAAGCTTTCTCTTACAGAGACTGGAATAAGTCTTTAGAGTCCTTGTCAATACTTAGCCAAAGTCCTTGTAACACACTCCAAATTATGTAAAGACGGGGCGCAGACAGCGATAGATCTTTAATGGATCTTGATATGCAATGTCCAATAGCTACATGGTCACAACAGTTTCTGCAACTTCTGGGACTTTGAAAACTTTGAGAGTAGCGGAAGATAAATCAAAGGCTCTCTTCGCTTCTTGCTTCTCACTTCTTCTTATAACCTAAAAATAAAGTCAATCGCAACACTTATATATAGTAAGGAAGGACGGAAAAGTTTAGCTAACTTCCGGACAAGCATTAATTATAGCACAGGTGTCTATCTAATCTCTAAACTACTATGGCTACCAAGAGTAAATACAAATGTTGTGAAGTATAAAAAAGGATTCTAATATCTACAAAAGAATATATGTTAGAAAGGATGAAATATAGATTAATTTCCAACAATAACTACTCCAAATAACTACATGAACTTAAATAAGTTGCACGTATTATTGTAGAATAAAGAATAAAAATAAATAAAATCCATAAAATAATGGATGTGCAAGAGATAACTTTATTTATATATTTTTGTCTAAATTTATTATATTTAATTGAACTATTTTTCAATTATTGCTTAACACTTATATATATATATATATATATATATATATATATATATATTTTACAGGTTAATAATAACAGGAATTTTTTATATCTGATTTCCTTATTTTTTATTACTATCTCATTTTTTAATTTTTAGAACTAATATTTTGTTTTATTTTTTTTGTTTTCTTTCTTTTTATAAGACTATTTATAAATAACTTTTCTTTTCCTTTAGGAAAAACACTATTGTTAACAAAATATTGTTTTGCTAATTTTTCACAAAGCATTATTTTAAACATTCTTCTCCTCCTTAATGCTTCAAGGTCCAACTTCTAATTTTCTAAGAAGTAAAACAAATATTTTCTTGGGAGTGCTTTTGGAAAAATGTCTACCAATTGATTCTTTATCCTACAAATTGCAATTGTACTATTTGTTCCTAAATGAAACTTTGAATGAAGTAATGACGAATACCTACATGCCTAGTTCTTGTATATAAAACAATATTTTCATATCTGAATGGTGCTACTATTATTACAATATATACTAGTGGGGAATTGATCTCTTGTTGGAATCATTTTAAAACTTCATATAACCATTCTACTTGACAACTTGCTAATGTAGTTGCTATATGTTCAACCTTCATTGTGGAAAGATAAATCTATTGTTGCTTCTTTAAACTCCATGAAATAAGATAATTACCAAGATTAAAGCAATATCCTAAAGTTAATTTTTGATCATTTACTAACTCAAAGCAATTTGAGTTTGAATATCCATATGATATATTGAAGTATAATAAATGTCATAATTTGTTGGGCCTTTGATATATTGAAGTATTCTTCTCACTGCTATCATATGAATATCATGAGGTTATTCCATGAACCTAGAAACAAGACTCAAAACAAAAGTAATATTAGTCCTATTAGCTATAAGATACATGAGAATTCTAACCAATTTGTGAAATAAAAACCCATCAAAATTGTTGCATTCATCATCCTTACCTAGATTTTCATGTTGTACTACCAAGGTTACCACATCCTTACACATATCCATTCTAAATGGTCTTAATATATCTTGGGCATAATTTACTTGACAAATATAGATACCATTAGTCAATTAATATGCCTCCCTGCTAAGAAAATATGTACTAGACCTAAATTGATTATGTCAAATTATTTCATCATTCTTTATTTGAATTCATCCATCATGTGGAACTGTTACCTATGAAAATCAAGTCATCTACATCAAGATAAAAAATCAAAATTTGATTAGTTTGGTTTTTCACATATAACGTTGGTTATTTTAGATTCTAGAAAATCCATTCTATTGGAAATGACTATAAATTCTCAAATACCAAGCTCTAGGAGATTATTTTGAACCATATAGTATATACATGATGCTTTATTTTACTTATATTTAAAACCTAAGTGATTGTTGCACATAAACTTCCTCCACCCTAAAACTATTCAAAAATGTTGATTTTATATCCATTTGTTGGACTAGCCACTTATTATAAGCTAATTATTTATCTTATTGTGTCCCATAAAGCAACTGGTGAAAATGTATCTTCATAGTATATTTCAAAGACCTATGCATATCCCTTGGCAATAAGCCTTAATTTATGCCTTTTAATGGTGCCATCACTCTTGTACTTGTTTTTTTATATCCACTTCACTCTTATCTGTTGGAGGTATTACATCATTTGACACCTTGCAATACTAATGCAAGGACTATGTAAATAATTTAGATTGGGATGTGTTTAATATTTGAGTATATAGTAGGTGTCATGTTATTAAGTGTGAGTTATATGTCGTATAAATAAGTGTGGCGTTATGTAGGTGAGGTACCTTGTTACTAAGTGTAAGTTATGGAAGTGAAGTGTTATGTTTATAAGTGAGCAATTATGAGTTATGTGCAATCATAAGAGTCTTTACGTTTATTAAAATATGTGAAATTTATTATTATATATTAAGAAATATGAAGAGTTAGATCTCCTGTGAGTATGAGGATATCAAGAATTATGTAAGTGTAAAGATCAAGAGTCTTGTGAATATGAAGAGTCTCATTTATGTATATATTGATGAGAAATTTTTGTAATGAGTACCAAAAAATAAGCATTGCTTTGCTTTATTAGATATATTTTCAATAACGTATTCAGTGAGTTTTATGTTCAAAGTTGTTATGGATTGATTCATATGCATATTTATTCTTGAGATATTGTTTGATCCTGGAAGAGTGATAAACCTATGAGAATAACAATGATTTACCAACACTATCACTTCTTTATCTTTTGGAAGTTCAACCAAATCCCAATTTTTATTCTTCTATATTAACTTTATTTCTTCTTCCATTGCATCAAGCTAGATTGTATGCTTCATAACATCTTCATAATAGCTAAGTTCAACATAAATTTGAGAAAATAATGTAAAATTAACAAACTAATTCATACCTTCTCGAGTGGAAATCCTTTGATAAATTTCAAATAGACTTTTTACCTTCCTTGGAGTTGATGCTAGGGTTTTTCTTGTATTTGAAGAAGTTCTTGTTGATGATGTTGGGTTACTACCATTGAAACTTGTGTTGCTACTAGAATAAGTAATATCATTTTAAAATGATTATATTTTTACACTTGATATTTTATCCTACTACACATCATTTTGCTACACTTTCCATTTTTAAAATATATACTTTTTGTAATATTACGAAAAATGAGGGTTTTGAAAGGGACCCCACAACATCTTATAGAGAAAAATTTCATAAAGGTAGCCAAAAATGAAAACCACAAAACACAACAAAGAAAAGAGGCCCTCCAAAAAACATCAAGAAAAATAAGACAAAAATAATCAATGAGAGAACCGAGAGAGTTCTACAACATTAAATCAATTTTATGACAATATTACCAAATATTTGAGCAACCTCATCAACATAATCAAACACCATTTTGATAGAACTTCAAACTTCACGCTGCATAATTTCCAATAATTTTAAACTATGTAAAAGTACAATTTTGTTTGTAGAAGCTTCCCTAGGGGAATAGACATCAACCACCATTTTATCCTTAATAAAATATCTAGTAAGAACCTCCATATATTCATCGAATGATAAGGGAGAGGACTCCACCACATCCCTATTTTTACCACTCAACCACAATGACTTACGGGTGCCACTGCCTTCTACCACGTTGACAGAAGAAGGACCCCCATCACTAGAGTGGCAACAAAAAAAACCATGGAATTCTTAGCAATCTCATTAGAAGACCTCTTAACCACAAAATACCTAATACCTTTAGCAAAAAATTGAACTTTATGGGAGATATTCTCTGGACCAAAATCCAAATAAAAGGAATAAACATCCTCAGAGTCCTCACTCGAACTCTCCAAAGCCACAAAAACTTGGCTAGGCACAACGATTGGAAGAGTACCCAAATACTTAAGAATTTCCTCCACTATGACCCATTTCTCAACTGTAGCTTATTCAAAAACCAACAAGACCAATACCTAGTGAAGGAGAAACTGACCGCACCCACATTGAACTGCCAACATCGACTTCCTCATAGAATGAAATAGAAACAAGGGGATATTCATCCACATTTGTCTCCTCAGATGATTCAAAAATATAGTATGAAAATTGTGTATAACCTCATACATAGAATCCAACATGAAAAAGTCCATAACAATCTTAATCACCCTATCCCATGACAAAGACAAAGCCTTGGCACTATACCCATTCTGGATTCTGGGTAAAAATTCATCTCCTTCCAAGAAGAAGCTTATTTCTTTCAATAAGGAATACCTATCCTGGTTGTGATACACACCATACAACACCAGACCCATAGTGTAGTTGATCAAATTTGCAAAAAACTCAAAGGACTAGGACCTAACTCTTACGCATCCTTCCTTCCATGTAGCAGCCATCCATTTGGAAAGAACTAGGTTTTGTCCATAAAATTTTTGGACACAATCCAATAAGCCCCTATTCTTTAAAATTAATTTAACCTCTTCATCAACAATTAGAGCATTAGTCTCCACCCTATATTTAACTTGCTTCAACTTGGACCCATAAAATTTAGCCTTCCCCATCTTAAAATAGGGTATAGAATCCCTATTCCTTAAAACCACACTCTTCCACACAAAGAGTCCAAAGATAGAGATGCCCGAGTAAACTGCAAAATAAAAGATACCCCATAACAGGCCTGAGCACAAATATACCTTCACCCCTATTATAGGAAAAATGAAAACCCCCAGTCAAATACAAAATTCCATAGAACCAGAGTGTCACGAACATCGTGAATAACCAAAAAGCCAAAACTTATCCACCCATTCTATGAAAAGAAGAGAACACACCAAGCTAAATGCAAAATAGCAAGAACGAGAAGGATCATAAAAAATCAAAGAAAAAACACAAGCATCCTTTTAGTCCAAATAGGAAAGGGAAAAAGACCACCATTTACATGTCAATACAAAAAAATTCTCCACACACTACTAGTAGGCCAAAGGACAACATATCTACAAGTAAGTGTAAGAGAATCAAAAGCACACATCACAAGAGATGACACTAATGTAATAATTTGGAAAGGGATCAACATACATAGGCAAAAAGGTCATCTCTCGTAATGATTACCCCAATACCAATCCCAAGAGAGGGAATTAACAACAACCTGGGTACTTACCTCACATCGAATCTAGTGGAGTAACCACCACCACCCAATAAACAAATGAGGAGAAACGATACAAAAGGTTCAGAACTGATCCACATTACAATTACAATACCCAAAACAAAGAACAATAAAGGATAACTAACACCACTTAATTAGGATAGGACTTTGGGTAGAAGGTGCACTCCAACAGAAGCTAAAGAAGCTTCGAAACACATTCGAGCACCAACAATAAAGGGGGAAACAAAATTCAAAATTTGAAAGAAAAATATCTTCACGAAGCCCAAGAAGTAAATGCCAGCTGCCACCCTACACTTTGACCAACTATAATAGCTGCACCATATCTTGAACCATTACAACAAGTGAAGGCAAACCTCCTGATAGAAATTAATGAAAATTATTATTAACACAACGGATAATATCTAGAGGGAAGTCCCTCTGCCAAACAGAATATCCTAGATGATATACCCCCAGGTTTACCATAAAGTCCATCGCTGAATTACCTTCTCCAAAAATATGCACATTTAAAATATCATTTAGGGATAGAATAATTCCAACGGCTTCATCGATCAAGTTGGCCACCCTCCAACTTATATGGCAAGTCCATTTTAGCATGTTTATAACATTTAAAGAATCACCCTTGACAATAAATTTTTGAATTCCCAAATATCTAATCAAAGACAAGCCTAAAAAGGTTGCCCTTGCTTCAACAAACTGGGATGAGTGAACACCAAGATTTTTTGCAAAGGCAAGAACCAAATCATCGTTGTTATCACGAATGATCCTCCCAACACCAACAACTCCTAGGTTGCCTTTAGAGGACCCATTGAAATTAAATTTACACCAACCAACAAGGGGAGGGGTCCAACAAAAAAAAATCCTAGGATTAGGAGCTAGAAGGGGATGATCAACATGCCCAAAACCAAGACTCTACTCAATTAACACTTCATTGGGAATCTGAGCCTCCAAAAATTTAGACTCCTTTAAGGCACTCAAGACATTCTCCACTATTCTCCATAGGATACAAGAGCTCAAAAAAAGGCCAAAGACTCTTTATATTTAAAAACATGAGTGTTCCTCTCCTTCCACACACCCCACATCACATGAGGTAAAAGAAATTTCCAAAACCAACTGCAATAAACAATCAATTACTGAATTAGGAAATACCTAGCTTACTCCAATTCGATAGAGAATGGACATCACAATTTCTTGAAAGATCCTACAATTAAGAAGTAAGTGTGAAGATGATTCCCAAGCTACTTTACACAAATAACCCATGTTAACCAGAAACATACCTCTTTTATGAAGATTTTCAACTATAAGAATCTTATTTTGCACTACCACCAAGAAAAAAATATTGACTTTGGGGGTTAAGTTCTTTAACCAAATAAGTCCATGAGGAAAACAACCATCCCTTCCACACAAAGGAGCTCATAAGCTGACTTGATTGAATATAATCCTACACTATCAACTTTCTAGATCAAATGATCCTCCACATTCTATTTCCGCACCATGTAAAGATGAAGCTTCTCCATAAGAAAGTTCTAGAGTTAGAGATCTGTGGTATTTCTCACAACAGGCGAAGGATTGGTCCAAATAATTTTACCTCCATAAGATTCAATAAAATAAACCACTCTCAAAAGCCCATTAAGCCTAGAACCTTGGACTAAGTCTCTAAAACATATGTCCTCAATGAGGGAATGATATCTCAACCAAGAGTCTTCCCATAAATTCACATTCCTCCCATTACTAATAATCCATTTACATTTAAAATTGATAAACTCCTGAGAATTTATAATACTATTCTAAAAATTTGACCCACCAAAAGGGAGGAAATAAAAAATGAAAGAATCAAAATGATACTTAACCTTCAAAATTTACCACCACAAACGATCAACATTAGAGGCTACCTTCCAACAATGTTTTACCACTAAAGCCTTGTTCATCCTAGCAACACACTTTAGATTTGAACGACCATATTTCTTCCTTCTACAAAGATACTCCCAAGAGACCAAATAATATTTACCTTTAATCTCAGGGTCGGACTAGAGAAAATCCTTATAGATACTATCCAGATTTATGGCCACTTTACACGGAAGGTGGAACAAGGTTAAAAAGTAGATAGGGATTCTATGCAAAGTAATTAGAACAAGCACCACCTTCCTTGCTTGGCTCAGAAGAGCCCCCTTCCAGGATGTTAATTTTTGATGAATTATTTCAACCAACAGATTCCAGAGAGAATCTTTGGTGCATCCAATAAAAAGAGGAAACTAAGATAAGAATATGGAAGAGAGGTAATCCAAAAATTCTAAATATCAGCAATATTTATTTACCTCACTTTTGGAGTATTAATAAAAAATAAATTACTCTTCAAAAAAATTATTTGTTGGCCAACCACCCTTTCATAACAATCTAAAAGAGATTTGAAGTCCTTGGCGATGACCACAGAGGTGACATAAGAAATCAAAGTGTCATTAGAAAATTACTGATGGGAAAACGAGTTACAAGAAAGCACTGGACGCATCCCAAAATTGTTACGTCATCGAGAAATAGACCTTCCAAGAGCCTCAACCATAAGAATGAAAAGAAAGGGAGACAATGGATCACCTTGATGGAGACCACGATAGGAATGAAAAACCCTATAGGAGAGCCATTGACGAGAATAGAAAACCATGCCAACGAAATGCGCACCTTTACTAACTTAATCCAACCTTCACAAAAGCCAAATATCTGCAAGACACTGAAAATAAAGGCCCAAGAAACCTGATCATACACCTTATTAAAAATAGAATGCATCAATTCATGAATAACTATAGCTCCTTCTAAAATCTTCCTTTTTGTAATAAAACCACTCTACGTTGAGTCAATCAGCAATGGTAGAAGTAATTTAAGCCTATTCTCAATAGCCTTAGTTAAATATTATAAATAGTATTACATAAGCTAATAGGCCTAAAATCACTGAAGGACAAAGCTGAATCTTTCTTGGGGATGAGGGCTAGGAAAGTAGAATTCACTACTTTTGGGATAAACAAAGAACGTTGCACATCCCTTAAAGTCGAGCAAACATCTTCCCCACAAATATGCCAAAACCTCTAAAAGAACACAGGAGGGAAACCATATGGCCTCGAAGCCTTAAGAGGACCCATCAAATTTATAGTCGCATAAATTTCCTCATCAAATAAAGGAGCCATAAGTGTCTTGTTCTAGTCTATAGAAATAATCATCGGGATAGATTCTAACATTTCACCTTTAGCAAGAAGATCATGATCAGGCACCAAGCAAAGTAGAGTTCTAAAAAAGTCAACAAATTTCTCATGGACTTCCATCACATCAGAAGTAACCCCTCCATTAGCCTTCTCAATATGTATAATTCTATTATGGCTCTCTTCTATAAAGTAGAAGCATGAAAGAATCGAGAGTTACAATCACCTTATTTCAACCACAACTCTCTAGATTTTTATTTCTAGAATAGCTCTTCCTTTGCTTGCTTATTATGATAATCTGCCAAAAGAAATATTTCTTCCTACAGAAGAGCATCAGAACTTCCTTGGGTTTCCATTACCGCTTCAATCTCCTTCAATTGTGATTGCAATCTTTCCTTCTCTCTAAAAAATTACCAAAAGAAAATTTATTCCAAATCTTTAGATAATTTCTAAGCCTCCTAAGCTTGTTGGTTAACTTTAACATCCCTTCACCAAAAATATCTTCGTGCCATCATTTCTTCCCACAAGATTAAAAATCAAGATGGGAACACCACATAACTTCAAACCTAAAAGGTCGAGGAAGAAATGGGGTGCCATCAGGGACTTCCAACCATAAGGGGTTATGGTCAGACCCAATCCTAGGTAAAGAATACAAAAAATCATATCAAAACAGATTGTTCCTAGAGGTAGAAACAAAAATCCTATCCAATTTTACTCAAATTCAAACTATTACCAGATATCCTATTGCTCCATGTAAACTTTGCCCTCCTTAAATCCAAATCTCGAAGCTCATCCAAATTGATGAACTTAGAAAAATATTGTGGAATCCTATCATCCACTGGATTACCACCACACTTATCTGATAGATATAAGGGAGAATTAAAATCTCTTGCTACCATCCATGGCTCATTCTTAAGTATCCCTCATTTCAAGCCGTAGAAGCCAAAATTTATGTCTATATACAAATTCAGAGCATAAATATTAGACAAAATCAATCTCTTATTAGTGATTTTACACCAAAAAAAAATATTAATCACTTGACTAGAGGAAGAAATAACATGGCCATCCAATCTCAAAGGGTTCCAGATTTAGACACCAAAACAACACCAATCCGATTATGTGGCTACAAACACTGATCGCACTGGCATACACACCCTAGGGCAGCCCCCAGAGGTTAAAAAGTGGTCCTAACCACTCTCACAATAGTTTTGGAAGGTCAGAGGTCAATTTGGCACCTTTCAGGCACTCTACTCCTTATTCGTTCCACCCAGGGACGATTACAAACTGGTATTCATTCCACCCAGGGACGATTAGTAGCATTCACCCCTGGGTGGGGCGAATAGCAGGTTTGATGGGAAAAAGGTCAAACCTTGACAAATGGCAGCTCAGATCCACCACTTAACTCCTCCTTCATTGCATGGGAGTGCGAGTGAGCATTTTTGAGCTCAAAGAGGCAGTCATAGAGGCAGTCATGGAGTCCTTAATCAGGGAGGAATCTTCTCTCCCCTGAGAAGGCATGATCGCCAAGTGGTGCCTCTGCATGCTCATTCACAGAGACCCTCAAGTCTATAAAATGGTGAGTCTTCTCACCCAAAAAAGGGAATAGGTCAGGAGCATTTGGAGCAATGGAGTGCTGCCGATTTACGTCCTCACCCTTTTGCTTGTGCCTTTCACATCCTTGATCTCTCTTTTGGAAGGGAGGTTATTGGGTGATTATTGGAAGCACAATCCGGACCCAAAACCCGACATTTGGCCATAGTATCCCACCCAAATTTTTCGACAATACCCCACAAGAGGTTTTGGACCCATCCCAAGTGGATTGGTGCCAAAATCGGGCCCCAAACGATGGGCGTCCTGCCCTCGAGCGCCCCCGCACTACTGCAGTCCTAATCGCCCCACCCCAGAGTGATTAGAAATATGTAGAAGATTTCATTTCTATTTTTCTTGCATTTGTTTCTAGGTTGTTCAGATAGGCTCTCATTCAAATTTCATGTTATTCTGAGCAGTTTTGATCATGCTTTTGTTATTTCTCGCTTTCACTAACATGCTAGGAGCATCATCAGATTTTGGGTGATAGAGGCCGAATTAGCAAAATCTGACCTTCTGGGTCTTTCCAAAATACCCCGTTTTACCTAACCCCCAACTTTGCAGGTGATTTGGAGCCTCCTGGATGGGACATTTAGGAGGGTGCTTTCTGACATTTTGTTGTAGGTCTAATCGTCCCACCCTAGAGCGATTAGAAATCCATGGTGAATTTCTTGATTGTTCCTTTTGTAGTGCCTTCCTGGTAATGTTCTCATGCCTCTATCAAGTTTTCAACTCATTCTGATATGTTTTAGTTATCATTTTATTTATTTTACGCATGCACTAATCGTAGGCTTTGGGGATCGCATGTTTTACTTCATCCGTAGGTGCTACTAATCCTTTTATGTTTCTCTGAACGTAGGATCTCGACACCAGAGGAGCAACAAGGAATCAAATATGTGTTCACACAAGCGGCGATGACATTTGGCCCACCCACTTTACATGTGGGCACGCGAAAGAAAGCGTACCAATCCGTGGTGTAATAGAGCCCTACTTAATGCTCCTAGCCCCCAAAAGGGAGGAGACGTATTGTAACCCGATTTTAAAGCAAATTAATAAAAAGGGTTGTACTCGAAATTTTCTTTCTATCTTGTTTCAATTCGTTTATGTTTCTCTCCTTTCATGCATTTCAGTTCGTAGGACTTAGCGTTACGTTTTGCTTTTGCATACATCGCACTTGGCATTTCTATTTTGTTTCCGTATCCTCGTGCTTTCAGTGGTGATCACGGTGGGACCAAGTCCTCTGATTTTGAGATCAAATTTTTGATCAAAAGTGTTTGTTTTTGCTTGCAGGTACCAATATTTCAAGCGTTGGACTGTTGTTCGTTCCAGTCTATGACGAGTACAGAGCTGGAATTCGTGTCACCCAGGGATGAATGGGCATTCGTCCCACCCTATGATGAATACAATTCTGTTATTCATCCCACCCCGGGATGAATAAGCCCTCTGTGCACTTTCAGAATAGAAACTCAGAGGCATCCGATTTTGGCAGAGAAGAGGTAGGGGTTCTGAATACCTTCTGTCATTTTCTATTTTTTGTCTCTGTATTTTTTAGTTTCTTTGCTTGCTTAGGAAGGTTTTACTACATGTTTAATTTCCTTGCATAAGTAAAAAGAACCCCACACACCACATGGTAATTTAAACAACAAGGAGTTGGTCGTAAAACCCCAACCCTTGATCAAGACCAACGGTGGATTTCATCACCACCTTGGCTTGAATTTTTGCATCCATAACCCCGGTCGCTACTATTGCTAGACGTAAATCCTGATGAAAGCTGACCAAGTGTAGTTGGGGTGATTCCCAGCGCATGAGGATAAGTCTTCTATGGTAGGTGTCAAAAATAGGGTGATCCCCCTTCCGTACCGCCTATGTTCCACGTACCATTCTGCTCTCGCGTACCAATAGTTTCCCTCACGTAAGGGCGGGTATATTGAGAGGTTTGGTATAATGGCTTGGCAGTGGTATATTGAAGGGGCGACCATTTTGGGAGACATAAGAGCCATCATACTGCATGTACAACAACACGTTCTTTACAAAGCTTTCAAAACAAAAATCAAAACACACTAAACCAGATTTAGGGCACACCTTTAATCTATAAACGAGATAATCACTTCTTTGATTGTGTGGTTCCTTTTGTTTAGTGTAGCATAACAAATCATAAAGAAGATAAAACCTGCACATATTTTAGAGAAACACCACCATGGTGTACACCCGTAGCCAAGCCCAATCATGGGAGGAAGCTGCAAAGAGTGTACAAGGGGGCACAAGTCACCTCCGCTATAGCCCCAAGGACTTGGTCATACCACCTTGGTGGCCCGACCCACAAGATAGTCCACATCATGCCATTTTAGAATGGGACTATAGAGGCACCCCTTCGAGGGGCACGCCCATTCAACATAGACCCTTTCAGGAGGAGTCCATACATGTGGCACTCAACATAGATGGGAGGGCTCCCTTAGACACTCGTTATGAGTGGCCACCATGCAATGAAGCGCTAGAACAACATAGGGTCCATAAGGAGGGGCCACATGATTACATCATCCCTCCTCTACCCCTTATTACTGTCAGAAAAAATAGGCCAAATCCAGAGCACAAGGCTCTTCAGATAGGGCAAGCCAACTCTGCTCGCCCCTTTCACATATACGAAAGGGAGCATGAGGAAGACCATTATATTCCTCAAGAGCAATACACAGCATGGGAGCAATGCACCTCCACACCTGCTATCTATCAAAATCACCTACTAAGGCCAGAGCCTCGGGTGAATGCCGCTAACCTCGATAGAGGGAAGCGACCTATAGAGGTCTCGGATCACCACGACCGAGATAGACATGTAGGGGAAGCATCTAGGCCCCCTAGACCTAAGACGATAGAACAAATTGACTTGGCATTTGCCAAACATGCCACCCGCCAAGCGCAAATCACGCAGCTTGAGCAAGACCAACAACAGTTAGAGCACCTGTATCACCTTAGCAAAGAGTGCATTCGACGTCAAATAGATGAGCTGCTCCATAACACTATGCCTGAGAGGGTTCCAACCCCTCGCACCCAAAGGGTAGAACTGTATGAGAGGCACAACCCCTTGGTGCAAGATAGGCCTCCATGACCTTACCAAGTGCTGCCTCTGAGACCTCCTAGACCTGAGCGGGAGGCCACTCCCAGGAACAACGATGGGCACCCTCCGTGGGGACCCACCCATGTTTATAGGTCTCACCCAGGAACTCCTCAAGAAGCCTATGAGGAGTATGAGCAAGAAGAAGAGTGGGCTGAAATGCCCTACCAAGGCAGAGGGGGTGCTATCCGGCCACCCCTCCATAGGCCTCAAGTTCCCCGCAACCCGCAATGGGAGCAAACCAAGGAGGAAGAGATCAAATATTTCGATGCATATAAAGCACTGCTAGAGCGCTTAGAGTCTATGGAGACCAAGACTTCTGGGCCCCAAAATCCCACTTTATGCCAACTCCGTAGTCACCCCGTGCATCCATTAGTGTCAGCACCCCCTTACCCTAAACACTTTAAACTGCCCCAGTTGGCAATATTTAGAGGGGAGGAGGATGCCCAAGAGCACGTGACTAGATTCTTGAGCCAATGCTTTGGCATTCAGGACAATGATGCTTTGCTGCTAAGAACATTTATAACCACGTTCATAGGCCCTACCTCGGATTGGTTCACTCAGTTGCCAAAGCACAGCATCAGTAACTTAGATCAGCTAGTGGATGCGTTCCTCGAATGCTTCACCTTCAACACCAAGAAGAAGGTATCACTAAGTGACCTAGCTAGCCTCAGGCAGTATGAGGAAGAAACCATGGTGGCCTATGGGAATCGATGGAGGACGTTGCTTTCAAAGCTGCCCTACCTCCCTCCTATGGCCGACCTTACCCAAATGTTCTCAAAGAGCTGTTTGAGATCGATCTCCATGCTATTGCAGCTACAGCAATATGCCACTTTAGAGGAAGCTCTGGCGCAAGCCAGAATCATTGAGGAGATCAAGATTCAGGATGGCGAGATTGCCAAGCCAAAGAAGAAAGAATGGTCTAAGAACACCAAGACAGGGACCACGCAACCAAAACCCGTTGCGGTCAATCAGGTTGCTATAAACATACCTAAGCCTGTACAAGCAATGCAGCCCCCAAAGGCTAACTATCAGGTGGTCCCTCTTGATAGTTATGAAAGAGAAAACCATCGGCAAGAGCAAAATCAGTAGCGTCACCCTAGGCGACAATTCACACCTTACATCGAGTCTAAAGACTCCCTGTTTGATCGCTTGTCAGTGGAAAACTTGATAAACCTGCCAGAGACTCGACCCGTAGACCCCAACGCTCCAAAACCTAAGGGCTACAGGGAAGACTTGTACTGTAGGTTTCATCGATAGAAGGGACATGATCTTAATGCATGTTGGAAGTTTAAAGGCTTGGTGCAAGATCTAATAGACAACAAGATGCTAGCGGTGGACAATCCCGTAGCACCAAACAACCAATAGATGGGAGTCTTCAAAGACCCCCTACCTGCCCATGAAATGCAGGCAAAAACCCTTCAAGTCAATGAGGTGACACAGAACTACCCCATGCAGGGGTATGTAGGGATGATCAATATAGTGACTCGAAAAAAAGGTACCCAAGCACAGCTGCCCTCGTGATGGCTACAGGAGAGGTGCCAACAACATCACAACCATAACAACACCCTATGCGCAACCCCCCCCCCCCCGGGCCTTGCCAAACTCCCCCCTTGTTTGAAGACCCCGTCGCTGGCTCTCCATTTATGAGCTCATACAACAATCATCGCCCCATCGGGAGGCTCTAATGGAGATACTTAAAGCCATCGAGTTGCAGCCCCATGAAGCAAACTCTTTCAACAACTTCATGGGGCATGTCAAGTGGTGCACCGAGCCAGTCATCACCTTTAGAGAGGATGAATTGAAATCAGTGACTGGTGACATGGCGGATCCACCCCTGCACGTCATTGCATGGGTCAACGGGATTTCGTATAAGAGGGTGTTGGTGGACACTGGCTCATCCAGTAATATCATTACAACAATGGCATTGAAACATCTAAAGTTGCCAGCATCTCACATCGTGGCCTCCACCTACACTCTGCGAGCATTCAATGATGCGATATGCTTGATAGTTGGCACAATTGTCCTACCCATCCAAGTGGGACAAAAGACTATTCCTACATTGTGCCACATCTTGGAGGGTGAGATGGCTTATAACATTTTGTTGGGCCGGCCATGGATCAGGGACATGAAGTGTGTCCCTTCAATAGCCCACCAATGCTTAAAGTATACATTCGAAGGGCAGGTGCATGTAGTCCCGATGGACTTAGAACCCTTCAAGTATTGCAATGCGGTGCAGCTGATGCCGCAATCGACCCTTCCATCAACACATTTGGATTTTTAGTTGAATCCATCTAAACAGGGTTCGATTCCGCATACATCCCCGTTGTTAAGTCCATCAAATCCCTAGTCGGGTCCATCTTCATCATCTGGTCCTTCACCAACGATGCCACCTATGGTGGCCACACCGAAGGACAATGGGAAGAAACCCCTGGAAGAGGCACCACCATCAGTCTCAACCATCTCTACCGAAGAGATGCCTAGCCGAATGGAAGTCGAGATGCCTAGTTCACCTAACATGGAGTGGACTCAGGAAGAACTCCCATTCCCTCCCCCTCAACCGCCAACAATCACCGTTGAGATGGCCAACATGGGCCTGGGGGAGTATCTGGTGTGAAACATTGTAGCAACACCCACACTTGAGTCCATGCAGGACATGGGGAGACCTCGCCTCCCCATAGGCACTATTGTTCCTCTAGGCTACCCGCCAAACTAGACAAACTTTGTATATGGGGGCCTTGATAATGGCATTGAACCTTACATGCAAGAAGAAGAAGATGAAGAGCCTTTCGCTGAGGACATCAACTATTTGTCCAACCCAAACTTCGCTTTAAGATATCTTGGCCAATGCAATTGGCATGGATATGGGTTGGGTAGATATGAGCAAGGAGTGCGCATTCTTTGCCAACCAAGATATCAGATGCCATACGACAAGTTAAGAGTAGGGTTCAACCACCCCCTGCCCTTGGACATCTTGGTAGAGAACATGCAAGGCCTAGGGATAGGCAACAAGGATGGGTTGGCATTAGATCCATATGCCAATCCTAACACAACATACACATTGGGGGATTACCTCCCATTGTTGACAACCAACCTTGTTGACCTTAACAACCCTTTCCCTTTAACCGAGAAAGGAGAAAGTTTGAGAACTCACCTACAAGGGGGATATAGACAAGGTCAGGAAGGATCTTCAGAAGATGAGTCAGAATATGAGGTAGCACCATGGGACCCTTTTGAATCGGATAGCAATCACTCACAAGTGACCCCCATGGATGACTATCAAGAAAGCCTCTTGGCAATGTTCCCTTTGGATGCTCCAATCGAGCAAGTGCCACCTCAAGAAAATTAGGTCCCCCCGTAGAGAGCGAAACAACCCCGATGGGACCATATCAATTTGCTCGAGCAGGATGAGCCTCACATGTCACAAATAGTTGTTGGAACCAACGAAGGCCTTTGGATCTCCGACAGTGATTATGAAGATGAAACTGAGATGGCCTATCTCAATCATATGCGACAACAACAATACCCCATGGACATTGATGACATGTTTGAACAACTACACATGGGGCCAAGGCATAGGTGGCACCTAAACCCAGCACAGTTGGACCAACTACTGCATCCAACACTTTGGGCATATAGAGAGCACCTTCCACCCAGAGACCCTATAGAGATATCAGTGCCAAGGGTAGACCCTATCCTTCTATCCACACATAGGGCCGATCCATTTGTGCCAATACCTCTAGAGCCAGATCCGGAGCACAGAGATCACCAAGGATGTCCGAGTCACCACACCCATGGTAATGGAGACCAAAATCATTTCATCAACATGATCTCCATTGACTTAACCACCCCCATCCACAATCCAGTCGATCCAGCATGGTCATTGTATCTAGACATAGATGCCATAGATTGGGATCACGTCAATTCACCACCATCCCCATCAGAGTATTGGTCGTTCGGTGAGATGCTTCATTTCACCCCAAGACCAACTCAGGATATCTTCCATGCTGAAGAGGGACCCGAAGTTCCTAATGTAGATCTAAATTCAACAACTGATATCCACTTGATCCCAACTCCACATCAGTTGGAGGATGGATCCCACATGTCAGTTGAGGAGACGACTGACGTAGACATCGGCTCTGATCCAATGAATCCACAGATAATCAAGCTGGGGGTAAGTCTATCCCCCGAAGAGCAAGCCGACTACATTGCCCTTCTCAAAGAGAAGAAGGAGGTTTTTGCATGGTCCTACAAAGACATGCTGGGGCTAGATCCACAGCTAGTCACGCATAATCTAACGCTTGATCCAAAAGTCAAGCCAGTTAAGAAAAAACTACGTAAGATGCACCCAAAAGTGGCCTTAATGGTCAAATATGAATTACAAAAGTTGTTGGATGCACAGTTTGTCATCTGCATGGATTACCCACCATGGTTGTCCAACATGGTGCCCATCAAAAAGCTTGATGGGAGGATTCGCATATGCACTAATTTTTGAGATCTAAACAAAGCGAGTCCCAAGGATGATTTCCCCTTGCCTAGCATCGACGCATTGGTAGACGCTACAGCGGGCCACGAAATGCTTTCCCTCATGGATGGTTTCTCGGGATACAATCAGATTCGTATCAATCCCGAGGACCAACTAAAAATGGCGTTCACAATGCCTTGGGGGACATTTTGTTATAAGGTCATGCCCTTTGGCCTTAAAAATGCTGGTGCCACCTACCAACGTGCCATGACATACATCTTCCATGATCACATGCATAAAACTTTGGAAGATTACATGGATGATTTGTTGGCCAAATCTCTTTTACGCCTAGATCATCTCGATGACTTAAGCAAGATCCTCGATCGCCTCATCGAACACAAAGTCAGACTAAACCCCAAGAAGTGCGTATTTGGCATCACATCTAGAAAAATCTTGGGTTTCATAGTCTCAAAATGAGGAATCAAGGTGGATCCAAACAAAGTCAAGGCAATCCTTGAAATGCTTCCCCCAACTACCATCAAGCAGCTCAAAAGCCTATAGGGAAAGGTCACATCAATCAAGTGCTTCATAGCATAGCTATCTGACAAGTGCCGACCCATGAATAAATTATTGCACAAGGGGGTAGCATTTCACTGGGATGACGAGTGCCAATCAGCCTTCGATGACATCAAACAATACTTGGCTTCACCGCCAGTATTGGCACCACCTAGACCAGGAGTGTCATTCTACTTATACATCTCAGCTACTGAGGTGGCACTAGGCACCATGCTAGCCCAAAAAAATGAACTACACAAAGAACAGGCTACTTACTATCTTAGCCGCACCCTGGTCAGTTATGAACTTAACTATGCATACGTTGAGAAGCTATGCTTGGCAGTGGTGTTTGCTACCAAAAAGCTATGCCACTACATGCTGAGCAATACGACGTATGTTGTGTCTAAGGAGAATCCATTGCGATACATGATGAGTCATACTTATCATAGTAGCCGCACGGAAAAATGGATCATGTTGTTGACGGAGTTTGACATCGAATTCATTGGACAAAATTCCATCAAAGGTCAAGTCATCGCCGATCAACTAGCAGAGGCTCCTCTCGAAGACGATCAACCTCTGACCGTAGAGCTACCCGATGATGGGGTCTTCCATGTCTCAGAATCGCTAGATTCTGATGAGCCTGAGTCACAAGCCGACATAACCTTATTCTTCGATGGTTCTAAATGTGAGCAAGGGGGTGGCATGGGAATTGTATTCTTCACACCGCAAGGGGCTCCAATGCCTCTATCATTTAAACTTGATTTCCCATGCACCAATAACAATGCCGAATATGAAGCCTTGCTCATAGGTCTTCAGACAACCATCACCATGAACATCAAATGCTTGAATATCTTTGGTGATTCATTGTTAATTGTCAACCAAGTAAAAGGGGTATTCCAATGTAAATGCCCAGTTCTACAGGCCTACAAAGCCCTTGTGGACAAATTCCTGGAAAAACTTGAATGGTATGACATCGAGGCACTCCCTCGATCATCAAATCATTTTGCGGATACTATGGCCTCTTTGGGGTCACTAATCCTGCAAGACCCTTCTGGTGAGATGACAACCATTCAAGTCAAAACATTATCGCAATCCATGATGGAGCGTGCAAGCTCTGACCTAACGCCAGGAATCCACCTGATCCAGATTGAACCATCTCAGGATAGGTTCTCTCGAATCCATGATTGTCTGAATCATGCCAATTGGGGTCCTTGTTCTCCCCTACCCCCCTTAATAGCAACACAACGCTATTCTTACAAGTTCTTTCCCGCTCAAATTTTTCTAGGGACGAACTTCAAGAGGGATTGGCTATTCATACCGTCGAGGTTTCTAATCAGCAGGATTGGTACACACCCATAAGGGATTACCTCAAGCTAGGTAACCTCCCACTTGGATTGACACACGCCATGAAAATATCATTTAAATAGAAAGTGGCAAAACATGTCTTGCTAGGAGACATTTTGTATCGTCGAAGCTATGAAGGAATCCTCCTCCGTTGCTTGGACCAACAGGAGTCCGCTTGGGCGATCACCCAAGCGCATGATGGTACATGTGGTGGCCACTTCAGCGGTATGGCCATCGCAAAGTGCATTCTTTGCATGGGCTATTATTGGCCATATTTAGAGCGAGATTGTTGCGCATATGTAAGGAAGTGCATGAAGTGTCAACACCATGCTAATTTGACACACGTACCTTCTCAGGCCTTGCAACCGATCCAATCGGCTTGGCCATTTTCGTAGTGGGGCTTAGATCTAATCGAAAATATCTCCCCTGCGTCATCAGGTTGTCACACGTTTATCATAATGGCCACAGAGTACTTCACCAAGTGGGTGGAAGCAATTTCGCTTACCTCTACGACTGGACCCCGCATTTCGGAGTTCATTTTACATAACATCATATGTCATTTTGGTATTCCATCCAAGATCATCTCGGATAATGGGATGTCATTCAAGAACAAAGATGTGCGTGCTTTGACCACAAAGTACAAAATTCAGCATAGTTTTTCAACACCCTATTATCCGTAGGAAAATGGGCAAGCAGAGGCGTCAAACAAAATGCTAGTTGCAATCCTCAAAAATACGGTCACAGATAGTCACAAGGATTGGCACATTCAAATCCCGCTTGCCCTATGGGCTTATCGCACTAGCATTCGGATGCCCACTGGGGCAACTCCATTTTCGCTGGTGTATGGCTCCGAGGCAGTCATGCCTCTTGAGTTGGAAATACCTTCCCTGCACATATCAATGCAAGAGTTCATCGATGATGACACTATGTGGAGGCCCGATTAGACCAACTTACGTTGCTCGATGAATGACGCGTCAGTGCTCTCAAGCATTTACGTATCTATCAAGAGCGACTTAAGAAAGCATACAACATGAAAGTTCACCTGAGGGACTTTCAGGTTGGTGACTTGGTCTTAAAAGAGAACCAACAAAATTCTAACTTGCCACCCCATATAAGGGACAAATTCATGGCAAACTAGTTAGGTCCCTATGTAATTGATAGTAAAATAGGACCTAGAACATACCGACTCACCTCTCTTGAAGGAATCAAGGAGCTAGAACCCTTGAACATCAGTCATTTGAGGCCATTCCACATTTAGAGAGCCATAGCCCACCCCAAAAGCTCCAAGGATTCCTACAATCGCTTGGTCAAACCAAAAATCTCCAAGGATCCCCATAATCACTTGGTCAACCCCTAAAATGCCCCAAAGGTGTCCACAAACCCTTTGGTCAAACCAAAAGCTCCAAGGATTCCCATTATCACTTGGTCAATCCCAAAATGCCCCAAAGGTATCCATAAACCCTTTGGTCAAACCAAAAAGCTCCAAGGATTCCCGTAATCGCTTGGTCAACCCTAAAATGCCCCAAAGGTGCCCATAATCCCTTTGGTCAAAACCTCCAAGGATCCGAAAGAATCACTTGGTCCGCCCTCATGCGGAATGAACCAACCATAAAGAAAATTCAAAAACAACAAAATCATCAAAAATAACAAAAATTTGCATCTCATTTTCATGCATACTCAAAATACTCACAAAAATCAATCAATCGAAAACACAAAAATAATAGCTGCATTAGGCATCCCATACATACGTTTGCATATTTGTTGATCATATGGGTCAAAAGCACCATAGACTGTAATCATGGGTAATTCCATCAGTCTCCACATTTTTCCACTTTGTCAACAGTCCATCAAAAATAAACGCCATTTACATTTTGCACCATATCATAGTCAGTTGTCTTCTAATGCATCTAGGGTTTTTGTCACTCAGCTGTTATTAGATTTCTAGCCAAGAACTGTACAAAGTCAAATAGATTTTACATAGGTAGAGTTTTACTTGGATCACACCTTGATACGTAGCATCCCAACACAAGTTAAAACACATAAAAATTCCCAAGTTGTGTGAATGCAAGAGAAACCTGCAAAGCAGTCTAGGGTACCATAGGTGAAAGGTTAGCCTGTTCATCCCCCTGTGCGAATGGTTCGAGAATGCTAAGAATTGACAAAAGGACAAGCTCTTCCACATCCATCCCCCATAATAAATAGTGGTTTTCACCACTATCAATCATATCCCCAAAACACCTTTGGTCCCCAAAGTCGTAAGGATTCATACTACACGCCCCTGACAAGGATGGGTAGTCATCCCCAAGGCCTAAAAGGATCAATGCCATTCAAAAGAAAAATCCCAACAATCCATCATCAACAACATCTCCAATCACCTTTGGTCCCCAAAGTCATAAGGATTCATACTACACACCCCTGACAAGGATGGGTAGTCATCCCCAAGGCCTAAAATATCAATGCCCTCACATAATAATATCCCTAATCCCCTTTGGTCCCCAAAGTCGTAAGGATTCATACTACACGTCCCTAAACAGGATGGGTAGTCATCCCCAAGACCAAAAGGATCAAGGCCATTCACAAGCCAACAACCTACGAGCTCAACTTTGCAAAACCAAATAACAGTGGTTATCACCACTATTCAAACCCCTTGCTCAAAAAGAAAAATAAAAATAGAAAAATAAACAGTGATTTTTATCACTATGCATGAGAGCAAGTTTCCCAACAAGTTGAGCAACTGAATAATGCTTGAGCTTGAATCCCTGGAATTCTTAGCATTCAAAACACCATCTAGGTGATCCTCATTATAGGTTTGGTGGATAGCCTACCTGGAAATGGTGGTATCCTAAACGCATGACGATATGTCTATCACATTAGCTTTGCGTGTGAGCAGACCAATGTTTGCATGTGGATGAGCTAGCTTATGGTACCTTAGATTGTCCCGTGGATTAATCTTACTAAATACGACAAAGGAGTTAGTGGAGCTAATTAGGTGATCCTCAGTATAGGTTTGGTTGACAGCCTATCTAGCACTGGCGGTATCCTGACAAATACCACATAAACGAACTCAATTGCACACACAGGGATGTGAAATAACTTGGTCAAACTCAAGTCTGATTCGTACCTTGTTCAAAAGTCTTGTGAGATAAATGTATAGTCTTGGCTAGTTAGTTAAAACATCTGAATCTCAGAAAAACCTTAACTACATTTTTAAACAACTGGTACATTTTATTACTTACATCACCATCAAAAAATACGAAAAACACCAAAACAAAATTATCACATGCAAAGTCATCCACAAAGCAACCACATAGTACAACAAGCCAGTAAATCCTATACAGTCTATGGTGCCATCGACAAGTTATCAACAAATCATTTCATCCATTCCATATGCATACATCAAATAATTAGAAACATCGCATTCATAATAACATATGCATACATCAATGTAAATACATGTGCATAAAATCAAACAATAAGATCAATAACTAAAGTGTATAAACACAAAGAAAATTCATGTATATATATATCGTCAAAATTCCCGTAGGCTACAATAAGTTGGTCCTCTGACCTAGCAAATCAAATCAAAAACTCAAAAACCCCCAAGCCTAGGGCGTCGACCACCATGATCACGTAGGATCGGTGTGACGGGAACTACCCCCCATGGTGTGGGTCCTATGGGACCTCTCAGGGTGGCTGTTGCTAGCCCCCGCATCACGCCCACTAGCGCCCCCCTCATCCAGTTGCCTGCGATGAGAAGATGTTGACTGCTCAGTATCACTGTCTCTCATTCGACGCGAAGATCCACCTCCAGGGAGCTCAGGTAACCACCCATCGAGGCGGATAATCTCTGCCTCCAACTCCATCCGATGCCAAAACCAATCTGCCTCCCATCGATGGTACGTAGCCACTACATCATCATGTTGCGCCAACTGAGTTCGTAGGAGATCCCTCTCCCATGAAGCATCTGTGTCCCCATCCCATCGGTGGTACGTAGCCAATGCATTCTCTTGCTCTGCCAATTGAGTCTGTAGGAGATCCCTCTCCTGCAGAGCATCCCCAAGCTCCTCATCCCGTATCTGAAGCAGATCCTCCATTCATGCTATCTCAGCGTGATGCCTCACCTCCACACCCTCTAGGACTGCCTGAGGCATAGGCATATCCAGGACTGTAGGCTGCTCTAGCTCCCACTACTCTGGGATGTCCTATGTATCTGGCTGCTCCGGAATCCCAAAATCATCCCCCCCAAAGCTGTCAACCTCCACCATGTTCGCATCCTCGAGCGGAGCCCCCCAACCCTCTCCTGATGCCTCTACACCCTCACCACCTACTATTGCCGCCTCTCGGACCCCTAGAGGCCCCTCACCCTGCCATCATCGCAGCATCCACCACTGGTCGTACTCGTAGGTCACCCCAACGTTGTCCATGTTAGGGACATCGATCGCTACATCCGACTCCTCCCCAAGCGACTCGATGATCGGCCAGGCCAGAGTCCTCTCGTCGCCCCGACGTCGATAGATCAAAGGCTCGCCAGGAAACCCTTGGCACACCCCAAACTGTCACGTCACCTAGACGTACGAGAAATACTCCTGCTTGGTCCCATGTCGCTCGATCAGCCATCTCCCCCTATGCACCCGTCAGAGCCACTCTCCAGCCTTAGGCCAGGCTGGATAGTCCCAATATGGGTGCTAGAGGCAGCAACGTGTTGGATATGAGGGTCATTAGTAATGCATGCTTCACCCCTAGAACGCCCCTCTCTAGCCACCACTGTACCAAAATACTACCAATCAGGCAATACCCCTCTGCCATCTCCATTAGACTATCCACCCCCATATCTGCCCCATGCCGAAAGCACCGTGTTAGCACAACTGTCCACTGATCACGTGGCATAGTCCAAATAGGAAGCCCATCTATCAGAATCCATAGAATCTGATAGACATCCTCTATAGTCACCATCATCTCCCCTGTTGGGATATGAAAGGTATTAGTTCGGGGATCCACAAGTTGATCAGGGTCGTCAAATAGGCCCGATCCCCCACCACAGGCTCTAATCGAGTCACTTGCTTGAGCCCAAGGGCATCAAGCCACTCCCAGTCAGCCACAATTAGTGCCTCCCGTGCTTCAGATAACATAGTCGGCACACGGTACCGGCTCTTCACAACCTGCAAAAGAAAACAACATCAAAACATTAAAACATGACCAAAACCAAAAATGTACAGCAAAAACATTTTCAAAATACATTAAATAACTGCACAACAGAAACATTTAATAAATGTACAATATTTAACCTAGGGTTTTGTTGGCATTTTTGCCACATTGATTCTCATTGATTAATGCATTAGTGTATTGTTGAAAATCTGACCTTTGATATCAGCTTTGATGCAGCTTTGGCGGAAAAAGAAGAAAAAATGAGCAAAAAATGACTAAGTCTAAAAACTGCAGCGATTCGCTGACATGTCGCAAAATCACGGTCAACGCAGTCAACGCAGGTTGGGCGGAACCGTCGCGATATCGCGACATGTTCCATTTTCGTGACTTTCGGAAGGCAAAGAAGGAACAGCAACAAAATGTCACGAAATCGCGACAAAAAGTCCAGCCGAAGACACAAAGCAAAAGTTGCAGCGCAGCGTCGATGTCTCATTTTTGCATGGTGTTTGGCTTCGAAGACCCAAGGTTAAAAGCTGCAGCGATTCGCTGCATGATTGTTAAGAAGAGGAAGCCATGGGAAAGTTGCAGCGACGCGCTACCTGTAGCATTTTCGCGATGGCAAAGTGGCAATTGGTACGGAAGGAGAAAAACGTAGCGATATCGCTACATGCTTCAAAATCGTGGCCATTTTGGTCCAAGAAGCAAAGGAGCAGTAAGTTGTAGCGATTTGCTGCAATATCAACAATAAAGCCAACTGACATGAATATGCAGCGAAATCATGCAAGGGATGAAAATTGATCAAAAAGCATGAAAATGGTTAAGTGCTCAAATTGGTAGTGAAATGGAGACAAGGAAGAATTGAAAACATTCAAGTGCAAAAGGTGTTATGTTTTTGCGGACCATCTTTAAGGCCGTACAAGGTGCCTGAAACATGTAGCGATATCGCTACATGTTCCATTTTCGTGGTGTTTGGTTTCAAGGGTTTCAGTGTTCAAAAGTGCAGCAATGCGCTGACTATTTTAGCAAAAGGCATAGATAATGTAGCGATTCGTTGCAAGTTCTGGGCGACAAGGCGAGTGCAGTGCAGCGATGCGCTGACTGTTTTCACAAACAAAATAGAAAATGTAGCGATTCACTGCAAGTTCTGGGCGACAAGGCGGAGTGCGAAGAGAATCATGCAAAAAGCAAAAGGCGTCGCATTTTCGCGACCCATCCATAAGACCGTACAAAGTGCCGAAAAGTGCAGCGATGCGCTGCATGTTCCGTTTTTGCGGGGCAGGAAGGAAGGAATAGCCAAAGGCCGCAATGCGTAGCGATATCGCTACATGTGCCATTTTCGCGGAACAAGCTAGCGATGGAGACATTGAAGCCAAAGATGCAGCGATATCGCGACAGGGAG
The DNA here is from genome assembly GCA_028583015.1 of Wollemia nobilis. Lineage (NCBI taxonomy): Eukaryota > Viridiplantae > Streptophyta > Pinopsida > Araucariales > Araucariaceae > Wollemia > Wollemia nobilis. The sequence continues at coordinate 1,019,913 of JAQPPZ010003056.1, read as the reverse complement.
CATTTTCGCGGGTGTAAGTGACAAAAGCGTACGGCATGAAAATACGTCGCGATTTCGTGACCCGTCGCATTTTCGCGACCTGCACAGTTTCCCGCCAAAAAATAGTATGAACGACCGAGAAGGTTTTTTGAGTTTTCGATGATTAAATGCTGCCCCAAATTAAATGTTTTGTGGATTTCCAAGGTAGTCAAAGTTGAAGAAGCGCCCAGGCCATCAGAATTGAAGATTTTATTTCTTCGAGGCTGCTGTTCGTGGATTGTCGTAATGGTTTCATGCACATGTTCGAAGAATCAAATTTAATGAAGGACCACGAACGTTTCATTGCATTTAATTTTTGTTTCTTCGAGGCTGTAATCAAGGGGTCGTGTTCTTGGTTTCCAAGGCACAATTGTAGATCACGATATGGTCAGTTTCAAACATTAAATGCTGCAAAGAGGACGGACCTCTATAAAAACCAATGTAAGCTTCATTTCAAAAGGTTGGGAAAAATTCTCTGCTAGAGACTGGAGATGCATTTGCAGGAATAAAAGAGTTGGCTTCTAATTTGTCAAGCGGTTGTATGGGTGATTTCCTTTCTGTTCTATTGCATTTCTAATAGCTTTGTATTTCTTCATGGTCATTGCATTAAAATTCTGCATATTGGATTTATGTACCGCCGTGAGAGTATGATTTCTGGAATGTAGTTTTGGAGAGTTTTCCTGCATACATCGTGCGAAGGTTTAAGTTAATAATTTTTATTACTTGCTGTTGTTGCATTTTTAAGTTTCCTACTGCTATTTTCCCGGTCTTATAAATTCGGCCTGTGGCCATATTTCCCATTTCTTTCTGCAGTGTTTAAAATCTCTTTTCTGCAACCCTTATCTTAAACCAAGTTTAGAATAGTGAAGGGAACCAGCCCAGTCTGGAGATTGGTCTGGAAGCCATTTCTTGCTTCCAGCCTTTCAATGTTGGGCAGGTCTAGGGTGCATTTGTAAAATCCTTTCCTATGGTAGATTTTGGACCAACAGGTTTTTAACTCTAGTTTAAAAACACAATAAATCAAAAAATTAACCTAGGGTTTTAAACTCTAGTTTAAAACAAAAACAAGCTAAAAAAAAAATAGTTCTTAACCTAGGATTTTAAACTTTGGTTTAAACACTAAAAAACAAACAAAAACAACAAAATACAAAAAAAAAAATCAATAGTTAACCTAGGGTTTTCATCCTAGTCTAAACTAATAAAAAAAATACAAAAACATCAATAGTTAACCTAGGGTTTTCATCCTAGTTTAATCTGACAAAAAAAAATACAAAAACAACATCAACAGTTAACCTAGGGTTTTCATCTTAGTCTAAACTGACAAAAAAAAAACAAAAAACAAAAAACAAAATTAAACAGTTAACCTAGGGTTTTCATCCTAGTCTAAACTAACAAAAAAAATACAAAAACATCAACAGTTAACGTAGGGTTTTCATCCTAGTCTAAACTAACAAAAAAAAATACAAAAACAACATCAACAGTTAACCTGGGGTTTTCATCCTAGTCTAAACTGACAAAAAAAAAAACAAAAAACAAAATTAAACAGTTAACCTAGGGTTTTCATCCTAGTCTAAACTGACAAAAAAATACAAAAACAAAATCAACAGTTAACCTAAGGTTTTCATCCTAGTCTAAACTAACAAAAAAAACAAAAACAAAAATTAAACAGTTAACCTAGGGTTTTCATCCTAGTCTAAATTGACAAAAAAAATACAAAAACAACATCAACAATTAACCTAGGGTTTTCATCCTAGTCTAAACTGACAAAAAAAATATAAAAACAACATCAACAGTTAACCTAGGGTTTTCATCCTAGTCTAAAATGACAAAAAAAAAAATACAAAATTAAACAGTTAACCTAGGGTTTTCATCCTATTCTAAACTGACAAAAAAATACAAAAACAACATCAACAGTTAACCTAGGGTTTTCATCCTAGTCTAAACTGACAAAAAAAGCAAAAAACAAAATTTATAGTTAACCTAAGGTTTTCATCCTAGTCTAAACTGACAAAAAAAAAACAAAAAACAAAATTTATAGTTAACCTAGGGTTTTCATCCTAGTCTAAACTAACAAAAAACAAAATACAAAATTAAACAGTTAACCTAGGGTTTTCATCGTAGTCTAAACTGACAAAAAAACAAAAAACAAATTCAACAGTTAACCTAGGGTTTTCATCCTAGTCTAAACTGACAAAAAAAAAACAAAAACAAAAATTAAACAGTTAACCTAGGGTTTTCATCCTAGTCTAAATTGACAAAAAAAATACAAAAACAACATCAACAATTAACCTAGGGTTTTCATCCTAGTCTAAATTGATAAAAAAAAATACAAAAACAACATCAACAGTTAACCTAGGGTTTTCATCCTAGTCTAAATTGACAAAAAAAAATACAAAAACAACATCAATAGTTAACCTAGGGTTTTCATCCTAGTCTAAACTGACAAAAGAAAAAAAAAAAAAAAAAAAATTAAACAGTTAACCTAGGGTTTTCATCCTAGTCTAAACTAACAAAAAAAATACAAAAATAACATCAACAGTTAACCTAGGGTTTTCATCCTAGTCTAAACTGACAAAAAAAAAGCAAAAAACAAAATTTACAGTTAACCTAGGGTTTTCATCCTAGTCTAAAATGACAAAAAAAAAAAAAAAACAAAATTTACAGTTAACCTAGGGTTTTCATCATAGTCTAAATTGACAAAAAACAAAATACAAAATTAAACAGTTAACCTAGGGTTTTCATCCTAGTCTAAACTAACAAAAAAACTAAAAAATTCAAAAACAAAGTTGTCAGTTCCTAGGGTTTTTTTAACTCTAGTTCAAACTGATAACTAACAAAAAACTAAACTATGTTTTGGATTTAAGCTACGTTTTGGATTTTAGTTTAAACTAGGGTTTCCTTTTTACAACAGAAAACAAACACAAACAACAAACATTTAACTAGGGTTTTTATTTTTAAATCAAAAAACAAAATACAGAAGAAAAAAAAAAAAATGCAATTTTAAACTGTAAACTACAACGAGCACAAAACATGATATCGCTTCGGCTCCACCTCTTTATGATCCGGTCCATGAACTCATGGTGTCCAAGAAATTTGACAGCGCTCCGCTACGCGACCTCGACCTCGACCTCCTCCTCACAACTCCCAAACGCCAGGAAAAACAAATGCAAATGAGCCCAAAACCTAGTTTTGGCCCTTAAATAGGCTTTTATGCCTGTAATCGTTCCACCCTGGGACGAGCCTGGGATGATTACTAAACTGGTATTAGTCCCACCCAGGGACGATTATAGAGCAAGAAATTCAAAAATAGCAAAAACTACACCAAAATGCACAAAAATATAGCAATAAACTTGCCGAACAAAGGGGCCTTTGCGCCTATGATTATTGGCATGCAAAATTGATGTTGGGGTCACAAATCCTCACTATCATACTCCCTAAGAAGGCTACCATAGTCAGAACGCTCCACAGGAGGACAAATTTTTGAGAATTTCATCCCCAAATGACATCACCAAAAGGGTCCAAACCCACCCAAAAATAGCAATAACATTGCCGAACGAAGGCACCTTTGCGCCTGACATTCTTGGCATCCAAAATAGACATTGGGGTCAAAAATTATCACTATAATACTCTCTAAGAAGGCTACCATAGCCAAACCGCTCCACGGGAGGACGGATTTTTGACAATTTTAGCTCCAAAATACATCACAAAAAGGGTTCAAACCCACCAAAAATAGGTCATAATGTTCAAAAACTGCATAAGCATTCAACATAAAACAACGAAGGCACCCTTACACAAGTCATATTGGGTCAAGCGACTCGTCGCTTTTCTCATGTAGGTCATTCCCTCATCGATTCGTCTTTTGAGGGGGTAGTCACACTTAGTCATCAATCAACAAATACACACCCAATGAAGGAAATGACATGCATTCAAAGAATCATTGACAAAGACAATCACGCCCCTGCTTGGGGCAGCAAACAAGCAATAATCACAAGCTAATCAAACACTTGGCATTTGTGAATCATGAAATCAAGGTTCCCATAGACAAAAGGTTGCGCCCTTTGCCTATTCATGACTGATTAATGTCCAAGATCAAGTAACACCTCACCAAAAAAGGTTAACACTTGAATTAAGTTCCTTAGCTCATCAGAAGCAAGAATTCAAGAATGCATGCCCTTTCTATACTTAGAGCATCAAAAGTTGGTTAGGTTACTAAGAAACCCTAATCATTAGTGCTTTGGTTATCTATTTTTTCTCAGCACTACGCCACGCATAGCGCATCCCAAAAAGGGGCATCTGTAGACACCAAAACAACACCAATCTGATTATGTGGCTACAAACACTGATCGCACTGTCATACACAGCCCCCAAGATAGTCCCCAGAGGTTAAACTATGGTCCTAACCACTCTCACAATAGTTTTGGAAGGTCAGAGGTCAATTTGGCACCTTTTAGGCACTCTGATCCTTATTCGTTCCACCCAGGGATGATTACAATCTGGTATTCATTCCACCCAAGGACGATTAGCAGCATTCACCCTTGGGTGGGGCGAATAGTAGGTTTAATGGGCAAAAGGTCAAACCTTGACAAATGGCAGCTCAGATCCACCACTTAACTCCTCCTTCATTACATGGGAGTGTGAGTGAGCATTTTTGAGCTCAAAGAGGCAGTCATGGAGTCCTTAATCAGGGAGGAATATTCTCTCCCCTGAGAAGGCATGATCGCCAATTGGTGCCTATGCATGCTCATTCACAGAGACCCTCAAGTATATAAAATGGTAAGTCTTCTCACCCAAAAAATTGAACATGTCAAGAGCATTTGGAGCAACGGAGTGCTGCCGATTTACGTCCTCACCCCTTTTGCTTGTGTCTTTCACATCCTTGATCTCTCTTTTGGAAGGGAGGTTATTGGGTGATCATTGGAAGCACAATCTAGACCCAAAACCCAACATTTGGCCATAGTATCCCACCCAAATTTGTCGACAATACCCCACAAGAGGTTTTGGACCCATCCCAAGTGGATTGGTGCCAAAACCGGGCCCCAAACGGTGGGCGTCCTACCCTCGGGTGCCCCATACACTACTGTAGTCCTAATCGCCCCACCCCGGAGTGATTAGAAAGCTGTAGCAGATTTCATTTTTTTTTCTTGCATTTGTTTCTAGGTTTCTCAGATAGGCTTTCATTCAAATTTCATGTTATTCTGAGCAGTTTTGATCATGCTTTTGTTATTTCTCGCTTTCACTAACCTGTAGGGAGCATCATCATATTTTGGATGATAGAGGCCGAATTGGAAAAATTTGACCTTCTAGGTCTTTCCAAAATACCCCGTTTTACCTAACCCCCAACTTTGTAGGTGATTTGGAGCCTCTCGAATGGGAAATTTAGGAGGGTGCTTTCTGACATTTTGTTGCAGGTCTAATCATCCCACCCCGGAGCGATTAGAAATCCGTGGTGAATTTCTAGATTGTTCCTTTTGCAGTGCCTTCCTAGTAATGTTCTCATGCCTCTGTCAAGTTTTTAGCTCATTTTGATATGTTTTAGTTATCATTTTATTTATTTTATGCATGCACTAATCATAGGCTTTGGGGATCACATGTTTTAATTCATCCGTAGGTGCTACTAATCCTTTTCTATTTCTTTGAATGTAGGATATCGACACCGGAGGAGTAGCAAGGAATCAAAGACGCGTTCATGCAAGCAACGGTGACATTTGGCCCACCCACTTTACATGTGGGCATGCAGAAGAAAGCGTACTAATCCGTGGTGTAATAGAGCCCTACTTAACGCTCCTAGCCCTCGAAAAGGGAGGAGATGTATTGTAACCTGATTTTAAAGCAAATTAATAAAAAAGGCTATACTCGACATTTGATTTCTATCTTGTTTCAATTCGTTTATGTTTCTCTCCTTTCATGCATTTTAGTTTGTAGGACTTAGCATTACATTTTGCTTTTGCATACATCGCACTTGGCATTTTCGTTTTGTTTTCGTATCTTCGTGCTTTCACCAGAAAGAGAGTAGGCCACCAGAAGGACCAGATGCATCACTAGCCGTGAAAACCAAATCTTTCCAAATCAACTTATACATAGACTCCCAAGAGGAGGCTTCTAATTTAGACTATTGAATACACAAAATATCAGGAGATCTTTCCCTCCTAAAATAAGCCAACAATCATTGCTTAGAGGAAATATTGAGCCCTCTATCAATCCATGAACATATTTTCATTGGAAATTAAAAAGAGAGTTTCTTTCCTGCTCCCCCAGACGGAGATGATTTTAAACCTTCAAGTTTCAATTACTTTTTTCCATTCCCTTACTTCACCATTAGGAGGGCCTGACCACCATTAGCCACTGCATCATCCATAGATTTCTTCCTACCTATTTTACTTAGAGTTCTACTAGGTTTCCTGGCCATCCTTGTATCAACACCCCTTTTGCAATGAATTCTCATCTTTTGGCCAAGCGACCCCTTCTCCAAGATGAGCAATGGAGAAGCAATCAAGCTCTCATAGTAGTGCTCGTGGGAAGCACCAAGATCCTTCAAATAAGGAGACTTTATAACATTCCTAGGAGTAGAAATATCCTTAAGAGGAGAATCAATAGACACCACCCGAGGAGATAGTGACTCCATATCCTGAATCACATGGGAATCCTCTCCTCCCATTGATTTCAAAAATTCAAAGAAATTCGATAGAGGTAAATCAACATCTTGGCTCATTGGGCCCGAATGAAGAACATAATCCAAATAATTAAGAGGTTTATGACTTGGAGAACCCTTCCTAGCTTGATATTTCTTCTTCAAACCAGAACTAAATGCCACAGTCGCACTCTTCAACTGAGGAGGAGAAGAAACAATCTCCTTTCCTTTTGATATCGCTTGGGACTTCTTATTCCAAACCTTATGCTTCTTGAAAGGGGTCCTCTTAGGAAGAGAATCCATATTAGCACCTCATTTTGAATACTGAGAGGTTGGTTGGTTAATCGACTTCTTTTGAGGGTAAAATTTATAATGGTGGCCCCCAATCCACAAGACTAACAAGCCTGAGGCTTGTTCTTATAAACCACTATATGAACCCAACTACCTAGATGAGAAACAAGTTCCATTGAGCTTAAAATATTCTTATCAATATCCATTCTAATGCACATTATGATAAATTGATGTAAATATGTAGACATAGAAACCTTATAAAATGAAACAAAGTCCCCAATAGAGCTTACCACTGGATTGAAAACACTTTCATGACATAAATACATTGAAAAATTAGGTAGGCGAACCCAAAACGGGACCAAATTAATCCTCTAAAGAATTGGGTTAAAATTAGAGCCCCACTTCATGACAAAGAGCCCATGATTACAATAAAACCATGGACCACCCTCCAATATTTTACAACAAACCTAACCATTTCAATAATTATGTGATTTTATGCTTAGCAAGACCATTTTTATGTGGTGTGTATGCTATGGTAAGTTGCATTTTTATTCTATTATTAGCATAGTATGCATTAAATTCCTTAGAAGTAAATTCACCTCCTCAATCAGTCCTCAAAATTTTAATGGAATGATCACTTTATTTTTCAACTAAGGCTTTAAAATTCATAAAACAACCAAATGCTTCATTCTTATTCTTCAAGAAATAAATCCACATTTTTCTCAAAAAATCATCTATGAATGTCAAAAAATAAAAATACTTACGAATGCTTGGTGTCTCCATGAGTTCACAAATGTCCAAGTGAACCATTTGTAGTGGTTGTGATGCCCACCATGATTTTCCATCTAGAAATTTATTTCTACATTGTTTTTCTAGTTCACAACTAGAGTACACTTCATCCTTTGCTTCAATTTTGCTTAAGCCTTGAACCATATTCTTTGTATATAACATATTCAACCCCTTAAAACTTAAATGGCCATAATTTTTGTACCACAACCAATTACTATCTTCAATAGTTATTTATAGAATATTTGAGTGTGCTAGATGAATCTTCATTGGAAATATTCTATTTGTTGTAATGGTAACTACAAGAACTATCTTTCCACCAATATTTTTATCAAATATATTGCATGCTCCATTATCAAATAAAACTTTATAGCTCTTTTCAACCAATTGGTCTATGCTCAAAATATTGTGCTTAAGACTAGAAAATAAAAAAGTGTCTTGAATAAGTTTTAATTCACCTTACTTGGTATGGACAACCAACATGCCTTTGTTGATAGTTTGCACAACCTTATCATCTCCAAGTTTCACTTCAATTTTTGTTGTTCCATAAACCTTCACAAATAAATATTTGTTTCATATCATATGATTTGTAAAACCAGAATAAAGAAACCAGACATCATCATTAGAATTATCTACCATACAAAAAGAGAAAAAATATTAGATCTAGAATGCTCTTCTTCCATTTGGGTGAAATTTTGCTTCTTATTTCATATTTGATCTTGCTTGAGCCTATCCTCTCTCAAAATGGCCAAATTTTTTACAATAATGACACTGCATATGTTTCTTTTATCTAGATTATCATGTGCATGACCTGTACCTCCACGACCTTTTCCTATTCCTCTTGATAATTTGACAAGTCTCCCTTTTTGTCTTGGGAAATATTGCTATGGATTTCTTCTTAAAATTTTGTCTTCATCACAAACAATTATTCTAATCTTTATGGAGTTCTCCCCAATATACTTTCGTGAGAAAACAATGATTCCATGAGTTGATCCAACTTCAAAGTCACTAAATATTTACTTTATTCTCTTGCAATGATAATAAAATTCTATTTTATTGGTAAATATGTAAGAACTCTTTTGTGAATTACCATATTAATAATGGTATCTCTATGGCTACTTAACTGGTTAGCAATATCTTGAAATTAAACATAATAATTAACAATCTTCTCACTATATTTCATTTGATGATTTTCAAAATCTCTTCGTAAATTTTACAAATAAATCAATTCAAATTTATCAATGCCTTGGTAAGTATACTACAATGTACTCCAATCTTCCTTAGAATTCTTCGTTACAACTATTTTAGGCAAAATGCTCATATCTAGAGAACTTTGAATAAAAAATATGGTTAAGACATATTTTTTCTTTGCCACTTTCTTCATAGGCCTATATTATGTTGTAAACACATTCCAATCTTGAGGCTCTTCATACCCTAATTAGACTAGATCTCAACCTTATTTAAGAACCATCAATATTGGAATATTTATTATCTAATACTCATAGTGATCTCCATTAAATGGAGGAATTGTCAATGAAAAATTTGCTCCAATCATCAATTCTCCACTTTATCTTCAAAAATTGATAAGCTATAAAGAAAAACAATCTATACATCTCTCTAAATTGACAGTTATGAAACCACATGCAAAGAAAAAATAGACTATAGGTATGTTGTAAATTCACTACTATTGCGGAATAAAGAACAAAAATTGATAAATCCTACAAAATAATGGACACACAAAAGAAAACTTTATTTATCTGATTTTATCTAGATTTATTACATCCAATTAAATTGTTTCTCAATCCATGTGTAACATCAAATATATATAAACATCCTGCATGTTAATAATAACAAATTTTTTCTATATTTGACTTTTATTTTTTTAATAAAATAATCTTTAAACAATTTTTTTTCTTCTTTAGGAAAACTTTATTTTTAACAACATGAGAAGAAATTCACATTCCTCCCATTAATAACAATCCATATACAATTAATATGTATAAAATCCCGATATTTTATAATACTTTTCCAAAAATCTAAACCGCCAGAAGGGAGGAAATAAAAAATGAAAGAATCAAAATTATACTTAGCCTTCAAAATTTGGCACCACAAATGGTCAACATTAGAGGCTACCTTCCAACTGAGCTTTACCACCAAAGCCTTGTTCATCCTAGTAGCACACTTTATATTTAAACCATCATCTTTCTTCCTTCTACAAAGATGCTGCCCAGATGCTATCCAACTTTACTGCCACTTTACCCAAAAGGTGGAACAAGGATATAAAGTAGATAGGGATGCTCTGCAAAGTACTTTGAACAAGCACCACCTTACTTGCTTGGCTCAAAAGATCCCCATTATAGGACGATAATTTTTGATGAATTATTTCAACCACTAGAGTCCAAAGAGCATATTTGGTGTATCCAATAAAAAGAGGAAGACCAACATAAGAATATGAAAGAGAGGTAATCCAAAAATTCTAAATATCAAAAAACCTTCTTTACCTCACTTCTGGAGTATTGATGAAAAATAAATTACTCTTCAAATAATTGATCTGCTGACCAACTGCCCTTTCATAACAATCTAAAAGAGATTTGACTTCCCTGGCGATGACCACCGAGGCAACACAAGAAATTAAAGTGTCATCAGAAAATTATTGATGGGAAATCGGGTTACAAGGAAGCTTTGGGTGCATCCTAAAATTGTTACGTCATCGAGAAATAGACATTCCAAGAGCCTCAGCCATAAGAATGTAAAGAAAGGGAGATAGTGGATCACCTTGATGGAGACTATGGTAGGAATGAAAAATCCTACAAGAGATCCATTGATGAGAATAGAAAACCATGCTGATGAAATGCACACCTTTACTAACTTAATCCAACCTTCATAAAAGCCAAATTTCTACAAGACACTGAAAATAAAGGCCCAAGAAACCCGATCATATGCCTTATTAACATCTAACTTGAGGAAAAACCCCACTCTACCACTTTTAAAAATAGAATGCATCAATTCATGAATAACTATAGCTCCATCTAGAATCTGCCTTCTTGGAACAAAACCACTCTACGTCGAGTCAATCAGCAATGACAAAAGTAGTTTAAGCCTATTCACAATAGCCTTAGTTAAAATATTATAGATAGTATTACATAAGCTAATAGGTCTAAAATCACTAAATTACAAAGCTGAATCTTTCTTGGGGATGAGGTTTAGGAAAGTAGAATTTACTACTTTTGAGATAAAAAAAGAACATTTTACATCCCTTAAAGTCGAGCAAACATATTCCCCACAAATATGCCAAAACCTCAGAAAGAACACTTGAGGAAAACCATCTAGACCCGAAGCCTTAAGAGGACCCATCAAATTGACAACCGCATAAATTTTCTTATCGAAGAAAGAAGCCATAAATCTCCTATTCCAATTTTCAAAAATAATCATCGGGATAGCTTCTAACATTTCACTTTTAGCAAGAATATCATGATCAGACATCGAGAAAAGTAGAGTGCTAAAAAAGTCAAAATATTCCTCGTAAACTTCTATCATATTAGAAGTAACCCCTCCACTAGCCTTCTCAATATCTCTAATTCTATTATGGCCTCTCCTCCGCAAAGTAGAAGCATGAAAGAACCGAGAGTTACGATCACCTTCTTTCAACCACAACTCTCTGGATTTTTGTTTCTAGAATAACTCTTCATTTGCTTGCTTATTATGATAATCCGCCAAAAGAAATATTTCTTCCTGCAAAAAAGCATTAGAAATTCCTTGGGTTTCCATTACCGCTTCAATATCCTTCAGCTGTGATTGCAATATTTCCTTCTCTCTGAACAAATTACCAAAAGAAAATTTATTCCAAATATTTAGATAATTTCTAAGCCTCCTAAGCTTGTTAGTTAAATTTAACATCCCTTCACAAAAATATCTTCCTGCCACCATTCCTTAACACAAGATTCAAAATTAGGATGGGAACACCACATAACTTCAAACCTAAAAGGTCGAGGAAGAAATGGGGTACCATCAGGGACTTCCAACCATAAGGGGTTATGGTCAGAACCAATCCTAGGTAAAAAAGACAATGAAGCATCCTCGAACTAATTGTTCTTGGAGGAAGAAACAAAAATCCTATCCAATCTGCTCAAAATCAGACTATTACCAGATCTCCTATTGCTCCAAGTAAACTTCACCCCCCTTAAATCCAAATCTCGAAGCTCAGCCAAATTGATGAACTCAGAAAAATCCTACAGACTCCTATCATCCATTGGATTACCACCACACTTCTATGACAAATATAAGGGAGAATTAAAATGTCCTGCTACCATCCATGGCTCATTCTTAAAGGTATCCCTCATTTCAAGCAGTAGAAGCCAAAATTTACGTCTATCAATATACGAATTCAGAGCATAAATATTAGACAAAATCCATCTCTTATTAGTGATTTTACACCAAAACAAAATATTAATCACTTGACTAGAGGAATAAATAACATGGCCATCCAATCTCAAAGGGTTCCAAAAAGAGAGTAGGCCACCAGAAGAACCAGAGGCTTCACTAGCCATGAAACCTAAATCCTTCCAAATCAACTTATGCATAGACTCCCAAGAGGAGGCCATGAAACAAAAAATATCAGGATATATTTCCCTTCTAAAAGAAGCTAACAACCATTTCTTAGAGGAACTATTGAGCCCTCTAACATTCCATAAACATATTTTCATTGGAAATTAAAAAGAGAGTTTCCTTCCTGCTCCCCCAGATGGAGAGGATTTGAAACCTTCAAGTTTCAATTACTTTTCTCCATTCCCTTCCTTCACCATTAGGAGTTCCTAACCACCATTAGCCACTGCATCATCCATAGATTTATTCCTACCTATTTTACTTGGAGGTCTACCAGGTTTCCTGGCCATCCCAGTATCAACATCCCTTTTGTGATGACTTCTCATCTTTGGGCCAAACCCCTTCTCCAAGATGAGCAATGGAGAAGAAATCGGGCTCTCAAAGTAGTGCTCATGGGAAGTACCAAGCTCCTTCAGAGAAGGAGACTTCCTAAAATTCCCAGGAGTAGAAATCTCCTTCAGGGGAGAAGCTATAGATGCCACCCGAGGAGATAGTGGCTCCATATCCTAAATCACATGGGAATCCTCTCCTCCAATTGATTTAAAATATTCAAAGAAATTTGATAGAGGTAAATAAATAGCTTGGATCATTGGTCCCGAATGAAGAACAACCTCTAAATTATTAAGAAGTTTAGGACTTGCAGAACCAATCTCTTCAACTAAGGAGGAGAAGAAACAATATCCTTTCCTTTTGAAATCCCTTGGGACTTCTTATGCCAAACCTTCTGCTTCTTGAAAGGGGTCCTCTTAGTAAGAGAATATACATTAGAACCCATTTTTGGATACTAAGAGGTTGGTTGGTTAATCGACTTCTTTTGAGGACAAAAGTTATAATGGTGCCCCCACAACCCACAATACTGACAAGCCTGGGACTTGTTCTCATAAACCACTGTATGAACCCAACTACCTAGATGAGAAACAAGTTCCAATGAGCTCAGAATATTCTTCTAAATATCCACCATGATGCATATTTTGAAAAATTGACACCGAGCTACAGATAGAGAAACCTTATCAAATGAAACAAAGTCCCCAATAGAGCTCGACACTGCCTTGAAAACACTTTCATGCCATACATATGTTTGAAAATTAGGTAGGAAAACCCAAATCAAGGCTAAATTAACCCTCTGAAGAGCTGGGTTAAATTTAGATCCTCACTTCCTGAGAAAGAGTCCACGATTACCATAAAACCATGGACCAACCTCCAAGATTTTACAAGAATCCTCCTCGCATGAAATCCTGATAAAAAATAAGTTTTGGGGAAGGGTAGCAAGGTCCAAAAAGCCATGAGTCTTCCACTAAGATAACACCCAACACTCAAGCACATCCAAGGGTGGTCTACCACCAAAAAGCTTACCAACGAAATCGTAGGTACCTTTATTTAGCAAGCAATTGATAGTGCTATCCGGGACACGAATTTGATGGGACTCCAAATTAACTTTACAAAGAGCAAACTCTTCACCAAAGGACACACCAACCACCATCCTAGACTATGATGGCTATGGGGAAGAGACTTCCTTACTCACTAACCCAAAACAAACCTTCTTAGGGTCCCAAGATGGAGAAGGATCCCCCTTTTCCAAATATTACATTACACAATATAATCATTTTATTTGGGATTCCAAAATCTGTACACTTTACTCTCTTTGGGGTAACAAAAAAAATTATTATTCACTCTTTGCATCCAATTTCTTCTTGGTTTCATTTGGAATATGCATAAAACAAAAAAAAACTAAATATCCCACATTGGATCTCCCACCTGACCATGCTTCTTCTGATGTATAATTATTCATAGAAAATGTATAGTTGTGATTGATAAGATACATAGCTATAGCTACTGCTTCCACCAAAACATTATTTTCCATGTGCTTTGATTGCAACAAAAACCTCACCATTTCAATAATTATGTGATTTTATGTTTAGAAACACCATAACCATTCTAAAACTCATTATAACCATTCTACTTGACAACTTGCTAATGTAACTGCTATATGTTCAGCCTCCATTGTGGAAAGATAAATTTATTGTTGATTATTTAAACTCCATGAAATAATACAATTACAAATATTAAAGCAATATCCTAAATTTGATTTTTGATCATTTACTAACTCAAAGCAATTTGAATTTGAATATCCAACTAACTCCAATAATTCAACTATTGTATAATAAATGTCAAAATTTGTGGGCCTTTGATATATTGAAGTATTCTTGTCACTACTATCATATGACTATCATGAGGTTCTTCCATGAACCTAGAAACAAGACTTAAAACAAAAGTAATATTAGTCCTAGTAGCTATAAGATACATGAGAATTCTAACCAATTTATGAAATAAAGTCCCATCAAAATTGTTGCATTCATCATCCTTACCTAGATTTTCAAGTTATGCTACCAAGTTTGCCACCTCCTTACACATATCCATTCTAAATGGTCTTAATAGATCTTGGGCATAATTTACTTGATAAATATAGATACCATTAGTGAATTGACATGCCTCCATTCTAATAAAATATGTACTAGACCTAAATTGATTATGTCAAATTATTTCATCATTCCTTATTTGAATTCATCCATCATTTTGGAACTGTTACCTATGAAAATAAAGTCATCTACATCAAGAAAAACAATCAAAATTTGATTAGTTTTATTTTTCACATATAACGTTGATTTATTTTAGATTCTATAAAATCCATTCTATTGGAAATGACTATAAATTATCAAATACCAAGCTCTACGAGCTTATTTCGAACCATATAGTACCTTATTCAGTTTATATACATGATGTTTTATTTTTATTATATTTCACACATAGGTGATTGTTGCACATAAACTTCCTCCTCAATAAAAATATTCAAAAATACTGATTTTATATCCATTTGTTGGACTAGCCACTTATTATAAGCTAATACTATTCTTATTGTGTCCCATCAAGCAACTGGTGAAAATGTATCTTCATAGTATATTTTAGATACTTATGCATATAACTTGGTAATAAGCCTTGATTTATGCCTTTTAATGGTGACATCACTCTCGTACTTGTTTTTATATCCACTTCACTCCTATTTATTGGAGGTATTATATTATTTGACACCTTGCAATACTAATGCAAGGACTATGTAAATAATTTAGATTGGGATGTGTGTAATATTTGAGTATATAGTAGGTGTCATTTTATTAAGTGTGAGTTATATGTCATATAAATAAGTGTGGGGTTATGTAGGTGAGGTGCCTTGTTAGTAAGTGTGAGTTATGTAAATGAAGTGTCATGTTTATAAGTGAGAAATTATGAGTTATGTGCAATCATGAGAGTATTTATCTTTATGTAAATATGTGAGATTTATTATTATGTATTAAGAAATATGAAGAGTTAGATCTCTTGTGAGTATGAGGATATCAAGAGTTTATGTAAGTGTAAATATCAAGAGTCTTGTGAATATGAAGAGTCACATGTACATATATATTGATGATAAATTTTCGTAATAGAGTACCAAAAAATAAGCATTGATTTACTTTATTAGATATATTTTCAATAACGTATTCAGTGAGTTTTATGTTCAATGTTGTTATAGATTGATTCATATGTATATTTATTCTTGAGATATTGTTTGATCCTGGAAGAGTGATAAACCTGTGAGAATAACAATGATTTGTCAATAGTATCACTTCTTTATCTTTTGGAAGTTCAACCAACTCCCACGTTTTATTCTTCTATATTACCTTTATTTCGTCTTCCATTGCATCAAGCTAGATTTTATGCTTCATAATATCTAGGTTCAACATGAACTTGAGAAAATAATGTAAACTTAAAAAACGAATTCATACCTTCTCGAGTGGAAATCTTTTGATAAATTTCAACAAGAATTTTTACCTTCCTTGGAGTTTGATGCTAGAATTTTCCTTTTTAAAATAATTTCTTGTTGATGATGTTGGGTTACTACCATTGAAACTTGTGTTGCTACTAGAAGAAGTAATATCATATTGAAATGATTATATTTTTACACTTGATATTTTGTCCTACTACACATTGTTTTGCCAAATTTCTCATTTTCCATAATTTTTTTTTGGTAATATTAATAAAAATTAGGGTTTTGAAAGGGAACCCACAACATTTTACAGATAAACCTACCACAAAGGCAGAAAGAAAAGAAAACCACAAAACACAACAAAGAAAAGAGGCCCTCCAAAAAACATCAAGGAAAATAAGACGAAAATAATCAATGAGAGAATCGAGAGAGTTCTATAGCATTAAATCAATTTCATGGGCAATATTACCAGATATTTGAGCAACCTCCTCAACATAATCCAACACCATTTTGACAGAACTTCAAAATGCATGCTGCTTAATTTCCAATATTTTTAAAGTATGTAAAAGTACATTTTTCTTCATAGAAGCTTCCCTAGGGGAATAAACATAAGCCATCATTTTATCCTTAATAAAATATTTAGGAAGAACCTCCATATCTTCCTCAAGGGATAAGGGAGAGGACTCTAACACATCCCTATTTTTACCAGTCAACCGTAGTGACTTACGACTACCATTACCTTCTACCATGCTGACAGAAGAATAACCCCCCATCATTGGAGTGGCAATAGAAATAACCATGGAATTATTAGCAATATTAGTAGAAGATATCTTAACCACATAATCCCTAATTTATTTAGCAAAATGTGAACTTTACGAGAGATATTCTCTTGACCAAAACCCAAAGAAAAGGAATAAACATCCTTAGAGTCCTCACTCGAACTCTCTGAAGCCACCAAAACTTGGCCAGGCACAAGAATTGGAAGAGTATCCAAAGACTTCAGAATTTCCTCCACCGTGACCCCTTTCTTAATCGTAGCTTGTTCAAAACTAGCAAGGCCAATCCCTGGTGAAGTAGAAATTGACTGCCCATTTTCCCATTTTTAAGCCCATTTTCCCTCGAATAATTGTATGGATATATTTATGTCTCCCGTACAATGGGAATTACAAGGTTTTAATGTTTTAATTATAATTCTTGATTTTTGTTTGTCTTAAAATTTGTTAATATATTTTTTCCATAAAATGTTTAATGTTTTCTTCTAATAAAATATATTATTGGTTAAAAACGATGGAACATTCATTGAAGTTTGTATGCATTCTTGTGGATAAATAGATGAATTTATTTATATATCCATGTATCCCATAAAATATGATTAAAAGTGAGTGTTTGAACAAGAAGAACCTTAAGCATGTTATTTGATTTTGATAAGGATGAAGATACTATGAGAGAAGGTATAAATTTTAAATTAGTGTGAAGAAGAGAAAGTATAGATTTTAAATTAGTGTGAGAAAGAAAAAGACCATGTATAGTTCTTCTCTTATCTTAAATATAAAAGAAATGTTTAGCCAAGACTGAGTACAAGAAGAACCTTTCTACTAGTAGGATTGACAAGTTTTGAACTAGGTACTTATCCATCATCCTACATTGTCATGGAAAGTTAAAGAGATGAAGATGGTGATTGCAAAACACCAATTCTAAAATGGAGTGTCTCCTTTGAATAAACAGAAATGACTAAAAAATGGTAAATACCTATGCAAGGAAATAATATTGAATAGTTATGGAATGGGAAATAAAACCGTTATATTTTTTTATATATGATAGGTTTTTTGAGGAAATTTTTTATTGAAAAGAGGAAACATGCTAAAAAAGATTTCATAAATTAAAATTGTGAATGCCAAATAAATTTTAACCTCTCAAGCATCAAGATGATAATCAAATGATAGGGAGGCAATAAAATTTTTGAGTTTCATTAAGCATCAAGATGATAATAAAATGATAGGGAGGTAATACCATGTTCGTATTTCATGAGTTCAAAGAATTAAATGACATTGTCAATGAATTCAAAAGATGAAGGGAGTAATTAAGTCATTGTTTGTTGAAGACCATTGTCAATGACTTCAAAATATGAAGGGATATGTTAAGAGTTATTACATCATAGCCCATGTGATGTTGAAGCCCATTGTCAATTCAATGGTCGACATTGGATGCATGACACAAGTCATATTTCAAGTACTTTGTACAAGAAATGGGCTTCAACAACAATGCCTATAAAACAAGGTTTAATCACAAATATCAAACCATAAAACCTTGAAGCATTCAACCAACCACTTTCAAAAAGGAAACCACAATCAATCCTTTTATCTCCAATGATATTTCAGAAATAAACCACCATAAAAAAAGTCAATGGAGAATATTTCTCATACCTTTTTGATGCCTTATTAGTTGTCCACTAAATCTGTCACACTCAACAAACTTTTTTTTTCAACTTTCAATAGGGTTAGAGATCTTGATTAATAACACAACAATAATATCCAAATAACACCTTATTACTCCTACTCAATAAAATACACCATGTCCCCTCATGAAATAATTAATCCCCTTTGAAAAAGAACAAAGCAACCTTCACTTTTGAACCCCTTTACAAAATCAGAAATATCTCTTTACACACACATTATTTCTCCCTCTAAGCAAGTTAATAAAATATCCCTCGAAATAATATTTCCAACGATATATAATATGATATACTTCCAAAAGGAAAATCACCAAAAATCTCTCTTTTTCCTAAAGTGCATCACAACCCTTATTTCTCCTAGGGCAACTTTAGAAAAATAAAATATTAACTTGCCTTTGTCCTTGACGAAATTCGATCCCTCGATGCCTCCTTGCTCAGTGCCTTAACTACGGCCAAGATTCTACACAAGCTACAGACTCGTTTGGGAGGGAAAGGCACCACATGCTTCAAAGCACTCATCCCTCTCATGCAAACCAAAAACACTTCATGTGCTCTTTCTTCCAATGCCTTCTAATGCAGCCAAGGGGATTTAAAACATTTATATTCATTCTGCCACTTGCCTTAGCCAAAATCCAATTGCCAATGTGCCACACTGCCCAAGGTGACTAGGGTTTCACATACCTTCTGATTTATTCTTCGCTTCCATCACTTAACGCTCTTTTGCACGAGATCTTTTCGCTTTCCAAAAATTGCATTAATTCATGAGTGCTCACAACAAGATTAATAAACCATAGAAATCATTTTATATAGTTTCCCCCTCATATTCGATGACGTCGATGATTACTTTTATTTTTAATTTTATAAATTAAATTTAAATTTTAAATAATTTTAATTTTAAACTAAATATTTAAAATTAAATCTCCATCACTGGGGCACCTTTTTTTATGAAACAAAAATCCAACTTGGGTTTTAAGAAAAACCCATTTCAAATATTCCATCCATGGTTTTAAATAAAACCTTTTATTTTCCCTACCTTGGTTTTCACAAAAACCATGTATATATCCATGCTCTTCAGAATATCATAAATGATTATTTATGAAGTGCTTTTGCCACCAAAACTCAATGTGATCCATGTGACATCAATCATCCATGTGACATCAATGACAACATAGAATAACTCAAATTGCCAATAATATCTCCCTTTGTCATTGATGGCAACACCTCTAATGCAAATCACCACAATCACTGCAAAAACCATATCTAAGAATCAAAGTTGCTCCCCTTGACTCAATACTCTCTATGGAGGCTGCTCCCCCTAACTCAATACTCTCTTTGGAGGCTGCTCCTCTAACTCAATGCTCTACCCCTTACTCAAATCTCTCTCCCTTTGACATCAATGGCAAAAGGGACACCTATGGGGCTAAAATATATGACTCTTAAGCTTAGCCCCCTCACCACCTTCTCTCTTAAGGTAATTAATTTTGGGGTGGGAGTACTTTTACTCCCATATTACATTGTTTCTTTCCTCTGTCAACTTCCTTCCACATATTTTTGATATCATTTTGTTGATGAGTTATTTGATCTTCTTGTCTTGAATATGTTTGACCTTCTTGCCCTGAAACTGCTTGACCTTCTTGCCTTGAACCCGTTTGGAATTGAGTCCTACACTATTTTGCAATATATCCAAAATTATTACAATTAAAACACTTGATATTGTAGCCTTTGGATGGTGCCCATATCCTAAATTATTTCTTGAAATAATTTCCATATCCATTCCTTTCTTGAATCATGTATTGTGAAGTTCTGTTTTCATAATCATTATGACCATGAATTCTGAATTATGTAGCTCTAAAACCAAAACCATGTTGCTCATTTTATTTGCACTGAGAAGATATATGACCAATCCTGTTTCATAAGAAACAATGTCCCTGAAAACCATACCTTCTTCCTTTGAAGTTCCTTCTAGCAAAATCAAACTTATTTGATCCATAGAACCTGTAGTGTATAGCCCTGTGTCCAAATCCATTACAAGAAAAAAATGTTCTTGAAAAGCCCTTTGTTCATGCCTTGGTTCCTCATACCTTTCTTGACCATTATACTTGTGATCATCTTTGAATTGTGCGTTGTATCCTTGATCCTTCTTTGTGGTATCCAAATATTCTTCCTTAACTCCTTCCTTGCTTTCTTCTTCAAGAATTTATTTACCTCTTGAACTTAATTCACCTATCTCAAAACAAGATTCAAGCTGGATTTTTGGAGCCATAGGACCTTTGGAACTTTCTCCATGAATCTTAGGTGCTTCCTTGTTTTCATCTTTTAGAACTTCCTTTCATTTTGAGTGTGATTTTTCTTGGATATAAGATACAACCTTAAAATATGTTTCCACTCCTTTTTGAACCTTTTCATCTAATGTGTCATGTCTTGCCATTATTACCCTTATTTCTTCATTCATCCTCTCTTCTATCCTTTTTACATATTGAAGCTCATATCTTAGATCACTGGTTGTCTAAAGTAGTTTTTCTATGATTTTGACATATGTTCAAATCTTGTTTTCAAGATTCCTATATTCTTATTTTAGCCTTTTGACTTCTGATTTTTTTTTCTTGGCTCATCCTTTTATTTTTCTATTACAAAAAGTGAGACTTCTTCATTTTCACTATCACTGAGATTATTATTATCTTCTATAGCAAACAAACTATCATGATTTCTTTGACCATGCATGTTTCCTTGATGTGTCATATCATATTTACTATCACTAAAGATATTGCAATATCCTGATCTATGATTTCTTTGACCACACACAAAGCATTATTCTATTTCACCTTCTATTCCTATGAATTACCCAAGACTAGGAAAGGCTCTCACAATAAATTACCAAAAATTAGACATAATGTTAGATAATCAGATAAATATATAGCTACACTATTTCAAAATGTAGTTTTCTTTTGGAAGTATACAAGAAAATTTATGAAATATAATGCAACCATAAAAGTACACAGAGAAGAGATATAAATATATATTTTATATTAAATTATCAGATTGTTGCTATAATAGCTTTACATGACCTTGGTTTTTATATAATCAGATCCACAAAATCCTTTTTATTCATGTCTTCAAATAATGAAAATCTAATTTTGGTAATGCCACCCTTCTTCTCTTCAACAAGTCGAGTGTGTCTCTACATTAACCAAAAATATCTTAAATAACTAAAAGTGGCTTCTACACCAATGGGAGGAAAGTCTTAAACAACTAGAAGCTTTCTTCTAAACAACCAAAAGCTTTCTTCACCTTTACAAAGGTTGCAGAGATGTCACACTTACTCTAAGATGAAGATAAATTGAAGGCTCTCTTCTCTTCTTGCTTCTCACTTCTTCTTATAACCTAATAAAGTCAATCGTAACACTTATATATAGTGAGTAAGGAGGGAAAAGTTTACCTAAATTCTTGACAAGCATTAATTAAAGCATAGGTGTCTATCTAATCTCTAAATTACTATGGCTACTAGGAGTAAATATAAATTTTGTAAATTATGGAAAAGGATTCTAATAGCTACAAAAATAATATATGTTATAAAGGATGAAATATAAATTAATTTCCAACAATAACTACTCCAAATAACTACATAAAGTTAAATGAGTTGCACGTATATATGTAACTATATTATTGTTTTAGAATAAAGAATAAACACATTTAAAATCCATATAACAATGAGTGTACAAGAAAAAAAATTACTTTTATGTTTTTTCTCTAAATTTTTTATATGTAATTGAACTATTTTTCAATTATTGGTGTTAATAAATAGTTGAAAAATAGTTCAATTGCATATAAAAAATGTAGGCAACAAGTCCACCTCCCAGAAGAAGAAGAAATGACAAGAGGATTTGCCCAATTTGACAAATTTGACAATTTTTTGTAAACCGTACAAGTAGGAGGAAAACCATATAAAATTAAGGGTAAACCAAACAATGTGCAATGAAATAAAATTAAATGCAAGGATAATGCAATTTGAGTTGTAATTGTGCATGAATTTGATAAATGATGTGTTTTAGACTTAGTAAAAGTCATAATTATGCATTCTGTTATGCATGGGCAGTTGTGAATAGAAAATTACCTCAGGAACCACTTTGGAATGGCTTGGGAAATGTTATATAAGGTTATCTTTTCATTTTTGATAGTACGGTTAGTCTAGTGAATGCTTGTGAGTTTTGGCTATGTTCTGGAGTGAAGTAGTGATGCATACCTATGATTGTTGAGTGTCTTTTAGTGATTGTATGGCATTTTTGACAATTACTAAATAATAATCACAATTCATAGTTTCTCTCATGTACTTTATGATCCTGGAATGGTAGAGTAGTGTTTTGTAGTTAATCCTTGTTGCATGTACTTATTTTTGGTTGTTATTGATACTTAATGCATTGCTATGGAAGATTTTGATTAAAACAACACTAGTGTGAACATGATGAATGATATATGATGAGTATGATATCAAGAAATGTGTATTGGGATGTTGTATAATTTTTGGATGTTGCCATTGGAGATACCTCTCTCAAACCCTGAGGTTGTAACTTGCATGTTGGTAGAAATGGATTAATTGCCATGTTAAACCTTTACAAAAATTAGTTGAGAGAGATTGATCCAAAATAATATCCACTTTGGAACCCTTTTGCACTTTTTTTTATACAAATCGTACACCAGAGGTCTTACAAATTGTATAGAAGAAACTTACCCAATTTGGCAGTTTATGCGATTGAGGAAAAATTACCTGATTTGGCAGCATTGGGAAATCGAACAGTTTAGTTACAAAACTGTGTACGAAAGATTAAAAAACAAAATTTGATGGATTTTATGAGTTTTAAATCATACAATATTAATAACTTTATGATTTGGGATCGTACAGTGGTATGATTTGCGTTTTGTACAAGATGTTTTGTTGTCGTAAATTGATAGTTGTAAAGACTGTATGATTGTATGATTTGGTCCATCAATTGGGAATAGAAAATTGATCATTATAATCCTTGGAAACCACATCCCCACCAAGAATACTGCACCCCTATGCTACAAAAAATTTAGAGAAAAACATATCAATAAAGTTAGCTTTCTTCACCTTTACAAAGGTTGCATCAATGTCACACTTACTCCAAGATGAAGATAAATTTAAGGATATCTTCTCTTCTTTATTATCAATTCTTCGTATAACCTAAAAATGAAGTCAATCACAACACTTATATATAGTGAGGAATGAGGAAAACATTTATCTAACTTCTTGATAAACATTAATTAAAGCATATGTGTCTATTTAATCTCTAAACTACTGTGGAAAAGGATTCTAATAGCTACAAAAATAAGATATGTTAGAAAGGATGAAGTATATATTAATTTCCAATAATAACTACTTCAAATAACTAGATGAAGTTAAATAAGTTGCACGTATATATGTAACTATATTATTTTTGTAGAATAAAGAATAAAAAAATTTAAAATCCATAAAACAATGGGTGTACAAGAGATAAAATTATTTATATGTTTATCTCTAAATTTTTTATATGTAATTGAACTATTTTCAATTATTGCTTAACACCAATATCTCTCTCTCTCTCTCTCTCTCTCTCTCTCTTATATATATATATATATATATATATATATATATATATATATATATATATATATATATATATATATATATATATATATATATATTTATTGGTGTCAATAATAACAAGAATTTTTATATCTAATTCCCTTATTTTTTATTATTCTCTCATTTTTTAATTTTTAGATCTAATATCTTGTTTTATTTTTTTTTCACTTTCTTCCTTTTTATAATACTATTTATAAACAACTTTTCTTCTCCTTTAGGAAAAATACTATTGCTAAAAAAATATTGTTTTCCTAATATTTCACAAAGCATTATTTTAAACATTCTTCTGCCCATTAATGATTTAAGGTCCAACTTCTAATTGTCTAAGAAGTGAAACAAATATTTTATTGGGAGTGCTTTTGTAAAAATATCTGCCAAATGATTCTTTATCCTACAAAATCACAATTGTACCATTCGTTCCTAAATGAAACCTTTAATGAAGTAATTACGAATATATACATGCCTAGTTATTGTATGAAAAATAAGATTTTTTTCTATCTGAATGGTGCTACTATTATCACAATATATAGTAGTGGGGAATTAACCTCTTATTGGAATCAATATAAAACTCCTTATAACCATTCTACTTGACAACTTGCTAATGTAGTTGCTATATGTTCAACCTTCATTTTGGAAAGAGAAATGTATTGTTGCTTCTTTGAACTCCATGAAATAAGACAATTACCAAGAATAAGAACTATCCTAAAGTTGATTTGAACTCCATGAAATAATAAAATTAAGCAAGAATAAGCAATATCCTAAAGTTGAACCTCATATGATTACCATGAGGTTCTTCCTTGAAACTAGAAACAAGACTCACAACAAAATTAATATTAGTCCTAGTAGCTATAAGATACATGAGGATGCTAACCAATTTGAGAAATAGAGTCCCATAAAAATTGTTGCATTCATAATATTTTCCTAGACTTTCATGTTGTGCTACCAAGATTGCCACCTCCTTACACATGTCCATTCTAAATGGTCTTAATAGATCTTGGGCATAATTTACTTGAAAAATATAGATACCATTAGTTAATTGATATGCCTCCCTCCTAAGAAAATATGTACTAGACCTAAATTGATTATGTTAAATTATTTCATCATTCCTTATTTGAATTCATCCATCATGTTGGAACTATTACCTATAAAAATCAATTCATCTACATCAAGGATTTTGCACATATAACACTAGTTTATTTTGGAATCTAGTAATTCCATACTATTGGAAATGACTATAAATTTTTAAATACCAATATCTAGGATCTTATTTTGAGCCCTATAGTACCTTATTAAATTTATATGCATGATCTTTGTTATTCCTTATAGTTCACACCTAGGTGATTATTGCACGTAAACTTACTTCTGAATAAAACTATTCAAAAATGTTGCTTTTATATCCACTTTTTGGACTAGCCACTTATTATAAGCTAATACTATTCTTATTGTGTCCCATAAAGAAACTAATGCAAATATATCTTCATAGTATATTTCATAGACGTATGCATATCCCTTGGAAATGAGCCTTGATTTATGCCTTTTTATGTCTTGTACTTATTTTTACATATCCACTTCACTCCTATATTTTGGAGGCATTACATTATTTGGTACCTTGCAATACTAATGCAAGGACTATGTAAATACTTTAGATTGGGATGTGTTTAATATTTGAGTATATAGTAGGTGTCATGTTATTAAGTGTGAGTTATGTGCCATATAAATAAGTGTGGGCTTATGTAGGTGAGGTGTCATCTTAGTAAGTGTAAGTTATGTAAGTGAAGTGTCATGTTTATAAGTGAGAAATTATGAGTTATGTGCAATCATGAGAGTCTGTATTTATGTAAATATGTGAGATTTATTATTATGTATTGAGAAATATGAAGAGTTAGATCTCCTGTGAGTATGAGGAGATGAAGAGTTTATGTAAGTGTAAAGATCAAGAGTCTTGTGAATATGAAGAGTCTCATGTATGTATATATTGAAGATAAAGTTTTGTAATAGAGTACCAAAAAATAAGCATTATTTTGCTTTATTAGATATATTTTCAATAACGTATTCAGTGAGTTTTATGTTTAAAGTTGTTATGGATTGATTCATGTGCATATTTATTCTTGAGACATTGTTTGATCCTGGAAGAGTGATAAACCTGTGAGAATAACAATGATTTGCTAACACTATAACTTCTTTATATTTTGGAAGTTCAACCAAATCCCAAGTTTTATTCTTCTCAATTGCCTTTATTTCTTCTTCCATTGCATCAATATAGATTGTATGCTTCATAGAATCTTCATAATAGCTAGGTTCAACACGAATATGAGAAAATAATATAAAATTAATAAACTAATTCATACCTTCTTGAGTGGAAATCCTTTGATAAATTTCAACCAGATTTTTTACCTTTCTTGGAGTTGATGCTAGAATTTTACTTGTATTTGAAGAAGTTCTTATTGATGATGTTGGGTTAATACCATTGAAACTTGTGTTGTTACTAGAAGAAGTATTATCATATTGAAATGATTATATTTTCACACGATATTTTATTCTACTACATATATTTTTGCCACACTTCCCCTTTTCCAAATATTATTTTACATAATATAATCATTTTATTTGGGATTACAAAGTTATATCATCTATGAATGTTAAAACATAAAAATACTTACGAATGCTTGGTGTCTCCATGGGGTCACAAATATCCAAGTGAACCAACTATAGTGGTTGTGAAGCCCACCATGATTTCCCAACTAAGAATTTATTTCTACATTATTTTTCCAATGCACAACTAGAGCACACCTCATCCTTTGCTTCAATTTTGGGTAAGCCTTGAACCATCTTATTTGTATATAACATATTCAACCCCTTAAAACTTAGATGGCCATAATGTTTATGCCACAACCAATTACTATCTTCAATAGTTGCTTATAGAACATTTGAGTGTGTTGGATGCATCTTCATTGGAAATATTCTATTTGTTGTCATGGGAACTATAAGAACTATCCTTCCACCAATATTTTTATCAAATATATTGCATGCTCCATTATCAAATAAAAATTTATCTCTTTTCAACCAACTGGTCTATGCTTAAAATATTGTGCTTAAGACTAGAAACTAACAAAGTGTCTTGAATATGTTTTAACTCACTTTACTTGGTATGGACAACCAACATGCCTTTGTTGATAGTTTACACAACCTTATCATCTCCAAGTGTCACTTCACTTTTTTTTGTTTCATCAACCTGCACAAATAAATATTTTTTGCCTATCATATGATTTGTAAAACTAGAATCAAGAAATGAAACATCATTATTAGACTTATATACCATACAACAAGAGAAAAAAATATTAGATATAGAATGCTCTTCTTACCTTTGGGTGAAATTTACCTTCTTAATTTTACATTTGATTTTGCTTGAGCCTGTACTCTCTCAAAATGGCCAAATATTTTACAAGAATGACACTTCATATGTTTCTTTTATCTATATTATCATGTGCATGACCTCTACCTCCATGATTTTATCCTCTTCCTCTTGAATAATTTGATGAGTCTCCATTTTTGTCTTGGGAAATATTGCTATGGCTCTCTTCTTCAGATTTAGTATTCATTGCAAATTATTATTCTAATATTTATGGAATTCTCTCCAATATAATTTCATGAGATAACAATGATCCCATGAGTTGATCAATCTCTTTTCTAATAGTCCCTACAATTGACACACTTGGTTTTATAAATCCTTTTTCTAATAGCCTCTGCATTTGAACCTTTAATTCCTACATCTTGATAGGATTCATCCTATATAGAGATATATGAATATGTTCCACTCCTAGCATAAGGTCAATTGTGAAATCAAATTCCTATATAGGAGGGAGTCCAGGTAAATCCTCTATGAACACATAAAATATTGTAAAATTGGGTGCTTCCCTAGCACCTCTCTCTTTCGATCATCACTCACTTTAATAATTTTTACAACATAAACTATCCTTCCTTTCTTGAGGGATTTCTTCAACTGCATAGCTAATAACATCTGTAGTTTGAATACCCCCTACTCGCTATGAATTCTTAGTCTTTCCTCACCTTTATTTGAATACTTGATCCATCTATCTTGGAAATTTATCAAAGGCATTATGGACCTACAAACAATCCATATCTAGGAACACATCAAAGGCATGAAATGGAGCTATATACAAATAACCTTTTTGTGGTACCACTAGCTAAAGTAAACTCTAGCATAAAGTAGCATTGGTTTATTGAGTAGGTTTACCTAGAACCATTCTATACCTTCCAACTATGGGCCAAATATGCTGGCCTCACCAACAATCCCTCGCTAAACTAGAAGAAATAAAGCTATTTTTTGCTCCACTATCAACTAAAAATTTTACTTCCTTATTAAAAATCTTACCTTTCACAAGCAATGGGGTAGTTTTCCCATCTAGCTTATGTTTCTTGGTTGTAGGATAGATTCAATGTGCAGGATCATTTCATTTGGTGTTGGATGTACTTGGCCTAGTTGATGCAAACATTGATTAGCATAGTGAGGTCCTTTGCAATGATAACACCCATCCATGGTTCCTTGCTTAATTTTTAATTTCTATTCCCTTATCTTACTTATTGGGGATGAAGCTTACAATTTTTGAGGGTGACACTTTGCATTGTTAAGATTATTATTGGTTTTATTTTGGAAGTTCTTCTTGAAAATTACATGTTTCCCATTTTTTTTCTTCTAAAATTTTTGAGTATTCTTGGTATTTTGATCCTCTTCCTTTTTCCATTTCAAGAACCCCTAACTATTCCTCTTCCTCAGTGCTTGTCGATCTTGTTTATATAGGTTAGTATGGTTAACTTGTAGGTGAGAATATTATTTCTTTTCTAAGTCATACATATTTATAGTAATTTATGCTCACACATAATTACATCATGCTTCACTCTAGATTCTAACCCATGAATAAACTTTTGAACCCTCATATTTTCATCATAAGAAGTCACATCCTTAAGTAACCAAACAATCTTCTCATAGTATATCTCTACTATTTTTTTCCCTTACTGTAGGCTAGAAAATTATTCAAACTTGAAAGTATAGAAATTATTAGTAATGAACCTTTTCCTAAATGTGACCACAAATTATTTCCATGGTATATCGACAGGTTCAATCTTATTCTTCTCATATTGAGTTTTCCACAAATCTAGAGCAACCCCTTCTAAGTTTATTGTAGCCCAAACTATTCAGGTTCATGGGGGATAGCCTTTTACTATAAAATAAACCTCTAATTCTCTCAGTTGAGCTTCAGCTGCATCCCATTCACCTTCTCCACTAAACTTGGAGATACAAATATTTTTCAAATCCCTATCCATTTTATTTTCTAGGAGGGCTATAGCTTGCAATTGTTTTGTAGTTAGTTTCCAACATTTGTCTCATATGATCCTGCATGACCACAACTATATTAATGAGGTCTTGTACCTATCTTTTAGAATTTTATAAATCATCATCTTGGATCCCTTACTCAATATTATTTTATTGAGTTCATCTAGTTGAAGTTGTAGCCCTCTCTTATTTGGCCTTAGATGACATTTTAACCTGGTTACAATAAAAGAAAATATTAGGTTACAAATTCACTCTGAACTATACCTTTAATTCAAGCCACAATATAGAGTTATTTGACTAAAATAATCAATAATATAATTAATATGGTATTCCAAGGTTATGATGTAACTTATATACTAAATTCCATACTTATCATAACACTTTATTCACGCTTGGGATTTGTTCTCGTTAGATTCTAGCAATTTAGGAGGTTCTAGGTCTTCTCAAATTTAGCTTAAAATTTAAGCAAGCCTTAATTGAAAGACATACAAACCCCTTTTATCACATAAGAAGATTTATACCCTCACACATAGAGCTCTGGTACCAAATATAATGATACAAAAACCAGTTACAAGAAAACACATAGAAAAGAAAAAAAACAATTACTGAGAGGGACTCATAAACCCCTAAATAACCTTTTGTTAATTATTCATTTAAAATAAATAAGTTTCTTGACCTTCCTAAAGAGTTACATCTCATAAAATACCCTCCCACAAGTTTGTCTATGTAGGCATATTATGTGTTACTGCAAATAATTTTATCTATCCCATCATCCTTGATGAGATAAAATTATCACATTTAATTAGTAGAAGGTATACGTCCATCGCCATACCATACACAAGTACATCAATATAGGTATACTATATGAATTGCAAATTGCGTTATCCATCTCGCCTCCATGATGAGATATCTTAACTCATACGTAATTATTTTAGTCTACTTAGTTTTTCATTCTCCCTAAGGGGGTCTTAATTCCCTTAGGTCTTCCTACATTCACCCTAAGGGGTATTAATCCCTTAGGTCATTCCACATTCACCGTAAGGGGTCTCAATCCCTTAGGCAATTCTCTAGGTTCCCATTAATATCTCAATTTCTTAGGTCATTTTATGTTTAGCAAGAAAACAAGAAAGAAACAAAAATAATTCTATATACTCAAGCAAATAACATACTCATAAGCATACAAGAGGTATTAAAAAGAGAAGGACATGTAAATTAAAGTAAGTAGTAAATGGAAGAAAAATATCTAACTAAAGAGCATAATTAGATCATAAACATAATTAAAGTTACAATTCTCAATCATTCAATGAGTTATTACATATAAGCAAGTATGGCAAATCCTCCATACTTTAATATAATTTTCATCTGAGATATCTTCCTACAAGTCTAGTATATATGAGAATAAGTAAATTATTACAAAATTAAGACAAATTGATGTATGACCTAGCTACCATCTTTGGTCCTCATATTTCCATAAATTATTTAAATATAGTAGGCGATCAGGGAACTCAAGGTTCGGGATAGGCATGCCTCTAAATGCATTTACTATGTTCATTACCAAATTGCAACTATACAAATTAAATCAAAGTATCTAACCATCTACTGCATAGTTGACATCATAAAAACCACTATTTGTATTTTACCCTCTCCTAACCCAATGAGAGTTTTGTAATGAATGCAGCTAGATCATAAGTCCTAATTTAATTAATTTCTTTCCAACCTTTATTAAACAAATTAAAGTCCCATACATTTAATATTTAAATAATTCATTTCATAAATTAAAGTCCTATACCTTTAATCTATTAAAAAAACTATATTTCATTATTTAATAAATCAAAGTCTACATACTTTAATTCATAAACAATTCATTTCTACTTCTTTTTATAAATCAAAGTCCCATATCTTTAATCTATAAAACAAACTATCTTTTATTATTTAACAAATCAAATCCTAGATACTTTAATTCATAAACAATTCATTTCTCCTTCATTTTATAAATCAAAGTCCCATACCTTTAATATATAAAACAAATTATCTTTCTTTATTTAGTAAATCAAAGTCCACATACTTTAATTCATAAATAATTCATTTCTTCTTCATTTTATAAATCAAAGTCCCATACCTTTAATTTATAAAATAAATTATCTTCCATTATTTAATAAATCAAAGTCTACATACTTTAATTCATAAAAAATTCATTTCTCCTTCATTTTATAAATCAAAGTCCCATACCTTTAATAAATAAAACCAACTATCTTTTATTATTTAATAAATCAAAGTCTAAATACTTTAATTCATAAACAATTCATTTCTCCTTCATTTTATAAATCAAAGTCCCATACCTTTAATCTATAAAACAAACTATATTTTATTATTTAATAAATCAAAGCCTACATACTTTAATTCGTAAAAAATGCATTTATCCTTCATTTTATAAATCAAATTCCTATACATTTAATCTATAAACAAACAATATTTCATTATTTAATAAATCAAAGTCTATATACTTTAATTCATAAACAATTCATTTAGCAACCTTATTCATTTATTAAAGTACCCTCACTCTTAATCAAATAAATAATACATGAAGCTACTTTATTTATTTCATTAAAGTCCCATTACTCTAATTAAATAAATAATACATGAAGCTACTTTATTTATTTAAAGTCCCATTACTCTAATTAAATAAATAATACATGAAGCTACTTTAAACAAAAACCAAATAGTACTTTATCGAAAGTAGTACATGAATCTCCCTACAACAACAGCTTACATTCTCAACATAAAAAAAGGGGTAAATAGACCCTGAAACCACACGAGGAGCACTCTACCACACAACAACCACTCTGGATAGAGTAGAGGATATGATAGGGAAGACACCTACTTCCACTATGTTGTCATGGTTCTCTAGAATCAAACCCATCATGAACACCCAAACCACAACACAGTACATGAGGGTTTGTTTTCCTAAGTACTGCAATGACAAGGTTCTCAATGCAGACGATTCATATAGTAAATCGAGTCACCAAAGAAACTATGGATACAAACATTATTTGGTTAGTACTTAATGAGATTCATTGGATGCTTACTTGGGTCAAAATTTTAGGTGACACAACAAAAACCAACCCGTAACAACAATAATGGTGGTTGAAAGTAAGGATGCCACCATAAATAAAGATACATAGGGGGATAAGCAAAAGAATATTGACAACCCAATAGAGATGAAGGTGGTTACAAAATCCAATGGTGCTTTTACTCGAATTACTAGCTACCCATGGATAGAAGACAAGCCCAATACTGGTAGATTACTATAGGGGACTAGCCAAGAAGAGAAGCACTACGTCTCTTAACGTCTCATAGCCAATATGAACTTAGAAAATAAAACTGTACTGGTTGTAGGTTCTTACATTCACTGGTGTAAGCTTAAAATAAAGAAGAAGATGTCTCTAAACCTAGATAATGAAAGGACGTTCTAATAGAGACTCTACAATAAACCCAATCTAAACAAACCTTTAGTTTTATCTAGTGTAAACAAGAAATGCGTTTCATAAACCAACCTGTTATATATATCTACATTGGTTTCTTTCCATTTTGTGGATGGCTTCCTCTGGTTGTCTATTTTATCCTTCATATAGTTCGCTCGGTGTCTCCTTATCCACCTTGCTCTTCCAACCCACAACAACCTCCTCCATCTATTTATTCCTTCCTTCAAATACCTAGGAGTCGAGACCTACTCCTTGATGTCTCTTGACATACCTCATCAATGCCACCGTTTGCTTGTCTTAACTACAAACTCATCCATCCAATCGTAGGGGATTGTTTTATATTTTTATGTAGTTTTATATATTTTAAAACTAAGTTGACCTACTTTAATTCGGTACAAATATTCCTTTGCACGATCTCCCAACGTTCTTGCCTTAAATACTTTTTATTATTTAATCAAGTGGAGGCGTTATTGAGAGATGAGCTTAATTGTTGAAACTCCACTTTCCAATCAGATTAAATTCCCTTATTTCAAATAAATCTCTAACTTTATTTGAATAAGGTTTTATCATCTGTTTTCAATAAAACTCTATCACTAGAGGTTTTATTATCCATAAAGCTTTCCTATTACTTAATATAGATTTTACTTATCTAATTAAATAAAGCTCCATTATTATTTAAATTAGATTTCACTTATCTAATTAGAAAACGATCCATTATTATTTAAATTATATTTTACTTATCTAATTAAATAAATATCCATTATTATTTAAATTAGATTCTTCTTATCTAATTAAATAAAGCTCCATTATCCTAAAGTTATAGAGTTTGATGATTGATTCAATGCAGGTGTCAATTTCCTGCGTTGAGGAAGTTTTGGCCCTCATGGTATGGCAAGTACCTAATGGTAATAACGCCAAGGGAGAGAATTACATTGGTCCCAACGAGACTAAGTTACGATATTGGGTGGTTTTTCTTTTCTCCGATTTTGTCCTAGACCTGGGGCTTGCGTGCATTTTTTAGATTTTTTGGTTGGTTTGGCTTGATTTCCTGCTTAAGTTATGTTATTTTTATTTAGACATGCATGCTTGCTTAGCTTTGTTATGTTTGTTTTGGCTTGCATGCCTGGTTGGTTCCCCTACGTGAAATGTAGATACCTTATTTTTGGCTTTGGCTTGGGTTGGTTTGTTGTTTGTAGTTCTCAACTTCTAGTCTATTGGTTTTGTGTTGGTCTCTCTTTACCTCCTAAGGTGTGTGGAGGTTAGTTCCAATTTTTGTTAAGGTTTGGAGATCCTTTCAAAACTCCTTCGTCTACCTTATCAAAAAAATAAAGCTCCATTATTATTTAAATTAGATTTCACTTATCTAATTAAATAAAGCTCCATTATTATTTAAATTAGATTTTACTTATCTAATTAAATAAAGCTCCATTATTATTTAAATTAGATTTTACTTATTAATTAAAGCTCCATTGTTATTTAAATTAGATTTTACTTATCTAATAAAATAAAGCTCCATTATTATTTAAATTAGATTTTACTTATCTAATTAAATAAATCTCCATTATTATTTAAATTAGATTTTCTTATACATATGCATTCAAAAATAGGTTTTTTATTAAAACCTAACAACAAGCTACTTTTTTAGAAATTTAGAGAATTCAAAGGCAACTGAACCTAAGAAAAATTTCAAATCAGTGATGCAACAAGTGATGAAGTAAAATATAATAAAAAATATGCAATCAGACAAAGAAGGAGTCTTTTCATCAACCTAGTCACCTGTCTCAGCTTGAAAATTTATGATAGGTACTAGGCTATCAATTTGAGGCTCAAGGTGGCTAGCTAATTGATGATTATTCCTATTCGATTATGCATGCCTATATGAGGGTATCTATCCATGTTACCCTAAGTTTTTGTAATCATCATTTTCCCTATCTTAGGTACTTTGTTTCTAGTGGATGATTCTACCTCTTCCAACCATGAGTGTACATAATTATGCACATTAACAATATGTCAGTAGTATCATGTTATTTAAAAAGATTAAAAAATGCATTACATAGTTTTTCAATTGCACAAAATAAGTATTAAAGCGTCAATAGTTAATACATTATTTCTTTCCCAAAAAGCCTGCCAGAGAGGGTCATGATAGTTCCATATAAATAAGTATATTTTTCATTTATTTGTTTACTCTTTATCTAATAGTTCATTGTCATCTAGTTTAGTTCTACCTTGTTACTACTTTACCCCATAAATGTTTTCTCCATTGATCTTTTGACTTATTGCATATTTGTTTCTCATTGTACTTCCTTAAATTGTGTTTCTAAAATATTTGTTTCAACTTCATCTTCTTATTTATTTGGGAGGTCATCCATGGCTAGGCTTCCAAACATGTTTGTGTAAAGTGCCTCCTTATCCTTAGTTACAAGTTTTCTTTGTGTATTTTTCTCCTTTGGTATTTGGAATCCCTCTTGTTCCTTATATTCTTTATTTTGATCCTAAAATTTATCTAGGCAATCCTTAGCCATATGACCATATTCAAGGTGAATTCTACATCTTAAAGGGAACATTTTCATAGTTCACTTATTGTTCCCATGTATCCTCCCCAAATTGTAATTTGATATTTTTTGGAGGGGTTTGTCAAAATCTATCAAGACATAGATTCATGCATAAATAAAATGTTCAAACTTTTGAGTACTCTAACCTATCATCATGAAATTGTCTAGGGTGTTACCAATTGCATCCAGGACTTGTAGGTTCTAAAATTCTATTAGGAGATCAAAAAGTCTAACCCAAATAGGTATTTCCTCGTTTACTTTAAATTTTGTATGCCAAGGCTTCATGAAGAGCCCTGATCTACCAAAGAACTATCTTCCTCCTTGAAATATATCTTCTCTATCCTCTTTTATAGCAAACATGACTAGAAATTACCTATTGGGATGATAAAAAATTTGAAACTCACCTTTGGTTATCCACTATTTGATAGCCCATAGCTTGAATGCTGGTAGGATTGGATGGAAACCCATAAATCAAGAAATTAGACCTCTTATTTCCATGACATCTATGCCATCTTGGATATCATATGGTTCCAATTTTACTATCAAAACCCATGTACTACTCTCATCCATATCACTTTTGTTTTCCTTGGATCCACCTTTGGCATCCTCAATGTTCTTCTTGTTATTATTGGATTGTTAATACCTCTTACCTGAGTTTGGCATTCTCAAAGGGCATATTTGAAACTCATTTTTTGGGGTATCTCCCTATTATATTTCTATTTCATAAGTGTTACTATGGATGGTCCTTTTGGGTGAGCTTGGATATCAATTTTGGAGAGATTTGTTGTCATTTGGGTTTTTTGTACAAATTCCCTTTTCCTTTGATTTGCTCCCTGTATTCGGGTCCTTGGTATCTTATTTCCATGGGGATATTTATTTGTTGGTTGGGATTTTTCCCCATTGAATTATGTTGTAAAGTAAAATTTATTGTGATACTTTATGCATAAGTGGTATTGTTGGTTTATAATCAATTTCCCTAGATACTAGTTATCTAATTACATATGATTAGCATTATTTCCATCCTCTATTATGTGTATCTAAAATTGCTTAGTAAAAATGGTTTCCATACCAGTTTGTCCTCCCATCATCCTGTCATCATCATTGGTTTTCCCATGTTTTGAATCCTCCATGGGTGTGCAGGCCCTTGTTGATTTCTCTTGTCCTTTATGTGTATATCTTGTCCAGTGGCACTATGTGCATACCCTAACAAAGCTATCCTCACTAACCAATAACAAAATTTGTTTCTATTATTAATTTTTAATTATTATCATATTCCTTTTCTATTTTAAAAAATAATAAATTTTATTTCTTTTATTTTCCTTCTTTTTAATTAGAATATCTATAAACAAATTTTCTTCTTCTTAAAAAAAGAAGAAAAAAACTAGTTTTAACAGTATAAATTTTTATTTTTTATTAAGAATTATTTTTAACAAAGCCAAGCCATAATGGAGAGAAGCAATGTAACATATCACAAATGCTTGTCCAATGTAAGATTTCAATTATTTAAACATTGACAAGTAGAAAAAGTAAAGTAATAAAAATTAAGTAGGATTTCCATAATTTTAATCTAATTTGTGACATGTAAAGAAATAAACTTGAATAAAATAAAAATTAATCTTTTATAAGTGTATAAATGATATGTGACAATGTCAAAACTTATGAAAATTAGGCCTCATTTATGTTTTAGTCTAACATTTTAGGACATCAAATTATTTGCTCTATGTTAATTTCAGTTTAAATGTGTAACAATGTAAATCCTCAAATCTCTATTTTTGATTGTATATGGAATACTTATTGTTGGATGTGTTGTATCCTTTGCATGAAGGAATAAAGTATACGTGGTGTTATTATTGGGAAGTATTATTTTATCCCATGGTATTATTCTTATGCAGTCTCCTTAAATTAGCAGGTTTAGGTGATTTTTGCCCATGGTCTTATTTTTCAGTAGGTTCCTTAAATTTGTAGGTATGGGTGGTTTTAGCCCATGGTCTTATTCTTGGATAGTCTCCTTAAATAGGTATGGGTGTATCCCATGGAATTATTTTTGGGTGTTGCAATATACCTATATATACTATAACTACTTTGTTAAAGGTGCACCCAAATATGCATATGAATAATAAACATAGAGCAAGAGGTGTGGCTTTGGTTTTCTTTTGATTTTCCCAATCAAGAGTTTCTAGGATAAATATTCATGTTTATTGTGTATGAATATTATTTTTCCTTTTATTTTATGATTCTGCTTGCATTAATATCTCTATAATAGGTTTATCAATCTCTTCATATGGTATTAGAGCATGGTTATTGGCTTCATAAGGATGCCTTTGTTGCTAGGATTTAGCTCAATTTGAGAAGAGCAAGGGTATCTTGGGTTTGTGATAAACCTATTTTTGAGTGGGAGTTTTGTGTAGGTGAATCTAGTGTGAAGGAAGGATGGCATGCTTGTTGCTCTTGTACTTCAAGAGGAAGTGTTGAAAGGAGAAATGGCATGGTTTTGGTGCCTACTTCTTATTTTGTTCTAAGTGCAGGATACTTGCTCGTGTATTAAGATGGAGGGACTGTAAGGGCTGATGTGTCATGTCCTTATGAGGTGTTATGTGGGGATTTTTGTGTACCAATATGGAAGGTATTATGTGGGTTTTCCTTGTCCTTGTAAGGTTCTATTAGACTATGGTATGATGGTGCTTGGACAATGTTAGAGGAACCATGAGGATATGATGTTGGATAGCCACTGAATATCATTGGCAATTGTGCAATAAGTATGTTGTGCTAGGAGTCATGTGTTGCTCTTGTGTGACAAGACATCATGCTAGAAAGAGTAGCTAGAATTGTGTGTGCATTTTTTGAGAATGTTATTGCTCTTGTGTGATGGTGGTTTATACTGTAAGGAGCAACAATTATGGTTGGTTTTTTGTTCTTGTAATGTGTAAGGATATTAAGTTGGCTTTGGAGCCATAGGATGGTTAAGGGGTTATGAGTATTAAGGTGCTTGGATGGCAAGAATGGGACTATGTGGGCACTATGGTAATGTGTGTTGCTCTTATGTGATGAGTATGCTATGATGGAGGGGTAGTGGGCATTGTGGGTTGAACTTGAATGTTATGTTCTTGGTGGTACTAGGAGTGCATGGTTTAAGCAGTTGGCATTACGACTTCTCTAATATGTGAGGAGTCTAAGTTGATAAGAAAGAGACCAACTCTCTTGATTTTGGAGATAGAGTGGATGAGCTCATGAATGGTAATGATGTCATCGATAATAAGTCTACCTTAGACTAAACTACCTTAGCAAGGATCGATGATGAGGGGTAGGATTTATTTCATTCTTTTAGCAATACCTTTAGATATGATTTTGGATATGATATTTCAAAGGCTGATCAATATAAAGTATAAGAGAGATATGCTAATAGGGGAATTCAAAATAAGAGTCAAGAAGGTGGAGTTGACATCTTTGGATAAGAATTTATTCCTATGAACTTATTGAATTACATCGATAAGGTCTTGGCCAACAATATTCTAGAAGCACTAAAATAAGTGAGATGGAAACACATCAGGACTAGGGGCTTTATCAGCTAGCATACAAAAGAGGACATCTTTAATTTTAGCCTAAGAAATGATTCTATGTAATCAGACATTAAAATCAAGAGAAATGAGGTAGGAGATGTTTTGGAGGAGCATGTTAGAGGCTTGGGAATGGAATGGGTAATAGGGTTCAAGGACATTATCAAAGTGAGCAACTACTTTGGCTCTAATATCTAGGATATTGCTGGTGTTAGATCTATCATTCCTACTTAACTCTATAATATTATTGATGCTTTGGTGCCTGAGATTTGAAGAATGAAAGAACTTAGTGTTATAATCTCCATTTCTTAACCATAAAGCCCTTGATTTTTATCTCCAAAATATTTCCTCTTTTTCTAGAATGTTGTGATATTCAGACAAGATATGTATTTCTTTATTTTTGAGTTCTATAGATGAATTTCCATTTTTAACCTATTATTCAATGGTATCGAGTTGATTCCTAATTTTTTGCTTTCTTTCAAAGATGTTACCAAAAACTTTCTTGTTCCAAGATCAGAGGTTTACTTTGATGAAGCATAAGTTTTTTGCAATTTGAGAAATGAGAGGACCTTAGAAACTCTAGCTCCACCATTCTGCAATATGATTTTTGAGATCAATATGTTTGATGAGCACAAAAATGCTCATATTTTTGTATGGATTTCTAACATATTATACGACATTATTATTATAGAATGTATATTTTATGAATGTTTTATATATATTTAATTGTAAATTACATATATTATCTAATATTTATTTTTAAGTGAATTGTGTGTAGATTTAGTGGTTTTTACAGTATTTTAGCATGTTTATGTCAAGGTCCCATTTGGACCTGGAACTTTCCATTTTATGGTGAAAAAAGCAAAGGTAAAATATCCACAACAAAATAGTAAAAAGTGCTAAGTCCGATGCTCGGCTCCCATTTTGGTGCCCAATTCCCATTTTGACGTTTGACTATTGGGCACCCAATTCCCATTAGATGTTTGATTCACATTAGGCGCTTGATTCCCTTTAGGCACCTAATTCCCATTTTGGTGCATGATTCTCATTGACGTCAAATTACAGCCTAACTCCCATTGATGTAAAATTATAGCATGACCCTTGTTGTTGATAGAACAAAATAAGGATTTCAGCGATGGATGCGGATGATATTTCAGCAATGGATGTGGATGAAGAACAAAGTCAAAGACCATATGTTATCTATTTTTCAGCAATCACATAAAATATCAATGTAATCGAGTAGAGAAAAATATCAGATGTATTCTATTATGATAAAATAAAATACGCTGAAATAGTCTAAAAATTAATGTTTTGCTTTATTCCCTTTATTCTTATGTGTTGTAATAAAAAATTTAGAAATTGATTTTCTCTCAAATGTAATAGGGCATGGCTACATATCTTATAAATATAAGGTTAAAACTTGATAAAGATAATCCTAGATGTTAGAATTATTTTGTAATTTTATAAAATTATAATATATTTATTTGAGTGTTTTTATTAATCTCAAACTAGCATCCGATGAATGAATTGATCGAGCGAAGGACTGCTGGAGCTTGGGCCCACTCTAAATAGTATTCCTCCCCCTTTTACCTTGCTTTCTGTAATTAATTTATTTACTATTTTTTGTCTTTTTTGTAGATTATTTAATTCCTATAAATTTCCCTATTTTCTATAATTTTCTAGCAAGTGTGTGTTTTACTTTTCATAGGTTTATTTTCAATTGTGTTTATTTTTAATTCATTATTTATATTATTGCACTTAATT
The DNA here is from genome assembly GCA_028583015.1 of Wollemia nobilis. Taxonomy (NCBI): domain Eukaryota; kingdom Viridiplantae; phylum Streptophyta; class Pinopsida; order Araucariales; family Araucariaceae; genus Wollemia; species Wollemia nobilis. Next base: position 978,994 of record JAQPPZ010003056.1, on the reverse strand, counting down.
CTATTGAATTTTAATGAATTGAAAATACATGAAGAACACCCCCACCAAACCAATAGGCACAAAGAGACTCATTCCCCGCACTACAGACATATACTGTGCTTGACACTTACAAGTTTACGAGCTATCTAGGGTTGACAATTTAATGGAGGTAATTAATTGAATTGTAGAAAACTAACCAATATTTTGCCCAATATTTTGGCATCATTATTGAGGAGTGTCACAACTGTAGTGTATGATCCATAGCTCAGTTAGGTTTGAAAATTAAATTTAGATTTCCTTACCTATAGATCATTTACTAGCAAAGCATGAGTCCACCAAGAGCCTAAAAAAAATCCAATAGATCATCTATTGAAAAAAATAAAAAACACCTTAAGCTTAGAATATTCTAGAAATATTTATTAAAGATAAAATTCCATCCATTTGAGTCATCATAAAAACTCATTATACGAAATATTTTAATGACTAGTATAGGGAAAATTCAACAATTATTCCAAAAGTATTCTAGCAAAGAGGAAAAACTACCAATACGAGGAATAACCTCCACAATTAAAATAGAAATATGAACATTTTTTAATAGTGTGAAGAGTGAAATTTTATCTCTTGCTTTATAGTCAAACACATTCCCGAAGAAGAAGCAAGAATTTGAAGCAATGTTTATCCTTTTCTATTCAAGGTGTAGAGAAAATCATGAAAAAATAAATATCCAAAGAATATAGTAGAAGTTCATAAAAATTGTCACTTAGATCATTAGACCATATTGTGTCCAAAAATAATAAAAAAATCCAAAAGAAGTAGAAACTAACTTCGTGGATCTACCTCCATAGACACAACTATTAAAAAATTCCAGCTTACCAGTTTCACCTTCTACAAGGCCAAAATAGTTGTTGGCTCAATTAGAGCTGAATCCCAACAACAACTATTTAAATTCACTATCTTATTAGGAAGTTACAGGAATAAACCCAATGTGTCATAATAGTATAGAAATAAATAGTGTTGCTGAAAAATCAAGTAATTAAGGACTTCCACTGTATCTCGAAAGGTTATGGAAAACCAGAGAATTGATACCATCTAAGTTTGATATTATGGAATAGTTAAGAAATATTATGGATATTATTCCTAAAACTATTAGGTATGTGCCTATTTAAACTGAAGCCATTAGGTAGGTATGTCACAAGAAACCACAAAAGATGGTAAAAATTGTAAATTTAACATTTCCCAACACTTTGGTAAAATTTAAACACTGAAATTAGATGTAGAACAAGAAAAATGATAGTTAATAAAAAATAAAAAAAATAGTCATCCACCTGCATGCATAATCTACCAATGAGTTGGACGAATCTAGTTTTGAGGTCATCTAAGAAAATTCTCTTCCCATGATGCAATGTATCATAGAACTAAATAAAGAAGGGGATGGGATGAATGAAGTATTAATTGTATTAATTAGACATAAATTAAGATCTTATCAAAAGCCCTAAATTCCAGAGGCTTGCTAGATTGTAGGTATGGGGGAGACCCCACCTTAATTATTATCACTCATAGCATGATGAATGCTATTACAAAGTTCAATAAATACAAAAAATTAATTAGAGTTTTCTTTAACTCCATCAGTTTAGATTTTTCTTTTTATTTTGTTATGTTTTGTAGGATACCATGAGGCTAATTGCAGATCATACGCATCCTATAGACACCAAAACAACACCAATCCGATTATGTGACTGCAAACACTGATCGCTTTGACAAACACAGCCCCCAGGGCAGCCCTCAGAGGTTAAACAGTGGTCTTAACCACTTTCATAGCAATTTTGTAAGGTCAAGAAGCAATTTGGCACACTTGGACACTTTGCCCGAGTATTCGTCTCACCCGGGGACGAATTCAAAATAGAATCCGTCCCACCCCGGGACGAATTACGAATCCGTCCCTGGGTGGGACGAATTCTAAGCTTAACGGGCAAAAAGGCAAATGGTGCCAAGTGGCAGCCCGAACGGTCGGTTAAGGGCTCCTACCTTGCACGCATGTGTAAGTGGAGAGAGGGGCCGTTAGAGGACTGTTACAAGAAGCATTTATCAAAGTTCAAGTCAATTGAGGACTCCCCTCCCTCATGGGAAGACAAGAGCGCCACATGGCGCCTATGGCCAACACTTGGCTTTTGTGCTTCCCTCCCAAAAGAGACCCCTTGGGTCTATAAAAGGTGGGACTTTTCTCACCCAAAACAGAGAGGTGGAAGGAGTGTTCAAGCAACGAAGTGCTTCCGAATCGAAGACTCACTTGCATCCCCCTTTGTTCACCTTCCTACATCCATCAATCTCTTTTGCAAGGGAGGTTGTTGGGTGGCCTTTGGAAGCTCGAACCTTACTCAAATCCGACGCATGGACATCTGAACCTACCAATTCACCGACCCCCCAATCCTAAAAGGTTTTGGGCCCATCCTTGGTGGATTGGCTCCAAAATCGAGGGCCAACGGTGGGAGGCCCACTTGGGCACCCCCGCACCTCCCAAGTCCTAATTTTAGTTTTTGAGCACTTTAGATTATTTTTTAGATTGCATTATGTGTTACTAGGTCTGATTAGTCTATAATTGCAATTTTGTAGCTTTTGGTCAGAGTTTAGGGCATTTTGTATTGCTTTGTCGTTTCGCTAACTTGCAGGTGTCAAGGTCAAATTCCCGAGGGAGGAGGCCAAATTGGGAAAATCCGACCATCTGGGTCGTCCCAAAATGGCCCCAATTACCTAACCCCCCTGTTTGCAGGAGTTTTACGAGTCCCGGGATCCGACATTGGAGCAGCAGCAGGTCGGTTTCTCCTACTCAGAAGAATTCGTCCCACCCGGGGACGAATTACGATCGAGATCGTCCCGCCCAGGGACGAATTCCAGTTTAAGGTGGATTGGCCAGTTGCCTCAGTGGCAGTGGCCTTCGGTAACTTTTCTTACCTTACGTCGGGTTTTGAAGCAATTTGGATTCACTTGTTTTCATTGTTTCGGGCAAATATTCGTATGCATATTTTGTTAGTTTTAGAGAGAGAATGCTTTTCCTTTGCAACAGGTGCTACTAACGTCTTGATCATTTCTTTGTTCGCAGGAGAAGCAGCAGAGGCGAAGAACCCATCAACATCAGCGACGACATCATCTTGGCCCGCCCAGTGCAATCGTGGGCACGCGGAAGGAGGAACCATTCAGCGATTGTAATCAAACCCTATTTGCGCTCCTAGCCCCTGAAAAGGGAGGAGGCATTATTGTAACAGAGATCGAAAGAAATTAATGAAAGGGCTGTTTTCTTTATCTGATTGCGTCTCTTCCAACATGTCTCTTTTTCGTTTCATGTAATTTATATTTCTAGGACTTAGGCGTGCTTAACTTTGAATGCAATTGCACTTGGTGTTTCCTTTGACCGGAATCTCGTGCTTTCAGTGGCGATCACGGTGGGACTCTGTTCCCTGGTTTTTGAAATCACAGAAACTGATCAAAGTTTTGTGTTTGTGCTTGACGGGTACATATTTTTTTGTTGCGAGCTGCTATTCGTCTCCGACGGGGACGAATCCTTTTTCGCAATTCGTCGACCACGAGACGAATTCAAATTCGTCTCTGGGTGGGACGAATTCTGTTACGCAATTCGTCTCCCGGAGGGACGAATTCTGTCTGCGGATTTTCGGAGCGAGAAATTCAGAGACAACAGGAGCGAGCCAGAGAAGAGGTAGGGATTTTCATGATCTCTGTTAAAATTTTCTATTTCTGTTTCTGTTTCTTTAATTGTTTTCATTTAATCTTGCATTGCATTAGGAAAAGTCATGTATGCTAGTTTCATTTTGTTGGATAAAACGAATCCCACACACATCACGAAACAACTTTAAACCAAGGAGCTGGTCGTAAGACCCCAGCCCTTGATCAAGACCATTGGTGGATTTAATCACCACCTTGGCTTGATTTGCATCCATTTCCCGATTGTCAACTGTTGTTAGGCGTAAATCCTGACGAAGACAGACCGAGCGTAGCTGGGGTGATTCCCATGCGCGCGAGGATAAGTTTTCTATGGTAGGTGCCATTAACAGGACAATCCCCCTTCCATACCGCCTACGTACCACGTACCTTCTGCTCTCACGTACCTATAGTCTCCCTCTCGTAAGGGCGGGTATATAGAGAGGTTGGTATATCGGCCTGGCTGGTATATTGAAGGGGCGACCTTTTTGGAGTTATAAGAGCCTACATGATGCATTTAAACGTTCTACAAAACCTACAAAAACAAAACAAAACACCAAAATGCACTAAACCAGTCTAGGGCACACCAAGAATCCTTAAAAGAGATAATCACGGTTTTGTGAATGTGTGTGCTTAATTCTGTTTAGTGTAGACAAAAAAAATCATCATAAACAAAAAGATAAAAAAATCTACGCATTTTGTCATTTTTTCCAAAAAGCTCCAAGGATTCCCGTAATCGCTTGGTCACTCCAAAATGCCCCAAAGGTGTCCATGAACCCTTTGGTCAACCCAAAATCACCCCAAATGTGCCCACAAGTGATGCAGGACCATCCAACAAAATATGGGAAATCTTACATTTTTCCCTAAATTTTAGTGCATCTTGTCGGGGCCATAACTTCTCAACCGTAGCTCCGATTGACTTGAAATTTTACAGGGAGTTAGGTGGGATAATTTTAAACAAATATAATTCCCTAGAATTCTATTTTCCCAGAAAATTCAGTTTTCGGGGCCAAATTCCATCATCTAGTGCCCCGAAATTAGGTTTTAAAATTGGGCACGCAATTCTATGCACTTTTTGAGCTGTTCGGATGTCAATATCTCCTAATGTATTTAGATCTAGGACTTGAAACTTCATTTTTGTCTTATCTACTATAAGAGGGATGCGCACACCAATTTTGGGCCCCATCTGACTCATTTTCAATTTTAGGGCTTTTTAGAGAGACATCGTCATGGTGCTAACCCGTAGCCAAGCCCAATCACGGGCGAAGGCTATGGGGGGTGTCCCAGGAGGCACGAGTCACCTCCGTTACAATCCCAAGGATTTGGTCATACCACCTTGGTGACCTAACACACAATGCAGTCCCCTCCACACCTTAAAGGAAAGAGACTACAGGGACACCTCTTCGAGGAGCACTCCTGTTCAACATAGCACTCATCACACACCCTTCCATGAGGGGTACGAGTCATAGGAGAGCTCCCTTAGATGATCGCTATGAGCGGTCACCGCGCGATGAAGCGCTAGGTCAACATAGGGTTCGACGGGAGGAACCACATCATTACACTACCCGTCCTTCACCCCCTCTAGTTGTCAGGACTACAAAGACAAATCCAGAGCACAAGGCTCCTCAGGCGGGGCGGGCCAACTCCACCCGTTCCCTTTTCATTTATGAAAGAGAGCACGAGGAAGACCTCTACCTTCCTCGAGAGCAATATACGATGCGAGAGCAATATGCCTCCGCACTTTGCTATCTATCGGGAACACTCATCGAGGCCAAAGCCTCGAGGGAATCTTGTTACCCCCAATAGAGGGAGGTCGCCTATAGAGATCTTGGATCACTACGACCGAGATAGATATCTAGAAGAGGCATCTAGGCCTTCTAGACATGAAGCAATGAGAGCTCCCTTAGATGCTCGCTATGAGCGGTCATCGCGCGATGAAGTGCTAAGTCAACATAGGGTTCGATGGGAGGAACCACATGATTACATTATCCCTCCTTCACCCCCTCTAGTTGCCAGAACTACAAAGACAAATCCAGAGCACAAGGCTCTTCAGGCGGGGCGAGATAGCTCCGTCCATCCCTTTTTCACTTATGAAAGAGAGCACGAGGAAGACCTCTACCTTCCTCGAGAGCAATATACGATGCGAGAGCAATATGCCTTCGCACTCTGCTATCTATCAGGACCACTCACTGAGGCCAAAGCCCCGAGAGAATGTTGCTACCCCTAACAGAGGGATGTGTCCTATAGAGATCTTGGATCACTACGACCAAGATTTTTATCTAAGAGAGGCGTCTAGGCCTTCTAGACATGAGGCGGTGGGACTAACTATCGTAGAATCTGTCGAATATATCACACATCTCAAGCAACTCACGCAACTTGAGCTCGAATGACTACCGTTAGAGGAACCGTACCATATTAATGAAGAGCACCTTCAGCGCCAGAAGGATGAGCTGTTCCAACACACTATACAAGAGAAGACTCCAACCCCTCACATGCATAAGACAAAGTATTTTGAGTGGCACAACCCATGGGGGGAAGATAGGTCATCGCGACCTCATCAAAAGCTACCCCCAACACCTCCTAGACAGGAGCGGGAAGCTACTCTCCCGATTCTTGAAGCACCACCCCCGACGCCTCCTAGACATGAATGGGAGGCCGCTCCTATAACCAATGATGGGTGCCTTCCTCAGACATCCACCCAGGCTTATGAGCCACCCTTAGAAATTCATCAAGAAGCCTCTAAGGAATCAGAGCACGAAGAAGAGCGGGATGAACTGCCCTACCAAGGCATGGGGGGTGCCATCTGGCCACCCCTCCATAAGCCCCAAGTTCCTCAACAAGAACCAACCAAAGAGGAGGAGTTCAAATCTCCCAATACATGCAAAGCACTAGAGCACTTAGAGTTGGTAGAGACCAAGATTTTGGAGCTCCCAAGGCCCAACTTACATAAGGCTCCTTTCGAAGAGGATCAACCTTTAACCATAGGGCTACTCGATGATGCAGTCCTCCATGTCTCAGAATCTCCAGATTCTGATGAGCTGTACTCACTAGTTGAAAGTGAAGATGAAACAGACATAGCCCACAGCAATCACATGCGACAACATCGGCATCCCATAAAAATTGAAGAAGCATGTCAACAGATAAACATAATACTAGGGCATGAGTGGCGTGTTAACCCACCGCAGTGGGACCAAGCATTACATCCACCACGTTGGGCACACAAAGAGCAACTTCCACCAAGAGACATCATAGCAACATCAGTGCCGTGGGCGGACCCTGTCCTCATCTCCGTGCATAGGGCCGATCCATTCATGCCCATACCTCTAGAGCCGGATCCGGAGTGCAAAGACCATCAAGTGGGGGTACCTCTATCCCCTGAAGAACCATAATCCAAACCAAAAATCTCCAAGGATTATCGCAATCTCTTGGTCACCCAAAAAGCTCCAAGGATTATCGCAATCTCTTGGTCAAAAAAATCAAGAAATTCAAAAAAAAAAACAAACAAAAAGCTCCAAGGATTATCGCAATCTCTTGGTCAACCCAAAAAGCTCCAAGGATTATCGCAATCTCTTGGTCAACCCAAAAATCTCCAAGGATTATCGCAATCTCTTGGTCACCCAAAAAGCTCCAAGGATTATCGCAATCTCTTGGTCAATCCAAAAATCTCCAAGGATTATCGCAATCTCTTGGTCAATACAAAAAGCTCCAAGGATTATCGCAATCTCTTGGTCACCCAAAAAGCTCCAAGGATTATCGCAATCTCTTGGTCACCCAAAAAGCTCCAAGGATTATCGCAATCTCTTGGTCAACCCAAAAAGCTCCAACGATTATCGCAATCTCTTGGTCAAAAAAAATCAAGAAATTCAACAAAAACAAAACAACAAAAATCATCAAAAACAACAAAGATTTGCATCTCAATTCTAGGCATACTCGAATTCATCAAAATCAACAAAAACACCATGCATAACTTTTACCACACTACAGTCAGTGGTCTGGGAATGTACCAAGAGTTTCGGTGATTCAGTCATCATTTTCCTCTTTAGCCATGTAGTGTACCAAGTCGAACGAATTTTACAAAGGTAGAGTCATACTTGAAATACACCTTGTTACGTAACATCCCAACACAAATCAAACATTAAAATTCCCAAAATTGTGTGAACGAAAGAAGAAACCTGCAAAATAATCTAGGTCACCACAAGCGAAACGGTTATCTTGCTCATCCCCCTATGCGAATGACCCCTAGAATGCTTGAGAGTTGGCAAAAGGACAAGCATCCTCCCTACCCAATTCCCTAAGAATCCCTAAAGTTCTCAATAGTTGCAAAACACAAAAATTTGCAAAATGTCAAAACTCCAAATTTGACAAACTATAGTGCACACATCAAAAGGCACAAACAACTGTGATTTTCATCACTCCATATCCCCAATCCCTTGCTCAAAAAAAAAAAAAAATCAAAATAAACAGTGATCTTATCACTACAAAAGAGCAAGTATCCCAATACAATTGAAAAAAAGAAGGGAGTTGACCTTGAATCCCTGGAACTCTCAACATTCTATAGGTCATAAGGCAAGCTTCAATACCAATTCGGTAAGAGAAGTAAACCTCCCGCATGACGATATATCTGTCACATTAACTTGCGTACGAGATCAATGTTTGCATGTGGATGAGCTAGCTTATGACATCCTGGATTACACCGCGGATTAATCTTAGTACATACAACAAAGGAATTCGTGGAGCTAATTAGGTGATCCTCGGTACAGGTTCGGTTGAAAGCCCATCTGGCACTGGCGGTATCCTAACAAATACCACTAAATGAACTCAATTGCACACACGGGGATGTGAAATAACTCGGTCAAAAACAAGTCTGATTCATACCTTGTTCAAAAGTCTTGTAAGATAAAGTACAGTCATGGATAGTGAGTTAAAACCGTCTGAGTCTCAGAAAACCTTAGCTACATTTCTAAACCAACTGCGCTACTTTTCATCCTTACAATACCATAAAAAAAAATACAAAAAAAGAAAAACCACATGTATACATACAAAGTCATGCATCGCAACAATCGCCTAAAAACAAAATAACAGAGTTCTAAACAGTCCTTGGTGCCATAGCCAAACATCACAAACCCCATTCATCCATTTCATATCTGCATATCACATATAAATCAAAACCATTTGCATTCATCATAGCATATGCATCCATCAAAATAAATCAACATGCATACATCCATATTCATCAACCATCATGCACAAGATCAAAGAAAATCAAAACAACAAAAACAACAAATAAATGCAACACAAAAACAAAAAGCAATAAACATTGCCAGACACAAGTGCTCTTGCACTTAACCTCTTGGCATAGAAAAACTGATGTCAGGGTCTACATTGTCGCTATCCTACTCCCTAAGAAGGCTACCATAGCCGGACCGCTCCACGGGAAGATGGATTTTTGACAATTTCATCCCCAAACGACGTCACAAAAGGGTCAAAGCCCACTCAAAAACAACAAGAAAATCAAAACAACAAAAAAAGCAAATAAATGCAACACAAAAAAAAAAGCAATAAACATTGCCAGACACAAGTGCTCTTGCACTTAACCTCTTGGCATAGCAAAATTGATGTCGGGGTCTACATTGTCACTATCCTACTCCCTAAGAAGGCTACCATAGCCGGACCGCTCCACGGGAAGACGGATTTTCGACAATTTCATCCCCAAACGACGTCACAAAAGGGTCAAAGCCCACTCAAAAACAACAAATAAATGCAACACAAAAACAACAAGCAATAAACATTGCCAGACACAAGTGCTCTTGCACTTAACCTCTTGGCATAGCAAAATTGATGTCGGGGTTTGCATTGTCACTATCCTACTCCCGAAGAAGGCTACCATAGCCGGACCGCTCCACGGGAGGACGGATTGCCGACAATTCAATCACCAAATGGTGTCACAAAAAACAACAAAAACAATACAAAATTCAACAAAAACACAACAAAAACATTGCCGGGCATAAGTGCTCATGCACTTAACCTCTAGGCAAAGAAAATCGATGTCGAGGTCCAAATTATCGCTCTCCTAGTTCCCCAAGAAGGCTATCATAGCCGGACCGCTCCACGGGAAATAGGTTTTCGACGATTTCACCTCATTATGACATCACCAAAAGGGTTAACACCCACCAAAAATAGGTCCATATGTTGGAAAAATTGCACACGCTTAACGGTAAACCCTCTAAAGGCAAACCTTGCACAAGTCATCTTGGGTCAAGCGACTCGTCGCTTCTCTCACGAAGGTCATTCCCTCATCGATTCGTCGCTTGAGGGGGTAGTCACACTTAGTCACCAATCAACAATCACACACCCAATTAAGGAAAACGACATGCATTCAAAGAATCATTGACAAAGACAATCACGCTCCTGCTTGGGGCGATAAACAAGCAACAATCAAATCAATCAAACACTTGGCATTTCGTGAATCATGAACACAAGGTTCCCCCTGAGGATAAAAACGCCCTTCACTTGTTCATGACCGATCAATGTCTAAGTTCAAGTCACACCTCACCAAAACAGGTTAATACTTGAAATCAAATTCCTTAGCTCGTCGAAGCAAGGATTCAAGAATGCATGCCCTTTCCATACTTGGGGCATCAAAAGTTGGTTAGGTTACCAAGAAACCCTAATCATTAGTGCTTTGGTTATCTATTTTTTCTCAGCACTGCGTCACCCATAGCGCTTCCCAAAAAGGGGCATCTGTAGACACCAAAACAGCACCAATCCGATTATGTGATTGCAAACACTGATCGCTTTGACAAACACAGCCCCAGGGGCAGCCCTCAGAGGTTAAACAGTGGTCTTAACCACTTTCATAGCAATTTTGTAAGGTCAAGGAGCAATTTGGCACACTTGGACACTTTGCCCAGTATTCGTCTCACCCAGGGACGAATTCAAAATAGAATCCGTCCCACCCCAGGACGAATTCTGAATCCGTCCCTGGGTGGGACGAATTCTAAGCTTAACGGGCAAAAGGGCAAATGGTGCCAAGTGGCAGCCCAGAACAGTCAGTTAAGGGCTCCTACCTTGCACGCATGTGTAAGTGGACAGAGGGGCCGTTAGAGGACTGTTACAAGAAGCATTTATCAAAGTTCAAGTCAATGGAGGACTCCCCTCCCTCATGGGAAGACAAGACTGCCACATGGCGCCCATGGCCAACACTTGGCTTTTGTGCTTCCCTCCCAAAAGAGACCCCTTGGGTCTATAAAAGGTGGGACTTTTCTCACCCAAAACATGCGAGTGGAAGGAGTGTTCAAGCAACGAAGTGCTTCCGAATCGAAGACTCACTTGCATCCCCCTTTGTTCACCTTCCTACATCCATCAATCTCTTTTGCAAGGGAGGTTGTTGGGTGGCCTTTGGAAGCTCGAACCTTACTCAAATCCGACGCATGGACATCTGAACCTACCAATTCGCCGACCCCCAATCCTAAAAGGTTTTGGGCCCATCCTTGGTGGATTGGCTCCAAAATCGAGGGCCAACGGTGGGAGGCCCACTTGGGCACCCCGCACCTCCCAAGTCCTAATTTTAGTTTTTGAGCACTTTAGATTATTTTTTAGATTGCATTCTGTGTTACTAGGTCTGATTAGTCCATAATTGCAATTTTGTAGCTTTTGGTCAGAGTTTAGGGTGTTTTGTATTGCTTTGTCGTTTCGCTAACTTGCAGGTGTCAAGGCCAAATTCCCGAGGGAGGAGGCCAAATTGGGAAAATCCGACCATCCGGGTCGTCCCAAAATGGCCCCAATTACCTAACCCCCTGTTTGCAGGAGTTTTGCAGGTCCTGGGATCCGACATTGGAGCAGCAGCAGGTCGATTTCTCCTACTCAGAAGAATTCGTCCCACCCAGGGACGAATTACAGTCAAAATTCGTCCTGCCCAGGGACGAATTCTAGTTTAAGGTGGATTGGCCAGCTGCCTCAGTGGCAGTGGCCTTCTGGTAACTTTTCTTACCTTCCGTCAGGTTTTGAAGCAATTTGGATTCACTTTTTTCACTGTCTCAGGCAAATATTCATATGCATATTTTGTTAGTTTTAGAGAGAGAATGCTTTTCATTTGCAGCGAGGTGCTACTAACGTCTTGATCATTTCTTTGTTCGCAGGAGAAGAAGCAGAGGCGAAGAACCCATCAACATCAGCGGCGGCATCATCTTAGCCCGCCCAGTGCAATCGTGGGCACGCGGAAGGAGGAACCATTCAGCGATTGTAATCAAACCCTATTTGCGCTCCTAGCCCCTGAAAAGGGAGGAGGCATTATTGTAACAGAGATCGAAAGAAATTAATGAAAGGGCTGTTTTTCTTTATCTGATTGCGTCTCTTACAACATGTCTCTTTTCCGTTTCATGTAATTTATATTTCTAGGACTTAGGCGTGCTTAACTTTGAATGCAATTGCACTTGGTGTTTCCTTTGACCGGAATCTCGTGCTTTCACATCCAAGGCAATCAGACCTACCAACATGTGCCGTTCCATTCTATTTTTTGAAAAAAATAGGCATAGTCCTTGGGACTTCCCAGGTGGTCACCCATATTAGTTCTACTCCATGCCATAATGCTTAACTTTAGAGTTTTTATGGGATCTATGACCAAGCACTAAATAAAACACATTTGTTGCGTATGGTTTGGCACCACGGGTAAATGTGCAACACTCGACCATGGTAGAATAAACTGTGGTGGACAAAATATAAGCTCAAATGGTTCATAGAACTCTATTGAGTAGTACATCTCCTCTCATTAAAAAAAACATGAAATAAAGAAATGGCTATGAAGATTTCACAAAGTGAGGGATTTTTACGGGGAGTCCTTAATAGCACACAATGAAACAATACAAGTAAAAGATATTAGGATCCACTTACAGCCTTGCCATGCACCTCACATTCATGAGATTGAATAAAATGCAAGCATGAGGAGAATCCATATTTTTAAATCCATACCAACCATTTGACGAATTTTCACATATTCATAATATATAAAAAAGGGAAAGACGACATGGAGCCTATTTTTCTTAACATAGATTTTATTTTATTTGTGTTTTTTTTTGCAGGTATCATACTTTGAATGCAATATATAGGTAGCCTAGGAACCCTAGGCCTATTAGGTATAGATTCCATGAGCTTGCGTTTTACGGCTTTAAAGTTTTCTTTTGCAATAACGAAACCCTGAGTGCAATCATTAGGTAGCCTAGGAAATCTAGGCCTAATAGGTACATGATCCATGAACCTGCGCATTTCTATATTTCTAGGAGTAGGAGTAGCTCATCCCCACTTTGAGGGGGGATACTATACCTGAATACATAAATGGGTGTTTTTTCTAGTCTTCATGAAGAAAAACACCCTAATGTTGGTTCATGTAGCAGATGTTGATTCTATCCCTATTTTAAAACCAAAATGCTAAAGGCTTGATCAACTATAGGCGTCACTAGTGGATACATCAACAAATATTGAAATAAAGGAGTTCCTACCTTCTGTTTTCTATAGGAGAAGGCATTTGATTCCTATTTTATAAAGGAGAAGGTGCTTGATTCCCATTTTTATAGTGGAAGGTGCTTGAATCCTATATTTTGGGGAACCAGTGTCCGAATCTCATTCACCAGCAGATCGACACTTGATTCCTATTTTTTACCAAGGAATTGGAGTATAAATTCTATTTTTGGAAGGACACCACTTAAGTTCCTTGGGTATAAAAAAAATGTATGTATAAAGTTTGTTTTAAACGACAACCGATTGCCAGAAAAAGGTGCCTATTTTTTATTTTAACAAGCACCTCTGTTTCGTGAATTAAAATAAGGCACACATGGATGAACTGCTGATATGGTGTGGACCACTTCCCAATGGTAAATATTATTCATACAAGGCACAAAAACCCATTAGAATTAAAAGAAGGCACACAATTGAAGGTGTTTGCTTTCTATTCTAATGGGTTTTTGTGCCTTGTATGAATAATCTTCAGCATTGGGAAGTGGTCCACACCATGTCAATAGTTCATCCACGTGCATAAAGATAAAATTTTTCATGGATAAAATTATATTAATTTTTTTGTTAGATATTTATGCACGTTCTAAGGTCATCAATGAAAAAATTTCAAGGAAGTTATGTGTGTCGTCCCACGAGAACATATTTTTTCTAATAGTTTCTTGAATTTTTGCAGAAAACCTCAAGTAAATAAATTGCAGTAATCAAGAACCAGTCATATGGAGAAACATTTTCCACATGAGAAATGCACCATATTTCTTTGTTTTGGTACACATGGTCATCATAAAACAACCAATACAAGTGCACCATGAACGTCTATGCATTATACACGTATGAAACATAATATAGGTGTGTATTTAATTTTTTGTTTTGTATATATATAGTTTTCATAGAAATATATTTCTATAAAATAGTGTCGGCATGATCCTTATTAAATTGTCCATCCAACCATTTAGCCCCATTTGCCATTTTTCCATGTGTAAATATTATGTTGGGAGAACACTCATGGTCATCATACACTTAAACAAAAGTGGAAAAAACAAAGAGATTTATCATGAGGGAAATCCAAAAATCATTTGCTAAAAAAGAATGAGCTGCCACAACTAGAAAGAGGAGACAGAAAACAAAGCATATTGGAAAATCGTTGCTAAAAATAGAAATTATAAGCATCGGGTGTCATAATGACATGCACTCTTTAAGCATGAGAGCGTCACGAGGACGTGTCATTCTTTTAAGCATGGGGGGATGATGAGCACCATAACTACTCATATTTTTGCATGGATTTCTAACATATTATATGACATTATTATTATAGAATGTATATTTTATGAACGTTATATATATATATTTAATAGTAAATTACATATATTATCTAATATTTATTTTTAAGTGAATTGTGTGCAAATTTAGTGGTTTTTATGGTATTTTAACATGTTTACATCAAGGTCCCATTTGGACCTGACACTTTTCATTTTATGGTGAAAAAAGCAAAGGTAAAACATCCGCAACAAAATAGTGAAAAGTGCTAGGTCTGGTGCCCAACTCCCATTTTGGTGCTCGATTTCCATTTTGGTACTTGACTATCGGGTGTCTAATTCCCATTAGGTGCTTGATTCCCATTAGGTACTTGATTTCCATTAGGCACTTGATTCTCATTTCGGTTCCTGATTCCCATATTCTACATAAATGGTACCTAATTCCCATTAATGCATAATTACAACCCGATTCCCATTGATGTAAAATTATAGTATGACCCCTATTGTCGGTAGAATAAAATAGGGATTTAAGCGATGGATGCAAATGATATTTCAATAATAGATGTGGATGAAGAACAATGTCAAATACCATATGTTATATATTTTTCAACAATCACGTAAAATATCAATGTAATCGGGTAGAGAAAAATATCATATGTATTTTGTTCTAATAAAACAAAATATGCTGAAATAGTCTAAAAATTAATGTTTTGCTTTATTCCATTTATTCTTGTGTGTTGTTGTAACCAGAAAATTAGAAATTATTTTTCTCTCAAATGTAATAGGGCATGGATGCATTTATTATAAATATGCAGGCCATCCTTGATAAAAATAATATTGGATAACAAAATTATCCTATAATTTTCTAAAACTGTAATATATTCATGTAAGTGTTTTTGTTAATCTCAAACTAGCATCCAATGAATGAATTGATCGGGTGGAATACTGTTGGAGGTTGGGCCTACTCTAAAAAATATTCCTACCCCTTTTACCTTACTTTTTGTAATTAATTTATTTACTATTTTTTTTTCAACTTTTCTGTAGATTATTTAATTCTTGTAAATTTACCTGTTTTCTATAATTTTCTAGAAACTGTATTTTTTACTTTTCTTAGGTTTATTTTTAATCGTGTTTATTTTTAATTCATTATTTATTTTTCTACAATTAATTCTATTGAGTTTGAATGGATTTAAAATACATGAAGAACACCCCCACAAAACCAATAGGTACAAAGGGACTTATTCCTTGCACTACAATCATATACTATGCTTAACACTCACAAGTTTACGAGTTGTCACGTATTGACAATTAAATGGAGGTAATTAATTGAATTGTAGAAACCTAAGCAATATTTTTCCCAACAATGTTGAAGCCACATGGATTCAAATATAAATGGAGTTTTGAATGAAGACATTGGCCAAAGGTATTCCAAGACAAGGGGATTATAATCCAAACCTATTTTAGGAAGGGAATGGAGGGTAGCATCACCAAAAAAATGAATGAGTAATGACTTATTTGAACAGGAGGAATCCATTAAGTCAAATTTGAATGAATTGGCTTCCCATCCTTCTATTGCTCTAGGTAGAATTAGTTCCTTTGAGATAAATATCCATTAACTCATTACTACGAATGAACTCAACAAAATTATCATAACATCTTGGTGTAATGGTTGCCCTTCTACTCTTCTCGAAAGGATAAAGAGGGGAGTTGAAGTCTTTGGCAAACATCTAGGCATTATTCAAAAAGATATTTCTCATTTGACTCAGGGTATTCCATAAGGCCAATCACCTTGGAGGATTATTAGGAGCATAAATATTTGAGAGAACTCATCTTGATTTGGTGTATTTGTAGTAGAAAATAATATTTGTGATTATATGTTATGAAGATAAGAGTCTACCCTCCATTTTGGTTGGATTCCACAAGTAGAGGAAGTCTCTAGAGGTGCCTTGAGTTGGGCTAAAGATGAATTCACTATTTTCCATATGGCTTTGAAAATTTCCTCAATGCTATCTTCATCGATTTTGGTCTCCTGAAGCATATAATGCTGGGTCTAAGGTCTTTCTTCATGGACAACACCAATCGTTGTTTGGTTAGTTCATTGGGACCTTTCACATACCATGAAAGGATATTCATATATGATCTTTGGAAGAAGAATTTTCCCTCCTCTACTTTGAGATGAAGGGGATTTTATTCACTTTTTGTCATCTTTGGGAAATTCTCCAATGGATTGATATGCAAGGGTTGAGACCATATTCTACCATATTTATTTTCACTAAGATATCTTCCTTTGATTGAATGTTATAGTTGGGACTATTGTAACTTCTATATTTTGTAAGTCCTTAATCCCTTGGTCATAAAAAATATCTTTGATCATTATTCCTAAAGTTTTTATTCTATATATACAATATATACACTATACACAAAGGAATACTTGGTAATAAATCACTCCATGCCAACTAAGTTGAAGATCTCATCAAGATGTGATCTCCATATCTCGTATGCTCATTGCTCTAGATAGTCCTTGGGGATGTATGGATGCATCTTGTCTATGAGGTAGTCAAAGTCTAACAACTCATTTTTTGCCAAGTGGACCCACTCCTCCCCGTTCCTTTTGAAGCATTGAGATATATTCCTTTGATTAGATGTTATAGTTGATACTATTGTAAGTTCTATATTTTGTAAGTCCTTAATCCCTTGGTCATCAATATCTCTGATAATTCTTCCCAAATTTTATTCTATATATATAAAATATATACACTATGTACAAAGGAATACTTGGTGATAAATCACTCCATGTTAGTTGGCTTGAAGGCCTCATCAGGATCTGATCTCCATGTCTTGGATGCTCATTTATTTGGATAATCATTGGGGATGTATGGATGCATCTCATCTATTAAGTAACTAGAGTCTGAAAAATTATATTTTACCAAGTAGGCATGCTCCTCTCCATTACTTTTGAAAGGAATTTTCTCTATGTGGTACACGTGAAGGGGTTTATATTGTATAGTGAACTTGGTTTTGTATCTAGTTAAAAGTAGGATGTGAGTGTAGTCTAATGACATGTATTCCATGATATTAATGGTTAGGTCTCTTGAGAAGCATATTCCAAATAAGGCTAGAATATTGATCATCACTACGTCTTGATGAACTATCAAGTTAGGGTATGCTTGGAGTGTTATCTAAAAATATTCTTCATTCTTAGCATGCTTTAGTGATATGCCAAGTTCTTTTTCTACCTTTTTTGGCATAACTAATGTGTTAGATCCTAAATAAACTATGCAATTATGTAACAATTGATCTCTAAAAATCAAGGTCAGGTTGTATGATATAGGCTTGGGCATATTGAGATCTAGGCCTAGAATTTACAACATGATAGGCATCCCTTATTCACTTAGCTATTTTTTATTTTTTAAAGCATCTTCCAAGTTCATATATTTTAGAATAAAGAGGACATCCCAAATAAGTATGGCTACAATTGAATTTCTTAGATGCTCCACCATGTTGAAGGTTTTGACGAAAGAGGATTTTGGAATGGTTGTTTTTGGAATCCTAGTCCTTTTTATCATCAAAGGTGGCCTCAAGAAACTTGTAATATGCTTCCTTGGAGGTTTAGGGTAAACTCTAAGTCAAGATTGATCATACCTGATTTACTAGTGCAACTTGCAATGGAGGGGTCCTTTGATTATTTTTTTCTCTCCACTAAGGCCTAGTCTATGTCAAGCTAGATATCCCATGCTCTTAAATGAACCTCCTATTGGCCAAATTATTATATTAAGATCATAATTATGTTCTCCCACATCAGAGGCCTACTTTGTTTGACATAATGTATACACCCATTTCATCCTAGGTAACATAGGTCTAACTCCAAAGTTGACAAGTCAATAGTTGGTGTTATGGTTAGAGACTAAGTGATAGTTTCTAGACTTGATGTTGGGAATTTTGAATAAGGAGGTGTGCAATATTTTTCTCAAAAGAGGATGTCCCAATATCTTTACACTCCATTTTGATATAACATTGGAAGAAGGATAGTTGGGAGTAGGATAGTACTAGCCATCAAGGTATTCAATGTAGTTGTTCTAGGTGGAGACCAAGTCCTTACCTAAGTTTATAGGAATTTTTTAGATTGGTACTAACATGGGTACTATCTATTGAGTTAGATATTGAGAATGATTGAGATTCTTATTGGTCAAAAATTGAGGCTTATGATATACAACTAGAGGTAGTTGGATATTTGGGTTTCCCTATTGGAAAGAAGGTTTTCGATAATTTTGGTAGGAAAACCTTTGGACATTACACTACCTCTTTATATTTTTTATATAATTGGATAGGGTCCTCATAGTTTTTAATAATTCATCCATTTTAGAATATAGAGCACATGAAGCTTGATTTTACTCTTAGTATACAACAAGACAAGTTGGATTGGTGGCAAGTTGTATGGTCAGAGAGAAATGATAAGAGGGGTGAATGGAAGGAAATAATGTTTGATGTGGTCTAGGGTCTAGTAATACTACTTATATTAGATCCCTTTCAGCTTGAATGACTATCTCATAGGCCTCTAGTAGTAAATTCTTACCATTGGACTTGACCATCATAACAATATCAAAATTAAATGCTTTTAAATAGTAAATAAATCCCATACCTAAAGGTTATCAAATCTTATTGCGGATACTTTTCTAGGTATTATGGATATGGATATTGAAATCACCCATTGTATCCATAGGTACCTTCTTAATGGTCATGTGTTGCTCTAGGAGAGATGCTCCATTTGTCTTCTCTATGAATCTATTTATCAAGAGCTCTACCAACTAGTATCAAATTTTGACTGATTATGGAATAAGAATAAAGTACCATCATAAGATCTCCATAAAAAATAAATATCCAAAAACCTTAAGGATTCATATTACTTTTTAATAAAATACACAACACACAAGATCATGAAGTGTTGTAAGTGTCCTATCATAGTGACAACATCTTCTCCCAAGAAGTAAGATAAGGACTTGAGTGATGAGGTAAGAATTGTTGTTATCAAGGGACCTATATAATTCTATGCCAATATTATTTTAGGAGTATGGTGTACTATAGCCACCATGTAATGTCATTGGTTCCTCCTTATTTATCATTTGTTTAATTGTGTCACCAACTCTTTTTGATTGGTTCGAGCAAAGGATCTAGTTACAAGCCTTTTGATCCCTATAATTTTAGGCCCTTTGAGAATAAAGTTTCTAGGTGGGAATATTTTTCTTCAACAAGCTCAAGAGACAAAAACATCCACTGGATTCTTAGTCTATCTTTTGTCAGACAACTTTTTCAACATCTATCTCTTTTCAATATGGGTTATCAAGAAAAGCTACCAAGTAAATTTTTGGGTGCTTCTCTTCAAGTAGGTGGACTATGATATTCACCAAAATCATAGTCAAAATTATTTAATCTTTGTGGGATGAATATAGAAGGTCATCCCACTAGGCATGTTAGATAAAATATTATCATCTCTCAATGCACACACCAACTTTTGTTGGGGGACTATCAAGACAAATGCACTCGCATATTGCATAGAGAAAAACAACAGGAATCATCATGGATGGAAAGACTCCTATGAGGTAGCCTATGGTGTTTTTAATTGAGGTTGGCTCCTCATTAGAGTTAATCTATGATACATAGAGATGTCCATGAGCTAAGACTATGGGGTTATAGGGAATTGAAATGAATTAAAAACATGAAAATATATACTTTGTAGATAATAAAACCTAAGCTACAAGGATGATGTGCCAAAGAATTAATTCCCTACTTTTGACTACAAGTAGCGGTAAGTGAACACAAAACATGCCATCCTATGATTAGTGAATACAACTAAGCAAAAACATTGCCAAGAATAAAAAACAAGTTAAAGAAATAAGGACAAAGTGAAATTAGTCACTTCCATTAACATACTAAAAAATTATTACAATAAAATGGTGTCGATAGGGTTTGATACTTCTTAGGAAGTAATCCAAGGTTTGGGATTCCCTTGTTATAATTGAAAAGAAGGATGAAAGGAAAAATGCTCTAGGCACAACCAAACAATTATCAATACCTTTAAAATAAAATTTAGACCTATTTCTAATCCAAGAGGAGGGTTCCTTCCCCTTAGAGTTCTATGTATAAGGTCTACAAATTATCCTCTATTTTTATAGCCAAATTATTTTTGCAACTATGAATCGCAGCCTTGAGGTATTTAGGTATGGGACCATAACTATTGGAAACGTCTGAGTTTGTAGATGATCAATTATTATTAAGTTATCTCTTTGGTGTTGCATTGGGGTGCCTACATGATTACTATTGAAAGCACGAGATTCCGGTCAAAGGAAACACCAAGTGCGATTGCATTCAAAATTAAGTACGCTTAAGTCCTAGAAATGTAAATTGCATGAAACGGAAAAGAGACACATTGGAAGAGACACAATCAGATAAAGAAAACACAGCCCTTTCATTAATTTCCTTTGATCTCCGTTACAATGATGCCTCCTCCCTTTTCAGGGGCTAGGAGCGCAAATAGGGTTTGATTACAATCGCTGAATGATTCCTCTTTCCGCGTGCCCACGATTGCAATGGGCGGGCCAAGATGATGCCGCCGCTGATGTCGATGAGTTCTTCGCCTCTGTTGCTTCTCCTACGAACAAAGAAATGACCAAGACGTCAGTAGCACCTGCTGCAAATGAAAAGCATTCTCTCTCTAAAACCAACGAAATATGCATATGAATATTTGCCTAAAACAGTGAATACAGTGAATCCAAATTGCTTCAAAACTTGACAGAAGGTAAGAAAAGTTACCAGAAGGCCACTGCCACTGAGGCAGCTGGCCAATCCACCTTAAACTGGAATTCGTCCCTGGGCAGGACAAATTCTGACTGTAATTCGTCCCCGGGTGGGACGAATTCTTCGAGTTGGAGAAACCGACCTGCTCGTTGCTCCAATGTCGGATCCCGGGACTCGCAAAACGCCTGCAAACAGGGGGTTATGTAATTGGGGCCATTTTGGGACGACCCAGATGGTCGGATTTTCCCAATTTGGCCTCCACCCTCGGGAATTTGACCTTGACACCTGCAAGTTAGCGAAACGACAAAGCAATACAAAACATCCTAAAATCGACCAAAAGTTACAAAATTGCAATTATGGACTAATCGGACCTAGTAACACGGAATGCAATCTAAAAAATAATCTAAAGTGCTCAAAAACTAAAATTAGGACTTGGGAGGTGCGGGGGTGCCCAAGTGGGCCTCCCACCGTTGGCCCTCGATTTTGGAGCCAATCCACCGGGGATGGGCCCAAAACCTTTTAGGATTGGGGGGTCGGCGAATTGGTAGGTTCAGGTGTCCATGCGTTGGATTTGGGTAAGGTTCGAGCTTCCAAAGGCCACCCAACAACCTCCCTTGCAAAAGAGATTGGTGGATGTGGGAAGGTGAACCAAGAGGGATGCAAGTGAGTCTTCAATTCGGCGAGCACTTCGTTGCTTGAACACTCCTTCAACTCTGTATGTTTTGGGTGAGAAAAGTCCCACCTTTTATAGACCCAAGGGGTCTCTTTTGGGAGGGAAGCACAAATGCCATGTGTTGGCCATAGGCGCCATGTGGCAGTCTTGTCTTCCCATGAGGGAGGGGAGTCCTCCATTGACTTGAACTTTGATAAATGCTTTTTGTAACGGTCCTCTAACGGCCCCTCTGTCCACTTACACATGCGTGCAAGGCAGGAGCCCTTAACCGATCGTTACGGGCTACCACTTGGCACCATTTGTCTTTTTTCCCGTTAAGCTTAGAATTCGTCCCACCGAGGGACAGATTCAGAATTCGTCTTGGGGTGGGACGGATTCTATTTTGAATTCGTCCCGGGGTGAGGCGAGTACTGGGCAAAGTGTCCAAGTGTGCCAAATTGCTTCTTGACCTTACAAAATTGCTATGAAAGTGGTTAAGACCACTGTTTAACCTCTGAGGGCTGCCCTGGGGGCTGTGTTTGTCAAAGCGATCAGTGTTTGCAGTCACATAATCGGATTGGTGCTGTTTTGGTGTCTACGAGATGCCCCTTTTTGGGAAGCGCTGCGGGTGACGCAGATGCTTGAGCAAAAATAGATAACCAAAGCACTAATGATTAGGGTTTCTTGGTAACCTAACCAACTTTTGATGCCCCAAGTATGGAAAGGGCATGCATTCTTGAATCCTTGCTTCTGACGAGCTAAGGAATTTGATTTCAAGTATTAACCTGTTTTGGTGAGGTGTGACTTGAACTTAGACATTGATCGGTCATGAACAAGTGAAGGGCGTTTTTATCCTCGGGGGGAACCTTGTGTTCATGATTCACGAAATGCCAAGTGTTTGATTGATTTGATTGTTGCTTGTTTAATGCCCCAAGCGGGAGCGTGATTGTCTTTGTCAATGATTCTTTGAATGCATGTCGTTTTCCTTAATTGGGTGTGTGATTGTTGGTTGGTGACTAAGTGTGACTACCCCCTCAAGCGACGAATCGATGAGGGAATGACCTTCGTGAGAGAAGCGACGAGTCGCTTGACCCAAGATGACTTGTGCAGGTGTGCCTTTAGAGGGTTTACCGTTAAGCGTGTGCAATTTTTCCAACATATGGACCTATTTTTGGTGGGTGTTAACCCTTTTGGTGATGTCATAATGAGGTGAAATCGTCGAAAACCTATTTCCCGTGGAGCGGTCCGGCTATGATAGCCTTCTTGGGGAATTAGGAGAGCGATAATTTGGACCTCGACATCGATTTTCTTTGCCTAGAGGTTAAGTGCAAGAGCACTTATGCCCGGCAATGTTTTTGCTGTGTTTTTGTTGAATTTTGTCCTGTTTTTGTTGTTTTTGTGACACCATTTGGTGATTGAATTGTCGGCAATCCGTCCTCCCGTGGAGCGGTCCGGCTATGGTAGCCTTCTTCGGGAGTAGGATAGTGACAATGCAAACCCCGACATCAATTTTGCTATGCCAAGAGGTTAAGTGCAAGAGCACTTGTGTCTGGCAATGTTTATTTTGTTTTGTTTTTGATTTTTTGTTGTTTTGTGGGGGACCTTTTGTGATGTCGTTTGGGGATGAAATTGTCGAAAATCCGTCTTCCGTGGAGGGTCGTATGGTAGCTTTGGGAGTAGGTAGTGAAATGTGACCTCTTTGGTAGTGCGACGTTTTTGTGTTGTGTTTGGGGATTAAATTGTAAAATCCGTCTTCCGTGGAGCGGTCCGGCTATGGTAGCCTTCTTAGGGAGTAGGATAGTGACAATGTAAACCTCGACATCAGTTTTCTATGCCAAGAGGTTAAGTGCAAGAGCACTTGTGTCTGGCAATGTTTATTGCTTTTGTTTTTGTGTTGCATTTATTTGTTGTTTTTGTTGTTTTGATTTTCTTTGATCTTGTGCATGATGGTTGATGAATATGGATGTATGCATGTTGATTTATTTTGATGGATGCATATGCTATGATGAATGCAAATGGTTTTGATTTATATGTGATATGGAGATATGAAATGGATGAATGGGGTTTGTGATGTTTGGCTATGGCACCAAGGATTTTAGAACTCTGTTATTTTGTTTTTAGGCGATTGTTGTGATGCATGACTTTGTATGTATACATGTGGTTTTTCTTTTTTGTATTTTTTGATGGTATTGTAAGGATGAAAAGTAGCGCAGTTGGTTTAGAAATGTAGCTAAGGTTTTCTGAGACTCAGACGGTTTTAACTCACTAGCCATGACTGTACTTTATCTTACAAGACTTTTGAACCAAGGTATGAATCGGACTTGTTTTTGACCAAGTTATTTCACATCCCTGTGTGTGCAATTGAGTTCATTTAGTGGTATTTGTTAGGATACCGCCAGTGCAGAATGGGCTTTCAACCGAACCTGTACTGAGGATCACCTAATTAGCTCCACGAATTCCTTTGTTGTATGTACTAAGATTAATCTGCGTTGTAATCCAGGATGCCATAAGCTAGCTCATCCACATGCAAACATTGATCTGTACGCAAGTTAATGTGACAGATATATCGTCATGCGGGAGGTTTACTTACATTACCGATAGGCTATCAACCAAATTGGTACTGAAGCTTGCCTTATGACCTATAGAATTCTGAGAGTTCCAAGGATTCAAGGTCAACTCCCTTCTTTTCTTCAATTGTATTGGGATACTTGCTCATTGTAGTGATGAGATCACTTGTTTATTTTGATTTGTTTTTCTTTCGAGCAAGGGATTGGGGATATGGAGTGATGAAAATCACTGTTGTTTGTGCCTTTTGATGTGTGCACTATAGTTTGTCAAATTTTGAGTTTTGACATTTTGCAAATTTTTTGTGTTTTGCAACTATTGAGAACTTTAGGGATTCTTAGGGAATTGGGTAGGGAGGATGCTTGTCCTTTTGCCAACTCTCAGCATTCTAGGGGTCATTCGCACAGGGGGATGAGCAAGATAACCGTTTCGCTTGTGGTGACCTAGATTATTTTGGAGGTTTCGTCTTTCGTTCACACAATTTGGGAATTTTAGTGTTTTGATTTGTGTTGGGATGTTACGTAACAAGGTGTATTTCAAGTATGACTCTACCTTCGTAAAATCTGTTCGACTTGATACACTACATGGCTAAAGAGGAAAATGATGATTGAATCACTGAAACTCTTGGTACATTCCCAGACCATTGACTGTAGTGTGGTAAAGGTTATGCTTGGTGTTTTTGTTGTTTTTGTAACATGAGACAATGCGGAACAAGGTGGACTATCGAGCTATTAGACTATGGTGCCTTTGACCTTTATGACTACAAATATGCAATGTATGGATGCAATGCTTAATGAGGCTATGTATTTTGTGTAATTTTGATGGATTGTTTTGGTGAAGGTGAAGATGAGGTGCGAGAATATGAATTTTTTGATGAATTTGAGTATGCCTAGAATTGAGATGCAAATCTTTGTTGTTTTTGATGATTTTTGTTGTTTTGTTTTTTTGAATTTCTTGATTTTTTTGACCAAGCGATTGCGATAATCGTTGGAGCTTTTTGGGTTGACCAAGAGATTGCGATAATCCTTGGAGCTTTTTGTATTGACCAAGAGATTGCGATAATCCTTGGAGCTTTTTGGATTGACCAAGAGATTGCGATAATCCTTGGAGCTTTTTTGGTTGACCAAGAGATTGCGATAATCCTTGGAGCTTTTTGGTTGACCAAGAGATTGCGATAATCCTTGGAGCTTTTGGATTGACCAAGAGATTGCGATAATCCTTGGAGCTTTTTGGATGACCAAGAGATTGCGATAATCCTTGGAGCTTTTGGGTGACCAAGAGATTGCGATAATCCTTGGAGCTTTTTGGATTGACCAAGAGATTGCGATAATCCTTGGAGCTTTTGGGTTGACCAAGAGATTGCGATAATCCTTGGAGCTTTTGGGTGACCAAGAGATTGCGATAATCCTTGGAGCTTTTGGGTGACCAAGAGATTGCGATAATCCTTGGAGCTTTTGGTGTGACCAACTATAATCCTTGGAGCTTTTGGGACCAAGAGATGCGATAATCCTTGGAGCTTTTGGGTTGACCAAGAGATTGATCGATAATCCTTGGAGCTTTTTGGGTGACCAAGGGATTGCGATAATCCTTGGAGCTTTTTGGGTTTGGATTATGGTTCTTCAGGGGATAGAGGTACCCCGACTTGATGGTCTTTGCACTCCGGATCTGGCTCTAGAGGTATGGGCATGAATGGATCGTCCCTATGCACGGAGATGAGGACAGGGTCCGCCCGCGGCATTGATGTTGCTATGATGTCTCTTGGTGGAAGTTGCTCTTTGTGTGCCCAAAGTTGTGGATGTAATGCTTGGTCCCACTGCGGTGGGTTAACACGCCACTCATGCCCTAGTATTATGTTTATCTGTTGACATGCTTCATCGATGTTTATGGGATGTCGATGCTGTCGCATGTGATTGCTGTGGGCTATGTCTGTTTCATCCTCACCTTCGGACAATGTGTATAGCTCATCAAAATCTGGAGATTCTGAGACATGGAGGACTGCATCATCAGGTAGCCCTATGGTTAAAGGTTGATCCTCTTCGAAAGGAGCCTTATGTAAGTTGGGCCTTGGGAGCTCCAAAATCTTGGCCTCTACCAACTCTAAGTGCTCTAGTGCTTTGCATGTATTGGGAGATTTGAACTCCTCCTCTTTGGTTGGTTCTTGTTGAGGAACTTGGGGCTTATGGAGGGGTGGCCAGATGGCACCCCCATGCCTTGGTAGGGCAGTTCATCCCGCTCTTCTTCGTGCTCCGATTCCTTAGAGGCTTCTTGATGAATTTCTAAGGGTGGCTCATAAGCCTGGGTGGATGTCTGAGGAAGGCACCCGTCATTGGTTATAGGAGCGGCCTCCCATTCATGTCTAGGAGGCGTCGGGGGTGGTTCTTCGGGAATCGGGAGAGTAGCTTCCCGCTCCTGTCTAGGAGGTGTTGGGGGTAGCTTTTGATGAGGTCGCGATGACCTATCTTCCCCCATGGGTTGTGCCACTCAAAATATTTTGTCTTATGCATGTGAGGGGTTGGAGTCTTCTCTTGCATAGTGTGTTGGAACAGCTCATCCTTCTGGCGCTGAAGGTGCTCTTCGTTAATATGGTACGGTTCCTCTAATGGTAGTCGTTCGAGCTCAAGTTGCGTGAGTTGCTTGAGATGTGTGATATATTCGGCAGATTCTACGATAGTTGGTCCCATCGCCTCATGTCTAGAAGGCCTAGACGCCTCTCTTAGATAAAAATCTCGGTCGTAGTGATCCAAGATCTCTATAGGACACATCCCTCTGTTAGGGGTAGCAGCATTCTCTCGGGGCTTTGGCCTCAGTGAGTGGTCTTGATAGATAGCAGGTGCGAAGGCGTATTGCTCTCGCACTGTATATTGCTCTCGAGGAAGGTAGAGGTCTTCCTCGTGCTCTCTTTCATAAGTGAAAAAGGGATGGACGGAGCTATCTCGCCCTGCCCAAAGAGCCTTGTGCTCTGGATTTGTCTTTGTAGTTCTGGCAACTAGAGGGGGTGAAGGAGGGATAATGTAATCATGTGGTTCCTCCCATCGAACCCTATGTTGACTTAGCACTTCATCGCGCGATGACCGCTCATAGCGAGCATCTAAGGGAGCTCTCATTGCTTCATGTCTAGAAGGCCTAGATGCCTCTTCTAGATATCTATCTCGGTCGTAGTGATCCAAGATCTCTATAGGCGACCTCCCTCTATTGGGGGTAACGACATTCCCTCGAGGCTTTGGCCTCAGTGAGTGTTCCTGATAGATAGCAGGTGCGGAGGCATATTGCTCTCGCACTGTATATTGCTCTCGAGGAAGGTAGAGGTCTTCCTCGTGCTCTCTTTCATAAATGAAAAAGGAACGGGTGGAGTTGGCCCGCCCGCCTGAGGAGCCTTGTGCTCTGGATTTGTCTTTGTAGTCCCGACAACTAGAGGGGGTGAAGGACGGGTAGTGTAATGATGTGGTTCCTCCCGTCGAACCCTATGTTGACCTAGCGCTTCATCGCGCGGTGACCGCTCATAGCGATCATCTAAGGGAGCTCTCCTATGACTGTACCCCTCATGGAAGGGTGTGTGATGAGTGCTATGTTGAACAGGAGTGCTCCTCGAAGAGGTGTCCCTGTAGTCTCTTTCCTTTAAGGTGTGGAGGGGACTGCATTGTGTGTTAGGTCACCAAGGTGGTATGACCAAATCCTTGGGATTGTAACGGAGGTGACTCGTGCCTCCTGGGACATTCCCCATAGCCTTCGCCCGTGATTGGGCTTGGCTACGGGTGAGCACCATGACGATGTCTCTCTAAAAAGCCCTAAAATTGAAAATGAGTCGGATGGGGCCCAAAATTGGTGTGCGCATCCCTCTTATAATAGATAAGACAAAAATGAAGTTTCAAGTCCTAACTCTAAATACATTAGGAGATATTGACATCCGAACAGCTCAAAAAGTGCAAAAAATTGGGCACGCAATTTTAGAACCTAATTTCGGGGCACTAGATGATGGAATTTGGCCCCAAAAACTGGATTTCTCCCAACCAACTCCCTGTAAAATTTCGTGTCAAACGGAGCTACGGTTGAGAAGTTATGGCCCCGGCAAGATGCACTAAAATTTAGAGAAAAATACAAGATTTCCCATTTTTTGTTGGATGGTCCTGCATCACTTATGGGCACATTTGGGGTGATTTTGGGTTGACCAAAGGGTTCATGGACACCTTTGGGGCATTTTGGAGTGACCAAGCGATTACGGGAATCCTTGGAGCTTTTTGGAGAAAATGACAAAATGCGTAGATTTTTATCTTTTTTTGTTTTTAATGATTTTTTTTTTGTCTACACTAAACAGAATTAAACACACACATTCACAAAACCGTGATTATCTCTTTTAAGGATTCTTGGTGTGCCCTAAACTGGTTTAGTGCATTTTGATGTTTTGTTTTGTTTTTGTAGGTTTTGTAGAACGTTTAAATGCATCATGTAGGCTCTTATAACTCCAAAAAGGTCGCCCCTTCAATATACCTGCCAGGCCGATATACCAACCTCTCTATATACCCGCCCTTACGAGAGGGAGACTATAGGTACGTGAGAGCAGAAGGTACGTGGTACGTAGGCGGTACGGAAGGGGGATTGTCCTGTTAATGGCACCTACCATAGAAAACTTATCCTCGCGCGCATGGGAATCACCCCAGCTACGCTCGGTCTGTCTTCGTCAGGATTTACGCCTAACAACGGTTGACAATCGGGAAATGGATGCAAATCAAGCCAAGGTGGTGATGAAATCCACCAATGGTCTTGATCAAGGGCTGGGGTCTTACGACCAGCTCCTTGGTTTAAAATTGTTTCGTGATGTGTGTGGGATTCGTTTTATTCAACAAAAATGAAACTAGCATACATGACTTTTCCTAATGCAATGCGGGATTAAATGAAAACAATTAAAGAAACAGAAACAGAAACAAAAAAAATATAATAGAGATCATAAAAATCCCTACCTCTTCTCTGCCTGCTCTAGTTGTCTCTGAATTTCTGCTCCGAAAATCCGCAAGACAGGAATTCGTCCCTCCGGGAGACGAATTGCAAAACAGAATTCGTCCCTCCCAGAGACGAATTTGAATTCGTCTCAGGGTCAGACGAATTGCAGAAAAGA
This sequence comes from Wollemia nobilis, assembly GCA_028583015.1. Taxonomy (NCBI): domain Eukaryota; kingdom Viridiplantae; phylum Streptophyta; class Pinopsida; order Araucariales; family Araucariaceae; genus Wollemia; species Wollemia nobilis. The sequence goes on along the minus strand of JAQPPZ010003056.1, from coordinate 949,425 downwards.
ATTCGTCCCTGTCAGAGACGAATAGCAGTCTGCAACAAAAAAAGATGTACCTGTCAAGCACAAACACAAAACTTTGATCAGTTTCTATGATTTCAAAAACCAGGGAACAGGGTCCCACCGTGATCGCCACTGAAAGCACGAGATTCCGGTCAAAGGAAACACCAAGTGCGATTGCATTCAAAATTAAGTACGCTTAAGTCCTAGAAATGTAAATTGCATGAAACGGAAAAGAGACACATTGGAAGAGACACAATCAAATAGAGAAAACACAGCCCTTTCATTAATTTCCCTTGATCTCCGTTACAATGATGCCTCCTCCCTTTTCAGGGGCTAGGAGCGCAAATAGAGTTTGATTACAATCGTTGAATGATTCCTCTTTCCGCGTGCCCACGATTGCAATGGGCGGGCCAAGATGATGCCGCCGCTGATGTCGATGAGTTCTTCGCCTCTGCTGCTTCTCCTGCGAACAAAGAAATGACCAAGACGTCAGTAGCACCTGCTGCAAATGAAAAGCATTCTCTCTCTAAAACCAACGAAATATGCATATGAATATTTGCCTGAAACAGTGAATACAGTGAATCCAAATTGCTTCAAAACTTGACAGAAGGTAAGAAAAGTTACCAGAAGGCCACCTTGCCATCGAGGCGGCTGGCCAATCCACCTTAAACTGGAATTCGTCCACAGGCGGGACGAATTCGATCGTAATTCGTCCCTGGGTGGGACGAATTCTTCTGAGTTGGAGAAACCGACCTGCTGCTGCTCCAATGTCGGATCCCGGGACTTGCAAAACGCCTGCAAATAGGGGGTTAGGTAATTGGGGCCATTTTGGGACGACCCAGATGGTCGGATTTTCCCAATTTGGCCTCCACCCTCGGGAATTTGACCTTGACACCTGCAAGTTAGCGAAACGACAAAGCAATACAAAACATCCTAAAATCTGACCAAAAGTTACAAAATTGCAATTATGGACTAATCAGACCTAGTAACACAGAATGCAATCTAAAAAATAATCTAAAGTGCTCAAAAACTAAAATTAGGACTTGGGAGGTGCGGGGGTGCCCAAGTGGGCCTCCCACCGTTGGCCCTCGATTTTGGAGCCAATCCACCGGGGATGGGCCCAAAACCTTTTAGGATTGGGGGGTCGGCGAATTGGTAGGTTCAGGTGTCCATGCGTTGGATTTGGGTAAGGTTCGAGCTTCCAAAGGCCACCCAACAACCTCCCTTGCAAAAGAGATTGGTGGATGTGGGAAGGTGAACCAAGAGGGATGCAAGTGAGTCTTCAATTCGGCAGCACTTCGTTGCTTGAACACTCCTTCAACCTGTATGTTTTGGGTGAGAAAAGTCCCACCTTTTATAGACCCAAGGGGTCTCTTTTGGGAGGGAAGCACAAATGCCATGTGTTGGCCATAGGCGCCATGTGGCAGTCTTGTCTTCCCATGAGGGAGGGGAGTCCTCCATTGACTTGAGCTTTGATAAATGCTTTTTGTAACGAGTCCTCTAACGGCCCCTCTGTCCACTTACACATGCGTGCAAGGCGGGAGCCCTTAGCCGACCGTTACGGGCTGCCACTTGGCACCATTTGCCTTTTTGCCCGTTAAGCTTGGAATTCATCCCACCCAGGGACGGATTTAGAATTAGTCCTGGGGTGGGACGGATTCTATTTTGAATTCGTCCCTGGGTGAGGCGAATACTGGGCAAAGTGTCCAAGTGTGCCAAATTGCTTCTTGACCTTACAAAATTGCTATGAAAGTGGTTAAGACCACTGTTTAACCTCTGAGGGCTGCCCTGGGGGCTGTGTTTGTCAAAGCGATCAGTGTTTGCAGTCACATAATCGGATTGGTGCTGTTTTGGTGTCTACAACTATTTCATTTTGTTTCCCCTAGAATTCATTTCTTTGTTTATGCAATAGGTATGGTGGGCTCACATGTATGGTGGATGACTATTATAGCTAACACAAGGTTGGCTCTAACACAATTGACCATGAGAGTCAATCTTTGTAGCTAATGGTGGGTGTTATTATTAAATGCCCCTTTGCCTACTTTATTACTTATACATGTAGCCCTTAGATGGGGTGGAACTCGTTATGGCTAATGGTGGACCTCCACTATTTGAGTATTGGTTCTTTCCTTCTTGACCTCCTAATTGGTTTCCACTTATCTAACTCTAGGATTTATTGTATCCCTCACTTCTTTTTTATTATTTCATTTCTTGTAATGACCATGTAGACCATTGGATTAAAAATCAACAACCCATAGCTCTTAATGCTCTTGATATTATAATTTTGGGTAAATGAAGAGCATTGGTCATAGATGGAAGATATAACAATTGATATGGCTTCTAAGCTTATCCACATTTTATTTGTAGCTATTTTATTTTGAATGAAGGTAAAAAGTTCTTTCCAATTGTACTCTTTTAGATCGTCCCACTTTTTATTGAGTCACCTTTGAGTTAAGTAGGATAATAGGGAAAAATTTCCTACAAGTAGTAATTACAAGAAATTTAAAGAGCAACATTCCTAATAACCAATTATGATGAACAACTAGAAGTAATGTAAATCGTGGATTTGTATAATTAGACCAAATTTATAGATTTAGATCATCCTTAGATCTAATTATAATTGCTCAAAATAATTATGAATTATGTATTCATATTAAAAATATTTGGAGACCAATTCAAGGATTTGCATAACTTTCTTAGATAATTTATACATATTGAAATTTGAAATATATCAATGAATGAATGAAACTAACACATTAAACAATAAATTAAAAGTAAATCATATATAATAAGAAAATAAATATTAAATATATTCTTAGAAACCAATAATCTCATTAACAATTAAAGAGTTATTTTTAATGAATGAGAAAAATGTTTAGAAAATGTATTATAAATACCATCATAATAATAGTTACCCAAGATCAATGTTAAAAACCTACCAATGGATAATAAAAATAATAATATTATAATATCTCCAATCAAGTTGCTCATGGGCCCATAGGAAAATATTCAAATAATTATAGTACAAGGCTTATTTTGGTATCAAGTAAAGATTAAAACTTATTTCAATAATATCATACTTTACTCTTTGTTGTAGTCATCCAACACTATAGAGTTGAAACATGCACAAATCTAGGCATAATTACTTGGATTTTTTATGATTTATAGATTCAAAATCAAAATATCTAGATACTAATATGCAAGTTTTGCATACCTTTATTAGATCATTGATACCCTATTTTACCCCTTTTGGTGGATCATCTAATTCTATATAGTTAGACCATGATCAAATATAAGCATAATTACTCCACAAATGTGAATCTATCAATGATGATCATGATGAAAAGATAAACATTTTCTATGGTTACTATATGTAACTTAATCAAATAATTTAACAAGTGCAAGGTATTTTCAACAAAAGCATAGAATTTTTAAGAGTAAATTCAAAGCATTTTTATCTATAGGATTTGCATATCCTCCTTAGTTCATAGACACAATCATCTATATCAATTATGCCATATTAAATTTGGACTGCATTATAAAGCAAACATGTATGCATTTTATAACATGTTCACATTATGGAAGGATGTGTATGTTTTATAAATTAAGATTATATTAGTTAAACATGCATGCATTTCATCATGCTTTGTCAATATTTGTAGCTAATGGTGGGTGTTCTTATTAAATGCCCCTTTGCCTACTTTATTCCTTATACATGTAGCTAGTATGTATCCTTAGATGGGGTGGAACTCGTTATGGCTAATGGTGGACCTCCACTATTTGAGTATTGGTTCTTTCCTTCTTGACCTCCCAATTGGTTTCCACTTATCTAACTCTAGGATTTATTGTATCCCTCACTTCTTTTTTATTATTTCCTTCTTGTAATGACCATGTAGACCATTGGATTAAAAATCAACAACCCATAGCTCTTAATGCTCTTGATATTATAATTTTGGGTAAAAGAAGAGCATTGGTCATAGATGGAAGATCTAACAATTGATATGGCTTCTAAGCTTATCCACCTTTTATTTGTAGCTATTTTCTTTTGAATGAAGGTAAAAAGTGCCTTCCAATTGTACTCTTTTAGATCGTCCCACTTTTTATTGAGTCACCTTTGAGTTAAGTAGGAGAATAGGGAAAAATTCCCTACAAGTAGTAATTACAAGAAATTTAAAGAGCAAAATTCCTAATAACCAATTATGATGAACAACTAGAAGTAATGTAAATAGTGGATTTGTATAATTAGACCAAATTTATAGATTTAGATCATCCTTAGATCTAATTATAATTGCTCCAAATAATTATGAATTATGTATTCATATTAAAAATATTTGGAGACCAATTCAAGGATTTGCATAACTTTCTTAGATAATTTATACATATTGAAATTCAAAATATATCAATGAATGAATTAAACCAACACATTAAACAATAAATTACAAGTAATTCATATACAATAAGAAAATAAATATTAAATATATTCTTAGACACCAATAATCTCATTAACAATTAAAGAGTTATTTTTAATGAATGAGAAAAATGGTTAGAAAATGTATTATAAATACCATCATAATAATAGTTACCCAAGATCAATGTTAAAAACCTACCAATGGATAATAAAAATAATAATATTATAGTATCTCCAATCAAGTTGCTCATGGGCCCATAGGAAAATATTCAAATAATTATAGTACAAGGCTTATTTTGGTATCAAGTAAAGATTAAAAATTATTTCAATATCATACTTTACTCTTTGTTGTAGTCATCCAACACTATAGAGTTGAAACATGCACAAATCTAGGCATAATTACTTGGATTTTTTATGATTTATAGATTCAAAATCAAAATATCTAGATACTAATATGCAAGTTTTGCATACCTTTATTAGATCATTGATACCCTATTTTACCCCTTTTGGTGGATCATCTAATTCTATATAGTTAGAACATGATCAAATCTAAGCATAATTACTCCACAAATGTGAATCTATCAATGATGATCATGATGAAAAGATAAACATTTTCTATGGTTACTATATGTAACTTAATCAAATAATTTAACAAGTGCAAGGTATTTTCAACAAAGGCATATAATTTTTAAGAGTAAATTCAAAGCATTTTTATCTATAGGATTTGCATATCCTCCTTAGTTCATAGACACAATCATCTATATCAATTATGCCATATTAAATTTGGACTACATTATAAAGCAAACATGTATGCATTTTATAACATGTTCACATTATGGAAGGATGTGCATGTTGCTTTATCAATGAGTCCAACTTACTATATGATACAATATATGTATTTTTTATAAATTAAGATTATATTAGTTAAACATGCATGCATTTCATCATGCATATACATTTTATATTAAAATTATATCACATGTGTGTATTATCTCCTAAACATGGCTTGGAAAACCTCAGCCTTTCCAATACCTTCACTTTCAAGCCTACAATTAGCAAGAAACCATATTTGAAAGCTTTTCCACCTTCCATCATGTTCTTATAAATGGTAAAAGTATAGTTTTTGTCTCAATATCTAATTGCCATTGATGTAATTATTGCTTAAATATAATGTAAATTTATATTTAACTTTAAATTTAATTATAATGTCTCTAAATTCTATAAAACAAGGAGGAAAAACTAGCAACCCTGGAAAAAGTTTTTGCCCCCTTTTTTCGGAGCGATTTGTAGAGTGGAGTGATTTATGGGATTCCCATGGTTGGTGGGTGGTGGGTGGGTGTGGGTGGTTTAGCTTGTGAGAGTTTCCTTTATATTTATTGTAATGTCCCATTTTTGGGCAAGGAAGTGAATAATAATATCAAGGAGGTGTGGCTCTTGTTTTTGTTGGACGTAGCCCATATTGGGTGAACCAGGATAAATCTCGTGTGTTATATGTGCATTGTGTGGTGTCATTTATTCTAAGTTATTTCTTTCTACATTTTTTTGGAATAAGTTTTTGTAAATCTCTTCATGTGTGGGCACTATGGTAATATGTGTTGCTCTTGTGTGGCAAGTATGCTATGTTGGAGGGGTAGTGGAAATTATGGGTTGAACTCAAATGTTATGTGCTTCTTTGTACTATGAGTGCTTAGAGAAAGTAATTGGTATTGTGGTTTTTTTGGTGTATGAGGAGTTCGAGTTGTGTTGCTCTTATGTATGATAGGTGTGCATGAAGAGGGTAGTAAGCATTAATGAAGGTTCCTTGTTCTTTTGTGATAGGATTTTGTGCTAGAGTAGTAGAGGATCTTGTGATCGATAGTTTTTTGAGCTTGGGATCTATATGCCTAGTTTAAACCCAAAGAGTGGATTATGATCTAAGTCTTAGGGAATGATTATCCATGTTATCATTAATTACATGTCAACCATTATCGAAGAAGCCTAACTCAATGTGGATTTGTTGTAGCCTTGGGGATGGGTTTATTATAATGCACCATACATAGTGGTTGTATTATGTATTAGGTAGACCTGTGTTGAGTAGTGATGTAGGCACTAGGTTAGGATATCACGATTCAATTATTCTACAATCAAACTCTCCAAAGGTAAAGGAACCAAAGTTCTAAGCTAAAGCATAAGACAAATACCTTATGAGATACTTCCTCTAGGATATGGAAGAGTGGATGCTAATTTTAGAAGGATTTCCAAGAGCATAGGAAGTACAGGTAGCAATATCACACTTGGAGTGTGTGGCCTAGGTTTGGTGGATGGTTTATGATCTGGTAACATGAGGAACCATAAGGAGTGTGGATTCTTGGAAGGATCTTAGAGCGATACATTTTGACTTGGTATGTAGAGGGTTTGGAAATGAGTAGTGGGCTCATATGAAGCTCATCAGTCATGAGTTAAAAGATGTCAATGGATTTATTGTTGTTGTAGATAGTTCATTGACTTCAAGGAAGTGAGGTCATCGAAGGATACCTAGAACCTTGACAACTTGATGGAGTGAATGTATAGATTCGGGTGAGTCAATATTCTAGAACATCACAAGGTGCGACCTATGGTGTGAAGGCTACTTGATAGTCATCTAAAGAAGGAGATTCCATAATAGTTATGGGTTTTAAGGGTTCAACTAATTTAGTTGGAGAATATGGGTGATTGAGGATGGGTCCAATCCATGGGTTCAATGCCAAGGGTTGAGTCGAGAGTGAAGAGTTTATTTAGTTGAATATTGTGGTGGTAATCAAGGGAATGAGAACTACGATGCTAGGGGATATTGATAATGATCACAATGATGTTAACTTTCAATGAGCCAAAGAGAGTTGGACCTCTAGTCCTCCAAAGGTACCAAGAGGTTAGAAGCAATTAATTTGCTTATAGTGGAGACTAGTGAGTCAATGCAAATTAGTTAGTGGAAGGGTAAGCTTGATATATTGATGACCAAGATGGATATTTTTGATCTTATGCTTGTTCAAGAAGAATGGTCCTTGATTCATAAAGTTGATGTGTCATGTGCGATTGTGCCACAAGGTGGGTAAGATTATACATGAGATGGTTTCTCTTGTGTACGATGTGTGCATGTAGATAGTGGTAGGATGAACTTGTATGTCTTCTAATCTTTGGTGCTAGGAGTACTTGAAGAGGGTGGTTAGCATTGAGATTGCTCTTTGGTATGAGGAGTGCCTTGAGAGGGTAGTCTAAGTTGTATCTACTCTAGTGTATAGGGTGTGCATGACAAGATCATCAAGGTGAGACACTGTGAGGGAATGTATTTTCTCAACTTTCCTTTGCACCTTGAGGGCCTTAAGGTGCTAGTGTCATGAGTGATAACATGGCAAGACTAGTAAGACGAATATAGATAGGTGGCTTCCTAATCTTGTAAAGTGTGAGTGGAAAGAAAAAATAAACACAATGGGACAATTTTATCTACTTTATGTCCCAAATATCATTAGAATCCAATGGTTAAGCATAGTTGGTTGAAGTTGTGCTAGGATGGATGACCTCTTGGGAAGTCCCATTGATGCATCCGTTTTACTTGTTTTTGGGCTATGATGTTGTACGTGATGGGTGTATGTTCTTTGTTCTTGTGTTGTAGATTAATTAACTAAGCCTATGAGTATTGAGAAGTTTTCTTAGTGTAGGGGGACAATGACTTCAATTGTCCCAAGTAGTTGAATTTATGATTTGTATAAGCCCCTTTGCAAAGTATTCAACAAGTGGGATATTTTTGGATGTGTGGAAAAATATGAATGGTCTTACTCTTGGGTAGTCTTATTTTAGTCCATGGTCTTATTCTTAAATAATCTCCTTAAATTAGCATGTATGGATGATTTTAGGCCATGGTCTTATTCTTTAACAATCTTATTTTAGCCCATGGTCTTATTCTTAGGTAGTCTCCTTAAATTGACAGGTATGGGTGATTTTAGTCCATTGTCTTATTTTTGATAGGCTTCTTAAATTAGCATGTATGGGTGGTTTTAGCCCATGGTCTTATTTTTGGACAATCTCCTTATAATTTGCATCCGTCATAATTTGTTTTAGACGTGGAAATAAATAATTTTTTTATAACACTTTCACCTTGATATATATTTTAGATGTAAGAATTTTTACCCTATTTTAATTTTGCTTGAACTTTCCATAAGTCATGGATTTTATTTTTCAACTTTTTGTGCCTTTCTTCTATTGAGGCTTTTTTTAAGGAATTTCAGATCTCATCTTAAAATTCTACGAATTTGATATACAAGATACTTAAAAGAAATAAAAAATACACAAACATGTCCAAGTAAAACCCGCTGGAACGGCTTTCCTTTTCCCGGACGGAGAGAAGCCTTCTGAGTTGTTGGCATCATTTAACCAAAGCCTTTTGAAAACCCTTGTTAAATTTGAAAAAATGTGCAACCTGCAATAGCTGCATACTTTGTACATCCCTATGGACAAATATTGAATAACACTGACAAGACCAAGGGAAGATAACGTTGCTCCATATTTCTAGAATGAATTTAATTTTAAATCTTCCGAGAACGACTTTCTCTTTCAAAGACCGGAATAAGTCTTTAGAGTTTTTGGCACTCCAAATTATGTAGAAAAGGGCCCAAACGGCGAAAGATCTTGATAGTTCAGTAGAGACTTGTCTTCGTATCAATCGAAACGAAGTCTTTCACCCCGAATTGAAAGAAATCGTCAGTAACCGATTGGAAAAAGTAAATACACGCCAAAAGAATGCGCATACAAGAACCTTCGTTGGCGCGGGGGGCGATATTTTAATCTTCCTTCATGTTTGGCGTTCCGTGTTGACTATGCCAAAAGAATGCGCGTACAACAACCTTCGATGGCGCGGGGGGCGATATTTGAATCTTCCTTCATGTTTGGCGTTCCGTGTTGACTATGCCGCTTGGCGTTGCGTGTTCACTACGTCGCAGCGAACAAATAATGTCAATCTGTGAAATTCATTACTTTGTATTGGTAACAGTTTTTTTTTTCAATTTTAATTTAAAATAATAAAAAATATTATTTAATTATATTAATCATTCAAATTTAAAATATTATAAATTTTTAATTATTTTTAAATTTACTTGGAAATTATTATATATTGCGTGTTTACTTTATTGTACACTATGGGTGCGCAAGTGCCACTAGGCCTAAGATATATGGTGATAATATATATATATATATATATATATATATATATATATATATATATATATATATATATATTTTGGTACAGTCTTAATATAAGATATTTTTTTAATTAAGGATGGTGTAGTCATTAGGGTTTTGATTTTTTATGAAGGTTGTTTTGATTTTTAAGAAGGTTTAATGTTTAAACCATTACATACCTTGAAGGGGCCTTGAAGGGGATAGGGTGGATGATAGTCTAGAGTGGATGATAGTCAAGTGACTGCCTATTAACTACCCTTGATGCCCTCAAGAATTCTGAAAGGTGGGGATTCCGATGAATGTGTTTTACCCACCACCTTATGGTTTATAAAGACCTTTTCTCAACTCATAATAAAAATATATAAATCTCATAATTTTATTACGAGTTATTTAAACATAAGCAAAGGATTTTATAGTTTAGATAGCAATTGATGCAACTAAATATAACTCTTTACGTAGTTTTGTTTTATAGGTAATAATATTTTAAAAATTAAATTAAAAATATGTTTTTATATATTTTGAGGTATGTTAATAATTTAATATAGATTATTGTTATAAAATAAAAAATTTAATATCTAATAAATGATTTTTTTTAAAAAATAGTTGTAACATGGTATTTATGTATTTTAGTTATAAGTACATTTTAAAGTGTGGATATCATATTTATATAAAGTTACATATATTTTGAGGTGTATAATTAATAATAAATAAATACAGTTGTTAAAAAAAAAAAAAAAAATCTATTTATATTGATATCTTTATAAGAATATATTTAAAAAATATATATAAGTGGTGAAGACTTTGAAACATTCAATAAGCTGTCTAAGGATCAAACCTTAGAGGGATAGGGTTATCCATCATGTTTTTGTGATAGAAATTTGAACTCCTTAGAACATTGTTGCATAAACACATAGTGGGTAATCAACATTCTTCATGAGGATTATCCTATACGACATATGGTCTCATGGATCTTCAATACTATATTTTAACTTTTTTTTTTTAAATGATTTAGTGACAATAAAATAAAACATATAAAAAATAGTATACATACTACCATAAAATTTTATGACTTAAAGTGATCATAGTGGTTTGCACCTACTATCATTCTATAACCGTTTTGGTGAATGTTACCAATTAATACAAGGTGATTTTTAAAGCATGATAGCATTTAGAGAAAATATTAGGCCAATTGAACAAAAGTACCAATTTTAAAATTGTAGTAAAAACTATCAAGTCTTCCTCCTTAGATCAATTGTTGTAGAAGATTCCAAATCCATAGAACCTATTGATACCTAGAGCAAAGATCCATAAATAGATGAAATTATTATAATGTCAACTAGTTAATAATGTTAATAAATCAACATTTCAGGTAGAAGAAAACTAAGCTAATCATGGGTTATTATCTATGTTAGTTTTCTAACATCAAAATGATATCACATCAATTGATTGATAGGAGAACAAGGTTTTGATAATATTTTTGAAGCTTTCTGTTTTGAATCCATGAAATAAGAAGACAAACACTAATCCATTGGATTTCATGTACGAGATGATGGCATAAAGTCTCATACAACTATATTGAAGAAAAATATGCAATGTTGAATATGTCAATGCTAATACTTCAAGAAAATTATACAAGGGAGAAAGTTTTAAGTAAATAAGTCTTGCAACTAAATATGTAACCACAAAAAGGAGATCAATATTTTTTTTTGATATGGTAGAAGGAGTTTTGGAAGGTTTCCCAAACCTAAATACAAAAAGAAGCTAACCTCCTCACAAAAATGGAGATAGAGGACTACCAGCACCCGATAGCTACCTAGAAGCCAAGAGCATCAACCCAAAACACCAGCCAAAACTAAAAATATCATATGAGAGATCCATATCCCACACAGGGGAAACCACCATGCCCGAAGGCCACACTAACCTACCCCAAGTTACGCAAGCATAAAAATCATATATATAAAACCAAACCAAACAAATTGGCATGCAGGCCAAAAAATCATATAAAGAGAAATGTACATAGGCCGTAAAACTTAAAATAAACCAGGGAGCCAACTTAGAACTTGGAGCCACTAGACACAACATCAAAATATATCTTGATGTTAGGACCGTTCAGGGCCTACCATCCCATAAGGTCCAAACATGGAATCGATCATAGAGCACTACAGTTTAAAAATCATGGATTTGAGGGTCTTTTGATTACACCTATTGGACGGGGACCTAGGATACATTAAAATAACATCCCCCACCTCCCTCACCAATTTAGAATTTTTCCTAGGAGAGAAAAACTCTTCAGAAGAAAAATTATTAACAAACACATAATTCTTACTAGAGTTCACCCAATTTGCAACTAGCCATTTGGAGTGCCTAGTTCCTTCTTCACTTTCACCTAGGCCCCTACAGTTGAGTCTGCAAAATCCACCAGAATTGGAGTCATCAAGGTGGCGTCTAGATCATTAGGAAAGGAAGATTCATAATCTTCAGATATCGAGGAAGTTACAAGATCAACTGCAGATGCCAGGATATTTACTAGAGTATTAAGAATACTTTTTTCATCTAATCCCTACTGCTTAACAACACGATCAAAAATAATCTTGAGGAGCCCTTGGTGCATTGAATCCGAGGCAATGGCTTTCTTAACTTTTACCACTATTTTTTAGAGGGACTAAAATAGAAAAAAGGGAAGATTCATAGCTTTATTACAGCAAAGGTGTTTTAAAAACATAAAGTTATAGCTTATCAACATATTTAGATTATCATCTAACGTAAAATACTGCATGACTACTAGATCCACACGGTCCTAGGGAGCCTTAAGCGAGGAGTGCTTAAACTAATTCTGAACCTTCATAAGCTCTTATTCCCTACACAAGAACACATGAACCTCCTTTGCCAATAAATGTTTCTCTCTGTTATGGACCAATCCATCTACCACCAACCTTGTCACCTCTATGACCAGGGGGATATTGATTTTAAACTCCAGTAGCCCCACTCTGACTATCCCATACCGCTATAAATAAACCAAATGTTTCACCATCTCACAATGAAAACCGTTGAACTTCAATAAACATTGAAGAATATTTCCTCTCTTCAAGATTTTACAAACTTCCTCATCCACCATAAGATATTGGGGCTCCATGACTAATTATTCTATCCTCACGCTCTGCCAATCATTCCTAACACTCTTTCACTTACTACACCAAAGAGTAAAGGTAAAATAAATGATTTTCTGCAGATCCATCCTAAGATCAGAGGAAAGCATATGGAAGTATCCAAAATGTCGCTTATTCTACCTATTTAAAAAACCAATAAGATCCCCATGTGATCTCTTCTTGTTCACATATTTGTTTAAAAAGGAGATCAAACTAAATATACACCACTTGAGTAGAATTTTCCATCCAAGCAAAAAATATCACATCCATTCTTTGGTGATTGAACTATTACATGATTAGAATTGGAATTTATAATTATAAAAATTGACTTTTTTATTTTTTTTTATTTCACTGTTTTGGCATTATGTACATTATAAGTTGCTAAAGGTGTAAAGGATTTTTATTGGTAATCCTCAAGCACTAAGTCCTAGCAATTAATACAAATTTAAATTTATATAATTATGTGTGACATTCAAATATTTTCTCATGTATCTTTGTCTACCTTTTAAATACAATCGAACAAATAAATGGTGGTTAAATTAGTGTTGGAGAATATTATATTATTTGGTACATGCTAATGCATCATCATGATACCTTCTTGGTACAAATATAAATATGTAATACATTAGGGTTGATTCTACAGTTTAGACAAGTGATTTATATTTTCCCTTTATTTAAGTGTTAATGCAAGTAAGAGTGCAAGTGTACATTGGGAGAATGTGCACAAGTTTATCATATTAGATAGGAGAGTGAGAGTCACGAAGAAGTGTGCAAGTGTCATAAAGTCAAGTATGCATGTAAGAAGAGAGTGAAGAACCTAGTATACAAGTGGTAAGATTATAAGCCAAAGGGCATGGGAGTTCTCACATGGAGAGCAAAAGTTAATTACATGAAGAGTCATCTTCTATGTCTATATTATGGAGATAAATATCTACACAATGTATTATGAGATATACAAGAAGAAAATTGGGAAAACAATTTGTAGCGATCACCACATTGATAATAAAGCATGTATACAAATTTTGAGCAATTTATTATTGTAAGTATTTTTTCATGCCTATACATGAATGATATTGGCCATTTTGCATTCATATTCGATAGTATAAGTGAATGCTTTCACTATTATGTTGGCCTTGATATATATTTGATTGCTCACATATATAATTCTACTCTTGATATTAATATTTTAACCTTTAATATTGTGGCTTATTTTGATATTTTGAGATAGTAAGGCTTAAAATCCAACAATTAGAAATTTGACTCTTTTCATATATTATTAGTCCTTTCAAAAAATTATTATGCTAAGTATATTTATTGAAAATAAGCTACCTTGTTAAAGTGATGTTGATTTACCTAATGTTATTTGCACACACTAGACCATAGTATGATCCAAAGAGTGTTTTTCACTCATTCAGCCTCAAAAAAGGGTAGTGTCCTTGATTTTATAAATTTTGAGATGAACAAAGTTAGAAATAAATTCAATAAATGAAAATATTCAAGGCATATAAATTTATCGAATCTAATAATCATAAAGGCTTGTTAAACTAATTACAATTTTACTTCATTCATTTATCCATAATAATAAAATAAAGAACATGTATTCATAGGATGAATACTAGAAAACAATAGGATCAAAAATCAATCACCATAGTCATAATATAATTTTTATTTATGAGGTAATACAAAGATGTACACAAATAAATATAAATTAGGTAAATATAATTATGAAATTCATTAAATATTAATGTTGAGTACAATATCTAAAAATAAAAAAAGAATAGAGTGGACAAATTCAAATATCATAAAAGGATCCAGTTAGCACTTCTTATAAAATTAGATAAGCCTAGGTTTTATTGAAAAGCTAAGTTACATATCTATCTATAAGATATTTTTATTAGACTTGCAATCAATGTTTCATTTGACTAGTAAAATCTATTTATGGGGGATCTTATACCATTAGATAAGTTTGGCACAGTTTTAGTTGCACAACTTTTCCTTTTCCTCAAAAAATCTTGTTTGTTTTCAAGAAGAATCTAATAACCCTAAGAACCATGGTTTTTCATTTAAAATGGGATCTACCAGACTTAGAATACTACTTTGGGTCTTTGGCAAATCAATTATTTAGTTCTTCATATTTTATAAATAAAATACCTTAGAGCTCAAAATCATTGGTCAACCTTTTTTATTGATCCAAATCGTATATCAACAATGTTTTTTCTTTAATTTTATTGATTTATTGTTTCATAACCAATTAGCAGGTTCATATGTTATCTTTGACATCATCATTATTAAATAATTTATTTTGGGTTCTTAGCATTGTGGATTGGTCATGGTATCAACTTTAAATCCTTTGGTTTCCTATTACTTGGTCAACTAAGTAAATCTATATGTTATTTCTAACATCAATATTAATAGATTGTTGACATTATTGAACAATATATGTCCTTTACTCTAATTGTATTTATCATTGACCTTGATTTATTAATTGATATCATCATAAAATTATCACCCTTATGGAATGATAATGATTTATATACTCTTAGGTTTTTGTCCCCATTTTATTAATAGATCAATTGCCTAGGATTTATCAAAATTCTATTTTTCCCTTATTGATTAGAGTTCCATTGAGGCTAGTTTTTTTCTTGGATATTGATATTCATAATAGATCTTAGTAATTCTATTTTTTATATTTATCACACAACCATCATAGTGCAAATCACTATAGTTTTAAAAAATTTAGTGTGCATCTCACATACTTGGTGTTGGGGTTTCCATTTATTGGTTGCACATCCTTTAAAGAATGTAAATTTCAAAGTAAATAAATGAAAGAATGGATGAAGAATCAAATCCCAATTTCTAAGAAAATCAACAAGATTAATCTAATCAATTTAGTTAGAAAAGGGATCTTTATTTTTTCCATATTTCAATATGTTATATCTAGGTTGCCAAAGTCTTATTAAGAAAAAATATTTCAATATTTTATTGCCCTAATATCAACATACAACCTATGTAGTGCAATGATAAAATCAACAATCTTTTACCATCCTCTTGTTAGGCTTGACTAATGCAGGCTTGGAATTTTGGCCTCTTTCCTCTATTAGCTAGGCATAGTTAACCTTCTATTTCATATTTATCTATAAATCCCTTGGATTGAATAGGTCCTATGCTATTATCTAAAATATTTTATATATGATATTGAAATTGTTCTTCTTTGATCATCTCTTAATAAAAATATAATTTTATAGTTTTTATTCTTCTATATATTATTTCTAGATGGACTATTGCTGCTCTTTTATCATAAATATTAACTTTTGAAAATTGAAATCAAATTACTTGAATAGTTACTAGAAAATATAAGGATTTAGAGAAGGCTTACCATTCAATTCTTCCTTTAATTCTTCCCTTTATCAAGCTGCAATGTCAAATATCCTTTAAAATATGCATGTTAGATGAAAAATTAAATATATACATCTAAATAACATAGTTATAGTTATGAATGTATTAAATCTCATGAATTTGATTAATAAAATATAAAATGTAAATTTTCAAAATAAAATTCAAATATAAATTCATTCTATCAATCTATATATAATTTGAAAAGAAAATATAGATTTAATTACCAGTAATATTATATATATATATTATTTGAAAAGAAAATATAAATTTAATTACCAATAATATTATAAAGAACAAATTATAACCTAAAGGCTAATAAAAATGGTCAACTAAAAATTCTAAACATAGTTTTAAAAACAATAACTATTAGTCTTGGGGACAACAGAACAGTTTGGGCTTTGGTTTTTTTCATGAGATCCAAAATTAAAACCGTCACATGGGCGAGTGTGTGAGGGGGTGGGTGTGTGTTTGACTCCTATTTATAAGTTCAGCTCTCCTCACATGGGCGAGTGTGTGAGGGGGTGGGTGTGTGTTTGACTCCTATTTATAAGTTCAGCTCTCCTCTTAAGAGGTCGTGATAGGAATGCCAAACCCTGAGCATTCGTAGTAAGAGTTTATCCAATTAACCTAATAAAAAAACAATATAACTATTTTTTGGGTTAAGTCTGCGCTAAAAAAATTCAGATCAGAATACTACTTTGCAAACAAGGTTTAAATCTAAGTATTTTCTTAATAAATGTCTTACCAAACAATAACTTATATCTGAGTAGTTGGCACTCCGCCCACATTTTATACAGTAAATTCGTCACCCACATTTTATATAGTAAATTCGTCAACGACTGTTGCTTTAGTCTTTTATGTCCATGAAAAATATCATCAATTCCGTCCTTGACATATTTTATATAGCCATTTCGTCAACGACCGTTGCTTTAGTCTTTATGGCCATCAAAAATATCGTACGCGGACATTGCGTTGCATAGGTATTGCATTTTCGGAATTACATGTAAACAGGATTCCACTAGATTACAGGTCAAACGTGAACTTAAACATTAATTGAAGAAAGGCGGGCGGCCAAAACGTAGCTCGCACATTATATTGTCAACACCGTGGAATTTTCTTCTCGCTTCCCGTGCACGACAAGCCACCACTGAAAGGAGCTCGAGCCGTGAATTATGCGCATGAACATTGGTGTAGGATTCTATATAACCTGCTATGGTTGTGAATGAATATCAATTGAAAGTTAACTCGCGGAAATGGCCATGGAGACTTACAAGCTTTCAGCCCTTCTCTTTTCGCTATTAGTTTTAGTGCCTCATCAATCTTTCGGTGAGCGTTATTTTTATTTTTTATATTTTTCAATACAATTCTATATATTTAGGATATGATTTCTTCTGTTCTGCAATGGATGTAATGTTTTTGTTGGTGTATGTAGGGGCCAACTCTAATTTGTTCAGGGAATAAATAGGTGGGGAGTCCAAGGGTGTGAAATTCTCAGACGTGCCCATCAACCCTAACGTGGAGATGCACTTCATTCTAGCCTTCGCCATGGACTACACCTCATCGAGCCCCCCTTCTCTTACGAATGGGAAATTCAACATCTTCTGGGACAGCGGCAATCTGAGCTCGAGCGCCGTGCAGGCCATCAAAGCTCAAAATAGCAACGTGAAGGTCGCTCTCAGCTTGGGCGGCGGCAACCCCAATGCGCAGTTTGCGCCGTCGTCGGTGTCGTCGTGGGTGAGCAACGCGGTGTTGTCGCTCACAAATATAATTCAGGAATACAACCTGGATGGCATCGACATCGACTACGAGTCCTTCCAGGCGGACACCGACACCTTCGCGGAGAGCATCGGGCAGCTGATCACCATCCTCAAGCAGAACAACGTTATCTCCTTCGCTTCCATCGCTCCCTTCATTCGCGAGGACGTACAGTCGCATTACAGCGCGCTGTGGAGTAAGTATTCCAACGTGATAGACTATGTGAATTTCCAATTCTATTCTTACGATTCGAGCACTACCTTGTCGCAGTTCATCCAATACTACAATGATCAGGAGTCTGTGTATAGCGGAGGGAAAGTGTTGGTGAGTTTTCTTACAGAGGGTGGGGGAGGGCTGTCGCCTGCCAACGGCTTCTTTGACGCATGCACAACGCTGAAAAATAAGGGGAAGTTGGAAGGCATCTTTGTGTGGTGCGCTGACAGTTCGCTGTCGAATGGTTTCCAATACGACAAGCAAGCTCAGGCTCTCTTGGCGGGATCCTGATTTATTTACTGCCCTTAGCAATATGGGATGTTCTCCATTATGTCCGTCAATAAGATGAGAATCCTTTCGCTGGAAAGTCACGAGACAATCGATAACAATAAAGAAAAAACTAAGTAAAATAAAGATAAGTCACATCGTGATACAGTAGATTTTTTTCCCCTTTTATTAACTTAACTGTGAGTTACTTCTTTTCAAATCTCCATTTTCCATCGAATAATTATAGATATATTTATATCTCTCGTACAATTAGAATTACAAGATTTAAATGTTTTAGTTATATATATTGGATTTTATTTATTTAAAAATTAATATTATAACTATAAATATATACATACAAGAGATAAAACATTCAATATTTATTTTTTAATAAATATATTACTGGTTAATGTTTTTTTATCAAATATATTAATGACTACAACAGTAAAACATTTATTATGTTTAAAACAGTAAAACATTTATTGAAGTTTTTATGCAAGCTTATGGATAAATAATTGAATTTATTTTATATATCCTTGTATCTACTAAAATATGAAAAACATTAAGCATGTTATTTGATTTTGATATGTATACTATTGGATAAGGTATAGATTTTGAATCGTTATGAGAAAGAAAAAGATAATGTATAGTTTTTCTTTTATCTCAAGTTCTTGGTTAAGATTGAGTTTAAGAAACTTTGGAATGCTTCATTCCCAAAAGAGTTTACTGAAGAGGCCATGGCAAAGCTGCAGTAGGTTGCCACATGATTTTTCGAAGAAATATTTTAAAGGAGATTTGAGAAATTAAAATTATAAAGATAAATTAATTTTAACCTCTTGAGTATCAAGATGATAATCAAATGATAGGAAGGTAATATCATGTTTGAGTTTCATGATTTCACAGAATCAAAGACTTCAAGAAATAAATGGATTTGTAAAAAGTGTAATTTATGTCTAGTTTTTAGTTTTATTTTGATAATAAACTTATAAATAAAATTCTCATGGTAGAGGGATAGAGATCAACGCATGGTAATTTAAAAAATAAGGTAATTAATATAGTTAAGACTAAGTGTTTCCAACTCTTTCTAGACTAGCAAACATAAGTAAATAAATTGATATTTTTTTAGAGTATAATATTTTTAAGTTTTTATGGTTTAAAAAAAAATAATAATAAATGGATCTAAGAGGAGTAAAACAATAATAAAATCCCATATGTTAAAAATACCTTTGTCTAATCTTAGGTCATTTATATTGATAAAATATTTAGGATTAGTTATCTATGTCACTATATTCATCCTTTGAAAAAGATATTTTTCTAGGCATGTGATATTTTTGTGGTATGGATTTATGGTAAAACATACTTAAAAATCCATTTTTTAATCCTATCCAAACTATGAGAGAAGTTATTTGTACTTAGGACTTTATTTTGATTCATTCATAATGCATTGAAAATTTTAGAGTGAGACCTAGAACTTTCAATGGAAAATCCATACCCTTCCTAAACCAACCACATAAAAAGCATGCTCTAGATACCCTAAAAAATACTAAATAAAAATAGTTACTAAAATACTAATATATTTTTACTTTTATACTTTTATAGCCAAAATAATCTTTAGCTATGTTAATACATTAAGAGAAGATAAAACACAAAAGAACAAGTCATATGTACATATTTTTTAAATAAATTCACTTTGTAAATTATGGAAGGTGAATCAACAAATTTACATATGGGCAACATTCTAACTCATAGAAGGTGAACCATCACATTTCCATACGGGTGAAGTTCCATATTCAATATGGTGGAATTCAAATATACCAATTATTGTATAAAGAGATATGCACCTTTGACAATAAAAAGTATGAAAAATGCATACAATTGTATGGTCTCGCATATGTTCTCAAAGTTTGCTTGGTTTGTACTCTATTCTTTGACCAATAAAATTATTATATTATATTTCTCATATACTCTTATGTTTTGGTTTTTTATACTCTATTATTTTTTAAATGTATTATTTGTTGGTCTTCCTTCACTTGAAATCTAAATTTTGAATCAGTGAATATCAAAGTAGTCTATATTTTGAATGTACTCCCATAAACATGAGATTAGGATATGAAAATTTTAGGTATAAAATATGGGATCCATATGATTAACTCCTTTGATATTCTAAATGATATTATATGATAATAAGAATAGAAAACACTTAGATAGTTGATCATTTTAATGATATCTTGAATGAATCCCTTATGAAAAAAAGGAATGCAATGATGGATCATTCTGCTCAAATTCTTCAATGATTCCTTGTTGCAAATTATCTAACCTCATCCATAAAATATCTTACTATCTTAACACCATTCAATTATTCCACATATTTTAAGGTGTATATGAATTTAAAATAAATGTTGATGCCTTAGAAAATTGGTTGGAGTAGTTCTCTTCATACTTATCTATAAATAAATTCACCAATAGTTAGAAAAAACTTTTAGAATCATAGAAGCATCATTACTTGTTCAAAATTGGTGGGAAGCATACTATAATAGGGTTATAGAAGAGAATAAAAATGAAGTAGTGTTAGCATTGAATAATATCTTGGATGCCATCAAGAAAGGATGTTATCATATTGGAGCCTATGAAGACCAATGCATGCCATATCAATAATTACATCAAGGTAAATACCAATCTATTCAAGATTATAATGATGTTTTTCACTTCCTTATAGTAAATATAGGTATTCAATATACTGAAAGACATAGAATCCTTAAGTACGATTGTGGGATGCAATGGTAAATTCAAGAGGATATGATGGACTTCTTTGAATTCAAGATATTGGGAATGACATATAAACTTGCTTCAAATTGGAGAAAAACCATAAAACCCAAAATAGAAAAAGATGAGTGAATAATAAAATCCAAAACACTAAGTACCAACCAAATAAAGGAAATAATAATTCCCTAAATAATCAATATAAATGGGTCAGTCCCAAAATAAAAATAGAAAGCCAAAAAATGACTCCTAAGAAAAGAATCCCTCAAAGACCAAGAGTGGTAAAATTTGTGACAATCATAAGAGAAACCAACATTTAAGAACGGTATCTCCATCAATTCATTCATTGTTTTTTGAGTCATGATCCTCTACATCACTAAACCATTGCCTACACATACATAAGTTAAGGATAGAGGAAAGTGAGTCATGGAAGATAAACCAAATATGACCATTGCCATAATATACCCTACACTAGAGGAGTCATAATAGGATAAACAACTACTTAAATCATAAATATGGGTTAAATCTAAGCCATTATATTTTATTATTGATAGTGAGAGTCAAAAAAAGCTAATTTCTACTTAGATTCTGAATTATTTGAATATATCTATTAAACATCATGAATGCTCTAGTGATAATAATATCCCCCCCCATAATGGATGCTCTAGTGGGCATCTATAGTTGAGGTAGATCATTCTAAATCTCCCTCATCATTTAGAAAATGTCCACCTAGTTTCAATAACTCAGCTTCAATCCTTTGTATCTTTAGTAATTAATTATTTGTTGGATGTCCCTCCCTTTTATAGTATCCACAAGTGATCTTCATTTTATTTGAAGACTTAGCCTGGCCCTTAGACCCCTAGGTATTATCCTTCTTAGATTTGAATTCCTTTGCATGAGCCTATATTTGTGGAGTTCCACCATAATTTTTCATTACAACCTAAAAATAAATTAAGAGAGAAAATAACTATTCAAGAGTAAGAGTCTTCTAATATTTCAAGAATATATGAATCATATGAACCATTATATTTAATGTCTAAAACGATCAAGAGATATTAGCAAGGAAAATATTAACATAATTTACATCATATTTATTCTTATTTCTAGAAGAAAACATATCTATCCTTAAAGACTTGAATATCGTAAAACAATCCTTAATGTTATCAAAATAAACTATCTTAATATAAGAAAGCTTTAATTCCAAGAAACTTACTTTAGTAGTATTAACCTTTCCAAAAGTTAATGTAGTTTTAACCATACATTTATAAGGTTACTCTCCTATTTTATGTGAAAAAGTAACTCTAGTTCAATGAACAAGGAAAAGAAACCTAGAGCATATTTTCCTTTTTGATGTTGAATTTTATCATCAAGAGCAACTACTTTATCATCCTAAAATATGTACCATAGGTTATTTTACTTCATAGTAGGTTGATCATATAGGTTGAGGAAACACCATAGTTGCATCCATTAATGTGAGTAACTAGGGATTTGTTTTCAATATTATACAATCTAACCCCTAAAAAAATATGTGATTTAAAATAAAAGTCCCAAAATGATTTTGTCTGCAAAAGTTATGGCCTCCAATTTTTTTTCCCAAATGGACCCAAAAAAATAAAAAATTGAAAATCCAAAATTTAGAAAAAGAAGGACCAACTATCTACTACCACTTGGTGATCCATGATTCACTAGTGCTATCCACTTATTTTTTTTCCAACTAAACCCTCCTACACCAATTGAATTAATCCTAGTGCACTAATAAAAACACCATGCATGGTATTCACACAGATAATTTTTTCTTCCCAAGATGTCTCTACTTGCCAACCTATCATTATGGACAATGGTGACTAAAAGGTAGGTTCTAGAAAAGCCACATGCTTCTCTTAGCATTGGATAAAAGGAAGCTCTAAATGAAATGCAGAACATGTCATCTCTAAGCCATGGATAAATACACCATCCCACCAAAATGTTGATTGAGGAAAAGAGGGGTATTAAAGTCCTATTTTACACTAGAAATACTACTAACCACATTGTTTATTTGCAGTAAAAACACCCATTATGAATTAAACCTAGGAATCTCCCACATATCCTCCTTGAAGAGTGTTCTATTGGTTGTAATCACCTATTTAGATTTTACCTTAATGTGTTTTATCCCTCCATAAATAGCACCACTAACTACTTGGATTTGCTTTGCTTCCAAGCCAAGGCTAGCACATAGGAACTATGTTGATTTTAAATTAAAAAAAACATGTGTTGCTCTTATTTTTGAAGCAACAACCAAAGTAATGAATCTCTGGAAACTAGGAATGGAAAACACAAAAATGGATCTTAGAAAAGGATAAATAAAAAAAACTTCATTACCCATAGATAAATGGATTAGGGTAGGGAGAAAGAAGTATATTATTTTCTTCTTTGTCCAAAAATTCAAAATACATATTTGAGGGTCTAAAGAATGATTATGCATGACTAAATTAGGAAGCTCCATACTTGCTTTGATAGCATGTTATAATTCACACTAATTTTTAAAATTGAACAAAAGTAGTCCATTCACTCAAATCCTCTATAAAACATATAAAGATATGAAATAAAGGAAAAGAGATACAAATATTTGAGGGGTTCCCATAGGAACCATAAATATTCACTATTATCTATATATAAAAATATGCAACACTCCAATGATTAAAAGGACTAGTGTGAGGGTGGTATTTATAGCAAAAACCAAAACCTAATTGCATCTACCTAAGTAAATATCACTAGAGGTATTTTGGTTTATTAAAATACATAAATAAGGTTTAACCATGGCCTATAGGTATCACATAATAAAATAGTACAAAACAATTAATACATTGTAAAATGAAATATCATTAGGCCTATCCAATACACCATGAAATGTTTTTTTTTGGTATTAATATTAAAAGAAAGTTTTGAAAGGAGCTCCACAACCTTATACAACAAGAAATCTTGGATGCCAATTAAAGCACAAGACGATCTCCATAAGGAAGGCCCACCCAAAAGGATAGTAGGGTTACAAATCGAGGCAAGCACCCCTTGGGAAAGGGGAACTGAGGGATTTCACACCAACCCCATGAAGGCAAGATAGGGAGACAAACCCAAACAACACAGATCTAAATAATAGCTAGACAACGCGGGGGGCAAGAACCTACCAACCCAAATAAATACAACATTTGAAATTTAAACTTCATAATAGGCTACAATGTTCGAGAAGCCCGGGGATAAGAAGGGGTGATGCCACGAAGGAGTCAGAAGGGACAATAAGAGAAGGCAAGAATGTACTGAGGGGATAGCATAATAAATGCTAGTACACACCATAAAGTACGTAAGACTATGGGCAAAAAATAGATCACCCAGATATCTAAAAGGAACCAAAATCTAACAAGAGTTAAGGAGCTTCCTCCTTGATGCAAAGTACAACATCATTGGAAAAATCCCATTTCCAGATAGATAAGCCTTGAGAATGAACTCCCAAGTTTTCTAAGATATCATCCACTGAATTTACTTCTCTAAAAATGTGGGAGAAATCCATGCTAGAAAAGGAATGAGCAAGACAAGTTACTTCATCAATTAAATTAGCTATTTTCCATCCCAGATGAGAAAATCTATGAAGCATGTTGATGATGGATAGAGAATCCCCTTCAATAAGTGTATTTTTGATGCCAAGGTTCTTAAGCTATTCCAAGCCAATGAAGTCTGCTCTATCTTTAGCCATCGTGGAAGATTGGACTCCAAGGCAATCTGCATAAGCCAGAATAAGATCACCATTGTTGTCCCTTATTGCACCACCCGCACCAGCTAAGCTAGGGTTATCTTTAGAGGTATCGTCAAAGTTAAGTTTAAACCACCCAACCGGTGGCAAAGACCAACGAACCTCCCTACTCAGGTTAGGAGCAAGAGGACGGTGGGCTAAGACATAAAACCAAGTTGTTCTTCTAACAACTACAAGCTTGGGGAGAGCACACAAATTAATTTCGAAGGATTCAAATTGCTAAGATTCAAAGACATATTTTTTGTCACCTTCCATAGAATCTTGAGGCTGATTTGGGCGATATTGTTTTCCACTTCTTTGAATTTCCTTGAGTTCCTTTCCTTCCACACTCTATAGAAGGAGTGTGGGAGGAGAAATTTAAAAAAAAATTAAGCCGGGAAGAAAGAAATGGTGACTTCCATTGGATGAAACAGTCCATTAAGAAATTAGGAAACATCCAAGCAATATCCAACCAAGAGAGAATGGAAGCCAGAATATTCTATGCACTATGATATCTGAGAAAAATATGAGCCATCGATTCTCAATCATTTTTGCATAAATAGCACTTGTTGACCAAGAAAATCTTCCTCTTGAGAATATTCTCGATCGAGAGGATATTTTTTGCACATCCAACCAATAGAAAATATTAATCTTCGGTGTTATATTTTTTAACCAACTTTGATTTGTAGGAAAAAAGTATTTCTTCACTGATCTAAGAGCAACATAGGTAGATTTAATCGAATAGGATCCCTTCGAGTCCCCCATCAAAACCAATATATCATCTTTTATAACATTACGTACCAAAATAAGCCTCAGCTCCACCAATAAAGCATACTATAATATTACATTTGCATCAGCTACTAGCTCTAGAAGGGAGGGAGACCAAAATCTACAACCATATTAGACAGTAATAAATTTTACTACCTTTTCAAACTTGTGGTTTCTAGAATGAGTAAAAAGGGAGGCGAACTATGGATCATCCCCTAAGGGACTTTCCCTGGTCTAAATTTCATCCCAAAAATTAATCGTCTCACCACTTCCAATGTTACACTCCAAATATAACACGTCGGCTATGACGTCCAAGCATGTTACATTTACTATATATGCATTCACAAAATAGTTAAATAAAATCATCTTATATATTTTTATTATTCTTCATCTGCGTTTACGCAAGGGTGTGCCCACCTTAAGTGGCCATTGATATTTTATCCTTCTGTTATTAATTCCGCTCGGTTTATTAAATTCATTATTCTGTGCATGTTTCTCTGTGAATATATTTGAATTAACCGAAGGATAACTTGTATCCTTCCAAGTGGTATCAGATTCGGCGATTTTCGGGAGTTTTTTCTTTTCGGTCTCATAACAGTGAATTCGGCTGCGCAATACCCGGTTACTACTCGCGTCACGGTATTACCAGCGGCAATTACAGGCGTTACAGCGGTGATTATAGGCGTTCTATCTTCCGTTACTGTTCGTTCCAATATTTCCAAAGCTTCCACCATAGTAAGAGGCACAAATCCTCCCTTCGCGATCACTAAAACACCCGAACGCCAGGTCGTAAAACCTTCGGATTTTGCACAGTTCGTCACTGCAAGCGTCGTCCAATCCGCACTCGCGAAATTTTTTAATTTACGGGAAAACTAAGGTTGTTAAAGATTTTATTTTGCTGACGTCAGAGGAAAGCATATCTTCGGGCGTTGGTCTCCTTTGTTTATCCCACACTCGGCGTACTACGTGGGGTTCACGGTTTATAGGGCCCAAGTTACACCCTCTACTGTGTGACTTCGTCACACGGTGATGTTCTTCCATGCCTAACCCTGTCCTCTAACGGTGTGTCTTGTTAGCGCTTCGTTTGGTCTCCGTCCTTCGTTCGCGTAGTATTGTGTCGTATGGTCCTTGTCCTCCGTTCGAGTCGCATCGTGTCGTGTCCATAGGTCTTCGTCTTCCGCGTTCCCCGTTCGTGTCGTGTAGTGTCGTTCAGTCGCGTCGAGTTGTGTCATTTTTGCGTCGATCTTCCGCGTCCCCCGTTCGTGTCGTGTCGTTCAGTCGCGTCGCGTCGTGTCATTTCTGCGTCGGTCATGGCATTGGTTGTCTTACACGTCTTGAGTCGTTCGTGTCGTGTCGTGTCGTTCAATCGCGTCGTGTCATTTCCGCGTCGGTCGTGGAATTGGTTGTCTTACACGTCTTGAGTCGTAGCACGGGTCGTGTCGTTTCCACGTCGGTCGTGGCATTGGTCGTGTCTTCCACTCACGTATATTCCCTGACGCTGTCAAGTTGTTAAAAAAAAAAAAAAAAAAAAGTTGTTCCAGGTTGTAGGCAAGGAAGACATCCAACCTCTTATCCGCGTCACAGTTGGAGTGACAGTTGAAGCGGATCCCAATTTTTTGCTAAATTCAACCAAAATTGGCGGCAGTTGAAGCGGAATCCTAAGCTGGCTATGTTAACAAGTGCATGAGCAAAAAGTGGACCAAAGGTGCTGACGGTCGATTATCAAGCTCGAAAACGACCAATAACAACACAAGAAGACCTAATCGCAGCCCAGGTACTAAAAATTCTCTTTCTCCTTTTAAAATTGGTAGTTATAATCCACACCATCCACTAGTAGATCCTATGGCTAATAACCCCTCCCCAACTCATGAAAACATCACGCAAGGAAACTCAAGTAACTCAGCCATTTCTGATAGGGAGTCTCTTCGATGCATACTAGAGGGTATACACGAAATGGGTACCCTCCTAAAAGACCTTGTGAAAACACAAAAACAACCTAATCCCAATACTAATCCCCAAAATCACTCCCATGCCCAACGGAATGAAGAAACTACCGATCCTAATGATGATTGGGAACAAAAACAGGGTGATTCGGATAATTACAAGGATCCCTATCAAAGACAGCGGTATAACCAAAATCAAGAAAGGGACACGGGTTATCACCAACCAAGAGGCCCTAATATTAATTTTCCACGAATTGATATGCCCACTTTTGAAGGTCATGATCCTCGTGGTTGGTTAGCCAAAATGGAAGGCATCCTTGACTTATATCAAATTAAGGAAATTGATAGAGTTCCTTTCGCTGCATCAAAATTAGGCACTGAGGCCTACCAATGGTTTGTATGGTTTAAACGAGAGAATGCAGCTATTATTACTTGGAGAAAATTCACTACCTCTTTTTTAGAAAGATTTGACGACGGAGCTACATCATCCTACACAGTAAGATTGTTATCTCTTAAACAAAAAGGGTCAGTTAGTGAATTCGTTTCGGAGTTTACCGAGTTTACTACCATACACTTCAGACCTTAGTCCCGACACAGTGGTAGGTGCCTTTCGCAATGGTTTGAAAGAAAGTATTCGAGTGGAGGTAGACATGCACGATCCAACCTTGTTGAACAGTTGTATAAGAATAGCCAAGTTGGCCGAGAAGAGACATCAGTTGTCTGCACGACGGGAAACATATAGTCGTCCCTCATATCGCAACAATTCCTTTCGTAGAAATGATCAACCATCAAGATATTTTTGCTATAAATGTCGCACTCATCACCCCAGGGAACAAGCTTGTGCCCAAAAACAAAACTTTCATATTGAAGGTGATCATTGTGAAGGAGAAGAAGAGGAACCTTACCAATCAGAAGAACCTATGCCAGAAGACCTACCGTGTACTATAGACGAAAAAGAAGAGGATACAATGGCAATTTCAGTGCATGCTCTCATGGGTCTAACCGCCCACCATACCATCAAGGTACCAGGCTTTCTCCGCCAGAAAAAGGTGAATGTGCTAATTGATTCTGGTAGCACCCACAATTTTATCGACATCAAAACAACAAAAGCTTTGAATTTATTCATTAACTCTTCCAACAAAGACAAATTCCAGGTTCTAGTGGCCAACGGGGTGAACGCACAATGTGTTGGTCGCACATCTCAAGTTTCCATAAATATGGGAACTTATACCTGGTTAGGATCCCTTTTTGTCATGAATTTAGGGAACTCTGATGTCATTTTGGGTGTTGAATGGTTGGAAACATTAGACACAGTTAGTTTCAACTTCAAAAAATTATTTGTGGAATGGAAGGAAAATGGACGAGTCATCCGCTTACAAGGCATTACTACTCCTCCATCACAAATAGTGAGCTCTCATAGTATGGAGAAGATGTTAAAAAAGGGTGGATATGGTTTTATAGCTCAAATTAATTGTTTGGAAAAACAATCTTCAGCGACTTCGGATATTATTGCACCTGAGTTACAAGATATTATAACACATTACGAAGAGGTTTTTCAAGAACCTCAAGGATTACCACCTAAACGATCTCATGATCATGCCATCCATTTGATGCCAGGGAGTGTCCCACCTAACGATCGTCCTTATCGCTATCCTCAACCACAAAAGACAGAAATCGAACAGATCGTTCAGGATTTGTTGGATCATGGAGTCATTCGTCACGACGACTAGTCCTTATTCCTCACCGGTAGTCCTGGCTAGACGAAAAGATAACTCTTGGCGTATGTGTCCTGACTTTCGTTCTCTCAATAAACTCACTATCAAGGACAAATTTCCTATCCCTGTCATAGATGACCTATTAGATGAGTTGCATGGGGCAAATTTTTTTACAAAATTAGACCTTCGCTCTAGCTTTCACCAAATCCGTGTTAGAGAAGAAGATATTCCCAAAACGGCCTTTCGTACTCATGAAGGTCATTACGAATTTTTGGTCATGCCTTTTGGTCTCACTAATGCACCATCCACATTCCAAAGTCTCATGAACCAAGTGTTTCGTCCACTCCTCCATAAGTTTGTGTTAGTTTTTTTTGATGATATTCTCATATACAACAAAACATGGATGGACCATTTACATCATGTGGATAAAGCCCTTCACATTCTACACAAAGAAAAATTATTTGTTAAACGTTCCAAATGTTCATTTGGTGTTCAAGAAGTCGAGTATCTTGGTCATATAGTTTCACATGAGGGTGTCAAAGTCGATCCCAATAAGATTAAGGCAATTCAAGAGTGGCCTTTACCTAAAACCATCAAGAAACTTCATGGTTTTTTGGGTCTCACGGGCTACTATCGCAAGTTTGTACAGAATTATGGTAAGATTGCAGCACCTCTCACGGCACTCACAAAAAAGGATGCTTTTCGTTGGTCGGAAGAGGCTACTCTAGCTTTTGAAGCTCTTAAGAAAGCCATGTGTACAACTCCAGTATTAGCAACTCCCAATTTTCACAAACCATTTATTATCGAATGTGATGCATCAGGAACAGGAATTGGGGCTATCTTAATGCAAGAAGGTCATCCATTGGCATTTGAAAGTAAACAACTTTTCGGGAAAAATTTGGGAAGATCAACATATGAAAAAGAAATGTTGGCTATTCTTCATGCAGTAGAAAAATGGAGACACTACCTAATCAGTAGCCGCTTCATTATAAAAACAGATCATAGTAGCCTCAAGCATTTTTTGGAGCAAAGGTTTTCTTATCCAGAACAAAATAAGTGGTTAACCAAACTGCTGGGCTATGATTTCGTTATCGAATACAAGAAAGGGAAGGAAAATATAGCCGTCGATGCGCTGTCCAGAAAATATGAAGATGAAGTAGTCATTAATGCTATTTCAGGTCCTTGCTCCCAATGGGTAACTCAATTACAAGTTGAATGGTTGTCCAA
The DNA here is from genome assembly GCA_028583015.1 of Wollemia nobilis. Lineage (NCBI taxonomy): Eukaryota > Viridiplantae > Streptophyta > Pinopsida > Araucariales > Araucariaceae > Wollemia > Wollemia nobilis. The sequence goes on along the minus strand of JAQPPZ010003056.1, from coordinate 918,880 downwards.
TAGTGAAACTGCCCAGATAATTCATGAATTATCTATAGGGTCCTCCAAACACCCTTTGTTCTCTTATGAAGATAAAATCCTCCGGAAGAAGAACCGCATTTACATTCCACATAATTCAGAACTCAAATCAAAGATCCTCGACGAATCACACGCTTCTCCATCAGCAGGACATTCAAGATTTTTGAAGACATATTTAAGGGTCAAACAATCATTTTGTTGGAAAGGATTAAAAGCGGAAGTCAAACAATGGGTAGCAGAATGTGAAGTTTGCCAGCGCAATAAAGGAGAAACAGTCAAATCACCGGGATTATTACAACCATTACCCATCCCTGAACGACAGTGGGAACATATATCCATGGATTTCATTGAAGGTCTTCCAAAATCAGAAGGCAGGACAGTAATCTTCGTCGTCATCGACCGGTTATCCAAATACGCTCACTTTCAGGCTTTACAACATCCATTTTCCGCAAGCAAAGTGGCAAAGGTATTTATGGATTCAATTTTCAAATTACATGGTATGCCAAAAAATATTGTAAGTGATAGAGATCCCATTTTTACTAGTAACTTTTGGAGGGAGTTATTTCGCCTTAGTGGTACCAAATTGAACATGTCTTCAGCTTACCATCCACAGACAGATGGTCAAACAGAAGTAGTTAACAAATGTTTGGGTACATACTTAAGATGTTTTGCTCAAGATAAACAATACCAATGGAGCCATTGGTTAGCATTGGCAGAATGGTGGTACAACACTTCTTACCATTACTCAATTAAGATGTCTCCATTTGAAGCTTTGTATGGCATCAAACCTCCAGCAATTGTAGATTACGTACAGGGATCCGCTAAAGTAGCCAAAGTGGATGATTGGTTCCAACAAAGGGAGTCTACACTCACCATCCTCAAAGAGAATTTAGTCCAAGCACAGAATCGTATGAAACAACAACAAGACTTGCACCGATCAGAGAGAACTTTTAATATAGGTGATTGGGTGTTCCTAAAGTTGCAACCCTACAAACAAACCTCGTTAAGGATAAAGTCAAGCCAAAAGTTGGCTCCACGATTTTATGGTCCCTACAAAGTTGTGCGCCGCATTGGAGAAGTAGCTTATCAATTGGAGCTACCTACATCATCACGAATACACCCGGTATTTCATGTTTCATGTCTTAAGAAAGTAATTGGTCAGAAAGTACAAAGTCAATCGGACTTACCAGTGCTCGATGAGGAAGGACGCATACATCTCCAACCTGAAGATATACTACAACATAGAACCCGAAGACTGAGATCACGTCAGATTCAAGAATTTCTCATTAAATGGCAGGATTTACCAGAGGAAGACGCCACATGGGAACCTGAAAGTATTCTCCAGACATTTCCAGCTTTGAGGACAAAGCTTTCCGAGGAGGGGAGTCATGTTACACTCCAAATATAATACGTCGGCTATGACGTCCAAGCATGTTACATTTACTATATATGCATTCACAAAATAGTTAAATGAAATCATCTTATATATTTTTATTATTCTTCATCTGCGTTTACGCAAGGGTGTGCCCACCTTAAGTGGCCATTGATTTATTTTATCCTTCTGTTATTAATTCCTCTCGGTTTATTAAATTCGTTATTCTGTGCATGTTTCTCTGTGAATATATTTGAATTAACCGAAGGATAACTTGTATCCTTCCATCCAATAATCCAACTACAACAAGACTTGAGGAACCTGCAAGATTTGATGAGGATGTTCCAGAAGGCCGACCCTCCACTGGGAAGGAAATATTCTAAAAAGTAATTAAAGTTATATTTAGCCTTAAGGATATTACACCAAATAATGTTAGAATTTATAGAAACTTTCCACCCAATTTTTGCCACAAGAAATTTGTTCATCACAGTCGCATTTTTGATATTGAGACCCCCTTGCCTCTTCCTCTTACAAATCTTCTCCCATGAGACAAGGTGGAATTTTCCTTTCAAATCAGGGCCCACCCATAGGAAGGATTTGCAGATGCTATCCAATTTGGTGGCCACCTTAAAGGGTAAATGAAATAAAGATAAAAAATATATGGGGATGCTCTGCAAGGTGCTTTGGACCAGCACCACTTTTCCCGCTTGACTAAGTAATGCCCCTTCCTAAGTAGTCTATATTTTGAATGTACTCCCATAAACATGAGATTAGGATATTAAAAGTTTGGGTATAAAATGTGGGATCCATATGATTAACTCCTTTGATATTCTAAATTATATTATATGATAATAATAACAGAAAACACTTAGATAGTTGATCATTTTAATGATATCTTGAATGAATCCCTTATGAAACAAAGGAATGCAATGATGTATCATTTTGCTCAAATTCTTCAATGATTCCTTGTTGCAAATTTTCTAACCTCATCCACAAAATATCTTACTATCTTAATACCATTCAATTATTTTAAGGTGTAGATGACTTTAAAATTAATGTTGATGCCTTAGAAAATTGGTTGAAATAGTTATATTTATACTTCTCTATAAATAAATTTACCAATAGTGAGAAAAAACTTTTACAATCTTAAAAGCATAATTACTTGTTCAAAATTGGTGGGAAGCATACTATAATAGGGTTATAGAAGAGAATAAAAATGAAGTAGTGTTAGCATTGAATAATATCTTGGAGACCATCAAGAAAAGATATTATCACATGGGAGCCTATGAAGACCAATGCATGCAATATCAATAATTACATCAAGGTAAAGACCAATCTATTAAATATTATAATGATGCTTTTCACATCCTGATAGTAAATCTAGGTATTCAATATAATGAAAGACGTAGAATCCTCAAGTACGATAGTGGGATGCAATGAAAAATTCAAGAGAATATGATGGACTTATTTGAATTCAATATATTGGGAATGACATATAAACTTGCTTCAAATTGGAGAAAACCCATATAACCAAAAATAGAAAAAGATGAGTGAATAATAAAAACCAAAACACTATGTACCAACCAAAGAAAGGAAATAATAATTCCCTAAATAATAAATATAAATGGATCAGTCCCAAAATAAAAATAGAAATCCGAAAAAGGACTCCTAATAAAAGAATATGTGAAAGGCAAGAGTGGTAAATGTTGTGACTATCATAATAGAAACCAAAATTCAAGAAAGGTGTCTCTTGCAATTCATTCATTGTTTGTTGAGTCATGATCCTATACATCACTAAACCATTTCCTACACATACATAAACCAAGGATAGATGAAAGTGTGTCATGGAAGGTAAACAAAATATGACCATTGCCACAATATACCCTACACTAGAGGAGTCATAATAGGATAAACACATACATAACTTGTAAATATGGGTTAAAGCTAAGCCATTATATTTGATTATGGATAGTGAGAGTCAAAAGAAGCTAATTTCTACTTAGATTTTGAATTATTTGAATATGTGTATTGTACATCATGAATTCTCTAGTGATAATAATATCTCCCTCCATAATGGATGCTCTAGTGGGTATCTATAGTTGAGGTAGATCATTCTAAATCTCCCTCATCATCTAGAAAATATCCACGTAGTTTCAATAACTCAGCTTAAATCCTTTGTACCTTTAGTAAGTAATTATTTGTTGGATGTCCCTCACTCTTATAATATCCACAAATGATCTTCATTTTATTTGAAGGCTTAACGTGGACCTTAGACACTAGGTATTAGCCTTCTTAGATTTGAATTCCTTTGCATGAGCCTATATTTGTGGAGTTCCACCATAATTTTTCATTACAACCTAAAAATAAATTAAGAGAGAAAATAACTATTCAAGAGTAAGAGTCTTCTAATATTTCAAGAATATATGAATCATATGTGTATACATAAAAAGACAACACCATTGCAATAAAAATGACACAATTTATTAAATTCAGGAAAATCCCTTTTGATACACTTTGACCCTTTTAGGGTGCATTTTACAAAGAGATGTGCCAAAGGGGAATCCCTTTTATAGATCAAAGATGGTGTCTTCGTCTCTTCATGCTACAACAATGTGGGAGGTGGGTTTGTCGTGACCACCATGATGAGCTTTGAGCTTGTTGAACCTGAAATCTGCACACATGCAAATAGACAAAGGTTTAGTAGCACCTGTCACAATGATAATGATAAAATGTAAATAAAAATGACTAATGTAAATGAATATGGATAGAAGAAAACAAACAATGAGTATGGCTTACACAACACAATCCGGGCAGCATAACATTAGCATTTTCTCCTCTTCTCCCCTTTCTTGGACATGTGATGGTGCCTTTATAGGCCTTTGAGGGTTTTGGAGGGAAGGATAGGTGGCAATCCATGACTGCCAAGTGGCAAGGATGCCCGAGGGACAAAGGGGACAAGGGTGTATGAGAGGTGGCAAAGGAGTGATGGTGATGTGGCCAGGACACATGTCAAGTGAGGAGAGAGGGTATCCTAGGAGGATATTTTCCAGATTTAATAAAATCTAGAAAATATAATTATGTGCAGGATTTTATGCCTAAGTCAAAACTTAGGCACATAATGTTATGTAGAACTGAAATGTGCAATGTGGATGAATAATGTGCAGGAATTATATGCCTAAGTTTAGATTTAGGCATATATTATTATGCAGAATTGTGATGTGTAATGCCAATGAATAATGTGCAAGAATTATATGCCTAAGTTTAGACCTAGGCATATATTATTATGCAGAATTGTGATGTGTAATGCAAGTGCCTAGATTTTAGTGTCTACAGATGCCCCTTTTTGTACCGCATTGTGTGAAACACAATGTGGTGCAAAAATAAAAGACACGTGGTTTTATTTGATGGAGGAATGGACTCAAATATTCTTGATGTAAAGAATGAATGACTTTTTTTTTGAAAATTTTGATTTGTTTGTTTACCCCCTCAATTGGCGAATGGGTAAAGGATGAAACCCATGAGCCAATTGACCAAATGTGGATGATGAAAGGAGGTGGTGTATTGAATGATGTGGATGTAATGCAAATGTATGTCATTTTGATCAACTTGATGCCCCAAGTTTGGGATTGTTTGTGTTTTTGCAAATTTACCTTTGGTTTCGATGGTGCACAAAGTGTTGTGGTAAAATCTTCGACCATGTTTGGAGTTCTTGTTCCACTATGACTTTAGCAATTCCTTCCAAATGATGGGTTCAAGGAACCAGTCATTCAGGAATTTGATACTCGAGTGATTTTTGATTATTACCAAATTGTGTTTGGTTGTTTTCCACTTTTGACCCAACGGAAGGGGTTGAAGGATAACCTTGTGCAAATTTGTTTTGAATACGATCAAGCTCAAAGATCGAGGGACATAGTTGATGTAATGCCATAGTGATTTGAAATGTTTGTTTGAATGAGTGTCCTTATGGTGAGCTACCCATCCGACCGGATTGCATGGATTGCTAGTCGCTGCAACCGCTAGGTGTATAGGGTAATCCACTAGATACAAGGTTCACTAAATGATATGATGATGATGATGATGTTTGTAAAAATGCATGATGTGATTGATATAAATATTGGAAATCAATATCAAGTTGGATGCCCCAAGTTTGGGGTGGACTTATGTTGTCGTAAATTTACCTTTTGGTTTGATTGACATGCAAGATGATGAGGTAAAGGAACCAATCACCCTAGGAGCTCGTTGTCCTAGTGACTGTTAGCAATTCCTTAATGCAAAATGATGAAGTATAAGTTTTCCATGTTTTGTAACCCCATGGAGTAGGCGTCAATGACAACCTTGGACAAATCTGCTTGAACATAAGTCACTCAAAAAATTGAAGGATCAACCTGATTTAATTTCAAACATGATGATGTGGAATGATTTTGAATAAGTGTCCTTATGGTAATTTATTCATCCTACCGGATTGCATGGACAACCAATCACTGCAACCGCTAGGTGTCTAGAGTAAATCACTAGGTAGAAGGTTCACTTGAGATGATGATGATGTGAGATGATTATTTGGAGGGTTTTGCAATGTTTTTGTAGCCATTTGCATTTGAAGGGGAGTTGTGTAATATGGTCACAAATAAAAGTCAACTTGTGTTGCCCCAATCATGGAAAATATGCTCATTTTAATGAGCATAATTTGCATGATTGAGTGTTTTGAGTGTTGACTTTGATTATGAAACTATATTTGTTGATTTTGTCTTTCCCTTCAAGCGATGATTCAATGGAGAAGATATGAAATGATGAAAGCGATGAAACAATTGATAATGGTTGGAATGAAATAAATGTTTTTGTTTTTGTTTCAACTGTGATTTTGACCTTTGTTGATAATTGTGCACTTCTATCCCTTGGAGCAGTCCAGCCGTATGGCTTTCTTAGGGAATTGAGATGATAACAATTCAGTTTTTGCATGAGGTGAATCACTTTTCAAGGGCCTTATGGTAATTTATCCATCCTACCGGATTGCATGGATTGCTAGTCGCTGCAACCGCTAAGTATATAAGATAAGTTACTGTATACGAGGATCACTTGAGGCTAAGTGGAAGAAGGATATGTACATCTCTATCCCTTGGAGCAGTCCAGCCTTATGGCTTTCTTAGGGAGTTGTGATGAGAACACTTCTATTCTTTCAAGAGCCTGTTGAATTTGTTTTTGTCCAAAGGAATTGAGATATCTTTGGATTTTTTTTTTTTTTTGTTTGTGTTTTTGTTTTGTTTTTGTATGACAAAAAGATGCATGGAAATGTTTTTTGGTGTTTTATGTTTTATATGACAAAATATTCATGGCAATGTTTTTTTTTTTTTTTAATGGTTTTGTAAGACAAAATATGTATGGAAATATTTTTGTTTTTTGATGTTTTTGAAATGGAAAGAAAGCACAAGATGTTTTTTTTTTTTTGACCAAAGGAATTTGAGTACCTTTGGAGCATTTTGGATTGATTTGACCAAAGGATTTCTTTGGAGCTTTATTTTATTATTTGAAATGTTAATGTTTAATGTGATTGTTGGGGTAGGTGTGAGACCTTGAGTCCCCCCAAGTTGTTTGATTGATTGTTTGATGTTATTGATGGGGAAGGTGTGAGACCTTGAGCTCCCCCAAGTTGTTTTGTTATTGTTTATGCAAATGTGTAATGATTGATTGTTCAAATCATTTTTTTTTTTGTATACATGTTATGAAATAAATATGTTATGAATGAATGCAAATGAATGAAGGATGTTGCTTTATTAATCATTGTTCAAAGAGATTTTGAATCATTTGAATGAATTGTGTTGCTTTATTGATTGTTGTTCAAAGTGATTTTGAACCATTTGAATGAATGGTATTTTTATTGATTATTGTTTCAAAGAGATTTTGAACCATTTGAATGAATGGTGTTGCTTTATTGATTGTTGTTCAAAGAGATTTTGAACCATTTGAATGAATGGTGTTGCTTTATTGATCATTGTTCAAAGAGTTTTTGAACCATTTGAATGAATGGTGTTGCTTTATTGATTATTGTTCAAAGATGTTTTTTTTTATTTGTTTTTTTTTTAAATTTTGACTTTGAATGTTGTGTTTTTTATTGATCGTTGTTCAAAGAGGTTTTGAACCATTTGAATGTAATGGTGTTTCTTTATTGATTGTTGTTCAAAGATATTTTGAACCATTTGAATGCATGGTGTTGCTTTATTGATCGTTGTTCAAAGAGATTTTGAACCATTTGAATGAATAGTATTTTTATTGATCATTTTTTTTAAAGAGGTTTTTGAACCATTAATTAGCAAACTTTACCTTTATTGCTTAATCAAGGGCACCAATATGATACTACTAGTATGACCACATGGATGAAATGGATTATGATATTTATGACTATGCGATGGTGGTATGGAATGGAGGTTTGCTTATGACTTTATTGTTCTTAGGGATAAAGGATCTAGAGTTGTTTTGCAAAGACTCAAACATCCTAGTGTGTCTAACAAAATCACTAAAACTGCCTAATTCTTCTAGGACCAAATGTGTGTGTAGTGAATTAATTTACCGAATCAAGAGCATGGTCATGACCCAAGACAATCAAGAACCAATGTGTGTGCAATTGAGTTCATTAACTCATCTTGAGTAAATTGGGTAAACCTATTTTGGATAAAATCCGAGAAGCTAGCTTGTCCGTATGTGCGGTCAGAGGTCTCTTTAAAAGAGACGTGTCGCCTCGCATGAGCGTACTCCACTACCAGTCAAGCGTCTATAGCCCCGGTGGAGGCTAACTCCATAGTCCATGATTTTTGTTTTTGATTTCTTGAATTTTGGGGATGACTACTTAACCGTCTGACTGGAAATGTAGTACGATCCTTACAACCCAATTAATCAGTGGTGTGTGATGTAAAGGAATTAGAGCTTTGGGGAATCGGATTCTCAACCTAAGTGTGATGAGAATTGTACCCTATCCTTGCTACTCTATTTTTTTGAATTTGAAGCAACTGTGATAGTAGTGAAAACCACTGTTGTCATGGACTATGTTGCATAATAGGACAAGCAAGGATGACCCTTTTCACCTCAAGGTTCCTACCAAGTATGGTGTTATCCCTATTTGACACAAGATGTTTTTAAGATGTGAAATTGTGTTTGGTTCTGAATGTTTTTGAGATCAATTCCTAATACTCAAGATTTGCTTAGTGTATATATGTGCAATGGTCCTAAAAGAATTCAACATATTTTTTCGAGGTTGCTTAAAACACTAGGAGTGGCTGAGTGATTGAAAACACCTAGGATTTGGCTTAGGAAGCAATGTATTATTATGACTGATGGTTTTGGTGATGTTTGATGTGAGGTGCCCCTGATTAAGGCAACAAGACATAGTGCACTATCAATTATTATTTACTTTAATGAATACGAATGGTATGAATGTGCAAATTCTATGAAAGTTGGAATGTGTGAATGCAATGGAATATGGATTGTGAAAGTGATTTATTAAAAATGCAATGTGTATGAAAATGTTTTTGTGTTTTATATTTATTATTGTTTTTTTTATTTTTTTATTTTTTGATGTTTTTGAGATGAAATATGACCAAAGGGGTTTGGTTCCTTTGGAGATTTTGAATTTCATGTGACCAAAGGAGTGTTGGTTCTCTTGGAGCCTTTTGAATGAAAATTGACCAAAGGAGTGCCTCCCTTGGAGCATTTTGAAATGAGATTTGACCAAAGGGGTTAGGTTCCTTTGGGGCCTTTTGAATTGATTTGACCAAAGGGGTGCCCCATTTGGAGTTTTTTTTTGATTGATTTGACCAAAGGGGTGTCCCCTTTGGAGTATTTTGAATTTATTTGACCAAAGGGGTGTGTCCCCTTTGGAGCATTTTGAATTGATTTGACCAAAGGGTTTTGTCTCCTTTGGAGCATTTTTATTTGAATTGACCAAAGGGATTTGGTTCCTTTGGAGCCTTTTGATTTGATTTGACCAAAGGGGTGTCCCCTTTGGAGCCTTTTGAATTGAATTGACCAAATGGGTTATGTTCCTTTGGAGCTTTTGAATTGATTTGACCAAAGGGGTGTCCCATTTGGAGCATTTTTTATTGATTTGACCAAAGGGGTGTCCCCTTTGGAGCCTTTTGATTTGAATTGACCAAAGGGGTTTTGTTCCTTTGGAGCCTTTTGATTTGATTTGACCAAAGGGGTGTCCCTTTGGAGCATTTTTATTTGATTTGACCAAAGGGGTGTCCCCATTTGGAGTGTTTTATATTGGAGCATTTTGATTGATTTGACCAAAGGGGTGTCCCATTTGGAGCATTTTGATTTGAATTGACCAAAGGGGTTTGGTTCCTTTGGAGTATTTTGAATATGATTTGACCAAAGGGGTTTGTCCCCTTTGGAGTCTTTTTGATTGATTTGACCAAAGGGGTTTGTTCCTTTGGAGCATTTTGATTTGATTTGACCAAAGGGGTTTGGTTCCTTTGGAGCATTTTGATTTGATTTGACCAAAGGGGTTTGTCTCCCTTTGGAGCCTTTTGATTTGAATTGACCAAAGAGGTTTGTTCCTTTGGAGCATTTTGATTTGATTTGACCAAAGGGTTTTGTTGCCTTGGAGCATTTTGATTTGAATTTGACCAAAGGGGTTAGGTTCCTTTGGAGCCTTTTGATTTGAATTGACCAAAGGGGTTTTGTTCCTTTGGAGCCTTTTGATTTGATTTGTTTTTTTTTGAATTTTGATATGCATGTGGAAGGTGATTGAGGTGAAATGAGGTGGCGAATGTGTATTTATTTAAAATGTGATGCAAATGAAAAGAATAAACACACAATCAATTAAGCAAACAAATGTTTTCTAAGTTTTTTCAAATTTTGTTTTCGATGTTTGATTTTTTTATTGTTTTTGGATTTTTGAAGTTTTTGATTTTTTCGTAATTTTGAGGTTTTGTGATTTTTTTGTTTTGAGTTTCAGTGTGTTTTGATGTTGTTGGAATTTTGAAGAAGTTTTTTTTTTTTTGGATAAGAATAAAGGAGCTCGATTAAGATGGTGATTAAGAACACTAGTGTCAAGCATGATTTCTCAAAAGAGTCTAGGGTACACCGCTTAAATCCCAGTGGGGGGTTCGCCTAGCTCTTCCACTCTGATTCAACAATCGTTCCAATAGTGGGAGATAACTTGTACACAAGTGACCTATACCAACTCAAGAGAGTGCCCTATTCTATCTAAGACATCTAGGGGGCAAGCCGGTAGAAGGAGATGAATTCCAATGTCATCGGTCTGAATTGGAGGTTGGTGATTAAATCCAACCTACCAATGTTATTGTGAAACGTGCAAGTGTGTGAAGGTTTTGTTTTCTATTGTGTGATGCAAAGTAGTATGCAATTCCATTTATTGCCTATGAATGTGAAAATAAAAACATACAAGGGCAAACAATATTTACACAAGTAAGCAAAAATGTTGTGCAAAATTGAATTTTTTTTTTTTTTTAAGTTTGTGATTTTTTTTGTTTTAATTTTTGTTAAGTGTGATTGATTTGTTTGAACAATTTTGTTTTATTGACAAGATAAAAACTGAAAAGGAAAATAAGTTGATTTTTTTTTTTGTATAATGCAAAATGAACGCTAAAGATGCAAAGTGTCGTGCAAACGAATATGATGCCTAAAATATTTTCAAGATGAAAAATGCAATATAGTTGAAGTTGTGGATTTTTTTTTTTGGTTGTTTAAAATATTTTTCTATTGCATTTTTTTTTTTGATTTTATAAAAAAAAAAAATTTATTATTATTTTTTTATTTTTTTGTTTTTTTTCAAATGTTTATAATAATTTATTTATTTATTTATTTTTAAAGTTTAAAATTTTTATTTTTTAATGTTTTATTTTTATTTTTTTATTTTTATTAATAATTAAAAAAAAATTGTGGTGTAGTTAACTACACAGTGCAGTTCTGCATTGTTAACTATGCAGTTAACTACACAATTTGTGCAATACTACACAGTTAACTATGTAGTTAATCTGTGCAGTTAATTATGCAGTTGACTACACAGAATGTGTAGTTAACTATGCACAGTCTAGGCAGTTATTGTGCAGTACTACACAGTTAACTATGTAGTTAACTACACAATCTGTGTAGCTAACTGTACAGTTAACTGAGCAGTTAACTGTACAAACTATGTAGTTAAATGTGCAGTTAGTGCAGTTAACTACACAATGCAGTTTTGCATAGTCAACTATGTAGTTAACTGCATAGTTGATTGTGCAGAACTGTGCAGTTAATGTGCATTTATTTTTAAAAAATTAAATAAATGAAAATAAAGATTTTTTTTTAATTGTATAATGAAATTAAAATAGATAGAAGTTTTAAAAACACAATACAATATTTTTTTTTAAATAATAAAAAAAAAATTAAAGGATTTTTTTTTCTAGAAACTAAAGAACACTTATCTGGATTTCCTGCTCTTGAGGAGGTTTCTATTATGAAATTCAGACCTTTTATTGCTCCTTATGAAGATGCATTATGGATTGGTAAACCCTGCAATTACACAAAGAGATACAAAGTTAATATTCTAAATAAAAAAAATAAGAGGGAAAAGGGGTAAGAAGACCGTGATCGCCAATTTGTATACATAAAAACACAACACCATTGCAATAAAAATGACACAATTTATTAAATTCAGGAAAATCCCTTTTGATACACTTTGACCCTTTTAGGGTGCATTTTACAAAGAGATGTGCCAAAGGGGAATCCCTTTTATAGATCAAGGATGGTGTCTTCATCTCTTCATGCTACAACAATGTGGAAGGTGGGTTTGTCGTGACCACCATGATGAGCTTTGAGCTTGTTGAATCTAGAACCTGTAATCTGCACACATGTAAATAGACAAGGGTTTAGTAGCACCTGTCACAATGATAATGATAAATGTAAATAAAAATGACTAATGTAAATGAATATGGATAGAAGAAAACAAACAATGAGTATGGCTTACACAACACAATTCGGGCAGCATAACATTAGCATTTTCTCCTCTTCTTCCTTTTTTTGGATATGTGATGGTGCCTTTATAGGCCTTTGAGGGTTTTGGAGGGAAGGATAGGTGGCAATCCAGAACTTCCAAGTGGCAAGGACTAGGTAGCCACCTATCCTAGATAGTTGCAGTGAGTCACTAGAAGTGTCTCACTTAACTAGGGAGATGTGGCAAGTGGGTAGGTGCAAGTGGAGTGATGTGTGGAGTGAGGTGTGAGATGTGGCAAGTGGGTAAGTGCAAGTGGAGTGAAGTGTGGAGTGAGGTGTGAGATGTGGCAAGTGGGTAGGTGCAAGTGGAGTGAAATGTGGAGTGAGGTGTGAGTGGAGTGAAATGTGGAGGGTTGCCCCATGTGAAGGGACAAAGGGGACAAGGGTGTATGAGAGGTGGCAAAGGAGTGATGGTGATGTGGCCAGGACACATGTCAAGTGAGGAGAGAGGGTATCCTAGGAGGATATTTTCCAGATTTAATAAAATCTAGAAAATATAATTATGTGCAGGATTTTATGCCTAAGTCAAAACTTAGGCACATAATGTTATGTAGAACTGAAATGTGCAATGTGGATGAATAATGTGCAGGAATTATATGCCTAAGTTTAGATTTAGGCATATATTATTATGCAGAATTGTGATGTGTAATGCCAATGAATAACGTGCAAGGATTATATGCCTAAGTTTAGACCTAGACATATATTATTATGCAAAATTGTGATGTGTAATGCAAGTGCCTAGATTTTAGTGTCTACAATATGAACCATTAAATTTAATGTCTGAAAGGATCGAGAGATATTAGCAAGGAAAATATTAACATTATTTACATCATATTTATTTTTGTTTCTAGAAGAAACCATATCTATCCTTAAATACTTGAATCTTGTAACACAATCCTTAATGTTATCAAAATAAACTAGCTTAATAAAAGAAATCTTTAATTCCAAGCAACTTACTTTAGTAGTATTAACCTTTCCAAAAGTTCATGTAGTTTTAACAATACATTTATAAGGCCACTCTCCTATTTGATGTGACTCTAGTTCAATGAACAAGGAAAAGAAACCTAGAGCATATTTTCCTTTTTGATGTTGAATTTTATCATCAAGAACAACTACTTTATCATCCTAAAAGATGCACCATAGGTTCTTTTACTTAATAGTAGGCCAATCATCTAGGTTGACGAAACACCATAGTTGCACCCATTAAAGTGAGTAACTAGGAATTTGTGTTCAATATTATACAATCTAACCCCTAAAAAAATATGTGATTTAAAAACAAAAGTCCCAAAATGATTTTGTATGCAAAAGTTATGGCCTCCAATTTTTTTTCCCTAATGGACCCAAAAAAATAAAAATTTGAAAATCCAAAATTTAGAAAAGAAGGACCAACTATCTACTACCACTTGGTGATCCATGATTCACTAGTGCTATCCAATCATTTTTTTCCAACTCAACCCTCCTCCACCAATTGAATTAATCCTAGTGCACTAATAAAAACACCATGCATGAACACATAATTTTTTCTTCCCAAGATGTCTCTACTTGCCAACCTATCATTATGGACAATGGTGACTAAAAGGTAGGTTCTATAAAAGCCACATGTTTCTCTTAGCATTGGAGAAAATGAAGCTCTATATGAAATGCAGAACATGTCATCTCTAATCCATGGACAAATCCACCATGCCACCGAAATGTTGATTGAGGAAAAGAGGGGTTTTAAAGTCTTATTTTCCACTAGAAATACTACTAACCACATTGTTTATTTGCAGTAAAAACACCCATTATGAATTAAACCTAGGCATATCCCACATAGCCTCCTCGAAGAGTGTTCTATTGCTTGTAATCGCCTATCTATATTTTACATTAATGTGTTTTATCCCTCCATAAATAGCACCACTACCTACTTGGCTTTGCTTTGCTTCCAAGCCAAGTCTAGCACATAGGAACTATGTTGATTTTGAATTAAAAAAACATGTGTTGCTCTTATTTTTGAAGAAACAACAAAAGTAATGAATCTTTGGCAACTAGGAATGGAAAACATAAAAATGGATCTTAGAAAAGGATAAATAAAAAAACTTCATTACCCATAGATAAATGGATGAGGGTACGGAGAAATAATTATATTATTTTCTTATTTTTCTAAAAATTCAAAAGACATATTGGAGGGTCTAAAGAATGATTATGCATGACTAAGTGAGGAAGCTCCATACTTTATTTGATAACATTTTATAATTCACACTATTTTTTAAAATTGAACAAACGTAGTCCATTCACTCAAATCCTCTATAAAACATATAAAGAGATGAAATAAAGGAAAAGAGATACAAATATTTGAGGGGTTCCCATAGGAACCATAAATATTCACTATTATCTATATATAAAAATACACAACACTCCAATGATGAAAATGACAATGTGATGGTGGTATTTATAGCAATAACCAAACCCTAATTTCATCTACCTAAGTCAATATCACTAGAGGTATTTAGGTTTATTAAATTATATAAATAAGTTTTAACCATGGCCTATATGTATCACATAATAAAATAGTACAAAAAAATTAATACATTCTAAAATTAAATATCATTAGGCCTATCCAATACACCATGCAATATTTTTTTTGGTATTAATATTAAAAGATGGTTTTGAAAGGAGTTCCACAACCTTATACAACAAGAAATCTCGAAGGCCAATTAAAGCACAAGACTACCTCCATAAGGGAGGCCCATCCAAAAGCACAGTAGGGTATTACAAACTAAGGCAAACACCCCTTTGGGAATGGGAACTAAGGGAGTTCACATCATCCCCATGAAGGCAAGCCAGGGAGAAAAACCCAAACAAAACAACCCTAAAGAATAGTAGGAAAATGCGGGTAGGACAATGCAGGGGCAAGAAACTACCAACCCAAATTAATACATCATTTGAAATTTGAAATTCACAACAGGTTGCAATGTTTGAGAAACTTGGGCATAAGAAGGGGTGACATCACCAAGGGTTTGGAATGGACAATCAAAAAATATAGGAATGTACTGAGGGGATAGCATAATAAAGGCCAGTACACACTATAAAGTGCTTAAATCTATGGGTACGAACCATATCACCCAGATATCTAAAATAAACCAAAATCTAACAAGAGTTAAGGAGCTTCCTCCCTGATGCAAAGTACAACATCATTGGAAAAATCCCATTTCTAGATAGATAAGCCTTGAGAATTAACTCCCAAATTTTCTAAGAGATTAGCCACTGAATTTCCTTCTCTAAAAATGTGGGAGAACTCCATGCTAGAAAAGGAAATAGCAATACATGTTACTCCATCAATTATATTATCTATTTTCCATACCAGATGAGAAACTCCATGAAGCATGTTGATGATGGATATAGAATCCCCTTCAATAATTGTATTTTTGATGCCAAGGTTCTTAAGCTACTCCAATAAAATGAAAGTTGCTCTATATTCAGCCATCATGGAAGATTGGACTCCAAGGCAGTCTGCATAATCCAGAATAAGATCACAATTGTTGTCCCTTATTGCACCACCCACACTAGATAAGTTATGGTTGCCTTTAGAGGTATTGTAAAAGTTTAGTTTGAAACACCCAATGGGTGGCAGAGGCCAATGGATCTCCCTCATTAGGTTAGGATAAGGAGGGGGTGGGCTAATGACACAAAACCAAGTTTTTCTTCTAAAAACTACTCGCTTAGGGAGAGCACCAGAATTAATTTTGAAGGATTCAATTTTCTAAGAGCCAAAGACACATTTTTTGTCACCTTCCATAGAATATTGAGGCTGATTTGGATGATATTATTTTCTACTTCTTTGAATGCCCTTGAGTTCCTTTCCTTCCACACTCCCTAGAAGGAGTGTGGGAGGAGAAATTTCCAAAAAAATTTAATCCAATAAGAAAGAAATGGTGAGTTCCATTGGATGACATAGTCCATTAAGGAATTAGGAAACACCCAAGCAACGTCCAACCAAGAGAGAATGGAAGCCAAAATATTCTACGCACTATGATAGCTGAGAAAAGATGATCCATCGATTCCCAATCATTCTTGCATAAATAACACCTATTAACCAGGAACATCCCCCTCTTGATAAGATTATCGATCGAGAGGACTTTTTTACACATCGAACAAATAGAAAATATTAATCTTCAGTGTTAGATTTTTTAACCAAATTTGATTTTTAGGAAAAAAGTCTTTCTCCTCTGAGCTAAGAGCAATGTAGGAAGATTTAACTGAATAAGACCCCTCCAGGTCCCCCATACACACCAATATATCATCTATTAAAACATTACGTACCATAATAAGCCTTAGATACACCAATAAAGCATACCATAATCTTACATCTGCTCAGCTACTAGCTCTAGAAGGGAGGAAGACCAAAATATACAACCATCTTTGAAAGTAATAAATTTTACCACCTTTTCAAGACTGTGGGTTCTAGAATGAGCAACAAGGGAGGCAAACCATGGATCATCCCCTAAGGGACTTTCCCTGGTCTAAATTTCATCCCAAAAATTATTCATCTCACCACTTCTAATAATCCAACTGCAACAAGACTTGAGGAAGCTGCAATATTTTATGAGGCTGTTCCAGAAGGCTAAACCTCCATTGGGAAGGAAATATTCTAAAAAAGAATCAAATTTATATTTAGCCTTAAGGATATTACACAAAATAGTGTTAGAATTTATAGCAACTTTCCACCCAAGTTTTTCCACAAGAGGTTTTTTCATCACGACCGCATTTTTGAGATTGAGACCCCCTTGCCTCTTCCTTTTACAAATTTGCTCCCATGAGACAAGGTGGAATTTTCCTTTCAACTCAGGGCCCACCCATAGGAAGGATTTGCAGATGCTATCCAGTTTGGTGGCCACCTTATAGGTTAAATGAAATAGAGATAAAAAATAGATGGGGATGCTCTGCAAGGTGCTTTGGACCAGCACCACCTTCCTCGCTTGACTAAGTAACGCCAATTTCCAAGAGACTAATTTGCGTTGGACTCTTTCAATAAACAGGATCCAAAACTCATCCTTATGCAACCAACAAAAATGGGAAGCCCTTGGTAAGTGGTCAAGAGTGAAGAAATGCAAAATTTGGAGTATTAACAAAATAAATGAAGCTTTTTTCAAAATTTATCTGCTACTCATAAGCCTTCTTGTAGCTTACCAAGATGTACTTCACATCCCTTGCATGGAACACCAATGCCTCACAATATATGAGGGTATCATCAACAAACTACTGGTGAGAGATCGATGGGCAGGGGAGATCTGGCCTTAGACCAAAATCAAAGCGCCAATGGGAAATTGAATGACCAAGCACCTCCACCATGAGAATGAAAAGGAATGGGGATAGAGGGTCACCCTGGCATAGACCATGACATGACTGAATGAATCTTGCTTGAAATCCATTAACTAGGATAGATAAGTAGGCAAAAGAAATACAAGCCTCTATGAGCCCCACCGATATTTCACTAAAACCAAATTTCCTCATGATGCAAAATAAAAATTTCCATCAGACCTTGTCATAAGCCTTGATTACATCCAACTTGAGGAAGAATGTTGCTCGCCCACTCTTTTTAACTTAGTGAAGGAGTTTGTGTACCACAATCACCCTATCTAAAATTTGTCTACCAGGGACAAAGGCACATATCATAACAACAATAATATCAAAGCAGTAAAAAATACAGATATCATCACATACATGAGAGACGTGATTTAACATGGTTCACCCAAAGTGAACTACTCCACAGAGAAAATATTCCTTATAAATTTTTCTCAATAAATCTTTGGGAATCAAATCCCTATTATAATGTTTATGGACCTCTGTCCAAAGGAGACACCAATCCCATTATATTCTAGTTTGTGGATCTCTCTCCATAGGATACCTCTATCTCAACTACTTTTGTTTGTGGATCTCTCTCCATAGGAGAACTCTATCCCCTCTAATATAGTTTGTGGATGTATGTCCATAGGAGAACTCTATCCCCTCTGCTCTACTCACAAATATGATCTAATCTACTCACAAAATTAATTCAATATGCTCACAAGTCTACCTCTAATCTGCTCACAAGTCTGCATCTAACCTACTCACAAGTCTACCTCTATCCTACTCACAAGTCTGCCTTAAACCTCCTAAAAAATATTTCTCTAACCTGCTCACAAGTGTAGCTCAAATCTACTCAAAATTCTACCTCTAACCTGCTCATAATTTTTTCTCAATTATGCTCAAGTACATACTCATAAATACTTGTAACACATGGTCAAAATATTTCACAAATATTTAAAAACTTATCTTCAACCCTAGCACAAGTAGTTCACTATATCTAGCACAAATATCTCAAACTTCTTTCAACAATAGAAGCACAATTTGTTCTCAAACTCTATCCCAAATGTATCCAAAACATTCAACAATGAATCACAAATCCTAACTCAAATATTTCCAACAATGCTTATCAAACAATCCTTTTCTCTCCAAAGCATTCACTTCAACAAAACACTTTAAACAAAGAATGATGTTCCCATACCTCTTAATTTTCCCTTATGGAAATATGTCTTCAAAACCTGTCTCACAAAAATATATCTTTTGCAACTTCAAAATATTAGCACAACACCTTTTCATATATTGGGAAACCTTTCTCAACAAGTGTGCATAGTTAAATTCCAAACCAACTCTCTTGGTTTCTCAAACTAGAGCATTAAATAATAAAACCAAGCCCTTCAAAATGAAGCAAAAATACAATAAATAAAAGTAATTCATACACCTTTTAACTCCCTCTTAATTTCAAAAACATTCATAAAATAATTATCAAAAGTCCTTATTACTCCACAAAATCACTTTTCATAAAAAATACATTTTCATAATATTTTTCTCCAAAATAAATTGCAAGAAATAATTAAAAATTATTTCCCCTTATACCTCCCTAAGTCAATTGCTCAAATAATCAAACACACCTCATGCACCTAACCTTCAACCTTAGGCAATTAAAATTTTAATCAATGATTATCAAAAATGTTGTGAGGAGATTCAAACATAGCACCTACCACCTTCCAGTGCGCTAGTGCCCTTTGGTCCACTGCTAGGCCAACTGCCCATACAAGGACAAAAAAGCATGATGTACACTTTGACCTTTGCTCAACTTCCTTGCCAACAAAACTGATGAACAAAACTATCACCACATGGATTTGAACACAGAACCTGTTATCTGCATTGGACCTTAACACTACCCAGTCTATCACTAGGCCAAACGCCTATTCAGGTATAATATTGAATGATCTTATATTAAAATCATCAATGCCTTCCCTTAGATAAATTATATCTTTTTCTTCTCACGAAGTGCATGCAGGATAAATTGCATTAACTAGTTTTTTTGCACATCGAACACACACCATAGGGCATAAAAAATTATCCATATTAATATGGATTACCACCATGCTAAGGAAATCGGTGGTGCTTGGAAGTATTTTAAGAAAAACATTTGCATATTGGCACCAAACTCACTTTGGGTTATATAAAAATTGTAATATAAATATTATAATTTTTTTATGATGCATCCTTAGGCTTTAACTTTTTAACTTTAATATTATAATATTAAAATATTATAATATTATTTCCTTTTTGAGCCTAGAAAATTTCTTCCATTTGGATTTTTAGACTAGGGCCTTCAAAATTTTAACCAAACACATGGAGCTTTGTCCCAAACCTCTTGGGCTTAAAATATAAATATTTTAACCCCCTTTTTATCAATTTCCTTGCACTAAGATGAAATTTGCCTTGCATCTAACACTTGACATCAATGACAACATAATTACTCAAAATTTCCAACAATCTCCCCCTTTGTCATTGATGGCAACCCTTTCTAACAAATTCTTTCTTTTTTTTTACCACTAGATTCAAAATCTGCTCTCCCTAGGAAACTACTCCCCCTGATTGAATGCTATCCTCCTTACTCAAATCTCTCCCCCTTTGATATCAATGACAAAGGGAATCATTTTGGGCTAAATACAAGATTATTAGCTCAACCCCCTCCCCACCACGTCTCCTTGAGGTGATTAATTTTGGGGTGGGAGTAAGACTACTCCCAATTTCCTTATAAGATACTCAAAAGTTTCCTTTGGAAGTGGCTTAGTGAAAATGTCAGCAATTTATTCCTGTGTAGTAACATATTCCAATTTGACTTTCTTATATATCACCTATTCTCTCAAAAAATGATATTTGATTGGAATGTGCTTGGTCCTTGAGTGCATCATTGGATTCTTTGAAATGTTTATGACACTTGTATTATCACATAGTATGGATATGGGATGATCATGCTTAATCATAAAGTAGTTTAAAGTTTACTCCATCCATAAAACCTATGTATAGAAAGCAACTGCTACAATATACTCTACTTCTACTATGGATAAGGATACTAATGCATATTTCTTGCTTAGCCAAGAGACTAAAAAATATCCAAGAAATAACGCTCCTCTACTTGTGCTTTTCTATAATCAATATTGTCTACCCAATATGCATCTATATATGCTATGAGAGTGAAATTGTCACTTTTGGGATACCAGAGTCAAATATCCATAGTCCCTTTTAAATACCTGAGAATCCTCTTTACTACCAGTAAATGTGTTTCCTTTGGTGCTGCTTGAAATCTTACCACCAATCCCGCTGCCTACATTATATTTGGTCTTGTAGTTGTGACATATAGTCAGCTACCAATCATAAATCTATATAATATTTGATTTGCCTAATCATCTTTACTTAAATTTCATCCTATAACCATGGGAGTACTTACCGGTTTGCAGTATTCTAGCTTGAATTTCTTCAACATCTCTTTTTATATACTTGGTTTGTGAGATAAATACACCCTTATTTGAATGTGAAATTTGTAATCCAAGAAATAAGGACAATTCACCAAGTATTGATATTTCAAATTCATTTTGCATACTTTTTGCAAATTTTTGATACATCTTATCATTATTACCTCCAAAAATGATATATACACATAAACAACTATGATAAATAAATCATTTACTTCATTTTTGATGTATAAATTACCATCAACAATTCCTTTTTTGAACCCCTGTTCTTGAAGATACTTATCAAAACTTGAATACTAAGCTCTAGGAGCTTGCTTAGTCCATAAATAGCATTTTTTAATCTTCATACATAATCTGGCTGATCTGTTAGGCTAAACCCCTTAGGTTGCTCAATGTAGACTTCTTCCAAGACACCATTGGGAGAAGTTGATTTTACATCCATTTGATATACTTTGAAGTTTTTAAAACTTGATAAAGATAAAAACATCCTTATGGCCTCAATTCATGCAACAAGAGCAAATGTTTCATCAAAATTAATCCCTTCAACCTGTGCATACCCTTTCGATACCAATCTTGATTTATTTCTAACTACCTAACCATATTCATTTAAATTTTTTCTAAAAACCCATTTAGTGCCAATTACATTCTTATATTTTGGTCATGGGACAAGTTTTCGAATCTCAAGTTTTTCTATTTGATCTTATTCTTCATCCATTGCCTTGACCCAAAACTTATCTTCTCTTGTCTTATTGAAATCCTTGGGCACAATTTTAGACAACAAAGAAATATTTGCATGTTCACTTGTTCCTATTATATTCCTCCTCATTTGCCTTTCATCTGGATTTCCAATAATCATATATTTTGGATAATTTTTTTGCACATACCTGGATGAATTCTTAGGTGGTGTTCTTTGTGTTTCATATTCTTCTGATTCTTCACCTATTTTTTCTTGGTAACTTTCTTCTTCTTGATAAATAATTTCTTGAGCTGGTTCTTTTGACCCTGTCTATTCATCAACTGTCATATTTATACTTTCCATAATTTTATGTGTCCTCTTATTATAGAACCTATAGGCTTTGCTCTTAGCCAAATAGCCAAGGAAAATACCCTCATCACATACTGAATCAAACTTACCCAAATTTTTCTCTTCCCATATTATGTAGCATTTGCTTCCAAAATGTTTGAAATATTTTAAAGTAGCTGGTCTCCCTTTCTAGAGCTCATCTGGGATTTTGTGATGATTTACTCTTACTTGATCTTTATTGATGATGTAAACTATTGTATGAACAACCTCTCTCCAAAAACCATCTGAAATCTTAGACTCATTTAACATAGCTCTAGCCATATTCTCAACAGCCCTATTTTTCCTTTCAACTACTTTATTTTATTGTGGAGTTCTTGCGGCCAAATATTCTCTTTTGATCCCATGTTGTTCACAAAAATCCATGAATTCACCTGAAGTAAATTCTCCTCCTATATCAGATATTAAATACATAATCCTTCTACCTATTTCATTTTCTACTAATTATTTGAATACCTTGAACTTATCAAAGGCTTCTGAATTTTCATTTAAGGAAGCTACCCAAGTCATTCTGGATAAATCATCTATAAATAACATGAAGCAACTTTAACTTTGTAGACTCTTTGTCCTTGTAGGACCACATATGTCAGTATGAACTAGTTTCAATGGTTCATATGACGTAAATTCTTTTGAATCGAAACTTTTTCTTGTTTGCTTTTCATGCTGACATTGTGTACAAATTGTATTTTTTGGCCTTTTTATCTTGGGTAAATCTCTGACTGCCTGCTTGTTGCTTATTTTCACTATGTTTTCAAAGTTCAAATGACCCATTCTTCTATGCCATAACCAACTCTCATATTTTTGTGATAAGAAACACTTTTATCCCTTAATATCACTTAGCATGTAGAGATTATTCGTAGTTCTACTAGCATCTGCAATGAGCTTTCATATTTTAGATTTTTTGATCTCACATCTATTTGGATAAAAATTGATTGTGTGCCCCTAATCACAAAGTTGGCTTACACTTTGTAAATTATGACTCAATCCCTTGAAATACAATACATTCTTTGTATTTGTTTTTCCATTATATAAACTCAAAGTTTCTTTCCCACAGATTTTTTATGAACCATTATCACCAAATTTAACTAATCCTCCATTGATTTATTTAAGTACAAGAAGTTTACTATTATCCCCTGTCATATGAATTGAACACCCACTATCAAGAAACCACTATTTTCTCTTATCTTGTACATGAAGAGTTGTTTGTACCTGAAAGCACGAGATTCCGGAAGTAAAAGGAAAACTATAACTATGCAATATAAGACGAAATGTAACGCTTTAATCCTATGCACAAAAACAAGGAAAAGAGATAAATTGGAAATGAAAGCACGGATGTAAGGAAATCACAGCCCTCTTTATTCAAATTTCTTTTCCTCGGTTACATATACGTCTCCTCCCCTTTTAGGGGCTAGGAGCGTTAAATTGGTCTTTGTTACAATTTGTGATTTTAGTCTTCCTCCTTCCGCATGCCCACGTTTGGAATGGGCGGGCCAAATGTTGCCGCCGCTTGCGTTGGTAAGGTAGACTCCTCGCCGCTCCTCTAATGCTGCAACTCTGCACTCAAAGAAACAAACAAGAAAGTCAGTAGCACTTGTGTATGAAGCATAAAAGATGAATCTAACGATGGTTGAAATGAATCTAAATGAAATGAAAGACTTGACAAAAGCATAAACATGAAACTAAAAGAAATACCACGATTATGAAAGCACAAATCGCCGCAAGTGAACTAGCAAAGACTTCGTCGCTCAAAATGCTCCTTCTCTCGTATATCCTTTTTGGGTGAGAAAACTCACCGCTTTTATAGACCCAAGGGGTCTTTTTGATTTAACATGCAAAAGTGTTTCTTTGCATGAATGCTTTTGTTTGTGAAGAGAAGACTTCTTCTTGATCAAGGGCTTCTTAACTTCCTCTGTGCATGTCTTTGCATGTTTTAGAAAAACTCATTTGCACGCCCATGCAATGAAGGGATAGCTAAGTGGCAAATCTGAGTTGTCTTAACAGAACTCACTCGCACTCCTATGCCATGCAGAAAAAGCTAAGTGGCAGATGTGTGTTGTTAAAAGAACTCACTCGCACTCCTATGTCATGCAGGGAAAGCTAAGTGACAGATGTGTGTTGTTATATGCCGAGATTTGACTTTTTTGCAAGTCAAACTCTACAATCGTCCCACCCCGAAGCGAGCGCCGGTAATCGTCCCTGGGTGACACGAGTATCAGTTAGCACTCGTCCCTAGGAAAGACGAGTATCTATCGACCCAGCACTCGTCCCTAAGAGAGACGAGTGCCAGTCAGCACTCGTCCCTAAGAAAGACGAGTAAAATTCTCACTCGTCCCTGGGTGGGACGAATAAGAAATAAGGTGTCCAAAAGGTGCCAAATTGGTTTCTGACTTGCAAAACTGTCGTGTGAGTGGTTAGAACCACTGTTTAACCTCCGAGGGCTGCCCTGGGGGTTGTGTGTGTTGGTGCGATCAGTGCTTGTCGTCACATAATCGGATTGGTGCTGTTTTGGTGTCTACAGATGCCCCTTTTTGGGAAGCGTTATGCAAGGCGCAGCGCTGAGCAAAAATATAACCAAAGCACTAATGATTAGGGTTTCTCAATAACCTAACCAACTCTTGATGCCCCAAGTATGGAAAGGGCACGCATTCTTGAATCCTTGCTTCTGACGAGCTAAGGAACTTAAGTCAAGCATTAACCTGGTTCGGTGAGGTATTACTTGAACTTAGACATTGATCAGTCATGAATAGGCAAAGGGCGCAACCTTTTGTTGTGGGAACCTTGAGTTCATGATTCACGAATGCCAAGTATATGATTAGTTTGTGATGATTGCTTGTTTGCTGCCCCAAGCAGGGGCGCGATTGTCTTTTGCAATGATCCTTTGAATGCGTGTCTTTTCCAAGACTAGGGTATAATGTTGTTGATTGGCAACTAAGTGTGACTACCCCCTCAAGCGACGAATCGATGAGGGAATGACTGACATGAGAAAAGCGACGAGTCGCTTGACCCAAGATGACGTGTGCAAGGGTGCCTTTAGATGGTTTACCGCTAAGCATGCTCGAGCAGTTCCCCGACTGTTTTGACCTATTTTTGATTTTGTTGGCATTTGTCATGTTTATGTTTGGTTTTGTTGTGTTTTTTTTTTTTCTTTTAATCGTCCCGGGGTGAGACGAGTGACAGGATTGTACTCGTCCCGGGGTGAGACGAGTGGCAGGATTGTACTCGTCCCGGGGTAAGACGAGTGCATCTCCGAAGGTACTCGTCCCGGGGTGGGACGAGCGCGCCGAAAAGCGCTCGTCCCGATAAAGGACGAGTACCAGCTGACAAAAACTATAAATATGCGAAAATGACGGATTTGGCTCATTTGCACTGTTCAGCGATTGCGATTTGGAGCTCTGGGAGGAGGAGGTAGATTTCTGACGCGAAGCGCTGCCGGATCATCCAACCACCATGAGTGCACAGACCGGGTCGTCGAGCGGCGGAGCCGAGGCGAGACCAGTAAGTGCACTATCTCTTCGATTGTCAATTTGAAAAATGCAAAGTTGTTTTTATGGTGTTTTTCTTGTGTTTAAACATGAAACCCTAATTAATTAAAGTAAAAGGTAAATGAATGACACCGAATGAAACATGGATGCAAACTTGATGGAAACTTAGATGGAAAACTATAGGATAAACCCAAAATGAAACTTAGAGTAACACTTTAGGGTAACCATGGTTAGAAAAATGTTTTTCTATGTGAATGGTAAAACTTAGGTCGAAACCATAGGTAAACCATGCCCATATTTTTGTGTTATGTTTATGAAATTAAAAAATGGAAAATGAATGAATTTGTTTTTCATTGAAATGGTAAACTTAGGTCGAAACCGTAGGTAAACCATGTCGATTTTTTTTTTTTTTTGATGAAATTAAAGATGAATTTTTTTTGGTTGAAATGGTAAACTTAGATAAAACCGTAGGTAAACCATGTCAAATTTTTGTCATTTTTGATGAAATGAAAGGTGAATTTTTTTTTTTTTGTTGAAATGGTGAACTTAGGTAAACCGTAGGTAAACCATGTCAAATTTGTTGTCGTTTTTAAATGAAAAATTGATGAATTGTTTTTGTTTTGAAATGGTAAACTTAGGTAAACCGTAGGTAAACCATGTCAAATTTTTATTGATTTTGATGAAATTAAAGATGCAAAATGGATGAATTTTTTGTTTTGAAATGGTAAACTTAGGAAAAACCGTAGGTAAACCATGGCAAATTTTTGGTGTTTTTGATGATGAAATGAAAAATTGATGATTTTTTTTTTTTTTTTGTTGTGGTTTTATGAAATTAAAGATGAATTTTTTTGTTTGAAATGGTAAACTTAGGTAAAACCGTAGGTAAACCATGTCAAATTTTTATTGATTTTGATGAAATTAAAGATGAAAATGGATGAATTTTTTGTTTTGAAATGGTAAACTTAGGTAAAACCGTAGGTAAACCATGTCAAATTTGTTGTCGTTTTAAATGAAAAATTGATGAATTGTTTTTGTTTTGAAATGGTAAACTTAGGTAAACCGTAGGTAAACCATGTCAAATTTTTATTGATTTTGATGAAATTAAAGATGCAAAATGGATGAATTTTTTGTTTTGAAATGGTAAACTTAGGAAAAACCGTAGGTAAACCATGGCAAATTTTTGGTGTTTTTGATGATGAAATGAAAAATTGATGATTTTTTTTTTTTTTGGATGTACATGTGAATGAAAAATAGTACGGTATAGTTATGCATTTTTGTACATGTAATGGTGATATGATGCATGTTTTTGATGTTTGTTGTTTTTTTTTTTTTTTTGTGATGTGCAGGTGGTGAAGAGTCGACATCGAGTACCGACCATTTTTTCTAATGCCCGCGAGGCGTTGACTGATGATGATTGGGAGTGGCTTGATGCCCTAGGGCTCAAGCATGTGGCTCGGTTGGATGCAGTTGTGGCAGATCGGGCGTACATTACCGCATTGATTGGCCTGTGGGATGCTCGTACGAACACCTTCCATCTTCCTACAGGGGAGATGACAGTCACCCTAGAGGACGTGTATCGGATTCTTCGGATTCCAATAGACGGGGTTCCCATTCGGACGACACCACGGAGCCAGAGGACGGCGGTACTGACGCGATACTTTGGACATGGAGGGGATGGGGATGGGATGACCTCGTTGGAGAGGGCAGAGCTGGATTGTCAGATTGGGGGGATACTGGTACGATGGTGGTACGCGAGGGGAGTGTTGGGAGTGAGGCATGCAATACTCATGAGCCTCATTTCCAACATGCTCTTGCCAGATTCTTCAGGAGCGAGGTTCCCATGGAACCTAGTGGAGGTAGTATGGCAGTTAGTGGATTTCCCGATGACAGAGCCGGTTATCATGAGGTGGGGCCAGACGCTTTTGGCGCAGTTATATGATGAGTTGTACGAGGTCCGCTGTCGGAGGCGAAAGGGGTTGGGGTGCAGTTTCTTGTTGCAGTGGTCGGGCATGGCAACGACATAGCCATAGAGCGACCACGAGGGTTGCCCTGGACTACCCGAGCGGAGATGGTGGACAGGGATATTGGGTATGGTGCTTTATGGTACCGATCAGAGGAGCGGGGGCATAGTCGGCGGTTCACGGGAGACGTGGACCATTACAGAGATGCACTAGCACGACTGACTCCCAGAGATGTGATATGGAGGCCATATCGGGATTGTCCCGCATGGCCAGAGGCAGATGATTGGCTTCGACGGGTCCGAAGGGGGAGATGGGTGATTGGGCGGCATGGGACAGAGCAGGAGTACTTCCACTACCTCCGAGTGACGCGGCAGTTTGGGGTACGCCAGGGGTTGCTTGGGGAGCCCGTAGCCTACCGACATCGGAGTGATGAGAGGACCCTAGCGACGCCGATCCTCGAGCCACTAGGGGAGGAGTCAGATGCTGTGTTGGACATCCCGGATGTTGATGACGTCGGCGTGACAGCCGAATATCAGGAGTGGTGGACGCTACGGCAGTGGCGAGGGGAGGGGCCCTTGGGAGGAGAGGAGGCAACGGGAGGCGGAGAGGGTGCAGAGGCACCAGGAGAGGGTTGGGGAGCACCTGCAGATGTAGAGATGGTGGAGGTGGCAGAGGTGGGAGATGATTTTGGGGAGGAGGAGCAGCCGGAGATGCAGGAGGCTCCAGAGCAGGTTGGCTCAGGGGAGACAGAGGCAGGGTTGCGCGCTGAGGTAGCACGTTTGACGGGATTGTCAAAGAGAGATGACAAGAGAGGGATCTCCCCGGACACAGCTGGTAGGGGGGGAGCGCAGGGGTCGCGTCTCACCAGCAGGTGGTGATACGGATGTTGTATGGAGAGAGATCTCCTACGGGTGCAGCTAGCACAGCGTGATGATGCCATCGCGTATTACCGTAGGCGGGAGGCCGAGTGGAGGCTACGGGAAGAGGATTGGAGACGACGAGAGGAAGCGTGGGGCGGCATCGGTCAGAGATGGAGGCTGAGATTCTCCGCCTGGGTGGGCGAATACCAGAGCCTCCGACCAGTGGCTCGTCGCACAGGACGAGAGACAGCGGGACGGAGCAGTCGGCATCATCCCGACGCAGGCGGCGAGAGGAGGGCAGTGCGAGTGGTCGGGATGCAGGGGCGAGCAGTCACCCTGAGAGATCTCAGAGAACAGATACCGCGGGGGGTAGCTCTCGTCGCACCGATCCTGCGTGATCATGGTGGCCGACGCCCTAGGCTGGAGGTTTTGGGAGTTTGGATGATGGGAGGGAGGTCTGAGGACCAGTTTTGTAGCCTGCGGGCAATTTTGTTGTGATATATATACAGATGATTCTGTTTGGTGTGTATCTTTTTTTTTTTGCATGATTTATGTTTATGTACATGTTTTTACATTGATGTATGCATATGCTAATATGAATGTGATGATGCTAATTTATATGATGTATGCATATGGAATGGATGATATGTCGATGCACCATAGACTGTACAAAATTGGAGTGGCTTGTTATAGTAATAAGATAACTTTGTGGAATGCTTGTACATATGAAAACTTTGTTTTTGTATTTTGTCTATTGTTTTATGGTGATGTATGGAATGAAATGTATCGGTTGTTTGAAAATGTAGTTAAGCTTTTCTGAAATGCAGATATTTTTAACTAACTAACCAAGACTGTTCGTTTATCTCACAAGACTTCTGAACAAGGTCTAAATTTGACTTGAATTTAACCAAGTTATTTCACATCCCTGTGTGTGCAATTGAGTTCATTTATGTGTTATTCATCAGGATACCGCCAGTGCCAGATGGGCTTTCAACCGAACCTGTACTGAGGATCACCTAATTAGCTCCACGAACTCCTTTATTGTATTTAGTCAGATTTGTCTGCGATGTTATCTAGGATACCGTAAGCTAGCTCATCCACATGCAAACATTGATCTGTACACAAGTTAATGTGATAGATATATCGTCATGCGAGAGGTTTACCACCAGTAACCAATAGGCTATCAACCAAATCGGTACTGAAGCTTGCCTCATGACCTGTCGAAATGCTGAGAATTCCAGGGATTCAAGGTCGACTCCCTTCTTTTCTTCAAGGGTATTGGGATACTTGCTCTTTGGTAGTGATAAAATGATAGTACTCGTCTTGTTTTTTTTTTTTTTTTTTTGAGCAAGGGATTTGAATATAGAGTGATGATAATCACTGTTATTTGTGTCTTTTGATGTGTGCACTGTAGGATGTCAAATTTTAGTGCTTTGACGTTTTGCAAATATTTGATGGTTTTGCAACTTTTGAGAACTTGGGATTCATGGGGAATTGGGTAGGGAGGAAGCTTGTCCTTTTGCCAATTCTCAGCATTTCTAGGGTCATTCGCACAGGGGGATAAGCAAGATAGCCGTTTCACTTATGGTAACCAGGATTACGGTGCAGGTTTCATCTTTCGTCTACACAACTTAGGAATTATTTTATGTGTGTTAATATGTGTTGGGATGCTACGTAACAAGGTGTGATCCAAGTAAAACTTTCCCATGTAAAATCTGCTTAATTGTGTACAGTTCTTGGCTAGAAATTTAAAGACATCTGAATGACGAAAACCCTATATACATTAGGCGACACTGATGATGCTAAAAATAAAAGGGTGATATGCTGGATGTAGGTGTTTATGAAAATAGATCTAAGGTGGAAATGAGGGAATTGCCAAATAATGACAGCCTATGGTGCTTTTGACTTATATGACCTAGCGGAGTATGCAATGTATGTATGCAATGCGGAATGCAAACTATACTTTTGTATTTTGATTGTTATGAGAATGCATGGAATGGAAATGCAAATGTTTTTTTTTTTTTTTTTTGAGAATGCATGGAATTGAAATGCGATTGTTTTTGTGATTTTGATTTTTATGTTGTTTTTGTTGATTTTTGAATATTTATGTTGACCAAGCAATTATGGTAACGCTTGGAGCTTTTAGGTTGACCAAGTGATTGTGGGAATCCTTGGAGCTTTTGGGTTGACCAAGCGATTGTGGTAATCCTTGGAGCTTTTTGTTGGACTATGGCTCTCTAGCTGTGGAATGACCTCAAATGAATGATATTCAAGGGTTCTGTTTCCTTGATTCCTTCAAGAGAGGCAAGCCGGTATGTTCCAGGTCCTATTCTACTATCAATGATGTAAGGACCTAACCAGTTTGCTGCAAACTTATCCCGAAGATGGGAGGGCAAATTAGAATTCTGCTGGTTCTCTTTTAAGACCAAATCACCAACCTGAAATTCCCTGAAGTGGACTTTCATGTTGTATGCTTTCTTAAGTCGCTCTTGATAGATACGCAAATGCTCGAGAGCATTAACGCGTCGTTCGTCAAGCAACGTCAGTTGATCTAACCGGGCCTGCCGTGCAGTGTCATCATCGATGAACTCTTGCATTGAAATGCGCAGGGAAGGAATTTCCAACTCAAAAGGCATGACTGCCTCGGAGCCATACACTAGCGAAAATGGAGTTGCCCCGGTGGGCGTCCGAATGTCTGGTGTGATAAGCCCATAGGGCAAGCGGGATCTGAATGTGCCAATATTTATGATTATCTGCAACTGTCTTTTTAAGAATGGCAACTAGCATTTTGTTTGACGCCTCTGCTTGCCCATTTGCCTGCGGATAATAGGGTGTTGAAAAGCTATGTCGAATCTTGTACTTTGTGGTCAAAGCACGCACATATTTATTCTTGAATGGTGTCCCATTATCCGAGACTATTTTGGATGGAATACCAAAATGACATATGATGTTATGCAAAATAAACTCCGCAATGCGAGCTCCAGTCGTAGTGGTCAGCAGAATTGCTTCCACCCATTTGGTAAAGTACTCAATGGCCGTTAAAATGAACGTGTGACGACCCGACGACGCAGGGGAGATCTTTCCAATTAGATCAAAGCCCCACTGTGAAAAAGGCCAAACCGATTGAATCGGTCGTAAGGCCTGAGAAGGTACGTGTGTCAAATTAGCATGATGCTGACACTTCACGCACTTCTTCACATATGCGCAACAATCTCGCTCTAAGGATGGCCAATAATAACCCATGCGAAGAATGCGCTTTGCGATGGCCATACCGCTGAAGTGGCCACCACATGTACCATCGTGAGCTTGGGTGATCGCCCAAGCGGACTCTTGCCGGTCCAAACAACGAAGGAGGATTCCTTCATAATTTCGACGATACAAAATGTCTCCTACCAAGACATGCTTTGCCGCTTTCTGTTTGAATGATCTTTTCGTGGCTTGTGTCAATCCAAGTGGGAGAGTACCTAGCTTGAGGTAATCCCGAATGGGTGTATACCAGTCTTGCTGATCGAAACCTCGATAGTATGAACGGCCAATCCCTTTTGAAGTTTATCCCGAACAAAATTTGAACAGGAAAGAACTTGTAAAAACAACGTGGTGTTGCTAGCAAGAGGGGCCGGGGAGAACAAGGACCCCCAGTTGGCTTTAATCAAACAATCTCGAATTCGAGAGAACTTATCCGGAGATGGTTCAATCTGGATCATGTGGATTTCTAGCGTCGAATCAGAGCTTGCACGCTCCATCGCAGATTGCGATAATGTTTTAACCTGAATGGTTGTCATTTCACCAGAAGGGTCTTGCGGAATAAGTGACCCCAAGGAGGCCATAGTATCCGCAAAATGATTTGATGATCGAGGGAGTGCCTCGATGTCATACCATTCAAATTGTGCCAAGAATTTATCCACAAGGGTTTTATAAGACTTCAAAACTGGACATTTACATTGGTATATCCCTTTTACTTGGTTGACAATTAACAACGAATCACCAAAGATGTTCAATCGTTTAATGTTCATGGTGATTGCTGTCTGAAGACCTATGAGCAAGGCTTCGTATTCTGCATTGTTATTGGTTAGCGGGAAGTCTAATTTAAATGACAAGGGCATTGGAGCACCTTGTGGAGTGAAGAATACAATTCCCGCACCACCCCCTTGCTCACATTTAGAACCATCGAAGAAAAGGGTTATGTCAGCCTGGGACTCAGGCTCATCAAAATCTGGCGACTCGAAACATGGAAGACCCCATCATCAGGTAGTTCAAAAGTCAGAGGCTGATCGTCTTCAAGAGGAGCCTCGGCTAGTTGATCGGCAATGACTTGACCTTTTATAGATTTCTGTCCAATGAACTCTATGTCAAACTCCGTCAACAACATGATCCATTTCGCCGTGCGGCTACTATGATAAGTACGACTCATCATGTATCGCAATGGATTCTCCTTAGACACAACATACGTCTTATTACTAAGCATGTAGTGGCGTAGCTTTTTGGTAGCAAACACCACCGCCAGCGAGTTTTTCAACATATGCATAGTTAAGTTCATAATCGACCGGGGTGCGGCTAAGATAGTATGTAGCCCGTTCTCTATGAAGTTCATTTTTCTGGGACAAGCATGGCGCCCAGTGCCACCTCGATGGTCGAGATGTATAAATAGAACGACACTCCCGGTCTCGGTGGTGCCGTATCGGTGGCGAAGCCAAGTACTATTTAATGTCGTCAAAGGCTGACTGGCACTTGTCATCCCAATGAAATGTGACCCCTTTATGCAATAATTTATTCATGGGTCGGCATTTGTCGGATAACCGCGCTATGAAGCGCTTGATCGACGCAACCTTTCCCCGCAGACTCTCGAGCCGCTTGATGGTGGTTGGGGGACGCATTTCAAGGATTGCCTTGACTTTGTTTGGATCAACCTCAATTCCTCGTTTGGAGACTATGAAACCCAAGAGCTTTTCGGAGGTGACGCCAAAGACGCACTTCTTGGGGTTTAGTCTGACTTTATGCTCAATGAGGCGATCAAGGACCTTACTCAAGTCACCGATGTGATCTGGGCGCAAAAGAGATTTGGCCAACAAATCATCCATGTAATCTTCCAAAATTTTGTGCATGTAATCGTGAAAGATGTATGTCATGGCACGTTGGTAGGTAGCTCCGGCATTTTTAAGGCCAAAAGGCATGACCTTATAACAAAATGTCCCCCAAGGCGTTGTGAATGCCGTTTTTAGCTGGTCCTCAGGATTAATACGAATCTGATTGTATCCTGAGAAACCATCCATAAGGGAAAGCATTTCGTGGCCCGTCGTAGCGTCTACCAACGCGTCGATGCTCGGCAAAGGAAAATCATCCTTAGGACTCGCTTTGTTAAGATCTCAAAAATCAGTGCATATGCGAATCCTCCCGTCGGGTTTCTTGACAGGAACCATGTTAGACAACCATGGCGGATAATCCACACGGATGACAAACCGGGCATCCAACAACTTTTGTAACTCATATTTTACCATTAAGGCTACTGTTGGGTGCATCTTGCGTAGTTTTTGCTTTACTGGCTTGATTGTCGGATCAAGCGTTAAATTGTGCGTGACTAGTCGTGGGTCTAGTCCCGGCATATCTTTGTATGACCATGCAAAAACCTCCTTCTTTTCCTTAAGAAGGGCAACATAATCGGCTCGCTCTTCAGGGGAAAGACTTACCCCCAGCTTGAGAATCCGTGGATTCATTGGATCTGTGCCGATGTCTACATCAGTCGTTGCTTCAATCGACATATGGGATCCGTCTTCCAACTGGTGTGGAATGGGGATCGGATGGATATCATTTGCTGAATTAAGATCGTCATTTGGAACATCAAGTTCCTCTTCAAGCATGAAAGACATCCCGAGTCCTGTCTTGGAGTGAAATGAAACATCCCACCGCAAGGCCAATACTCCGATGGAGATGGTGGTGTGTCGCTGCGATCCCAATCAATAGCTTCTATGTCTAGATGCAATAATCGTGTTGGATTGGCTGGATCATGGATGGGGGCGGTCAAGTCAATGGAGACCATGTTGATGAAATGATTGTAATCTCCATAACCGCAAATGTGACAACTGTGACATTCTGGATGTTCTTGGTGCTTTGGATCTGGCTCTGTGGGCACTGGCACAAAGGGATCAGCCCTATACGTAGTCCTGCAAACAGGGTCTGCCCTAGGCACTGATGAGTTGATAGGGTCTCTAGGCGGAAGATGTTCGTTGTATGCCTGGAGTGGGGGGTGCAGTAATTGCTATAACTGCGCCAGGGTGAAATGCCTCCTAGGTCTTGGATCTATGTGTAAGTGTTCCAACCTGTCATCTATGTCTAAAGGATCTTGCAACCTATGCTCACTAGGATCATTCAATGGGAACATCCTCAAGAAGCTTTCCTGATCATCATTCATTTGATATTCATGCGAATGATCGTCCTCCGACTCATTTTCGAAGACCCTTCGTGGTCTTGTCCATCTTCCCCTTGTGGGTGAGTCCGTGAGGTTTCTCCTTGTTCAGCCGTAGGGAAAGGGTTGTTGAGGTCAACAAGGTTATTTGTGTGCAATGGGAAATAGTCCCCAAGTGTATAAGTCGTATTTGGATTGGCATATGGATCCGATGCCAACCCATCCTTGTTGCCTATCCCTAGGCCTTGCATGTTTTCGACCAAGATGTCGAGGGGCAAAGGGTGGTTAAACCCTACTCCTGACTTGTCATAAGGCATTTGGTATCTTGGTTGACACAAAACACGCATTCCTTGTTCATACCGGCCTAACCCGTATCCATGCCAATTGCATTGGCTAAGATAACGTAATGCGAAGTCTGGGTTAGCCAGATAGTTGACATCTTCCATAAAGGGATCTTCATCTTCTTCTTCTTTTCGGGAAGGTTCAATGCCATGATCCAGGCCCCCAAAAATAAAATTTGTCTGATTAGGTGGGTAGCCTAAAGGAACCACGGAGCCTATGGGGAGTCGAGGTCTTCCCATGTCTTGCATAGATCGAAGTGTGGGCGTTGCAACAACATTTCGCACTATGTACTCCCCCATGCCTCGTGTTAGACATCTCAACAAGAATCGTTGGCGATTGAGGGGAAGTGAATGGGAGTTCTCCTTGAGTCCACTCCATGTGGGGTGCACTAGGCATCTCAACTTCCATTCGATTAGGCGTCTCTCCCGTAGAGATGTTGGAGACTAGAGGTGGTTCCGCTTCCAGGGGCTTCTTTCCTTTGTCCGTTGGTGTGGCCATCGTAGGTGGCGTCGTTGTGGGAGGACTGGATGAAGAAGATGATCCCGCCTGAGAACTTGATTGAGTTGGCAAGGGAGATTCTTGCTTAGTCGAACCCCGTTTAGATGGATTTAACTCAGAAATCCACGTGCGTTGAAGGAAGGGTCGATCGCGGCATGATTTGCACTGAATTGCAGTACTTAAAAGGTTCCAAATCTGCAGGGACCACGTGCACTTGTCCTTCAAATGTATATTTCAAACATTGATGAGCAATTGAAGGGACACACTTCATATCCCGGATCCAAGGCCGTCCAAGCAAGATATTGTAAGCCATTTCCCCTTCTAAAATGTGGCACAACGTAGGAATGATCTTTTGTCCCACTTGTATGGGCAGGACAATTGTGCCAACTGTCGAGCATATCGTATCATTAAATGCTCGAAGGGTATAAGTGGAAGGTGCAATGTGAGAGGCTGGTAGTTTCAGATGTTTCAGTGCAGCAGTTGTAATAAGGTTACTGGAAGAACCAGTATCTATCAACACCCGTTTGTACGGAGTCCCGTTGACCCGCGCAATAACGTGCAGGGGCAGATCCGGTACATCTCCAGTCACCGTTTTTAGCTCATCTTCCCTAAAGGTAATAACTGGTTCAAGTACATTGTTTAACATGCCCCACAAAATTGTTGAACGAATCCGCTTCGTGGGGTTGCAACTCAATTGCCTTTAATATCTCCATAAGAGCTTCCCGATGGGGCGCCGATTGTTGAATAAGCTCATAAATGGAGAGCCTAGCCGATGTGGTCCGTAGACTTTGAGTAAGTCTAGATCGAATCGTGACCACTGGTCTAGGTGGGGGCAACTGTGTAGGATTCGGTTGATGTTGTGACGTGGATGAAGCTTCCCTAGTGGCCGTCGCGGGGACAACTCCCGGGTGTCTCTTGTTTCTTGTCACAATACTTATCATTCCAACATACCCGTCCATGGGGTAACTCGTTGCACTTCATTGACATGCAAAGGTTTTGTTTGTGCATCATGTGTGGGTAAAGGATCTTTGAAAACACCCATTTGTTGGTTGTTGGGTGCGATGGGGTTATCCACTACCAATGTGTGATTATCAATAAGATCTTGCACTAAACCTTTAAACGTCCAACAGACATTAAGGTCATGCCCTCTCCTCCGGTGGAATCTACAGAAAAGATCCTCTCTGTAGCCCTTAGACTTCGGCGCATTAGGATCGATTGTTGGAATATCTGGCAGATTAATCAAGTTTGCCGCTGACAAACGGTCAAACAAGGAATCCCTAGACTCAGTGTATGGAGTAAATTGTCGCTTAGGGCGACGCTGCTGATTTTGATCCTATTTTTTGTTATCTTTCTCATAATTAGTATGAGGCACCGCCTGATAATTAGCCTTTGAAGGTTGTGTTGCTTGGGCAGGCGTAGGGGCATTAATAGCAACTTGATTGACCGCGACGGGTTTCTGTTGCGTATTCCCTATTTTGGTGCTCTTGTTCCACTCTTTTTTTTAGGCTTGGCAATTTTGCCATCCTGTATCTTGATCTCTTCGATACGTCTAGCTTGCGCCGGAGCTTCTTCTAAAGTGGCGTATTGTCTGCAGCTGCAATAGCACAGAGATCGATCGCAAACAGCTCTTTGCGAACATTTGAGTTAGGTCGGACATAGGAGGGAGATAGGACAACTTTGAAAGCACCGTCCTCCACCGATTCCCATATGCGACCATGGACTCTTCCTCATACTGTTTGAGGCTAGCTAGATCACTGAGTGACGCCTTTTTCTTTGTATTGAAAGCAAAACGTTCTAGGAACGCGTCCACTAGTTGATCCAAATTGTAGATGCTATGCTTTGGTAGATGGGTAAACCAATCCGAGGCAGACCCTGCAAAGGTGGTTATGAATGTTCTCAATAGCAATGCATCATTGTCTTGTATACCAAAGCACTGACTCAAAAATCGAGTCACATGTTCTTGAGCATCCTCATCCCCTTTAAAGAGTGCCAACTGGGGCAGCTTGAAATGTTCAGGGTATGGAGGTGCTGGCACTGATGGATGTATTGGATGACTACGGAGTTGGCGCAAGGTAGGCTTTTGAGGCCCACCAGTCTTAAGTTCCATATTCTCCAAGCGTTCTAACAACACTTTGTAGGCATCGGAGGATATAATTTCCTCCTCCTTAGCTTGTTCCCGTTGTGGGTTGCGGGAAACTTGAGGCCTTTGAATGACTAAATGGTTAGCATTCCTTCCGCCTTGATAGGGTGTTTCAACCCGCTCTTCTTCTTGGTAATAATCCTCATAATCTTCGTGAGGAGTGTTTGGCCTAGGCCTATAAATATGGATGGGCGCCCGTGGAGGATACCCATCATGGTCACGGGGAATGGCCTCCCGCTCAGGTCTAAAAGGTCTTGGAGGCAATGCTTGTTGAAGTCGTGGAGACCTATCTCGCCCTAAAGGGTTGTGCCTCACATACATCTCAGAGTGTTGTGCACGAGGGATCGGGGCCCTCTCACGTGCATGGTTGTGAAACCTTTCAGCAGTCTGACGCTGAATGCGCTCTTGATCAAGGTGACACAAATGTTCTAATTC
Organism: Wollemia nobilis; assembly: GCA_028583015.1. Lineage (NCBI taxonomy): Eukaryota > Viridiplantae > Streptophyta > Pinopsida > Araucariales > Araucariaceae > Wollemia > Wollemia nobilis. Next base: position 880,495 of record JAQPPZ010003056.1, on the reverse strand, counting down.
CTGTTGTTCTTGCTTAAGCCGCATGATTTGCGCTTGGCGGGCGGCTAGTTGTGTAAATGCCAAGTTACTTTGTGCCGTTGTCTCTTGTTTGATAGGCCGAGATGTCTCTCCTACATATCTATTTCGATCATAGTACTCTGAGACCCCTACATGTTGCTTCCCTCTGTCGAGGTTGGCCGCATTAACTTGAAACTTTGGTCTCAATAAGCGATCTGGATATAATGCAAGTGCAGACGTGCATCTTTTTGGTACTGGACACTGGACTGGAGGGATGTAGTGATCCTCCTCTCTTTGTCTGTGATATGCATAAAAGGTGCGGGCAGAATTGCCTTGCTCTGTCGGGACGGACTTGTTGTTCTGGATGTGGTCTACTATTTTCGACATTAATTGGGGGTAAATTAGGAACCACAACATTATGTAATTCTTCATTTTGGACCCGTTGTTGTTCCATAGCATTACACAATGTTTCATCACTAGGCCATCCATAATGAACTTCAAAGGGAGGCTTCGTGCTTAGACCAGGTGGTATATATAAGTTATTGTCCTGAAAAGATTCTTGTTGCTCATGAGTTTCCCTTAGAGAAGGGGTTCTAAAGTCTCGTCTATTGAAGGCCTGATTTGGAGAGCCACTCCTTGAGACACCTCTAGAACCTTGTTCTATGACTGTATGGGTTGGAGTGCCCCGCCATGATGGGGCTCTAGAACCATGTTTTGCATGATGTGAACTAACTGTTGTATCCCGCCGGTGAGGCGGAATGACTAAGTCTTCAAGGCTATATCGGAGACGATTTGTCTCTCTTGGTGCATGTTCTACAGCTTCTGCCCGTGATTGGGCTTGGCTACGAGTATTCACCATGGTAATGCTATCCTAAAAATGCAAAAATTCTTTTTATGATTTTCTTTTTATGATTTTTTTTTTTGTCTAAAACAGAAAATAGCATACACACTCACAAGCAATGCTTATCTCTTTTAAAGATTAATAGTGTGCCCTAGATCTGGTTTAGTGTGTTTTTGTTGTTTGTTTTGTTTTTGAAAATTTTTGTGAAACGTTTAAATGCAAGTATGAAGGCTCTTATAACTCCCAAAAAATGGTCGCCCCTTCAATATACCAGCCAAGCCGATATACCAACCTCTCTATATACCCGCCCTTACGAGAGGGAGACTATAAGTACGTGAGAGCAGATGGTACATGGTATGTAGGCGGTACGGAAAGGGGGATTGTCCCGTTAATGGCACCTACCATAGAAGACTTATCCTCGCGCGCATGGGAATCACCCCAGGAGCACTCGGTCAGCTTTCGTCAGGATTTACGCCTAACAACAGTTGACAATCGGGGAATGGATGCAAAGCTAAGCCAAGGTGGTGATGAACCCACCGTTGGTCTTGCTCAAGGGTTGGGGTCTTACGACCAACGCCTTGGTTTAAAATGTAACGTGATGTGTGGGGTTCGTTTTAATTTTGCGAAATTGAAACAAGCAAACGAAAAGAAATCTTTCCCTAAGCCATTCAAACCGAAACCGAAAAACAAAAAAACAAAAATTTGACGTAAGTCGTAAAAACCCCTACCTCTTCTCTGCCTAATCGGAAATTTCTGATTTGCTCTAAAAATTTGCACAGATCTATAATCGTCCCTGGGTGGAGCGAATAACAGACCGTAATCGTCCCAGGGTGGAACGAATAATTTATTCGTCCCGAGGTGAGACGAGTAACAATTCTGTAATCGTCACTTGCAGAGACGAATAACAGTCCGATTGTTGAAAAATAGGTACCTGTAAAAAAACAAGCAATTTTTAGATCAGTAATTTAACCTAAACAAAAACAGAGGACAGAAGTCCCACCGTGATCGCCATTGAAAGCACGAGATTCCGGAAGTAAAAGGAAAACTATAACTATGCAATATAAGACGAAATGTAACGCTTTAATCCTATGCACAAAAACAAGGAAAAGAGATAAATTGGAAATGAAAGCACAGATGTAAGGAAATCACAGCCCTCTTTATTCAAATTTCTTTTCCTCGGTTACATATACGTCTCCTCCCCTTTTAGGGGCTAGGAGCGTTAAATTGGTCTTTGTTACAATTTGTGATTTTAGTCTTCCTCCTTCCGCATGCCCACGTTTGGAATGGGCGGGCCAAATGTTGCCGCCGCTTGCGTTGGTAAGGTAGACTCCTCGCCGCTCCTCTAATGCTGCAACTCTGCACTCAAAGAAACAAACAAGAAAGTCAGTAGCACCTGTGTATGAAGCATAAAAGATGAATCTAACGATGGTTGAAATGAATCTAAATGAAAGACTTGACAAAAGCATAAACATGAAACTAAAAGAAATACCACGATTATGAAAGCACAAATCGCCAGTAAGTGAACTAGCAGCACTTCGTCGCTCAAAATGCTCCTTCTCTGTATATCCTTTTTGGGTGAGAAAACTCACCGTTTTTATAGACCCAAGGGGTCTTTTTGAATTAACATGCAAAAGTGTTTCTTTGCATGAATGCTTTTGTTTGTGAAGAGAAGACTTCTTCTTGATCAAGGGCTTCTTAACTGCCTCTGTGCATGTCTTTGCATGTTTTAGAAAAACTCATTTGCACGCCCATGCAATGAAGGGATAGCTAAGTGGCAAATCTGAGTTGTCTTAACAGAACTCACTCGCACTCCTATGCCATGCAGGAAAAGCTAAGTGGCAGATGTGTGTTGTTAAAAGAACTCACTCGCACTCCTATGTCATGCAGGGAAAGCTAAGTGACAGATGTGTGTTGTTAGGTATGCCGAGATTTGACTTTTTTGCAAGTCAAACTCTACAATCGTCCCACCCCGAAGCGAGCGCCGGTAATCGTCCCTGGGTGACACGAGTATCAGTCAGCACTCGTCCCTATGAAAGACGAGTATCTATCAGTCAGCACTCGTCCCTAAGAGAGACGAGTGCCAGTCAGCACTCGTCCCTAAGAAAGACGAGTAAAATTCTTACTCGTCCCTGGGTGGGACGAATAAGAAATAAGGTGTCCAAAAGGTGCCAAATTGGTTTCTGACTTGCAAAACTCGTGTGTGAGTGGTTAGAACCACTGTTTAACCTCCGAGGGCTGCCCTGGGGGCTGTGTGTGTTGGTGCGATCAGTGCTTGTCGTCACATAATCGGATTGGTGCTGTTTTGGTGTCTACAGTACCAACATTGACTTCACTTTTTATTGCTCTTTTCTCTTTATCCTAATTGTTAAGGTTGTATTATTTTGAACCTTTTGATCCTATTTGTTTTTTATTAATATATAAAATATTGTTTTACACAATTTGGTCTTGTGTCCAAAGTTATTTCATTTGTAACATATGATATTATAATTCATGAGATGTGTAAAAGAATTGAAATTTCTATCAACATTATCTCTCACATAAACAATGTAATGTACAACTCTATGACCATATTTTTTACATAAAAAATAATAGCCATGGAAGAAATTTTGTAACCTATTAGAGTTCCTTGAGTAATATGGTCGCATGCTTCTTCCTTTGTTGTTCCTTTAATTGACTTTTGTCCATAGATCTTATTTTCCTTCTTCGTTCTTGATGTTTTTGCCTTTCAATGCATTAGCATAAATCATGGGCTCTTCTTCTTTTGATATCTTTTTTCCTTGGGAGATTTAATCCTCTTTCTGTTTCCCTAAGTTTTTTTCTTGCTATAACTTATCCTTAGTCTTATCAACTTCCATTCTTAAAGAGATAATTTTAGATTCCAATATTTCACATTCTAACTCTTTTTTCTTTAATTGTTATACCATATCCTGTTCAATTTTCTTCCCCTCTTCAACTTTTACCTTGAGCTTTGTGCAGTTTTGTAGAAGTTCCATATTTTCTTCCTAATCGTCTTAGATTCGATCCTTCAAACTTGAATTATTCCTTCTAACCTTTTCCAAATTTCTAAGAGCAGCAATAAATTCCTATTTTATGTCGACAATGGCCTCTTATCTATTTTTTGAGGTCATGTATGTTATTATGGGATATTCCTTGAAGCTATAAGGCTTTTCATGAAGGAACCCACTCTGATACCAATTGAAGAACATAATATTATACTGAAAGGGGGAGTGAATAGTATAATATAAAAAAATTTACTTCTCAATCCAAATGATAACAACAATAATATCAAAGTAGTTGAAAATCCACACATCATCACTCACATGATAGACATGTTAGTCACAATACGACTAACCCAAAAATGACTGAAGCATTTTTTGAGAACTTTTTGAAGAAGACCGAAGCAGCCTACTTTTGAAGGAGCAATAAGAAAGCAAAATATGCTAAGGAAATAAGGTGTCACGAAATTGCGACATGTTGGGTTTTCATAGTTAAAAATAGCAAGGCCAAACGGAGGAAAAAGTCATGATTTCACGACATTGCACATTTTCGCAAAGTCCGCCAATGAAGGATCCCAAGTCAAGGAGAATGTCAAAATTTCACAACATGTTGCATTTTCGTTGGAAGAAAATCCAAAGGGACTAAAGAGATGAAGAATGTCACAATTTCACATGTCACGTGTTCACGGTCGAAAGCGGCAAGGTGAACCAAAGAAGCAGAAACATCACGATTTCGTGATATGTCTCAATTTTGTAGTCAAATATAAATAATAAAGCTGAAGAGATGAAGGCGTCGTGATTTCACGACATGTTGCATTTTTGTAACCTAAAAGAGGAGACAAAGCAAAAGGGACGAAAATGTCATGATTTCACGACATGTTCTATTTTTGCTGGGGGAAAGAGAAAGAAGCTTCGCAAAGGCAGAATGTCACAATTTCACGATATGCCAGCTGTAATGGCATAAAAGGTATTTTTGGAAACTGAGACATGCACTGACACCAAATTTTTGATTCTTGGGAAACTCTAGATGATTGTAATGTGGCAGGCTCACCAAATAATTGTAATATGACAAGCTCATCTAAAATCTAATTTGCAAAGAATCTTTTGTAGATTTTTAGAAACTATAGACAAATTGCTTGTAATTGATTAGGTGATCAAAATGTAAACAGTAGAAAGATGCTCTTTTTAGGGTGTATATGGGTGAGCGACCCATAAAAAAAAAGGTCATCTCTTGGATGTTTACAGACTGTATGTACATTTTGCTGGAATACAAGCAATAAAGATACTCCTCCTTCTGGCTTCTGATTTTCTGTGTGCAAGTGTATGTATCTGGTTTTTTACTTCTATTCATTTTAAGTTTATATTGTATCTATTATGAAATCTGAACTGTGCATATATGAATCATGTTCCTGGAGTTAAAGATTAAGGAATGCTTACATGTGTTAGATGAATGTCTAAATCATACTTAGGAATTCATGATTTCTACGTGAGGGTATAAAGGAAGCTTGTAGACAGTGATATGTGCATTTATTTCTAGTTGTTGTCTAATTTGTACCATGAGAAAAGTTCTAGCTTTAGATATATTTCCCTTCTTTCTTATTCCCCTTTTCTCTAAAAATCCAAAGGAACCAACCTTCTCTAGAGATTAAACAAATATTCCCAAGTTAGATCCGTCTATTCAATGTTGGCAAAGTCTAAGGTGCAACACTATTAACCGAAGGCAGATTTTGTTCCAATAGTTTTTGGCACACCCGGTGGGACCTAAAAATCCCATAGTATTTTATAAAGTTTTAGTGTTTTGCTTCAAAGCCTTTTGTGAATATTATCAAGCAAAAAACACTTGCCGATTTCATTCAAGAGGGTTTAGACTGAAATAAAAACCTTATCTAAAAACATCTGGTTATAAAGTCATATGATAACCAGATCCTGAACTAGAAACTCTGAAGAACTTCTCGAGTTCTTCAAGTTACACCTTGAAAGGTTGAAAGCACATCCTGTGCTAGCCGCATGATCTAATCCACCCAGTACTAGTGATAGTTATCTAGTACATACTATAGGGGCATATGTAAACAACCCTATAGTAACTATAAATACACTAGCAATCATGGCTGCTCCTCCCGTCCTAGCCCATATTGTATGGAACCAAATTGGTCCTTTGAACTTAGGAGATCAGAATCAAATTCCCCAGGCTACACTAAAGGCCTTGCCAAATTTTGATGGGATTGGAAAGATAGTGGAGTAACATTGTCTGGATGTTTCATCATTAGCAGCCGTTTACAATATTATCCAAGACGATGTAATGGTCATATTATTGGTCATATATTTGAAAGGTAATATGCTCTATTGGTACATAGTGCTTCCTACTGGATCCATTACTTCTTGGATAGAACTTGCAAGTCATTTGGCCGATTAATTCAATATACATGTAGATCCATTCATATTAATGAATCAATTCACTATCATCGAGAGGCATCCACAAGAGAAATCTAGGATTTCAACATCAGATTTACAATAACTCGAGACAGAGTGCCCCAGGGTCTAAAGCCCATCAAAGACCAAGCGATATACAACTATATAAGGGATTTTGATTCAGATCTCAGAATAATTATAAGGCAATATCGTGTAAACACTTTCCCTACTATCTATCTAGAATCAATCAAAGGAGAAGCCGATCTCATCGCCACTAAGAAATATCCCTCAAATACCCTATTGCCAATTGCACCAGAGATTTCCCAAGCCTCAGGTCCTAATATCCCTGCACTCCCATCAATGCGGGTTGTCCCTGCTATAGCCACACCTCTAGTACCTCTTGCACTACCTATTCCACCCCTCGCATTATCTTCCCCAGATAACTAGTTGACAACCATAGTTGATATAATGAAGACATTGTCAAATTAAATGTCATCCATGAAGAAGAGAGAAGCTGAACGAAATTTCTAGCCAAATATATTTCCACATATACAAAGAGACGGGGCTTCAACAAGCGGTAGAGGGTAAGAAAGAAAAAATGTTGTGTATGCTAATGAAGCAGGAGATAATGGAGAATCCATAAATATTGATTATTTGTGTTCTATGTGCAATGATCCTCATGGAGAGGATTCGTGCATGATTCATCAACACCATGTACAAAGCATGATAAATTAAAGAGATAAAGAAAATGGGAAAGTTCAGGTGAACATAATCAAATAAATTCACCAGAACATGGCAATGCCTTAAGTCGAGCAAGTTGCAGTCCTGACAAGATTGGGAAAAAAGTCGTTACAAGTCGATCCAAAGGAACTCCAGCCATTAAATTTTCCTCCTGCCCCTAGGGATACTCCTCAGAAGGATCGATCAAATAAAAAAGGATGCTCTGACCCTCCTAAGAATTCTATTCCAACACCAAGGAAAGAGTTTCCTCCTAGAAAGGGAGACAAAACTCAAGATCAAGCGAAGGAGAAACTCAGATTTCCTTCATTAACCAAAATATAAAGGATAGAATCCACTTAGGGCTACAGAGACAGATATGATGTGTCAACTAGCGGAAGGGAGAAAAGTGCCGAGGTGCCCTCATCTACAACTCCTTTGTTCAACATTGTAGAGGAGATGAAGAAGACTCCCTAAAAAATGAGCATGTATGATGCATTGCAAATTCTAGGTCAGATTGATCTCCTCTAGGAATCTCTAAAGTTGACTAAAGTTAAGAGCAAAAATCCCTCTTTCTCAAATGTTATACAAGCAAATGTTATATCAGCTACTAGGAAAAATAGACCACCTCCTTTCTATTTATCCTTGAAAATGGAGGGGTGGATAGTCCACAACTACATGATTGACTTAGGGGCAACAACTACAGTGATGCCCAAAGCAATGTGTAATATAATGGGAATGGAATATACCAGGAGCCATCCTGGTGTGTTGCAATTATATGGCACCCTAATGAAATCTTTCGGGGTGATCAAAGACATCCCCATTCAGCTCCACAGGATGCCCCAAGTAGTTGTCATACAAGAAGTAGTTGTTATGGATTTAGAACCATACTTTGGTATGTGTTTGTCCAGAGAATTCACGGTAAGAGTGGGATCTTATTTGTCTCTATATTATTCACATTTGGAGGCATTTTTCAAAGGTATAAGAATCAATATATTCAATGAAAAACCATCTACCTTTCACGTAGAAATACTGGAAGAGACAAGCACTATCAACATGTTGTCTGAGGATTTAGAGGACATAGATTTAATGTAAGAGACCTTGAAAGAACTACAATCCGAGGATCAGTTTTTATTAAAATATTTTAATTCCATGGTAGAAACAAAAATAGGGATCTATTCCATCGAGAATCCAAAAAAGCTACCTGTTTCTGTCCCTGAAAAATATGATTCTGCCAGTTAGCTCTGGAAACTGTATTTTGATGGTTCGAGATGCAAGAACGGAGCATGTGCTGGGATTTTTTTTATTTCTCCTATTGGAAAAGAAAAGGTCTTCTCATATAGGTTGACATGGAGTTGTACCAACAATGCAGTTGAGTACGAAGCATTGTTCTTAGGACTCAAAAAATCTAAAAATCTGGGTTCAAAACAATTGCTGATTTTCGGAGATTCGAAACTTATAGTGAAATAGGTTACTGACAAATGCATTTGTAAGCAAAATTACCTAAGGGATTACAAGAATAAAGTGTTAGATATCTTGGAATATTTTAAAGCTCTGAACATGCAATCTATTTCAAGGGAAAAAAACACTCATGCAGACCTGTTGGCATCAGTTGGATCTAAATTTTACCCAGTCAACAACATATCTAGAAGTCTAAAATAATGAGACTAATTTACAGGCCTTCTATGCCTGATAAAGAAATTTTCTGGCAGGTATTCAAGAATTATGAACAAATCTTGGATTTTATGATCCATGAGGTGAATTGCTCTAATGATAGAGTGCTACAAGAAGAGGACGAAGAGAGCCTAATTTGGTTAAGAAAAAACCATATTACCAAGGGACTGATCATCTTTGAGAGTCTTTTCGACAATAATGGCATAACTATAGGTCTAAATATTAAGGTAGATAAACGTCGATACAAGGAGATAGAATTAGAAATGGGTAAAATGATCAAAGTAGGTATTGATTTTACAATAATAGAAATAGAAAAAATAAAGCCGTTATGTAGAGAATATCCAAATATAATAGCCTGGAATTATAGTGATTTAAGAGTGTACAATAAGGAAGTTATTCAACATACCATCAAACTAGATGAAGGAGCTAAACCTTTTCGACAGAGGTAAAGGCCATTGAATCCAAATATTGAAGCTTTGATAAAAGAGGAGTTGTTAAAAATCCTACAGGCCAAGATAATATACCCAATCAAGCACTCTACCTGGGTGGAAAATTTAGTCCCATTCTAAAAAAATAATGGTGAGATCAGACTATGCGTTGATTTCAAAAATTTGAACAAGGTCTCTTTAAAGGATCACTATCCTTTACCACAAATAGACCCAATCCTTCACACGGTGGTAGGAGCAGAAAGGTTTTCCCTATTAGATGGCTTTTATGGCTACAATCAAGTCTGGGTAAGAAATGAGGATCAATATAAGACTGCGTTCACCACTAAATGGGGAAAATTTGCATACCAAAGGATGCCCTTTGGGTTATCTAATGCAGGAGCAACTTTTCAAAGAGTTATGGATGTAGCTTTTGGAGAGCTTGCAAATAAGATCATTGTTGTCTATTTAGATGACATGACTATCTTTTCTCATGACAAAAGAGACCATGCCAACCATCTGTGACAAATATTTGAAAAGTGTAGAGAATTCGGGATATCCCTAAATCCTAAGAAATCTATATTTGCTGTAGAAGAAGGAATACTCCTTGGGCATGTTATTTCCAAAATTGGGTTGTCCATTGATCCTGATAGAGTGAAAGCACTTCTGGATCTGTCACTTTCAATTAATAAGAAAGTATTGCAGTATTTATTTGGACAAATAAATTTTGTCAAAAAATGCATTGCCGATTTTGCCCAAACAATTAAGCCAATGACTAAATTACTGAAAAAGGATTCTCCTTTCAAATGGACAGATCCAAGAAAAGAATCTTTCAAGAAAATTTTGGAAGCCATAGCTCAAGCCCCTGTACTATTCAACCCTGACTATTCTAAAAGTTTCATTCTATATGCTGTCAGAGAGCAAGATAGCTATGCTGCAGTTATCACTCAGAAGGGAGCAGATGATGAATAAATACCAAAAGCGTTTCTAAGTTCTACCATGCACAAGCATGAGGAGAGGTACAGTTTTATAGATAAACAAGTGTATGCAATTAGGAAATCATTGAATAAACTGAAGCACTTTTTATCCCAGAGTCAAACCATTGTTTATGTGATTCACCCTGACGTAAGAAATTTTATAATACAATGGGAACTGGGTGAAAAAATAGCTGGGTGGGTGACCCGCATACAAGAGTATTATGTAGAAATACATCCAACTAAAATAGTTAGAGGTAGATATTTATGTCAGGAATTGGCTAGACAAGCAGCAAGTGGATATGGGGAAAGCCAGCCCGTGATGGCAAATACTGAGAAGCATTAATCCAGAGAGTATAGATTGGATCGACAACTTTGTGAAGTATTTTCAGACTGGGTTGTGCCCTAAAAATCTGAATGCTTCCCAAATAAGAAGGTTTAGAACCCAAGATTTAAAATATACCCTTCGAACAGAAGGGTTGTATAGAATAAATATCGATGGTGTATTGTTGAAATGCATTTTAGATAATGAAAAAATATAGAGTATTAGATGAATTTCATGGAGGCCTCTCAGGTGGAAATTATGTAGTCCGAACAATAGTTTTGAAGATCCTTAGAGTTGGATGTTATTGGTCTTCCATCTTCCTAGATGCATACAAAGTAACCCAAAAATATGAACAGTGTTAGAGGTATGTAGGAAGAAATAGGAATGCACCTATGCCTTTGAGAGCTATACAAGTTGAGGAGCCTTTCCAGTAGTGGGAATTGTATTTTGTGGAGATAATAGAACCAAATTCATCAGCAGGTCATAAATACATTCTCAATACCATTGACTACTTCACTAAGTGGGCAGAAGCAGTTCCCACAAAGAAATATGATTCAAAAGTAGTAATAAAATTTGTAGAGATTCTGATTACAAGATTTGGCATACCAAACTCTTTGATTACAAACAATGGATCTTATTTCACTAGAGCAAAGATGATCGAGTTTGCCAATCGATATGGGATTTACTTGAAGATTTCTTCTAAATATTACCCACAAGGTAATGGACTAGTTGAGTCTACCAATAAGAATATCCTTATAATCCTAAAAAGGACACTAGACGATAACAAAAGGAACTGGCACTCACTACTGAATCAAGCCCTATGAGCCGATAAAATTTCAATAAAGAAATTGATCAATAAATCACCATATGCTTTGGTTTATGGTAAAGAATATATTTTGCCAATTCATATGGAGATACCAGCATTGAAATTGCTGAACCATATTAATGACGATGAAGGCCATCCAATGGATGTCCTACTGATGCAATTTCTATAGCTAGAAGAATCTAGGGAGCAAGCCTACGACCACCACCAAAAATATATGGTAGAAATAGCAGGGTGGTTCGACAAGAAAACCACTTTCAGGAAATTCAGGATAGGTGACCTGGTTTTAAAATGGAACATCAAGAAAGTGAAACCAGGCTACCATGACAAGCTTGATGCTTTCTGGGAAGGACCATTTGAGATTATTTCAAAAAAATAGTTCAATGCTTTTCAGTTGAAGGATCAAGATGGGTGGATTCTTCCTATCGTGGTGAATGCATTTAACCTGAAATTATACTTCAAGTAAAAAGCAAAGAAAAATATTGTATGTATAATATAATATAAGTATTTTGAAATTTTGTAAATATTGCTATTTTTTATGGCTTAGTAAGAATTTTTTGTAGCCAATCAGAGCCCGATATTTTTTGAATAAATTTAAGGGAAAATGTTCACCTTCGTTGTCTTATAATTTCAAATTCAGAGCTGCCATGTGGTCCTCTAAGAGCTGGCAATCAGGAATAATTAAACAGACTCATCGAAAGACGTTATATACTCTTCCCAAGAAATATTTCTAAGTTCAACAACCGAAGCCTTGTTTGAAGTGTCCACATGCCAAGGGATAAGCGGGTGGAAGAATAATTAATTAGTCAGGTGGCATAATTTTTGGCATGAGGTAGTTTCCTATTTCCCATGTAAAATTTAATGAGTTGGTGAGTTTTTTTTTTAAGAAACTTTCTAAAGAAGGTGGCAGAAATGAAAACCAAAGAAAATATAAAAAAATCAAATCTACCAACCATCATTAATGTATTAATGTTGCATGTCCTCCCAAGCTACATGAAAGTAAAATTTGAAATCCTGGAAAGGCATTTTGTCATTTGCGAATCGCTAAGCTCCCACAGAGAGAAAAGAGTGAAGATTGTCACTGTAATAATTAGAGACCAGAAGACTTTTGCTATCCCCATACTACGACACTGTAACTCAATAAGAAAGAAGGAATTGAGAAGTATTCTTAGAAAAAAATTTAGTGCCCACATACCTGAGAATTCCTAATGGCTCCACGAAAAATGAAGAAGCAAGAAGTATGGACTTCGTAACCCCTGACTACTCTGGTAGTAAGGAGAAGGGAGGAGAGCAGTGCCAAATTTATTGATAAAGATGCCCGAATTGCAGACACAGTTGTGATGTGGAAAGACCCAACAGATATTCGAAGCAATATAAAGAATCAGGTAGCAACCAAGGTTTTGACATCCTCTCCTTCTATGTTTTCGTACCACTTTTTCCTGTATTGGTATGTATATATCCCTATTAATCCTTAACCAGAATTAGTAAGGGCAATTACCAATTTTTACGATGAAAAAGAGAGGAAAATTAGGGATTATTCAGGAAGGGTTTTATTTTCTCTATCAAAGGATGCATTTATCTCTGCTTTTGCTATGAGCCATGTCCCTTATTTAGAGCCAAAAACCTTTGATCCTTTACAACAGGCTACATATTTTGGTTCATCTAAGAAAATGAGGAATTTCCTAGCTACTCAGCTAAAAGACCTTCCCGAGGGAGTGAATACACTAGAACCTCCCATAGAAATTATAGCTTTTAAGGAACCTAAACTGTATTCCATCCTATTCATGATTATCAGGCTCAAAACTGATGAAAGGGTTCAAAAATGGCAAGTAGATATGGTAGAATGTTTATCAAACCCTAAGATGTATGAATCTGCTATCATGAATAAAAGTGTAAGGTCAATTTTCTTCGACTGGCCTGAGTTCTTAAGTTTAAAAATTCATGACAGTTTGGCAGCTTTGAAACTAGGGACCCAATTTTCTTTTCGCTACACTTCTTATCTGGTTTGGTTATTATTTTATTTCATGTCTCAAGAATTAGAATTTATATCAGTAAATGATAGATATGTAAAGGAGAGATTTTTGCCAGTCTATGAATGGACCAATGTGCTACATAAGTCAGAGTCCTACTATGATTTCAACAGGGAATTCTTAGGCACTGCTCTAAAAATTATGTATGGATAGATTAGAAGGTTGACCCCAAAGTATAAAATGTCTTGTAGACCAAATATGTTGAGGAGGGAGAGGGAGACTAGTTCATTTTGACCCAAGGAGTATGTATCAGATTATATGGGTTCATAGAGAAACCATTTTTACTCCCCCATTATGTCACTGATAGGTTATTTTCTTTAGAGTATGTTAGGCAGATGGAAACAATAAATATGAAGTTCGGGACTAGAATTCAAAAAACCAGTACCTGCAACATGCCCTTCAAATTTGAAGGAATTACTATGACAAAAAAATTGTAAAATGAGCAAATAACAGAGTATTTGAGAGAATTAGGGCTTATTGAGATTCCACAGAGGTCAAAATATGATCCATTGAACAGGTTTGTTGAGAGGGAAGCCATTTTGAATAAAACCCAGATAAAATATTATCATGTTAAAATTAGGGAAGATATTGAAGAAAGTAGAAATAATAGTGAAGATGAACCCCTGGAGTGGCATATAGAGAGGATGGAGCCTCTGCCCCCCTGGCATGACTTATATGAAGTGGTTGTCTAGTATGATCCTGAAAATGTAAAGGCCCATCAATTGACAAATGACAGAATTAATAGAATACTGAAAAATTGACCGGATTGGACTCTGGAAAAAATTCGAGAATGGTGGTTAATAAGAGTGCATACTAACATTATTTCATCTAGATACCCCACCAAGGATGACAATAAACTTGAGCCTAGGTATGATGCCAATCATGAGTCATGGGCCGACAATTTTCATGTCAGGATCCCTCCTAGTATTGGAGGCAGTCATTTATCCAGCCCAGAAGCACCTCAGAAGCATGAATATGATAAGGGTAAGAAAGAGATCTTAGCCCATAATCCTCCTCCTGTTCATACAAAACCTAGGACATCAAGGAAAAGATCAATAGGTAAAGTTTTTACTAAAGAACCGGAGGAAAATTATAGTCAGAAGGCTACACAAATGATGTTAAAAATGGGCCATGAAGGAAAATGGCTAGAAAAAGAAGGATAGGGCAGAGTTGAGCCCATTCAGGTAGCCAAAAGGGAGAAGTGCTTAGGGCTTGGGGTAGATACTTTGATTGTAAAATATTATTCTTCAAGGGTTGTGAAATTTGTACCTCCTATCGATTCGGCTATAGAGTCTGATGAAGAACATGTACGTGAAAGGATGAAAAAATTAAAAAAGATAGCTAATCAAAGAAAAGATAAGAATGTTGTCCAAGACTCTCCTAGTGAACAAGGACCTCAATATGTAGAGGACAATCTAGGTGGAGAGGCTGAAGGAGATGGACAAGACCAAACAAATGAAGGAAATGATGATGCAGATGCTTAGGAAGCTGAGCATGAAGATTCTCAGAGATATGTCTCACGCGGCCTACCCAGTTTGGCTAAAGAGAGCCAAAATATTGAAACTAAAAAATAGCTTCATGTTAAACAGAAAATTGGAGATGAAGGACATCAACATGGAGGATCCCCCCAAGATGAACAAATAATAAATCTCGATGCAAGCGATGAGGAAGATGGACAAAAAAAAGATGTTGAAGCCCCTGATGAGGACAATATTCAAGGTAAAGAAAATGTTATCAGTGATCAAGAAGAGGAGGAAGGAGACCAACAACGGATTCAACCAGGAGCAGGTATGTTTTTTTCACTATATCCTATTTATTCTACTCGTTCCTATTGTAATTCTCCTTCCCTTTCTGAAGTTAACAAAAATATAACATCCTTGTCAAAAAATTGGTTTGTTCCCCCAAAGATGGCAACATATTCCCAGTATTTTCTTAATGTCAGCTCTGCGTTGGCTCCCATCCCTTTTCTTCCTAACATCAGTATCCCAACAATTGGAGTTGCATCTTCTTAGGGGACTAACTCGCATCCAACAATGGCAAAAATTGAAAATATGAATAAGGTTAGCAAGAATGCCCTAGATTGGTGGACTTCCCACTCAATTGAGGATCCAAAAGCACCTGCCAGTGTATGAGAGATTATTTCTTTGGACACAGCCAACATGCAAAGGAAGAAATTGAAATTGACTCCTATTACCAAGAAATATAAGGAAGAAATGACTGTGACAAATTATCAGGCTGAAGAAATAAATGAAGATATCTCCCATTTTCCCATGTAATATGAGTGGGGAAAGTCTCAAGAACATTTGGGGACTATATACTTGCATGGAGGGCATTATAAAGAAATTTTTTTGAGAGAACAAGATAAAAGGAAAGAGTTAGATTCTGTGGTGAAGGAGCAGAAAACAACACAAAAAGCTCTAAATCTGGAAGCCAAAAAATGGGAAGATAAATTCAATGGCGCTTCCAGTGAGGCATCAAATTACAAAGAAAAATTAAACACAGTAGAAGCGCATATTCAAGTACTTAATCAAAAAATACAACAACTGCAACAACAATTAACAAAGCAAAAGAATGCTTCGTATGGGTTTTCAAAGGAGAAAGTTAAGAAAATATGAAAATATTTGTTGAAATAATTGTTGTCCTTAGTGTTGAAATCTAGGCCTTTGTTGCTATATTTGGCCAAAGTTAAGGAAACTATCAAGGTAGTAGGGGAGGAATTTAAAGCTGCAGAAGCATTTTTGCTTAAAAGAGAGGATGCTGCTATGAAAATTCAAATCTTATTAGACAAAATTCCAAAAAGTATAGCAGCTAAGCTAAGGAGCGAAGCCTTGTCTCAGGATAAAATTGTAGCGAATAACTTCTTCAGGAAGTTCATATTAGTAACCCAAGGAAATAAATTTTTGCATAAGCTAGAGGTTGCGGCAAAAGGGTTACTGAAAAATCTTGATTTACCTATTCAGATTGGGCTTCCCTACCTCTGGGATGATAGTTCCAAAGTGATGAAAGAAGATGTACTTTCATCATCTGTGAAAGATTTCATTGAAGATGAGTCAGAGATAGAAGGTTGGAATGAGCCAATAGAAGAGACACATGTGATGGAAATGATTCAGAAGATGACACAGGTCAAAGCTTCCTTACAGGAGATAATTTTGAGACAAAAAATAATTTCTTATGACAATGTGGAGGAATTACAGTGTATATATCAAATTTTTATTGATTATTCTGATTTGGATGACGAAGTCTGGAACCAAGTGTGCAAAACTTACCAGGAAACGATAACAGTAATGGATAAGATAAAAAAATCCAAGCATCCTGGGCAAAAAAAGTCAACTGGAGCTAGGACTAGTTCCTAGAATTAAAAATAATTCTGTAACCATTTTGTTTTCAAGAATTTGAATGTCTTATTAGTGATAAGTCACTAAACTATAGCAAACGTTTTGACAAGGTAATGATTACTTATATTTTAAGTGCATTTTTCCTTTCTTTTTGCTTTTCTAAGGTTTTATTTTCTACAACTGTGTTGTTGACTCCGTTTTCCAATGTATGAAGGCCTGATTTCAAATTTTTGCAAGTAAAAAATCCCCCAAAAGGCACCAAGAATGTTAGTCAAAATACGACTAACTCCAAAAATGGCTGAAGCACTTTTTTAGCACTTTTTGAATACCAAAGCAGTATACTTTTGAAGGAGCAATAAGAAAGGAAAATACGCTAAGGAAATAAGGTGTCGTGAAATCATGACATGTAGGGTTTTTGCAGTGAAAAACATCTAGGAGGCCAAATGGAGGAAAAAGTCACGATTTTGTGATATTGCACATTTTCGCCAAGTCCGCCAATGAAGGAGCCCAAGTCAAGGAGAATGTCAAAATTTTGTGACATGTTTCATTTTCACCAAAAGAAAAGCCAAAGGGACTAAAGAGATGAAGAATGTCGCGATTTCATGACATGTCATGTTTTCTCGGCCGAAAGCGGCAAGGTGAAGCAAAGAAGCATAAACGTCGTGATTTCGTGATATGTCTCAGTTTCACAGTCAAAGATAAAGAATAGAGTTGAAGAGATGAAGGCGTTACGATTTCGTGACATGTCACATTTTTGCAACCTAAAATAGGAGACAAAGCAAAAGGTATGAAAATATCATGATTTTGTGACATGTTCCATTTTCATTGGGGGAAAGAGAAAGAAGCTTCACAAAGGCAGAATGTCATGATTTCATGACATGCAAGCTATAATGGCATAAAAGGTATTTTTGGCAATTGAGACATGCACTGACACCAAATTTTTTATTCCTGGGAAAGACCAGATCACTATAATGTGGCAGGCTTGCCATATAATTGTAATATGACAAGCTCATCTAAAATCTAATTTGTAGAGGATATTTTGTAGATTTTTAGAAACTGTAGACAAATTGCTTGTAATTGATTAGGTGATCAAAATGTACACAGTAGAAAGATGCTCTTTTTAGGGTATATATATGGGTGAGCGACCCACGAAAAAAAGGTCGACTCTTGGACATATACAAACTATATGTACATTTTGCTGGAATACAAGCAATAAAGATACTCCTCCTTATGGCTTCTAATTTTCTGTGTGCAAGTGTATGAATCTAGTTTTTTGACTTCTATTCATTTTAGGTTTATATTGTATCTGTTCTGAAATATGAACTGTGCATATATGAATCTTGTTCCTGGAGTTAAATATTAAGGAATTTTTACATGTGTTAGATGAATATCTAAATCATACTTATGAATTCATGATTTCTACATGAGGGTATAAAGGAAGCTTGTAGACAATGATATGTGCATTTATTTCTAGTTGTTGTCTAATATGTATCGTGAGAAAAGTTCTAGCTTCGGCTATATTTCCATTCTTTCTTGTTCCACTTTTCTCTAAAAAACCAAAGGAACTAGCCTTCTTTGGAGATTAAATGGATAGTCCCAAGTTAGATCTGTCTATTCAATGTTGGCAAAGTCTAAGGCTCAACACTATTAATCGAAGGCATATTTTGTTCCAACAAGACATGATTTAACGTGGTTCACCCAATGTGGGCTACTGCATGGAGAAAATATTCCTTAAAATTTTTTCTCAATAAATATTTGGGAATCAAATCCCTATTACAATTTTTATGGACCTGTATCCAAAGGAGACATCAATCCCCTTATATTCTTGTTTGTGGATATCTCTCCACAGGAGACCTTTGTCCCCACTACTCTAGTTTGTAGATCTATATCCATAGGAGAAGTCTATCCCCTCTGCTCTAGTTTGTGTATCTCTCTCTAAAAGATAACTTTATCCTCTCTACTCTGCTCATAAATCTAATATAATATGCTCACAATACTGATACAATTTACTCACAAGTCTACCTCTAACCTGCTCACAATTCTGCCTCAAACCTGATCAAAATACTTTCTCTAACCTACTCATAAGTCTACCTCAAATATACTCAAAAGTATATCTCTAACCTGCTCATAATTCTTGCTCAATTTTGCTCAAGTACATACTCATAACTGCTTGTAACATATGCTCAAAATATTTTACAAAGATGCAAAAACTTATCTTCAACCCTAGTACAAGTAGTTCACTATCTCTAGCACAAATATCTCAAACTTATTTCAACAATAGAAGCACATTTTGTTCTCAAAATCTATCCCAAATGTATCCAAAAAATTCAACAATGAATCACAAATCCTAACTCAAATATTTCCAACAATGCTTAGCAAACAATCATTTTCTCTCCAAAGCATTCACCTGAACAAAACATATTGAACAAATAATGATGTGCCCATACCTCTTAATTTACCCTTATGGAGCTATGTCTTCAAAACCTATCTCACAAAAAAATATCTTTTGTAACTTCAAAATATTTGTACAACACATTTTTATATATTTGGAAACCTTTCTCAACAAGTGTGCACAATTAAATTCCAAACCAACTGTCTTGGTTTCTCAAACTAGAGCATTAAATCATAAACCCAAGCCCTTCAGAACGAAGAAAAAATACAAGCAATAAAAGTACTTCATACACCTTTTAACTCCCTCTTAATTTCAAAAACATTCATAAAAGAATTATCAAAAGTCCTTATTACTCCACAAAATCACTTTTCAGAAAAAAAAACATTTTCATAATATTTTCTCCAAAATAAATTGCAAGAAATAATTAATAAATATTTACCCTTATACATCCCTAAGTCAACAATGCTCAAATAATCAAACACTCCTCATGCGCCTAACCCTCAACCTTAGGTATTTTTTTGAATTAATGCTTACCAATTATTGCCACGGGGAGATTCGAAGATAGCACCTACCGCTTGCCAGTGTGCCAAAACCCTTTGGGTTGCCACTAGGCCAACCGCCCACACAAGGATGAAAAAGCACAATGTACACTTTGACCTCTGCTCAACTTAATTGCCAATAGAACTGATGAACAAAACTATCATTGCCCGAATTCGAACAAAGAACCTATTGTTTGCCCTACACCTTAACATTGCCCAGTCTACTGCTAGGCAAACCGCTTAGTTGGATATAAGATCGAACGATATTATTTTAAAATCATAGATACCTTCCCTTAGATAAATTTTATCTTTTTCTTCTCACGAAGCACACATAGGAGAAATCATATTATCCATTTTTTTTGCCCATCGAACACACACCATAGGGCATCAAACAATATCCATATTAATATGGATTACCACCATGCTATGGATGTCAACGTCACTTGGAAGTGTTTTAAGAAAAAAATTTGAATATAAATATTATAATTATTTTATAATTCATCCTTAGACTTTAACATTTTAACTTTAATATTATAATATTATAATATTTTAATTTTATTTCCTTTTTGAGCCTAAACACTTTCTTCCTTTGGGATTTTTAGACGAGGGCTTTCAACCTTTTAACCAAACACATGGAGATTTGTCCCAAGCTTCTTGGGATTAAAATATAAATATTTTTAACTCTTTTTTTATCAATTTACTTGTACTAATATGAACTTTGCCTTGCATCTAACACTTGACATCAATGACAAAATAATTACTCAAAATTTCTAACACATACATCTCTACAAACAAATAGACCAATGGACAACAAAGTTTTGGGGTTATAATTCCCTGAAAGTGTATAGAAAAACATGCATAGGAGAAATAACTAAAGATAAAACCTAGCCCCCTAAGGAAGCGATCCAATTTTTTTTCTCATCAATCTTAATGCAGGATACCCTATGGCAAAAAGATAATAAGTTGCTAAGTCATCAATGAAGATGCTATTGGGAATAGTACTAAATCATCCAAGAAATAAAAATTATAAAAGTGGAAAACCTCTAGCGTAAAATATATATAAATAAAAGGTTACACATCATAAGAGGATCTTGTTATTGCATATTTATATATCCAATGCACATTGAATTAAAAAAAGGGATGAAAGGGTGGAGGTACAAACTTAAAGGAATTAGAAGTAATATGGATAATCATCTCATTATCAGATAAAGACTACAAGAAAGAAGTACCAATATCCTCTATGGAGTGAAATTTCAATGAATCTATGCCCAATGAATAGAGGCCTAGACTTTTAAGTTTATCTCCTCCTACAAGTAGGCCCTCCTAAGAGCCACTAAATTTGTAGTGATAAATCACTACAATCTGGTTGAAATATACTCGAATATGTTTCAAGACCTAAAATAGAGACAAGGGACCAAGAACATTATAAACATCCAGAAATTATATGATAAATATTACTAAATAAATATCTCCATGAGATTTTATCATGAACAATGGCTAGTAAACCTTTGCAATTAAAATTAAAATAAAAAGAGCCCCATCAATGATAATAATCTAATAAAAATGAGTAACATCTAAAAGTAAAAGATGGTAAAAGGAAAATCGATATTTGGGGGAAAGGAAGGACTTGTGAAAGGTTTATCATAAAGATACATTATGAGACACCTACTTCCCTACATCCAATGAAAAACTAACAAGTTAAAGCTTCTTTGATACAATTACTCATCCAACAAGGGGAGTAAGTCAAGATGTTAGCAAAACTGTTAGTATGTAAATATACTTATGATATTCTGATGAACTAGATGTCATCATCTATAGTTCACATCACATGGAATTGTAAAATAATGTTTCCTTAGAAGAACCAAAGGAAAATTACCTAATCAATAGGAAAACAATTGGTATGAAATTTGAAGTAGAAGGTACAAGCAAGAAATTATGAGGAATTTTGATAAGACTTAGGATGGAGAAGTAAACTCCAATAAAAGTTGTGATGGGATAACTTATCAAAACATAAAGTTCCTAAAGGAAAGGAAAAACCAAAAACCTTGATGGTGCGGATAATTGTTTTTCAATAGCACTATAAATCCCAAGGAAAAGTTCCAAAAAGACAAACAATTTTGAAGATAGATGAGTGTATTAATACCAAGGAGGAGGTTGATGATAGGGCATGAATTTATAAAAGAAGCAAATGAATAAACATAGTGTTCCATTATTAAAAAAAATGGTTATCTACACAAAACACTTTGGTTCAACAAATCAGGGAAGGGTAGGTAAGTTGTTAAAGACAAAGGAATGAGGACCTACAACAATGACAACTGCAGACTAACATAAACAATGGCCGAAGGCACCCTCATTTGATTTTCATAATATCTAAGAAAAGTAGCTAAAATTTCAAATAATCCTACAAGTTTTAGAGGGAAAATTTATCTATTTTAATTTACAAAGAGATAGTTTAAACTGTAGAAGGGATCAATAAGTTTTAAACTGTATTCTCTTGTAGGTTTTCCTTTCATTTATTTTTGTAAAAATAGTCAACTCCTTAGTGTCTTGTGGGTAGTTTCAAAACCTTGTTACTCACACAATTTTTGTAAATATTTTCTTGCATATAATGCATGTGTGTATATATATTTATATATGTGAAAGTCTATGTTATTTTTTGGTTTAGCCATTTGTGGCTCCTTGCGTACTTGTTTTTGTGTGTATATATGTGTTTGTAATATCTTTACCTATTTTAGGTTTTGTTAGTGTATGTGTGTGTGAGGGTCTTGCATATTTTTTAGTCCAGCCAAATGTGGTGGTTCTTCTCCATGAACCACCTCTTTATGCATACCTATGATTGATGACTCTCATATATGCTTTATTGTGTTGAGAAGAGGAAGTTTTCATCATTGAAACATAACATTTAGGCATATTTTTGCAAGAATATTTTAGTGTAAATTTTGAAGCATTGCCACCCTTTTCTTTTATTGAGTTATTTTATTTTTTCTCTTACACCTCAATTTTCTCTTTTTTCAAGTCCAACTGTGTTTGAAAGATCACATATTAACAAGGATCTAGCCTTGTAAAAGATCTCAAAGCCCTCAACTAAGCCAAACCCCATGCTCTTAGTTGTGGCCCTAATATGACTCTCCTTGTAAGGTATGATTGCCTCATTATGAAAAATCAAAGATGACAATAGATACCAGATGTAAAGAAAAAATAGGCTACAAGTATGTTGTAACTACACTAATATTATAGAAGAGATAATGAAAATAGACAAAACTCACAAAACAATGGATACACGAGAAAAAATATTAATATGTTTTCCTTCAAATTTATTACATCTAGCTCAATCATTTTTAAACCAATGCTCAAACACCTAATATATGGATATCCTACATGTTAATAGTAACAAGAATTTTTTTCTTTTTTTGACAAAAATAGTGATTATATTATATTGATCATCAAATCATCTTACATCATTGGCTTTTCTAATACATCAGGCTTTTCACACGTATTTTGATAATGGATACATCAAGCTTATCTATCTCAACCATTGTACTAAGAACCAAAATTCCTATCAATAAAAAGTGTCACTAAAATTGAATCTCTACACATTACCAAGAATTTTATCATAAATTTATTGAATATGTAGAAGCTCTTCCCTTATTTTCTATGCCCACCACTTAGGAGGGTGCCCGTAGCAAATGAGATCTCTTTTGTTGAAATATCAGTTTTCCATACCATCAACTACCTTATTATGATCTCTTGGTATATGGGTGTATGCTATATTTATAAAACTACTTTGTATTCATCTGATTTTATCTATGATCCTTTGAATTCTCCAACTAGCATTATTGATTCTCAATAGGGATTTAAAGTAGTTAATCAATAATTGATATTTTTACTCCATTATCACTCTATTTCATCCAGTATTGATAGTCTCTTACATCCCTCTCAAAATGCCATATACCTCAATAAT
Organism: Wollemia nobilis; assembly: GCA_028583015.1. Classification (NCBI taxonomy): domain Eukaryota; kingdom Viridiplantae; phylum Streptophyta; class Pinopsida; order Araucariales; family Araucariaceae; genus Wollemia; species Wollemia nobilis. The sequence continues at coordinate 857,057 of JAQPPZ010003056.1, read as the reverse complement.
TTTGTTGGAAAGTGTACCTCAGTTTACTACAAATGTGAATATAAGGGTATTGTCTAGTAGTCTACTTATTCCCTCTACACTATCCCTACTTGGGTTACTCCTTGATGTCCCATTTGTATTTACCTTTCCAAATATTAGAGGTGGTCATTGATATTTTTAGATTATACCCATAATTTTATCCCATGGTTTGACTCTTACAACTTTATCCATCTAGGGACTATTCTTGAGTCATGCCACTATTTTTTCCCATCATTGATGTGATTTTTATGGTTGCTTCAACACAAATTGGATAGTATTTGTTACATTGGATATGTTCTTCACACACATACAATGGATATCTCTAGTATCTTGTTTGAAGATTATTTTATTTCACTCAGATGTTCCAAGTTAGGATTATCATCCCTATCTACACTATCTACACCACATAATCATCTACTCCTTATTAATTTTTCCATCCTATCTAGATCTATTTTATATATTGACCATTTTTCCAACGTAGACCTAGAAAAGATACCAAAATTTTCCATAGCTTCATCATTGTGGGGTATTCTATAAAAAGGTTTTTCAAATTTTCATTCTCCTCCATATACAATGTACATCTAAAACATTCAGACTCATCTCTTCATTATGTTGTCCCCTATGAATAGATTTTTGTGGAAGAGTAATTATGGATAATTTTTACATCCATATACAATTAGACTATCGATAATCTAATTTATTTTCTTTGTAAATAAAGTATTGAGACATAACCAAAAGTCATCAAAAATATAGTACCTTCGATCAACTACTCAACTCGCCAGAATATTATAAGAGAAAAGCATGCAAAGGTAGTTAAATACTTGATGGATCAAAGCAAGTATATTATTTTGGATGAAATTTTTCCAGATCCATCGTGTTAGCGGAAGGGAATAAATAAAAATTTGGTTAAGTATGAAGAAGGCTAGAATACATGTACTTCATCACAGGTTGATGGTATATCAAAGACCTGATCCTTCACTAGAGTAAATAAAATGGGTAAAATAGTTAAGCATGAAGGAGTCCAAAATATTTGAATATGATCAGAGCTCAGGAAGGTGCTAAAATCCTAGTGATGCATCGAAGGTCCAAGTGTAAAAGAATCATCTAAGTATGAGCAAGGCTAGGAATATTCCACCCAGTTAAATCTTGATAGGGTACAAAAGATCTAGTACAACATTGATGATGTACAAGACCCAAATTAGCTAAGTATGGGGATGATGGGATATTCTATACCCAATCTAAGGCTAGTGAGATACCAAAGACCCAAATCCATGTAAATCATTTGAAGATGATGTTTGGCTAAGTATAGGTGGCACGAAAGATTGCATACGAGCCTAAAACATGACCAGGTAGCATAATCTTGGTCAATGTATCGATGGTAATTTGACCAAGTTACTTAATGATCAAATATTTTTAACCTAAATAGCACCCAGTATGATAGAAAAACCCCAATATATATGAGTCAAAAATTGGCTAAGTATAAGGAAGGTCAAAAATTGTGCACCCAACCAAATCCTGATGGATTGATGAATGATATATTGGATAAGTGCTAAGTAGACTAGATATTTTATGCTCATCTGGAGCCTAATAATGTACTGAAATATCAATAAATTATTAAAACTCATTCCCTAGCTCAGTAACCACCAATGGATAGAAGTAGGTCATAGTTAGAATATGGTGTCATTATGTTTTGATAAGGGCTATTCTCTTACCACAATGATAGCATGATCTATTGTTAGAGAATCATAATAGCATAGGCACCTTGACTCCATCATGTATGCAACTAGATGGCTTAGTTGACAGGGTCGCTCAAATGAATGAATTAACCATATGTATGTACTCCAACAGATATGACTCGAGAGGACACAAATCCTAGACACATCAATAAATTATAACAAAGCAGTTAAATCATCCATACCTTCAAGCAATTCAACCAACCAAGAGGCCTTCTAACATAGGGAAAGTTATTTTCCATAACCATGATGTATCATAAATATAATAGACTAAAAAAGGCTATAAATATGAAAAGAAAGTAATGTAAAAGGATAAACTCTTAAACTTTTACAATTCATATATAACTATGAGGATCTATTCATCAATACAAAGGGGAATATTATCTGGATTTTGGTTCATTTCATTTTGTAGAACATATATGTATGGATAATTACTTATTTCTAATGTAGGATTGTCAAATGTGCATGGTGCTTACTTTTCTTTCTAAATTTGTACTTATGTTCATTTACTAGTTTTAAAATTTGAAGTTTTATTAGCTACACTTCATCAAGTCTAAGTGTTCTATAATTGAAAATAATAACTAGCTAGTCTATTAGGTAATTTTTGGGCTGGTTTACATAGTCCCTAGACATACATATGTCTTGATGCGGCTTAATATATACCACTATAAGTTCTAGCTTCAACTCCCTTTCTAATAAGAGATTAAAAATTGAAGCTTCATAGCTTCTAGAGGTCATTCAATGTTGGTCTAGGTCTGTGGACATACAAAAATTACCTTAGATAGATTTACTGATCAATATTTGTTATCACACTTGATTGGACATGAAGGTATCATGTTTTAGGTCTATTAGATCCCAATGATACTTTGGTTTACCTGTCTTGTTGTTTCATCACCTGGAAACTCCCCTGCAAGCCCAATCTAATTCTAATGATTGGTTATCATTAAATTTAAGAAAAACTTGGTGATACTTTGTTTTATGACTTTCATATCCTATTCATCTGTTGACTCTACTATAGATTCCATTTCAGATCTTTTTAGGAATATTTTTACGAAGAGGCATCTGCCAACCATGATACCAATAGTTTTTGGCATGCTTGATAGGACCTAAAGGTCCCATATTTTAGGTCTATTAGAGCTTGGTGATACTTTGATTTATTTTTTTTGTTGATCCATCACCTGGAGACTCCTCCACAAGTTGAATCTAGATCCTATGATTGGTTGTTTTGATATTTTGCTAATCCAGTAGCTCATTATAAAAGAAAGGATCCATGAGTCCTTCATCCTATGGTGTAGAAATATTATCCCTAATAGGATGATAGTGGTCCCCTCTATGTTGGCATGATATTTCCAAAGTTATCTTGAAATTTATGCCTAGCTTTGATGGTACATAAAAAACTACAAGTGAACATTGTCAAGATGTAGCATATTTAGTTGTTATCCATAACATTACATCTAAATATGTGATGGTAATATTACTCGTATCTCATCTCAAAGTAAGAGCATTTATGTGGTAAATATCCATAGAAAATAGAAGTATATTTACATGGGATAATTTTTCTACTAACTCAATTTTAATTTATTAAAAGGGTTCCTAAGGAAAATATGATTAATTTTAATATTCAATTTAATAGAATGTGGAAAATGATTCCACATGAATTTTAGCCATCCTATACCTAAGCATATTTGTACTACATTTAGGCTTTTAGTTTAGATATGAGTATTGTGATTTAACAATTTTGAGAGAAAAGGTTTCCCCAGATTTTTAGGGAAGTAATTCGGGATGAAAATATACTAATTCAAGTAAGAAAAATACTTCCAAGGGAGACCTCATATCCACTATAGTCCCTTTCCAGTACATCCTATTCCTTGTTCACTAAAATGACCGAATAATTTTCATATCAGGTGTCAAAAAATAATATCTTTGCCGAAAACAAACAAGAACTAAATATAAATATTTAACGTCTCATCGAGGAGGTCAAGAACATGAAAAGAGATATCATAGACAACAAGAAATATAAACCAATAATGGGGATATCCAAAACCAATGACACATATATGAAGATATACTGTAACACTTACTTGATTAAGTTACTACACCCTCCTAATGATAGCTACATGTTTTTCATTGTCAAATTTACCCTTCATTTTATGTACTAGCCATGCTCAATCCTCCTTTTGTTTACCAGTTTTAATTGGTAATCCCAACTAGATAACTAGGAGTGAGGTTTTCCAAAAACCAAGTATGTCTAGTACTAGGGTTGCGTATTGAGGTGAACAATGGAAGAATATTACTTTGGATTTATCATTATTCACCATCTAGCATGTTGCCTTGATTAAATAGTTTAGGATTTTTTAATTCTAGGTACTTCTTTAATTGTTGCATTTCCTAACAATATGGAATTATCAACATATTGTATATGGGTTATTGGGCTAGCTCCATTACCAACTAAAAATTCATCCTATCTCTTAGTATATTTTTTTTTAGCCAATGTTCTCCCTAGATAATTAGCTAAAATAATGAATAAGTATGGGGAGAGGGGATTCCCTTGCCTAAATTATCTTGATGTTGTTTATAGTTGTGTGGTGCATCCATTGATGATAACTAAGTATGAGGTTGATGATATGGAAAATTTTATATAGTTTGTCTACTCCTTATAGAACCCAAATTTCCTCATAATCCAGATTAAGAATTGTCAATCCACTCGATCATATGCTTTAGATAGGTCTAGTCAAATGAACATAGTGGAAATTTTTGTGCTTCCATAGAATGTATCACTTCTTGGGTAGGCACTATCTCATCCACTATTTTTCTACCCTCTATGAATACACCTTGTTCAAGGGAGATTATTTTGTGCAAAAGTGGTTTTAGCCTCTCAACCATGAGCTTGGTGATAATATTTAATAAAAAAATGCATAATATTATTGGTTGGTATCCACTTATATTTTTTACTTCCCTTGAATTGGTATTAGTGTTATGTAATTTTTTTATTTCCTTCAATATTTCCTTGGCTATTCTCACCTCTTCTACCACCTCTAGAATGTCTTCTTGCACAATGTACCAAAATTCTTGGTAGAATTCAATAGGGAATTCATCTAGACTTGGAGTTTTTCCCTTTTGCATTTTTAACACTACCTCCTGCAATTCTTGCATTGTTATTCGTGCACCCAGTATATCATTTTATTATCTTGTAATGAGTGTGGGTATCTCTTGTAGCATTTCTTATTGGAATGCTAGATCCATGGTGTTAGCCATGAACACATTTTCAAAATAGTTCATTGTTGTTGAGTTCATGCCCTCCAATGTGTGAATCATATCCCCTCCATTTTCATAAAAGAGATGAAATTATATTTCATCTAGGTTAAAAGGGACTTAAGAAAAAATCTTGTATTTTTGCCACTTGATTTTGGATTTTTATTTCTACAATATCTCCTTCCTTCTTTTCCATTCATCCTTTCGGTTTGTGAGATATAGTTCTGTTTTGGCCTTGGTTTCTATGAGATCCTCCTTTTTTATCTGATCATTCAACTCCTCTAGTCATGCAATGAATTCCCTTTTCTTTTTTGCGACATCCCCAAATTCCTCCTAATTCCATCTCTTAATTTTGTTTTTGATATATTATAATCATTTGGTAAAATAGAACATTTTTATGCAATGTCATAGTTTTCCTTCCTACCACCACTATTGCATTTATGGTCTGAATGATTTATCTCTAAGCCACATGAGTTAAAACCAAAAGGATGCTTGTTTTGGATTAGTTTTCTAGACTTCTATCATTACAGGACAATGATCCGACCCTACGTTATTTAATATTTTAACCTTCAAGATATGTCCTCTTACCAAGAGATTTTTTATACCAAGAACCTGTCTAGTATTTCCAAAATGCAAGTTGGAACCAGTCTATTATTGGACCAAGTCATCAAACCATTATCATTTTTGATAACTACGAGGTGTAGGTGTCCCATGTACTCACTCATGATATTCATACCTCCATATAGAATTTATTTCTTCCTACCTTCTCCTATAGAGAGAGAATGGTGTTGAAATACCCCTAACAATATCCAACCTTGAGATGGTCACTCTTGTGTATGATGTGTGCATGGAGATAGCAGTAAGATAAAATCATATGTATTCTACTACTTTTTTCTAGGAGTACCTAGAGAAGGTGGTTAGAAAATAGAGATAGGTGGATTTATGATATTGTAAAGTATAAGTGGAAATGAATGGTAAGCATAGTGGGGCAATTTTATCTAATTTTGTGTCCCAAATCTCATCAAAGTCCAATGGTTAGGCATAATTGGTTAGAGTAGTGCTAGAATGAGTGACACCTAGGAAATTCCCAATGGTGCACCTCCTTTACTTGTTCTCGGACTATGAGATGTTGTATGGGAAGGGTGGATGCCCTTTGTCTTGTGTTGTAGATTCATTAACTAAGCCTATGAGTATTGAAATGTTTTATTAGTGTAGGGAGACTGAAAGCACGAGATTCCGGATGAAGGAAACACTAATTGCGATGTATTCAAAATCAAACACGCTTAAGTCCTAGAAATGTAGAATGCATGAAATGAAAGAGACGCATTGAAATGAGATACAAGAAAATGGAGAAATCACAGCCCTTTTATTTAACTCTCTTGATCTCGGTTACAAAGACGCCTCCTCCCTTTTCAGGGGCTAGGAGCGTTAAATGAATTTGGTTACAATCAAGACTTAATGTTCCTCCTTCCGCGTGCCCACATTTGAAATGGGCGGGCCAAGACGTTGCCGTCGTTGGTGTTGATGAGTCCTTAACCTCTGCTGCTCCTCCTGCGATCAAAGAAACAACAAAGATGTTAGTAGCACCTACTGCAAATAAGAAACGTTTGTTCTCTAAAATTAATGAAAGATGCATGTAAAAGATTAGCCAAATCGATAGACAAAATGACTCTAAATGACCTGCAAACTCGACAGAGACCGGAAAACATTACCAGAAGGCCACTGCCATCGAAACAGTCGGCCAATTCGCACTCAACTGCAATTCGTCCCTGGTCAGGATGAATTCTACTGTAATTCGTCCTCGGGTAGGACGAATCCGACTGTAATTCGTCCTCGGGTAGGACGAATTCGACTGTGTTAAAATGCCGAGTTGATGCCGCTCAAATGTCACACCTCGGGATCTCCAAATGACCTACAAACAGAGGGGTTAGCTAATTGGGGGCATTTTGGGACGACCCAGATGGTCGGATTCTCCCAATTTGACCTCCATCAGCGGGAATTTGGCGTCGCTACCTGCAAGTTAGTGGGATAACAAAAGCGACGAGAACATGATGAAATCTGATCAAAACATTATGGAATCGAACATATGAACTATCTAGATAGCATAAAATGAAATGAAAGATGAACAAATGACAAAAGAACCAATTAGAATGAAACTTAAAAGGTGCGGGGCGCCCAAGTGGGCCGCCCACCGTTGGAACTTGATTTTGGCACCAATCCACTTGGGATGGGCCCAAAATCTCTTAGGATGGGGTTGTCAACAAATTGGTGGATTAAAGTGGCCAAATGTCGGGTTTTTGGGTCCGAATTCACACTTCCAATAGCCACCCAATAACCTCTCTTGCGAAAGAGATTAAGGATGTGGAAAATGCAAATCAAAAGGGGTAAAGGCGTGGTATCAAATCGACAGCACTTCGTTGCTTGAAAATGCTTCCTTCCTCTTCCTTTTGGGTGGGAAAAGTCCACCATTTTATAGACCCAGGGGGTCTCTTTGGAGAGACATGCATAAGCGCCATGTGGTGGTCATAGGTGCCATGTGGCGGTCATGTCTTCTCATGAGAGAGGAAAGTCCTCCATGACTTGGGCTTTCATGAATGCCCTTGTGACAGTCCTCTAACGGCCCATCTGCCCACCTACACGCGCGTGCGAAGCAAGAGTCATCAATTGACTGTCTTTGGCTGCCACTTGGCGCCATTCTTCTTTTTGCCCGTTAAACCTGGAATTCGTCCTGACCAAAGACGAATTAAGAATTCGTCCCTGGGTGAGACGAATCCCAGTTTGAATTCGTCCCTGGGTGAGACGAATACTGAGCAAAGTGCCTGAATGTGCCAAATTGCCTTTTGACCTTACAAAATTGCTATAAAAGTGGTTAGGACCATTGTTTAACCTCTGAGGGCTGCCCTGGGGGCTGTGTGTGTGTCAAAGCGATCAGTGTTTGCAGTCACATAATCGGATTGGTGCTATTTTGGTGTCTACAGATGCCCCTTTTTGGGATGCGTTGTGCATGGCGCAGCGCCGAGCAAAAATAGATAACCAAAGCACTAATGATTAGGGTTTCTTGGTAACCTAACCAACTTTTGATGCCCCAAGTATGGAAAGGGCATGCATTCTTGAATCCTTGCTTCTGACGAGCGAAGGAATTTGATTTCAAGTATTAACCTATTTTGGTGAGGTGTGACTTGAGCTTGGACATTGATCAGTCATGAATAGGCAAAGGGCGCAACCTTTTGTCCATGGGGGGAACCTTGTGTTCATGATTCACAGAATGCCAAGTGTTTGATCAATTTGTGATTATTGCTTGTTTGCTGCCCCAAGCAGGAGCGTGATTGTCTTTGTCAATGATTCTTTGAATGCATGTCATTGCCTTGATTGGGTGTGTGTTTGTTGATTGGTGACTAAGTGTGACTACCCCCTCAAGCGACGAATCGATGAGGGAATGACCTTCGTGAGAAAAGCGACGAGTCGCTTGACCCAAGATGACTTGTGCAAGGGTGCCTTTAGATGGTTTATCGTTAAGCATGTGCAATTTTTCCGACATTTAGACCTATTTTTGGTGGGTGGTAACCCTTTTGGTGATGCCATAATGGGGTGAAAGTGTCGAAAGTCCGTCTTCCCGTGGAGCGGTCCGGCTATGGTAGCCTTCTTGGGGAAGTAGGAGAGTGACAATTTGAGCCCCGACATCGATTTTCTATGCCAAGAGGTTAAGTGCAAGAGCACTTGTGTCCGGCAATGCTTATTGCTGTTTGTTTTTGTGTTGCATTTTTTTGTTGTTTTTGTTGTTTTGTTTTTTTATTTTTTTTGAGTGGGTTTTGACCCTTTGGAGTGTTTGGGGGTGAAATTGTTGAAAATCGTTTCCTGGGGGTGTATGGTAGCCTTCTTAGGGAGTAGGATAGTGAATGTATTTTTTTGGAGGTTTGTGTTTTGTTTTTTTGTTTTTTGTTTTTGTTTTTGTTTTTTTTTTGTTTTTGTTGTTTTTGTTGTTTTTGTTGTTTTGTTTTTTTTGTGATACCATTTGGGGATTAAATTGTGAAATTGTCCTCCGTGGGGGTCGGCTTATGGTAGCCTTCTTCGGGAGTAGGATAGTGATAATTTGTGACCCCGACATCGGTTTTGTATGCCATTGAATGTTGGTGCAAAGGTGCCTTTGTTTGGCAATTTTATTGTTTGTGCTGTGGATATTTGCTTGTTTTTGTTGTTTTGATTTTCTTGCTTTGTGTATATGTCATTATTTTATGTTATGCACAATGATTGATGTTGATGGATGCATGCTTATGTTAATGGATGTATATGGTATGATAAATGCAAATGTTTTTGATATATATGTGATATGCAAAATGTAATGGATGAAATGAATTTGTGTTGTTTGGTTAGGGCACCATAGACTGTTTAGGACTTTGTGATTTTGTTTTTATGCGATTGTTGTGGTGAATGACTTTGTATGTATACATGTGGTTTTTTTGTATTTTTTGATGGTATTGTAAGGATGAAAAGTAGCGCAGTTGGTTTAGAAATGTAGCTAAGGTTTTCCGAGACTCAAGACGGTTTTAACTCACTAGCCATGACTGTACTTTATCTTACAAGACTTTTGAACAAGGTATGAATCGGACTTGTTTTTGACCAAGCTATTTCACATCCCTGTGTGTGCAATTGAGTTCATTTATGTGGTATTTGTTAGGATACCGCCAGTGCCAGATGGGCTTTCAACCGAACCTGTACTGAGGATCACCTAATTAGCTCCACTAACTCCTTTGTTGTATTTAGTCAGATTAATCTGCGGTGTTATCTAGGATACCATAAGCTAGCTCATCCTCATGCAAACATTGGTCTACACATACGCAAAGTGAATGTGACAGACATATCGTCATGCGGGTAGGATACCACCATTGCCAGATAGGCTGTCAACCAAACCTGTAATGAGGATCACCTAGATGGTTTTCGAATGCTGAGAATTCCAAAGATTCAAGTTCAGGTTATTTGTTGGCTGAATGATTTGGGAGACTTGCTCGTCTATATAGTGATGCAAATCACTGTTTATTTTTCTATTTATTTTTCTTTTTGAGCAAGGATTTTGAATAGTGGTGATAACCACTGTTACTTGATTTTGTATTTTGAGCGGTGTGAGTTTGAGCTTGTGAATGGCCTTGATCCTGTTGGCCTTGGGGATGACTACCCATCCTGGTTAGGGGCGGATAGTACGAATCCTTACGACGTTGGGAACCAAGGGGATGATGGAGATTATGAAGTAAGGGCATTGATCTTTTAGGCCTTGGGGATGACTACCCATCCTGGTTAGGGGCGGATAGTACGAATCCTTACGACTTGGAGACCAAAGGTGAATGGAAAGGGTTAGGATGATGATTTGTTGGAATTTTGTTTGTGAATGGCGTTGATCCTTTTAGGTCTTGGGGATGACTACCCATCCTTGGCAGGGACGTGTAGTACGAATCCTTACAACTTTGGGAACCAACTATGATTGGGATTTGGTAGTGGTAAAAACCACTGTGTATTAAGGTGAATGGATAGGGAAGAGCTCGTCCTTTTATCAATTCTCAGCATTCTAGAACCATTCGCACAGGGGGATGAGCAAGATAACCGTTTCGCTTATGGTGACCTGGATTACTATGTAGGTTTCATCTTTCGTTCACACAACTTGGGAATTTTTATGTGTTTTAATTTGTGTTGGGATGCTACGTAACAAGGCGTATTTCAAGTGTAACTCTACCTTCGTAAAATCTGTCTGACTCGGTACATTACGTGGCTAGAGAGCAAAATGATGACTGAATTACGAAAACTCTTGATACATTATAAGACCACTGACTCTATTGTGGTAAAAAATAGTAAATGGCATTTGTTTGTTTGTTTTATAAGATGGAACAATGTGGAACCAGATGGACTAGCAGAGCAATTACAGCCTATGGTGCCTTTGACCTGTACGACCACAAATATGCAATGTATGGATGCAATGCTTAATGCAGCTATGTATTTTTGTATTTTTGATGGATTGATTTTTGTGAATATGAAGATGAGATGCGAGAAGAGCTCTCTATTGATGAATTTGAGCATGCCTAGAAATGAGATGCAAATTTTTGTTGTTTTTGATGATTTTTGGATTTTGAATTTTCTTATTTTTGACCAAGCGATTGTGGAAATCCTTGGAGCATTTTAGGGTTGACCAAGCGATTTTTAGGGATCCTTGGAGCATTTTTGGGATTGACCAAGTGATTGTGATAATCCTTGGAGCTTTTTGGGTGTTTGACCAAGCGATTGCGATAATCCTTGGAGCTTTTGGGTTGACCAAGCGATTGCGATAATCCTTGGAGCTTTTGGGGTGACCAAGTGATTGTGATAATCCTTGGAGCTTTTGGGGTGACCAAGTGATTGCGATAATCCTTGGAGCTTTTGGGGTGACCAAGTGATTGCGATAATCCTTGGAGCTTTTGGGGTGACCAAGTGATTGCGATAATCCTTGGAGCTTTTGGGGTGACCAAGTGATTGCGATAATCCTTGGAGATTTTGGGTTTGACCAAGCGATTGCGATAATCCTTGGAGCTTTTGGTTTGGACTATGGCTCTTCAGGGGATAGAGGTACCCCCAACTTGATGGTCTTTGCGCTCCGGATCTGGCTCTAGAGGGATTGGCATGAATGGATCGGCCCTATGCACGGATAGGAGGACAGGGTCTACCCTCGGCACTGATGTTGCTATGAGGTCTCTGGGCGAAAGTTGATCTTTGTGTGCCCAAAGTGGCGGATGTAACGCTTGGTCCCACTGCGGTGGGTTAACGCGCCACTCATGCCCTAGTATTATGTTTAGCTGTTGAAGTGCTTCATCGATATTTATGGGATGTCGATGTTGTCGCATGTGATTGTTGTGGGCTATCTCTGTTTTATCCTCACCTTCGGCCAGTGAGTATAGCTCATCAGAATCTAGAGATTCTGAGACATGGAGGACTGCATCATCAGGTAGCCCTACGGTTAGAGGTTGATCCTCTTTGAAAGGAGCCTCATGTAAGTTGGGCCTTGGGAGCTCCAAAATCTTGGTCTCTACCGACTCTAAGTGCTCTAGCGCTTTGCATGTATCGGGAGATTTGAGCTCCTCCTCTTTGGTTGGTTCTTGTTGAGGAACTTGGGGCCTATGGAGGGGTGGCCAGATAGCACCCCCCATGCCTTGGTAGGGCTTTTCATCCCGCTCTTCTTCTCGCTCTGATTCCTCAGAGGCTTCTTGATGAATTTCTAAGGGTGGCCCATAAACCTGAGTGGGTTCCTGAGGAAGGCGCCCGTCATTGGTTATAGGAGTAGCCTCCCGCTCATGTCTAGGAGGCATCGGGGGTGGTGCTCGATAAGGTCGCAGAGACTTGTCTCGCACCCGGGGGTTGTGCCTCTCATAATGTTTTGTCTTATGCGTGTGAGGGGTTGGAGTCCTCTCCTGCATAGTGTGTTGGAACAACTCATCCTTCTGGTGCTGAAGGTGCTCTTTATTTAGAAGATACCATTGCTCTAACTGTTGTCGTTCTAGCTCAAGTTGCGTGAGTTGCACCCGATGTGCGATATGCTCGGCAGATTCTAAGATAGTTGGTCTTGCCGTCTCATGTCTAGAAGGGCTAGATGCCTCTCCGACATATCTATCTCGGTCATAGTGATCCAAGATCTCTATAGGCCGCCTCCCTCTGTTGGGGGTAGCGGCATTCCCTCGAGGCTTTGGCCTCAGTGAGTGGTCCTGATAGATAGCAGGTGCGGAGGCGTATTGCTCCTGCACTGTATATTGCTCTCGAGGAAGGTAGGGGTCTTCCTCGTGCTCTCTTTCATAAGTGAAAAAGGGACGGACGGAGTTGGCTCGCCCCGCCTGAGGAGCCTTGTGCTCTGGATTTGTCCTTGTAGTCCTGACAACTAGAGGGGGTGAAGGAGGGATAGTGTAATCATGTGGTTCCTCCCGTCGAACCCTATGTTGACCTAGCGCTTCATCGCATGGTGACCACTCATAGCGAGCATCTAAGGGAGCTCTCCTATGGATGTACCCCTCATGGAAGGGTGTGTGTTGAGTGCTATCTTGAACAGGAGTGCTCCTAGAAGGGGTGCCCCTATAGTCCCTATCCGTTAAGGTGTGGAGGGGTCTGCCTTGTGTGTCAGGTCGCCAAGGTGGTATGACCAAATCCTTGGGGCTATACCGGAGGTGACTTGTGCCTCCTTGGATATTCCCCACAGCATCCGCCCGTGATTGGGCTTGGCTGTGGGTGAGCACCATGATGATGTCTCTCTAAAAACCCTAAAAATTGAAATGAGTCATATGGGGCCCAAAATTGGGGTGCGCATCCTTCTTACAATAGATAAGCCAAAAATGAAGTTTCAAGTCCTAACTCTAAATACATTAGGAGATATTGACCTCCGAACAGCTCAAAAAGCGTAAAAAATTAGGTTATCAAATTTAAAACCTAATTTCGGAGCACTAGATGATGGAATTTGGCCCTGAAAATTGGTTTAAAATTATCCCAACTAACTCCCTGTAAAATTTCAAGTCAATCGGAGCTACGGTTGAGAAGTTATGGCCCCGACAAGATGCACTAAAATTTAGGGAAAAAAAATAAGATTTCCCATATTTTGTTGGATGCTCTTGCATCACTTATGGGCACCTTTGGGGTGCTCTTGGGTTGACCAAAGGGTTCATGGACACCTTTGGGGCCTTTTGGGGATGACCAAGCGATTGCGGGAATCCTTGGAGCTTTTGGAGCGAGTGACAAAATGCATAGATTTTTATCTTTTGTTTATGATTTTTCTGATTTTTTTTTGTTACACTAAGCGAGAAATGAACACACACATACACAAACGGTGATTATCTCTTTTAAAGATTAATGGTGTGTCCTAAACTGGTTTTAGTGCGTTTTGATGATTTTGTTTTGTTTTTGAAAGTTTTGAAGAACGTTTAAATGCGTAATGAAGGCTCATATGACTCCCATAAATGGTCGCCCCTTCAATATACCAACCTCTCTATATACCCGCCCTTACGAGAGGGAGACTATAGGTACGTGAGAGCAGATGGTACGTGGTACGTAGGCGGTACGGAAGGGGGATTGTCCTGTTAATGACACCTACCATAGAAGACTTATCCTCGCACGCTGGGAATCACCCCAGCGACACTCGGTCAGCTTTCATCAGGATTTACGCCTAACAACAGTGACAATCGAGGAAATGGATGCAAAATCAAGCCAAGGTGGTGATGAAATCCACCGATGGTCTTGATCAAGGGCTGGGGTTTTACGACCAGCTCCTTGGTTTAAAGATGCCACGTGATGTGTGTGTGTGGTTTATTTTAATTGAAAAATGAAACAAGCAGAAGCAACTACTTTCCTTAAGAAAGCAAAATTTGAAAGAAAACAGAAACAGAAAAGCAGAAAATGACAGGAACAGTTTTAAAACCCTTACCTTACTCTGCCTAAACCTGCTGTTTTTGATCTTCGGCTCTGAAAATTCACAGACAGAAATTCGTCCCTCGGTGAGACGAATTACAGAACAGAATTCGTCCCTCCCAGAGATGAATTGGAATTCGTCTCAGGGTCAGACAAATTACAGTAAAGTAATCGCCACAGGCAAAGACGAATTACAGTCAAAAATTGAAAAAGGTACCTGTCAAGCACAAAAACACAAGTCTCGATCAGTTTCTGTGATATTAAAAATTAGGGGACCGGGTCCCACCGTGATCGCCACTGAAAGCACGAGATTTCGGGTGAAGGAAACACTAATTGCGATGTATTCAAAATCAAACACGCTTAAGTCCTAGAAATGTAGAATGCATGAAATGAAAGAGACGCATTGAAATGAGATACAAGAAAATGGAGAAATCACAGCCCTTTTATTTAACTCTCTTGATCTCGGTTACAAAGACGCCTCCTCCCTTTTCAGGGGCTAGGAGCGTTAAATGAATTTGGTTACAATCAAGACTTAATGTTCCTCCTTTCGCGTGCCCACATTTGAAATGGGCGGGCCAAGACGTTGCCGCCGCTGGTGTTGATGAGTCCTTAACCTCTGCTGCTCCTCCTGCGATCAAAGAAACAACAAAGATGTTAGTAGCACCTGCTGCAAATAAGAAACGTTTGTTCTCTAAAATTAATGAAAGATGCATGTAAAATATTAGCCAAATCGATAGACAAAATGACTCTAAATGACCTGCAAACTCGACAGAGACCAGAAAACATTACCAGAAGGCCACTGCCATCGAAACAGTCGGCCAATTCACACTCAACTGCAATTCATCCCTGGTCAGGATGAATTCTACTGTAATTCGTCCTCGGGTAGGACGAATTCGACTGTAATTCATCCTCGGGTAGGACGAATTCGACTGTGTTAAAATGCCGAGTTGATGCCGCTCAAATGTCACACCTCGGGATCTCCAAATGACCTGCAAACAGAGGGGTTAGCTAATTGGGGGCATTTTGGGATGACCCAGATGGTCGGATTCTCCCAATTTGACCTCCATCAGCGAGAATTTGGCGTCGCTACCTGCAAGTTAGTGGGATAACAAAAGCGACGAGAACATGATGAAATCTGATCAAAACATTATGGAATCGAACATATGAACTATCTAGATAGCATAAAATGAAATGAAAGATGAACAAATGACAAAAGAACCAATTAGAATGAAACTTAAAAGGTGCGGGGCGCCCAAGTGGGCCGCCCACCGTTGGAACTTGATTTTGGCACCAATCCACTTGGGATGGGCCCAAAATCTCTTAGGATGGGGTTGTCAGCAAATTGGTGGATTAAAGTGGCCAAATGTCGGGTTTTTGGGTCCGAATTCACACTTCCAATAGCCACCCAATAACCTCTCTTGCGAAAGAGATTAAGGATGTGGAAAATGCAAATCAAAAGGGGTAAAGGCGTGGTATCAAATCGACAACACTTCGTTGCTTGAAAATGCTTCCTACCTCTTTTCTTTGGGTGGGAAAAGTCCACCATTTTATAGACCCAGGGGGTCTCTTTGGAGAGACATGCATAAGCGCCATGTGGTGGCCATAGGTGCCATGTGGCGGTCATGTCTTCTCATGAGAGAGGAAAGTCCTCCATGACTTGGGCTTTCATGAATGCCCTTGTGACAGTCCTCTAACGGCCCATCTGCCCACCTACACGCGTGTGCAAAGCATGTTGAGCAAGGTGCAGCAAAAGTAGTGCAAAAGGATTGTAATTGTTGTCAACACAGACAGAGTGATGCAGTTGAAGCAGTTCAGAGGTCAGTCAGATCAAGTGCAGAAAATCTCAAGAAAAACAAAAGGGACCCAGATCCAAAAATTTGCAGAAAAAGACAAGGAAGAAAACTATCGCGATATCGCGACATGTTTTCTGTCGCGATATCGCGACATGTTTCCTGTCACGATTTCGCGACATACCGGAGGAGAGAGAAAAAGCACGCCAAATTGTCACGATTTCGTGACATATCCGAGGAGAGAGAAAAAGCACGCCAAATTGTCACGATTTCACGACATGTCTGAGGAGAGAGAAGATGCAAGAAAGATTGTCGCGATTTCGTGACATGTCTGAGGAGAGAGAAGATGCAAGTAAGATTGTCGCGATTTCGCGACATGGCTGAGGAGAGAGAAGGCGCAAGCAAAATGGTCACGATTTCGTGACATATCGGAGGAGAGAGAATGTGCAAGGAAAAATGTCGCGATTTCGCGACATGCTGGAAGGAACGAAGCCAAATCGAGAAACTGTCGCGATTTCACGACAAGTTTGAAGCAAAGGCACCAAGGATGAAAAATGTCACGATTTCGCGACACATCGAAGGAGAGAGGAAGTTGATGAAGAAGTTGTAGCGATTTCGCTACATGTCTGAGTTTCGCCAGCATAAGCAAAGAAAAAGCCCAAGTAAGAAAAGCGTAGCGATTTCGCTACATGGTCGAGTTGCAAGGCAGAAAGACGTAGCGATTTCGCTACATGGTCAAAGTGCAAGGCAGAAAGATGTAGCGATTTCGCTACAAGTTGAAAGTGCAAGATAAAATGGTGTAGCGATTTCGCTACAAGTTGAAAGTGCAAGATAAAATGGTGTAGCGATTTCGCTACAAGTTGAAAGTGCAAGGTAAATTGGTGTAGCGATTTCGCTACAAGTTGAAAGTGCATAGTGCAGAGGTGTAGCGATTTCGCTACAGGCTGAAAGTTCATAGAGCAGAGGTGTAGCGATTTCGCTACAGGCTGGAAGTGCATAATGCGAAGGTGTAGCGATTTCGCTACAGGTTAGAAACACATGTTGGAAAGGTGTAGCGATTTCGCTACAGGTTAGAAACACATGTTGGAAAGGTGTAGCGATTTCGCTACTCGTTGGAGTTTCAATAGCAAGTAGAAAAGAAAAAAAATTCTAAGGCAACAATGATGTAGCGATTTCGCTACATGTAAAGTTTTTCGCGGCTGCATGGAGTAAAATTGTACGGATGCCAGAAGCGTCGCGATTTCGCGACAGGGTGAACGAAGAGCCGCTGCAAGCCGAAAACATCATGATTTCGCGACATCTATGAAGATGACGTCAGCAAAACCAAAATGTGTCGCGATTTCGCGACAGGATGAACGAAGAGCCATTGCAAGCCGAAAATGTCACGATTTCGTGACATCTTTGAAGATGACGTCAGCAAGTCAAAAATTGTCGCGATATCGTGACAAGTTGCTGGAAAAGCCGTTGCAAGCCTGAAGCGTCGCGATTTCGTGACACCTTAGCGGATGACGTCAGCAAGACAAAAAATGTCACGATTTCGCGACATGTTTCCAGAGAAGCCTCATGAAGCCAGAAACGTCGCGATTTCGTGACATCTTAAAGGATGACGTCAACAATACCAAAAATATCGTGATATCGCGACAAGTTGCCAGAGAAGCCTCAGGAAGCCGACAGTGTCGCGATATCGCGACAAAGTTGAGGATGACGTCAGCAAAGCGGAAAACGTCGCGATATCGCGACAGGTAATGTTTTGGCGGGAAAAAGTCAAAGACACATGCATGGTGACAGGTGTCAAAAGGCGCCAGTTACGAAATGTTAACCAGAATATCAAGATCTGCAGTTAACTGGAGTTACAAGTGAGAGTTCCAAGATAGTGCATTTAAGAAAAGAATGGCTGTTGCAGGGCCGTGATTCAGCATGACTGGGAAAGGTGGCAGTTACATGGGGAAGCTACGGAACTAAACTTTAAAGACAGAACAGCTGTCACAGGGATGAGTATACCGAGAATCACGTTTAAAGAGAAATTAATTAACAGGTTGCGTATATCAAGAAATCATAGTCGCGTGCAGAAGTAAAAGGTAGCACAGAATTCAAAAGAGAAGAAAGAAGAATAACAGAACGTCGAGATACGCAAAAAGCCTGTCAAGATACGCAAAAAAAGGCTGTCAAAAAAGGCCGTCAGAATGTACAGAGAAGAATGTCAGAACTGGACAGAAAGAAAGCGGCTAAATGGCAGAACGTGTCAGAGAGGGTTTGACACATTGTTCGTAGCCGAAGATGCATGTAAATTAGGAGGGAAATTCGAACCGTTTGAAATTGAGCCGTTCGAAGAAATCAAGAATAAAAGGATCGAGTTGGCATAGTGACAAGGTTACTGCGACTGTATTTTTTTTGCATTTTAAAAGGTCTCAGTAAGCAAGGGTGCTGTAAGAAAACAGCCTTGAATAAAAACCTGCAATTCTATTGAATATTCAAGAGAAAGGTTTTTTATTATATCAGAAGATATTGAGTCTCTAACAATTCTCTCTATGCTTCTGTGAGATTTTTGAATGTGCTATAGACCAATAAGGGTCTTGCAAAAGAGAAGGCATTTTTATGTCCATTTTATCTAGCAAAATAGAAATCCAAGTTGGTGCTTGGAAAAAGGGGTTGGTGCTCCTATCCATTGCGACGAGATAAATCAGGGGTTGGTGCTCCTTCCAGTGGGTGCTGGTAAACAATTGTAAATATTGAATCCTTGCAAAGACTGGATTTGGATTGAAGTCCAAACAGTCATTCTTTGAGGAGTAGCCACATCGGTGAACCTCGTAAAATTTTGTGTTGTGTGATGCTCTTGTGTGATACTTGCATTATTTAGTTTCAAGCTTGCATCATTAGTTTTAAAAGTTGCAGATTTAAGTTTTTAAGTAGTTACACTGATTCACCCCCCCTCTCAGTGTCATTGTGAGAATATCAATTGGTATCAGATCCAGGCACCTGCACAAGCTTAATCAGCTAAGGTGTTCTTGGGAGATATACAATGGCCGATGGTGAAGGTTTTTCTTCCAACAAAGCTCCTCTGTTCGATGGAACAAACTATTCCTTCTGGAGGCTCAGAATGCAGACCTATCTCTGTGCATTGGGTTATGACATTTGGGAATCTGTTGAAAATGGATACACCACTCCCACTGTTCCTCCAACAGATGCGGCTGAAAAGAAAAAGTTTGAGAACAACTCGAAAGCCAAGAATGCGATTATGTGTGGATTGGTCGACAGTGAGTTGATACGCATCATGAACTGCAAATCTGCTAAAGACATATGGGACAAACTGCAAAGCATTCATGAAGGAGACAACAAAATCAAGGAAGCTAAGCTGCAAACACATCGTGCCCAGTTCGAAGCATTAAAGATGACCGATGATGAGAACATAGAAGCTTACATGCTGAGAGTAAACAGAATCATCAATGCAATAAGAGGACTGGGGGAAGAAATGGAAGATGTTGTTGTTGTGAAGAAGGTACTGAGAACTCTCAACAAAAGGTTTGATGCAAAGGTTTCTACCATAGAAGAAGCAAAAGATTTAAATTTTTTCAGTATGGATGAAATGCATGGTTCTCTAACAGCTTATGAAATGAGGATTGGACAAACTAAGCCCTCCGACGGAGAAGCAGCCTTCCAAGCACAGAAAAATGTAAAATCTAAACAAGAGTCAGAGGAAGAAGAATCTGCAGATGAAAATGAAGCAAACTTTGTTAGGAAATTAGTAAAGGGAAAAGGAAAGTACAGAGGTAAGTTGCCGTTCAAATGTTTTAATCTGTGGAGGCATCGGGCACTTTGCAGCAAAATGCCCAATGAAGGAGAAAAATAAAAATGATGAAGGAACATATCCAGAAAGAAATGTCTGGAAAAAGAAACCGCAGTTTAGAAAAAGAAGCTTCAAGAAGAAGAGTTTCATTTCCCAGAATATCGATTCTTCGAAGACAGTTCAGTGAGGAATCAGAAGAAGAAACTGGTGAAGCCCTATTCATGGCTTTTGAAGAACAAACAACTGAGGAAACACAGGAGTGTGAAGAAAAATTAGAAGATGAGGCTGAGATAGATCTGGAAGGTGAGTTAATTGCTGCTCTTGAAGAGTTAAGTGCAGAAAGGAAAAGAAATAAAAAGATTACAAGAAAATTTGAGGAGGCCAGCAATGTAATAATAAGTTTGAAAGTACAAACTAAAGAATACAAGAAAAGGTCTGAAGATGTTGAAGCTCAACTGACCGTGAAAATAAATGAGAGCAATAAACTGGAAGAGGAAATAGTTGGATTAAGGTCATGACTAGAAGAAATGAATCGAAAACTGAGCTGTCATCAAAAATTTGAAGACGGTTCGAGAAAGCGAACAAAATGTTAAATAATCAAAGGCCCACTGGTATCAAGTTTGGCTTGGGCTTTGATGAAGGAGAAACCTCAAAGGACTCAAAGGTCATGTAATGAGATCCAGTAAATAATAAAGACAAGATTAGAGTTGATCAAGATAAACCGTATCATGCAAAAGAAAACAACAAATCCAAGCTCGAAAGGAGTGCTGCAAATGATGGATTCACCAAAGTCTCTCATCAAAGAAGAAGAAGACCCATGGCTCCTACCTCCACATGGCAACATCCATTTCCCAGGTACACTCGTTCCTTTTCTGGTTATTGTTTTAAGTGCAATGCATATGGTCATAAAATTTCTAGTTGTAGATATAATATAGAACAAAGAAATTTCACTAGCAGAAATAATTTTTCACCTCTGATAGATTATGTTGTAGAATGTTATAACTGCCGTAACTTCGGCCATATTGCAAGAAATTGTCGTAGCTCTTTTGCAGGAAATAAATACCAGGGAAGAAAGTTTCGATCAACTGGATCAACACAGAACAGAAAATTTCTCGAAAAACTGTCACAGCACAATGAAAGGGAGAAGGTGAAGAAAGTAACCAGATCTGCTGTCAAAACTCGATGGAAAGAAAAGGGACAACCGAAGAAGGACAAAGAATCCCCGATCGTTCAAACGGCTCTCAAAGCACAAAATAAATCTGCTCCCTGGATTCTAGACAGGTGGATGCTCCAATCACATGACGAGAGACAAACGAAGTTTGATAAGCTGCAGACATACGAAGGTGGTTATGTGAAATTCGAAAACAATGATGGAGCAAAGATAGTGGGTAAAGGATCAGTTAAGTTAAGTGACGGTAAAATCAACTCTAAGGAAGTTCTTTTTGTGGTAGGACTGAAACATAACCTACTGAGTGTAAGTCAGATTTGTGACGAGAGGTCATGAAGTAATTTTCAAGAAGGAGGGCTGTGAAGTAAGAAAGACAACAAATGGAAAGTTGATAGCCACTGGACTGAGAACTTTTGGAAATTTGTATACTCTCTCGGAGACTTCAGAGGGAGCTTGCTTAGTTGGACAGGAAGAAGAAAACTGGTTGTGGCATAAAAGACTCGGTCACATAAGCTTTGATAATCTGGTAAAAATCAGCTCGAAAAAAGCATTAAGAGACATACCCACTATTGGCAAACCATCAAACAACATTTGTGAGTCGTGCCAAAAGGGGAAGCAAACCAGATCTACCTTCAAAGCAAAAGAGTACTTCACAAGCAAGCCACTAGAACTGATTCACACTGATTTGTGTGGTCCCATGAGGACAGAAAGCATAAATGGATACAAATATTTTATGCTGTGTATTGATGATTTTTCCAGAATGACATGGGTACTCTTTCTAAAATAGAAGTCAGAAGCCTTTGAGATGTTTAAAACCTTCAAAAATCTTGTTGAAAATCAATCTGGAAAAAGAATTAAATGTTTGAGATCTGATAGAGGAGGAGAGTTTATTTCAAATGAGTTTGCTGAATTCTGTGAAAAACATGGAATAAGAAGACAGGTTCTCAGCAGCAAGAACACCTCAACAGAATGGAGTAGTTGAAAGAAAGAACAGAACTATGTAGGAAATGGCAAGAACCATGTTAACATAGAGCAAAATTGCTGACATATTCTGGAAAGTGGCAATTCATACTGCAGTCTACATTCAGAATAGATGTATGTTGAGGCCGCATGAAAACAAAACACCATATGAACTGTGGTTTGGCAAAAAGGCTACAACAAAGTACTTCAAAGTGTTCGACGACAAGTGTTACATTAAAAGAACTGAAAGCAATCTTGGCAAGTTTGAAGACGAGAGTCGATGAAGGAATATTCCTTGGGTACTCAACTAAAAGCAAAGCCTATACATGCTACAACAAAAGACTTAAGAAAATAGTGGAGAGTGCGGATGTGAAGGTTGATGAAGGCAGGAAACAAGAAATCAGCAATAATGAAAACTACCCAACCTATGAAGAATTTATTGAAGAAGATGAAGATCAAGAAAAAGAAGAGAGACATCAATCAGATTCAGAGGACTTAGAAAGAGATGAAAATAGAAAATACCGAATAGGAATTTGGCAAAAAAATCATCCCAAAGAGCAGATTATTGGGGACCCTACAGTTGGCATTCAGACAAGAAGAAGAGTAGTAAATAACTATTCTCTGTTATCCAGTATTGAGCCCAAGAATATTATTGAAGCAAGCACGGATGAAAGCTGGATGGAAGCAGTAAATGAAGAACTAGATCAAATTGAGAAAAACAAAACCTGGGAATTAGTACCAAGGCCTAAAAATAAAAACATAATTGGCACTAAATGGATATTTAGAAACAAACTGAATGAAGATGGACAGGTGGTAAGGAATAAAGCAAGATTAGTCTGTAAGGGATATGCCCAAGTTGAGGGGATTGATTTTGAAGAAACTTTTGCACCCGTGGCCAGACTTGAAGCAATAAGACTGTTTTTGGCTTTAGCTGTTCATAAGAATTTCAAGGTTTATCAGATGGATGTAAAATCAGCATTTCTGAATGGAAATCTTGAAGAAGAAGTATATATTGAACAGCCTGATGGTTTTCAACTTTGTGATAATCCCGACTTTGTTTGCAAGCTGAAGAAAGCATTGTATGGCTTGAAACAAGCACCTAGAGCTTGGTATGCAAGACTGGACAACTATCTCACTAAGCAAGGATTCAAGAAAGGTATGGTGGATAGCAATTTATATGTGAAAACTGAAAATGGCAATTTCATTGTTCTTGTTGTTTATGTAGATGATATAATTTTTGGAAGTAGCAATGATGAATCATGCAAAGACATAGCAAACAAAATGCGGAAGGAGTTTGAAATGTCTATGATAGGTGAACTTTCATATTTCCTTGGATTACAAGTTAATCAAACAGAAAAGAGAATTTTTATCTCTCAAATTAAATATGTGAAAGAAATGCTGAAAAAGTTCACTATGGAAGATAGTAAACCAGTGAGCACCCCCATGACAACAAGTCGCAAGTTGAGCAAGGATGATAAATCTCCGGATGTTGATCAAACAATGTACAAATCAATGATTGGGAGCCTGCTGTATTTGACAGCCACTAGACCGGATATCTTACAAGCTGTTTGCATGGTTGCAAGATTTCAGGCTAGCCCAAAAGAGACTCATGTGACAGCAGTGAAAAGGATTTTTAGGTATCTCAAAGGTACTATGGAGTATGGGCTGTGGTATCCAAAAGGAAAAGACTTCACTCTCTTTGCATACTCTGATGCCGATTGGGCGAGGATGCATTGATGACAGAAAAAGCACAAGTGGAGGAGCATTCTTTCTTGGAAACAAATTGGTTGCATGGCACAATAAGAAGCAAGAATCAGTCTCTTTATCCACAGCCGAGGCCGAATACATTGCAGCTACTACATGTTGTACACAAATACTATGGATGAGACAAACATTGAAAGATCTAGGCATTCACTTCAATGAGCCCATTTCAGTCAAATGTGACAACACTAGTGCAATCAACATTTCAAAGAATCCGGTAATGCATTCCCGCACCAAACATATTGCAATCCGATATCACTTCTTGAAGGATAAGGTTGCAGAAGGAGAGGTCGGATTGGAGTTTGTTCCCACTACAGAGAAAGTAGCAGACATATTCACCAAACCTTTACCAAAGGAAGTATTTGAATACCTTCGGA
The DNA here is from genome assembly GCA_028583015.1 of Wollemia nobilis. NCBI lineage: Eukaryota > Viridiplantae > Streptophyta > Pinopsida > Araucariales > Araucariaceae > Wollemia > Wollemia nobilis. The sequence continues at coordinate 832,815 of JAQPPZ010003056.1, read as the reverse complement.
AGAAGTTGGGAGTAGTCACACTTCCCAAGCACTGACTAGCTATGGGAAATACATTCTCAGGGGGAGCATTCAAGTTATTTATGCCTGAGAATGTTGTGCATAGACTCAGGGGAGTCTGCAACAGCCCTTTGGCATTATTGGCAAAGGGGGAGAAGAATTTGAGCTAGGCTACAAAGTGTTGCCAACAATTCCAAAGGGGGAGATTGTTGAGCAAGGTGCAGCAAAAGCAGTGCAAAAGGATTGTAATTGTTGTCAACACAGACATAGTGATGCAGTTGAAGCAGTTCAGAGGTCAGTCAGATCAAGTGCAAAAAATCTCAAGAAAAACAGAGGGGACCCAGATCCAAAAATTTGCAAAAAAAGACAAGGAAGAAAACTGTCGCGATATCGCGACATGTTTTCTGTCGCGATATCGCGACATGGTTCCTGTCGCGATTTCGCGACATACCGAAGGAGAGAGAAAAAGCACGCCAAATTGTCGCGATTTCGCGACATATCCGAGGAGAGAGAAAAAGCATGCCAAATTGTCGTGATTTCGCGACATGTCTGAGGAGAGAGAAGATGCAAGAAAGATTGTCGCGATTTCGCGACATGTCTGAGGAGAGAGAAGATGCAAGTAAGATTGTCGCGATTTCGTGACATGGCTGATGAGAGAGAAGGCGCAAGAAAAATGGTCACGATTTCGTGACATATCGAAGGAGAGAGAATGTGCAAGGAAAAATGTCACGATTTCGCGACATGCTGGAAGGAACGAAGCCAAATCGAGAAACTGTCGCGATTTCGCGACAAGTTTGAAGCAAAGGCACCAAGGATGAAAAATGTCACGATTTCGCGACACATCGGAGGAGAGAGAAAGTTGATGAAGAAGTTGTAGCGATTTCGCTACATGTCTGAGTTTCACCAGCATAAGCAAAGAAAAAGCCCAAGTAAGAAAAGCGTAGCGATTTCGCTACATGGTCGAGTTGCAAGGCAGAAAGACGTAGCGATTTCGCTACATGGTCAAAGTGCAAGGCAGAAAGATGTAGCGATTTCGCTACAAGTTGAAAGTGCAAGATAAAATGGTGTAGCGATTTCGCTACAAGTTGAAAGTGCAAGATAAAATGGTGTAGCGATTTCGCTACAAGTTGAAAGTGCAAGGTAAAATGGTGTAGCGATTTCGCTACAGGTTGAAAGTGCATAGTGCGGAGGTGTAGCGATTTCGCTACAGGTTGAAAGTGCATAGAGCAGAGGTGTAGCGATTTCGCTACAGGTTGGAAGTGCATAATGCGAAGGTGTAGCGATTTCGCTACAGGTTAGAAACACATGTTGGAAAGGTGTAGCGATATCGCTACTCGTTGGAGTTTCAATAGCAAGCATAAAAGAAAAAAAATTCTAAGGCAACAATGATGTAGCGATTTCGCTACATGTAAAGTTTTTCGCAGCTGCATGGAGTAAAATTGTACGGATGCCAGAAGCGTCGCGATTTCGTGACAGGGTGAACGAAGAGCCTCTGCAAGCCGAAAACGTCGCGATTTCGTGACATCTATGAAGATGACGTCAGCAAAACCAAAATGTGTCGCGATTTCGCGACAGGATGAACGAAGAGCCATTGCAAGCCGAAAACGTCACGATTTCGCGACATCTTTGAAGATGACGTCAGCAAGTCAAAAATTGTCGTGATATCGTGACAAGTTGCTGGAAAAGCCGTTGCAAGCCTGAAGCGTCACGATTTCATGACACCTTAGCGGATGACGTCAACAAGACAGAAAATGTCACGATTTCGCGACATGTTTCTAGAGAAGCCTCATGAAGCCAGAAACGTCGCGATTTCGCGACATCTTAAAGGATGACGTCAGCAATACCAAAAATGTCGCGATATCGCGACAAGTTGCCAGAGAAGCCTCAGGAAGCCGACAGTGTCGCGATATCGTGACAAAGTTGAGGATGACGTCAGCAAAGCGGAAAACGTCGCGATATCGCGACAGGTAATGTTTTGGCGGGAAAAAGTCAAAGACACATGCATGGTGACAGGTGTCAAAAGGCGCCAGTTACGAAATGTTAACCAGAATATCAAGATCTCAGTTAACTGGAGTTACAAGTGAGAGTTCCAAGACAGTGCATTTAAGAAAAGAACGGCTGTTGTAGGGCCGTGATTCAGCATGACTGGGAAAGGTGGCAGTTACATGGGGAAGCTACGGAACTAAACTTTAAAGACAGAACAGCTGTCACAGGGATGAGTATACCGAGAATCACGTTTAAAGAGAAATTAATTAACAGGTTGCGTATATCAAGAAATCATAGTCACGTGCAGAAGTAAAAGGTAGCACAAAATTCAAAAGAGAAGAAAGAAGAATAACAGAACACCGAGATACGCAAAAATCCTGTCAAGATACGCAAAAAAAGGCTCTCAGAAAAGGCCGTCAGAATGTACAGAGAAGAATGTCGAATCGGATGAAAGAAAGCGGCTAAATGGCGAATCGTGTCAGAGAGGGTTTGACACATTGTTCGTAGCCGAAGATGCATGTAAATTAGGAGGGAAAATTGAACCGTTCGAAATCGAGCCGTTCAAAGAAATCAAGCATAAAAGGATCGAGTTGGCATAGTGACAAGGTTACTGCGACTGTATTTTTTTTGCATTTTTAAAAGGTCTCAGTAAGCAAGGGTGCTGTAAGAAAACAACCTTGAATAAAAACCTGCAATTCTATTGAATATTCAAGAGAAAGGTTTTAGATTAGATCGGAAGATATTGAGTCTCTAACAATTCTCTCTATGCTTCGTGAGATTTTTGAATGTGCTATAGACCGATAAGGGTCTTGCAAAAGAGAAGGCATTTTTATGTCCATTTTATCTAGCAAAATAGAAATCCAAGTTGGTGCTTGGAAAAAGGGGTTGGTGCTCCTATCTGTTGCAGCAGATAAATCAGGGGTTGGTGCTCCTTCCAGTGGGTGCTGGTAAACAATTGTAAATATTGAATCCTTGCAAAGATTGGATTTGGATTGAAGTCCAAACAGTCATTCTTTGAGGAGTAGCCACATCGGTGAACCTCGTAAAATTCTGTGTTGTGTGATGCTCTTGTGTGATACTTGCATTATTTAGTTTCAAGCTTGCATCATTAGTTTTAAAAGTTGCAGATTTAAGTTTTTAAGTAGTTACACTGATTCACCCCCCCCCTCTCAGTGTCATTGTGAGAATATCAAAGCAAGAGTCATCAATTGACTTTCTTTGGCTGCCACTTGGCGCCATTCTTCTTTTTGCCCGTTAAACCTGGAATTCGTCCTGACCAAAGATGAATTAAGAATTTGTCCCTGGGTGAGACGAATCCAAGTTTGAATTCGTCCCTGGATGAGACAAATACTGAGCAAAGTTCTTGAATGTGCCAAATTGTCTTTTGACCTTACAAAATTTCTATGAAAGTGGTTAGGACAACTGTTTAACCTCTGAGGGCTACCCTGGGGGCTGTGTGTGTGTCAATGCGATCAGTGTTTGCAGTCACATAATCGAATTGGTGCTGTTTTGGTGTCTACAGAGACATTGAGTTTAGTTGCCCCAAGTAGCTAAATTTATGATTTGTATAGACCATAATTGCAAAGTATTCAACAAGTGGGAGATTGTTGCATGTGTTGTATCCTTTGCATTAAGAAAAAAAATATGCATGGTCTTATTCTTGGACATTCTTATTTTATCCCACAGTCTTATTCTTAGATAGTATTCTTAAATTAGTTGGCATGGGTGGTTTTAGTCCATGGTCTTATTATTGGACAATCTCATTTTAGCCCATGGTCTTATTCTTAAGCAATCTCCTTAAATTATGGGATATTTTAGCCATGCTCTTATTTTTGGGTAGGCTCCTTAAATTAGCAAGTATAGGTGGTTTTAGCCCATGGTCTTATTCTTGAGTAGTCTCCTTAAATGAGTAGGTATGAGTGGTTTTAGCCCATGGTTTTATTTTTGGGGTGGTTTTATTTTAGCCCATGAACTTAGTTTTGGGTGTTCCCAGATACTTGTAACTACTTTGTTAAAGGTGCATTAAAATATACATATGAATAATAAATGCAAAGTAAAAGATGTAATCTCTATCATACACTTTATATGTGTATCAATGCAAAGTAAAGTGTGGTCTACGATCCTATGGTTTATTTTTTTTAATGGTAGACTACGAGGGTAGACCACATTATCGATTATGTGACCTGGTTCAATTCCTATGGTGGATTGGTAAGTGCTAGTCTGGATGCGCACTTACCAAGAAGAGACCTAGGTTCAAACTTTGGTGGTGCCAATTTGTAAAGGTAGTAGTTTTCTCTAAATCCTCTGAGTGCACGTCATATCAATGACTATGGTATGAACCCCGAGCGACTGATGGTCCCCATATCACATCAGGTCAATAATTAATGATATGGATAGATTTGGTGGTTGCAGTCCCTGTGGTTTGAACCTTGCGATGCCAGTTACTAAAAATAATGGTTGTAGCCAACTCTCCTATGTAACCAAAAAAATATTTCTTATACACATTCACCATAGGGATTGAACCAGGTCACACATCCGCCATAGGGATTGAACTAGGTCACATCATCGATAATGCAAGTGGCATCCGATAGACCACACTTATGAGGATTTTTAAACATACAACAAGAGAATTATAGATAGTAATTGATGCAATTAAATATAAGTAGTTTTTTTTATTTATAGATAGGTATTAACATGAAACGAAATTTTAATCTTGGAATATTCCATTAGACATCAACACATTTATAGGTTATGTGTATTTAATAATTTAAGATATTATAGTAATACAATTAAAAATTATATTATCTAATAAATATATATAAAAGAAAAAAAAATGTTTAACATGGTTATTATGTATTTTAGTTCCAAGTACATTTTAAAGTGTGGATATGGTATTTATATAAAGTTATATAAATTTTGAGGTGTATAATTAACAAATATTAAAATTAAACTTGCAAAAAAATGACCTATCTATTATTTTACCATGTAATATTGACATCTTTAAAAGAATATATTTAAAAAATAATTTATATAAGTGGTGAAGAAATTGAAACATTAAATAAAGAGTCTAAGGATCAAACCTAGAGAGAATAGGGTTATACGTCATATTCTTGTGAACTACCTAGAACATTGTTGCATAACACATAGTGGGTAACCAACATTCTTCATGAGGATTATTCTATATGATATATGGCCTCATGGACCTTGAATACTACATTTCAACTTTTCTTTTGATGATCTAGTGATGATAAAATATAATATATAAGAAAAGGTATACATACTACCATAAAATTGTATTACTTGAAGTAATCGTAATGGTTTGCACCCACTTTTTTGTATAACCATTTTGGTGAATGTTATAAATTAATACAAGGTGATTTTAAAATAATGACAACCTCTAGATAAAATATTAAGTCAATTGAACCAGAGGACCAATTTTAAAATTTTAGTCAAAAAGTATCAAAGCTTCCTCAGATTAGTTGTTGAAGATCCCGAATCCATAGAACCTATTGATCCCTAGAGCATCGATCTATAAAGAGGTGACATTATTATAATATCTAATCAATTATGTTAATAAATAAATATTCTAGGTGGAAGAAATCCAAGCTAATAATTGGGTATTATCTATGTTAGTTTTATAACATCAACATGATATCACATCAATTGATTGATAGAAGAACAAAATTTTAGAAATATTTTTAAAGTTTTCTATGTTGAATCCATGAAATGAGTATGAAGCACTAATCCGTTAGATTTTATACATGAGATTATGGTATAAATCCCCAAACAAATATCTTGAAGAAAACCATACAATGTTGAATATGTCAATGCATATCCTTCAAGAAAATCATACAAGGCAAAAAATTTTAGGTAATAAAGCTTGTAATTAAATATATAACTAGTAGAAAGAGATCAAACTAAAATTACACCATTTGAGTAGAATTTTCCATACAAATAACAAAGATCACATCAATTCTTTGATGACTTTATTGAATATATGATTAGCATTGGAATTCTTAATTCTATAATGACATTTTTTTTATTTCACTGTTTTGGGAATTATGGATATTAAAAGTTACTAATGATGTAAAGGATATTTTTTGGTAATCCTCTAGCACTAACTCCTACAAGTTAATACAAAATCAAGTTTATATAATTATGTGTGGCATTCAAATTTTTTCGTGCATACTCACTACATCAAAAATGGTCTTTTAGGGTAGTTTTTAACTGCCCTTAAAGACCATTAAGGGTGGTTATTGATTTGTCATCTATGAGAGCATTATAAAAATTCTATAACATATGAGGCGATTAAAAAATACCTCAAAACACCACTCTCGTAGGGTTTATTAGGAAAGTTAAAAATTGCCTCAAAAATCACCTTAGTTTATCACTATTGAGGGTGGTTTAAAACCACCCTCTCAGGTTATATTATGGTGGTTTTAAACTACCCTAATAGATCCTAAGAGGGTGGTTTAAAACTCCCCTCTTAGGGTCTATTAGGGTGATTTAAAATTACCCTCTTAGGGTTCGATATCATTTGTAGGTTGACCGATGTTGAAATGCATCAGTTGGGTACTTCTTCTTGTCCTCTTTATTAGCGTAAATTCATTTTGTGGTTTTGATATCAATTTTAGGATCCTATCCAAGAACTTCATTTATTCATAACCTATATCACATGAGTCTTTCCTTAATATCTTGAATAAATATTTTACAACCACTACTGTAATTTTTATTGTGAAGAGATCTCCTTATAGATTTAGTTTGGATGGTAGTGTGTGAAGACAACTATAAATCCCATTGTGATGGCATTTTGTTACTTGTATGTCATTTACCTGTGTTGAAGTTAAAATGAATACCCTTATGCTGCTTCAAATATATTTTATAACACCAAAAAATACATCATCTATGCTTTTTCTATTATAGCTCTTGAATTTTACCATAGAAATACCTTTTGTTTCGTGATGTTAAAATTAAACAAATTAATAATTTAGGGTTTCCTAAAAAAATTACAAAAAAATATAATGAAATGTAAACCTTCAGGATCAAATAGTATAAAAACCATATAGTTTACTCTCAATTTATATAAAAGCATAATCTATAATGCAATCTTTGTAATAAAATAAAATCAGGCTAGAAGAATCAACACAGTGTGGTTGCAACTCTATATAAAAATTGACCATGTCCTAATATATCATGTTTCTAGTTCTACACACATCAAAGGAAAATAAATAAACATTTGATCAATTTGAACTTAATCAGTAGATCCATTATAATATATGGAAATAATGAAATTTTATGCAGTTGATTTGATTATTAAATAGTTACTATACCTAACATATATCAATTTATAATTAGAATATTCACATGTCAGTCTTATTGAATCAAATTTGTAAACAAAATCAAATACAAGTTGGAGGTCCTCTTAGAAAAAGTTGAAATAAGAACAGTCCAATTACCATTCCCTAACACAAATTTCTATCGTCAAGCTTCTCAAAATAATTTTCTTAGAACTTTCCAAAAAGAAGCAAATTTACATTCAAATTTCAAGAAAAAGAAATTTTTCTCCTTTAGGTGAAACAAAAGAACTATCGATTGATGGTTCATGAAGGAGGAAATCAAATAATACTAATGAAGCAGGGGCATTTGGTCGTGTGTTGATTTTTCTCCATTTATTTATGGTATCTCATATTATAGATAATTTATATTTAGCAAGAGATTTACTTACCTAGGACTCAATCATTACCTACAAGTGAAGATTCTAATCGATAGGCACAAGATGCCCTTTCTCTACCAAAACCACATGGTTTAAATTCATGTGTGATTAGATATAGCTCACCACCATCATAGACACTTTCCACACCTTTCTCTTTGAAGCCTAAAATTCAGTCACTATATTTCAATAATGATTTTGTATCCTTTCTTCCATGGACACAACATCATCTTTAATATTTAATTGCCCCTGATACAAAAAATGGCTAGCCATACGAGAAGTCTCTTCACCATCCACTTGGTGCTTTTTATATTATCCTCCCCCATTCTGGTGCTCACCTTGTCATTCCAGTCTTCCCATGTTTAATTAAAGTTTTCCTTTAGGGTCTCTTTCATAGAAGGTGAATTAACAAAGGGGATAATGTAGTCCTACCATTTTTAAGAGTGTAATAGGGGAGCTATCTATGGAGGTCGTACAGGGTCGTTAAACTCATGGTTTCCTCAAGATAGTATAAGACATAGTTTCTCACAATGCAGGACTGATTCCATTTTTGTTGATACATGAGGTTCAAAAGAAAATGTGGAGCCCTATGAAACCACACCAAGCAGCAACCAATAGAACATAATTAAATTTAAAAAATGTTCCTCTTAAATTTCTTATGAATCCTTCATATATATATATATAGTAAGGGTGATTTTTATGGGTGGTTTTAAACAACCCTCTTAGGGTCAATTAGGGAATTTTTTTACTATCATAAATAACCACCATATTTTAGGTGCCCTTAAAAGCCTTTTTTGGTTAGGGCAGTTATAAAATGCCCTCTTAGGGTCTATTAGGGCAGATTTTTTTTCCATAAAAAACCATCGTATTTTAGGTGCCCTTAAAAGCATTTTTTGGTGAGGGTAGTTTTTTTACCACCATAAATAACCATTGTCTTTTAGCCACCCTTAAAATATTTTTTTGGTGTAGTGATTTTTGTCCATATTGTAAATACAATTGAACAAATAAATGGTGGTTATATTAGTGTTGGAGAATATTACATTTTTTGGTACATACTAATGTACCCCCATGGTACAAATGTAAATATGTAATAGGTTAGGGTCGAATCTATAGTTTATATGAGTGATTTATATTTCCCCTTTATATAAGTGTCAACGAGTAGAAAATGCACAAGTGTCTTGCAAGTAAGAGTGCAAGTGTATATTGAGAGAATGTGCATAAGTATCATGTATGTAAGTATGCAAATATGTAAACTAAGTATGTGCACAAGTGTATTATATTAGGAGTGCATGTAGGAGAGTAAGAGTCATGTAGAAGTGTGCAAGTGTCATAGAGTCAAGTATGCATATAAGAAGAGAGTGAAAAGTCTAGTCTACAAGTGACAATATGATAAGCCAAAGCTCATGAGATTTGTCATACGAAGAGAAATAGTCAAGTACATGAAGATTTATCTTCTATGTCTATATGATGGAGATAAAGCTCCACACAATGTATCATGAGATTCATAAGAAGAAAATTGGAAAAACAATTTGTAGTGATCACCACATTGATAATAAAGCTTGTATACAAATTTTGAGAAATTTATTATTGTAAGTATTTCTTCATGCATGTACATGAATGGTATTGGTCATTTTACATTCATATTTGATATTATAAGTGAATGCTATTTTTATTATTATATTGACCTTGATATATATTTTATTGCTCACATATATAACTATACTCTTGATATTAATATTTTGACATTTATTATTGTGGCTTATTTACTTTTGGACATATGATAGTTTGAGATAGTAAAGATTAAAAACCAACAATTAGAACTTTGACTCTTTTCATATATTATTATTCCTTTCACAAATTTACTATGCTAAGTACATTTATTTAAAATAAGTTACTTTATTAAATTGATGTTGATCTCCCTAATGTTATTTTCACACACTAGATCATAATATGATCATAATATGATCTAAAGAGTGATTTTCCAAAAAGGATAGTGTCCTTGATTTTATAAATTTTGAGAGGAACAAAGTTAGAAATAAATTCAATAAAATAAAAATGTTCAAGGTACATTATTTTATCAAATCTAATAATCATAAAGGCTTGTCAAAATAATTACAATTTTACTTCTTTCATTTATCCATAACAACAAAATAAAGCACATTTATCCATAGGAGAAATAATAGAAATCAATAGGATTGAAACTCAATCACCATAGTCATAATATAATTTTTATTTATGAGGTAAGACAAAGATGTACATAGATAAATATTAATCATGTAAGCATAATTATGAAATTATTTAAATATTTATGTTGAGTATAATTTCTAGAAATGGAAAATAATAGAGTGGTCAAGTTCAAATATCATGAAAGGATGTAATGTAATGTGTTGTAGAACTTATTATTAAATTAGATATATCTAAATTTTATTGAAAAGCTAAGTTACATATCTATCTATAAGATTTTTTATTAGAAATGTAATCAATGCTTTATTTGGCTACTAAAATCTATTTGATGGCGAATATTCTACTTTTAGATCAGTTTGGAGCACTTATAGTTGCATGAATTTTCCTTTGTATAGATAATATGTGGTAGTGTCAACACTTATGAGAACTAGGCTTCATTTGTATTTTAGTTTAACAGTTTAGGACTTCAAATTATTATTTTTCTATTAATTTTAGTTTAACTTTGTAACAATGTAAATCCTCAAATCTCTATGATTGATTCTAGGTGGAATACTTATTATTATATGTGTTGTATCCTTTGCATGAAGTAAAAAATATGCATGGTATTATTCTTGGGAAGTATTATTTTAGATCATGGTATTATTCTTAGACAATGTCCTTAAATTAGTAGGTATGGGTGGTTTTAGTCCATGGTGTTACTCTCAGGTATTCTTATTTTAGCCCATGATATTATTCTTAGGTAGTATATTTAAAGTAGTAGGTATAAATGATTTTAGCCCATGGTTTTATTTTTGGATAGGATCCTTAAATTAGCAATTATGGGTGGTTTTAGCCCACGGTATTATTTTTAGATAGGCTCTTTAAATTAGTAGGTATGGGTGGTTTTAGCCCATGGTATTATTCTTGGGAAGTCTCATTAAATTAGTAGGTATGAGTGGTTTTAGCCCATGGTCTTGTTTTTGGGTAGTTTTATTTTAGCACATGGACTTATTTTTGGGTGTTGCAAGATACATATATATATTGTAACTACTTTGTTAAAGGTGCACAAGAATATGCATATGAATAATAATCATAAAGCAAGAGGTGAGTTTCTAGTTTTTTACTAGTTTTTCTTATTCAAGAGTTTCTAGGATAAATATTTATATTTACTGTGTACGCTTATTATTTTTCCTTCTATTTTATTATTATGCTTACATTAATATCTCTATAATAGGTTTATCAATCTCTTCATCTGGTTATTGGATTCAGGGGGATGCATTTATTGTTAGGGTTTAGCTCAGTTTGAGAAAAACAAGGGTCTATTGGGTCTACAATAAACCTATTTTGAGTGGGAGTTTTATGTAGGTAAATCCAGTGTGAAGGATGGTATGCTTATTGTTCTTATAATTTAGGAGGTAGTGTTGAAAGGAGTAGTGATATGGTTTTGGTGACTATCTTTTGTGTTATGCTCAGCATATGATGCTTATTCGTGTATCAATATGGAGGTATCGTAAGGGATGACGTGACATGTCCATATGAGGTGTTGTGTGGGTTTGTCTATGTACCAAGATGGAAGGGATTGTTTGGTTTAGTTTACATTATCCTTGTAAGGTCCTATTGTATTATGGTATGGTTGCTCTTGGACAATGTTGGAGAAACTATGAGGGCATGATGTTGGATAGCCATTAATATCATTTGCTCTTGTGCAATGAATGTGTTGTACTAAAATTCATGTATTGCTCTTGTGTGATGAGGTGTCATGCTGGAAAGAGTAGATGGTATGATGTGTATGTTGTTTGAGTGTTAATTCTCTTGTACGATGGTGGGTTGTACAATAAGGGAAAATGAGCATGGTTGGTGCTTTTTTATTATGTTGTGTAAGGATAGAAGGTTGAATTTGGAGCCATAGGATGGTTTAGGGGTCGTGAGTCCTAAGGTGCTTAGATGGTAGAAAGAGGCCTATGTGGGCACTATGGTAATATGTGTTGCTCTTGTGTAGCAAGTAGCTATATTGGTGGGGTAGTGAACATTGTGGATTGAAATTAAATGCTATGTGCTTGTTGGTACTATGAGTGCCTAGAGCAAGCAATTAGAATTATGGCTTCTTTGGTGTGTGAGGAGTTTGAGTTGTGTTGCTCTTATGTACAAGAGGTGTGCATGAAGAGGGCAATAAGCATGAATGAAGGTTCCTTGTTCTTGTATGATAGGATGTTGTGCTAGAGGAGTAAAGGATCTTATGATGGAATTTTTTTTGAGTATGGGGTATACGTGCCTAGTTGATATGCAAAGAGTGGTTTGTGAGTTGATTCCTAGGGAAGGATTTTCCATGTTATCATCAAGTACTTGTTAAACATTGTTGAAGAAGGCTAACTCGATGGAGGTGTGTTATAGCCTTTGGGATAGGATTTTTGTAATACATTGTACTTGGTGGTTGTATTGTGTATTAGGTAGCCCTATGTTGAATAGTAATTTAGGCACTAGGTTAGGGCAACATGGTCCAATTCTACTATAATCAAACTCTACAAAGGTAAAGAAATCAAAGTACTAATTTGGAGCATGAGATAAATATATCATGAGATACTTCTTCTAGGATATGGGAGAGTGGATGGTAAGTTTAGAAGGGTTGCCATGAGCATAGTAAGTTCAAGAAGAAACATCATACTTGGAGTGTATATCTTAGGTTTGGTGGAGAAACCTAGTTGATGATTTAGTAGCATGAGAAACCATAAGGAGTGTGGATTCTTGGAAGGAGCTTAGAGTGATACATTTTAACTTGGTATGTGGAGTGGATAGAAAGGAGTAGTGGGTTCATATGGATATCTTCAGTCACAAGTTAGATGATGTCCATAAAGTAATTATTATTGCAAATAGTTTATAGAATTCAAGGAAGTGATATCATCAAAGGATACTTAGAACCTTGATAACTTGATGGAGTGAGTGCACAGAGTGGGATGAGTTAGTCTCCTATAAAACATAGGTTGGGACCTGTGGTGTGAAGGCTACTCGATAGTCATCTAAAAAAGGAGATTCGATAATGGTTATGGGTTTTGAAGGATCAACTGGTTGATTTGGACAATATGGGTGACCGAGGATAAGGTCAATCCATGGGATCAATACCAAGGAAAGGGTTGAATTGAAAGTGAAGGGTTGTTTTGGTTGAATATTATGGTGGTGGTAATCTTGATCTATCAATGGCCAAGGAATTTTTTGAGCTTATGCTTGTTCAAGAAGCATGGTCCTTGATCTGTAAAGTTAATGTGTCACATGGGATTGTTCCACAAGGTGGGTAGGGTTATCCATGAGATAGTCACTCTTGTGTATGAAATATGCATAGAGATAGTGGTAGGATGAACTCATATATCTTCTAATCTTTGGTGCTAGGAGTACCTAGAGAGGGTGGTTAACATTGAGATTACTCTTTGGTGTGAGGAAATCCTAGAGAGGGTAGTCTAAGTTGTGTCTACTCTTGTGTACATGGTGTGCATGACAAGATTAGCAAAGTAAGACATTATGAGGGGATGGATTATCTCAATTTCCTTATGCACCTTGAGGGTATTTAGGTGTGAGTGTCATGAGTGGGCACATGACAATACTAGCAATATGAATAGAGATATGTGGCTTCCTAATATTCTAAAGTGTGAGTGGAAAGGAGTGAAGAGCATAGTGGGACAATTTTATCTACTTTTGTGTCTCAAACTTTATTAGAATCAAATAATTAAGCATAGTTTATTGGAGTATTGCTAGGATGGGTGACCTCTTGGGAAGTCTTGATGGTGCACCCCCTTTACTTGTTCTTAGGCTATGAGATGTTGTACGGGAAGGGTGTATGCTCTTTGTTCTTGTTTTTAGATTCATTAACTAAGCCTATGAGTATTGAGAAGTTTTCTTAGTGTAGGGAGACAATGAGTTCAATTGCCCCAAGTAGCTGAATTTGTGATTTGTATAGGTCCCATTGCAAAGTATTCAACAAGTGAGAGAAAGTTGGATGTGTTGTATCCTTTGCATAAAGGACAAAAATATGCATGGTCTTATTCTTGGGTAGTCTTATTTTAGCCCATGGTATTACTCTTAGACAATCTCCTTAAATTAGTAGGTATGGATGGTTTTAGACCATGGTCTTATTGTTGGACAATCATATTTTAGCTCATGGTCTTATTCTTAGATAGTCTACTTAAATTAGTAGGTATGAGTGATTCTAGTCCATTGTCTTATTTTTTGGTAGGCTCCTTAAATTAGCATGTAGGAATGTTTTAGCCCATGGTCTTATTCTTGAGTAGGCTCCCTAAATTAGCATGTATGGATAGTTTTAACCCATGATCTTATTTTTGAACAATCTCCTTAAATTAACAATTATAAATAATTTTAGCCCATAATCTTATTTTTGAGATGGTTTGATTTTGACCTTAAAACTTATTTTTAAGTGCTAAGACATACCTATATATACTATTTATATATATAATGTAATTGCTTTGTTACACAAAAATATGCATATTAATAAAAAACACGGAGAAAGCAATGTGGGTCTTTCTTTTTTTGGTTTTTAACGGTCAAGAGTTTACAAGTCAAGATAAATATTATACTTGCATTAATATCTCTATAATAGATTTATTAATTTCTTCACTTATTTAACATAATATACTTGCATTAATATCTCTATAATAGATTTATTAATTTCTTCACTTATTTAACATTTCAAAGTATGCTTTTAACTTCATCTGCTGTTTTTTTTTTAAAAATCAGTATAACTAATAATTTTTTTCTATTATTATATTTTAAATCAATATAAACTATTATTTTCTACTTCAAAAAAAATAAAAATTTACAAAATGTCTGAGTAAAACTGTTGGAACGGCTTTCCTTTTCACGGACGGAGATAAGTCTTCTGCGTAGTTGGCAACATTTAACCAAAGTTTTTGAAAACCCTCGCTAATTTTGACAAATGTGCAACCTGCAATAGCTACATACTTTGTACATCCCTTTGGACAAATATTGAATAACACTGATAACTGATAAGACTAAGGGAAGACGACGTTGCTTCATATTTCTATAATGAATTTAATTTTAAATCTTACGGGAACGGCTTTCTCTTTCAAAGACCGGAATAAGTCTTTAGAGTCTTTGACAATCGTTAACCAAAGTCTTGGTAAGGCACTCCAAATTATGTAGAAAAGGGCCCAGACGGCGAAACATCTTTAGCGGATCTTGATATGCAATGTCTAATGGATACATAGTGATAACATTTTCTGCAACTTCTATGACTCTGAAAACTCTGAGAGTTCAGTAGAGACTTGTCTTCCTATCAATCGAAACGAAGTTTTTCACCCCGACTTGAAAGAAATCGTCGGTAACCGATTGGAAAGAGAAAAAACACGCCGAAGAATGCGCGTACAACAACCTTCGTTGGCGCGGGGGGCGGTATTTGAGTCTTCCTTCCCAATACCTAGAAGTTGCTCTTCTCATGTTTGGCGTTCTGTGTTGACTATGCCGTTTGGCGTTTCGTGTTGACTACGTCGCACGAACAAATAATGTCAATCAATGAAAATCATTATTTTTTTATTTTTTTTTGGTAACAATTATTTTTTCAATTTTAATTTAAAATAATAAAAATTATTGTTTAATTATATTAATCATTAAAATTTTAAATTTTAAATTATTTTTTAATTTACTTAGACAATTGTCTGAAAAATATTATATATTGCATGTTTACTTTAGACAATTGTTACACCGGTTTTGTTGTATGGTAACTAGGTGTGGACTAGTGGCACAACAAATACAAAATGGAGGTAAATAGAAAGGATTCAAAAATGTCTAATCATAATTTTTTTCAAGATTAAGGCCACAACCCCTTATGAAATTATTCTAGCTGAAATTGGAATGCTCCCTTTACAAGCAATTACTCTGACCAAGTTGTTATGTTACTTGTAAAAAATAGAAAACATGAAAAACAACAGATGATATCTTTACAACAAAAATACATCTTGGCGAGACGGATTGGCGACAGAAGAGCAAAAAATAGTTGTTAGCTTGGTAGGTTTAGGGGTGGGAAAGTCCTGTCTACTGGATTAACGTCATCTTGAGGTGGTGTTAGTTCACCCTTTTTAATGGCTGATGCTCATATAGTCGGTTTAGTTTATTATGATTTTGTTGGAGAGCTATATGGCACCGAGGAAGCATCCGCACAAGTTCATTCTGAAAGTGTATCATGAGGTAAAGGCCCTATCCTTGAAGCTGATATTCCTTTGCATGAATATCATATGACTTGTGAATGGTTTGAAAGTCATATCTTTGTGGGTTATTTTCTGGGTTGTATCCCATATGATACCCTTATTTGTTACTGGGTCCAACAAGTCTGGGGCCCATATGGAGTCAAAGTGGAAATTGTACAAAACCTTACCAAAGGGTATTTCCTTATTCGCTTTTTGGACCCAACTCAAGCACAAAAGGTTTTATCTAGGGGACCATGGACTGTCCGTAATTCTTTGTTGATTCTGTAACTCTACTCTAGGGATTTCCAAATCAGTGACCAAGATGTACTAGAAGTCCCGGTGTGGGTTGAATTCCCCGGTCTTCCTGTTCCCCTTTGGGGTTTTTTGCAGACTTTAGCTACCCCCTTAGGTAAGTTTGTTTATCTTGAGACAAAAAAGTTCTTCTCTGCTTGACCCACTAGAAGGATCTGTATCAAAGTTGACCTTACCAAGGATTTATAGGAGTTTATTGATATGAAGATCGGTGATCAATCCTTTAGGTAAAAATTTACCTGTATCAATTTGCCCAATACCTGTTACCAGTGTCAATTTGTAGATAACAAAATTTGAGAGTGTCCTCTTAAGGAGTGGAAATATAAGGTAAATCTCTTGCCCACTCCTGTGGCTCCAGCTAATGGCTCATGGGAAAACACTGAATAATAGACTACTATTTCTAGCAGGAAAACCCGTGGAGCTAGGAAGTAGGAAGCTTCGGTTTCCATTGCGCAACCTACCCCTACTCCTTCTTGAGACATGTAAGCTTCTACTAAAGATTTTTAGACTCCTCTTGATATGGCCCCTCCGGTTGTTGGCATGCAACCCCCAGTTCCTTCGGTGTCTTAATCTCTTTGGTCAAGCCCTTTTTTTGCCTCAGTGGTGGCAACTCAAGATAATTCTTTGGTAGAGGAGGGTCGAGCCTTTAAGATCTGTCGCTCTCGCAGTCTTATTTGAAATGAAAAATATCGGTAGCCAATCAATGATGCTTTTGTGAGACAAGAAAATTCTCCCCAAAATCGAAGAATGCTCCACAAGATCAATCACACACAAAAGAGAAAAACCCACAACACCAATATTAAGTGGTAAAACCCTACTTCAAATGAAGAAGGGAAACATCCACTATGAAGCTCATTATATTACTCAATGATTCAACAATACAATAATGCTTCAATGTTATGCAACAATATGCATCAACATGATATGACAAGATGTAGTAGACAACACCCCTATTTAAAAAGAAGCTTTTCTAATACAACCCTAAAATTACCCTAATCTTATCACAATCTTATCTTGAGATGTGTGACAAATATTATCACAATCTTATCTTGAGATGTGTGACAAGTGGCATCTATCAAATATTAAAAAATGATTGGTTACTTTTTAATATTAGATAGAAAAGGGGAAATAACTTTTTCCACAAATTAAATATTCCTAGCAC
This sequence comes from Wollemia nobilis, assembly GCA_028583015.1. NCBI lineage: Eukaryota > Viridiplantae > Streptophyta > Pinopsida > Araucariales > Araucariaceae > Wollemia > Wollemia nobilis. Next base: position 815,279 of record JAQPPZ010003056.1, on the reverse strand, counting down.
CCTTATTTTATTTATTAATTGGGTGGGAATTTTTTTACACAAAATATAATTATTTTCTAATTCAAATATTATTATTTAGACTCTATATTTTAGTCTAATAATAATTTACACAATGTTGCATTACATATTCCAACAACTTTCCCCATGACCTCCAACTCTTATGGCTCGCTTGAAGGTTTGGGTGATGCAGAGGATGTCATGGAGATCATACATCCTAACAAATCCCAATGATTTTCTTCGCATGGAATGTCCGAGGACTGACGAACCCAGTAAGAAAATATTTGGTCTGAAATGAGATGTCAAATGTTTCTCAAGTGCATGGAAGCCTTAATTTTTTGTCTACAAGAAGTTAATATTTTTGATTTCACTCTACAGTGTGCATGTGAATGTTTTTGACTACAAAGTGTCTCTTTTACCACGAAGCATTCCTCAAGAAAAGGGGGAGCCATCACTATCCTTACACCTCGATTACATTAGAATGTTGTGACCTGGGGTGTTGACCCATCCAATCAAGTTGTTTAGATTTTACTCGAGATCTATGGAAAACTGTTTGGGGTGGTTAATGTGTATGCCTCGAACATCACTTTTGATCGATGTGAGTTGTGGAGATGGCTTGCCATGAATATGCCATTTACCACTTGGGTGCTCTATGGATATTTTAATATGGTGGAGAAAGCTTCTAACAAGGTCAATCATGCTTCGATGTGATGGTGCTTAGGTGAAAGGGAAGCTTAGTTTTTTATGAAAAATAAGCTTTACCTTTATGACCTTAATTCATACATTTCACCTTCTGAATTCCCTTAGGCTCTTCGGTACACCTAGTCCAATTTCCAACCTACTTTTACTAGGGTTTTGGAAATATTGGACAAAGCCATGATTTCTAAGTGTGACAACTTTTAGTTCTCTCATATTTTACATTCTTTGTCGTTTGTGCTGAATTTCCTTGGTACTACATTATCTGATCATTCACCTATTTTATTCTTGGTAGCAAAGTTAAACTTTCAACCTAGAGTGCATTCTTCACAGTTGTACCTGATTTTTTTTTTTTTGCATAGCTTTAGCATGAAAGCTCATATATACCGCATTTGGAATTTGATTCCTAGACCTAATGGTATTTTTAGGAAGGATTGAGTGGTGGAATGTTGCCATTCAATGAACCACTAAGGTACTGCAGACTCTATGTGTTGAAGTTGCAAAGCTACAGAAACAAACTAAGTTTGACTTACAAAGTGAGCTATCCAAAGCCTGTCTCAGGCTTGAAGCCTCTCCTTTCAACTCTCTTACTCAGTCCCAAGTTTCTTCCATTCGACATGAGCTAAAAAGAGTTGATTTTTATGAATCCAAGGGTGCTCAATTATGTGCTCGAATGCATTGGCTCAAAGTGGGGGACAAAGTGACCAGATATTTTTTTCAACACCTCAGACCTCCTGCCTAGTATTATCAGTTTCAAACCATTCAATTTGATAGGAAGAGATTTAAAGACCTTATAGAAATTTTCAAAGCCTTTGTTTTATATTATTAAGGTGTTTTTGCTTCTTAACCCCTTGATGATTCTAGAAGTCAAGCTCTTATTGATTGTACCATTGTTTTCCCCAACAAGCTTTCTATTGAGCAAATTATATTTTGTGATAATCCTATTTATTTGGAAGATCTAAAAAATGCCTTGTCACTCATGGCCAATGATAAGGCACCTAGACTTGATGGCTTCCCATCTGAATTCTAAAAATAATTTTAGGATATACTTGGTTTTGATCTCCACAAAGTGTATCTTGAAGCTCATAGAATGTGGTTCACTGGGTTCCATTATTAACAAAGGTAATGTTAAATTTATTCCTAAGTCTAGAGACCCTGATATCATCACTAATTGGAGGCTGAACACCCTACTTAATGTGATATATAATATTATTTTCAAAACCCTTGTGCTTAATCCAGGGTTATGCATTAGGGGTTGGACTCAAAATGTACTTGTAAAAAAATGGTGAATCCTAATTGAAATCAAGGTGAATCATAAGCAAATCAAATCAATCATCTTCACACCAAAATTTGGGGTATTTGAAGCCCTAAAAATTAAGGTCATCTTTGGGGTAAATTTTGACCTATTAAATCACCTTATAACTTTGTAAAAATACCACCATTAGATCAGGCTCAAAAGACCTTTTCAATGAGTACAAATGTGCGTATGTTTGGATATATATTGTGGCAAATTGACCCCAAGAAAAAAATAGTCCCAAAAATTTTAGGTGAATGGGACGAAATCGAGGGTCCTCAGATTCACCAATTACCAAATTTAGAAATCCTAATTTTCGCTCAATTTGCGAATATTCACAACTTTGCATAACCTTGGCTTAAGCTTAAATCTCTCCTGTCTTTGATTGTCAAACCTGAACAAACTGGATTTGTTAAGGGAAGATACATTCTTGATAATGTTCTTGATATTTGGGAAGGTATGGAGTGGGCAATAAATTTTGAACAAGATGCTTTATTAATTAAGATTTACTTTAAGAAAGCCTATGATAAGATGGAGTGGTACTTCATCACTGCCATGCTTCAGGATTTGGGCTTTGAGCCAATGTTTGTGAGCACCGTTCTGATGTTATTTCAAGATGATTCAGTTGTTCTTACTTTGAATAATAGGCAATATCAATAAATTTCTCTTGGTTGTTCTATAATATAGGGGTGCCCTCTTGTTCCATATATTTTCATTCTTTCTATAGAGGCTTTGGCTATTTTTTGGTCCATAATGTGGATCAAGGATTAATAAGGGGTATTGGTCTCCCCAATTTTGATCGTCGGTTTGTTAATGGTTATTTTTCTAATGATTATTTTTAACACTTTGAGAAGATGAGAAATATATTTCCTCAGCTATTAGTTGCTTAGAGGTTTTATGTTTATTCTCTAGTTCTTCTATTCAATGGAAAAAATGTAATATTTTTTGTAATCTCAATCCCAGATGCCATGCTATCTTCGTAATTTCCAATGGACTTGGATTCAGCCGGGTGAGGTGTTTAAATTTCTTGGAATTCCTTTTACGTTTCATGGTTCCTCTACTCAATTGTGGTAGTATGTTATTGAGAAAGTGGACAAGAAGCTTTCTTACTAGACTAGTAAGAAAATTTCTCTGGCACAAAAATTTTAGATTTGTTTTAAGGTTTTATCCAAATCTTGTTATAAAAAGCTATATAAGCTTCTGAGAGATTTTGTATGGGCCAAAGACTGTCAAATGAGGTTTTCATCAGGTAGCCTATGAAATTTTTTGTTTTTCCAAAGACTATGGAGGCATGAGTTTGTTTGATTGTCACCAACAAGGTTTTGCCCTTTGTGCTAAATGGATAACCCGATATTTAATTGGGGATGAATCTTGGACAGTTTTGGTTAGGCATTGCATTTCTTCTAGTTTGCTTCAGGGGAAGAAAATTTGGAAAGAGGTGGGATTGCAATCCATTCTTACTACCTCTGTACCTGTTAAAGTTAAAGGTTCTTTTGTCATTCAGAGTATTTAGAAAGCTTGGGAGGCCTTCAAACCCTGGCTCAATTGGAAGGGGATTTTCCGTAAAGTAGGTTCCGCTTTGACTTCCATGAATGTTTGGTGGTCTCCTATTATCACTTGGTAGGGCTCTCCCTTGGCTCTGGTGCAGTGGGTCAGAGCGCAGAGGTTCTATAAGCATGGTATTGCTTCCATTTTTTATTTCTTCTCCTAACATACCAGGAGTTGGATACCCTAGGAATTTTTTTGTCAAATTCACAATTTAAGTAATTATTCTATTAAGTCCTACTAGGATAGATATACTTGAGTTTCCACTCCATGAGTCAAGTGAACTCTCAATATAGTCTAGATCAGATTTTATGAGTTGTAATCCAATGGCTCTCAATGATCAACTTTTATATTTATACAAAGTTGATCCATGGAATAAATCAATTAGTTCTATTTTGTTTCTTCAAATATTGTAATGCTTTATAGTTCTACTCTTGGGAAATTCTAACATGGTACCAGAGTAGGATAGATTCTACTAGGTATTCTCTCTTAAAGGCAGTTTCACGAACTGGTTCATAATCTCTTATATTTTGTTTTTTGAAAAAAAAGAAGAGTTTTTTTTTAGATTGCTCATTTTATATCCGCAATTGTTTTTGAGAAATTTGTTTATGGTAATCTCTAAATAGTTAAACTATATTTTTTTTACCATATTATGCAGTATTATCCTCATATTTGTTTTAAATAATATAGATATTTGATTTTTTTTTGCCTACAATTTTTTATTGTTCTCCTCATTTGCCTATTTCAAAAATTTTATCTCCATCTCTCTTCTTAGACGCAGGCTTCCATTGGCCCCAATAGCCATCGTTGTGTATCATTTTTTTTAGTGAACGCATACTTGCGTTGGCAACATTATTGCCATCATGGTATACGTTCATTAGTGGAGACCAAGCTTCGTCGGTATATACCTTTTGGTAGGCAACAAAAATCATGGGTAAATTTTAGTGACTGTTGGAATTTTTTTTAATCTTTGAATCTATTTAACTAAATATTTGCAACGTTTCTAGTGTCAGTGTTAATGGACATTTGGTCAAACCAAAGTCTATTAATATATATTTTTTAAATATGGCATCTTTGCTAACATTTTTTAAATTGGCATTCAAGGATTTCTCACGTATAAGTCAAGTGGACATTTGGTCAAACCAAAGCCCATTAAATTTTTTAAAGAGAACATGGCAACTTTGCCAACGTATCTTACTGGTGCGTGAAGATTAAAATAACAATGGACAATTCCAAAGTTACTTCTCAGATATTTGAATGTCAAATTCTCCATCCATCTTCAGTTAATTCAAATTTTCTCCTTATTTTTCATCCTTCGGTGCTTCATAGAAGAGCTTCAAATTTTTTATATATATTCATCTAAGTGATTGATAAAAATTATAATTCCTCCTCTACGTATTCTCAAGATATTTTTTAACAATGTTGTCTCTTGATTTACATTGTGAATCTTAAAATTATTACTGAGCATTATAGGTGAATTATTTTTGCGTGGTTCCTTCGTTGAAGTCTTCCACATCTATTGCTACGCTCTTAAGCAACTTCATGATCCTGTCGATGACATATTCCATAGTCTTGTGTACCTTCTATTTGATAATATTCCAGGATCCTCTCTGCATGTGGTGCCATCTATGGGAACACGTTCCTAGGAGCCTATCTTCGTGTGTGCCTTCCAAACATGTTCTACGAGGCCTCTTTGAGTAACACCCTCTCTACATACTATGGGCACCTTCCTTGCGTCTTGCACAACAAAATACGTGGTATTTATTTTTTTTCATATAAAAAAATATTTTGTTGCCTTCCTTTTATCTCCTTTCCGAAGTAGTGATAAGAAAATAAATCATACCCTTTCATGATTTTCAAAGATCCATTCTTAGCTGCTCGTGGACACGGAACCATAAGGTAAAATTATAGTTTTTTTATGTTTTTTCACTAATCAAATCTCCTCTAAGTGTAGCGAAATTTGTAGTGTTTCAAAAGCTTTCAAATCTCCTTCCTCGCTGCCCATTGACGTCTCTTGTTCGTTGAAGGATGTATCCTTGGAATATTTGAAATACTTCACTACATCTTATCGTCTCTTCTAACGTAAATTGTAATTAAAGCTCAGATCTTCTAGTTCTTTATATTTTTTTTCTCAGGAAAACAATATAGATCTATGTTGTGTTTTATAATTGTACCCTCTAAAAATATTCTATATTTTTCTTTAAGTGTCTTTCGTTGGCCATAAAGAAAAAAAAAATATAGAGTTGTAATCTCAATAATTTTTTTTTTTTTTTGGTGGGGGTTTATAGGTGCCATTTTTTGCACCTATCATAGCTTCAAAGGGTGGGGGGGGTTATTGTTGTGTCCATATTTGCCTTTTTTATTATTTTCCTCATTTCATTTATTATAATTCCTTTTTACAAAGTTCTTTATTATTATATGAAGGGAAATTTTGGTAGTAGAATCTAAGGGAAGATAATTTTTTTTCTAAAGTTACCTTTTTTTTTTCATATCATTAAAGAATTTTATAAAATAGACTATTTTATACAATCATTAATGTTAATTTCTTAGGGAAGCTTCAAGCATTATCAATTGTATCAAAGTAGTTTGAAGGAAGAGTCATCTTCCTTGAAAATGGCCGAACTCGTTTTGGCCATATCTCACTCATCCGAACTCGGATTGAGCTAAAATTTTGAGGGTAGATGCCTGAAAAACCCTAGAACGTCTCCACCAATTTTCATATCATTTGGAGCAACACAGATCCTAGCGCATCCCTATGTGTGAACGATATATTTGGCAAGCGGCTATGCGAGGGTTTCATCTGGGTTGAGGGCAAGCAGCTTGAGAGGTTGGTTTTTAGGGCCTTCGGGCCCTAGCGGCCAATATTTTTGTGGTTTATGCTCAATATTTTAGCAGGAAATGTTGCAGGGGATACAAGATGGGTTAGAAATTTGTCTTTCAATAGATCATACTATGAACTTGAGTGACAACGGCTTCCAATTTTCTGCACAAAAAAAGTGAAAACCATACCTTTCCACGGCGTCTAGGGCAAGGATTAAAGAGACCACGAAATAAGTTTCAAGTAGTTGATCAAAAAATGGCTCATATCTCAAGTGAATCTGGTGCTAAGGTGCACCCACAAAATAATTCTACAGTAAAAACCCCTGTCAAGGGTAAGAATTTTGAAGACTCGGTCCCAAAAATGAATTTTAGGGATGCCCTTCATGGTGGACAGCCTCAGCCCAATGCTAATATCAATATTAGGGCTTCTCATAAACCTCTAAGAATGCCTAAGATTGATCCCAGGAAAACAGAGTCAGGATGTCTTAAAGCGGTGATGGAACTCCTATTGTTAAGCTTGATATGGGTAACATTCGGATTGGCATTGAAGATTTGGAAAAAAGAGGACTAATTTGTCGGTTCGTGGGTTTTCGTCTGAGTCTATCTGCTTTCAAAGTCTGGGCTGCAAAAAGCTGGAAAACTAAAGGTGAGTTACAAATCTCTATTTATCCAAATGGTTATTTTCTTGTTTTATTTGCTAATAATGAAGATAGAGAGAAAACTTTTCAAGGGGGTCCTTGGTTTTTTGGAAGGGCAGGGCTTTTCATGAAGCCCTGGCATACTAAATTTAAAGTGGAAGAAGAGATGCCTTCTATAGCTCCCGTGTGGGTTAGACTCTTTGGCCTCCCTATTGAATTTTGGAATCCTACTATTTTTTCTTCAATTGGAAACTCTTTAGGAACTTTTATGATGACTGCTGATTGTACTCAAAATTTTGAACATATTATTTATGCTCGAATTTGTGTTTTAATGGATTTTGACAAACCCCTACCTAAAAATATCACATTACAATTTGGGGAAGACACTTGGGAGCAAGTAGTGGACTATGAGAACATTCCTTTTCGTTGTAGAATTTGCCATGAATATGGTCATTTGGCCAGTGCTTGCCCAAATAAAATTCTTGATCAAAAGAAAGAAGATATAAACTCAGCAGGTTTCCAAATACCTAAGAAGAAGAACACTCAGAAAAAACCAGTAATGAAGGATCAATCAAAGTCATTTGCTAATATGTTTGAAATCCTTTCCACAAATGATGTCCCAAGTGAGGAAGAGGAAATAATGGAAACTGAAATCTTAGAAACACAATTTAAATATGAAGGAAAGAACTCGAGAGACAAACCAACAAATCAAAGGTTTTCAACAGAAAAAAAAGGAGAAAATTTACACAAGAAAAACAATATTTCAAATGTCAAAACTTCAAATAATGCAGGTCCCAATATAGACTCCATTGAACCATCTAGTAAAATTTTGGCTGTGTATGAGCATTCTTCAAGGTTAGAAGCCATCTCAGATTCAATTGGAATAAGTCAAGAAACAGGGAAAAAAAAATTGAAGATGGATTCTAATCAAAAAGTAGGTCGCAAGACCAATCAATATCATATGGTAAAAGAAGGTGAAAAGCTTGTAGAGGAAGGTAAGATTAATGCCCTTCCCAACATTTTTAGCCCTGGTATTAATGAAGATCATCACTTGGAATATTAGAGGACTCAAAGGGAGTCTTTCAAAACAAAATGAAATTAGAAGAATGATTCGAGATAAATCATCCACATCTTGTTTTCCTTCAAGAAACAAAGATGTCAATGGAGGATATGGACTTAATTGCCGGTAAAATTTGGCCAGCTGGAAAAGTGGTTTCCCTCGGTTCCCAAGGGACTTCGGGTGGCATTGCTTGTCTTTGGGACCCAAAAGAGGTAGTTATTCACCATATGGTTGGCAGTTGGGGTTTGTTGGCTATAGCTATTCAAAGTAGACATTCCAACCAGATTATGCTCTGCATTACTATTTATGCCCCGACTTCTTTGGAGGAAAAAAGAAGACAGGTGGAAGGATATTACTCATATTATCTCTCATTTTCCTAAAGCTTGGATCTTGATCGGAGGTTCAATACCATCCTCTCTCTGGATGAGAAAATGAGGGAAATAGAAATTTGGACAAAAGTACTTGACCTCATGAGCGAATATATTGCAAACCTCCATCTTGTGGATATCCAACCGAGATAATGGCCTTATGACTTGGTCTAACAGAAGGCAAGGCTTAGCTTGTATAATGGAGAGATTGGATAGGTTTTTGCTCTCTGAAAATTTCTTAATCCATGGTCACATTCCTAAAGTGAAGACTCTTAATAATGTTGGTTCGGATCATTGGCCAGTCATGGTGGAAATGTGGAAAACCAATGTGAGTTTCTCTCCTTTTCATTTTCAATTAATGTGGCTTAGAGACATTTCCTTCAGACCTCGTGTGCAACAATGGTGGAAGGAAGGTAAACCTAGGCATGGGACTAAGATGTTCTATTTTTCCAAAATACTGCAATACATTAAATCCAAAATCAAGACTTGGAGCTGGAAAGAGTTTGGGGATGTTCATAAAAAAAAACATGAAGTTATTGCTCATCTTGAAAATTTGAATAAGAAAATCCGTTTAGATGGCCTCACGAGAGAAGAGAAGTGCAGATGAAATTAAACTCACAACTCGGTTAGAGGAATGGGAAAAAAGAGAAGAAATCTTATGGAAGCAAAAATCTAGAATTCAATGGCTCAAAGAAGGAGATCGAAACACAAATTTCTTCCACAAATCTCTTCTAGCTCGAAGATCTCACAACTTTATTTCTTCCTTAAAATCAGATTCTGGAGATGTTGTTTATACTTGGGATGGCATGAACTCTATTGTTGTTGATTACTTTTCCAATATTTTTGTTGCTACTCCTCTTGACTCAGCTTCACAACAAAATGTTCTTCAAGCAATCCCTTCTCTTATCACTTATGAGGAGAACTCTATTTTGACTGCTCCTGTTACTATCAATGAGCTTCAACAAGTAGTTTTTAAAATGCAAAAAGGGAAAACCCCAGGTCTTGATGGTTTTCCTATTGAGTTCTACCAAGAGTTCGGGATATCCTTCATGTTGATTTATTAGAGGTGGTGGAAGAAGCCAGGAAATCCAAAGAAATTTTGAAGGTTATCAATAAAACTTATATTACTCTTGTTCCAAAAGCTCAAGAGGTTGATCATATCTCAGCTTTTAGACCTATTGCTTTATGTAATGTTCTTCTCAAAATTATTACTAAAATCATGGCGAGAAAGGTTGAAGCCTCTTTTGCATAAGATTATTTCCCCGAGCAAGGGGGATATGTGGAAGGACGTCAAATAGTAGATGAGATAGTTCTTGCTCAGGAAGCCATCCATTCCATGGATATGCAAAATTCTCCTTCTATGTTCATCCGGTTAGACTTATCCAAAGCTTATGACGAGTGGATTGGCACTTCCTTATCAAAGTTTTGAGGCAATTTGGTTTCTCTAAGGATTGGATGGATTGGATTATGGGATGTATCTCTTCGGTTTCCTACTTAGTTCTTATCAATGGCAGGCCTTCTCGGTCTTTCCCAGCTTCCGGAGGTATTAGGCAAGGTGACCCGCTATCCCCTTATTTATTCATCATTCTTGCTTGAATGCTTGGGTAGGACTATAACCAAAAAGAGGGAAAACAAAACCCTTGAGGGAGTTACCATTGCTCATGGAGCTAGACCTATCTCTCATCTTCAATTTGTGGATGACTCTACCCTTTTAGGTAAAGCTACGGTTAAGGAAGCTTCTAATATTAAGCAAATCATTAGCTGTTTTTCTAAGGCTACTTGGGCAGTTGATCAATGAAGACAAATCTAAAGTTATTTTCTTTCAACTGCTCTGCTAGACAGGAATCCATGGTCTTGGATAAATTAAGATATAAGAAGACCTCTCTTCCAATCACTTATTTAGGTATTCCCATAAATATTCAAAGGCAAAAAAATAAATATTGGAATTGGTTGTTGGACAAAGTCAAGAAGAAAATTGGAAAGTGGACCAACAAGTGGCTTTCTTACGGGGGTAGAATCACCTTGGTAAAATCAGTCCTTCAAGCTATTCCTATTTATGTTTCTTCCATTTTGAATATCCCAAAGGCTGTTCTTCGAGAATTGGATCAAATCAGTCATCGTTTCCTTTGGAGTGGTACTAAGGAGAAAAGAAAATGGGCCTTGGTGAAATGGGATACTTTATGTCTTCCTAAGAGTGAAGGGGGGTTAGGATTCCGGTCTTCAATTAATAACAACAAAGCTTTAGCTGCTAAATTATATTGGAGGATGTTGCATAACCCCAATGCTCTTTGGGCCAATAATCTCCGTGCTAAATATCCTTGAGAACAAAAGTCTCGAAGACCTTGTTCGCTATCAACTTCCTACCAAAGGTTCTCCCATTTTAGCAGTTCTTAAGGCTGGTGAGGATTTGATAAAGAAAAAATTATTTTGGATCATTCATAATGGTCAACATGCAAATTTTTGGATAGATTCTTGGGATGGTCACAAGCCTTTGATAACTCAGTTTCCCGATTGGAGGCCTTGGATGGAGGAGCTTCACCGAGCTAATTGGATAAAGGTGGCTAATTACTATCGGTACCATACTGGTAATTCAAAGGTTGGTAGATATTGGATCCCTATTGAGGACTGGCCTATTCAAATCCCTAGAAAGGCAAAGACAAGATATCCAAGGCATCCTTCATATGAGATCCCTCTCTTGGTCCCATGAAAAAGATTGTTTTGGATGGAACAACACTACTAAGGGTGAGTATTCAGTTGCTCAAGGTTATTTGACCTTATGCCATAATAATCCCAACCATTCTTCTGACATATTTTCTCAATTGTGGGCTCAAAAGCTCTGGCCTAAGGTGAGGTTCTTTAATTGGCTTTTATTGCATCGTAGGGTGCTTATTGGTGAGCAACTTATGAAGCGTGGTTTTCATGGCCCTTTTAGATGTGAAATGTGTGAAGAGAATGTAGAAAATATCAACCATATTTTTATTGAGTGTACTTTAGCCTCTGAGCTATGGAGGAGAATGGCAACTTTACTTGGCTTACAGTGGTCCAATTTTTTCACTTTTGAACAACTTTGGAGGGATTGGCCTAATCAAGAGGGTGTTGATCATTTTATTAGGGAGTTAGTTTGGATGGGTTCTACCATTCTTCTTTGGAATATTTGGAATGAAAGGAACAACCGAATTTTTAATCAAGATAGGAAGGATATTCACTATATTTGGCAAAATACCATAGCCAACTTAGTTGAATCAGTCCATCAACTCCTTAATCACCCCCAAAACTCCCACCAAAGATGGGATCAAGTGATGCAAATATTGAAGATTAAACCTTCTAAGGGCAACCAACTTAAAGGGAATGTGAGTATTAGTAAGATGGATAGGACTAGAAATTGGCAACCTCCTCCTAAGGATTTTGGAAAAGTCAATGCTGATGGAGCCTCTAGAGGGAACCCTGGAAAAGCAAGTGTGGGAGGAATTGGTAGACTTTCAGATGGCTCCCTGGTTTTTACTTTTGCTGAGAATTTGGGTATTCTTTCCAATAACCTTGCTTGAGGGGTATGGTATCCTTAGAGGCCTTCAGGAGGCTACTAAGGTTGGATGGGAAAAGGTGTTAGTTGAGTCGACTCTCAACTTATGATTAATCTCTTGAAGACTCCTTCTAAGAATCATAAGGTGGATTGGAGAATAAAAAGAATTATTGAGAAGATTCGGTTAATCCAGATGGGATTTTTGAAAGTTGATTACAATCATGTGGTCGAGAGATCAAAACAAGAGTGCTTGATGCTTTAGCTAATTGGGCTTTGGACAAAGGTGATCTTACTTGTTATGGCCACCCTCCTATATGGTGGGCTTCTCAAATTAGGGAAGCTCTTCTTTCTATCATTTCTTTGGATGGCTCCGAGTTACGAAGGTACCTAGTTTCTTCTTGTTTTTTTTTTTGTTTCTCTTTGGTTCATTCAGTTTTTTTAGTTCCCTAGCTCATTCTATTCTTTATTTTGTTTCCTCTGTTGATTCTTGCATTAATAGTCTTCTGGTCTAGATAGGTCATTGTTTTGTTCATTTTTTTTTTCTTTTGTCTTCTTTGTTTTTTTGTTTAGTTTTTTAAGGTGGGTGGGTTCTTTTGTTTTGTTTTGTTTTTGTGTTCTTTGTGTTGTTTTTTGTTGTTCTTGTGTTTTTGTTGTTTTGTTTTTTTTATGTTTTTTGTTATTGTTCTTGTGTTTTTTTCGTTCTTGTTCTTGGGTTTCTCTTTGTTTGTGTTATTTCATTTTTTTTATGTGTGAGTGTTTTCTATGTTTTTTGTTTTTGTTTATTGTCTGTTGTTGGTTGTTTTTATTTTTATTTTATTTATTTTATTTTTTAGGTTTTGGTTGTGTTTATTTTTCATGTTTTTTTGGGTTATGTCTTTGTAGTGTTCTGTTGTTTTTGTCTTGTTTGTGTTTTGTTATGTGGTTCTTGTGTTTTTCTATGTGGTTTGTGTTGTGGTTTCTTTTATCTTATTGTGCGTGTTTGGTTGTGCTTTTGGTTTTGACACACTCAAGGAGCATGTTTTTTATTTTATTTTATTATTTTTGTTGTTATTTACTTTTTTTAATTTGGTTTTGTGTGTTTGTTTGCTCCTTGAGTATGTCAAAGGTGGTAGGCCAGGTCCGAGTCTTGGGCGTTTTTGGCGGAATGGATACCCCTGCCTCCTTGGGTCTTACCCGAAAGTGGCATCCCTTTTGGGATGTTTTCCACAAATAAAAAAAAAAAATGTTCATTTCTTAGAATATAACTAAAGCAAATAGATTAACAAATTTATTATAATCACCTATATACCTCATATTGGACTTCTAAATAACTTATAGTTTCCCTCACGTAAGGGCGGGTTATTTAAATATCCGATATAAAGGTTTGGTTGATTATCCATTTAAAAGCCTATGTTCCAAGTATCAATTCTAATCATTACTTGTAGTTTCCTTCTCGTAAGGGCAGGTATTTGAGAAGAAGAGATATAGACTACAACACTTTTTTTCATTAAGCCTAACAATTATATCAAATCTCCTCATTTACTTATAGTTTCCCTCAAGTTAGGGTGGGTATTTTGAGGTTTTTTTGGTATTTCTTACAAGGTTTTTGTTAACTTCTTTAAAATCCATTAAATTCTCTAATAGATATAATTGAAGTTGAAGGGGGGAATTATTGGCTCACTTCAATTTTTCTTTAGAAAAATTAATACAATGAATACAATTGATCCACTCACTCTTCATAACTATCATACATGGAAACCCAAAATATTAAATCTCATTTCTCAAAAAGGGCTCACACACCTACTAGAAGAAAAGAAACTTGAATTTAATGAAATATTTGTTCATAAAGGGAAGATGTATGAAACAATGGGTATTATAATGTAAACAAAAGCTTATGGTTTCAAATTATGGATTGTAAAAATCCTTATGAAATTTGGGAAAAACTAAAGAAATTATTTGGAAAAGTAGATCAAATAAGATCAATGCAGCTAGAGGTAGAATCAACTGCATTATCTCCTGAAGATTTCAGTAATGTTATTGACTTTCTCATAAAATTTAAAGAAATCCTCACTCAATACAAAGGTAGTCGTAAGTCTAAAGTAGAATAATAATGCATCTATATAATTCTTTCTAAATTAAATGGTGTATTCAAATTTTTGCAACCACCTTTTTATCTACAAAAGATGCTCTCGGTGCAAGTTTTAAAATGCCCTCCTTAGAAGAATTTTGTGATAGGATAACTAGAGAAGAAACTAAAATTGCAAAGTATGAGATATATTCCTCTTCATCAAGAGCCTTAGTTGCATCCACCTATACTAAAGAAAAATTCAAAAAGAAAGAAAGGAGTTCCATTACTTGTACTCACTACAAAAAATAATGGTCATTCCGTGAACAAATGTTGGAAAAGACTACAAAAACTAGAGGTAAAAATGAAGGATCAAAATATAGATACTAAGAAGCAAATACGAAAAGCCCTCAATGTTCAAGGCAATATCATTAAAAAATCATCAAAATACTAGGTTCTAGATTCAGGAGCAACTCATCACATGATTTCCTTAAATGAGTCATTCTCTTCAATCTCCTCAAGTTCAACAAGTAGCATAGAAGTTGGTGATTCATCCTTTATCCAAGTCAAAGGAAAAGGTGACATATCCATTGATGGTGGTTATATCAATAATGTTCTCTATGTTTCAAACATTGCAACAAATTTGCTCTTCGTGTATCAGATTTGCACTTCTGGAAAGGGAAAAATAGTTCTCTTCTCACCAACAAGAGTTGAGATTGAAAGCACGAGATTCCGGGCAAAGGAAACACTGCGATTGCATTCAAAATTAAGTACGCTTAAGTCCTAGAAATGTAAATTGCATGAAATGGAAAAGAAACACATTGGAAGAGACACAATCAAATAGAGAAAACATAGCCCTTTCATTAATATCCCTTGATCTCTATTACAATGATGTCTCCTCCCTTTTCAGGGGCTAGGAGCGCAAATAGAGTTTGATTACAATCACTGAATGATTCCTCTTTCCGCGTGCCCATGATTGCAATGGGCGGGCCAAGATGATGCCGTCGCTGATTTCGATGAGTTCTTCACCTCTGCTGCTTCTCCTACGAACAAAGAAACAACCAAGATGTCAGTAGCACCTACCGCAAATGAAAAGCGTTTGCCCTCTAAAACTAACGAAATATGCATGTAAATATTTGCCTAAAACAGTAATTACAGTGAGTCCAAATGGCTTCAAAACTTGACAGAAGATAAAAAAAGTTACCAGAAGGCCACTTCCACTGAGACAGCTGGCCAATCTACCTTAAACTGGAATTCGTCCCTGGGCAGGATGAATTCTGACTGCAATTCGTCCCTGGGTGGGACGAATTCTTCTGTGTTGAAGAAACCGACCTGCTGCTGATCCAATGTTGGATCCCGAGACCTGCAAAATGCCTGCAAATAGGGGGGTTATGTAATTGGGGCCATTTTGGGACGACCCAAATGGTCGGATTTTCCTAATTTGGCCTCCACCCTTGGGAATTTGACCTTGACACCTGCAAGTTAGCGAAACGACAAAGCAACACAAAACATACTAAAATCTGACCAAAAGTTACAAAATTGCAGCTATGGATTAATCAAACCTAATAACACCAAATGCAATCTGAAAAATGATCTAAAATGCTCAAAACTAAAAATAGGACTTGGGAGGTGCGGGGGTGCCCAAGTGGGCCTCCCACCGTTGGCACTTGATTTTGGAGCCAATCCACCGAGGGATGGGCCCAAAACCTCTTAGGATTGGGGGTCGGCGAATTGGTTGGTTCAGGTGTCCATGCGTCGGATTTGGGTAAGGTTCGAGCTTCCAAAGGCCACCCAACAACCTCCCTTGCAAAAGAGATTGGTGGATGTGGGAAGGTGAACCAAAAGGGATGCAAGTGGGTCTTCAATTCGGCAGCACTCCGTTGCTTGAAAACTCCTTCAACCTGTATATTTTGGGTGAGAAAAGTCCCACCTTTTATAGACCCATGGGGTCTCTTTTGGGATGGAAGCACAAATGCCATGTGTTGGCCATAGGCGCCATGTGGCAGTCTTGTCTTCCCATGAGGGAGGGGAGTCCTCCATTGACTTGAGCTTTGATAAATGCCTTTTGTGACAATCTTCTAACGGCCCCTCTGTCCACCTACACACGCGTGCAAGGCGAGAGTCCTTAATTGACCGTTGCGGGCTGCCACTTGGCACCCTTTGCCTTTTTGCCCGTTGCTTAGAATTCGTCCCACCCAGGGACGGATTTGAAATTCGTCCTGGGGTGGGACGGATTCTATTTTGAATTCGTCCCTGGGTGAGACGAATACTGGGCAAAGTGTCCAAGTGTGCCAAATTGCTTCTTGACCTTACAAAATTGCTATGAAAGTGGTTAGGACCACTGTTTAACCTCTGAGGGCTGCCCTGGGGGCTGTGTTTGTCAAAGCGATCAGTGTTTGCAGTCACATAATCGGATTGGTGCTGTTTTGGTGTCTACAGATGCCCCTTTTTGGGAAGCGGCTGCGGGTGACGCGAGTCTTGAGCAAAAATAGATAACCAAAGCACTAATGATTAGGGTTTCTTGGTAACCTAACCAACTTTTGATGCCCCAAGTATGGAAAGGGCATGCATTCTTGAATCCTTGCTTCTGACGAGCTAAGGAATTTGATTTCAAGTATTAACCTATTTTGGTGAGGTGTGACTTGAACTTAGACATTGATCAGTCATGAATAGGCGAAGGGCGTTTTTACCTCAGGGGAACCTTGTATTCATGATTCACGAAATGCCAAGTGTTTGATTGATTTGATTGTTGCTTGTTTACTACCCCAAGCAGGAGCGTGATTGTCTTTGTCAATGATTCTTTGAATGCATGTCGTTTTCCTTAATTGGGTGTGTGATTGTTGGTTGGTGACTAAGTGTGACTACCCCCTCAAGCGACGAATCGATGAGGGAATGACCTTCATGAGAGAAGCGACGAGTCGCTTGACCCAAGATGACTTGTGCAAGGTTTCCCTTAGAGGGTTTACCATTTAGCGTGTGCAATTTTTCCAACATATGGACCTGTTTTTGGTGGGTGTTAACCCTTTTGGTGATGCCGTAATGAGGTGAAATCATCGAAAACCTAACTTCCCGTGGAGCCGTCCGGCTATTGTATCCTTCTTGGGGAAGTAGGAGAGTGATAATTTGGACCTTGACATCGATTTTATTTGCCTAGAGGT
Organism: Wollemia nobilis; assembly: GCA_028583015.1. NCBI lineage: Eukaryota > Viridiplantae > Streptophyta > Pinopsida > Araucariales > Araucariaceae > Wollemia > Wollemia nobilis. Next base: position 798,139 of record JAQPPZ010003056.1, on the reverse strand, counting down.
TAAGTGCGAGAGCACTTGTGTCCGACATTGTTTTTGTTGTGTTTTTGTTGAATTTTGTACTGTTTTTGAGTGGGTTTTGACCCTTTTGTGATGACGTTTGGGGATGAAATTGTCTAAAATCCGTCTTCCCTTGGAGTGGTCCGGCTATGGTAGCCTTCTTAGGGAGTATGATAGTGACAATTTGTGACTCCAATGTCTATTTTATTGTCAGGTGCAGTAGCAATCCTGTTGGGCAATTTTATTGTCTGTTTTTAGTGCATTTTTAGTCATTTTTGTTGATTTTTTTTGTGTTGGCCTGAATTTGTCCCTAGGTGGGACGAATTCCAGCTGGAGAATTCATCCCTGGGTGGGACGAGTGCTGATCAGAGCGCTCGTCCCAGTCAAGGACGAATTCCAGTGCAAAAGGCCTATTTAATGGCCAAAACTTGATTTTGGGCTCATTTGTGTCATTTTTTTCTTGCGATTTTGGAGCTCTGGGAGGAGGATGTAATTCTGCGAAGCGAAGCGCTGCTGGAATTCTCTCTGCCATCATGATTGCACAAACTGGTTTGAGTGGCGGAGCCGAGGCGAGACCTGTAAGTGACCCTAGGGTTTATTTTGCTTTAATTTACTGCATTGTTTTTCTGTTGATGCTTTTCTAATCTTTAAGATTTTTTTTTTTTGTTTTTTTTTGTGATGTTTTTGTTTAACAGTTAAGGTTAGAAACCCTAGAACTGAAAATTTGATCTTTTTTATTTATTTATTTTATTTTTTTTGTTTGCTTGCAGGTTGTTAGGAGCCGGTACCGTGTACCCGCTGCCTTTACTGAGGCGCGGTTGGCATTGACCAATGATGACTGGGACTGGCTTGATGCCCTTGGGCTCAGCGGTGGCTCGACTAGAGCTCGTGGTTTCGGATCAGGCCTATCTGACGGCCCTGATCAAGCTTTGGGATCCGCGGACCAATACTTTCCATCTCCCGATAGGGGAGATGACTGTGACTCTTGAGGACGTCTATCGGTTGCTTCGGATTCCGATAGATGGTCTGCCTATTAGGACATCTCCGTTTGATCAGCGGACTGCTATACTTACGAGATGTTTTGGGCATGGGGGGGAGCTGGGTGTAGCAGACCCAGTGGAGACAGCCGAGGCGGATTTCCAGGCTGGCGGGATTTTGGTTAGCTGGTGGAAGGAGAGGGGGGTGTTAGGAGTGAGGCACACATTCCTGATGGGCCTCATTTCTAACATTCTTCTCCCTAATTCGTCAGGCGCGAGGTTCCCGTGGAACCTGCTGGATTTGGTGTGGCAGTTGGCAGAGTGCCCGATAGAGGCATCGCTGATTCTGAGATGGGGATAGACTTTGTTGGCACAGCTTTACGGGGAGCTGTACGGGGTCCGCTGTCGACAACGAAAGGGTGTCAGTTGCAGTTTTTTGTTGCAGTGCTGGGGTTGGTAGCACATAGCTGTTGAGAGGCCTACCGAGTTACCATGGACGACTCGAGCGACGATGGAGGATGAGGAGATTGGTTATGCAGCTTTGTGGCGATGGTCTGTGGAGTAGGGGCAGAGTCGGTGATGGGCAGGTGTCGTTGAGCACTACATTGATGCCTTTTCTTGGCTCACTCCAGGGGAGGTGTTTTGGCGTCCCTTTCGGGACTGTATAGCCTGGCCTGAGGCTGGAGAGTGGCTCCAACGGGTGCGGAGGGAGCGATAGTTGACTGGGCAGCACGAGACAGAGCATGAGTTATTTCTGTACCGTCGGGTTACACAACAGTTTGGGGTGCGCCAGGGGTTGCCTAGTGAGCCCGTAGGTTATCGACGTCATGGAGATGAGAGGGATCTGGAGCCACCGGTCCTCATTACATTGGGCAAGGAGTCGAATGTGGTGATTGAGGTGTTGGATGTGGATAACATAGGTACTACCACTGAGTATGACTCGTGGTGGGTATTGCGGTGCTGGAGAGGAGAGGGTCCACTGGGAGGTGCGAAGGCGGCAGTGGAGGATGCTGAGGCGACAGGGGGTGATTTGGGGGGGCCGTTGGATGATGCGGACATGGTGGATGTGGGAGATGAGGATGTGGACTTGGGTGTTCCGGAGTAGCCGGACATGCAGGATGTGGAGGAGCATTTGGTGCCTGAGTATGCTACTGTCCCCGTGAGTCCTATGCGTCTGGCAGATACAGAGGAGGTGGGGTCGGATGTAGGCGATGAGGTTGCACGACTTACAGAGCTACTACAGATGTGGGATCTAGAGAGGGATCTTCTGTGGGCTCAGTTGGCAGAGTGGGATAGAGTTTTGGCACAGTGCGATGATGCATTGTCTATCTATCATCGACGAGAGGCAGAGTGGTGTCTGTATCGGATAGACTTGGAGAGGGAGGTCATCCGCCTTGGTGGGTGGCTCCCTGAGCCTTCGATCAGTAGATCTTCTCGACGGACGAGGGATAGTTTGACTGAGCAGTCAGCATCATATCATCGCAGGCGGTTAGATGAGGGGGGTGGTAGTAGGCATGATGCGGGGGCTAGCAGTAGCCGCCCTGCATGGTCCCGTCGGACCCATACCACGGGGGGTAGTTCCCGTCGCACCGATCCTGCGTGATCATGGTGGTCGACGCCTTAGGTTGGGTTTTTGGATATGCTTGCGGGGTCTGAGGACCGGTTTTGTAGCCTGCGGGCATCTTTTTGATGATATATATATATATATACCGGTTTTATTTTTGTACATGTGATGATGTGATTTTTGTTATGCATGTTTATTTATTTTGATGAATGCAGATGTTATGATAAATGTATATGCTTTTGATGTCTATGTGATATGCAAGGTGAAATGGATGAATGACATTTTGTGATGATTGCACCATTATTGTTTAAGAAGCTCTTTATTTACATGGTTTTTTTTTTTTTTTGTATTTTCTGATGGTATCATAAAGATGATAAGTAGCGCAAATGGTATGTATGATTTTCTGAGATTCAGACAGTTTTATCTCACTATCCATGACTGTACTTTATCTTACAAGACTTTTGAACAAGGTATGAATCGGACCTATTTTTGACCGAGTTACTTAACATCCTTGTGTGTGCAATTGAGTTCATTTAGTGGTATTTGTTAGGATACCGCCAGTGCCAGATGGGCTTTCAACCGAACCTGTACTGAGGATCACCTAATTAGCTCCACAAATTCCTTTGTTGTATGTACTAAGATTAATCTGCGGTGTAATCTAGGATGCCATAAGCTAGCTCATCCACATGCAAACATTGATCTATACGCAAGTTAATGTGACAGATATATCGTCATGCGGGAGGTTTACTTCATTACCAATAGGCTATCAACCAAATTGGTACTGAAGCTTGCCTTATGACCTATAGAATGTTGAGAGTTCCAGGGATTCAAGGTCAACTCCCTTCTTTTCTTCAATTGTATTGGGATACTTGCTCATTGTAGTGATGAGATCACTTGTTTATTTTGATTTGTTTTTCTTTTGAGCAAGGGATTGGGGATATGGAGTGATGAAAATCACTGTTGTTTGTGCCTTTTGATGTGTGCACTATAGTTTGTCAAATTTGGAGTTTTGACACTTTGCAAATTTTTTGTGTTTTGCAACTGTTGATAACTGTAGGGATTCTTAGGGAATTGGGTAGGGAGGATGCTTGTCCTTTTGCCAACTCTTAGCATTCTAGGGGTCATTCGCACAGGGGGATGAGCAAGATAACCGTTTCGCTTGTGGTGACCTAGATTATTTTGCAGGTTTCGTCTTTCGTTCACACAACTCAGGAATTGTTTTATGTGTTTTAATTTGTGTTGGGATGTTACGTAACAAGGTGTATTTCAAGTATGACTCTACCTTCGTAAAATCTGTTCGATTTGATACATTACATGGTTAAAGAGGAAAATGATAACTGAATCACTGAAACTCTTGGTACATTCCCAGACCACTGACTGTAGTGTGGTAAAAGTTATGCATGGTGTTTTTGTTGTTTTTGATGAATTCGAGTATGCCTAGTATTGAGATGCAAATCTTTGTTGTTTTTGATGATTTTTGTTGTTATGTTTTTGTTGAATTTCTTGATTTTTTTTTTTTGACCTAACGATTGCGATAATCGTTGGAGCTTTTTGGGTTGACCAAGAGATTGCGATAATCCTTGGATCTTTTTGGTGACCAAGAGATTGCGATAATCCTTGGAGCTTTTTTTGTATTGACCAAGAGATTGCGATAATCCTTGGAGCTTTTTGGATTGACCAAGAGATTGCGTTAATCCTTGGAGCTTTTTGGATTGACCAAGAGATTGCGATAATCCTTGGAGCTTTTTGGGTTGACCAAGAATTTGTGATAATCCTTGGAGCTTTTTGGGTTGACCAAGAGATTGCGATAATCCTTGGAGCTTTTTGGGTTGACCAAGAATTTGTGATAATCCTTGGAGCTTTTTGGGTTGACCAAGAATTTGTGATAATCCTTGGAGCTTTTTGTTTGTTTTTTTTTTTTTTTTTGGTACATGGCTTTCTTAGATATGAAATGGTCGCAAATGACTGATATTCAAGGGTTCTGTTTCCTTGATACCGTCAAGAGAAGCTAGCCTGTACGTTCCCGGTCCTATTTTGCTATCAATGACATAAGGACCTAGCCAATTTGCCACGAATTTGTCTCTCATATGGGACGGAAAATTAGAGTTTTGTTGGTTTTCCTTCAGAACCAAATCACCAACCCGAAAGTCTCTTAGGTGAACTTTCATGTTGTAAGATCTCTTAAGCCGCTCTTGATAGATATGTAAGTGCTCGAGAGCATTAACGCGTCTTTCGTCAAGCAACGTAAGTTGGTCTAACCGGGCCTGCCGTGTAGTGTCATCATCGATGAATTCTTGCATTGATATGCGGAGGGAAGGAATTTCCAACTCGAGAGGCATTACCGCCTCTGAGCCATAGACTAGTGAAAACGGAGTTGCCCCAGTGGGCGTCCGAATGCTAGTGCGATAAGCCCAAAGGGCAAGTGGGATTTGTATGTGCCAATCCTTATGACTGTCTGCGACGGTCTTTTTAAGGATGGCGACTAGCATTTTTTTTGACGCCTCTGCTTGCCCATTTGCTTGCGGATAATAGGGTGTTGAAAAGCTGTGCTGAATTTTGTACTTTGTGGTTAAAGAACGCACGTCTTTGTTATTGAATGATGGCCCATTATCCGAGATTATTTTGGATGGAATACCAAAATGACATATGATGTAATGCAAAATGAACTCCGCAATGCGGGGTCCTGTCGTAGAGGTTAACAGAATTGCTTCCACCCATTTGGTAAAATATTTAGTGGCCGTTATGATAAACGTGTGATGGCCTGACGATGCAAGGGAGATCTTTCCGATTAGATCGAGGCCCCACTGCGAAAATGGCCAAGCAGACTGGACTGTCTGTAGGGCCTGGGAAGGTGCGTGCATTAAATTGGCATGATGTTGACATTTTACACACCTCTTGACATACACGTAGCAATCTCGCTCTAAATATGGCCAATAATAGCCCATGCAAAGAATGCGCTTTGCAATGGCCATACCACTGAAGTGGCCACCACATGTACCATCATGCGCTTGGGTGACTGCCCAAGTGGACTCTTGCTGGTCCAAGCAACGAAGAAGAATTCCGTCGTAGCTGCGATGATACAAAATGTCTCCTATCAAGACATATTTTGCCGCTTTCTATTTGAATGTTCATTTTGCGGCTTGCGTCAATCCAAAGGGTAGATTACCTAACTTGAGGTAGTCTTTTATGGGTAAATCCCAGTCCTGTTGATCGGATACCTTGACAGTTTGAACAGTCAATCCCTTTTGGAGTTCTTCCCTAACAAATGCTGATTGGGATAGAACTTGTAAGAATAGCGTTGTGTTGCTATTAATGGGAGTGGGGGAGAACAAAGACCCCCAGTTGGTATGTTTCAAATAGTCTCGGATTCGAAAGAACTTATTCGAAGATGGTTCGATCTGGATCATGTGGATTCCTGGCGTCAAGTCTGAGCTTGCGCACTCCATCGCGGGTTGCGATAAGGTTTTGACCTGAATGGTTGTTATATCACTGGAAAGGTCTTGCGGGATTAGTGACCCTAAGGAGGCCATTGTGTCCGCAAAACGATTCGATGATCGAGGGAGTGCCTCGATGTCATACCACTCAAGTTTTGCCAAGAATTTATCCACGAGGGCTTTATAGGCCTTCAGAACTAGACATTTGCATTGATATACCCCCTTGACTTGATTGACGATTAACAACGAATCACCAAAGATGTTCAATCTTTTGATGTTCATGGCAATTGCTGTCTGAAGACCTAGGAGCAAGGCTTCATATTCTGCATTATTGTTGGTGCACTGGAAGTTTAATTTAAATTACAGGGTCATTGGAGCGCCCTACGGTGTGAAGAATACAATTCCTGCACCACCACCTTGCTCGCATTTAGAACCATCGAAAAATAAGGTTATGTCGGCCTAAGACTCAGGCTCTTCAGAATCTGGCGATTTTGAGACATGGAAGACCTCATCATCGGGTAGTTCTATGACTAGAGGCTGATCGTCTTCAAGAGGAGCCTCTGCTAGTTGATCGGCTATGACTTGTCCTTTTATAGATTTTTGCCCAATAAACTCAATGGCAAATTCTGTCAACAACATAATCCATTTCGTCGTGCGGCTACTATGATAAGTACGACTCATCATGTATCACAATGGATTCTCCTTAGACACAACATACGTCGTGTTGCTCAGCATGTAATGGCGTAGCCTTTTGGTAGCAAACACCACTGCCAAGCAGAGTTTTTCAACGTATGCATAGTTAAGTTCGTAACTGACCAGGGTGCGGATAAGATAGTAAGTAGCTCTGTTCTTTGTGAAGTTCATTCTTCCGGGCTAGCATTGCACCAGTGCCACCTCGATGGTTGAGATGTATAAGTAGAACGACACACCTGGTCTAGGCGGTGCCAATACTGGCGACGAAGCCAAGTATTGTTTGATTTCGTCAAAGCCTGACTGGCACTCGTCATCCCAATGAAATGTGACCCCCTTGTGCAATAGTTTGTTCATTGGTCGGAATTTGTCAGATAATTGCGCTATGAAGCATTTAATCGATGCGACCTTTCCTTGCAGACTTCTGAGCTGCTTGATAGTGGTTGGGGGAGCCATTTCAAGGATTGCCTTGACTTTGTTTGGGTCCACTTCGATGCTTCTCCTGGAGACTATAAAACCCAAGAGTTTTCCAGATGTGACGCCGAACACGTACTTCTTGGGATTCAGTCTGACCTTATGCTCTATGAGGCGATCGAGAATCTTGCTTAAGTCATCGAGATGATCTGAGCGCAAGAGAGACTTGGCTAACAAATCATCCATGTAATCTTCCAAAGTTTTATGCATGTAATCATGGAAGATATAAGTCATAGCACGTTGGTATGTAGCGCCAACATTTTTAAGGCCAAAAGGCATGACCTTATAACAAAATGTCCCCCAAGGCGTTGTGAATGTCGTTTTGAGTTGGTCTTTAGGATTGATACGAATTTGATTGTATCCTGAGAAACCGTCCATTAGGGAGAGAATTTCGTGACCTGCTGTGGCGTCTACTAATGCGTCGATGCTTGGCAAGGGGAAATCATCCTTAGGACTCGCTTTGTTTAGGTCTCGAAAGTTGATGCATATGTGAATCCTCCCATCGGGCTTCTTGACAGGAACCATGTTGGACAACCATGGTGGATAATCCACGCAGATGACAAATTGTGCATCCAACAGCTTTTGCAATTCGTCTTTGACCATCAAGGCCACTGTTGGGTGCATCTTTCTTAGTTTTTGCTTGACAGGCTTGATTTTCGGATCAACCGTTAAGTTGTGCATGACTAGTTGCGGGTCTAGTCCTGGCATATCTTTGTATGACCATGCAAAAAATTCCTTCTTATCTTTGAGAAGGGCAATATATTCGGCTTGCTCTTCGGGGGAAAGGCTTACCCCCAGCTTGAGAATCCATGGATTCATTGGATCTGTGTCGATGTCTACGTCAGTCGTCTCTTCGACTGACATGTGAGATCCGTCCTCCAACTGATGTGGAGTTGGGATTAAATGGATATCATCAGCTGAGTTAAGATCTGCGTTTGGGACCTCGGGTCCCTCTTCAACTTGAAAAATATCTTGAGTTGTCCTTGGGGTAAAATGAAGCATTTCACCGAAAGGCCAGTACTCTGATGGTGATAATGGTGAATTGGCGTGGTCCCAGTCAATGGAATCCATGTTTAGATGCAATGACCGTGATGGATCGGTCGGATTGCGGATGGGTGTGGTCAAATCAATGGAGATCATGTGGATGGAATGAATTTGGTCTCCAGAACCACGGGTGTGATGACTTGATTCTTTTAGATGTTCCCTATACTCTGCATCTGGCTCTACGGGAACAGGCACGAATGGATCCTCTCTAGGTGCAAATTCATCTCTATGTGTGAAAAGGAAGGCGGGGTCTTCCCTCGGTACTACTGTCCTGATGGGATCTCGAGGTGGACGATGCTCATCTTGAATTTGGAGCCATAGGCCTAACACTTGGTCCCACCTCGTTGGGTCTACATGCCATTCATGTCCCAACCGTATACCCATTTGTCCCATTAGATCTTCATGAGTTAGAGCGCGGTGATGTCGTCGCGCATGTCTGAGATAGTCCATTTAAGTTTCGTCTTCTGAATCGCTTTCATAGATCCAAAATTGTTCATCCTCTTCAACATCCGTTGCTTGCGACATTGAGGACTCTTCCTATTCCAGTGAATTAATCTGGTCCCATTGCGGTTGTTCCACTCTTAGTGGGGGGACCTGATTCTTTTGAGACTGTGTTATTTCTTCTGAGGCCTCTAGGGGAAATAGCTTCAAAAAAATGTCCGAAAGCCGTTGTTGTTCTCTTTGAGGATTGCTCTCTGAACTTTCACCTCTCCCTAGCAAAGGAGAGGGATTATTGTTGTTTCCAGGGGTGTTTGTAGACCATGGGAGATAATCCCCTAAGGTGTATTCTGTGTTTGGATTGGCGTACGGGTCTTGTGCCAATCCCCCCCGTTGCCTATTTCTAGGCCTTGCATATTTTCAACCAAGATGTCTAATGGCGAGGGATGGTTGAACCCTACCCCCGACTTGTCATATGGCATCTAATATCTTGGTTGGCAAAGGATCCACATCCCTTGCTCATATCCGCCTAGCCCATACCCATGCCAATTGCATTGTTCGAGATATTTTAGGGCAAATTCTGGGTTCGACAGATAATTGATGTTTTCGACAAAAGGCTCTTCATCTGTTTCCTTTTGTTTGCATGGTTCAGAACCATGATCAAGGCCCCCATACACAAAATTCGTTTGGTTCGGTGGGTATCCTAGAGGGACGATTGTTCCAATGGGAAGGCGAGGTCTTCCCATGTCTTGTACTGACTCCAGTGTGGGGGTTGCCACAACATTTTGCACTAAGTATTCCCCCAGGCCTGTACTAGCCATTTCAACAGTGATTGTTGATGATTGGGTAGGAGGAAACGGTAGTCCTTCCTGAGTCCATTCCATGTTTGGTTGTTCAGGAGTCTTGGTTTGTGTTATGTTGGGCGCTTCCTCTGTTGATATCGTTGAAATTGTGGGCAACCCCTCTTCTAGAGGCTTAACCTCTTCCATGATTTGCTTTCCCTTGTCCTTCTGTTGGGCCGTGATAGGTGGCGTTGATGATGAAGGAGCCAATGATGAAGTCTCACCTGGCTGGGATTTTGCCTTATTGGCCACCAGTGGTGCCTGCGGTATCGGACCCTGTTTAGATGGATTCAATTGAAAATCCAAATGCGTTGATGGGAGGGTCGATTGAGGTATGAATTGTACCACATTGCAATACTTGAAGGGCTCTAAGTCCATTGGGATTACATGTATTTGCCCTTCATAGGCATACTTCAAGCACTGGTGTGCGATCGAGGGGACACACTTCATGTCCCTGATCCAAGGCCACCCTAGCAGTATATTATAAGCCATTTCGCCTTCCAACACATGGCACAGTGTGGGTATTGACTTTTGTCCTACCTGTATAGGCAGAACAACCGTGCCCACTGTTGAGCAAATTGCATCATTAAAAGCTCGCAGTGTGTACGTGGAAGCGGTGATGTGAGAGGCTGGGAATTTTAAATGTTTCAATGCTGTAGTGGTTATAATGTTACTGGACGAGCCAGTATCTATCAGCACTCTCTTGTACGGGATCCCGTTGACCCACGCGATAACGTGCAGGGGTGGATCCGGCATGTCATTTGATATCATTTTGACCTCATTTTCTTTGAATGTGATGACAGGCTCCGTACATTGTTTCACATGTCCCACGAAGGCGTTGAAAGAATTTGCTTCGTGGGGTTGTACTTCAATGGCTTTTAAAATGTCCATAAGAGCTTCTCTATGGGGAGCTGATTGTTGAATAAGCTCGTAGATGGACAGCCTAGCCGACATGGTCCGCAAACTCGCGTGAGTTTGGTTCGTATCGTGACCTCAGATCTAGGCGGAGGTAACTGCGTTGGGCGTTGTTGAGGCTGCGATGTCGACGAAACTTCCCTTGCAGCTACCTCGGGGGCAACTGTTGGGTATTTTCTATTCCTTGTTACAATGCTAATCATTCCCACAAATCCTTGCACGGGAAGATCTTGTCGCACCTCATTAATCTGGAGTGGTTTTTTCTGTGCCTCGTGGGTAGGCAAGGGGTCCTTGAATACCCCCATTTGTTGGTTGTTAGGTGCGATGGGGTTGTCCACGACCAATGTTCGGTTGTTGATCAAATCCTGGACTAGTTCTTTGAATTTACAACACCCATTTAGGTCATGTCCTCTGCGCCTATGGAATCTGCAATACAATTCCTCCCTATACCCCCTAGGCTTGGGAATGTTAGGGTCAAAATTTTGGATTTCTGGCAGAGTAACTAAATTTGCCGTCGACAAGCGGTCAAATAAAGAGTCCCTAGACTCCACATATGGGGTGAATTGTCACCTAGGGTGACGCTGCTGACATCTTGCTCCCGTCTTCTCGTTATCTCTTTCGTAGCAGGAGGCACTGCCTGGTAGTTAGCCTTTTGGGGCTGTGTTTCTTGCACAGGCGCGGGGACATTTATCACAACTTGGTTGACTACAACGTGTTGTGGTTGCGTTGTCCCAGTTTTAGTGGTTTTATTCCACTATTTCTTCTTAGGCTTGGCAATTGCACCTTCGCCTATCTTAATCTCTTCTATGACTCTGGATTGCACAAAATCTTCTTCTAAGCTGTCGTATTGTCACAGTAACAATAGACCGGAGATTGATTTTAAGAAACTTTTTGCGAACATTTGCGTGAGGTCCGACATGGGAGGACGGTAGGGTAACTTAGAAAGCAAAGCTCTCCATCGGTTCTCGTACGCTGCCATTGTTTCCTCCTCAAATTGTTTAAGGCTAGCAAGATCACTAAGTGATGCCTTCTTCCTTGTGTTGAAGGCGAAACGTTCAAGAAACTCATCTACTAGCTGATCTAAGCTGCTTATGCTGTGTTTAGGCAGTTGTGTGAACCAATCCGAGGCAGGGCCTGTGAATGTGGTTATGAATGTTCTAAGCAATAATGCGTCATTATCTTGAATGCCGAAGCATTGGATTAGAAATCATGTAACATGTTCCTGTGCGTCCTCTTCACCTTTAAAAACTGCCAATTGAGGCAACTTAAAGTGTTCGGGATAAAGAGGTGTAGGCACTGAGGGATGCACCGAATTATTACGGAGTAGACGTAATGTGGGTTTTTGATGCCCAGCAGCTTTTGTCTCCACAGACTCCAAACGCTCCAATAGCGCTTGGTATGCATCGAAAGATTTTATTTCTTCCTCTCTTGTTCGCTCTTGTTGCAAGTTACGGTAAACTGGAGGCCTATGGAGGGGTGGCCGAATGGCATCCTTCCTGCCTTGATGGGGAGTTTCAATATATTCCTCTTCGGGTTCATACTCCTCATAAAATTCTTGAGGAGTCTCTGGGCGAAACCTGTGACCCTGATCAAGCTCTTGCTGAAGGTACCCATCATTGTTTCGGGGAGTTGCCTCCCTCTCGAATCTATGGGGTCTTGGAGGCAGAGCTTGACGAGGTCGTGGAGACCTGTCTTGCACCAACGGATTACGCCTCTCATACTATTCAGCTCTTTGGATGCGAGGGGTTGGCCCCCTCTCAGGTATTTCATAGCGTAACTCATCCGCTTCGCGTTGCATGCGTTCTTTATCCAAGCGGTATTGATACTCTATCTCTTGCTGACTTTGTTTAAGCCACATGATTTGGGCTTGATGGATGGTATATCTGGCGACAACCGGGTTAATTTGATCTACCCTATTTTGTTCAAAAGGTTCAAATGTTCCTCCTATGGGTTTACCTCGGTTTTTATGCTCTAAAATCTCAAGGGGTCGCTTCCCTCTGTTGAGGTAGGTGGTATGTGCTCGAGGTTCTGGCCTCAAGGGGTGATCATGATATCCGGCTGGTGCAGAAGCATAAGGTTCTCGAGTTGTATGTTGTTGTCCTTGAGGAATGCGATGATCTTCCTCATATTCTCTCTCATAGGTGCGTAAGGGGCAGGCAGAGTTAGGTCGCCCTGTGTGATGAACCCTACGCTCTGGATTTGGTCTCTCTGTTCTGATGAGAGGTAAAGAAGGGATGCCATATCCACGTTGCCCCTCCAAATGGACGGTGTGCCTGTCTAGCGCTTCATTGTGCAATGGCCACTCATGCCTAGCTTCAAGAGGTGATTCTCTATTTATGTCAAGGTCTACATGTAAGGCATCTTGCCAAAAGGGGCTACTTTGAATAGGCATACCCCACCGAGGATTCTGAATTGGATTCTTTTGTAGGTTTGACCTAGAAGGCGGTATGACCAAATACTCAGGACTAAAGTGAAGGCAACTTGTGCCTGCTTTTTGTGTACCTTCCAGAGCTTCTACCCTTGATTGGGCTTGATTGCGGGTGTACACCATTGCGGTTCTTCTGTGGTACCTAAATAAGTTTTTATCTCGTTTTTATGATTTTTTTTTTTGTCTACACTAAGCAGAATTAAACACACAGTCACAAAACCGTGATTATCTCTTTTAAGGATTCTTGGTGTGTCCTAAAATGGTTTAGTGCATTTTGATGTTTTGTTTTGTTTTTTAGATTTTGTAGAACGTTTAAATGCATCATGTAGGCTCTTATAACTCCAAAAAGGTCGCCCCTTCAATATACCGACCAGACCGATATACCAACCTCTCTATATACCCGCCCTTACGAGAGGGAGACTATAGGTACGTGAGAGCAGAAGGTACATGGTACGTAGGCGGTACGGAAGGGGGATTGTCCTGTTAATGGCACCTACCATAGAAAACTTATCCTCGCGCGCATGGGAATCACCCCAGCTACGCTCGGTCTGTCTTCGTCAGGATTTACGCCTAACAACAGTTGACAATCGGGAAATGGATGCAAATCAAGCCAAGGTGGTGATGAAATCCACCAATGGTCTTGATCAAGGGCTGGGGTCTTACGACCAGCTCCTTGGTTTAAAATTGTTTCGTGATGTGTGTGGGATTCATTTTATTCAACAAAAATGAAACTAGCATACATGATTTTTCCTAATGCAATGCATGATTAAATGAAAACAATTAAAGAAACAGAAACAGAAACATAAAATTTAACAGAGATGATAAAAATCCCTACCTCTTCTCTGTCTGCTCCTGTTGTCTCTGAATTTCTGCTCTGAAAATCTGCAGGCAGGAATTCGTCCCTCTGGGAGACGAATTGTAGGACAGAATTCGTCCCTCCCAGAAACGAATTTGAATTCGTCCCAGGGTCAGACGAATTGCAGAAAATAATTCGTCCCTATCAGAGACGAATAGCAGTCTACAACAAAAAAATGTACCTGTCAAGCACAAAACACAAAATTTTAATCAGTTTTTGTGATTTTAAAAACCAGGGAACAGGTCCCACTGTGATCGCCACTGAAAGCACGAGATTCCGAGAAAAGGAAACACCAAGTGCGATTGCATTCAAAATTAAGTACGCTTAAGTCCTAGAAATGTAAATTGCATGAAATGGAAAAGAAACACATTGGAAGAGACACAATCAAATAGAGAAAACACAGCCCTTTCATTAATATCCCTTGATCTCTATTACAATGATGTCTCCTCCCTTTTCAGGGGCTAGGAGCGCAAATAGAGTTTGATTACAATCACTGAATGATTCCTCTTTCCGCATGCCCATGATTGCAATGGGCGGGCCAAGATGATGTCATCGCTGATGTCGATGAGTTCTTCACCTCTGCTACTTCTCCTGCGAACAAAGAAACAACCAAGATGTCAGTAGCACCTGCTGTAAATGAAAAGCGTTTGCTCTCTAAAACTAACGAAATATGCATGTAAATATTTGCCAGAAATAGTAATTACAGTGAGTCCAAATGGCTTCAAAACTTGACAGAAGATAAAAAAAGTTACCGTGAAGGCCACTTCCACTCGAATTCGACTCGCAATTCGTCCCTGGGTGGGACGAATTCTTCTGTGTTGAAGAAACCGACCTGCTGCTGCTCCAATGTCGGATCCCGAGACCTGCAAAACACCTGCAAATAGGGGGTTATGTAATTGGGGCCATTTTGGGACGACCCAAATGGTCGGATTTTCCCAATTTGGCCTCCACCCTCGGGAATTTGACCTTGACACCTGCAAGTTAGCGAAACGACAAAGCAACACAAAACATACTAAAATCTGACCAAAAGTTACAAAATTGCAGCTATGGATTAATCAAACCTAATAACACCAAATGCAATCTAAAAAATGATCTAAAATGCTCAAAACTAAAAATAGGACTTGGGAGGTGCGGGGGTGCCCAAGTGGGCCTCCCACCGTTGGCACTTGATTTTGGAGCCAATCCACCAGGGATGGGCCCAAAACCTCTTAGGATTGGGGGGTCGGCGAATTGGTTGGTTCAGGTGTCCATGCGTCGGATTTGGGTAAGGTTCGAGCTTCCAAAGGCCACCCAACAACCTCCCTTGCAAAAGAGATTGGTGGATGTGGGAAGGTGAACCAAAAGGGATGCAAGTGGGTCTTCAATTTGGCAGCACTCCGTTGCTTGAAAACTCCTTCAACCTGTATATTTTGGGTGAGAAAAGTCCCACCTTTTATAGACCCATGGGGTCTCTTTTGGGAGGGAAGCACAAATGCCATGTGTTGGCCATAGGCGCCATGTGGCAGTCTTGTCTTCCCATGAGGGAGGGGAGTCATCCATTGACTTGAGCTTTGATAAATGCATTTTGTGACAGTCTTCTAATGGCTCCTCTATCCACGTACACACGCGTGCAAGGCATGAGTCCTTAACTGACTGTTCTGGGCTGCCACTTGGCACCCTTTGCCTTTTTGCCCGTTAAGCTTAGAATTCGTCCCACCCAGGGACGGATTCAAAATTTGTCCTGGGGTGGGACAGATTCTATTTTGAATTCGTCCCTGGGTGAGACGAATACTGGGCAAAGTGTCCAAGTGTGCCAAATTGCTTCTTGACCTTACAAAATTGCTATGAAAGTGGTTAGGACCACTGTTTAACCTCTGAGGGTTGCCCTGGGGGCTGTGTTTGTCAAAGCGATCAGTGTTTGCAGTCACATAATCGGATTGGTGCTGTTTTGGTTTCTACAGAGATAAGAGACTTTTAAGATGCCAAATATCTCATAGCCAAAGGATATATTGATCACAACACTCACCTATTTCATGTCAAAGGATTAAAAAATTTAGAAGGGACCTCCTTTTTTGTCACACATGGAGATCTTGAAAGCAAAATTTAGCATGAAATATTTGGGCATATCAGTTATAACTACCTAAAATAATTGAAAACCCATGAAATGGTAATAGGATTACAAAAAGTCTCTTATATTTATGGAGTATGTCCTGGATGTGCTCTTGGAAAGCAACATCAAGATCCTTTCCAACCTAGTGGTTCTCTAAAGGCCTCATCCCCTCTAGAGTTAATCTATAGTGACTTGATGGTCTTCCTAGAGCCTTCTTTCAAAGGATAAAAATATGCTTTAACCTTCATTGATGATTTTTATAGAAGAAATTGGGTATACTTACTAAAATACAAGAATGATTTTCTATCCCACTTAAAAATCTTCAAATCCTTAGTTGAAAATCAGGCCTCTTGCAAAATCAAGCAAATTCATACAAATAATAGGGGGAATAATTCAGTAATGAGTTATCAATTTTTCTATTAGGTCATGGAATAATTCATCAACATTCTATATCCCATAATCCATAGCAAAATGGAATTGTAGAGAGGAATAATAGAACTTTAAATGAAATGGCCAACTGTATGCTCCACTCAAGAGATCTTCCAAAATTTTTTTGGGTAGAAGCAATTAATTGTGCAAACTATATTCAAAACCGTACACCTCACAAAGCTCTTGGCCATTTAACTCTCGAGGAAGCATGGACTGGATCAAAACATGATGTCTATTTCTTCAAAAAATTTGGGTGTACAACTTGGGCACATATCCCAAAGAAAAAAATGAAGGCTCTAGACAAGAAAATAAAAAATCTCATCTTTGTTGGTTATTGTGAGAAAATGAAAGCATACAGGCTCCTTGATCCCACAACTCATGAGGTATTTTTTCATAAGAATGTTCAATTTTATGAAACATTCCATAATAAAGATCCTAAACCATCCTCTTCCTCAATTGATTCTCTTGAACCATATCTAACATTAGAGCCTCAATACACTGAAGAACCAACATTAAAGGTTAATTTAGAGATTAATGATCAATATGAGGATCCTATAACTCCAAATCAAAGTCCTACCATTCCTACTATTCCCTCTTCTATACCAAAATGGGCCAGCACCATTGTTAAATAAGCTACTCCATTCATCCAAAATCTTCCATCATCTAGTTTAAACAACTCCATAGGATATGGTCTTGTCTATCAGTCCATTTCTACAAATCCTCAATCCTTCAAAGAAGAAATTGGTATTAAAGAATGGGATGATGCCATGGAAAATGAATTATCTTCGTTAATAAAAAATAAAACTTAGTATTTAGTTCCCCTACCTAAAGGAAGGAATTTAGTTTGATGTAAATGGATCTACAGAATGAAATATGGCCCTAATGGAGAAATTGAAAAATACAAAGGTCGCCTGGTAGCCAAAGGTTTCTCTCAAATTGAAGGGATCGATTATTCTAAAAATTTTACACCAATTTCCAAAATGGATTATGTTAGACTAGTTATTGCTCTAGCTGCTTTCCAAATGTGGTCTGTCTTTCAAATGGATGTAAAAAGTGTTTTCTTACATGGGGACTTAAAGGAAGAGATATTCATGGGATAACCATCTAGATTCACTCAATAATCCTCCCTTGCTTTTAGGCTAAGGAAGTCTCTCTATGGCCTCATACAAGCTCCTAGATCTTGGTACAAAAAATGGACTCCTTCCTTATTTTCTCAGGTTTTTCTCATTGTGAGTTTGATGCCACAGTCTACATTTGGAGATATGAAGAAAAAATAACCATACTTGCTCTATATGTTAATGATCTACTACTCACTGGTAGTGACTTCGCTCACATTCAAACTATCAAGCACTCGCTCTCTAAAAAAATTGAAATGGTCGATCTAGGTTTAGCTCATTACTTCCTTGGAATTCAAATAAATCAAATAGATGCAAGAATTTCATTGTGTAAAAAAAAACACTCTAGACCTTCTTCAAAGGTTTAATATGACAGATTGCAAATCCTCTTCTACACATTTTCATTCTAGAGTCACTCTAAGTACTTCCTACATATTCCCTCTATGTGATGCAACTCTATACCATCAGCTTATAGGGAGTCTGTTATACCTTACTCATACTCACCCAAATATCTCATATGTTGGTGGCTTGATATCTAGATTCTCACATCAACCTCATTTCAGTCATTTGCAAGAAACAAAAATAATCCTTTGTTACTTGCAAGGCACTACTCACTTTGGGCTCTTATATGAGGGAAAATCCATGGATATCATTGGTTACATGGATTCTGATTGGGAAGGTATAGTAGAAGATATATTTTCAACTTTTGGCTATGTTTTTTTTCTTGGTTCTTCACCAATTGCTTGGTCATTAAAAAAAAATAAGCAGTGGATTTATCATCTATAAAGACCGAATACAGGGTAGCAATTTTGGCAAGTCAGGAAGCTCTTTGGATTTGCCAGATACTAAGAGAATTTGGTTTTTCCCATGATAACCTATTACTCTTTGGTGTGACAATCAGAGCACAATTCATATTTCATGTAATCCAGTTGATCATCAGTGCACCAAGCACATTGAGATTCACATGCACTTAATTTGGCAGCATATTCAGAGAGGGGAAATATACTTAGACTATATTCCATTGAAAATCAAATTGCAGAAATCTTCACCAAGTCATTTCCTTCTCTACGTTACATTCAATTGCGATAAAAACATGGGGTAAAAAAATTGCATTCAACAAAAGAGATATTTCACCTCTCATTTCTTCTTATTGTTATATTCTTTGGAGGATGGTTTTTCCCATGTGGTTTTTTTATCATCTCTCCTAAAGTATAAATTATACATGAGTACCTCATCAAGCCAAGTTTTCTAGACTTATTCCTTTTTTTAATGAGGACAATCTTTGCCATCCAAAGACATGCCTCTATCTTTATTTTCTAATAAATGTTTTTTCACCATATCTCATATATTAATATAAATGAGTAGCTCATCAGGCCCTATTGCCGCGAATCATCCTTTTTTTTGTCATTGAGGATAATATTTGCAAACAAAAGACATGCCTCATTTTTTTTTATATATGGATTTTTCCCATGTGGTTTTTACCATATCTTAAAATAAGACATATGTGCATGAGTACCTCATCAGGCCCTATTGTCGAGACTCATTTGTATCAAACTCCCCTAGTATCACTTAAGGGAGGGTGTTAGAATAAGTAATTATTATCTTAAGTCATACTAGGATAGACATATTTGAGTTGTCACTCCTCCATGAGTCAAGTGAACTCTCAATATAGTCTAGATCATATTTGATGAGTTGTTGTAATCCAATAGCTCTCAATGATCAACTTTTCTATTTATACAAAGTTGATCCATGGAATAAATCAATCAGTTCTATTTTATTTCTTCAAATATTGTAATGCTTTGTAGTTCTACTCTTGGGGAATTCTAATAAAACCCTGGTGGTTAGATTGGTTTTGGCCTGGGGAGCTTCATGTTTTGCAATATAAAGCTCATATAGGTTACAAATGGCTCACCCCTTAGGTTCCAATGGTTGATAAGCTCACTATGATATGGGACTTAGTATCTCTTCCCTCCCAATGGAATAAGAGGTTTCATATTGCTTAGGCTACTTGTATTGAACCTAAACAAGGTTTTTCTACTTGGAGCCTCTTACAGCAGGGGTTTCCCGTTGGTAATAGGCTCAAGCATCTAGGTGTTCATAATCCCATTTTCTCGATTTGTGTAAAGGTAGAAGATTTACTACATGTTTTTTGGGTTTTGTGATTGGGCTCAACCAGCCTAGGAGTGGCTTCTTGAATTTTTTAGCTATTTTATCCAAGAGGATTTTACTTGAGTGCATGCTATTTTTGGTGACCCTATTACTTTTTCCTTCAACTTGGGTGTTTTTTGGAATATTTTTAGAATTGATACCCTATTTTATCTTTGGAAGTCCCGGAATAGAGTTGTTTTTTCTCAACAATGTGTCGGACATGTCTTCTCTATTGCTAATAAATATACTATATTATTTTATTGCTGGTTTTAGATTCAAGTACAGGTTGAAAAAATACATGTGGAGTTTCAGTACTTACGTACCCTCATGGAGCATTGGGGGAATGTGCCCTGCGCTATGAGTCAATATATTTAACACTATTTTGGTGGTTGTTATTTGGCTTTTTGTGGGCTATTTTTGATACTCTTATGTACTCATTACCACGATTGTTAGTGTGTTGGTTTATAGGATATGCTAATCCCACCCGCCATTTTTTTGTATGATTAGACATTATTTTATTAATATAATAGGTTTTTCATTAAAAAACAACAGATGGTCTAGGTCATCTAGGGAAAAAGAGCTACATAGGCAAAAGAACACATGGATGAAACATTGGAAAATCAACATAAATGAATGCCCAATTTTCAACAAAGACATAAAAAAATATGTTAATGAAAATTTTAGAAGTGGAATGTAGAAAAATGCAAGCATGAAAACAAAATTTTATATTGCAAATTTGACCACAAGGAAAATGCGTATATAGGTGCTAAATCTAAAATCAAGTGGATGGAAAAATCCTCATTGCTCACATAAGGACTAGCTCTCATAAGCTTATATGTGAAATAGGGATATGGACAATGTCTAAGGAACAATGGAAAGAAAGAATATGTACCCTATGCAGCAAAGGACAATAGATACATAGGAACACTTCATCTATAAATTCCTGAGTTTTTGGACATATATGGTAAATAAAAATAAATGCTTGGAAAAGGGTGTATGGCAGAATTATTTGAAGACAGTAAAATAAAAAAAGTTGAGGAATTGCTAACCCAAATCAGAAAGAAAAATAAAAGCCTTCTTAAAAATATTAAAATTCATATGATTTGAGTAGTTGTTCTTCTATATTTAAAGGTCCCATAAACCATGTTTGGGTCTAACTAATGTAATTAAAATCTGAGCAAAATCCACTAGGTCGAAAGAGACATGGTGATAACACAATTAATATATATTGGTGCAGTGTCAATATATTTCTCTCATTGTGGACAAAAGTAATATAAGATACTTTTCTCGATCTTAATTTTGTCATGTGAGTTATTTAAACATACAAGCAGATGAGTTTATAGTTGAGATAGTAATTAATGAAGTTTAGTTTTGTTTATTTATACGTAAATTTTTTTAAAAATTAAATTAAAAACATGTTATTTATATATTATTTATGCAGATTAATAATTTAATATTAATTATTGTTATAAAAATAAATTTGTAAAAAATTGACTTATCTATTATTTTAGCATATGTTATATGAAATTTTTAATATAATATATTTTTAAAAAATTATATAAGTGGTGATGATTTTAAAATATTTAATAAGGGTTTTAAGGATTAAACCCTTGAGGGGATAGGATTATACATCATGTTTTTGTGATAGGAATTTGTGAAAGCACGAGATTCCGGTCAAAAGAAACACCTACTTGCGATTGCATTCAAAATTAAGCACGCCTAAGTCCTAGAAATATGAATTACATGAAACGGAAAAGAGACATGTTGTAAGAGACGCAATCAGATAAAGAAAACAGCCCTTTCATTAATTTCTTTCGATCTCTGTTACAATAATGCCTCCTCCCTTTTCAGGGGCTAGGAGCGCAAATAAGGTTTGATTACAATCGCTGAATGGTTCCTCCTTCCGCGTGCCCACGATTGCACTGGGCGGGCTAAGATGATGCCGTCGCTGATGTTGATGGGTTCTTCGCCTCTGCTACTTCTCCTGCAAACAAAGAAATGATCAAGATGTTAGTAGCACCTGTTGCAAATGAAAAGCACTCTCTCTCTAAAACTAACAAAATATGCATACGAATATTTGCCTGAAACCATGAAAACAGTGAATCCAAATTGCTTCAAAATTTGACAGAAGGTAAGAACAATCACCAGAAGGCCACTGCCACTGAGGCAGCTGGCCAATTCACCTTAAACTGGAATTCCTCCCTGGGCAGGACGAATTCTGACTGTAATTCGTCCCTGGGTGGGACGAATTCTTTTGAATAGGAGAAATCGACCTGCTGCTGCTCCAATGTCGGATCCCGGGACCTGCAAAACTCTTGCAAACAGGGGGTTAGGTAATTGGGGCCATTTTGGGACGACCCAGATGGTCGGATTTTCCCAATTTGGCCTCCTCCCTCGGGAATTTAACCTTGACACCTGCAAGTTAGCGAAATGATAAAGCAATACAAAACGCCCTAAACTCTGACCAAAAGCTACAAAATTGCAATTATAGACTAATCAGACCTAGTAACACAGAATGCAATCTAAAAATTAATCTAAAGTGCTCAAAAACTGAAATTAGAACTTGGGGGTGCGGGGGTGCCCAAGTGGGCCTCCCACCATTGGCCCTCGATTTTGGAGCCAATCCACCAAAGATGGGCCCAAAACCTTTTAGGATTGGGGGGTCGGCGAATTGGTAGGTTCAGATGTCCATGCGTCGGATTTGAGTAAGGTTCGAGCTTCCAAAGGCCACCCAACAACCTCCCTTGCAAAAGAGATTGATGGATGTAGGAAGGTGAACAAAGGAGGACGCAAGTGAGTCTTCAGTTCGACAACACTTCGTTGCTTGAACACTCCTTCTACCTGCATGTTTTGGGTGAGAAAATTCTC
Organism: Wollemia nobilis; assembly: GCA_028583015.1. Taxonomy (NCBI): domain Eukaryota; kingdom Viridiplantae; phylum Streptophyta; class Pinopsida; order Araucariales; family Araucariaceae; genus Wollemia; species Wollemia nobilis. The sequence goes on along the minus strand of JAQPPZ010003056.1, from coordinate 775,831 downwards.
ACCTTTTATAGACCCAAGGGGTATCTTTTAGGAGGGAAGCACAAAAGCTAAGTGTTGGCCATGGGCGCCATGTGGCAGTCTTGTCTTCCCATGAGGGAGGGGAGTCCTTCACTGACTTGAACTTTGATAAATGCTTCTTGTAACAGTCCTCTAACGGCCCCTCTGTCCACTTACACATGCGTGCAAGGTAGGAGCCCTTAACTGACTGTTCTGGGCTGCCACTTGGCACCATTTGCCCTTTTGCTCGTTAAGCTTAGAATTCGTCCCACCCAGGGACGGATTCAGAATTTGTCCTGGGGTGGGACGGATTCTATTTTGAATTCGTCCCTGGGTGAGACGAATACTGGGCAAAGTGTCCAAGTGTGCCACATTGCTCCTTGACATTACAAAAATTGCTAGGGAAGTGGTTAAAGACACTGTTTAACCTCTGAGGGCTGCCCTGGGGACTGTGTTTGTCAAAGCGATCAGTGTTTGCAGTCACATAATCGGATTGGTGTTGTTTTGGTGTCTACAGATGCCCCTTTTTGGGAAGCGCTGCGGGTGACGCAGTGCTTGAGCAAAAATAGATAACCAAAGAACTAATGATTAGGGTTTCTTGGTAACCTAACCAACTTTTGATGCCCCAAGTATGGAAAGGGCATGCATTCTTGAATCCTTGCTTCTGACGAGCTAAGAAATTTGATTTCAAGTATTAACCTGTTTTGGTGAGGTGTGACTTGAACTTAGACATTGATCAGTCATGAACAAGTGAAGGGCATTTTTATCCTCAGGGGGAACCTTGTGTTCATGATTCACAAAATGCCAAGTGTTTGATTGATTTGATTGTTGCTTGTTTATCGCCCCAAGCGAGGAGCGTGATTGTCTTTGTCAATGATTCTTTGAATGCATGTCGTTTTCCTTAATTGGGTGTGTGATTGTTGATTGGTGACTAAGTGTGACTACCCCCTCAAGCGACGAATCGATGAGGGAATGAACTTCGTGAGAGAAGCGACGAGTCGCTTGACCCAAGATGACTTGTGCAAGGTTTGCCTTTAGAGGGTTTACCGTTAAGCGTGTGCAATTTTTCCAACATATGGACCTATTTTTGGTGGGTGTTAACCCTTTTGGTGATGTCATAATGAGGTGAAATCGTCGAAAACCTATTTCCCGTGGAGCGGTCCGGCTATGATAGCCTTCTTGGGGAATTAGGAGAGCGATAATTTGGACCTCGACATCGATTTTATTTGCCTAGAGGCTAAGTGCGAGAGCACTTGTGTCCGGCATTATTTTTGTTGTGTTTTTGTTGAATTTTGTACTATTTTTGTTGTTTTTGTGACACCATTTGGTGATTGAATTATCGGCAATCCGTCCTCCCGTGGAGCGGTCCGGATATGGTAGCCTTCTTCGGGAGTAGGATAGTGACAATGCAAACCCCGACATCAATTTTGCTATGCCAAAAGGTTAAGTGCAAGAGCACTTGTGTCTGGCAATGTTTATGTTGTGTTTTTGTTGAATTTTGTACTGTTTTTGTTGTTTTTGTGACATTATTTTGGGGATTAAATTTTCAAAATCTGTCTTCCCCTGGAGCGGTCCGGCTATGGTAGCCTTCTTAGGGAGTAGGATATTGATAATTTGTGACCCCGATGTCGATTTTGTATGCCCATGTTGTCAGTTGCATTTTCAGTCCTGTCAGGCAGTTTTATTGTCTGTTTTTAGTGCATTTTTAGTCATTTTTTTTTATTTTTTTTTGTGCTGGCCTGAATTCGTCCCTGGGTGGGACGAATTCTAGCTGGAGAATTCATCCCGGGGTGGGACGAGTGCTAATCAGAGTGCTCATCCCAGTCAAGGACGAATTCCAGTGCAAAAGGCCTATTTAAGGGCCAAAACTTGATTTTGGCCTCATTTGTGTCATTTTTTTCTTTGCGATTTTGGAGCTCTGGGAGGAGGAGGTAATTCTGCGAAGCGAAGCGCTACTGGAATTCTCTCTGCCATCATGAGTGCACAAACTAGTTCGAGCGGCGGAGCCGAGGCGAGTCCTGTAAGTGACCCTAGGGCTTATTTTGCTTTAATTGAATGCATTGTTTTTGTGTTGCGCTTTTCAAAACTTTAAGATTTTTTGTTATGTTTTTTGTTTAACAACTAAGGTTAGAAACCCTAGAATTGAAAATTTTATTTTTATTTTATTTATTATTATTATTATTATTTTTTTTTTGCTTGCAGGTTGTTAGGAGCCGGTACCGTGTACCCGCTGCCTTTACTGAGGCGCGGTTGGCCTTGACTGATGACGACTGGGAATGGCTTGATGCCCTTGGGCTCAAGCAGGTGGCTCGACTGGAGCCTGTGGTTTCGGATCAGGCCTATCTGACGGCCCTGATCAAGCTTTGGGATCCGAGGACCAATACTTTCCATCTCCCGATAGGGGAGATGACTGTGACTCTTGAGGACGTCTATCGGTTGCTTCGGATTCCGATAGATGGTCTGCCTATTAGGACATCTCCATTCGATCAGCGGACTGCTATACTCACGAGATGTTTTGGGCATGGGGGGGAGCTGGGTGTAGCAGACCCAGTGGAGACAGCCGAGGTGGATTGCCAGGCTGGCGGGATTTTGGTTGGCTGGTGGAAGGAGAGGGGGGTGTTAGGAGTGAGGCACGCATTCCTAATGGGCCTCATTTCTAACATTCTTCTCCCTGATTCGTCAGGCGCGAGGTTCCCGTGGAACCTGCTGGATTTGGTGTGGCAGTTGGCAGAGTGCCCGGTAGAGGCACCGTTGATCCTGAGATGGGGACAGACTTTGTTGGCGCAGCTTTACGGAGAGCTGTACGGGGTCCGCTGTCGACAGCGGAAGGGTGTCAGTTGCAGCTTTTTGTTGCAGTGCTGGGGTTGGCAGCACATAGCTGTTGAGAGGCCTACCGGGTTACCGTGGACGACTCGGGTGGCGATGGAGGATGATGAGATTGGTTATGCAGCTTTGTGGCGACGGTCTACGGAGCAGGGGCAGAGTCGGCGATGGGCAGGTGCAGTTGAGCACTACATTGATGCCTTTTCGTGGCTCACTCCAGGGGAGGTGTTTTTGCGTCCCTATCGGGACTGTCCAGCCTGGCCTAAGGCTGGAGAGTGGCTCCGACGGGTACGGAGGGAGCGATGGTTGACTAGGCGACATGGGACGGAGCATGAGTTATTTTCGTACCGCCGGGTTACACGACAGTTTGGGGTGTGCCAGGGGTTGCCTGGTGAACCCGTAGGCTATCGGCGTCGGGGAGATGAGAGGGATCTAGAGCCACCTGTCCTCGTGCCATTGTGCGAGGAGTCGGATGTTGTTATTGAGGTGTTGGATGTGGATGACGTAGGTACTACCACTGAGTATGACTCGTGGTGGGTTTTGCGGCACTGGAGAGGTGAGGGTCCTCTGGGAGGTGTGGAGGCGGCAATGGAGGATGCTTCGATGGTAGGGGGTGATTGGGGAGGGCCGTTAGATGATGCAGACATGGCGGATGTGGGAGATGAGGATGTGGACTTGGGTGTTCCGGAGCAGCCGGACATGCAGGATGTGGAGGAGCAGTTGGAGCCTGGGTAGGCTATTGTCCCCGGGAGTCCTATGCGTCCGACAAATACGGAGGGGGTGGGGTCGGATGTAGGCGATGAGGTTGCGTGGCTTACAGAGCTGCTACGGATGTGGGATCTAGAGAGGGATCTTCTACGGGTTCAGTTGGCAGAGCGGGATAGCATTTTGGCGCAGCGCGATGATGCCTTGTCTATCTATCATCGACGGGAGGCAGAGTGGTGTCTATACCGGATAGACTTGGAGAGGGAGGTCATCCACCTTGGCGGGTGGCTCCCTGAGCCTTCGATTAGCAGATCTTCTCGACGGACGAGGGATAGTCTAACTGAGCAGTCAGCATCATCTCACCGCAGGCAGTTGGATGAGGGGGTGGTAGTAGGCATGATGCGGGGGCTAGCGATGAGCCGCCTTGCAGGGTCCCATAGGACCCACACCACGGGGGGTAGTTCCCGTCGCACCGATCCTGCGTGATCATGGTGGCCGACGCCTTAGGTTGGGTTTTGGATATGATTGCGGGGTCTGAGGACCTGTTTTTGTAGCCTGCGGGCATCTTTTTTTGACGATATATATATATACCGGTTTTATTTTTGGATTTGTACATGTGATGATGTGATTGATTTTTGTTATGCATGTTTATTTGTTTGATGGATGCAGATGAATTGAATTGTTTTAGATGCCTATGTGATATGCAAAATGGATGAATGCTATTTTTATTTATCTTGTTTTTCTTTGCTGTTTTTGTATTTTCTGATGGTATCATAAGAATGATAAGTAGCGCAGATGGTTTTTGGGATGAGTGTAAGATTTTCTGAGATTCAGACAGTTTTAACTCACTATCCACGACTGTACTTTATCTTACAAGACTTTTGAACAAGGTATGAATCAAACTTGTTTTTGATCGAGCTATTTCACATCCCTGTGTGTGCAATTGAGTTCATTTAGTGGTATTTGTTAGGATACCGCCAGTGCCAGATGGGCTTTCAACCGAACCTGTACTGAGGATCACCTAATTAGCTCCACGAATTCCTTTGTTATATGTACTAAGATTAATCTGCGTTGTAATCCAGGCTGCCATAAGCTAGCTCATCCACATGCAAACATTGATCTATACACAAGTTAATGTGACAGATATATCGTCATGCGGGAGGTTTACTTTTGTTACCGAGTTGGTATTGAAGCTTGCCTTATGACCTACAGAATGCTGAGAGTTCCAGGGATTCAAGGTCAACTCCCTTATTTTTTTCAATTGTATTGGGATACTTGCTCTTTTGTAGTGATAAGATCACTGTTTATTTTTATTGATTTTTCTTTTGAGCAAGGGATTTGGGATATGGAGTGATGAAAATCACAGTTGTTTGTGCCTTTTGATGTTTGCACTGTAGTTTGTCAAATTTTTGAGTTTTTGACATTTTGCAAATTTTTGTGTTTTGCAACTATTGAGAACTTTAGGGATTCTTAGGAAATTGGGTAGGGAGGAAGCTTGTCCTTTTGCCAACTCTCAGCATTCTAGGGGTCATTCGCACAGGGGGATGAGCAAGATAACCGTTTCGCTTGTGGTGACCTAGTTATTTTGCAGGTTTCATCTTTCGTCCACACAATTTTAGGAATTTTAGTGTTTTGATTTGTGTTGGGATGTTACGTAACAAGGTGTATTTCAAGTATGACTCTACATTTATAAAATCCGTTCGACTTGGTACACTACATGGCTAAAGAGGAAAATGATGACTGAATTACTAAAACTCCTAGTACGTTCCCAGACCACTGACTGTAGTGTGGTAAAATTTATGCATGGTGTTTTTGTTGATTTTGATGAATTCGAGTATGCCTAGAATTGAGATGCAAATCTTTGTTGATTTTGTTGATTTTTGTTGTTCTGTTTTTGTTGAATTTATTGATTTTTTTGACCAAGAGATTGCGATAATCCTTGGAGCTTTTTGGGTTGACCAAGAGATTGCGATAATCCTTGGAGCTTTTTGGGTGACCAAGAGATTGCGATAATCCTTGGAGCTTTTTGGGTTGACCAAGAGATTACGATAATCCTTGGAGCTTTTTTGGGTGACCAAGAGATTGCGATAATCCTTGGAGCTTTTTGGGTGACCAAGAGATTGCGATAATCCTTGGAGCTTTTTGGGTGACCAAGAGATTGCGATAATCCTTGGAGCTTTTTGGGTGACCAAGAGATTGCGATAATCCTTGGAGCTTTTTGGGTTGACCAAGAGATTGCGATAATCCTTGGAGATTTTTGGGTTGACCAAGAGATTGCGATAATCCTTGGAGCTTTTTGTTTGTTTGTTTTTGTTGAATTTTTTTTATTTTTTTTTGGTACATGGCTGTCTTAGATATGAAATGGTCGTAAATGACTGATATTCAAGGGTTCTGTTTCCTTGATACCGTCAAGAGAAGCTAGCCTGTACGTTCCTGGTCCTATTTTGCTATCAATGACATACGGACCTAACCAATTTGCCGCAAATTTGTCCCTCATATGGGACGACAAATTAGAGTTTTGTTGGTTTTCCTTCAGAACCAGATCACCAACCCGAAAGTCTCTTAGGTGAACTTTCATGTTGTAAGCTCTCTTAAGCCGCTCTTGATAGATACGTAAGTGCTCGAGAGCATTAACGCGTCTTTCATCAAGCAACGTAAGCTGGTCTAACCGGGCCTGCCGCGCAGTGTCATCATCGATGAATTCCTGCATTGATATGCGGAGGGAAGGAATTTCCAACTCGAGAGGCATTACTGCCTCTGAGCCATACACTAGTGAAAACGGAGTTGCCCTAGTGGGCGTCCGAATGCTAGTGCGATAGGCCCAAAGGGCAAGTGGGATTTGTATGTGCCAATCCTTATGACTGTCTGTGACGGTCTTTTTAAGGATGGCGACTAGCGTTTTGTTTGACGCCTCTGCTTGCCCATTTTCTTGCGGATAATAGGGTGTTGAAAAGTTGTGCTGAATTTTGTACTTTGTGGTTAAAGCACGCACGTCTTTGTTCTTGAATGATGGCCCATTATCCGAGATTATTTTGGATGGAATACCAAAACGACATATGATGTAATGCAAAATGAACTCCGCAATGCGGGGTCCCGTCGTAGAGGTTAACGGAATTGCTTCCACCCATTTGGTAAAATATTCCGTGGCCGTTATGATAAACGTGTGACGGCTCTGACGATGCGGGGAGATCTTTCCAATTAGATCGAGGCCCCACTACAAAAATGGCCAAGCAGACTGGACTGTCTGTAGGGCATGGGAAGGTGCGTGCATCAGATTGGCATGATGTTGACATTTCACACACCTCTTGACATATGCGTAGCAATCTCACTCTAAAGATGGCCAATAATAGCCCATGAGAAGAATGCGCTTTGCAATGGCCATACCACTAAAGTGGCCGCCACATGTACCGTCATGCGCTTGGGTGACTGCCCAAGTGGACTCTTGCTGGTCCAAGCAACGAAGAAGAATTCCGTCGTAGCTGCGACGATACAAAATGTCTCCTATCAAGACATATTTTGCTGCTTTTTGTTTGAATGTTCGTTTTGCGGCTTGCGTCAATCCAAAGGGTAGATTACCTAACTTGAGGTAATCTCTTATGGGTAAATACCAGTCCTGTTGATCAGATACCTCGATAGTTTGAACAACCAATCCCTTTTGGAGTTCTTCCCTAACAAATGCTGATTGGGATAAAACTTGTAAAAATAGCGTTGTGTTGCTATTAATGGGAATGGGGGAGAACAAAGACCCCCAGTTGGCGTGTTTCAAATAGTCTCGGATTCGAAAGAACTTATCCGAAGATGGTTCGATCTGGATCATGTGGATTCCTGGCATCAAGTCTGAGCTTGCGCGCTCCATCGCGGGTTGCGATAAGGTTTTGACCTGAATGGTTGTTATATCACCGGAAAGGTCTTGCGGGATTAGTGACCCCAAGGATGCCATTGTGTCCGCAAAACGATTCGATGATCGAGGGAGTGCCTCGATGTCATACCACTCAAATTTTTCTAGGAATTTATCCACGAGGGCTTTATAGGCCTTTAGAACTGGGCATTTGCATTGATATACCCCTTTGACTTGATTGACGATTAACAGCGAATCACCAAAGATGTTCAGTCTTTTGATGTTCATGGCGATTGTTGTCTGAAGACCTAGGAGCAAGGCTTCATATTCCGCATTGTTGTTGGTGCACCTGGAAGTTTAATTTAAATGACAGGGGGCATTGGAGCGCCCTGCGGTGTGAAGAATACAATTCTGCGCCACCACCTTGCTCGCATTTAGAACCATCAAAAAATAAGGTTATGTCGGCCTGAAACTCAGGCTCTTCAGAATCTGGTGATTCTGAGACATGGAAGACCTCATCATCGGGTAGTTCTATGACCAGAGGCTAATCGTCTTCAAGAGGAGCCTCTGCTAGTTGATAGGCTATGACTTGTCCTTTTATAGATTTTTGTCCAATAAACTCAATGTCAAATTCCGTCAACAACATGATCCATTTCGCCGTGCGGCTACTATGATAAGTACGACTCATCATGTATCGCAATGGATTCTCCTTAGACACAACATACGTCGTGTTTCTCAGCATGTAGTGGTGTAGCCTTTTGGTGGCAAACACCACCGCCAGCGAGTTTCTCAACGTATGCATAGTTAAGTTCGTAGCCGACCGGGGTGCGGCTAAGATAGTAAGTAGCCTTGTTCTTTGTGAAGTTCATTCTTCCGGGCTAGCATTGTGCCCGGTGCCACCTCGCATGGCTGAGATGTATAAGTAGAACGGCACACCTGGTCTAGGCGGTGCCAATACTGGCGGTGAAGCCAAGTATTGTTTGATTTCGTCAAAGGCTGACTGGCACTTGTCATCCCAATGAAATGTGACCCCTTTGTGCAATAATTTTTTCATTGGTCGGCATTTGTCAGATAATTGCGCTATGAAGCATTTAATCGACACGACCTTTCCTTGCAGACTTCTGAGCTGCTTGATAGTGGTTGGGGGAGCCATTTCAAGGATTGCCTTGACTTTGTTTGGGTCCACTTCGATGCCTCTTTTGGAGACTATAAAACCCAAGAGTTTTCCAGATGTGACGCCGAACACGCACTTCTTGGGATTCGATCGACCTTATGCTCTATGAGGCGATCGAGGATCTTGCTTAAGTCACCGAGATGATCTGAGCGCAATTTAGACTTTGCTAACAAATCATCCATGTAATCTTCCAAAGTTTTGTGCATGTAATCGTGGAAGATATACGTCATAGCACGTTGGTATGTAGCGCCAGCGTTTTTAAGGCCAAAAGGCATGACCTTATAACAAAATGTCCCCCAAGGCGTTGTGAATGCCGTTTTGAGTTGGTCTTCAGGATTGATACGAATTTGATTGTATCTTGAGAAACCGTCCATTAGGGAGAGCATTTCGTGACCTGCTGTAGCATCTACCAATGCGTCGATGCTTGGCAAGGGGAAATCATCCTTAGGACTCGCTTTGTTTAGGTCTTGAAAGTCGGTGCATATGCGAATCCTCCCATCGGGCTTCTTGATGGGAACCATGTTGGACAACCATGGTGGATAATCCACGCAAATGACAAATTGTGCATCCAACAGCTTTTGTAATTCGTCTTTGACCATCAAGGCCACTGTTGGGTGCATTTTTCTTAGTTTTTGCTTTACTGGCTTGATTTTTGGATCAAGCGTTAAATTGTGCATTACTAGCTGCGGGTCTAGTCCTGGCATATCTTTGTATGACCATGCAAAAACCTCCTTCTTTTCTTTAAGAAGGGCAATGTAATCGGCTTGCTCTTCGAGGGAAAGGCTTACCCCCAGCTTGAGAATCCGTGGATTCATTGGATCTGTGCCGATGTCTATGTCAGTCGTCTCTTCGACTGACATGTGAGATCCGTCCTCCAACTAATGTGGAGTTGGGATTAAATGGATATCATCAGCTGAGTTAAGATCTGCGTTGGGGACCTCGGGTCCCTCTTCGACTTGAAAAATATCTTGAGTTTTCCTTGGGGTAAAATGAAGCATTTCACCGAAAGGCCAGTACTCTGATGGTGACAATGGTGAGTTGACGCGATCCCAATCAATGGCATCCGTGTTTAGATGTAATGACCGTGATGGATCGGTCGGATTGCGGATGGGTGTGGTCAAATCAATGGAGATCATGTGGATGGAATGAATTTGGTCTCCAGAACCATGGGTGTGACGACTTGATTCTTTCAGATGTTCCCTATATTCTGGATCTGGCTCTACGGGAACAGGCACGAATGGATCCTCTCTAGGTGCAAATTCGTCTCTATGTGTGGAAAGGAAGGCGGGGTCTTCCCTTGGTACTGTTGTCCTGATGGGATCTTGAGGTGGACGATGCTCAACTTGAATTTGGAGCCATAGGCCTAGCACTTGGTCCCACCTCGTTGGGTCTAAGTGCCATTCATGTCCCAACCGTATACCCATTTGTCCCATTAGATCTTCATGGGTTAGAACGCGGTGATGTCGTCGCGCATGTCTGAGATAGTCCATCTCAGTCTCGTCTTCTGAATCACTTTCATAGATCCAAAATTGCTCATCCTCTTCAGCATCTGTTGCTTTCGACATTGAGGATTCTTCTTGTTCCAGTGAATTAATCTGATCCCATTGCGGTTGTTCCACTCTTAGTGGAGGGACCTGATTCTTTTGAGACTGCGTTATTTCGTCTGGAACCTCTAAGGGGAACAGTTTCAAAAAAATATCTGGAAGCCGTTGTTGTTCTTTTCGAGGACTGCTCTCTGAAATTTCACCTCTCTATAGCAAAGGAGAGGGATTATTGTTGTTACCAGGGGTGTTTGTAGACCATGGGAGATAATCCCCCAATGTGTATTCTGTGTTTGGATTGGCGTATGGGTCTTGTGCCAATCCCCCCTGTTGCCTATTTCTAGGCCTTGCATGTTTTCAACCAAGATGTCTAATGGCAGGGGATGGTTGAACCCTACCCTCGACTTATCGTATGGCATCTGATATCTTGGTTGACAAAGGATTCGCATCCCTTGCTCGTATCTGCCTAGCCCATACCCATGCCAATTGCATTGTTCGAGATATTTTAGGGCAAATTATGGGTTCGACAGATAATTGATGTTTTCGACAAAAGGTTCTTCATCTGTTTCCTTTTGTTCACATGGTTCAGAACCATGATCAAGGCCCCCATACACAAAATTCATTTGGTTCGGTGGGTAGCCTAAAGGGACGATTGTTCCAATGGGAAGGCGAGGTCTTCCCATGTCTTGTACTGACTCCAGTGTGGGGGTTGCCACAACATTTTGCACTATGTACTCTCCCAGGCCTGTACTGGCCATCTCAACAGTGATTATTGATGATTGGGTAGGAGGAAACGGTAGTCCTTCCTGAGTCCATTCCATGTTTGGTTGTTCAGGAATCTTGGTTTTCGTTGCGTTGGGTGCTTCCTCTGTTGATATTACTGAGATAGTGGGCAACCCCTCTTCTAGAGGCTTAACCTCCTCCATGATTTGCTTTCCCTTGTCCTTCTGTTGGGCCACGATAGGTGGCGCTGATGACGAAGGAGCCAATGATGACGTCTCACCCGGTTGGGATTTTGCCTTATTGGCCACCAGTGGTGCCTGCGGTATTGGACCCTGTTTAGATGGATTTAATTGAAAATCCAAATGCGTTGATGGTAGGGTCAATTGAGGTATGAATTGTACCGCATTGCAATACTTGAAGGGCTCTAAGTCCATTGGGACTACATGTATTTGCCCTTCATAGGCATACTTCAAGAACTGGTGTGTGATCGAGGGGACACACTTCATGTCCCTGATCCAAGGCCGCCCTAGCGGTATGTTATAAGCCATTTCGCCTTCCAACACATGGCACGGTGTGGGTATTGACTTTTGTCCTACTGTATAGGCGGAACAACCGTGCCGATTGTCGAGCAAATTGCATCGTTAAAAGATCGCAGTGTGTACGTGGAAGCTGTGATGTGAGAGGCTGGCAGTTTTAAATGCTTTAACGCAGCGGTGGTTATAATGTTACTGGATGAGCCAGTATCTATCGGCACTCTCTTGTACGGGATCCCATTGACCCGTGTGATAACATGCAGGGGTGGATCCGGCATGTCATTTGATATTGTTTTGACCTCATTTTCTTTGAATGTGATGACAGGCTCCGTACATTGTTTCACATGTCCCACGAAAGCGTTGAAAGAATTAGCTTTGTGGGGTTGTACTTCAATGGCTTTTAAGATGTCCATAAGAGCTTCTCTATGTGGAGCTGATTATTGAATAAGCTCATAGATGGATAGCCTAGCTGACGTGGTCCGCAAACTCTGCGTGAGTTTGGTTTGTATCGTGACCTCGGGTCTAGGCGGAGGTAACTACATCGGGCGTTGTTGAGGCTGCGATGTCGATGGAACTTCCCTCGCAGGTACCTCGGGGGCAACTGCTGGGTATTTTTTGTTCCTTGTTACAATGCTAATCATTCCCACAAATCCTTATGAGGGAAGATCTTGTCACACCTCGTTTATTTGGAGCGGTTTTATCTGCGCCTCGTGGGCAGGCAAGGGGTCCTTAAATACCCCCATTTGTTGGTTGTTATGTGCGATGGGGTTGTCCACGACCAATGTTCGATTGTCGATCAAATCCTGGACTAGTTCTTTGAATTTCCAGCACCCATTTAGGTCATGTCCTCTGCATCTATGAAATCTGCAATACAATTCCTCCCTATACCCCCTAGGCTTAGGAACGCTAGGGTCAAAAATTTGGATTTACGGCAGAGTAACTAGATTCGCCGCTGACAAGCGATCAAATAAGGAGTCCCTAGACTCCGCATACGGGGTGAATTGTCACCTAGGGCGACGCTGCTGATACTGTTCTTGTCTCCTGTTATCTCTTTTGTAAGCAGGAGGCACTGCCTGGTAGTTAGCCTTTTGAGGCTGCGTTTCTTGCACGTGCGCCGGGACATTTATCGCAACTTGGTTGATTGCGGCGTGCTTGTGGTTGCATTGTCCCGGTTTTAGTGGTTTTATTCCACTCTTTCTTCTTAGGCTTGGCAATTGCGCCTTCGCCTATCTTAATCTCTTCTATGACTCCGGCTTGCGCCAAAGCTTCTTCTAAGCTGTCGTATTGTCGCAGCAACAATAGACTAGAGATTGATTTTAAACAACTTTTCACGAACATTTGCGTGAGGTCCGACATGGGAGGACGGTAGGGTAACTTAGAAAGCAAAGCTCTCCATCGGTTCCCGTACGCTGCCATTGTTTCCTCCTCAAATTGTTTAAGGCTAGTAAGATCACTAAGTGATGCCTTCTTCCTTGTGTTGAAGGCGAAGCGTTCAAGAAACGCATCTACTAGATGATCTAAGCTGCTTATGCTATGTTTGGGCAGCTGTGTGAACCAATCCGAGGTGGGGCCTGTGAATGTGGTTATGAATGTTCTAAGCAATAACGCGTCATTATCTTGAATGCCGAAGCATTGGCTTAGAAACCGTGTAACATGTTCCTGTGCGTCCTCTTCACCTTTAAAAACTGCCAATTGAGGCAACTTAAAGTGTTCGGGGTAAAGAGGTGTAGGCACTGAGGGATGCACCAGATTATTGTGAAGTAGACGTAATGTGGGTTTTTGATGCCCAGCAGCTTTTATCTCCACCGACTCTAAACGCTCCAATAGTGCTTGGTATGCATCGAAAGATTTTATTTCTTCCTCTCTTGTTCGCTCTTGTTGCAAGTTACGGTAAACTGGAGGCCTATGGAGGGGTGGCCGAATGGCATCCTTCCTGCCTTGATGGGGAGTTTTGATATACTCCTCTTCTGGTTCATACTCCTCGTAAAATTCTTGAGGAGTCTCAGGGCGAAACCTATGACCCTGATCAAGTTCTTGCTAGAGGTACCCATCATTGTTTCGGGGAGTTGCCTCCCTTTCAAATCTATGGGGTCTTAGAGGCAGAGCTTGACGAGGTCGTGGAGACCTGTCTTGCGCCAACGGATTACGCCTCTCATACTGTTCAGCTCTTTGGATGCGAGGGGTTGGCCCCCTCTCAGGTATTTCATAGCGTAACTCATCCGCTTTGCGTTGCATGCGTTCTTTATCCAAGCGGTATTGATACTCTATCTCTTGCTAACTTTGTTTAAGCCACATGATTTGGGCTTGACGGGTGGTATATCTGGCGACAACCGGATCAATTTGTTCTACCCTATTTTGTTCGGGAGGTTCAAATGTTCCTCCTATGGGTCTACCTTGATTTTGATGCTCTAAGGTTTCAATGGGTTGCTTCCCTCTATCGAGGTAAGTGGTATGTGCTCGAGGTTCTGGCCTCAAGGGGTGATCATGATATCCTGCTGGTGCGGAAATGCAAGGTTCCCGCATTGTTTGTTTCTCACGAGGAATGTGATGGTTTTCCTCGTACTCCCTTTCGTGAGTGTAAATGGGATGGGCAGAGTTAGGTCGCCCTATGTAAGGAGCCCTGCGCTCCGGATTTGGTCTCTCTGTTCTGATGATAGGTAAATAAGGGACGCCATATCCATGTTGCCCCTCTAAATGGACAGTGTGCCTGTTTAGCGCTTCATTGCACGAGGGCCACTCATGCCTACCTTCAAGAGGTGATTCTCTATTTATGTCAAGGTCTACATGTAAGGCATCTTCCCGAAAGGGGCTGTTTTGAATAGGCATACCCCACCGAGGATTCTGAATTGGATTCTTTTGTAGGTTAGACCGATAAGGCGGTATAACCAAATCCTCAGGACTGAAGTGAAGGCAACTTGTGCCTGCTTTTTGTGTACCTCTCGGAGCTTCTGCCCTTGATTGGGCTTGACTACGGGTGTACACCATTGCGGTGCTTCTATGCTATCTAAATAAGTTTTTTATCTCGTTTTATGATTTTCTCTCTTTTTTTTTGTCTACACTAAGCAGAATTAAACACACACATTCACAAGACCGTGATTATCTCTTTTAAGGATTCTTGGTGTGCCCTAGACTGGTTTAGTGCATTTTGATGTTTTTTTTTGTTTTTGTAGATTTTGTAGAATGTTTAAATGCATCATGTAGGCTCTTATAACTCCAAAAAGGTCGCCCCTTCAATATACCAACCAGGCCGATATACCAACCTCTCTATATACCCGCCCTTACGAGAGGGAGACTATAGGTACGTGAGAGCAGAAGGTACGTGGTACATAGGCGGTACGGAAGGGGGATTGTCCTGTTAATGACACCTACCATAGAAAACTTATCCTCGCGCGCATGGGAATCACCCCAGCTATGCTCGGTCTGTCTTCATCAGGATTTACGCCTAACAACAGTTGACAATCGGGAAATGGATGCAAATCAAGCCAAGGCGGTGATTAAATCCACCAATGGTCTTGATCAAGGGCTGGGGTCTTAAGACCAGCTCCTTGGTTTAAATTTGTCTCGTGATGTGTGTGGGATTCATTTTATTCAACAAAATGAAACTAGCATACATGACTTTTCCTAATGCAATGCAAGATTAAATGAAAACAATTAACGAAATAGAAACAGAAACAGAAACAGAAAAATATAACAGAAATCATGAAAATCCCTACCTCTTCTCTACCTGCTCCTGTTGTCTCTAAATTTCTGCTCTGAAAATCCACAGACAGGAATTCGTCCCTCTGGGAGACGAATTGCAGAACAGAATTCGTCCCACCCAGAGACGAATTTGAATTCGTCTCAGGGTCAGACAAATTGTAGAAAAGGATTCGTCCCTGTCAGAGACGAATAGCAGTCTGCAACAAAAAAAGATGTACCTGTCAAGCACAAACACAAAATTTTAATTAGTTTCTGTGATTTCAAAAACCAGGGAACAGAGTCCCACCGTGATCGCCACTGAAAGCACGAGATTTCGGTCAAAAGAAACACCAAGTGCGATTGCATTCAAAATTAAGCACGCCTAAGTCCTAGAAATATGAATTACATGAAACGGAAAAGAGACATGTTGTAAGAGACGCAATCAGATAAAGAAAACAGCCCTTTCATTAATTTCTTTCGATCTCTTTTACAATAATGCCTCCTCCCTTTTCAGGGGCTAGGAGCGCAAATAAGGTTTGATTACAATCGCTGAATGGTTCCTCCTTCCGCATGCCCACGATTGCACTGGGCGGGCTAAGATGATGCCGCCGCTGATGTTGATGGGTTCTTCGCCTCTGCTGCTTCTCCTGCAAACAAAGAAATGATCAAGACATTAGTAGCACCTATTGCAAATGAAAAGCATTCTCTCTCTAAAACTAACAAAATATGCATACGAATATTTGCCTAAAACCATGAAAACAGTGAATCCAAATTGCTTCAAAATATGACAGAAGGTAAGAACAGTCACCAGAAGGCCACTGCCACTGAGGCAGTTGGCCAATTCACCTTAAACTGGAATTCGTCCCTGGGCAGGACGAATTCTGACTGTAATTCGTCCCTGGGTGGGACGAATTCTTCTGAATAGGAGAAATCGACCTGCTGCTGCACCAATTTCGGATCCCGGGACCTGCAAAACTCTTGCAAACAGGGGGTTAGGTAATTGGGGCCATTTTGGGATGACCCAGATGGTCGGATTTTCCCAATTTGGCCTCCTCCCTCGGGAATTTAACCTTGACACCTGCAAGTTAGCGAAACGATAAAGCAATACAAAACACCCTAAACTCTGACCAAAAGCTACAAAATTGCAATTATAGACTAATCAGACCTAGTAACACAGAATGCAATCTAAAAATTAATCTAAAGTGATCAAAAACTAAAATTAGAACTTGGGGGTACGGGGGTGCCCAAGTGGGCCTCCCACCGTTGGCCCTCGATTTTGGAGCCAATCCACCAAGGATGGGCCCAAAACCTTTTAGGATTGGGGGGTCGGCGAATTGGTAGGTTCAGATGTCCATGCATCGGATTTGAGTAAGGTTCAAGCTTCCAAAGGCCACCCAACAACCTCCCTTGCAAAAGAGATTGATGGATGTAGGAAGGTGAACAAAGGAGGACGCAAGTGAGTCTTCGATTCAGCAGCACTTCGTTGCTTGAACACTCCTTCTACCTGCATGTTTTGGGTGAGAAAATTCCCACCTTTTATAGACCCAAGGGGTCTCTTTTAGGAGGGAAGCACAAAAGCCAAGTGTTGGCCATGGGCGCCATGTGGCAATCTTGTCTTCCCATGAGGGAGGGGAGTCCTTCACTGACTTGAACTTTGATAAATGCTTCTTGTAACAGTCCTCTAACGGCCCCTCTGTCCACTTACACATGCATGCAAGGTAGGAGCCCTTAAATGACTGTTCTAGGCTGCCACTTGGCACCATTTGCCCTTTTGCCCGTTAAGCTTAGAATTCGTCCCACCCAGGGACGGATTTAGAATTCATCCTGGGGTGGGACGGATTCTATTTTGAATTCGTCCCTGGGTGAGACGAATACTGGGCAAAGTGTCCAAGTGTGCCACATTGCTCCTTGACCTTACAAAAATTGCTAGGAAAGTGGTTAAAGCCACTGTTTAACCTCTGAGGGCTGCCCTGGGGGCTGTGTTTGTCAAAGCGATCAGTGTTTGCAGTCACATAATCGGATTGGTGCTGTTTTGGTGTCTACAATTTGAACTACTTAGGATATTGTTTCTTAAACATATAGTGGATAATCAACATTTTTCATGAGGATTATCCTATATAACATATGGTCTCATGGAACTTCAATACTATAATTTTTTTTTTTTTTTTATGATATAGTGACAATAAAATATAACATATACGAAAATTGTATACATACTACCATAAAATTTTAAGAATTCAAGTTATCATAGTGGTTTGCACCCACAATCATTGTATAACCATTTTGGTGAATGTTACCAATTAATACAAGGTGATTTTTAAAGAATGACAATGTCTAGAATAAATATCATGTCAATTGAACCAAAGTACCAATTTTAAAATTTATTCAAAAAACTATCAAGTCTTCCTCCTTAGATCAATTGCTATAGAAGATCCCAAATGCTTAGATCAATTGATATAATGACAACCAGTCAATTATGTTAATAAATCAATATTTTATGTGAAAAAAAAACTAACCTAATCACTGAGCATTATCTATGTTAGTTTTCTAACATCAACATGATTTCACATCAATTGATTAATAGGAGAACAAGATTTGGGTAAGATTTTTGAAGCTTTTTATGTTCAATCCATGAAATGAGAATCTTGAAGCACTAATCCATTATATTTCATGTACTAGATGATGGCATAAAGACCTAGACAACTATCTTGAATGAATCTATGCAATGTCAATGCATATCCTTCAAGAAAATTATACAAGGAAGAAATTTTCAAGCAAATAAGTCTTGCAACTAAATATATAACCACCAAAAGCAGATCAAACTAAAGATACACCATTCGAGTAAAATTTTCCATCCAAGAAACAAAGACCACATCCATTCTTTGATGATTTTATTGAAGATATGATTAGCATTGGAATTCATAATTCTAATAAATTAACTTTTGATTTTTTTTTATTTCACTATTTTTGGAATTATGTACATTATAAGTTACTAATGATGTAAAGGATATTTTTTTTGTTAATACTCAAGCAGTAAGTCCTAACAATTAATACAAAATAAAATTTAGATAATTATGTGTGGCATTCAAATATTTTCTCATGTATTTTTGTCTACCTTGTAATTATAATTGGATAAATAAATGGTGGTTAAATTAGTGTTAGAGAATATTATATTATTTGGTACGCAATAATGCACCCCCTTGTTATCTTCTTGGTACAACTATAAATACGTAATAGATTAATGTTGATTCTATAATTTAGATGAGTGATTTATATTTTTCCTTTATGTAAGTGTTAATGTGTATGAAATGCACATGTCATACTAGTAAGAGTGCAAATGTATATTGGGAGAATGTGTACAAGTATCTTATATTAGTAGTGCATGTAGGATAGTAAGAGTCATGGAGATGTGTACAAGTGTCATAGAGTCTAGTATGCATTTAAGAAGAGAGTTAAGAGTTTGGTATACAAGTGACAAGATGATAAGCCAAATGTCATGGGCAGCATTTTTCTTAGCGGTGATTATTCACATATTGGGTGAATATTAGCATTTTCAAAAATGCCAATTTACAATTTTGAGGGACCTTGGATGTTGGTCTTTCACCTGAAATTTTTGAGTCAAAAACATTTTAAAGGGTCCATTCGTCGTGCGTTGATAATAGTATTAGGTTTATTTTTAAATTCGTCGATACTCCCTCCTAAGCCATGGAGCATTTTCGCCAATTTTTTTTAAAATTTAAAATTATCCTGCCAAATTTTCTAACTATACCACTATATATAGGTAACAAGCCAAGGATATTTTCATTTATAACATTCGAAAAGTAAAACTCTAAAGTGAAAAGGAGAAATGAAACATTCGATTTGTTGAAGATTCCACCGAACTTTAGCATTGTGCAAATACCAATCGATTCAGATAAAATCTATACTCGGACTTGAGTTTTGTACATGGATCGACACAACATAGTTCTCCACCTAGCATGATGACTAGACGTTATATCCACCAGATCAATTTTTGATCTAAATGTTCCACCCAGAAAGCTAGTTCCAACCAGGCCGTCTATCGACTGCATATTCCACCTAGACTGACATATAATCATAGTTCGACGACTGATATATAGTTTCCACTAGATCGACATATAATCATAATTTTATGACCATCATAAAGCTTTCGCTCAGATCGAATACCGGTTGAACTATTCCACCAAGACTGCAAGCTGGATCGACCATCCACTCGAAACGACCACCCGTTTCCTACACTAATCACACGGTGGATCTCTTTTCAGAAAAAACCTTTTACTATAGCAAGTAATTTGTTTTTATTTAGACATTTGAATCTATGATCCTGTATTTTTTTATTTTACAGAGAATAATATTTGTAGCACTTGTAATAATAAGATCAATTTTTTTATCATCTAATTTTTTATTTTTCTTTAGCTGTGTTTTTATCATTTACTAAAAATAAATAAATGCTCTGTTCTCCATTTTTTCTCCTTATTTCTATTTATATTAAAACTCTTTGATTCTCTATTTCCATTTCGATCCCCTTTTTTGTTACAATATTTTTAAATAGGTAAATATTGTGGTTCTCTATGGACAAAGTGATGCTCTAGCTTCTTGTCCACTTGGTACTAGAAATTTATATTTTTTAACATTTTGTATATCTGATTATATCTATGATTAAATTATATTTCAAATTTATATTGATTGGTTTTTTGCTCTTATTAGTTAAAGGTACTATCTCCAAAAAATAGATTATTTGAATACCCTAAAAAATGCGCAATAAAGAATGACGGGAAACATATATTTACTTTCTTCCAACCATCTATACGTTTATTCTAATTACAATATTATCTTAAGGCTTCATATAAGTAAGATGTCTTCAACATTTTATTACTTTTCTAAATTTAAAAATATTTTCTTTACAAGGAAAATGTCATCTACTAGAAATGCAAATAAGGGGGCCAAATCTGAAAAGGGTATCCTGAAGTATTTTAGACAAACATTGAGATTGATCAAGCCATCGACATATGTGCAAATTCAAGGTACAAATGATTTTTGACTACTTAACAGTTAGGTGTATTTGTTTGTTAAAATAATGATTTATTCTTCAAATGGTTATAGTACCTCTTGCATGATGATATAAACCATATTTCTATTTGTTAGTTTATTTTGTTAAATTAAAAAATAATTAAGAATAGTATTGTATGCTACTATGAAGAATACCATGTGGCCCCTGATATGCATCCGCTTGAATATATTCATCGCCAAGAGATGACATCTAATGAAAATTCTCTTAACAATAAAAATCAACAAGTAATTTAAGATAATCCTCAAAATAACATAGTTGAAAATGAAAGCGATAAATAAAATACATTAAAAACTTCTTTTGAATCTACAAGCGAGAAAAATAAAAAGTAGAAGGCATCTAACTGGGCTATTGGAAGGACATTTAAGAATGAATGGGCAGAAAAATTTCCACGGATAGAACCTATCCTAACTAATGACAATAAATTCGATGATAAAGTATGTAGATGCAAAATTTGTAGTTGGAAACTGGGCAAGGAGCATAGGTTGCAAGATAAGATAGATAAATAGAAAAACATGTTGGCAAATTTTATGTAAAAGCTAAAGGAAGTGATGGTGAATTATTAAAATAGTTAGGTGGAAGGATGCAATAGAATATATGCATGTCATATATGCAATAGAATATGAAAATAACTTAAAGGAACAACAATCTCTTGTTGTGAAATGTGCAACAGTTGAAGCCCATTTTGATAAAATTAAAAATATTACCTTATGGGTAAAAGGTTTACAGTTTTCTATTGTACTTAGTATTATCAAGAAGGGTAGACCCATGTCCAATTTTTTTTATTATAAGCACCTGTTTCTGATGGCTGGTTTGCATAAAATTCCAAGTTGCCATTGGTTTGATCAAAGTGGTTGGGAAATGATAAAATGTATATCATCAGTAGAGAAGGAGGACCTAAGGGAAAGAGTAAAACTTTCAAGATTCATTTCACTATCTATTAATGAGGTGACAACTGTGGACAACACATCTTGGATTTGTATGTATGTGTATACTTTTCAAAACAATGTCAGGCAACCTCGTTTTCTAGGAATACATAATATGGTTGAAAATTCAAACGTAGAAAATATTTATAATATTTTTGTGAATAGTTTAAAAGATACTACAGAAATGAATGATATATACATAGCCTTAAAATTAATATGTGTTGGAGTTGATGGAGCTGCTATAATGCAAGGGCATAGGAGTGGTCTATGTGTTCGACTGAAACCCATAATTGCACCATATATGATACCTAGTCATTGCATGTCCCATAGAGTGAATATTGCATATAAAATTGTGAGCACTTTTGAAAATGTTGTGAGAGTAGAAGACCTCATTCATGAAATACATTCTTATTTTTCTTGTAGTCCAAAAATATTTTCAAAGTTTCAACAGTTTGCACTAGGAGTTACAGAAGGGAAAAAAATATTAAAAGATGTAGATACAAGGTGGATTTCATTGTATCAACTTGCACTCAAAGTTTTTATAGAGCATCAATCATTAAAATGGTTTATGTACGCAAGTGATTGAGGAGTTGATAAGACACAATATTTATTGTTTTGTTTGACTAACTTTGAAACCCTACTAATGTTATGTGGTATTCTTCCAATGTTACAAGAAATGAGTAGATTGATAAAATTTTCACAAGAGAGATCCATCTATATCGTTGATTTCATAAGGATGAGAAAACAAATATGTGTTGTTATTGAAAATTTATGTGTTCAAAGCATATTTTAAAGATCCCCTATTTCATAGTTAGAATACATTGACAAACGTGAACGATCTAGAAAGATATTTGAAGTTTGACATCAATGATCATATTTGTATTAACAATCATGGAAATTTGATACCTCTTTATTTTTTTGAAAGGCAATCAAGTATAGGTGTGGACGGTGTTGAACAAGTTCCTATTTTACATAATAGATTTCATGTTGTATTACAGAAAACTAGAATAAATTTGTCCAATATAGCAAAACCTTTGACAAGTGAGATAAGATATCGGTTTCAGAGAGATGAGTTGCTTGAGGTAATGGGTGTGGTTAAACCCATGTTTTAGGGTTCTAATAGTGAATTCATTTTGATAAATGAGTTGTTTGTTAAATATATGATGAAACTTATTGAGCATTTAAGTAAAAATGTTGAAATGAATGGTGTTACAATCAATGGTATACTAAAAAAAAATATTTAAAAAGAATAGTCAGCACATTTTAGAAGAACAATGCTTAGGCAAACATCACTTTTAAGTAACATCCATGAGACTGGATCCATTGCACATTTGTGGCAAAAATTGTATCCAAGCACTATTCCTAAAAGATACTATAAGTGAATACTTTTGTTTATATGAATTATGTCAAACAATGATTTTGGGATCAGTGGAAGACGAGAGGATTTTAAATATACTATATTTTGTGAAATCTAAGCTTCGCAACAAGCTGGAAAAAAATTTAGAATTTTTTTTGAGAATATATGTATCACCCTATCAGTTCGAAAGTTTTTCCTATGACAGAGCAATTGCAATTTGGAATTCCCTTGTAGGCAGAAGGAGTGTGTTGAATATGATCGATATGGAAGATGATGAGGCATTCAGTGATCAGAATGTGGAGATACAGTTATCCACTATGCTTCATAGTGATGTAGAATAAGCAAAAAACTAATTTTTCAAGCTACCTGATTTGTGATTTTTTTAGTATTACATTTTTTCAAGTATTTCATTTACATTTTTTCAAGTATTTCATATTTGAATTCATTTGACAACATATTTGAAAAGCTGGGAATTGTGTGTTTCAACTACCTGATTTGGTATTTAACTGGTTTTATGATTTTTCTAGTATTTCACAATAAACTGGAATTGATTTGATATAAAATTTTACAATATTTTATCAGATTTGTTAGAATTCACAACATTTAAGAATTTTTCCTGTTCTACCCTTTGTTATTTTTTATCAATATTGATGAATATGAATTTGTTAGTTATCATTTTCATCTATAATTTTTTTATAAGTATTTACAATATTGATTAATATGAATTTATTAGTTATCATATTCATGTGAATTTACAACATTGATTTTTTAACTGCATTCATATTCATATTGAGATTATGAACAGTTTAAATCATCTAAAAAAAAAAGTGCATTCATATTGACACAAGAAGAGCATTCATACTAAATTTAACTGCATTCATATTGATTTTAACTGCATTCATATTCATATTGAGATTACAAATAATTAAAATTATTTCAAAAACAAAAAGTGCATTCATATTGATACGGGAAGAGCATTCATATGATTTTATCTGATACAAGAAGAGCATTCATATTTACACAAGAACAACATTCATATTTATCATTTTGGACAAGAAGAACATTCATACTGATTTTAACTGCATTCATATTGATTTTAACTACATTCATATTCATATTGAGATTAAAAAAATTAAAATAATTTCA
The DNA here is from genome assembly GCA_028583015.1 of Wollemia nobilis. NCBI lineage: Eukaryota > Viridiplantae > Streptophyta > Pinopsida > Araucariales > Araucariaceae > Wollemia > Wollemia nobilis. The sequence goes on along the minus strand of JAQPPZ010003056.1, from coordinate 752,304 downwards.
AAAATAAGAAGAGCGTTCATATTGATACAAGAAGAGCATTCATATTGATTTTATGTGACACTACAAGAGCATTCATATTGATAGAATAACAATATTCATATTTATCATTTTGGATGAAGAGCATTCATACTGATTTCAACTGCATTCATATTGATTTTTACTGCATTCATATCATATTGAGATTATAAACAGTTAAAATCATTTCAAAAACAAGAAGAGCATTCATATTCACACAAGAAGAGTATTCATATTGATTTTATTTGACACAAGAAGAGCATTCATATTGACACAAGAACAACATTCATATTTATCATTTTGGACAAGAAGACACAAGAAGAGCATTTTATATTGACACAAGAACAACATTCATACTGATTTTAACTGCATTCGTATTGATTTTAGTTGCATTCATATTCATATTGAGATTAGAAACAGTTAAAATTATTTAAAAAACAACAATACTCATATTCATTTTCATATTACCATAGACGAAAAACACATCAAAATATTATAAATAGGAAGAACAACAAAATTAAAGAGGATAATAAATTTGTACATTGTCTTTTTCAAATATTGATTTAAAACATATAAGATGTCTTTAAAGTTTTAACTATGTTGAAAAACAACACAAACTTCCACTCAACACATAAATTTCTCAAACTATGTTTGACATTCCGAGTGTTCTATCGATGTTTTACTAAAGTTTCTCCTGGAGCTGCATGTTCTATTACTTTTTCTACTTCTTCTACACCAGGCTTTGGTAGTGCTCCAGATTTAACTAAAATTTCTTGTCCTTTCTTAAAATTTTCCAACAACCCAACATCTTCTTTGGTGGGATCTTGAAGCTCTTTCAAAGAAGGATTTTTCTCCAGTCCTTCCCTTATCAGGAGATCCGGATCCACTTTTAGTTTTTCTTGCAAATATTTTTTTAGAATGTTGTTATATCGTACTTTTTGTTGGGTTGTTATCTTCATAATAATGGATGTTTCCAAAAATTTCTTTGCAACATCTATGTTGACTTGCATGCTCTAAACCTGTAATTTCAAATTTTTAAAGTTTGACTTCAAAAGAAAAAATAAGTTAGTAGTTATATGACATAATTTAAGCAACTTCAATAGTTTTAATACATAAGTTAATAGAGTTGGCAAAAGAAAAACATGCATATAAATTCTCACCTCGGCCACATATCTAGTGGCTAAAGCAACATCAACAATTTTCTTGTTGAAATCCCATTAATTATAGTACGCTTGGGCTTTAGCATTGATGTTCTCAATTTTATTCAACATAATATTTAAAACTTCATCATTGGATGAAGTACTGCACATCACTGATCCTGATGTGGCCTACTGTAGTATACCATTAATATTATCTGGTTTTTTCTCATATCGAGAAATAAAATTCTTCTTTTTCTTAAAATTTTTGTAACGGGCATTTATTTGCTTGATAAGCACTTTTGTTCAAATTTCCCACTTTTTCATAACTTGTAAATATTTAAGCACCCTCTCTTGGAAGGTTGCTTCAATACCATCACACATAGAAGAGTGAATATCAAATTTAACTTTGTCATCCTCGAATTGAGGATGACAGTGGGTCCATCGCATGAGTGGATACTGGTTGCTCAACTATTGAGGCTACTATTTCTTCTACCTCTACATGTGCATCTTCAAGCACCTCTACAGCATGGAAGCCCTCAATGTTTCCTTATAAGAAAAATTCATCATCAAGAAAAATATTATCTAATCCATCATTTGCGGTTGACACCTCTAGTACTTGACTTGTGTTAAATGAAAAAGTGGTGAAAACACCCTATGATCTTGGCTGCAAAAGTATTTTTCCCCTTCCACAGGTCATATTGACTTGTCCTATTATTTGTTGCACCTGTGGTTGAGGTCATGCTGGCGGTGGCATCATCACTTGCTTTTCTAGGCTTCTCATGATTTGATCTTGAGAGCCACCTAACATTCAAATAAAAATTTGCCAAAATTATTTTGCAAAAACAAAAAAAAACTTTAATTTCAAGTAAATAGAATGATTTATCCGATGATGATTGAATCTCATTTACAAAGTTGCAGATGGGGGTTGTGCGCATTTGTGAAAACATAAAAATTAAAAAAAACTTAATATTATTTTATGTAACACACTAAGAAGTATAATGATAAAATATTAAAAGTGTAACTTACGTGTAGGATGGTTGATCTGACTAGATTCAATTTCAGGGCGATGAGGAGTAGTAACTATAACCTACGTGTACATTTTTCTAGCCTCGACAATGGTGATGACTTTGATTCATTTTCTTCAGAATAACCACATGCCTCATGCATGTGACCTCTTACACCAACATCCTATTTTTAAATTTTGATCACTAAATTTATCTGCAATGATGTGCAAAACAAAATGAAAATGGAAAATAGAGCTAAAATATATTGAAAATTAGATTTGAAACATGGAATTACCCTCAATTCCTCTAAACTCATACCCAAGTTCGACAGTGTGGGATGCAAGGCTGTTGGTACTTCAATATTTTTTAAATCATAAAAACTTTCATAAAAAAAAAGTAAAATAAAATTAACGGTCACCACCATTTTGACTTTTGTTTCGATGTCGTGTAACTTTTTTCTAATGCATTTTGAAATGTACACGCACTAGTCGAAATGAACGCTTTTAACAGTGTGAACGATAAAGGTAAATGCCCATAATAGAAGTTTTGTTCTTCCAAGAAAACATAGTCTTGCTTGGAAGAACTCAATAATGGCCTTCAGATTTTTATTTTCAACACAGTTGTAAGTTAACCCTCTCTTAGAATTAGCAATGGAAGCTGCATACAAAAAAATAGATGAAAAATCATGTTGAAAATTAAAATTCGAACAATAATAGAAATAATTGACAAGAATTATACCTTAAACCACTTTCCAGGGAAGATCGAATTTATCCTCCAAGTATGTTTTGTCACACTTACCCATAGTGAACCTCGGAGACACAACAAGAAAACTCTTGTATGGAATTTTTTTTAACCTCTAGATGTCCGTAGGTGTGACGGTGAATGACACTTGTTTATTTTGAAAAATTATATTCATTGTTGCACGGTCATAGTCGTAACCATTAATGATACTCTACAAAAGGTGCTTGTCGGTCTTGAGTTGTGACATTGTTAGTAAGTACTGCAAACTTTATGCAGAGAGCCACATATTGTCATAACCAGGGATGGTTGAAAAATCAATCATGGCGGTACAAGTAGCATTCTTGAACACAAAATTTCCAAAGGTGGTTTGAGTAGATGTGGTAGGATTTGCCATTTTTCGATAAAGTAAAAGGAGAAAGTGGATTGCAAAGAGTGTGGGGTGACCGTTTATTAAAAGGGGTTAGAGATATTATAGAAATGTAACCAAAAAATGACTTATCGATGTCTATTTATAGATATAATTGATACGGATTTGGATACATGGCAGAATATTATTCAGTATGCACTGAGGCTAACTAATCAATTGACATGTGGCAGATTAAACATTGATCTAGTGATGAATATTTTTCATCCGATCGTTTGTCCAATTTATTTTTCAACTGGTCCATTTATCGGACTTCAAAAATCATCTGGTTCGTCAATCAGACTATGATTTCCATCTAAATCGATGCCAATCAATGTTTTATATCCGGTCCATATTTCGAACCTCTATTTTCACCCGGATCATAATCGGTTCTCGAATTCCACCTGAGTTGTCAGTCGATTGAGGATTTCCATCCGGGTCGTTACTTGTCCTAGAATTCCACCCAGTTTGTTGGTCGGTCGACTATTTCCTTTCAGGCTATTACCCATCATCAATTTCCACCCGAGTTGTTGATCGTACATTTATTTCAACTTGCCCGTATCACCATTTCTTGATTTCCACCTAGTCGATCACCGATCTATGTTTTTCATCCAATTCATTTCCCAGATTTATATATTACCCAGTACATAATTGGGATGTTTTTCCACCAAGTCCATTCTCGGTTTGTGTTTTCCCTCTATTCACCAATTTTTTCCAATTTTTTTTCAAAAATTTAGATAATTCACCATGTCTTCCGACATGAGGTTGACTTGGATTCCTCAAGGATTCGCAACGGATTCACATTTTTTTTACAAAGACATTTCCAGTCCGACCCCTTATGCATAACCATGGTCATGGGAGTTGTCACATGGAGAGCAAAAGTCAATTACATTAATATTCATCTTCTATGTCCATATTATGGAGATAAAACACCACGCAATGTATCATAAGAAGAAAACAATCTGGGAAAACAATTTGTAGTAATCACCACATTGATAATAAAGCTTGTACATGAATTTTGAGAAATTTATTATTGAAAGTATTTCTTCATACCTATACATGAATGATATTGAATATTTTACTTTCATATTTGATATTATAAGTGAATGCCATTTTTATTATTACGTCGACCTTATATATATATATTTGATTTCTCACATATAATTCTACTCTTGATATTAATATTTTGACCTTTAATATTGTGGCCTACTGACTTTTGGAACTATGATATTTTGAGATAGTAAGGTTTAAAATCCAACAATTATAAATTTGAATATTTTCATATATTATTAGTCCTTTCACAAATTTATTATGCTGAGCATATTTATTGAAAATAAGTTACCATGTTAAAGTGATGTTGATTTACCTAATATTATTTTCCCACACTAGATCATAGTATGATCCAAAGAGTGTTTTTCACTCCAACATCCAAGAAGGTTAGTGTCCTTGATTTTATAATTTTTGAGAGGAACAAAGTTAGAAATAAATTCATTAAAAAAAATATTCAAGACCTATAATTTTATCCAATCTAACAATCACAAAGGCTTGTTATAATAATTATAATTTTACTTCATTCATTTATCCACAATAATAAAATAAAGCACATTTATTCATAGGAGGAATAATAGAAAATAATAGGATAAAATTTCAATCACCATAATCATAATCTAATTTTTATTTATGATAGAAGACAAATATAAACATAGATAAATATAATTATGAAAGCCATTAAATATTAATGTTGAGTATAATATCTAAAAATGAAAAACAATAGAGTAGATAAGTTCAAATATTATGAAAAAATTGAGTGTAATGTGTCACACTTATTATAAAATTAGATATGTCTATATTTTATTGAAAAGCTAAGTTACATATCTATCTATGAGATATTTTAATTAAAATTGCAATCAATGTTTTATTTGACTAGTAAAATATATTATTGATGGTGGATCTTCTTCATTTAGATTAGTTTGGAACACTTTTAGTTGCATGAATTTTTCTTTTTCTTAAATGGCTTGTTTGAGTCCTAGGGGATAATACAACAGTTCGAGCTTTGGTTCTTCTTCGAGAGGTCCAAGGTTCAAACCGTGGCATGGGTGAGTGTGTGAGGGGGTGGGTGTGTGGTGGCTGTGTTAAATTCCCTATTGATAAGAATAGCTCTTGGCTTTACGAGGGGTCATGGTTGGGAGGAAATTCTTCAGCCCTATGTGTTGGTCGTAGGGATTTCACACACTAATAAAATAAACAAAAAAATGGCTTGTTTATTTTCAAGAAGAATCTGAGAACCTTAAGAACCATGGTATTTTGTTTAAAATGGCATCTACAAGCCTTAGACTACTACTTTTGGTCTTTGACAAATCAATTATTTGGTTCCTCATATTTTTTAAATAAAATACCTTAGGATTAAAAATCACGGGTCAACATTTTTAATTAATACAAAATACATATCAACTATATTTTTTTGTCTAGTTTTTTTGATTCATTGTTTTATAACCAATTAGCAAACCCGTATGTTATCTTTGGTGTCATCATTATTAAATAAATTATTTTGGATTCTTAGCATTGTGGATTGGTCATAATATAAACTTTAAATCCTATGGTTTCCTATTATTTGGTCAAGTAGTAGATCTATATGTTATGTCTAACATCATTATTAATAGATTACTTATTGAACACTATATATCTTTACTGTAATTATATTGGACAATGATCTTAACTGATTAAGTGATGTCATCATCATATTATCATCCTTAGGGAATGATAAATAAGGATGATAATAATTTATTTAATATTAGGTTTTTGTCCTCATTGTATTAACAAATCAATTATCCAAGACTTATTAAAATCTTTATTTTTTTCCTTATTGATTAGAGTTTCATTGAGGCTATTTTCTTTCTTGGATATTGATATTCATAATAGATATTACTAATGTCACTTTTAGATCTATCACACAACCATCATGGTGCAAATCATAATTGTTTTAAAAGCTTTTATTTGCATCTCACTTGCTTGGTGTTGAGAGTTGGGGTTTTTATTCATTGGTTGCATATCCTTTAAATAATACCAATTTGAAAATAAATGAATGAAATAATGAATGAAGAATCAAATCCCAATTCCTAAGAAAATCAACATGATTAATCTAATCAATTAGTTAGACAAAGGGATTTCTATTTTTTCCATATTTCAATATGTTATATTTAGGTTGCCAAAGTCTTATTCAAACAAATTTCATTTCAATATTTTATTGCTCTAACATCAACATACAACTTATGAAGTGCAATGATGGAATCAACAATATTTAAAAATCTTTTCCACTCGTCGTGTTAGGGTCAACTAATGTATACTTGGAATTTTAGACTTTCTTTCCTATGTTAGCTAGGTATAGTTGACCTTCTATTTCACATTTCTATGTGAATCCCTTGGATTGAATAGGTCCTTTAATGAAATTATTATTCTTTAATCATCTCTTAGTAACAATATATTTTTATAGTTTTTATTCTTTTATAGATTACATCTAAATAGGTTGTTGTTGCTCTTCATAATTGTCAACTTTTGAAGATTGAAATCAAATTACTTGAATGGTTACTAGAAAATCTAAGGATTTAGGAAAGGCTTATCACTCAATTCTACTTTAAATTCTTACATTTGTTAAAGTGTAATGCCAAATATCCTCTAAAATATGCATTTTGATGAAAATTAAATATATGTATCTAAACAATATAGTTATGAATGTATTAAATGTTATAAATTTAATTAATAAAATATAAAATATAAACTTTAAGATAAAATCCAAGTTTAAAATATATATATATATAATTTGAAAAGAAAATAATTACGGGCATTTCGTTGACCATAGCTATTGCATTTTCGGAATGACAAGTAAACAGGATTCCATTAGATGGGCTCAAATGTGAACTTAAATATTAATTGAAGGAAGGCGGGCGGCCAAATATAGCTCGCACATGTTATTGTCAACACAGTCGAATTTTCTTCTCGCTTTCCGTGCAGGACAAGCCACCACTGAAAGGAGCTCGAGCCGTGAATTATGCACGTGAACGTTGGTGTAGGATTCTATATAACCTAAAGGAGCTCGAGCCGTGAATTTTCTGCTCGCTTTCCGTGATTTTTCTTGTCGCTTTCCGTGAATTCAAGGCTTTCCGTGAATTCACGGCTTTCCGTGCAGGACAAGCCACCACTGAAAGGAGCTCGAGCCGTGAATCAGCATTCTAAGGAGCCGAGTAATCTACGTTGGTGTAGGATTCTATATAACCTGCTATTGTTGTGAATCAATGTCAATTGAAAGCTAACTCGCAGAAATGGCCATGGAGACATACAAGCTTTCAGCCCTTCTCTTTTCGCTATTAGTTTTAGTGCCTCGTCAATCTTTTGCTGAGCGTTATTTTTTTTTTTTTTTTTGCCAATACAATTCTATATATTTAGGATTTGATTTCTTCTGTTCTGCAATGGATGTAATGTTTTTGTTGTTGTATGTAGGGTCCAACTCCAATTTGTTCAGGGAATACATAGGCGGGGAGTCCAAGGGTGTGAAATTCTCAGACGTGCCCATCAACCCTAACGTGGAGATGCACTTCATTCTCGTCTTCGCCATGGACTACACCTCATCGAGCTCCCCTTCTCTTACAAATGGGGAATTCAACATCTTCTGGGACAGCGGCAATCTGAGCTCGAGCGCCGTGCAGGCCATCAAAGCTCAAAATAGCAACGTGAAGGTCGCTCTCAGCTTGGGCGGCGGCAACGGCAATGCGCAGTTTGCGCGGTCGTCGGTGTCGTCGTGGGTGAGCAACGCGGTGTCGTCGCTCACAAATATAACTCAGGAATACAACCTGGATGGTATCGACATCGACTACGAGTACTTCCAGGCGGACACCGACACCGACACCTTCGCGGAGTGCATCGGGCAGCTGATCACGACCCTCAAGCAGAACAACGTTATCTCCTTCGCCTCCATCGCTCCCTTCGGTCGCGACGACGTACAGTCGCATTACAGCGTGCTGTGGAGTAAGTATTCTAACGTCATAGACTATGTGAATTTCCAATTCTATTCTTACGAATCGAGCATCACCGTGTCGCAGTTCATCCAATACTACAATGATCAGGAGTCTGTGTATACCGGAGGGAAAGTGCTGGTGAGTTTTATTACTGAGGGTATGGAGGGCGGGGAAGGGCTGTCGCCTGCTAATGGGTTCTTTGACGCATGCACAACGCTGAAAAACAACGGGAAGTTGGAAGGCATCTTTGTTTGGTGCGCTGACAGTTCGCTGTTGAATGGTTTCCAATACGAGAAGCAAGGTCAGGCTCTCTTGGCGGGATCCTGATTCCCGAATGCCTATTTACTGCTCTTATGAATATGGGATCTTCTCCAGTTATGTTGGTCAATAAGATGAGAGACAATCGATAACAATCAGGATAAAACTAAGTAGAATAAAGGTAAGTAAAAAAAAATGATACAATAGAATTTTTCCCCCTGGGAGTTACTTCTTTTTAAACCTCCATTTTCCCTCGAATAATTATAGATATATTTATATCTCTCGTACAATTAGAATTGCAATATTTTAATGTTTTAGTTATATATATTGAATTTTATTGACTGATTTATCTTTGTAAGTGTGGTTTACTGGTAAGGACGCCACATAGATTCACTTTCCATAATAAATGTATATAAGAAATATTACTCAACAAAAATATTATAATTATCATTATATATAATAAAAGAGATAAATAAAACTTTTAATGTTTTCTACTTATCAAATGTATTCATTGTTAAAAAGGTTGAACATCTATTGAAGTTTTTAGGTAGGCTCACTCATAAATAAATGAACTTATTTTATATATTCTTGTATCGACTAAAATATGATTAAGAGTGAGTTTTTAAACAAGAAAAACATTAAGTATGTTATTTGATTTTGATAAGTATATTATGTTGGGAAAGGCATAAATTTTGAATCGAGAAAGAAAAATATAATATATAGTTTTTCTTTTATCTTAAATTTAAAATAAGTGTTTGATTAAGATTGAGTTTAAGAGACTTTGGAATGTTTTATTGCTCGTGAGAAAGAAAAAGATAATGTATAGTTTTTTTTTAATCTCAAATTTAAAATAAGTGTTTGATCAAGGTTGAGTCTAAGACAGTTTGGAATGTTTCATTGTCTATGAGAAAGAAAATATAATGTATATTTTTTCTTTTATTTTAAATTTAAAAAAATGTTTGACCAAGATTGACTTTAAGAGACTTTGGAATGTTTCATTGTCCAAAAAAGTTCAGCCAAGAGAATCTTTCAAGGAAATATTCTAAAAGAGAAATGAGAAATTAAAATTGTGTATGATAAATAAATTTCAACCTCTTAAGCATCAAGATAAAATTATTGAGTTTCATGATTTCAAATATTCAAACAATACTATCAATGACTTCAAAAAACAAATGGATTTGTAAAAAGTGTAAGTTATGTATTGTCTTTAAGGATGAGAAGTTTTTTTTGAAACAAGTTCACTTACACAACCACCCAAACATATTTTGTTTTAGTTTGAACCTAGGTCTCCCAAAAAAGAGCCTAAAGCCCACTACACTACCCCACAAGTTATATTCTTACACTTTATATTTGATAACATATTTTTCCTTAAGAACGATAAGTTATATCCTTGTAATTTACATTTGATAGCATATTAGTATTAGTGATTTTAGTCAGATTATCTATACATAAGCAATTGTTTATTAAGGGGTCTAAATTTTAAAAGTTTTGAAAAGGTCATATGAAAGAATAAAATTATAGTAAGATAAATATATATTATTTTTGTCACATGAAAAATTAGGAATAGTTAGAGAATTGATGGTATTTTATCCTTTTATATAGATCTTAAGAACATAGAAACTAACCAATGAGGGTGTCTCACTATCTTATAATCTAAAACTTATCTTATTACCATCAATAATATTGCCAAGACATGACCTCCAAGGGCTAGGTGGATTGGTAAGTGCAGGTGTGGCAAGGCACTTACCAAGGAGAGACCTAGGTTCAAACCTTGGAAGGAAGCCAACCCTTTGCAAAGATAGTAGTCTGCTTTCAATCCTCTGAGTGTGCACCAGATAGACAATGATGGTATAAACCTCGAGCGATTAGTGATCCCCATCTTAATTTAGGTCAATAAGAACGAGACAGATAGGTTTTTTAGGAATAGTCCTTGTGGTTTGAATCCTATGCTGACCAGTTACTAAAAATAGTGGCTATAACAAACTCTTCTATGTAATAAAAAATATTGCCAAGACACACCTCAAAATTAAAATTTTTATTGAACATTTATTATCATGTGTAGTGAGAAATTAGATGCATGGATTGATGCTAGTTTATCATGTTATAAACAAAATGCTAATGGTAGAGGGTTAGATATCAACACATGGTAATTGAAAAAAATAAGGTAATTAATATAGTTAAGGCTAATTGTTTCCAACTCTTTCCATTCTAGCAAACATTTAAGAGGTAAGGAGATTGTTGTTTTTTTAGAGTATAATATTTTTAAGTTTTCATGGTTTTAGAATAATATAAATGGAGCTAAGAGGAGTAACACAATAATAAAACCCCATATATTAAAATATACCTTTAGGTAATCTTAGAAGGTTACTTCTATTCATCAAATATTTGGTATTAGTTATATGTGACACTATATTCAATATTTTGAAAAATGTATTTTTCTAGGCATGTGGTACTTTTATGGTATGAATTTATTCTAACAATATGCGAAAATACATGTTTTATCCTAACCACACTATTAGAGGTATAACTTTGTGTTTAGAAATTTATTTTGATTCATTCAAAATACGTTGAAATATTAGAGGAAGACCTAAAATTTTAAATAAAAAATCCATGTCATCTGTAGACCAACCACACAAAAAACATGCTCTAGACACCAAAATAAATAAAAAATAAAAATAGTTACTAAAAATAGTAATTTTATATTTTTATATATTCATATCCAAAATACATATTTAGCCATGTTGATACTTTAATAGAAGAGAACACATAAATTGACAAGTCATATGTATGTATTTTTAAAATAAATTCACTTTGTAACTTATGGAAGGTGAATCAACACATTTCCATATGGGCATCCTTCTAATTCACAAAATGTGAACCATCATATTTCAATATGGGTGAAGATCCATATTCAATATAGTGGATTTCAAATACACTAGTTATTGTATAAATAGATATACACCATTGACAATAAAAAGCATTATAAATAGATACAATGTTATGGTCTCACATATTTTCTCAAAGATTGCTTGGATTGTACTCTATTTTTTGACCAATAAAATTATTCTATTATATTATTTATATAGTCTTGTATTTTAATTTTTATACTCTATAATTTCTAAAATATATTCTTTGTTGGTCTTCCTTCACTTGAACTTCTAAATTTTGAATCAGTGGTATCATAGTAATGTATCTTTTGAATGTATATCCATAAACATGAGATCAGGATATCAAAAGTTTGGGTATTAAATATGGGATCCATCTCATTACCTCCTTTATTATTTTAAATTATATTATATGAGAACCAAAATGGATAACTTTGATATAGTTAATCATTTCAAGGAGATGTTGAATGAATTCCTTAGAGGAATGAGATGATGGATCAATTTTCTCAAATTCTTCAATGGCTCCTTGTTGCAAATTATCTAAACTCCTCCACAAAATATCTCACTAACTTAGCACCATTCAATTCTTCTAATCATTGTAAGGTGTAGATGCATTTAAAATTAATGTTGATGCCTTAGAAAATTGGCTGAAGTAGTTATCTTCATACTTTTCTATAAATATATTCACCAACAGTGAGAAAAAATTTTGCAATCTTGAAAGCATCATTACTTGTTCAAAATTGATAGGAAGAATATTGTAATATGGTTATAGAAGAGAATGAATATTAAGTAGTGTTAACATTGGATAATATCATGGAGGCCATCAAGAAAGAATATTATCATGTGGAAGCCTATGAAAAATAATACATGTAATGTCAATAATTGCATCAAGGTAAAGACCAATATATTTAGTATTATATTGATTCTTTTCACTTCATGGTAGCAAACCTAGGTATTAAAGATACTAAAAGACACAAAATCCTCATGTACCATAGTGGGATACAATAGTAAATTTAATAGGCTATGATGGACTTATTTGAATTCAAGATATGAGTAATGACATATTAACTTGCTTCAAATTAGAGAAAAAGCATAAAACCAAAAATAGAAAAAGAGGAGGAGAAAAAAAAAAAAAAAAAACAATAAGTACCAACAAAATAAAGGAAAGACTGAATCCCCAAAGAATCAAGATAAAGAGGGTGAACCCCAAAATCAAAATAAGAATCCAGAAAGAAATGCTAAGAAAAGAATCCCTTAGAGGTCAAGAGTGGCAAATGGTATGAGTATCACAAAAGCAACCACAATTCAAGTAAGGTGTGTCAATCAACTGATTCATTGTTTATTGATTCATGACCCTCTACTTCCACTAAACCATTATCTACACATCCATAAGCAGAGGACAGAGGAAAGTGAATCATGTAATCCAAACCAAATATGACCATTGCCACCATATACACTACATTAAAGGATTCATAATAGGAGAAAATCCTATTTAACTCATAAATATTGATAAAAGGTATTATTAATGTTATATTTGAATGGATTACATTATAATTACTATTATATTTATTATTATTATTTTTATATTAAACACTAACTCTTAGTTAACAATATAAGGTTTATCTAATTAAATAAATAATAAAAAATATATAATAAGCAACTAATCAAATCAAGCATGAGAATCAACTAGAAAGAGATACATTAAAAGTAATATTAGAAGGAAAGATACCCGTAACACTATATTTATCCTAGGGAAAACACTTTCAAAAATATCCAACCTCAAATGTTTCCTTTATTGCATAAGTTTGGTCTTCATAAATATAAGGATCTCATAATCCTTTTCTCCTAAACATATGCTAATACAATACATAAGAACTAATAATATTTCTTACATATTTACCATGAATTGCTCTTTTAATCCACATAACAGACTCTACAACCGCTCTTATGGGAGTAGCTCCTTCCTCCTAGTCTAATGCATTCCTAACATCAGTACTAGTTTTACATAAGAATAATTCCATTGGTTTCAACTCAGAGTCCATACTCTTCCCTAAACAACCACATCTCAAACCATATTTTCTAAATCAAATAAGGGACCACTCACTTAATAAATTATGTACTTATCGAATATATTTCCACTAAGAGCCCATACTAGGAACCTTAAAAGGTAATTCTACTCTTCAAGATGTAAGTATAACCTATATTATTTCAATTCCATATAGACTACACTATTTTGTTTAACACAATCTATATTCATTAACGTAGACTATATTATTTGCTTTGAACAAAATATATTTTCATCAAACATAGATTATATTACCTCAATTGAACATAATCTACTTTCATTAGACATAGACTATATTACCTCAATTGAACATAATCTACTTTTATTAAAACATAGACTATATTACCTCAAGTGAACATAATCTACTTTTTTGATTAACTAATGCAAAATATCTTTAATTAATCCAATAATATAATTCTATTTATAAAATTAACTAAAGTCCAATACCTTTAATTAATTTAATAATACAATTCTATTTATAAAATTAACTAAAGTCACATACCTTTAATTAATTCAATAATCCAATTTCATTTATCAAATACAAACTATACTATTTCAATTAGTAAATTCATATCTTTTCATTTCAACACAAACTATACTATCTATTAGCATAATTCATAAGTTTTGAACATAAATTATGTTATCTTCATTCTAACATAATCCATAACTTTTTTATATAAACTATGTTATCATCATTCTAACATAATCCATAATTTTGCATATAAACTATGTTATCTTCATTCTAACATAATCCATAATTTTCCATATAAACTATGTCATCATCATTCTAACATAATCCATAATTTTCCATATAAACTATGTTATCATCATTCTAACATAATCCATAATTTTCCATATAAACTATATTATCATCATTCTAACATAATCCATAATTTTCCATATAAACTATGTTATCATAATTCTAACATAATCCATAGTCTATAACCTTTCAATATAAACTATGGTATCTTCATTTAAACATAATTCATATTTCAATATAAATTACGTTATCAACATTCTAACATAATCCATAACTTTCCATATGTTGAGTGGTAATCTTACCCAGTTGTAAAACTACACTCTCCCTTAGGATTTTGATCCCCAAACCCTCTCTTGCAAAGAAGTTAAAACAAAACAACTTCTCCAAGGTCTCCGCTATATTAGCATTTGCATATGTGTATTAGTAATTTCAATAAAATATCAATGAAATTCTGGAAACACCTTAGTGATTGCAAGTAACTGTTAACAAGGGGAATGTGTTGGTTCATTTTACCATGCTATATTAATGATTGTTTATAAAAATTAAATAAAAGTAAATGTGAACTGACCCTCATATGACCACGATGTAGCCAAAATTCTTTTTATCTTGAGTGTTTTAAGGTAGGTTTTATCTTCTTTTGATTAAGTAAATTTTAAACAAGTTTTACCTTGCATTAAACCTTACTTTGAACATGCAAATAAAGATTAAAACCTATGTCTAAATGTGAATTTCAAATGATGAAATAATTCCCTTTAAATGTAACTCCTTATCATAAAGATAAAGATAGCCTTTGATATCATTAATAAATTGTCCCTCTTTGATGAAATTAACTTTCATAAGAAGACACCAATTTATTGTTTGAAAATAATAGCCTCATAATGTCATGATGAATTATCCCTCTTTAATGAAATTAATTTTCATTAAGAAGAAATAATTTCATGCTTTAAAACCAAGACCTTTGATGTAATGATAAATTACCCCTCTTCAATGAAATCATAATTTTCATGAAGAAAGGTGCATTTATTGCTCCGAAAATGATGGCTTATGAAATGCCATTAAAAAACACCTCCTTTAATGAAATTGAACTTTTCATAAAGGAAGGGTCATTTTATGCTCATGAATGAAAAAGCAAAAATCAAAAATATGATTTACCTTCAAAACTTCAAAAACAATAAAATTTCCAAAATTATAAATCCCTTAAAAACAGTAGTTTTAAAAAATAATTATAAAATCAAAATAACCTTGGATGTAGCCAAAACATTAAATTTCTGAATCTATTGCGTATGATAGATTATACATCATTCTTCATAGCCATGTAATTATTTTTATCATTTTTTATTTTATTTTAATGCCTGAAAAAAAAAATCTGTAAAATAAAATTTGGAAAACTGAAAAATAAAAATCTAAAATAAATTAAATGCTGAAAACACAGACATGCAAAGCTTTATCAGTTTGATAGCACCCCGTCCTACAAAACCAAAGATGTGAGAAAATCTTACATGCAACCTAGTCTATTCAACCTACATTTGCACAATCAAAATAAACTAAGTGCTAGCTCCTAGGGTACAAAAATAAATTTCAGACTTCAAACATTCTCATGAAGTAACCAATAAAATGCATTAAACTTCATTTATAAATCCGAAATATGAAAAGGGAAATATAAAAACAGTTAAATCCAGCATGCAAAATTTTTTCTCCTTTCTTGCTAACAAGGTCTAAATTTCTGAGAAAGTTCTTACATTAAAAATGTTTCATTTTACATTCCAGCCACATATCTCTAGTTATTTAAAAAAACCCAACCCGATTTCCATATTTGAATGGTATATTTAATGTTTCTTCTAAGGCTCTTTGCTTCCATTTTTTTGTTTCCTCTACTTTATGGACACTTCATCTTCATTTCCACTCTTCGACTGTTCACTTTCTTCTTTTCTTTGTCTTCAACCTGATGTGACTCATTGTGCACATTACTTTTCTTTCATCCTCATCCTTTTCTACTTTGTAACCGTTGCATGTTTCTATAATACCTCTCCTCATAATGTCTAACAGTTGTCATTATATTCTAGTTTAGTTGTTTTCATTGAAAGGATCACGCACCCTTTGCATATTATAAATGCCAAAGTCTCATTAGCAATCACGCATGTTTTAGTGGAATCAATGCCTTATTTTAATAAATAAGGCCTTTCATATTTATATAGCACTCATTTTATTCCTCTATTTTTTGGATTTTAACATGTCTTATTAATTTTTGTTTAGTTGGGAATACCTCGTGCATGGATTGATGGGCATCACGGGGATCTACATGCCCTGTATGGGGAGTAGTAACGGATGCATCTTCGACCAGACCGTACCCACAATTTGCTGACCGTCATGAAGCCACCACTTACCACAAGCCTGCTATACTCTAATACATATCGACTACTCATACAAGATGAAAATGCCAGACCTGCAGGATACATATCCTTGACTTCTTTGTTGACGTGACCATGGGAATCATGTTTGAGCCTTCCTGCATTTTGTGCAATGTCATCATTGCATTTCATTATATTTGGCAATTTCTTTTATTCTACCATCTCCTATGCGTGTGGCTGAGCAATTCTTCATCCATGTCAAGGCTTTATGTCATTGAAACACCCATTGTAATGGTAGAGCATCCCTGATAGTACCGTTACCATGAACTATTGTCTGCATCCATGGTTGCCTTGAGCCGTTGTGTTCACTCTTCTCACATCGGATGATGGAGCCGCCCTTCCTAATCACCATCGAGAATGCACTACACTGCCTCCTTGGATTAAACACTATGTTGGTTAAACATCTTTGCTGATTGTTGTATACATTAGCATGTGTTTCCCTTGACATATTTTTATTTTTGAGTATGGTACATTATTTGCATCGAATTTCTCACTAAATTCTACCAGCCCAAAAAATTTATCGTGGCCTATACCGTCTGTTCTCCACTGCGCTGGCAGCGTGCTATCTACCTAATTTTAAAATGTTGCTGCATCCCCAATGTATAATCTCAGGTTCGTCAAATTTTATTGGGTGAATATGCCATTTTTTCAGGTTGATTTCACGTATACCTTGTCCATCCATTTCAATCTCAGTGTCATCAAGAATTTAGACACGATGTCCCTTTCAAACACCCACTATCACCTTTCATTTCATGGGCATGATACTCGGCAGCTGCTTACACATTCAACGCTATTGTTGGGCCGTGTCATCCTGGCTATCACATATGCCATGCTGGATCACCACTGACTGTTGTTGTGCTTTTTCAAATCCATAAATTAGAGCATTCATACATGGTTAGGATAGGCACCTATGTTGACCAATTCTCATCCATCATGTCTAGGTTTTCGAGAGCCCCGATGTCCACATCCCCATGTCACAGTGAGCTAGCCTGCTCATTGTTTGAATCTACAACATCATCGTATCCCATTGATACCCATGCAATGGAACATGTCCTGGTTTACCATAGGGTAAACCTCATTATATGCACTGTCTTCCTATTGACCATTCTTTATGTGTCATAGTTGTGCCTCTCACCATCGCCTTGGTAGATTGAAACCATGTCTGAGCCAAAATATTAACCATTCGCCTACCAGGATCTGTCTGACTGAAACTCCCTATTGAATGTCAAATGTGCCACGTTGTCAACTGCATCATCAAAATCCTTTTTGTGCACGCTATGATATCAGTTTTCTTTGAAATACCTTGTGTATTCATCACACCTCACTGTGTCAACATTTTATCTTTTGTCCCATGTACTGTACTTGTTCTCCATACTGGTGCCATGTCACTACTTGCACCATCCTATTCACACCACCACATCTCTCGGTTCTCTCCATCTGATAATATCCTCAGTGACACCCACATTTTGCTGGGGTGCTTCCACCATCTATGTTGCAAATCAACGCCACCCGGATCTCAAGCTATTAGGGTTTGGGTGAGCTACGAACTATTCAGATACCCTTCCCCCAACTAAACTCTTGCTCGTCGATTACCACATGCTTTGATTGTAACTTCTCGATAATCGTGGGGCGTCCCTTATCATTTTCATTATCTCCCATCGAAGATGATCCTAGGTGCTGCCACATATTTGAAATTACCATATCATCCTCCACGACATCTTCACCAATTAGTCATGGTCGTTGGCCATAGTATTGAAGTCATTCAAACCCTTTGAAATCTCCGCCGATGTGACCCGTGCCCAAGTTGTGCTCGCCTGTGGCCAAGGGACCAAAAATTAGTTTAAAATAAAACACTTAATGAAATAAAATTAGCATTATGAGCTAAAATTAATTTTTTGCCTATACATATAGGACTTTTATTCTTTTTTTATGGTATAAACATAGATATATAGAATATATATCAAATTCTTATTTTATTTTTTATTTTTTATATTTATTTATTTATTATTATTATTATTTTTTATATTTTTACTTTTTATTTATTTTAACATGAATTATTATTATATAAATAAGTATATAATAATAATATATATATTCTCTTTCTTTTTTATTTTATTTTATTAATTTGAAAACTAATAAACGTTATATAGGTTGATTTATCATGAACCTAATAAAAACAAAACACTAGGAACTAACCATTGACACTACAAACCTAACCAAAATACCTTTAATGAAACTAATAAGGAGACACAATACAAACAATTTCACGAGCACCAAATAAAGACCAAGGGAAAACACCAACTGATGAATCTTGAAATTTACATGGTTGAATCCAAGGGAAAATAATTCATATAGAAATGCATTTCAAAGACACCCCAAATCGTCCCTCCAATGACACTACGACTCTCAAAAAATTTAAATTTAAAGGTGGGTCCCCAATCTTGGGGTACATTATGGATCAGCCACAACAAATGGTGATTATGTTGGGAAATGCTCCTAGCATTTTGGTAAGAACCCAATCTGAAATGAAAACACACAAAATCATCAAAACAAAAATCATTTAGCAACGTCTCGAGAAGGTAGGGGTAAACATATTCAACATGAAAATAACTAATCCATATGCCTTTTCTCAGTGTGTGCAAAAGTGATTCATTTCCTGTATTTCTAAAAATCCTCCAGATTCCATCATCTCTTTTTGCATTAGGCTATGAAGCATAGCTCATGAAATGGAGTCTTTTACAGACAGATCTCCACTGCTAGTCAGGTGTCTATAGCCCCAGTGAGGTTTATCTAAGTCACCCATGTGTTATCTTAATACTTTGCAAAGCCCATCTATCCTAGGTGGGTCAAGATGTTCAATGCTCATACTCTCTCTCTTTCCTTTTTTTTTTTCTTTTTTCTCTCGTTTTTTCTCTTTTTTTCTTGTTTTTCTCTCTCTTTTTTTCTTATTTATTTTCCTATTTTTTGAAGTATCAAACTTTGCCTAGCCAGGGCCCCATACCCAATCAGGCGTTTATAGCCCCGATGGAGTTTTCCTAAACTAGATGACAAATTTCAAGAAATCTGTTGCATAGCTTGTACTTATGAAACTCTTGCAAAGCCTCAAGTATCACTAAGGATATAAATCTAGTAAGTAGAGAATTTTATATTTTCACCTAGGGTTGCAAATCAAGATAAATTTATCCTTTATAATTCCAGAAACACCATTTAATGTGTGTGACTTCCTTGTGGAGCTTTGGCTAATCTTCCATTGTTCCACTTTCCATAATTTTGGTCCCAAAATCTGAGCATGATCACAAAATAACTCATCCCCCCTTTTCTTAGGTTCATCAGTTTTTAGATCAGGTAATCCAGCCTATTAAATAAAGAAGCTTCAAAATAATCCAGATACCACAAGTTAGCAACCATGAAACATAACCTCAAAATAAGGGATAACCCAAAATACAAAACAAAACTATATACAAATGTACAATATGGTACAAGATGGTGCAACACTTGAACTATCACTTACCTGGATTCCAAACATGACAAGCATATTTCAAAAGACAAATAATATGATATGCAAGCCAATTTTTACAGAAATCCAAGAAAAACAATATTAAGCCAAACAATACAATAATATTCAACTTGCCTCTCTCACCCCACCAATTAGTTCTATTAGTGATTCCATAGGTGAGCTTCAAATTATTAAATTGACTAGACAAAATTTGATTTTCAATTCTTTCTTGTCTATTCTTTAAGATGTCAAATTCACAATTCAATTTTTGATTTAGAATTAGGCTATATTTTTCAAATATGCAATCTTGTAAATAAGATTCTATTTCTAAAAAAATTAAAGCCAAATCATTTTCCAACTTAGGTTCAAACCTTGGAAGGAAGCCAACCCTTTGCAAAGGTAGTAGTATGCTTTGAATCCTCTGAGTGTGCACTAGATAGACAATGATGGTATAAACCTTGAGTGATCAGTGATCCCCATCTTAATTCAGGTCAATAAGAACGAGATAGATAGGTTTGTTGTGAGAAGTCCTTGTGGTTTGAATCCTATGCTGACCAGTTACTAAAAATAGTGGCTATAATGAACTCTTCTATGTAATACAAAATATTGCCAAGACACACCTCAAAATTAACATCTTTATTGAACATATATTATCATGTGTAGTGATAAATCAGATGCATGGATTGATGCTAGTTTATCATGTTATAAATAAAATGCTAATGGTAGAGGGTTAGAGATCAAAACATGGTAATTGAAAAAATAAGGTAATTAATATAGTTAAGGCTAATTGTTTCCAACTCTTTCCATTCTAGAAAACATTTAAGAGGTAAGGAGATTGTTGTTTTTTTAGAGTATAATATTTTTAAGTTTTCATGGTTTTAGAAAAATATAAATGGAGCTAAGAGAAGTAACACAATAACAAAATCCCATATATTAAAATATACCTTTAGGTAATCTTAGAAGGTTACTTCTATTGATAAAATATTTGGTATTAGTTATATGTGGCACTGTATTCAATATTTTGAAAAATGTATTTTTCTAGGCATGTGGTACTTTTATGGTATGAATTTATTCTAAAAATGTGTGAAAATACATGTTTTATCCTAACCACACTATTAGAGGTATAACTTTGTGCTTAGAAATTTATTTTGATTCATTCCAAATACATTGAAATATTAGAGGAAGACGTAAAATTTTAAATAGAAAATCCATGTCATCTGTAGACCAACCACACAAAAAATATGCTCTAGACACCAAAATAAATACAAAATAAAAATAGTTACTAAAAATAGTAATTTTATATTTTTAGATTTTCATACCCAAAATACATATTTAGCCATGTTGATACATTAATAGAAGAGAACACATAAATTGGCAAGTCATATGTATGTATTTTTAAAATAAATTCACTTTGTAACTTATGGAAGGTGAATCAACACATTTCCATATGGGCATCCTTCCAATTCACAAAAGGTGAACCATCACATTTCCATATGGGTGAAGATCCATATTCAATATAGTGGATTTCAAATACACTAGTTATTGTATAAAGAGATATACACCATTGACTATAAAAAGCATCATAAATAGATACAATGTTATGGTCTCACATATTTTCTCAAAGATTGCTTGGATTGTACTCTATTTTTTGACCAATAAAATTATTCTATTATATTATTTATATAGTCTTGTATTTTAATTTTTATACTCTATTATTTCTAAAATATATTCTTTGTTGGTCTTCCTTCACTTGAACTTCTAAATATTGAATCAGTGGTATCAAAGTAATGTATCTTTTGAATGTATATCCATAAACATGATATCAGGATATCAAAAGTTTGGGTATTAAATATGGGATCCTTCTCATTACATCCTTTATTATTTTAAATTATATTATATGAGAACCAAAATGGATAAATTTGATATAGTTAATCATTTCAAGGAGATGTTGAATGAATTCCTTAGAGGAATGATATGATGGATCAATTTTCTCAAATTCTTCAATGGCTCCTTGTTGCAAATTATCTAAACTCCTCCACAAAATATCTCACTAACTTAGCACCATTCAATTCTTCTAATCTTTGTAAGGTGTAGATGAATTTAAAATTAATGTTGATGCCTTACAAAATTGGTTGAAGTAGTTATCTTCATACTTCTCTATAAATATAGTCACCAATAGTGAGAAAAAAATTTGCAATCTTGAAAGCATCATTACTTGTTCAAAATTGGTAGGAAGAATATTGTAATATGGTTATAGAAGAGAATGAATATTAAGTAGTGTTAACATTGGATAATATCATGGAGGCCATCAAGAAAGAATATTATCATGTGGAACCCTTTGAAGAACAATACATGTAATGTCAATAATTACATCAAGGTAAAGACCAATATATTTAGTATTATATTGATTATTTTCACTTCATGGTAGAAAAACTAGGTATTCAAGATACTAAAAGACACAAAATTCTCATGTACCATATTGGGATACAATAGTACGTTTAAGAGGATATGATGGACTTATTTGAATTCAATATATGAGTAATGACATATTAACTTTCTTCAAATTAGAGCAAAAGCATAAAACCAAAAATAGAAAAAGAGGAGGAGAAAATAATAAAAACCAAAACACTAAGTACCAATAAAATAAAGTAAATAATGAATCCCCAAAGAATCAAGATAAAGAGGGTGAACCCCAAAATCAAAATAGGAAGCCAAAAATAAATCCTAAGAAAAAAATCCCTTAGAGGCCAAGAGTGGCAAATGGTATGAATATCACAAGAGCAACCACAATTCAAGTAAGGTGTACCAATAAACTGATTCATTTTTTATTGAGTCATGACCCTCTACTTCCACTAAACCATTATCTACACATCCATAAGCAGAGGACAGAGGAAAGTGAATCATGGAATCCAAACCAAATATGACCATTGCCACCATATACACTACAATAGAGGATTCATAATAGGAGAAAACCCTGTTTAACTCATAAATATTGATAAAAGGTATTATTAATGTTATATTTGAAGGGATTACATTATAATTACTATTATATTTATTATTATTTTTTTATATTAAACACTAACACTTAGTTTTTTTGTTTTTTTTTAAATAAAGGGGTAAAAATTTAATGATAAAAAATTTGGATTATAGAGTACAATTGAGATTCCAACCATGACTCAAATAAACAACCAAACAGGCTTAAACCACTAGACTAGAATGACATCCAAGAAAGACAACAAGAATAAACCATATTAAGTCTGTACATCCTTGTGGATCAACTCCCACAGACATTGAGAGTCCCCAGACGGGAGAATATCCCAATTATCGATACTCCAAGGATCCAGCAAATCAGAATCCCTTTTTTCCAGGTAATCAACAACCACATTCCATTCCCTTGGAATGTGCGCAAAGGATATAAATTCGAACTTTTCACTCATTCTGAGAATCTGAACGGCTATAGAGGCCAACTTCCAATTAACTTCCTCCACCCTTTTACTATTTAAAATATTAACCACAATTTGAGAGTCAAACTCGTAGATAATCCTATGCCATCCAAGATAAAACCCCCTTCGGAAGGCATCAAGAATTGCAATAGCTTCCATAAAATTATTGGAGTGAAAACCTTTATAAATGGAAAAGAAAAAACTGACACCACCAATAGAATCTCTCCCAACACCACCAATTCCAGCATGTCCAGGATTATCCCTGGACGATCCATCAGTATTAATTTTTAAAACTCCTCTAGGGGGTGGCCTCCACATACCATCTCTCCTAACCTTCTTGCTGAGCTGAGGAACCCCACTAGGGATAGAAGAGTTCACACCATCCCCAAATATACCAAGGGATTGTTTTACCTTCTCCTCCCTAGAATCCAAAATAGGGTCCACATCACATTTGCTATGGATGATTTATTGAACCATATGCAGGATCCTTTGTCAGATATATTGAACAACAAAATAACTACCCTAAAATATGCGTCGGTTCCATTCGAGCCAAAATTTCTAGATGATGCAAGAAGGGCCTAAATTCCAATCCACCCAAAGGAAGGGGGCCTTGGCTGGAGGTCTCCCCAGACTACTCCAAAACTCCACCAGGGATAGCACATGAAAACATGGATGGTTCCAGGCACTCCACCAACAGTGCCAAATGTCTCTGGCAAAGGAGCATTGGAAAAATAAATGAGAAGATTCATCCTCATTCTTACTGTAAAGGACACAAAAATAGGGACCCTAAAATCCCCTCTTCCTCACATTATCCCAAGTGAAGCATTTATTACGAGCTACCAACTAGAAAAAGAAGTTACATTCTGTCCAGGCAAATTGTTTCCACATTTTTTTCCACCAAGTGACAGGAAGACTTCCATACTTTTGCTTATTGAGAACTTGATAACCATAGGCTATTGAGTAGGTTCCATTAGGATCAGGGTTCCAAGCCCGAATATCTTTACCCCTCAATGAAGAACAAGGCCTCCCCATAAGAATAAGAGCAAACACCTCTCTATCCTTGGACAGTCCCCCCTAGGACCATTCTTTCAGATCTTTCTACCTGTACATATCCATATTTCCAAAATATTGGATTTTTTTTAAGTCCTCTACATGAGACCAGACTGCTTCCAAGAAAAAAATGCTTAGGGAACGTAACTTAGGATATTGATTCAAGATAGGAGGCTAGCCATCCCAAGAATCCTCTAAAAAAATAGCATTTGATCCCTGATTGGAAATCCAAAACAAACCCTGCTTGATTAAATTAGCTCCTCTTTTTAGAGTGTCCCAGATAATCGAACCTTTCCCAACCAAAGTCGACTCTAGGGATTTCAGCCTCAAAAATACCTCTCAAGTATTTACAAGATAATATTTTAGCCCAAATATGATATTGAGAGGTACACCATATCCAATAAAGTTTTATAGCCAAAGCCTACCCAAAAAGAGTTGTTTATCGCAACCCAAGGCCTATCTCTTGCACCGACCTACATATAGAATTCCACCTAACCAAACTCCATTTATATTGATCAAGTTTTCCAAACCATAAAAATTGTCTTGACAAAGCATCCATGTCCTTGATGAAATGAGAAGGAACTATTTATACAAAACATCTATAAATGGGTAAATCTTGAACAACAAATTTTAAAAGCAACACTCTACCTATAGTGGATAGCCATCTGAAAGTCCACTGATTCACATTTCTTCTAAACTTATCAAGCATAGACTGCCAATAAGATCTAGGTAGAGAGTGAGATTAAATTGGAATACCAAGATAAATGAAGGGGGAAGTCCCAACCTAGAATATTAGAATGCAAGCAATCCTAGATTGAATAAGAGGAGGGGTATTGAAGAAGAAAATAGAAGACTTGTCCTCATTAATAAACTATCCAGAAGCACCAAGATATATGTCAAGAGACTGTCTAATATTGCCAGCTTCCCTCATAGTGGTAACTCCCAACAAAGAAGTATCATCAACAATTTGAAGGTGGGAAAGATGTGGCAAACTACTATCCCACTTCCACCCCTGAATGAGACCCTGCATGACTTGAGACTTGAGCAATATTTCCAACCCTTCTGCCATAATGATAAAAAAATAAGGAGATAAAGGATCTCCTTGCCTCAATCTCCTTGAGGCCTCAAACAACTCTGATGGCTCATTATTAACAAGAAAAAATAATGAGGAAGAAGAAACACAACTCATCACCCATCTAATACCCTCCTCAAATCCAAAAGCAGTAAGAACTTTCTGAAGAAAGGACCATCTGAGCCGATCATAGGCTATGGCCATGTCCAACTTAATGAACATAGTTTTCTCCTTAGAATTCTCCATCGATTGAATAGATTCTGTAGAAATAACAACCCCATCAAAGATTTTTCAGCCAGCAACAAACCCTCCTTGCTCCTCAGAGATGATTTTGCTCAACCATATCTTCAGCCTCTCAACAATAATTTTTGTGATGTGAAAGCACGAGGATACGGAAACAAAAAGGGAAAACTCCAAGCACGATGCAAGAACGAAACTAAACTTGATGCTACAAATTAAAAATGCGTAAAATGGAGAAAGCATAGACAAATTGGAACCCAAATGGAATGAAACAACCCTCTTCTTTTATTGATGTATTTCAAATTCGGTTACAATTCGCTTCCTCCCTTTTTAGGGGCGAGGAGCATCAAACTTGTCTCTTGGTCACATCAATGGAAAGCCATCCCTCTTCCGTGTGCCCACATGTAAGATGGGCGGACCAAACGTCGCCGCCGCTTGTGTATACGAGTGTTGATTCCTTGCTGCTCTTTCGATGTTTAGACCCTGCGTTCAAAGGAACAAGAAATCGTTAGTAGCACCTGCGAATAAGACAAAGCATGCGATCCTCAAACCTACAATAAGCGGATGAGAAAATGAATTAAATTGTAACTAAAACTTATCCAAATGACATGAAAACTTGGCAAAGACATAGAAACATCACCAAGAAGGCATTGCAAAAGGAACAGTCAAGAAATTCCTCACCGATTTGAATTCGCTCCTGGGCGGGACGGATTCGACTGTAATTCGTTTCGGGGTAGGACGAATTCACCTGCAACAAAGCGCCGAAGTGATACTGCCCCAAATGTCACGTCTAGGGAGCTCCAAAAGACCTGCAAACTTGGGGTTAGCTAATTGGAGGCATTTTGGGAAGACCCAGATGGTCAGATTTCCCCAATTTGGCCTCCATCAATGGGAATTTGATGCTGCTACCTGCAAGTTAGTGAGGACAACAAAAGCGATAAAACATGATAAGATTTGATCAAAGCATTATGAAATCGGAATTACAAGCTATTTAAGCAGCATAATATGGAATGCAAAATAAAAAAATGACAAAAAGAACAATCTGCCATGAATTCCCAATCGTTCTTAAAAAATAAGATTAGGCTCGCAGTAGTGCGGGGCGCCCGGGCGGGCCGCCCACCGTTGGAACTTGATTTCGGCACCAATCCACTTGGGATGGGCCCAAAATCTCTTGTAATGTGTTGTCGACGAATTGGTAGATCGATGTGGTCAAGTGTCGGGTTTTGGATCCGGATTCACACTTCCAATAACCACCCAATGACCTCCCTTGCGAAAGAGATCAAGGATGTGGAAGAGGTGAATCAAAGGTAAAGCACGGTATTAATTTGGCAGCACTTCGTTGCTTAAAAATGCTTCCAACCTGTCCTCTTTTGGGGTGAGGAAGCTCACCAATTTATAGACCCAAGGGGTCTCTTTGGATGGGCATGCAGGGGCGCCACTTGGCGGCCATGCCTTCCCAAGAGGGAGGAGATTCCTCCCTGACTTGGGCTTCCATGACTGCCCTTGTGACAGTCCTCTAACGTTCAATTTGCTCACCTACGCGCGCATGCAAGGCAGGGAGCATTAATTGACTGTCCTTGGCTGCCATTTGGCGCAATTTCTCTTTTTTCCCGTTGAACCTGGAATTCGCCCTACCCCGGAGCGAATTCAGAATTCGTCCCTGGGTGGGGCGAATCCCATTTTGAATTCGTCCCAGGGTGGGACGGATATGGAGCAGAGTGCCTGAAGGTGCCAAATTGATTTCTGACCTTCCAAAATTGTTGTAAAAGTGGTTAGGACCACTGTTTAACCTCTGAGGGCTGCCCTGGGGGCTGTGTGTGTCAAAGCGATCAGTGTTTGCAGTCACATAATCGGATTGGTGCTGTTTTGGTGTCTACAGATGCCCCTTTTTGGAAAGCGCTGTGGGTGACGCAGTGTTGAGCAAAAATAGATAACCAAAGCACTAATGATTAGGATTTCTTGGTAACCTAACCAACTTTTGATGCCCCAAGCATGGAAAGGGCATGCATTCTTGAATCCTTGCTTCTGACGAGCGAAGGCACTCAATTCAAGTGTTAACCTTTTTCGGTGAGGTGTTACTTGACCTTGGACATTGATCAGTCATGAATAGGCAAAGGGCGCAACCTTTTGTCTGTGAGAACCTTGAGTTCATGATTCACGAAATGCCAAGTGATTTGATCAGATTGTGATTATTGCTTGTTTACTGCCCCAAGCAGGAGCGTAATTGTCTTTGTCAATGATTCTTTGAATGCATGCCATTTTCCTTAATTGGGTGTGTGTTTGTTGATTGGTGACTAAGTGTGACTACCCCCTCAAGCGACGAATCGATGAGGGAATGACCTTCATGAGAAAAGCGACGAGTCGCTTGACCCAAGATGACTTGTGCAAGGGTGCCCTTAGATGGTTTAGCGTTAAGTGTGTGCAGTTTTTCGACATTTAGACCTATTTTTGGTGGGTGGTAACCCTTTTTGCGACGCTTTTTGGAGCTAAAATTGGCAAAAATCCATCCTCCCGTGGAGCGGTCCGGCTAAGGTAGCCTTCTTAGGGAGTAGGATAGTGACAATTTGTGACCCCAATGTCTGTTTTGCATGCCCGGGATGTCAAGTGCAACAGCACTCTCATCGGGCAAGTTTATTAGCTGTTTTAGTGCATTTTTGTTCAATTTTTGTTATTTTTTGAAATTTTTGCCCTGAATTCGTCCCAGGGTGGGACGAATACCAGCTTAGTATTCGTCCCAGGGTGGGATGAGCGCTAACCAGAGCGCTCGTCCTAGGGGGAACGAATATAAGCTCAAAAGGCCTATTTAAAGGCCAAAACTAGGGTTTGGGCTCATTTGCATCTGAATTTTCTTGCGATTTGGAGCTCTAGGGAGGAGGAGGTTAATTCTACGAAGCGAAGCGCTACCGAATTTCTCTTGACATCATGAGTGCACAAACCGGATCGAGCGGGGAGCCGAAGCGAGACCAATAAGTGCTCCCTAGTGTTATTACTTTTGTTTAAAACTGCAAGTGTTTTGTTTAATTTTCTTTGTGATGATGTTTTTCAAAATTTAAAATTGAAACCCTAAACCGAGCTGAACATAACCAAGACTTAGTGTACAACTAAATGACAAACGTAGTGAAAACCTAGGTAAAGAATTGTTATTTTGCTTATAACTAAAACCCTAGGATAAACGGAACGTAAAACCCTAGTTCTTAGGTTGAGTTGGTCAGTTTTAAAACGTAGGTTAAAACCCTAGGTTTAAACTGTTATTTTAATTTTATTTTGTTTGTGTAGAATTTTTAGACTTAGAATACCGAAATCCTACGACTGACAATAGGACTGACAAAATATTTGTGTTTTTGTTAATTAATCAGTTTAGAGTTTAAAAACCCTAGGGCTGACAAATTATTTTTTTTGAATTTAGATTAGAACCCTAGGTGACAAATTAATTTTGTTTTTGATTTTTGTTTTGTTTTTAAATTTATCAGTTAGGATTAGAAACCCTAGGACTGACAAATTAATTTTTGATTTGAATTTTTTTTGTTTTTTAAATTTATCAGTTAGGATTAGAAACCCTAGGACTGACAAATTAATTTTGTTTTTGTTTTGTTTTTAAATTTATCGTAGGATTAGAAACCCTAGAAAAAATTAATTTTTTTTTTTTTTGTTTTTTTTGTTTTAAATTTTTGGATTAGATTAGAAACCCTAGGACTGACAAATTAATTTTGTTTGAATTTTTATGTTTGTTTTTGGCTGTACATTGGTAGGCAATGTTGTATATTCATGTTATTGTTGTATAGTTTTTTTTCCATGATTTTAATGTTTTTGAATTGTTTTCTTTTGCAGGTTGTTAAGAGTCGGTACCGTGTA
This sequence comes from Wollemia nobilis, assembly GCA_028583015.1. Classification (NCBI taxonomy): domain Eukaryota; kingdom Viridiplantae; phylum Streptophyta; class Pinopsida; order Araucariales; family Araucariaceae; genus Wollemia; species Wollemia nobilis. Next base: position 722,464 of record JAQPPZ010003056.1, on the reverse strand, counting down.
CCTACTGCTTTTGCTGAAGCAGGGGGCGCTAACTGTGGCTGACTGGGAGTGGCTTGATGCCCTTGGGCTCAAGCAGGTGGCTCGACTGGAGCTTGTGGTCGGGGATCGGGCTTATCTGATGGCCCTGATCAATCTGTGGGATCCCCAGACCAACACCTTCCATCTCCCAATAGGGGAGATGACAGTGACCTTGGAGGATGTCTATCGGCTTCTACGGATTTTGATAGATGGACTGCCGATCGGGACGTCATCGCGTGATCACGGACAACTATTGATGCGATGCTTCGGGCATGGGGAGGAGCTGGGTGTGGAGGATCCAGTGGAGAGGGCAGAGGGCGACTCCAGATTGGCAGGATTTTGGTCCGATGGTGGCTGGAGAGGGGGGTGTTGGGAGTGAGGCACGCATTCCTTATGGGCCTCATTTCCAACATGTTGCTACCTGACTCGTCAGGTGCGAGGTTCCCATGGAACCTACTGGATTTGGTTTGGCGGTTGGTAGAGTGCTCGATGGAGGCACCGCTAATCATGAGGTGGGGACAGAAGCTGTTGGCATAGCTCTATGGTGAGTTGTACGAGGTCCGCTATCGAAAGTGAAAGGGGATTAGCTGTAGCTATCTATTGCAGAGTTGGGCTTGGCAGCACATAGCGGTGGAGAGGCCGATCGGGTTACCATGGATGACTCGGGTGGAGATGGAGGATAGGGAGATAGGCTATGCGGTTCTATGGCGGTGGTCTGGGGAGCAGGGATAGAGTCGATGGTGGGCAGGTGTCGTAGGGCACTATGTCGATGCCCTCGCTCGGCTTACTCTAGGGGAGGTTCTCTGGCGCCCTTATCGGGACTGTCCAGCCTGGTCGAAGGTTGGAGAGTGGCTTCGACGGGTACGTAGAGAGCGGTGGCTGATTGGGTGGCATGGGACCGAGCATGAGTTCTTCTCCTACAGTCGGGTGACATGATAGTTTGGGGTGCGCCAAGGGTTTCCTGGTGAGCCCGTGGTCTATCGACATTGGGGGGATGAGAGAACTCTGGACCGATCGGTCATCGCGCCACTAGGCGAGGATTTAGATGCGGTGATCGATGTCCCGGATGTGGATGACGTCGGGACTACCGTAGAGTACGACCAGTGGTGGGTACTACGGTGATGGCGGGGAGAGGGGCCACTGGGAGGCACAGAGGCGGTAGCAACGGGTGGGAGGGTGCCGAGGCACCAGGGGATGATTGGGGAGCTCCTCGGGAGGATGCAGACATGGTGGAGGTGGAGGATGAGGATGCGGATTTGGGGGTTCCGGATCATCCGGAGATGCAGGACATCACGGAGTAGTGGGAGCCAGAGCGGCTACTGTTCCAGAGATGCCCATGCCTCGGGCGGATGTGGAGGACATGGAGTCCAGGTTATGCTCTGAGAATGCATGGTTGGAGGTGCTATTGCGGAGGCACGATGAGGAGTTGGGGGATGCTTTGTAGGAGAGGGATCTCCTACGCATGCAACTGGTGGAGCGAGAGAATGCATTGGCTGCTTACCGCTGACAGGATGGGGGTACTGATGCGGCATGGGAGAGGGATCTCCTACGGATGTAGCTGGTGGAGAGGGATAGGGTTTTGGCATAGTGCGATGATGCAGTAGCTTATTACCATCGATGGGAGATAGAGTGGGTGCGATGGGAGATAGATTGGTCTCGACATCGGATGGATATGGAGGGAGAGATTATCCACCTCGGTGGGTGGCTACCTGAGCCCTCGGGAGGTGGATCGTCATGCCGAACGAGGGGCAGTGATACTGAGCAGTCAGCATCATCTCATCGTAGGCGACTGGATGAGGGAGGGGGTAGCAGGCGTGATGCGGGGGCTAGCAGTAGCCGCCCTGAGGGGTCCCATAGGACCCACACCATGGGGGTAGTTCCCGTCGCACCGATCCTACGTGATCATGGTGGCCGATGCCCTAGGCTTGGGGGTTTTTGAGCTTTTGGATTGTGCGGGGTCAGATGACTGGTTATTGTAGCCTACGGGCATTTTTGATGATATATATAGATGACTTTATTTTGTTTATGCGAGTGATGATTTGATTTTATGCATGATGAGTGATGAGTATGGATGTATGCATGTTAATTTATTTCGATGGATGCATATGTTATGATGAATGCAAATGTTTTTGATTTATATGTGATATGCAAAATGTAATGGATGAATTGAATTTGTGTTGTTTGGTTAGGGCACCATAGACTGTTTAGGACTTTGTGATTTTGTTTTTAGGCGATTGTTGTGGTAAATGACTTTGCATGTATACATGTGGTTTTTTGTATTTTTTGATGGTAATGTGAGGATGAAAAGTAGCGCAGTTGGTTTAGAAATGTAGCTAAGGTTTTCTGAGACTCAGACGGTTTTAACTCACTAGCCATGATTGTACTTTATCTTACAAGACTTTTGAACAAGGTATGAATCGGACTTGTCTTTGACCAAGCTATTTCACATCCCTGTGTGTGCAATTGAGTTCATTTATGTGGTATTTGTCAGGATACCGCCAGTGCCAGATAGGCTATCAACCAAACCTGTACTGAGGATCACCTAATTAGCTCCACTAACTCCTTTGTTGTATTTAGTCAGATTAATCTGCGGTGCTATCTAGGATACCATAAGCTAGCTCATCCACATGCAAACATTGATCTGTACATGAGTTAATGTGATAGATATATCGTCATGCGGGAGGTTTACCGCCAGTGACCGATAGGCTATCCACCAAACCGGTACTGAGGTTTGCCTCATGACCTGTCGGAATGCTGAGAGTTCCAGGGATTCAAGTTCGACTCCCTTCTTTTCTTCAATTGTATTGGGATACTTGCTCGTTTGTAGTGATAAAAATCACTGTTTATTTTTATATATTTTTCTTTTGAGCAAGGGATTTGGATTTCGAGTGATAAGAATCACTATTGTATGTGCCTTTTGATGTATGCACTCTGGTGGTGATGTCAAATTTTTGGAGTTTTGACTTTTTGCAAAATTTTGATGTTTGCAACTTTTTTGAGAACTTGGGATTCTTGGGGAATTGGGTAGGGAAGATGCTTGTCCTTTTGCCAACTCTCAGCATTCTTGGGGTCATTCGCACAGGGGGATGAGCAAGATAACCGTTTCGCTTATGGTGACCTGGATTACTATGCAGGTTTCATCTTTCGTTCACACAACTTGGGAATTTTTATGTGTTTTAATTTGTGTTGGGATGCTACGTAACAAGGTGTGATCCAAGTAGAACTCTACCTTCGTAAAATCTGTCTGACTTGGTACAGTACGTGGCTAGAAAGCAAAATGATGACTGAAAGATGAAAACTCTTGATACATTAGAAGACCACTGACTCTAGTGTGGTAAAAAGCAATGAATGGCATTTTTTTTTTTGGACTGCTTATAAAATGGAAAAATGTGGAACAAGATGGACTAGCAGAGTAATTACAGTCTATGGTGCCTTTGACCTGTACGACCACAAATATGCAATGTATGGGTGTGATGCTTAATGCAGCTACATATTTTTGTATTTTTGATGGATTGATTTTTGTGAATATGAAGATGAGATGCGAGAAGAGCTTTTTATTGATGAATTTGAGCATGCCTGGAAATGAGATGCAAATTTTTGTTGTTTTTGATGATTTTACTATTTTTGAATTTTCTTATTTTTGACCAAGCGATTGTGGGAATCCTTGGAGCATTTTTTGGGATTGAACAAAGTGATTGTAGGAATCCTTGGAGCATTTTGGGATTGACCAAGCGATTATAGGAATCCTTGGAGCATTTTGGGATTGACCAAGCGATTATAGGAATCCTTGGAGCATTTTGGGATTGACCAAGCGATTGTAGGAATCCTTGGAGCATTTTGGGATTGACCAAGCGATTATAGGAATCCTTGGAGCATTTTGGGATTGACCAAGCGATTGTAGATGAATCGTTGGAGCATTTTGGGATTGACCAAGCGATTGTAGGAATCCTTGGAGCATTTTGGGATATGGCTCTCTTAGATATGGAATGGTCACAAATGACTGATGTTCAAGGGTTCTGTTTCCTTGATTCCATCAAGAGAGGCTAGCCGGTACGTCTCGGGTCCTATTTTGCTATCAATTACATATGGACCTAACCAATTTGCCATGAACTTGTCCCTTAGGTGGGACGACAAACTAGAGTTCTGTTGGTTTTCCTTCAAGACCAAATCACCAACCCGAAAGTCCCTCAGGTGAACTTTCATGTTGTAAGCTTTCTTAAGTCGCTCTTGATAGATACGTAAATGCTCGAGAGCATTAACGCATCATTCATCAAGCAACGTAAGCTGGTCTAACCGGGCTTGCCACGCAACGTCATCATCGATGAACTCTTGCATTGATATGCGTAGGGAAGGAATTTCCAACTCGAGAGGCATGACTGCCTCGGAGCCATACACGAGCGAAAATGGAGTTGCCCTAGTGGGCATCCGAATGCTAGTGCGATAAGCCCATAGGGCAAGTGGAATTTGGATGTGCCAATCCTTATGACTGTCTACGACCGTATTTTTAAGGATGGCAACTAGCATTTTGTTTGACGCCTCTGCTTGCCCATTTGCCTGTGGATAATAGGGTGTCAAAAAATTGTGCTGAATTTTGTACTTTGTGGTCAAAGCACGCACGTCTTTGTTCTTGAATGACATCCCATTATCCGAGACTATTTTGGATGGAATACCAAAATGACATATGATGTTATGCAAAATGAACTCCACAATGCGGGGTCCTATCGTAGAGGTAAGTGGAACTGCTTCCACCCATTTGGTGAAATACTCTGTGGCCGTTATGATAAATGTGTGATGGCCTGACGATGCAGGGGAGATCTTTCCAATTAGATCGAAGCCCCACTACAAAAATGGCCAAGCGGACTGGACTATCTGCAAGGCCTAGGAAGGTACGTGCATCAAATTGGCATGATGTTGACACTTCATGCACTTCTTGACATATGCGCAACAATCTCGCTCTAAAAATGGCCAATAATAGCCCATGCAAAGAATGCGCTTTGCGATGGCCATACCACTGAAGTGGCCACCACATGTACCATCGTGCGCTTGGGCGATCGCCCAAGTGGACTCTTGCTTGGTCCAAGCAATGAAGGAGGATTCCTTCATAGCTATGATGGTACAAAATGTCTCCTATCAAGACATACTTAGCCGCTTTCTGCTTGAATGCTCATTTTGTGGCATGCATCAATCCAAGCGGGAGATTACCTAACTTGAGGTAGTCTCTAATGGGTAAATACCAGTCCTGCTGATCGAAAGCCTCGATGGTATGAACAACCAATCCCTCTTGAAGTTCATCCCTAGCAAACGCTGAGCGGGAGAGAACTTGTAAGAATAGCGTTGTGTTGCTATTAATGGGAGTAGGGGAGAACAAGGACCCCAGGTTGGCATGTTTCAGATGATCATGGATTCGAGAGAACTTATCCGAGGATGGTTCAATCTGGATCATGTGGATTCCTGGCGTCAAGTCGGAGCTTGCACGCTCCATCATGGATTGCGATAGGGTTTTGACTTGAATGGTTGTCATATCACCAGAAAGGTCTTGCGGGATTAGTGACCCCAAGGAGGCCATTGTGTCCGCAAAATGATTCGATGACCGAGGGAGTGCCTCGATGTCGTACCACTCAAGTTTTGCCAGGAATTTGTCCACAAGGGCTTTATAAGCCTGTAGAACTGGGCATTTGCATTGGAATACCCCTTTGACTTGATTGACAATTAACAATGAATCACCAAAGATGTTCAGTCATTTGATGTTCATGGTGATTGTTGTCTGAAGACCTATGAGCAAGGCTTCATACTCGCATTATTGTTGGTGCATGGGAAATTTAATTTAAATGATAGGGGCATTGGAGCGCCCTGCGGTGTGAAGAATACTATTCCCATGCCACCACCTTGCTCACATTTAGAACCATCAAAAAATAGGGTTATGTCAGCCTGTGACTCAGGCTCATCAAAATCTGGCGATTCTGAGACATGGAAGACCCCATCATCGGGTAGTTCTATGACTAGAGGCTGATCGTCTTCGAGAGGAGCCTCTGCTAGTTGATCGGCTATGACCTATCCTTTGATGGATTTCTGTCCAATAAACTCTATGTCAAATTTCATCAACAACATGATCCATTTCGTCGTGCGACTACTATGATAAGTACGACTCATCATGTATCACAATGGATTCTCCTTAGACACAACATACGTAGTGTTGCTCAACATGTAGTGGCATAGCTTTTTGGTAGCAAACACCACTGCCAAGCAGAGTTTCTCGACGTATGCATAGTTAAGTTCATAACTGACCAGGGTGCGGCTAAGATAGTAAGTAGCCTATTCTTTGTGAAGTTCATTCTTCTGGGCTAGCATGGCGCCCAGTGCCACCTCAATAGCTGAGATGTATAAGTAGAATGACACTCCTGGTCTAGGTGGTGCCAATACTAGCGGCGAAGCCAAGTATCATTTGATGTCATCAAAGGCTGACTGGCACTCGTCATCCCAGTGAAATGCTACCCCCTTGTGCAATAATTTGTTCATGGGTCGGCACTTGTCAGATAGCTGCGCTATGAAGCGCTTAATTGACGTGACCTTTCCCTGTAGACTTCTGAGCTGCTTAATGGTAGTTGGGGGAACCATTTCAAGGATTGCCTTGACTTTGTTTGGGTCCACCTCGATGCCTCGCTTTGAGACTATGAAACCCAAGAGTTTTCTAGATGTGACACCAAATACGCACTTCTTGGGATTCAATCGACTTTATGCTCCATGAGGCGATCGAGGATCTTGCTTAAGTCATCGAGATGATCTGGGCACAAAAGAGACTTGGCCAACAAATCATCCATGTAATCTTCCAAAGTTTTATGCATGTAATCATGGAAGATGTACGTCATGGCACGTTGGTAGGTGGCGCCAGCATTTTTAAGGCCAAAGGGCATGACCTTATAACAAAATGTCCCCCAAGGCATTGTGAACACCATTTTTAGTTGGTCCTCGAGATTGATACGAATCTGATTGTATCCCGAGAAACCATCCATGAGGGATAGCATTTCATGACCTGTTGTAGCATCTACCAATGCGTCGATGCTTGGCAAGGGGAAATCATCCTTAGGACTCGCTTTGTTTAGATCTCAAAAATTAGTGCATATGCGAATCCTCCCATCGAGATTTTTGATGGGCACCATGTTGGACAGCCATGGCGGATAATCCATGCAGATGACAAACTGTGCATCCAATAACTTTTGCAATTCATCTTTGACCATCAAGGCCACTGTTGGGTGCATCTTACGTAGTTTTTGCTTAACTGGCTTGATTTTCGGATCAAGCGTTAGATTATGCGTGACTAGCTATGGATCTAGCCCCGGCATGTCTCTGTATGACCATGCAAAAACCTCCTTCTTCTCTTTGAGAAGGGCAATGTAGTCGGCTTGCTCTTCAGGGGATAAGCTTACCCCTAGCTTGATAATCTATGGATTCATTGGATCCAAGCCGATGTCTACGTCAGTCGTCTCCTCGATCGACATGTGGGATCCATCCTCCAACTGATGTGGAGTTGGGATCAAATGGATATCAGTAGCCGAGTTTAAATCTATGTTGGGAACCTCGGGTTCCTCTTCAGCATGAAAGATATCCTGAGTTGTCCCTAGGGTAAAATGAAGCATTTTATCGAAAGGCCAATACTACGATGGGGATGGAGGTGAATTGACGTGATCCCAGTCAATGGCATCTATGTCTAGATGCAAGGACCATGTTGGATCGGCCGGATTGTGGATGGGTGCGGTTAAGTCAATGGAGATCATGTGGATGAAATGATTTTGGTCTCCATTACCGTGGGTGTGATGACTCAAACATTCTGGATGTTCTCTGTGTTCTGGATCTGGCTCTAGAGGTACGTGCATGAATGGATCGGCCCTATGTGCTAATAGGAGGACAGGGTCTACCCTCGACACTGATATCACCCTAGGGTCTCGGAGTGGAAGGTGCTCTTCGTGTACCTAGAGCAGCGGATCCAACACTTGATCCCACCCTGTTGGGTCTACGTACCACTCGTGCCCTGGCACTATGCCCATCTATGCAAATATGTCATTAATCTCCAAGGGGTATCGTTGTTGCATTTGTCGCATGTGGTTGAGATAGGCCATCTCAGTTTCATCTTCCGAATCACTATCGGAGATCCAAAAGCCTTCATTAGCTCCAACAACTGCTTGAGGCATATGAGGCTCATCTTGCTCAAGCAAATTAATCTGGCCCCATTGTTGTTGGTCCACGCTCCATGGGGGGACCTGATTCTCTTGACGTGGCACTGGCTCGATTGGAGCCTCTAGAGGGAACAGGGTCAAAAGGATCTCTTGATAGTTATTCATGGGAATCCCCTGTGAGTGATCACTATCGGATTCGAAGGGATCATATGACACTGGTTCATATTCTGATTCATCCTTCGAAGATCCTTCTTGACACTGCTTATACCTTCCTTGAAAGTGAGTTCCTAAACTTTCACCTCTCTCTAGCAAAGGAGAAGGGTTATTGATGTTAACAAGGGTGGTTGTTGACCATGGGAGGTAATCTCCCAATGTATATGTTGTGTTTGGGTTGGCATAAGGATCTGATGCCAATCCACCCTTGTTGCCTATTCCTAGGCCTTGCATGTTTTCCACCAAGATGTCCAAGGGTAGGGGGTGGTTGAACCCTACTCCCGACTTGTCATAAGGCATTTGGTATCTTGGCTGGCAAAGGACATGCACTCCTTGCTCATACCTGCCTAGCCCGTATCCATGCCAATTGCATTGGCCAAGATATCTCAGAGCGAAGTCCGGGTTAGACAGATAGTTGACATCTTCTGCAAAAGGCTCTTCATCCTCATCCTTTTGCATGCATGGCTCAGCACCATGGTCAAGGCCCCCATACACAAAATTGGTCTAGTTCGGTGGGTAGCCTAAAGGAACAATTGTCCCGATGGGGAGGCGAGGTCTCCCCATGTCTTGCACTGACTCTAGCATGGTCGTTGCTATGACATTCCGCACTAGATACTCCCCCAGGCCCGTATTGGCCATTTCAATAGTAATTGTTGGCGATTGAGAGGGAGGGAACGGAAGCTCTTCCTGAGTCCATTCCATGTTGGGTGGACTAGGAGCCTCAACTTCCATTGTGCTAGGTATCTCTTCGGTTGAGATGGTTGATATTGTTGGCAGCGCCTCTTCCAGGGGTTGAGCCTCTTCCAGGATTTGCTTCCCTTTGTCCTTCTGTTTAGCCATGATAGGTGGCGTTGGTAGTGAAGGAGCTGACGATGAAGATGCACCTGGCTGGGGTTTTGATGGATTTATCACCAGTGGTGCTTGCGGCATCGGACCCTGTCTAGATGGATTTAACTAAAAATCCAAGTGCGTCGATGGGAGGGTCGATTGCGGCATCAACTGCACCGCATTGCAATATTTGAAGGGTTCTAAGTCCACCGGGACTACATGTACTTCCCCTTCAAATGCATACTTCAAACACTGGTGAGCTATCGAAGGGACACACTTCATGTCCCTGATCCATGGCCGCCCTAGCAATATGTTGTATGCCATCTCGCCTTCCAAAATATGGCACAATGTAGGTATCATCTTTTGTCCTACCTGAATGGGTAGAACAATTGTGCCAACTATCGAGCATATCACATCATTGAATGCTCGTAGTGTGTAAGTGGAAGCCATGATGTGAGAGGCTGGCAACTTTAGATGTTTCAATGCTGCTGTAGTAATGATGTTACTGGATGAGCCAGTGTCTATCAACACCCTCTTATACGGGATCCCGTTGACCCATGCGATAACGTGCAGGGGTGGATCTGCCATGTCATCAGACACCGATTTAACTTCATCTTCTCGAAAGGTGATGACTGGCTCCGTGCATCGTTTTACATGTCCCACGAAGTTATTGAAGGAATTCGCTTCATGGGGCTGCAACTCGATGGCTTTCAAAATCTCCATGAGAGCCTCCCGATGGGGCATTGATTGCTGTATAAGCTCATATATGGAGAGCCTAGCCGACGTGGTCCACAAACTCTGCGTGAGTTTGGTCCGTATCGTGGCCGCGGGTCTAGGCGGAGGTAGCTGCACAGGGTGTTGTTGAGGTTGTGACGTCGATGGAACCTCTCTTGTGGCTGCCTCGGGGGCAACTCCTGGGTATTTCTTGTTCCTAGTCACTATGCTTATCATTCCCACATACCCTTGCATGGGGCAATTCTGTTGCACCTCATTGACCTGAAGGGGTTTTGCCTGTGCCTCATGGGCAGGCAAGGGGTCCTTGAAAACCCCCATCTGCTGGTTGTTTGGCGCTACGGGGTTGTCCACTACCAATGTCTTATTGTCAATCAGGTCTTGTATCAATCCTTTGAACTTCCAACATGCGTTCAGGTCATGTCCCCTTCACCTGTGGAACCTACAATACAAGTCCTCTCTGTATCCCTTAGGCTTGGGAGCGTTAGGATCTATGGTTTGAATCTCTGGAAGGGTGATCAAGTTTTCCGTTGACAAGCGGTCAAATAGGGAGTCCCTAGACTCCGTATAAGGGGTGTACTATCGCTTAGGGCGATGCTGCTGATTTTGCTCCTATTTTTGATTTTCTCTTTCATAATTGTTAGGAGGCACTGCCTGATAATTAGCCTTTTGAGGTTGTATTTCTTGTGCAGGCTTAGGGACATTTATAGCAACTTGATTAACCGTAACGGGTTTTTGTTGCGTAGTCCCTGTCTTTGTGTTCTTGTTCCACTCTTTCTTCTTAGGTTTGGCAATTTTGCCATCCTGTATTTTGATCTCTTCGATAATTCTGGCTTGCGCCAGAGCTTCTTCTAAGGTGGCATATTGTTGCAGCTACAATAGCACAGAGATCGATCTCAAACAACTTCGTGAGAACATTTGTGTAAGGTCGGACATAGGGGGAAGGTAGGGTAGCTTGGAAAGCAGAGTCCTCCACCGATTCTCGTAGGCCGCCATGGTCTCTTCCTCATATTTCTTGAGGCTGGCCAGGTCACTTAGTGACGCCTTCTTCTTGGTGTTGAAGGCGAAGCGTTCAAGGAACGCATCCACTAACTGATCCAAGTTATTGATGTTGTGCTTCGGCAACTGGGTGAACCAATCCGAGGCAGGGCCCATGAATGTGGTTATAAATGTCCTTAGCAACAGTGCATCATTATCCTGAATGCCAAAGCATTGGCTCAGGAATCTTGTCACATGCTCTTGGGCATCCTCTTCACCCTTAAAGACTGCCAACTGAGGCAGCTTGAAGTGTTCGGGGTAAGGAGGTGCAGGCACTGACGGATGCACAGGGTGACTACGGAGTTGGCGTAACATGGGCTTTTGGGGCCCAGAAGCTTTGGTTTCCATAGACTCCAAATGCTCTAACAGCGCTTTGTATGCATCGAAAGATTTAATCTCTTCCTCTTTAGTTTGCTCCCGTTGTGGGTTGTGGGAGACTTGAGGCCTATGGGGGGGTGGCCGGATAGCAACCCCTCCGCCTTGGTAGGGCATTTCGGCCCACTCTACTTCTTGTTCATACTCCTCGTAAACTTCTTGAGGAGTCTCTGGGTGAGACCTATGACCCTGAGTGGGTCCCCGCGGAGGGTACCCATCGTTGTTTCGGGGAGTGGCCTCCCTCTCAGGTCTATGGGGTCTCGGAGGCAAAACTTGATGAGGTCACGGAGACCTATCCCGCACCAAGGGATTATGCCTCTCATATGGTTCCGCTCTTTGGGTGCGAGGGGTTGGAACCCTCTCAGGTAGGTTATGAAGCAGCTCGTCTGTTTGGCGCTGAATGCGCTCCTTGCTAAGGCGGTATAGACGCTCTAGCTGCTGCTGATCTTGCTCAAGCCGCGTGATCTGGGCTTGGCGGGCGGCATGTCTGGCGACTGCCAAGTCAATTTGGTCCACCATCTTGGGCCTAGGAGGCCTGAATGCCTCTCCTATGCATTTTCCTCGGTCGTGATGATCCGAGATCTCAATGGGTTGCTTCCCTCTGTCGAGGTTGGCGGCATTTACCCGAGGCTCTGGCCTCAGTGGGTAACCATGGTATCTAGCAGGTGCGGAAGCGCAAGGCTCCCATGCTATATATTGCTCTCGAGGAATGTGATGGTCTTCCTCGTACTCCCTTTCGTAGGTGTGAAAGGGGTGGGCGGAGTTAGCTTGCCCTGTTTGGAGAGCCTTGTGCTTCGGGGTTTGTCTATTGGTTCTAACAGTGATGGGAGGCAAAGGAGGGATGCCATAGTCATGTGGCCTCTCCTCATGGACACTATGCCTCTCTAGCACTTCATCGCATGGTGGCCACTCATATCTAGCTTCTAAGGGAGCTTTTCTATCTACGTTGAGTGCCACGTGTAAAGATTCTTCCTGAAAGGGGCTGTGATGAACGGGCGTGTCCCCCAGAGGGGTGTCCCTATAATTCCACCTTGACATGGAATGATGTGGACTCTCTTGTGGGTCAGGCCACCAAGGCGGTATGGCCAAGTCCTTAGGGCTAAAGCGGAGGTGACTTGTGCCCGCTCCTTGTACACTTTTCGTAGCTTCTGCCCTTGATTGGGCTTGGCTACGGGTGTACACCATGGTGGTGCTCTTCTACAAGCTAAGCAGATTTTTATCTCTTTTATGATTTTTTTATGCTACACTTAAATAGAAAAGAACACACACATACACAAACGGTGATTATCTCGTTTAAAGGTTGAAAGTGTGTCCTAAAACTGGTTTAGTGTGTTTTGTTGTTGTTTTTGAGGTTTTTGTAAAGAACGTTTAAATGCAAAATGAAGGCTCTTATGGCTCCCAAAATTGGTCGCCCCTTCGATATACCATTGCCAGACCGATATACCAACCTCTCTATATACCCGCCCTTACGTGAGGGAAACTATAGGTACGTGAGAGCAGATGGTACATGGAACATAGGCGGTATGGAAGGGGAATCACTCTGTTTATGACACCTACCATAGAAGACTTATCCTCGCATGCTGGGAATCACCCCAGCTACACTCGGTCAGCTTTCATCAGGATTTACGTCTAGCAATAGTCACGATCGGGGTGATGTATGCAAATATTCAAGCCAACGTGGTGATGAAATCCACCGTTGGTCTTGCTCAAGGGCTGGGGTTTTACGACCAGCGCCTTGGTTTAAAAGTGCCACGTGATGTGTGTGGGGTTTATTTTAAGAAAATTGAAACAAGCAACAACATCTTTACCTAAGCAAGCAAGAATGGATAAAAAATAGAAAATAGAAACAAGAAAATGATAGGAACTGTTAAAAACTGTTACCTCTTTTCCGCCCAAATCGGCTATCTCTGACTCTCGGCCCTGAAATTGCATAGACAAAAATTCATCTCTGGGTGAGACGAATACTAGAACAGAATTCATCCCAGGCTGAGACGAATTCGAATTCATCCCAGGGTCAAACGAATTTCAATACTATATTCGCCACAGGCTGGAACGAACAACAGGTAGAGTTCGAAAAATGGCACCTATAAGCAAGAAAACACAAATTTTGATCAGTTTCTTGATCTCAAAAATTAGGGGACAGTGTCCCACCGTGATCGCCACTGAAAGCACGAGATTTCAGAAACAAAAAGGGAAAACTCCAAGCACGATGCAAGAACGAAACTAAACTTGATGCTACAAATTAAAAATGCATAAAATGGAGAAAGCATAGACAAATTGGAACCCAAATGGAACCAGAAAGCACAACCCTCTTCTTTTATTGATGCTATCTCAAATTCAGTTACAATTCGCTTCCTCCCTTTTTAGGGGCGAGGAGCATCAAACTTGTCTCTTGGTCACATCAATGGAAAGCCATCCCTCTTCTGCGTGCCCACATGTAAGATGGGCGGACCAAAGTGTTGCCGCCGCTGGTGTGTACGAGTGTTGATTCCTTGCTGCTCCTCCGATGTCTAGAACCCTCATTCAAAGGAACAAGAAACCGTTAGTAGCACCTACGAATAAGACAAAGCATGCGATCCTCAAACCTACAATAAGCGGATGAGAAAATGAATTAAACTGTAACTAAAACTTATCCAAATGACATGAAAACTTGGCAAAGACATAGAAACATCACCAAGAAGGCATTGCAAAAGGAACAGTCAGGAAATTCCTCACCGATTTGAATTCGCTCCTGGGCGGGACGGATTCGACTGTAATTCGTTTCGGGGTAGGACGAATTCACCTACAACAAAGCGCCGAAGTGATACTGCCCCAAATGTCACGTCTAGGGAGCTCCAAAAGACCTACAAACTTGGGGTTAGCTAATTGGAGGCATTTTGGGAAGACCCAGATGGTCAGATTTCCCCAATTTGGCCTCCATCAATGGGAATTTGACGCTGCTACCTGCAAGTTAGTGAGGACAACAAAAGCGATAAAACATGATAAGATTTGATCAAAGCATTATGAAATCAGAATTACAAGCTATTTAAGCAGCATAAGATGGAATGCAAAATAAAAAAATGACAAAAAGAACAATCTGCCATGAATTCCCAATCGTTCTTAAAAAAGAAGATTAGGCTCGCAGCAATGCGGGGCGCCCGGGCGGGCCGCCCACCGTTGGAACCTGATTTCGGCACCAATCCACTTGGGATGGGCCCAAAATCTCTTGTAATGTGTTGTCAGCGAATTGGTAGATCGATGTGGTCAAGTGTCGGGTTTTGGATCCGGATTCACACTTCCAATAACCACCCAATGACCTCCCTTGCGAAAGAGATCAAGGATGTGGAAGAGGTGAATCAAAGGTAAAGCACGGTATTAATTTGGCAGCACTTCGTTGCTTAAAAATGCTTCCAACCTGTCCTCTTTTGGGGTGAGGAAGCTCACCAATTTATAGACCCAAGGGGTCTCTTTGGATGGGCATGCAGGGGCGCCACTTGGCGGCCATGCCTTCCCAAGAGGGAGGAGATTCCTCCCTGACTTGGGCTTCCATGACTGCCCTTGTGACAGTCCTCTAACGTTCAATTTGCTCACCTACGCGCGCATGCAAGGCAGGGAGCATTAATTGACTGTCCTTGGCTGCCATTTGGCACAATTTCTCTTTTTGCCCGTTGAACCTGGAATTCGCCCTACCCAGGAACGAATTCAGAATTCATCCCTGGGTGGGGCGAATCCCATTTTGAATTCATCCCAAGGTGGGACGAATTTGGAGCAAAGTGCCTGAAGGTGCCAAATTGCTTTCTGACCTTCCAAAATTGTTGTAAAAGTGGTTAGGACCACTGTTTAACCTCTGAGGGCTGCCCTGGGGGCTGTGTGTGTCAAAGCGATCAGTGTTTGCAGTCACATAATCGGATTGGTGCTGTTTTGGTGTCTACATGATGATATTATACAAAATATTGCAGAGAGTAATAGGCCTGAACATATCCAAGGAATTTGCTCCCTCTTTTTTGGGTATAAGCACCACAAAGGTAGCATTTAGGGTCCTTAGCATTTTTTTTTTCCTTTGGGACTCATGGACCACATCCAAAAGATCAAATTTGATTAATTCCCAAAAATCCTAATAAAATCCAATTGGGAATCCATATGGGCCTAGGGTTTTTCCTTTTTTCATCTTGAATACAACATTTTCCAACTCCTCAAGGGAAATTGGACCCATCAAGTGCTCATTCATCTCTCTAGAAACAATCATTGGAATACATTTTAGAATAAGCTTTTCATTCTCATCATTTGATAGGGAGTCCTCCTTGAAGAGAGAGGAAAAATACCTCTTAGTCTCTTCTAAAATATACCTAAAAGAAGAGAGCAGGGCACCCTAAGAATTTACAAGAGAGGTAATCAGGTTACCATTACGGTGAGCCTTAACTGAGTTATAAAAGAAGGTTGTGTTCCTATCCCCTTCCTAAAGCCAATCTACTCAAGATTTTTATTTCCAAAAAATTTCTTCCCTTAGTTCCCATTCAGCAAGGTCTTTCACAGCCTTTGATTCCTCAACAAGAATCTCCTTCGTGAATCCTTGATCTCTAATCTTCCTTGAAGCTTCTTCCATCCTCCTAAGAGCTGCCAGCTTAGCCAAGGAAAGGTTCCAAAAATTTAGTCTATTCCATCTCTTCAATTTATGTTTTACAAATTTTAGTCTCTTCATAAAGGAATACATAGTGGTGCCATGAGGAGGTTTTCCAGTGGTCCACCAGCCTCGCATGAAATCATGAAGCTTAGGATAATGAAGCCACATAAGTTGAAACATAAAGGAGGGATTATTTTTTAGCCCTAACTCCATAGCATAGATTTTGATAGGCCAATGATCAGATCCCCTACCCTCCAAAATCATAGAACTAGCACCTTTATTATTACCCATCCAATAACTGGATATCAAAAACCTATCCAGTCTCTCTGATATGGAAGATTACCCACACCTTATATTGTGCCAAGGAAATATCCCATTATCTGGCTTGATGTCAACCAATTTTAGGGCCTGGATATGAGCACTAAAGATAGAAGAAAAAGACTTGAGACGGTCCACCCCACCACGTTTCTCCTCTAGACAAGTGATAGAGTGGAAGTCTCCAGCAAAAATCCATGGGTACAAGGGAACCAAACTTCTTATAAAGCAAATGTGCTTCCAAAAATTCACTTTACCATTGTAATCAATAGGAGCATACACATTTGCAAGGAGGATGATTTCACTAGATTCATTATCATGCCCGACCATTGAAATAGACCATCTGCTAGAAATCCAAGTAAGAGGGGATATCTTAACTAGATTCCATAAACAAGCGACACCACCAACATATCTACATGCACCAATACACTGGCATTACCCCCTTCTCCATAACTTGGGAGCAATATTTAACATACTATCAATAGCCAATTTAGTCTCCTGATTAAACACCACATCCAAAGAATTCACACGAACCAAATCATGAATAAATTTTTTTCTGGGGATGCTGTTCAACCCCCTTACATTCCATGAGAGGATAATCATTTTTGGGATTATAAAAATGGGAGTCCAATTTTCTCACCAATCTTGACTCCACCAAAGTCTCCCCCATTAACTTAATTTTATCCTAGTCCTTATTTCGACCCACCTTCATATTTTTAACTGAAAACTTTTTTAATTATTTTTTGCTGCAATCCCAATATCGCAGGAGTTTTGCAGTCCAAGGATGACTGCATCAGTTCCTGAGTAGGAGAGGGCATAAATAAATCTGTACCACTTTTCAAAATAGTTTCCCTTATAGGGCTAGACCCAACCATGTCCCCTATACTCAAATCCAAAGCCCTTTGTTCCTCATTTAAACCCCCTAGATCTAATTCCTTAAGTTCCCCCTTAAGAAGAGACATCTGATTCAACCTTGTTATATTTGCATCAGGTAGCGATGTTTCAAGTATCTCCATGCACTGATCAAGATTATCTATATTTCAAAATAGTTGAGTAGACCATCTGGTTGGCTATCCTTAAGGTCTTTGTTTGCCCTTCGTCCTCTGTTTCGAGAATTTATCTGAACAAAACCTTCCTTATCCTGTTCCCCTTCCTTTATCGGGGTTTTTTCTTTATCCAAAATTTGTCCAAATCGAGAGGGCCCAGGATTTGAAGCCACATGCGAGACAAACTTAGGGCATTTTATTTGCAAGTGGCCATATTCATGGTAAATTCGACAACAAAATGGAAGAGCTTCATAGTCAATTTTTTGAACCCATGTAGTTGATCCAAATTGTATTTCAATAGAATCTAGAATAGGATTATTTAAGTCAATTTCAACACAAATGTGAGCAATAGAGATTATATTTTTATCTATTATCTGTTGTGATGGTCAAACCGGCTTCCCATGTAGAAGGGCAATCTTATGCAAGATATCAGTTCTCCAAAATTCCAACAGGATCCATGGAAGCTGCACCCATACTGGAACCCGTGACGGCTGCTCCTATGATAGGTTGAAACCCACATGCCAAGGTTTAAGAAAGAGTTCCACCTGGTTATATAAATAAGGACCCCCTTTAAATGTTTTTTTATGATCTGCAATACAAGAGAAAACCACCATAAAATAGTTGTTCACACTCAACATCACCTCCACATCACCTTTAGGATTCCAAGTCTTCCTGACCCAAGCCTCCACAAATGGGAGAGAAATTCGGATGCCCAAAAATTTGCCAATAAGGGCATGTTTGGTTAGATACTCCACATCTTCCACCATCGAGTTTGGTTGAACCACTAGAACTGGCCTGGCTTCACATCATTCCAAACATCCATTTTTATTTAACAAGCGGTTCCATACATGCACTGGAAAATCCTGTTCCTTCTAGTCATTTTTAGATGAAAAAATATCACGAGCATGCACTCTCTATGCTGAACCCGATGCCATCACGATATTCCTCCAATTTTTTAGACCTCCTCCGGAAGTTGTTGCCATCCCCGCAGAGCATTTTTTCTTCATCAAACCCTAGCAAAGTAGTTTTTCCTCATCAAACTCTAGCAGCTCTAAAAAATTTCATAGCATTGTTGATTTCGTTATTGTTTCATATGATTCTAAGCCAAGTCCAAATTGACCTTAATTTGATGAAGAATGAAATCACACTGATGAAGAATGGAATCCACAACTTGAACCTTGGAAGTACTTGGGTCGTGGAAGATGACCATAGACTATTTTGAAATAACACTAACACTTAGTTAACAATATAGGTTTTATCTAATTAAATAAATAAGAAAAAATATATAATAAGAAACTAATCAAATCAAGCATGAGAATCAACTAGCAAGAGATACATTAAAGGTAATATCAGAAAGAAATATACCCATAACACTATATTTATCCTAGGGAAAACCCTTTCAAAAAAATCCAACCTCAAATGTTTCCTTTATTGCATAAGTTTGGTCTTCATAAATACAAGGATCTCATAATCCCTTTCTCCTAAACATATGCCAATACAATACATAAGAACTAATAATATTTCTTATATATTTACCGTGAATTGCTCTTTTAATCCACATAACAGATTCTACAACTGCTCTTCTAGGAGTAGCTCCTTCCTCCTAGTATAATGTATTCCTAACATCAGTACTCATTTTACATAAGAATAATTCCATTGGTTTCAACTCAGAGTCCATACTCTTCGCTAAACAACCACATATCAAACCATATTTCCTAAATCAACTAAGAGACCTCTCACTTAATAAATTATGTACTTATCGATTATATTTCCACTAAGAGCCCATACTCTTAACCTTAAAAGATAATTCTACTCTTCAAGATATAAGTATAACCTATATTATTTCAATTCCATATAGACTACACTATTTTGTTTAACACAATCTACATTCATTAATGTACACTATATTATTTGCTTTGAACAAAATATATTTTCATCAAACAAAGATTATATTATTTCAATTGAACATAATCCACTTTTATCAGACATAGACTATAATACCTCAATTGAACATAATCTACTTTTATCAAACATAGACTATATTACCTCAAGTGAACATAATCTACTTTTTTGATCAACTAAAGCACAATATATTTAATTAATCCAATAATCTAATTCTATTTATAAAATTAACTAAAGTCCAATACCTTTAATTAATTTAATAATACAATTATATTTATAAAATTAACTAAAGTCACATACCTTTAATTAATTCAATAATCCAATTTTATTTATCAAATACAAACTATACTATTTCAATTAGTAAATTCAAATATTTTCATTTCAAC
Organism: Wollemia nobilis; assembly: GCA_028583015.1. Lineage (NCBI taxonomy): Eukaryota > Viridiplantae > Streptophyta > Pinopsida > Araucariales > Araucariaceae > Wollemia > Wollemia nobilis. The sequence goes on along the minus strand of JAQPPZ010003056.1, from coordinate 702,840 downwards.
ACAAACTATACTATCTATTAGCATAATTCATAATTTTTGAACATAAATTATGTTATCTTCATTCTAACATAATCCATAACTTTTTTATATAAACTATGTTATCATCATTCTAACATAATCCATAATTTTGTATATACACTATGTTATCATCATTCTAACATAATCCATAATTTTCCATATAAACTTTGTCATCATCATTCTAACATAATCCATGATTTTCCATATAAACTATGTCATCATCATTCTAACATAATCCATAATTTTCCATATAAACTATATTATCATCATTATAAGATAATCTATAATTTTCCATATAAACTATGTTATCATAATTCTAACATAATCCATAATCTATAACCTTTCAATATAAACTATGGTATCTTGACAGCCTACCCGGATTCGTGGCCATAAAAATTTGGACAGTCTTCCCGGATTCGTGGCGGCTACCGATTCCACCATGTAAATTCAAAAAAAAATATATATATATATATATATATATATATATATATATATATATATATATATATATATATAAACTATGGTATCTTCATTTAAACATAATTCATATTTCAATATAAATTATGTTATCAACATTCTAACATAATCCATAACTTTCCATATGTTGAGTGGTAATTTTACCCAATTGTAAAATTACACTCTCCCTTAGGATTTTGATCCGAAAACCCTCTCTTGCAAAGAAGTTAGAACAAAACAATTTCTCCAAGGTCTCTGCTATATTAGCATTTGCATATGTGTATTAGTAATCTCAATAAAATATCAATGAAATGCTAGAAACACCTTAGTGATTGCAAGTAACTATTAACAAGGGGCATGTGTTGGTTCATTTTACCATGCTATATTAATGATTTTTCATAAAATTAAATAAAAATAAATGTGAATTGACCCTCATATGACCACGATGTAGCCAAAGTAGGTTTTATCTTCTTTTGATTATGTAAATTTTAAACAAGTTTTACCTTGCATTAAACCTTACTTTGAACATGCAAATAAAGATTAAAAAATTATGTCTAAATGTAAATTTCAAATGATGAAATAATTCCCTTTAAATGTAAATCCTTATCATGAAGATAAAGATAGTCTTTGATATCATTAATAAATTATCCCTCTTTGATGAAATTAACTTTCATAAAAAGACACCAATTTATTGTTTGAAAATAATAGCCTCATAATGTCATGATGAATTATCCCTCTTTAATGAAATTAATTTTCATTAAGAAGAAATAATTTCATGTTTTAAAACCAAGACCTTTGATGTAATGATAAATTACCCCTCTTCAATGAAATCAGAATTTTTATGAAGAAAGGTGCATTTATTGCTCCGAAAATGATGGCTTATGAAATGCCATTAAAAAACACCTCCTTTAATGAAATTGAACTTTTCATAAAGGAAGGGTCATTTTATGCTCATGAATGAAAATGCAAAATTTAAAAATCTGATTTACCTCCAAAACTTCAAAAAAAAAAAAAAATTCCGTAATTATAAAACCCTTAAAAACAATAGTTTTAAAAAATAATTATAAAATCGAAATAACCTTGGATGTAAGAAAAATAGTAAATTTCTGAATCTATTGCGTATGATATATTATACATCATTCTTCATAGCCATGTAATTATTTTTATCATTTTATTTTTTTTCAATTTTTATTTTAATGCCTGAAAAATAAAAAAAATCTGTAAAATAAAAGTTGGAAAACTGAAAAATAAAAATCTGAAATAAATTAAATGCTGAAAACACAGACATGCAAAGCTTTATCAGTTTGATAGCACCCCGACCTGCAAAACCAAACATGTGAGAAAATCTTACATGCAACCTAGTCTATTCAACCTACATTTGCACAGTAAAAATAAACTAAGTGCTAGCTCCTAGGGTACAGAAATAAATTTCAGACTTCGAACATTCTCATGAAGTAACCATAAAAATGCATTAAACTTCATTTATAAATCCGAAATCTGAAAAGGGAAAGATAAAAACAGTTAAATCCATCATGCAAAAATTTTTCTCCTTCTTTCTTGCTAACAAGGTCTAAATTTCTGAAAAAGTTCTTACATTAAAAATGTTTCATTTTACATTCCAGCTGCATATCTCTAGTTCTTTTAAAAAAACCAGGCCGATTTCCATATTTGAATGGTATATTTAATGTTTCTTCTAAGGCTCTTTGCTTCCATTTTTTCGTTTCCTCTACTTTATCGACACTTCATCTTCATTTCCACTCTTCGACTGTTCACTTTCTTCTTTTCTTTGTCTTCAACCTGATGTGAGTCATTGTGCACATTACTTTGCTTTCATCCTCATACTTTTTTACTTCGTAACCGTTGCACGTTTCTATAATACCTCTCATTGTAATGTCTAACGGTTGTCATTATATTCTAGTTTAGTTGTTTTGATTGAAAGGATCATGCACCCTTTGCATATTATAAATTGCAAAGTCTCGTTAGCAATCACGTATGTTTTAGTGGAATCAATGCCTTATTTTATTTATCATTAGCAATCACGTATGTTTTAGTGGAATCAATGCCTTATTTTAATAAATAAGACCTTTCATATTGATATAGCACCCATTTTATTCCTCTATTTTTTCGATTTTAACATGTGTTATTAATTTTTGTTTAGTTGGGAATACCTCGTGCATGGATTGATGGGTGTCATGGGCATCTACATGCCTTGTATGGGGAGTAGTAATGGATGCATCTTCGACGGGCCCGGACCCACTATTTTCTGACCATCATGAAGCCACCACTTACCACAAGCTTTTTATACTCTAATACATAACGACTACTCATATAGGATGAAAATTCCAGACTTGTGGAATACATAGCCTTGACTTCTCCATTGATGTGACCATGGGAATCATGTTTGAGCCTTCCTGCTCTCTATGCAATGTCATCATTGCATTTCAGTACATTTGGCCATTTCTTTTATTCTACCATCTCCTATGTGTGTGGCTGAGCAATTCTTCATCCATGTCAAGGTTTTATGTCATTGAAACACCCATTGTAATGGCAGAGCATCCCTGACAATACCGTTCGATGAACTATTGTCTGCATCCATGGCTGCCTTGAGACGTTGTGTTTACTCTTCCCACACCGGATGATGGAGCCGCCCTTCCTAATATCCATCGAGAACACACTACACTGCCTCCTGGGATTAAACACTATGTTGGTTAAACATCTTTGCTGATTGTTGTATACATCGGCATGTGTTTCCCTTGACATCTTTTGATTTTCGGGTATACTACATTATTTGCATCAAATTCTTCACTGAATTCTACCAGCCCAAAAAATTTATCGTGGCCTATACCATCTGTTCTCTACTGCATTGGCACCGTGCTATCTACCTGATTTTAAACTATTACTGCATCCCTAGTGTATCATCTCGGGTTCGTAAAATTTTATTGGGTGAGTATACCATTTGTTCGGGTTGATTTCACGTGTACCTTGTTCATCCATTTCAATCTTAGTGTCATCAAGAATTTGTACACGATGTCCCTTTCAAAAACCCACTATCACCTTTCATTGCATGGGCATGATAATCGGTAGCTGCTTACCCATTCGACGCTATTGTTGGGCCGCGTCATCCTGGCTATCACATATGCCATGCTGGATCACCACTGAATATTGTTGTGATTTTTCAAATCCATAAATCAGAGCATTCCTACATGGTTAGGATAGTCACCTATATCGGTGAATTCCTATCCATCATGTCTAGGTTTTCGAGAGCCCCGATGTCCACATCCCCATGTCATAGTAAGCTAGCCTGCTCATTGTTTGAATCTACAATGTCATCGTATCCCCTTGATGCCCATGCGATGGAACATGTCCTGGTTCACCATAGGGTACACCTCACTATCTGCATTGTGTCTTCTGATTGACCATTCTATATGTGTTATAGTTATGCCTCTTGCCATTGCCTTGGTAGATTGAAACCATGTCTAAGCCAAAATATTAACCATCCACCTACCAGGATCTATCCGACTAAAAATCCCTATTAGATGTCAAATGTGCCACGTTGTCAACTGCATCATCAACATCCTTGTTGTGCATGCTACGATATCAGTTTTCTTTGAAATACCTTGCGTATTCATAACACCTCACTGTGTCGACATTTTATCATTTGTCCCATGTACTACGCTTTTTCTCCATACTCGTGCCATGTCACTACTTGTACCATCCTATCCACACTACTGTATCTCTCGGTTATCTCCATCTGAGAATATCCTCAATGACGCCCGCATTTTGCTGGGTGCTTCCACCATCTATTTCATAAATCGACACTGCCCTACTCTCAAGTTATTAGGGTTTCGGTGAGCTATAAACTATTCAGAGACCCTTCCCCCACCTAAACTCTTGCTCATCGATCACCACCTGCTTTGACTGTAACTTCTTAGTAATCGTGTGGCGTCCCTTATCATTTTTATTATCTCCCATCGAAAACGATCCTAGGTGTTGTCACATCTTCGAAATTACCATATCATCCTCCACGATGTCTTCACCAATCGGCATGGTCTTTAGCCATAGTCTTGAAGTCATTCACACCCTTTACAATCTCCATCGATGTGACCTGTGCCCAAGTTGTGCTCGCCTGCAGCCAAGGGACCAAAAAATAGTTTAACATAAAACACTTAATGAAATAAAATGAGCATTATGAGCTAAAATTTATTTTTTTGCCTATACATATATGCCTTTTATTCTTTGTTTTATGGTATAAACATAGATATATAGATTATATATCAAAGGCTTATTTTATTTTTTATTTTTTATATTTATTTATTTATTATTATTATTATTTTTTATTTATTTTAACATGAATTATTATTATATAAATAAGTATATAATAATAATAATATATATATTTTATTTTTATTTTATTTTATTAATTTGAAAACTAATCAACTTTATATAGGTTGATTTATCATGAACCTAATAAAAAAAAAAACACTAGGAACTAACCATTGAAACTACAAACCTAACCAAACTACCTTTAATGAAACTAAGAAGGAGACGCAACACAAACAATTTCATGAGCACCAAATAAAGACCAAGAGAAAATACCAACTGATGAATCTCAACATTTACATGGTTGAATCCGAGGGAAACTAATTCATATAGAAATGCAATTCAAAGACACCCCAAATCATCCCTCCAAGGATAGTACGACTCTCCAAAATTTTAAATTTAAGGTGGGTCCCCAATCTTGGGGTACATTATGGAGCAGCCACAACAAATGGCAACTCTATTGGGAAATGCTCCTAGCATTTTGGTAAGAACCCTATATGAAATGAAAACACACAAAATTAGCGAAACAAAAATTGTTTAGCAACGTCTCAAGAAGGTAGGGGTAAACATGTTCAACATGAAAATAACTAATCCATATGCCTTTGCTCAGTGTGTGCAAAAGTGATTCATTTCCTGCATTTCTGAAAATCCTCTAGATTCCATCATCTCTTTTTGCATTAGGCTATGAAGCATAGCTCGTGAAATGGAGTCTTTTACAGACATATCTCCATTGCTAGTCAGGTGTCTATAGCCCCAGTTAGGTTTATCTAACTCACCCATGTGTTCTCTTAATACTCCACAAAGCCCATCTATCCTAGGTGAATCAAGATGTTCAATGCTCATACTCTCTCTCTTTCCTTTTTTTTTTTCTTTTTTTCTCTCTTTTTTTCTCTATTTTTCTTGTTTTTCTCTCTTTTTTTTCTTTTTTTTTTTCCTCTTTTTTTGAAGTATCAAACTTTGCCTAGCCAGGGCCCCATAGCCAATCAGGAATTTATAGCCCCGATGGAGATTTCCTAAACTAGATGACAAATTTCAAGAAATCTATTGCATAACTTGTACTTATGAAACTCTTGCAAACCCTCAAGTCTCACTAAGGATATAAATCTAGTAAGTAGAGCATTTTAGATTTTCACTTAGGGTTGCAGATCAAGATAACTTTATCCTTTATAATTCTAGAAACTCCATTTAATGTGTGTGAGTTCCTTGTGGAGCTTTGGCTAATCTTTCATTGTTCCACTTTCCACCATTTTGGTCCCAAAATCTGAGCATGATCACCAAATAACTCATCCCCCTTTTCTCAGGTTCATTAGTTTTCAGATTAGGTACTCCAACCTATTAAATAAAGGAGCTTCAAAAGTAAGCCAGAGACCACAAGTTAGCAACCAAAAAACATAATCTCAAAATAAGGGATGACCCAAAACATAAACCAAAACTATATACAAATGTACAATATGGTACAATATGGTGCAACACTTGAACTATCACTTCCTTGGATTCAAAACATGACTAGCATATTTAAAAAGATAAATAGTATGATATGCAAGCCAATTTTTACAGAAATCCAAGAAAAACAAGATTAAGACAAATAATACAAAAATATTCAACTTGCCCCTCTCACCCCACCAATTAGTTCCATTAGTGATTTCATAGATGAGCTTCAAAATATTAAATTGACTAGACAAAACTTGATTTTTAATTCTTTCTTGTTTATTCTTTTAGATGTCAAATTCACGATTCGATTTTAGATTTAGAATTAGGCTATCTTTTTCAAATATGCAATCTTGTAAATAGGATTCTATTTATAAAAAATTTAAAGCCAAATCATTTTCCAAATTTGTAGGCAAATCAAATTCATTCAACCACTTGCAAGCATCCAGGATATTTATTAAAAGAGGATCATTTTAAGATTGTATCCTAGATTAGATAACTAATTGGTTATGGATTTGATTTAACACTTTAATCATATCAAAATCCTTTTCATTCAACAAAAAAATATCATTAGTGGTGGGATAAATTAATTCAAATTCTTTATCACCCCCAAATGACATTTCATCATTGATAGCATTTGAATCCAACAAGCAATTTGGTAAACCATCGCCTGAAGTTCGAATGGTAGAATATAAAGGATGAGATTTTACCTTTTGCATATTCTCATTTGACAAACCTTTGTGAGCATTTACCTTTTCTTCATGACTTTCATCATCATCGAATACCTTTTTATCAAAGACACCAAAATTAGGCACCCAATTAAAAACATGTCCATACTTTTCAAACCATAGGTCTTGTCTATCTATGGATGGGTCAACTAACACATCTCCATGATCAATCACTTGGACTGTTTCAGATAACATGACATTTTCAATTGGATCATCAGTGATATCAAACCCAAACCATTCATGTTCTAAAATTTCCTCATTTTGAGATGGTATAGACATTGTAGAACCAATAAATGGATCAATATTTTTAATTTATTTTTCCTCAAAGGAACCCAAAGAAAATAATTCTCTTTAATTATCCATGGTTGTAGAATTCTTATCATTTTCCAAAATTTTATGAGATTCAAATCCCTCTTCCAAAACTTTCTCAAAGTGTACAGGATTTGTAATATTCTCATGCAAGAAAATAATCGTATTATCCTGCATATCAATTGACATAAAAAGTTCATTATAAGGTCTAGAGTGAGCATATTATTCCCATTTCTTCTAAGAATCATAGTAATCATCTTCCAAGATCAATTTGTGATGCTCAATTACTTCTTCATCATATTTCGATTCATCAACATATTTTTCATAAAATTCACCTTCACCTTCCATAGGTGGTTCAATTATTTCCAAAAGTAGGTTATTTCTTGAATTCAAATTTTTAAGGCTATCATAATCCAAATTGGTAACCCATGATTCAATTTTGTCACAATTTGGAAGGTGTGTATCTTCTTTCCTGTCAGTTTCATCAATATCATCCAAAGTATCTTTTGAGAACAAGTGGTGAAATTCTATTATGTTTTTGAATTCATTTTTTGATTTAATTCCAAAATTATTTTCAACCACTTTTGATGATTTAGGGGTTTCTAAAATGGGTCTCACCAATCCTCAATTGAAAACCAAGAATTTTATTCACTCATCTCTAACTCATCACCCCTTGATTCATGTTGGCTTTCTTGCTCTTTACAATGATCATCTTTCAAACATAAATTATGAGATTCTATTGTGTCTTCTGATTCATCTCATGGATTCTCAAATTTAGTCTCAACCACCTTTTTTGAGTCAAGGGTTTGTTCAATAGGATCAACTCTTATATCTTTATCCCAACAATTATCTTCCTTTATGAGTAAACATGACCAAATCATATCCTGATGTGTTTGTTCATCCAAATTCTCATTTGTGGATAATGATTGTAGATCCTTTCCTTCACAAACAAAATGGTGATCATTTGATTCCAAATCCTTGTTACCCATCCATAGAATTTATTCTTTGAAATCTTCATGCTCTTTAGGATATTCTGAATAGGTATTTACTTTGATGTACATCATATCTAGACCTCCTCTATCACCAGAAGAAGCATAACATCGAACATCATTGAGATTAGTATCATACCTTTCTTCCTAGGATGATTTGGAAGCATAATTGATGCGTTTGTTTTTCTAATGGAACCACATATCTACTTGACTTCTTGACCAACTTCTTTTCCTCTTTTATTTCCAACACCAGATCCTTGGGTTGGGTGGTATAATTAGTAGGATTAGTGGGATTGATATTGATAGGCAAATATTGAACACTCATTGCAATGGCTCCATGAGTGACCACATAGTTCTCTAACTATGGAGTGGTTGTATGGATAGATGTACTCGTATAAGCGCATGTGGGAGCATAAGTGTGTATGATAGGATAAAATTGATTGTGGGGCAAAGCATTTGACATCAAATTATGTTGTGCCCATGCTTGATTTACCATTGAGGTTTGATTGCAAGCCCCTAGTTGTCCTACCATATGCAATTTCTCCATTCCATAATCTTGTGGCCTTAATTGTTGATCTACAATAATAGCTTCCGTGTAGGCCGAGGCAAGATTAGTGACCAAATAATTTGTCCTAATGAACATGGTAAGCAATGGATACAATTATCCAAAGTATATTTGAAGAGTACCACTCTCCTCAATGGTATGGGGAGAAATTAATATCTCATAGAGATTTCAAAATCTCATGTTGAAAGTTCTCAATGGCTCATTAAGTTCCCTCTTGGAAGAAGTAAATTGATGATAAATCATAACAGGATCTATGGGCAACCTAAATTGATTGATAAAAGCAGTTTCCAATTTGACCTAGGATGTAATAGAGCTAGTGGGTAAATTTATGTACCAATTATATGCCACCTCATATAGGCTCCAAGGAAACAATCTACATGCCACATCCTCATGTTCGATATTCCACCTAACTAGGATATCTACATAGGACTAAATGTGCTCTTCGGTTAATATTGTACCAGTGTACTTAAACTATAGAAAATGTTTCTCTATGTTCTTGGGTAATTCATGAGCATCTCCACTAATGTTCAAAGGATTACCATGTATCCCATACCACTTTCCAGTATTTGTAGCCATTTGGTTAAATTGTGACGTGATTAACAATGAAAACACCAAATGATTGTTAGCAATGACTCACAATAAGAAATATTCCCAAAAGATAAACGGTTAGCATTAACCAAATCACATGCATCAATTAAACCATGATATCAAAGAACATTCTCAAATTTACAAATAGATTAGCATTAGCATATCATCAAATAGAGAATGTTAGAATCAATGAAAGTGATCAACAAAATCTCGTTAGTCAATACCAAAGTATTTGAATAAATCATTCAAGTAACATGAACAATTTAGCATCTACATAGCCATAAAATAAATCAATTCATATCCTCCTAGATCTCAAAGTGTTGAGTGTTAGAAGAAACCAAAGATGCTAATTAAATGAACTTGAAATATTTAGCAATTCAAGAGCTTTCATAATTATACCGTATGAATAATCCAAAAGTGTTAGATCAATGAATAACAATTCATGTCCTCATTTTAGCACTACAATTTAAAGTGTTAAAGAGGTCTAAATATAATAGTCAATAGGGCATGAACCGTTCCACAATTTAAATACCTATAGCATTTAAAATCACAATAAAATAAACCACTGTTGCAAGTGTGAATAGGACTTAGCTTGAATCAGGCTTAGAAAAATCTAGTTTTTCTAAGCACAGTGTGAACACACTTACCTTTTATCGGATGGTCGGCATGATTTTTCCTTCTCCCTCTCCTTCATTTTCTCCTTATCCCTCCATTCACCTCCCTCCTTTCTTGCCGTCCATTTTCCCTTATCACTCCACTCCCTTCCTCTCCCCACGCTCGTTGCCACCTCCCACTCCACTTCCTACTCCTCCATTCTCTCTAAACTCCCCGATCTTCCCCCACCTTCCCTTCCCTACTTTAGCGCATGTTCTAAGCCTATATAAAGTTTAATTTAATGTATGTTTAATCTGGTTATTTTAATGAATGTTTACGGCTTTAATTATTTGTGTCATTTTATTACCTTTGGCCTAATGTTAATCTAAGGTTAATTGAAGCTTAGACTCACAACCACATCATGCCCTCCTTCTAGCACCAAAATATTGAGTGGTAATTTTACCCAATTGTGAAATTACAGTCTACCTTAGAATTTTGATCCCAAAACCCTCTCTTGCAAAGAATTTAAAATAAAATAACTTCTCCAAGGTCTCCGCTATATTAGCATTTGCATATGTGTATTAGTAATCTCAATAAAATATCAATGAAATGTTAGAAACACCTTAGTGATTGCAAGTAACTATTAACAAGGGGCATGTGTTGGTTTATTTTACCATGCTATATTAATAATTGTTCATAAACATTAAATAAAATTAAATGTGAATTGACCCTCATATGACCATGATGTAGCCTTAATTCCTTTTATCTTGAGTGTTTTAAAGTAGGTTTTATCTTCTTTTCATTAAGTAAATTTTAAACAAGTTTTACCTTGCATTAAACCTTAATTTGAACATGTAAATAAAGATTAAAATATTATGTCTAAATGTTAATTTCAAATGATGATCGGAGGGACCCATCATCGACAAACAACAAAATTCGATGATCGGAGGGACCCATGCACGCTCAGGCATAGATCCCGAGGCGCTAACTCAGACCAAAAAGTGACTGACATGTGGCACTGCCACCTAGACTCAGATGTTGACTGCACTGTGACACGTGGACCGAACATGTGGATCTAACTAAGCTGACGTGGCAAACAACCACTAGAAAATGGACCGAACTCGGACTGGATACATGGTGGCCACGTGGCAGACAACCATGTGTACTACCTAACACGTGGACCCATCCGATCGTGCCACGTGGGCGATAGCAAAAGGGGTCCGACTGGACCCTGATTTCCCGAGGGCAATCAAAGCACTTCTCGTGCTTTGCTGCTTTTATGCAGCATTAACATTGTCGCATGGGCAATGTGGGACTAAATGTCCCAAGCCTTTTTTAAAGGCTTACGAGCGCGCGCAAGCGCGCTCGCTGCAGTTCCACGGGAGGGGGAGCCTTCAACATGAAGGCTACTCCCAATAGTCTCTGTTGGGCCAGCTAGCCCGACCGGCGGAAGGGCCAGCTCTAAGGTGCTTCCCGACGGGAGGTCGGGAGTTCGACTCCCGTCGGGGCCGAGCGCTCTATCCTTTTACATAGGGCCGCAACAAAACCTAAGGTAAATTTTTTTTGCAATTTTAATTAAAGTTTTTTTTTTATTTTTTTTAATAATTTAAATTTTAAATAATGTTTTATTTTTTAAAACATTTATTTTAGTTTTTATTATTAATTAAAATGTTTTGAATTAAACTTTCTTTAAAATTTTGCAAATTAGAATTAAATGAAATAGGGCTATTTTTTTTGCAAACTACCAATTCTAAGGTGCTTATGTTTTCTCACAAACTGGAGATTAAGACATAGAAAGAGCACACTTTTGTTGCAAATTAGAGAGCCCTTATAACTCTTCTCAAACCTTGTCAATTTTACACCATAAAAGGGAGACAAAAATCAAACACATATTGATTCTTTATTGCAAAATTAGAAAACAAGGAGACACCAAAACTTGCAAAATTCAAAGACAAACATTTGTGCAATTGTTTTCTCCAAGGAGGGATAAAAGACAAGAAATTGCACATCTTTTTTTTTTTTTGCAAAATTGAGAAGAAATTGTAACCTTGGGTCCACAAAAACTAAGTCGTGTGTCGACTAGTTCTGGAAGCCTTCCAAACGCGGGTCGTGTGTCGACTTGTCTTGGAAGGAGTGCTCAAATTGTTCATTTTGCAAAATTCAAGGGGGAAGACAAAATTGTACTTATTTTGCAAAATTGGAAAACAAAGTAGGAGACATAAAAATATCATTTTTTGCACAACACAAAACACACATTTTGTTGCAAAAATTTAAAAAGGTGCATTTTCGATTTTACTCGACACCTTAAATTGGCAAACTAGGTGATAAGAATTTTGAGGCCATTTCTTGTTTGATTGTTGCATCATTCTTTTTGCAACTATAAGTCATATAATCAAGAACATCCATACCTCAAAATTTCACAAATTTGTGTACATCCATGCACAGATTTAAATCCAATAACACTTGATATTCTCTCCTAAATCAACAAAACCCCTAATTCACTCTTATTTGTTTGGCTTAATTTCCTCAAACTTCTCATCCTTCTTGAAGGGTGTTAAGGCAGGTGCCATTAAATATTTGTTTGAGTGAATTATATTTTGGTACTCTTTTAAGGGTAATCAAAAGAAAGAACAAGTTTTTTTGAAAATAAAGAAACCTTAAAAAGTTGCGATCCTTTGCACTAAGGGGGGATAATTCCTTTCTTCCTTCAAAACACAGATTTTTGACAAGAGGGAAATAAAACTTGTAAAGGCAAACATAAAAGTAGAAGTCATAAAAATTATACCTTTTCTTTTAGACTTCATAATAGCAATCATGCTTGAAGTTCTTACAATAAGGAAGGATGATTTGGTGAACTTTTTGATAAAATTGCCTAGAAAACATAGTTTTGCACAAATTGTAAAAATGACAACCATGACACCATTCAGTGTTGGTTTCAAAACAAGCAAAACTAAAATGGCAAAGGCACATCACAGAAGCCATATTTCTAGTGAAGTGTCTCATTCGGATTCTGATTCTGGTTCAGAGAAAGCACACAGAGTGCTAATTGCTAGAACAGTTTTGTAGAGGGAAAACACATGTGTCCCTTGGGCAAAAGCACCATTTTCTCTCTCTCCTATTTTTGGCTTCATAAATAGCATAAGTATTTTGTTTGAAGACCTTGCAATAAGGGGTGCTTGTACCTCTTTTAGGCTTCATAAATAGCAAATTCTAGGTGTTTGAAGTACTTGTAACAAGAGGAGCGACTTTTTGTGATGTAAAATTGTCTAGGAGGCAATATTTGTAAAATCCTTCACAACACTCTTGCATTGCACACTTTTCATAATTGAGGGGGGATATAAATTTCTTTTCTTCACAATTTTTGTAAAAAGGGAAGATGGCTTATAAAGGTGCATTTTCGGCTTTGACCGACACCTTAGTCACACTTCCTTCAGAAATTAATTACACTATGTTTTGCAACGAGAAGGGGAGAACTTATAAGGGTGCATTTTTGGCAGCGACCGACACCTTAGCTACCTTATCTTTTGCAAATTCATATTGTAAATGAATGAACCTTGTATGAAGTGATCTATTCTACTACACCTAGCGATTGCAGCGGCTAGTTACCCATGCAATTCGGTTGGATGATGTGATTACCATAAGGACATTCGTTGGCGTGAAGACAAAGTGAGGAATGACCCACTTTTTGCTTAGGAGCAGCCAAAGAACTATGACAGAGCAAAGCAAAGAACCAGCAGATCAACATCTTCTTCATTGTATTGGGGCAGTTATATACTTTACCCAAATATTGTTGTATAGAGGGATATGTATGTATTACCCAAATAATGTAATAAGGGGGGATGTTAGAGTTACTATGTTAGTAACTATGATTATTACCTCATTTAGGTAATTTGTAAATTTCACCTAAGTAGAAGTTGATTTACCGCATGGTAAAAAGTAGCTTGTTACTTTTTACCACTAGTAAATTACCTATTACTATTTACCTAGGGTTAGTAGTTTTAGTCATTTTGACTATGTAACTAGGTTAGTAGGTTAATTGTTAGTTGACTTAGGGGGGAGGACTCCTAATTCACTCACTTCCTACCTTAGGGGATATTATTTCCTAAATATCCCTAATGCTATTCTAAGCTACCTATTGTATTATTTAAACCTACCACATCAATAATATTAGGACTAATGCTTTACTGCCTAACAAAAAATAAAAAAAATATGTAAAATAAAAGTTGGAAAACTGAAAAATAAAAATCTGAAATAAATTAAATGCTGAAAATGCAGACATGCAAAGATTTATCAGTTTGATAGCACCTCGTCTTGCAAAACCGAAGATGTGAGAAACTCTTACATGCAACCTAGTCTATTCAACCTGCATTTGCACAATCGAAATAAACTAAGTGCTAGCTCCTAGGGTACATAAATAAATTTCAGACTTCGAACATTCTCATGAAGTAACCATAAAAATGCATTAAACTTCATTTATAAATCTAAAATCTGAAAAGGGAAAGATAAAAATAGTTAAATCCAACATGTAGAAAATTTTATCCTTCTTTCTTGCTAACAAGGTCTAAATTTCTGAAGAAGTTCTTGCATTAAATGTTTCATTTTACATTTCGGCTGCATATCTCTAGTTCTTCTAAGGCTCTTCGCTTCCGTTTTTTCATTTCCTCTACCTATGGACGCTTCATCTTCGTTTTCACTCTTCGACTGTTCACTTTCTTATCTTCTTTGTCTTCAACATGATGTGACTCACTGTGCACATTGCTTTGCTTTCGTCCTCATCCTTTGTTTCTTTGTAACCGTCACACGTTTCTATAATACCTCTCCTCGTAATGTCTAAAGACTGTCATCATATTCTAGTTTAGTTGTTTTTATTGAAAGGATCATGCACCCTTTGCATATTATAAATGCCAAAGTCTCATTAGCAATCGTGTATGTTTCAGTGGAATAAATACCTTATTTTAATAAATAAGGCCTTTCATATTTATATAGCACTCGTTTTATTCCTCCATTTTTTTTTGACTTTTAATAACATGCCTTATTAATTTTTGTTTAGTCAGGAATACCTCGTGCATAGATTGATGGGCATCGTGGGGGTCTACATGCCCTGTATGGAGTGTAGTAACGAATGCATCTTCAACGGGCCCGGACCTACTACTTGCTGATCGTCATGAAGACGCCACTTACCACAAGCCTGCTATACTCTAAGACATATCGACTAATCATACCGGGTGAAAATAACAGACTTGCAAGATACATAGCCTCGACTTCTCTGCTGATGTGACCATGGGAATCATGTTTGAGCCTTCCTACTATCTGTGCAATGTCATCATTACATTTCATTACATTTGGCCATTTCTTTTATTCTACCATCTCCTACACGTGTGGCTGAGCAATTCTTCGTCCATGTCAGGGATTGATATTATTTAAATGACCACTGTGATGGCAGAGCATCCCCGTCAATGCCGTTACCATGAACTACTATATGTATCCATGGTTACCTTGAGCCGTTGTGTTTACTCTTCCCACACCAGATGATGGAGTCGCACTTCCTAATCACCATCGAGAATGCATTACATTGCCTCCTGGGATTAACCACTATGTTGGTTAAACATCTTTGCTGATCGTCATCTACGTCGGCATGGGTTCCCTTTGACATATTTCAATTCCCGGGTATGCTACGTTATTTGCATCGAATTCCTCACCGAATTTTGCTAGCCCAAAAACTTTATCGTGGCCCATATTATCTATTCTCCACTGCACTGGTGTCGTGCTGTCTACCTGATTTCACACTGTTGTTGTATCCCCAATGTATCATCTCGAGTTTATTGAATTTTCTTGGGTGAATATGCCATTCATTCGGGTTGATTTTGTGTGTGCCTCGTTCATCCGTTTCAATATTGACACTATCGAGAATTCACACATGATATCCCTTTCAAACACCCACTACCACCTTTCATTGCATGGGTGTGGTACTCGGTAGCTGCTTACCCATTCAATGCTATTGTTGGGCCGCATCATCCTAGCTATCACATATGCCACGCTGGATCACCACTGACTGCTGATATGTTTTTTCAAATCCATCAATCAGAGCGTCCATACATGGTTACGATAGGTACCTATGTCGGCAAATTCTCGTCCATCGTATCTAGGTTTTCAAAGACCCCAGTTTCTACATCTCCCATGTCACAGTGAGCTAGCCTACTCACTGTTTGAATCTACAACGTCACCGTATCCCCTTGATGCCCATGTGCTGGAACATGTCTTGGTTCACCACGGGATCCACCTCACTATCCGTGCTGCGTCATCCTACTGACCATTCTATATGTGTCATAGTTGTGCCTCTCATCATCACCTTGGTATATTGAATCCATGTCTAAGCCAATGTATTAACCATCCGCCTACCAGGATCTATCCGTCTAAAACTCCCTATCGGATGTCAAATGTGCCACGCTGTCCACTACGTTGTCAACATCCTTGTTGTGCATGCTATGATATCATTTTTTTTAAAAGCCCTACGCATTCGTCACACCTCACTATACTGATGTTTTATCATTTGTCCCATGTACTGCAATTATTCTACATACTGGTGCCATGTCACCATTTGTGCCATCCTATTCACACTGCTACATCTCTTGGCTGTCTCCATCCGAGAATGTCCCTGGCGATGCCCATGTTTTGTTGGGGTGCTTCCATCGTATGCGTCACAAATCGACACCACCCGACTCTTGAGCTATTAGGGTTTGGGTGAGCTACGAACTATTCGGAGACCCTTCCCTGCCTAAACTCTCGGCCATCGATCACCACCTGCTTTGACTGTCGCTTCTTGATAATCGTGGGGCGACCTTTGTCATTTTCATTATCTCCCACCGTAAATGATCCTAGGTGCTACCGCATCATCAAAATTGCCATATCATCCTCCACGACGTCTTCACCAATCGGTCATGGTCTTTATCCATAGTCTCAAAGTCGTTCAACCCCTTTGCAATCTCCACCGATGTGACCCGCACCCAAGTCGTGCTCGCCTGCAACCAAGGTACCAAAAATTAGTTTAACATAAAACACTTAATGAAATAAAATGAGCATTATGAGCTCAACTATATTCTTTTACCTATACATATAGGCCTTTTATTCTTTGTTTTATGGTATATAAAAGGCTTATTTTATTTATTTATTTATTTATTATTATTATTATTATTATTATTATTATTATTATTATTTTTTTTTTATATTTTTACTTTTTTTTTATTTTAACATGAATTTATATATATATATATATATATATATATATATATATATATATATATATATATATATATATATATTTGAAAACTAATCAAATTTATATAGGTTGATTTATCATGAACCTAATAAAAAGAAAAACTAGGAACTAACCATGGAAACTACAAACCTAACCAAACTACCTTTAATGAAACTAAGAAGGAGACGCAACACAAACAATTTCAAGAGCACCAAATAAAGACCAAGAGAAAACACCAACTGACGAATCTCAACATCTACATGGTTGAATCTGAGGGAAACTTATTCATATAGAAATGTAATTCAAAGACACCCCAAATCATCCCTCCAAGGACATTACAACTCTTCGAAAACCAAAATTTAATGGTGGGTCCCCAATATTGGGGTACGTTATGGAGTAGCCACAACACCATATAAACTATGTTATCATCATTCTAATATAATCCATAATTTTCCATATAAACTATGCTATCACCATTCTAACATAATCCATAATTTATAACCTTTCAATATAAACTATGTTATCTTCATTTTAACATAATCCATATTTCAATATAAACTATGTTATCTTCATTTTAACATAATCCATATTTTCAATACAAACTATGTTCATTTTCATGAATTATAATCTATATCTTTTTCATATAAACTATGTTCTTTTCCTTTAAAACATGATTTATAACCTTTCCATGTAAGCTATGTTATTTTCCTTTAAAACATAATCTATAACTTTCCAATATAAACTATGTTCTTTTCCTTTAAAACATAATCTATAACTTTCCAATATAAACTATGTTATTTTCCTTTAAAACATAATCTATAACTTTCCAATATAAACTATGTTCTTTTCCTTTAAAATATAATCTATAACTTTGCAATATAAACTATGTTATTTTCCTTTAAAACATAATCTATAACTTTCCAATATAAACTATGTTCTTTTCCTTTAAAACATAATCTATAGCTTTCCAATATAAACTATGTTATTTTCTATTAGATATAACTTAATCATCTCCTTTCATGATAGTATTTTAACAAAGCTAGTATTATTTCATTAACATGTCTAGCATTCTTTTATGTTAATTATTTAACATAAATATAGCTAATATTCTATCATTAACTTAGCTAATCTTATTTTATTAACATAGCTAATATTATTTCATTATTATAATTATGCTATAATCTTACAAACCCCAAAAAGAGGGTTTTAGAAAATTTCCCAACCACTGGGCGTAGGTCAGAGAAGATAAACCATGTGAAAGCACGAGGATACGGAAACAAAAAGGAATATGCCACAAGAAAGAACAAGAAAGGACATATGCAAATTGACACAAGATAAAAGCAATATGAAATATGGTAATCTGAAGCAGGACTGGAAATAACACGCAGAAAAATCACCAAATTTTCATTAACAGAGCTTTCAAATTTGAAAATACAGAGTACAAAATGGCCAACCCCTTTACAATGCATGAGCTGCTTCTTATAGCGGACCCGACCCCCTTCGGGCATCATTACACAGACTACGAAGTTGGTTTCTAACCGCCCCACATGAATGTTCTGTCACCGCCTGCATATTCCTGCCAGGTGCCTTGAATCATCATGGCATGTAATGGCGGAGTGCTCTGCAGCCACCTATCCATCGACCCACTGAGTCATCATTCCTAGGAGTGCTCTGTAGCCACCTACATTTTGCTACCACGTGCCCTTCTGCAACGGCCTCTGCAGTCGCCTGTCCGCATGGAGTCATGAATGACCTGTCGTATTCTCTCCTTCGGGCCACGAAAACGTGACATGTCACGAAATCGTGACATCCTGGCCCCCCGTGCTCTCTTCTGTCTTCGGGCCATGAAAACGTGACATGTCACGAAATCGTGACATCCTGGCCCCCCGTGCTCTCTTCTGTCTTCGGGCCACGAAAACGTGACATGTCACGAAATCGCGACGTCTCTGCCTTCAGCACTCATTTTTCGCCTTCGGGTCGCGAAACCGTGACATGTCACGAAATCGCGACATCCTTTCCCCTTGGCGCCCATCCGCAAAATGTGTCACGAAATCGCGACAACTTTTCTCCTTGGCGCTTATCCGCAAAATGTGTCGCGAAATCGCGACAACTTTTCCCCTCGGCGCTTCTCCGCAAAATGTGTCACGAAATCGTGACAACTTTTCCCCTCGGCGCTTCTCCGCAAAATGTGTCGCGAAATCGTGACAACTTTTCCCCTCGGTGCTTCTCCGCAAAATGTGTCACGAAATCGCGACAACTTTTCTCCCTGGCGCCTTTGCGCAAAATGTGTCGCGAAATCGCGACAACTTTTCTCCTCGGCGCCTTTGCCCAAAATGTGTCGTGAAATCGTGACAACTTTTCTCCCTGGCGCCTATTCCCAAAATGTGTCGCGAAATCGCGACAACTTTTCTCCCTGGCGCCTTTGCTCAAAATGTGTCACGAAATCGCGACAACTTTTCTCCTTGGCGCCCATTCTCCAAAAGTGTCGCGATATCGCGACAACTTTGCCCCTTGGCGCCTTTTCTCAAAAAGTGTCACGATATCGCGACAACTTTGCCCCTTGGCGCCTTTTCTCAAAAGTGTCACGATATCGCGACAACTTTGCCCCTTGGCGCCTTTTCTCCAAAAGTGTCGCGATATCGCGACAGCTTTGCCCCTTGGCGCCTTTTCTCCAAAAGTGTCACGATATCGCGACGACTTTGCCCCTTGGCGCCTTTTCTCAAAAAGTGTCACGATATCGCGACGACTTTGCCCCTTGCCAGCACTTAGAGAAAAAAATATTTTTGGATGATGCAAGATTGCTCTGCCACCTCCGGATGCTCCTGCATCAGACACCCGGGGTGAATTGAGAAGTGACCTTCACTTCTGTTCTGTGTGAGGTAGACCCAGGCGGTCAACCTCTGCCTTCGACAACCAAGTCGCATCTTCTATGGGCCTGCCCTTCCACTTGATCAAATATTCAGAATATCGCCTATTCCTAGTGCTTCGGCCTTCACGCGTGTCCAACACTTCTTCTATCTCGTCTGCGACTGGGATGGCTGTTGGAATGCTCCACAAATCCGGACTGGGTGTCTCACTGCTACCTCCTTCATGGTACTCAACCAAATCTAAAACGTTAAAAATGGGTGAGATGTTAAGTTCACTCGGCAACTCCACCTCGTATGCATTGCCCGAATCCCGTTTTCCAATGATCCTGCATGGCCCAAATTTCCTCATCTTCAGCTTGTTATAGGTCTTGGCAGGAAACCTTTCTTTTCTTAAATGGACCATGACAGCATCTCCGACTTCAAATGCTTTAGCCCGGCGCTTCTGGTCTGCCCTGGTCTTATATTGAGTATTCATCTTAGTGATCTGCTTAGTCACCTCTTTATGCAAGCTTTTCAGGTGTTCTGCAAAGTCTTCGGCCTCAGCACTGCACTTTTCGCCTGCATCCATCCTTCTCAACTCAGAGGCGTTTCTTGGGCTGCTCCCATAAATTATCTGGAATGGAGACTTATTGGTACTCCTGTTGACAGAGTTGTTATATGCGAATTCTGCCTGCGGCAAAACTAAATCCCATCCCTTGGGCTTGTCTCCTACCAAGCATCTCAGTAGATTGCCCAAACTCCTATTTACCACCTCTGTTTGGCCATCTATTTGGGGGTGATATGCAGAACTAAATTTTAAATCCGTCTTCAGTTTCTTCCACAGGGTTCTCCAAAAATACCCTACAAATTTGGTATCCCTGTCCGACACAATGCTCCTTGGCAGACCATGAAGTCGTACCACTTCCTTGAAGAATAAACCAGCCACATGGACCGCATCGTTGGTCTTCTGCAAGGGAATAAAATGAGCCATTTTTGAAAACCTGTCCACTACCACAAATATGGAGTCGTGTCCCCTCTGCGTCCTGGGTAAACCAAGAACAAAATCCATACTAATATCCTCCCATGGCCTTTCGGGTATAGGTAGTGGTTGATATAAACTAGTAGGCTGCCTCACACCTTTTGCCATCTGGCATATCCTACAACTTTGCATGAACTTTGCCACATCTTGTTGCAATTGCGGCCAGTAGTAATTTTCATTAACCAGGGAGATGGTCTTGTCTCGACCAAAGTGTCCAGCCAAACCGCCACTGTGCTTTTCCTTGATCAGATTCTCCCTCATTGAACTCCGTGGAATGCATAATTGGTTTCCCCTAAACAACATTCCATCTTGGATCAGAAAGTTTAGCCACTTAGTCCTGTCCAAAGTAACAGGCGAAACAAGCCTTCCAAGCTTCTACGAAATCGGGGTCTGCAGGGTACAAGCCCTTAAGTTCAGCAAACCCTACAACTTCCACCTTCATCTCCATCAATAAACATTGCCTCCTACTCAAGGCATCCACAACTCTGTTGGACTTCCCGCTCCGGTGCTTCAGCACAAAGGTGTAGCTCTGCAGGAACTCCACCCACTTCAAGTGCCTCTGATTTAACTTTCCTTGACTGTTAATATATTGTAGTGCCTGATGATCAGTATAAAGAACAAACTCCTTTGGCAACAAATAATGCCTCCATTTCTTTAGAGCCTGAACTATGGCATAGAACTCCTGATCATATACCGAATACTTCTTCCTGGCATCATTGAGCTTCTCACTAAAATAAGCAACAGGCTTACCCTCTTGACTCAATACGGCCCCTATGGCACTACCACTCGCATCACAGTCTACCTGAAACACCTTGTTAAAATCTGGAAGTGCTAAGACAGGTTGCTCTATGACCTTCTTCTTTAGCATAGCAAAGCTTTTGTCTGCTTCGGCTGTCCACTTGAATTCCTTCTTGTTCCCCCTCATTGTCTCCGTAAGGGATGCGCAAATACTGCTAAAATTTTTGATGAACTTTCGGTAAAAATTGGCTAGACCATGAAACGATCTTACCTCAGTCACGCTTCTTGGAGCAGGCCATTCTATGATAGCCCTCACCTTTTCTGGGTCCATTTTGAGACCATCTGCTGAGATGACAAATCCCAGGTATACTAACTCCCTCTTCACGAAGTTACACTTCTTCAGATTTATCAACAACTGCTCCTCCCGCAGTTTCTCAAAAACCCTCCTGATATGCATCAGGTGTTCCTCTAGGGTTCTGCTAAATATCAAGATGTCATCCAAGTAGACAATGACAAATTTGCCTAGGAATTCCTTCAGGACTTCATTCATCAGCCGCATGAATGTACTCGGTGCGTTGGTTAGCCCAAATGGCATGACCAACCACTCATACAAACCCTCTCTGGTTTTGAAGGCTGTCTTCCACTCATCCCCTTCTCGGATACGGATCTGATGATAACCACTTTTCAGGTCAATCTTCGTGAAGTACTCAGCTCCACTCAAACAGTCCATGATATCATCCATCCTTGGCAATGGGAATCTATATTTGATAGTGATCTTGTTAATTGCCCGAGAGTCTATGCACATTCTCCACTCTCCATCCTTCTTGGGTGCTAGTACTGCAGGTACTGCACACGGGCTAAGACTCTCCCTAATCAACCCCTTCTTTAGCAGCTCTTGAACTTGCCTATTCAGCTCCTCGGTTTCCATAGGAGTCATTATGTGTGCGGCCTTATTGGGCAAGCTAGACCCTGGCACCAAGTCTATGTGGTGGCTGATCTTCCTTACTGGGGGTAAACCCTCAGGAACATTATCAGAAATGATATCTGGGAACTCCTCTAACGAGACCCATGACTTCCACTGGGGTTTCCTTGCATTCTTCTTCCCTAACCCTAGGGATTATTGCATAGCACATATGATCTGGCTTCAGGCCATCTAAAAATCTTCTTCCATCAACTAGACAGACTCGAGCACTGCTACATACCTTCTCATCCGCCTCCTTCAGGGGTTTCAACTTATGGCAAACTCCATCCTTCGACAAGGAATATGTATTGGCTCGACCATCATGTACTGCACTCCGATCAAACTGCCACGGTCTCCCAAGCAACATGTGACATGCATCCATAGGCAGGATGTCACACAGGACCTCATCTCGATAAGTTCCAATGTTAAACTTCACCAGGCATTGCTCACTGACCAGCACCCTATGGTCCTTTTGTAACCACGCAATCCGATATGGATGCGGGTGTCTTCTTCTCTCCAGCTGCAACTTGGCAACCATCTCCTCAGAGACCAGGTTATCAGTGCTGCCATTGTCGATAATGACGTTACAGACCTTGCCCGAGCACTTGCATCTTGTGCAAAATAGGTTGTTCCTCTGGTCTGCCTTCTTTTCCTCATTCAACAAGACTCTCCTGATGACCATCGCTTCCCCTCGTTCTGCCTCCTCAGAGTGCTCAGATTCGACACCTTCGTCTACTACAGTAGCTCGGGCCTGACCCTCAGGTCTTCGATTTGGCCTTTCTTGGCGCTGCGGGCAGTTGTATGCCCGATGTCCTTCTTCTCCACAATTGAAGCAGGTTCCTCGAAAGACACCTCTCCCAAACCCTCGCCCAGGCCTACCTCTTCCCCTCGGGTAGTTGTTGTTCTGATTACGTGGGCGTTGGGTATTCTCCTCTTTCTCTTCTTTTTGGTTTTGGCTACTGCTTGCTTCACCAGTCTTCCTCAAATCTTTGTATCTTCCTCCACTGGTCCTTCCACCAGCTCTTCCACCACGATCCTTTCCTCTCTGCTTACCATCAAATCTCCTATTCAGTTTCTCTTCCACTTTTAATGCAAACTGGTATGCATCCTCAACCGTGCTCATCCGAACCAGACTCAGCTCTTCTTGGATGTTGGTTCTCAATCCATTGATGTAGCGGGCAACCTTCTCCTTATTTGCCTCAGAATGGCCGGTTCGAATTGAGATCTGATAGAACTCCTCCGTGTACTCCTTGATAGATTTACTCGCCTGTCTAAGACTCTGCATCTTCCTCAACAGATCCAACTCATAATCTACGGGGATGAATTGCCTCTTCAATTTCTCTACCATCCGATCCCACCTGGTGATCTTTTCCTTTCCCCTCCTGTTCCTTTCCAACTGTACTCCTTTCCACCAGATGCTAGCATGTCCCTTCAACTTTGTTTTTGTGAACCTGATCCGATTCGGATCTGAGATCTCCTCATACTCAAAATATTCCTCCATGTCGTTGATCCAATCTATCAACTCCTCGGGATTGAGATTCCTAGAATAGGTGGAGACGTCAAACTTCAGCTTCTTCCCGATCTAGGATATGGCCCTATACAGCCTAGCTTCTACTGGATCCAATGCTTCTTCCTCATCAGATGGACCCTCGTCTTCCCAAACTTCATCTTCACTGTGTTCCTCTCTTCTTGGCTCAACTCCTCTTCTCATTTCCTCCTGCAGGGCTTGCACTTGCCTCTGCAAGGCCCTGAGATCGACCTCTGCTCCCCTATTCCTCGCACCACCATGGTTCCTTCGTGGAGGCATCCTGCTCACTTTCTCACAACCCACAACCACAAGTCCTGGCGCAAACTGCCTCACGGTCGACGGTCTATTCGCGCGCTCAGAACCTTCTGGCTCTGATACCACTTGATGCAGGACTGGAATAACACGTAAAAAAATCACCAAATTTTCATTAACAGAGCTTTCA
Organism: Wollemia nobilis; assembly: GCA_028583015.1. Classification (NCBI taxonomy): domain Eukaryota; kingdom Viridiplantae; phylum Streptophyta; class Pinopsida; order Araucariales; family Araucariaceae; genus Wollemia; species Wollemia nobilis. The sequence goes on along the minus strand of JAQPPZ010003056.1, from coordinate 678,036 downwards.
AATTCGAAATACAGAAGTACAAAATGGCCAACCCCCTTTACAATGCATGAGCTGCTTCTTATAGCGGACCCGACCCCCTTCGGGCATCATTACACAGACTACGAAGTTGGTTTCTAACCGCCCCACATGAATGTTCTGTCATCGCCTACATATTCCTGCCAGGTGCCTTGAATCATCATGGCATGTAATGGCGGAGTGCTCTGCAGCCACCTGTCCATCGACCCACTGAGTCATCATTCCCAGGAGTGCTCTGTAGCCACCTGCGTTTTGCTGCCACGTGCCCTTCTGCAACGGCCTCTACAGTCGCCTATCCGCATGGAGTCATGAACGACCTATCGTATTCTCTCCTTCGGGCCGTGAAAATGTGACATGTCATGAAATCGTGACATCCTGGCCCCCCGTGCTCTCTTCTGTCTTCGGGCCACGAAAATGTGACATGTCACGAAATCGTGACATCCTGGCCCCCCGTGCTCTCTTCTGTCTTCGGGCCGCGAAAACGTGACATGTCACGAAATCGCGACGTCTCTGCCTTCAGCACTCGTTTTTCGCCTTCGGGTCGCGAAACCGTGACATGTCACGAAATCGCGACGTCCTTTCCCCTTGGCGCCCATCCGCAAAATGTGTCACGAAATCGCGACAACTTTCCTCCTCGGCGCTTATCTGCAAAATGTGTCACGAAATCACGACAACTTTTCCCCTCGGCGCTCCTCCACAAAATGTGTCACGAAATCGTGACAACTTTTCTCCCTCGGCACTTATCCGCAAAATGTGTCACGAAATCGTGACAACTTTTCTCCTCGGCGCTTTTGCTCAAAATGTGTCATGAAATCGCGACAACTTTTCTCCTTGGCGCCTTTGCTCAAAATGTGTCGCGAAATCGTGACAACTTTTCTCCTCGGCGCCTATCCGCAAAATGTGTCACGAAATCGCGACAACTTTTCTCCTTGGCGCCTTTGCTCAAAATGTGTCACGAAATCGCGACAACTTTTCTCCTCGGCGCCTTTGCTCAAAATGTGTCACGAAATCACGACAACTTTTCTCCCTGGCGCCTTTGCTCAAAATGTGTCACGAAATCGCGACAACTTTTCTCCTCTGCGCCTATCCTCAAAATGTGTCACGATATCGCGACAACTTTGCTCCCTTGGTGCCTTTTCTCCAAAAGTGTCGCGATATCGCGACAACTTTGCCCCTTGGCGCCTTTTCTCCAAAAGTGTCGCGATATCGTGACGACTTTGCCCCTTGGCGCCTTTTCTCAAAAAGTGTCGCGATATCGCGACGACTTTGCCCCTTGGTGCCTTTTCTCAAAAAGTGTCGCGATATCGCGACGACTTTGCCCCTTGCCAGCACTTAGAGAAAAAAATATTTTTGGATGATGCAAGATTGCTCTGCCACCTCCGGATGCTCCTACATCATAATCTCTTTATTGATACACTTTTCAAAATGTGTTACAATACGTCTCCTTCCTTTTTAGGGGATAGGAGCGTCAAATGTGTTTCTTGTCACAACATCCATGGATCACAATCCTTCTTCCGCGTGCCCACATGTAAGATGGGCGGACCAAAATGTCACCGCCACTTGTGTATGTGATTCTTTGCTCTTTCCTGCTCCTCTGCTGTCGGAAAACTGCGTTCAAAGAAACAGAAAATATTAGTAGCACCTGCGGACAGAATAAAGCATGTATTTCCCAAGGCCTACTGTCAGTGAATGCATGAAAATATTAAAACGATTATCAAATGACCTCGGATTGACCTGAAATTTTGACAGAAGCATAAATATGTTATCAGAAGACCACTGCAAAAAGAACAGTCTAAAAATTCCTCACATTTTTGTATTCGCTCCAGGGTGGGATGAATAGACCCTTCACAGATTGGTATTCGTTCCAGGGTGGGACGAATAGACCTGCAATAACTTGTCAAAAAGCACCCTCTTCAATGTCCTATCCCGGAAGCTCCAAATGACCTGCAAACTTGGGGTTAGCTAATTGGGGGTGTTTTGGGAAGACCCAGAAGGTCAGATTTCTCCAATTTTGCTCCTATCACCCAGATTTTGCTGGTGCCATCTGCAAGTTAGTAAAGGCGGGAAATAACAAAAACCTGATCAAAATTGCTCCAAATGAAATGAAATTTGAACTGTAACCTATTTAACCTATCTAGAATCAAATGCAAAAGAAAAACCAGAGAAATCTATCACATATTTCTATTCATCCCGGGGTGGGGCGAATTTTACTGTGACAGATTGGGGAGCGCCCAGGGGCAGGACGCCCACCGTTTGAGGCACTTTTTCGGCACCAATCCACTTGGGATGGGTCCAAAACTGGTTATGGGGTGTTGTCGACAAATTTTGGGAATTTTTGTGGCCAAAAATTGGGTTTTGGGTCCGGATTCGTGCTTCTAATAGTCGCCCAATAACCTCCCTTTCGAATGAGAGATTAAGGATGTAAAAGCACAAATCGCAAGTAGGTATGTAAATTGGCAGCACTTCGTTGCTCAAATGCTCCTTCTCTGTATCTCTTTTGGGTGGGAAAACTCCCCAATTTATAGACCTTAGGGTCTCCTTGTTTGAATTGCGCATGCGAGGGCGCCACTTGAGTTAACTGTCCTATTTTCAGAGAAAAGCTAACTCCCTGATTAAAAATCTTCTTGCATGAGGTTTCTAAAATAAAGACACTCATCACTGAAGTCTCTCTTCTTGAATAAAAGCTATTCCTCACAATTGCATGGCCTGAAGCCTCAGTTAACTGGCGGAGTTGCCGAGGTTTGACTTTTTTTGCCAGTCAAACCTTCTATTCGCCTCACCCTGGGGCGAATGCTGCTATTCGTCCCTGGGTGGGACGAATGCCAGTTTGTATTCGTCTCGGGGTGGGACGAGAAGAGAGCAAGGTGCCAAAAAGATGCCAAATTGACCTTTGACCTTCCAAACTGCTTTTGGGAGTGGTTAGGACCACTGTTTAACCTCTGGGGGCTGCCCTAGGGGCTATGTGTGTCAATGCGATCAGCGCTTGTTGTCACATAATCGGATTGGTGTTGTTTTGGTGTCTACAGATGCCCCTTTTTGGGAAGCACTGTGCAAGGCATAGCGTCGAGCAAAAATAGATAACCAAAGCACTAATGATTAGGGTTTCTCAGTAACCTAACCAACTCTTGATGCCCCAAGTATGGAAAGGGCACGCATTCTTGAATCCTTGCTTCTGACGAGCTAAGGAACTAAAGTCAAGTGTTAACCTTGTTCGGTGAGGTGTTACTTGAACTTGGACATTGATCAATCATGAATAGGCAAAGGGCGCAACCTTTTGTCTATGGGAACCTTGAGTTCATGATTCATGAATGTCAAGTGTTTGATCAGCTTGTGATAATTGCTTGTTTGCTGCCCCAAGCAGGGGCACGATTGTCTTTGTCAATGATCCTTTGAATGCGTGTCATTTCCAAGATTGGGTATGTTGTTGTTGATTGGCGACTAAGTGTGACTACCCCCTCAAGCGACGAATCGATGAGGGAATGACCGACATGAGAAAAGCGATGAGTCGCTTGACCCAAGATGACTTAGGTAAGGGTGCCTTCAGTTGTTTACCATTAAATGCGAAAGCAGTTTTTGAACATTTTGACCTATTTTTGGTGGGTTTGAACCCTTTTTGTGACGCATTTTGGAGCTGAAATTGGCAAAAATCCGTCTTCCCATGGAGTGGTCCGGCTATGGTAGCCTTCTTAGGGAGTAGGATAGTGACAATTTGTAACCCCAACGTCTATTTTGGATGCCAAGAATGTCAGGCGCAAATGCGCCTTCGTTCGACAATGTTATTGCTATTTTTGGGTGGGTTTTGACCCGTTTTGGTGATGCCATTTGGGGATGAAATTCTCAAAAATCCATCTTCCCGAGGAGCGGTCCGGCTATGGTAGCCTTCTTAGGGAGTAGGATAGCGAGGATTTGTGACCCCGACATCTGTTTTGCATGCCCGGAATGTCAAGTGCAAAAGCACTCTCATTGGACAGTTTTATTGCTCTTTTTGTGCATTTTTGTGCATTTTTTTGCTATTTTTGAAATTTTTGCTCTGTATTCGTCCCTGGGTGGGACGAATTCCTATTTAGTATTCGTCCCAGGGTGGGACGAGCGCTAACTAGAGTGCTCATCCCAGGGGGAACGAATACAAGCTCAAAAAGCCTTTTTAAAGGCCAAAACTGAGTTTTGGGCTCATTTGCATTTGTTTTTCTTGGCGATTTGGAGCTCTGAGGAGGAGGAGGTCAATTCTGCGAAGCGAAGCACTACGGAATTTTTCTTGCGACCATGAGTGCACACACCGGATCGAGCGGCGGAGCCGAAGCGCTACCAGTGAGTGCCCTTCCTCTTTATTGTTTTGTATTGCTATTGAAAACCGCAAGTTGGTTATTATTTTTGTGTTTTTGTTTATTTTGTTGGTTACGGTTAAAAATGAAACCCTAGTCGCTCAAAATTATCACTTAGTTTAAAACTTAGGATAACTCTAGTCAACAAAGATCAAAATTTAGTTTAAAACTTAGCTAAAAAACTTAGTTTATAACTTAAAATCTTGCTGAACCGAAATTGAACCAAAGTCAAAACGTAGGTGAGAAACATAGGGTAAAACTGAACGTAAAATGTAGCTCAACCCTAGTTAATTGTTGTTTTTGTGTTTTTAATTTTCTAGTGCAAAGTAAAAACCCTAGGTCTGAAAATTATTTTGTGACTATTTTTGTTTGTTTTTTTAAATGAGCCGTTAGAGTTAAAAACCCTAAAACGGACCAATGATTGTTTTTTTTTTTTAATTTATCAGTTAGAATGCAAAATCCTAGGTCTGACAAATTAGGTTTTGTTTTTGTAATGTTTTTGTTGTTAATTTATCAGTTAGACTTAAAAACCCTAGATCTAAAAAATTATGTTTTTGAATTTGTTTTTTTTTTTTTTTTAATTTATCAGTTAAATTTAAAACCCTAAAATTGACAAATGATTTTTTTTTTTGTAATTGTTTTAATATTTTTATGTTGTTTTCTTTTGCAGGTTGTGAAGAGCCGGTATCGGGTGCCTACTGTGTTCACTGAAGCACGTGCAGTGCTGACTTTGGTTGACTGGGATTGGCTTGACGCCCTTGGGCTCAAGCAGGTGACTCGGCTGGAGCTGGTGGTCGGGGATCGGGCCTATCTGATGGCCCTGATCAATCTATGGGATCCCCGGACCAACACCTTCCATCTCCCAATAGGGGAGATGATGGTGACCTTGGAGGATATCTATCGGATTCTTCGGATTCCAATAGACGGATTGCCGATCCGGACGACGCCACGGGATCAGAGGACAGCGGTACTGATACGCTATTTTGGGCATGGGGAGGAGTTGGGTGTGGAGAGCCCAGTGGAGAGGGCAGAGATCGACTGCCAGATGGGTGGCATACTGGTTCGATGGTGGTTAGAGAAGGGTGTGTTGGGAGTGAGGCACGCATTACTCATGGGCCTCATTTCCAACATGCTGCTTCCTGACTCGTCGGGTGTGAGGTTCCCATGGAACCTGCTAGAGGTGGTGTTCAGGCTGGTGGAGTGTCCGACAGACACACCGATGATTATGATATGGGGACAGACTTTGCTAGCATAGCTCTATGATGAGTTGTACGAGGTCCGCTATCGAAAGCGAAAGGGGATCAGTTGCAGCTACTTGTTGCAGTGTTGGGCTTGGCAGCACATAGCAGTGGAGAGGCTGACGGGGCTGCCCTGGATGACTCGAGCGGAGATGGCAGACCAGGAGATTAGATATGGGGTACTATGGCGGAGGTCGGAGGAGCAGGGTCAGAGTCGACGATGGGCAGGTGCAGTAGGGCACTATGCCGACGCCTTCGCTCGACTTACTCTAGGGGAGGTGTTCTGGCGCCCCTACCGGGACTGTCCAGCCTGGCCTGAGGCTGGAGAGTGGCTCCGATGGGTACGGAGGGAGCGATGGCTGATTGGGAGGCATGGGACTGAGCAGGAGTTGTTCCCATATGGTCAAGTGACACGACAGTTTGGGGTGCACCAGGGGATGCCTAGTGAGCCCACGGTCTATCGACGCTAGGGGGATGAGAGGACTCTAGACCGGCCAGTCGTTGCACCACTTGGCGAGGATTCAGATATGGCTATTGATGTCCCGGATGTGGATGACGTTGGAGTTACTGCCGAGTATGAGCAGTGGTGGACCTTGTGATAGTGGCGAGGCGAGGGGCCTCTAGGCGGGGCGGAGGCGGCAGCAGTAGGAGATGAGGGTGCAGAAGCACCAGATGAGGGTTGGGGAGTTCCATGTGATGATGCAGACATGGTGGAGGTTGAGGGTGTTGGAGGGGAGTTTGGGGTATCGGATCAGCCGGAGATGCAGGACGTCCCGGAGCAGTGGGAGCCAGAGCAGGTTGCTATCCCGGATTCGCCTATGCCTCAGGTAGGTTCGGAGGATGCGGAGGTAAGACAGGGCGTAGAGATAGCATGATTGGAGGAGCTGCTATGGAGGTGAGATGGGGAGCTAGGAGAGGCTTTGCTAGGAGAGAGATCTCCTACGGACTCAGCTGGCGGAGCGGGAGACCGCATGGGCTGCATCCCACCGGTAGGAGGGGGATACCGATGCTGTACGAGAGAGGGATCTACTACGGATGCAGTTAGCATAGTGCGATGACGTAGTAGCTTACTACCATCGATGAGAGGTAGAGTGGGATCAATGAGAGTTATATTGGCTTCAAAGGGAGGCAGATTGGCATCGATAGGAGGCATATTGGCATCGACATCGGATGGATATGGAGGGAGAGATCATCCGCCTTGGTGGGCGGTTACCTGAGCCTCCTGGAGGTGGCTCTTCATGGTGGATGAGAGACAGTGATACTAAGCAGTCAGCATCATCCCGTCGTCGATGGCTAGATGAGGGGGGCACTAGTAGGCATGATGCAGGGGGAGCAGCAGTCACTCGAGAGGTCCCATAGGACCCACACCACGGGGGGTAGTTCCCATTGCATCGATCTTGCGTGATCATGGTGGCCGATGCCCTAGGCTTGGGGGTTTTTGAGTTTTTGACGATTGTTGTGGGGTCAGAGGACCGGTTCATTATAGCCTACGGGAATTTTGTTGATGATATATATATACAGATGATTCTATTTTTGTGTTTATAAACTTTGCATGATGCATCTGTCTGTTTATGCACATTGATTTATAATGATGGATGCATATGGGATTTATGATTGCGATGTTTCTAATTAGATGATGTATGCATATGGAATGAATGAAATGATGTGTTGATAACTTGTCGATGGCACCATAGATTGTACAAGATTTTACTGGCTTGTTGTACTTATGGGATGACTTTGTGGAATGACGTTGCATGTGACAACTGTGTTTTTGTATTTTGCATTTTTTTTTGATGGTGATGTATGGAATGAAATGGACCAGTTGTTTTTAAAATGTAGTTAAGCTTTTCTGAGATTCAAATATTTTAACTAACTAGCCAAGACTGTACATTTATCTCGCAAGACTTTTGAACAAGGTATAAATCCGACTTGGAGGTTAACCAAGTTATTTCACATCCTTGTGTGTGCAATTGAGTTCGTTTATGTGGTATTTGTCAGGATACCGCCAGTGCCAGATAGGCTATCAACCAAACCTGTACTGAGGATCACCTAACTAGCTCCACTAACTCCATTGTTGTATTTAGCAAGATTAATCCATGGGACAATCTAAGGTACCATAAGCTAGCTCATCCACATGCAAACATTGGTCTGCTCACATGCAAAGCTAATGTGACAGACATATCGTCATGCGGGTAGGATACCGCCATTGCCAGGTAGGTTGTCCACCAAACCTGTAATGAGGATCACCTAGATGGTTTTCGAATACTGAGAATTCCAGGGATTCAAGTTCAGGTTTTTTATTGGCTCAATGGTTTAGGATATTTGCTCGTATACAAAGTGATGAAAAATCACTGTTTATTTTGTTCTTTTTTTTTTTTGTGTTCTTTTGAGCAAGGATTTTGAATAGTGGTGATAACCACTGTTATTTGATTTGGCTTTTGAGCTTTGTAATAACATTGATCCTTTTAGGCCTTGGGGATGACTACCCATCCTTGGCAGGGACGTGTAGTATGAATCCTTACGACTTTGGGAACCAACGGGTAGTATGGAGATTATGAAGTGAGGGTATTGATCTTTTTAGGCCTTGGGGATGACTACCCATCCTTGGCAGGGACGTGTAGTACGAATCCTTACGACTTGAGAGACCAAAGGTGATTGTGATGATGGCTTGTGGAAATGGTTTTTTTTTGGAATGGTCATTGATTCTTTTAGGCCTTGGGGATGACTACCCATCCTTGGCAGGGACGTGTAGTACGAATCCTTACAACCTTAGGAACCAATGGTGATTTTTGAATTTTTGTTAGTGATGAAAACCACTGTTGATTAGAAGGAATGGATGGGGAAGAGCTTGTCCTTTTGTCAATTCTCAGCATTCTTGAACCATTCGCACAGGGGGATGAACAGGCTAATCTTTCACCGATGGTACCCTAGACTGCTTTGTAGGTTTCTCTTGCATTCACACAACTTAGGAATTATTTTATGTGTGTAAATTTGTGTAGGGATATTACATAATGAGGTATGACCCAAGTAAAATTTTCCTGTGTAAAATCTGTTTGACTTTGTACAATTTTTGGCTAGAAAGTTAAAGATATTTGAATGACGAAAACCCTAAATACATTAGGAGACAACTGACTTTGCTAAAAATAGGGATGGTGTGATGCGGGATGTATGCATTGATAAAATTGATTTGATGTGAAAAATGATGGGATTGCCAAGTAATGACAGTCTATGGTGCTTTTGACTTGTATAACCAACAAATATGCAATGTATGAATGTGATGCCTAATGCAACCTATATTTTTGTATTTTTGATGTTTTATGAGTATGCATGGAATGGAGATGCAATTTTTTTTTTTTGTTATTTTTGATGATTTTATTGTTTTTGTTTATTTTTGAATATTTGTTGTGACCAAGCGGTTATGGTAACCCTTGGAGCTTTTGGTTTGACCAAAGGGTTTATGGATACCTTTGGGGCGTTTGTGGGGTTGACCAAGCGATTATGGGAATCCTTGGAGCTTTTGGTTTGACCAAAGGGTTTATGGACACCTTTGGGGCATTTTGGGATTGACCAAGCGATTGTGGAAATCCTTGGAGCTTTTGTGTGGACTATGGCTCTCTAAATGTAGAATGGCCTCAAATGACTGATGTTCAAGGGTTCTAGCTCCTTGATTCCTTCAAGAGAGGCAAGCCGGTATGTTCCAGGTCCTATCTTACTATCAATCACATAAGGACCTAACCAGTTTGCCACGAACTTGTCTCGGAGATGGGACGACAAATTAGAATTCTGCTGGTTCTCTTTTAAGACCAAATCTCCAACCTAAAAATCCCTTAGGTGAACCTTCATGTTATATGCTCTCTTAAGTCGCTCTTGATAGATACGCAAATGCTCGAGAGCATTGACGCGTCGTTCATCAAGCAACGTAAGTTGATCTAACCGGGCCTACCATGCAGTGTCATCATCGATGAACTCTTGCATTGATATGCGCAGCGAAGGGATTTCCAACTCAAGAGGCATGACAGCCTCGGAGCCATACACCAACGAAAATGGAGTTGCCCCAGTGGGCGTCCGAATGCTAGTGCGATAAGCCCATAGGGCAAGCGGGATCTGAATGTGCCAATCCTTATGATTATCTATGATAGTCTTTTTGAGGATGGCGATGAGCATTTTATTAGATGCCTCTGCTTGCCCATTTGCCTACGGATAATAGGGTGTTGAAAAACTGTGCTAAATTTTGTACTTTGTGGTCAAAGCACGCACGTCTTTGTTCTTGAAGGGCGTCCCATTATCCGAGAGGATCTTGGATGGAATACCAAAATGACATATGATATTATGCAAAATAAACTCCGCAATGCGGGGTCCAGTCGTAGAGGTTAACGGAATTGCTTCCACCCACTTGGTAAAATATTTTGTGGCTATAATGATAAATGTGTGATGACCCGACGACGCAGGGGAGATCTTTTCGATTAGATCAAAGCCCCACTACGAAAAAGGCCAAGCCGATTGGATCGGTTGCAAGGCCTGAGAAGGTACGTGTGTCAAATTGGCATGATGTTGACACTTCATGCACTTCTTCACATATGCGCAACAATCTCGCTCTAAAGATGGCCAATAATAACCCATGCGGAGAATGCGCTTTGCGATGGCCATACCGCTGAAGTGGCCACCACATGTACCATCGTGGGCTTGGGTGATCGCCCAAGCGGACTCCTGTTGGTCCAAGCAACGGAGGAGGATTCCTTCATAGCTCCGACGATACAAAATGTCTCCTAGCAAGACATGTTTTGCCACTTTCTATTTGAATGATCTTTTCGTGGCTTGTGTCAATCCAAGTGGGAGAGTACCTAGCTTGAGGTAATCCCTTAGGGGTGTGTACCAATCCTGCTGATCAGAAACCTCGATGGTATGAACAACCAATCCCTCTTGAAGTTCATCTCGAGCAAAAGCTGAGCAGGAAAGAACTTGTAAAAATAGCGTTGTATTGCTATTAAGAGGGGTAGGGGAGAACAAGGACCCCCAGTTGGCTTGAGTCAAACAATCTTGGATTCGAGAAAACCTATCCATAGATGGTTCAATCTGGATCAAGTGGATTCCTGGCATGAGGTCAGAGCTTGCATGCTCCATCGCGGGTTGCGATAATGTCTTGACCTGAATGGTTGTCATCTCACCGGAAGGGTCTTGCGGGATTAGTGACCCCAAGGAGGCCATAGTATCCGCAAAATGATTCGATGATCGAGGGAGTGCCTCGATGTCATACCAGTCAAGTTGTGCCAGGAATTTGTCCACAAGGGCTTTATAGGCCTGCAAAACTGGGCATTTACATTGGAATATCCCCTTAACTTGATTGACAATTAACAGCGAATCACCAAAGATGTTCAATCGTTTAATGTTCATGGTGACTGTTGTCTGAAGACCTATGAGCAAGGCTTCATATTCTGCATTGTTATTGGTGCACGAGAAGTCTAATTTAAATGACAAAGGCATTGGAGCCCCTTGTGGAGTGAAGAATACAATTCCCGTGCCACCTCCTTGCTCACACTTAGAACCATCGAAGAATAGGGTTATGTCAGCCTGTGACTCAGGCTCATCAGAATCTGGCGATTCTGAAACATGGAAGACCCCATCATCAGGTAGTTCGAAGGTCAAAGGCTGATCGTCTTCAAGAGGAGCCTCTGCCAGTTGATCGGTGATGACTTGACCTTTTATGGATTTTTGTCCAATGAATTCTATGTCAAACTCCGTCAACAACATGATCCATTTTGCCGTGCGGCTACTATGATAAGTACGACTCATCATGTATCGCAATGGATTCTCCTTAGACACAACATACGTCTTGTTGCTCAACATGTAATGGCGTAGCTTCTTGGTAGCAAACACCACTGCCAAGTAGAGCTTCTCGACATATGCATAGTTAAGTTCATAACTAACCAGGGTGCGGCTAAGATAGTAAGTAGCCTGTTCTTTGTGCAATTCATTGTGTTGGGACAACATGGCGCCCAGTGCCACCTCAGTAGCTGAGATGTATAAATAGAATGACACTCTTGGTCTAGGTGGTGCCAATACTAGCGATGAAGCCAAGTACTATTTAATATCGTCAAAGGCTGATTGGCACTCGTCATCCCAATGGAATGCTACCCCCTTGTGCAATAATTTATTCATGGGTCGGCACTTGTCAGATAACTGCGCTATGAAGCATTTGATCGATGCAACCTTTCCCTATAGACTTCTGAGCTGCTTGATGGTAGTTGGGGGAAGCATTTCAAGGATTGCCTTGACTTTGTTGGGATCCACCTCGATTCCTCGTTTGGAGACTATGAAACCCAAGAGCTTTCCAGATGTGATGCCAAAGACGCACTTCTTGGGGTTTAGTCTGACTTTATGCTCAATGAGGCGATCAAGTATCTTGCGTAAGTCATCGAGATGATTGGGGCGCAAAAGAGATTTGGCCAACAAATCATCCATGTAATCTTCCAAAGTTTTGTGCATGTAATCATGGAAGATGTACGTCATGGCACGTTGGTAGGTGGCGCCAACATTTTTAAGGCCAAAAGGCATGACCTTATAACAAAATGTCCCCCAAGGCATTGTGAATGCCATTTTTAGTTGGTCCTCGGGATTGATACGAATCTGATTGTATCCTGAGAAACCATCCATGAGGGAAAGCATTTCATGGCCCATTGTAGCGTCTACCAATGCATCGATGCTAGGCAAGGGGAAATCATCCTTAGGACTCGCTTTGTTTAGATCTCAAAAATCGGTGCATATGCGAATCCTCCCGTCGGGCTTCTTGATGGGTACCATGTTAGACAACCATGGTGGATAATCCACGCAGATGACAAACTATGCATCCAACAACTTTTGCAATTCATCTTTGACCATTAAGGCCACTGTTGGGTGCATCTTGCGTAGTTTTTTCTTTACTGGCTTGATTGTCGGATCCAGCGTTAAATTATGCATGACTAGCTATGGGTCTAGCCCCGGCATGTCTTTGTATGACCATGCAAAAACCTCCTTCTTCTCCTTGAGAAGGGCAATGTAATCGGCTTGCTCTTCGGGGGAGAGACTTACCCCCAGCTTGAGAATCCATGGATTCATTGGATCTATGTCGATGTCTACGTCAGTCATTGCCTCGACCGACATGTGGGATCCGTCCTCCAACTGGTGTGGAGTTGGGATCAGATGGATATCGTTTGCTGAATTAAGATCATCGTTAGGAACGTCAGGTTCCTCTTCAGCATGGAAGACATCCTGAGTCTGTTCTGGAGTGAAATGAAACATCCCACCGCAAGGCCAGTACTCTGATGGGGATGGTGGTGTGTCAACGCGATCCCAATCTATAGCGTCTATGTCTAGATGCAATGACCATGTTGGGTCGGTTGGATCATGGATGGGGGCGGTCAAGTCAATGGAGATCATGTTGATGAAATGATTGTAACCTCCATTACCGTAGGTGTGATAACTCTGACATTCCAGATGTTCTTGATGCTTTGGATCTGGCTCTGTAGGCATTGGTACAAAGGGATCAGCCCTATGCATGGACATGCAGATAGGGTCTACCCTAGGCACTAATGGTTTGATAGGGTCTCCAGGCGGAAGATGCTCTCTGTGTACCTAGAGTGGCGGGTGCAGTAATTGCTATAACTACGTCGGGTTGAGGTGCCACCTATGTCTTGGACCTATGTGTAGGTGTTCAAACATGTCATCTATGCCTAAGGGATATTGTTGTTGCATTTGTCGCATGTGGTTGAGATAGGCCATCTCGGTTTCGTCTTCGTAATCACTATCAGAGATCCAAAGGCCTTCGTTTGCTACAACAGTGGTTTGCGACAGATGGGGCTCATCTTGTTCGAGCAAATTAATATGGTCCCATCGAGGTTGTTCCGCTCTCTATGGGGGGACCAGATTTTCTTGAGGTGGCCTCTGCTCAATTGGACCATCCAATGGGAACATGGTCAGGAAGCTTTCTTGATAATTATCCATGGGATGCATGTGGGAATGATTGCTTCCTGACTCAAGAGGATCCCAAGGTGCTACCTCGTACTCCAACTCATCATCCGAAGACCCTTCTTGGTCTTTTTCATACCCTTCGTGGAGGTGAGTCCTTGAATTGTCTCCCGTTGCGACCGAAGGGAAAGGGTTGTTGAGGTCAACAAGGTTGTTTGTGTGTAATGGGAAATAATCCCCCAATGTATAAGTTGTATTTGGATTGGCATATGGATCTGATGCCAACCCATCCTTGTTGCCTATCCCTAGGCCTTGCATGTTTTTGACCAAGATGTCGAGGGGCAAAGGGTGATTAAACCCTACTCTTGACTTGTCATAAGGCATTTGGTATCTTGGTTGGCACAAAACACGCACTCCTTGTTCATACCTACCCAACCCATATCCGTGCCAATTACATTGGCTAAGATATCTTAATGCGAAGTCTGGGTTAGACAGATAATTGACATCCTCAACAAAGGGCTCTTCATCTTCCTCTTCTTGTAGGGAAGGTTCAACGCCATTATCCAGGCCCCCATAAATAAAGTTTGTCTGATTAGGTGGGTAGCCTAAAGGAACCACAGAGCCTATGGGGAGTCGAGGTCTCCCCATGTCTTGCATGGACTCAATTGTGGGCGTTGCTATAATGTTTTGCACTAGATACTCCCCCAATCCTGTGTTGGCCATCTCAACTATGATTGTTGGCGTTTGAGGGGGAGCGAATGGAAGTTCTCCCTGAGTCCACTCCATGTGGGGTGAACCATGCGCCTCGACTTCCATTCGACTAGGCTTCTCTTCTGTCGAGATGTTGGAGACTAAGGGTGGTTCCTCTTCCAGGGGCTTCTTTCCTTTGTCCTTTGGTGTGGCCACCGTAGGTGGCATCATTGTGGGAGGACCAGATGAAGAAGATGGACCCGCCTGGGAATTTGATTGATTTGGTAATGGAGATTCTTGCGTAATCGGACCCCTTTTAGATGGATTTAACTAAAAATCCACATGCATTGAAGGAAGGGTCGACTACGGCATTAGTTGCACTGAATTGCAGTATTTGAATGGCTCTAAGTCTGTAGGGACCACATGCACTTGTCCTTCAAATGTATACTTCAAGCATTGATGAGCAATTGAAGGGACACACTTCATGTCCCGGATCCAAGGTCGCCCCAACAAGATATTGTAAGCCATCTCACCTTCTAAAATGTGGCACAATGTATGAATGGTCTTTTGTCCCACTTGTATGGGTAGGACAATTGTGCCAACTATCGAGCATATCGCATCATTGAATGCTCGAAGAGTATAAGTGGAAGGTACGATGTGAGAGGTCGACAACTTCAAATGTTTTAATGCGATGGTTGTAATAATGTTACTGGATGAACCAGTGTCTACCAACACCCGCTTATATGGAATCTCGTTGACCCATGCAATAACGTGCAGGGGTGGATCCGCCACATCACCAACCACCGATTTTAATTCATCTTCTCTAAAGGTGATGACTGGTTCCGTACATTGTTTCACATGGCCCACGAAGTTGTTGAAAGAATTTGCTTCATGGGGATGCAGCTCAATTGCCTTTAATATCTCCATGAGAGCCTCCCGATGGGGCGTTGATTGTTGAATAAGCTCATATATGGAGAGCCTAGCCGACGTGGTCCTTAGACTTTGAGTAAGTCTAGTTCGAATCGTGGCCACTGGTCTAGGCGGGGGAAGCTGTGTAGGGTTCGGTTGAGGTTGTGACGTTGATGGAACTTCTCTTGTGGCTGCCGTAGGGGCAGCTCCTGGGTATCTCTTGTTCCTTGTCACTATGCTTATCATCCCCACATACCCCTCCATGGGGCAATTCTATTGCACCTCATTGACGTGAAGAGGTTTTGCTTGTGCATCATGTGCGGGCAAAGGATCTCTGAAAATGCCCATTTGTTGGTTGTTGGGCGCTATAGGGTTATCCACTGCCAATGTATTATTGTCAATGAGGTCTTGCACCAAACCTTTGAACTTCCAACAGGCGTTAAGGTCATGTCCCTTTCGTCTGTGGAACCTACAGTACAAGTCCTCCCTATACCCCTTAGGCTTTGGTGCATTAGGATCTATCGTTTGAATCTCTGGCAGATTAATCAAGTTTGCCATTGACAAACGGTCAAACAAGGAGTCCCTGGACTCTGTGTATGGTGTAAATTGCCGCCTAGGGTGACGCTGTTGAGTTTGTTCCTACTTTTGGTTTTCTCTATCATAATTGTTTGGAGGCACCACCTGATAGTTAGCCTTCTAAGGCTGTGTTGCTTGGGCAGGCTTAGGGGCATTGATAGCAACTTGATTGACCACGACGGGTTTCTGTTGCGTAGTCCCTATTTTAGTGCTCTTATTCCATTCTTTTTTCTTAGGCTTGGCAATTTTGCCATCCTGTATCTTGATCTCTTCGATGATTCTAGCTTGCGCCAGTGCTTCTTCTAAAGTGGCATATTGCTGCAGCTGCAATAGCACAGAGATCGATCGCAAACAGCTCTTTGCGAACATTTGAGTTAGGTCGGACATAGGAGGGAGATAGGGTAGCTTTGAAAGCAACGTCCTCCATCGGTTCCCATATGCCGCCATAGATTCCTCCTCATACTACTTGAGGCTAGCTAGATCGCTTAGTGATGCCTTTTTCTTTGTGTTGAAGGCGAAACGTTCTAGGAACGCATCCACTAGCTGATCCAAGTTGCAGATGCTATGCTTCGGTAGTTGAGTAAACCAATCCGAGGTAGGGCCTACGAATGTGGTTATAAATGTTCTTAATAGCAAAGCATCATTGTCTTGAATGCCAAAGCATTGGCTCAGGAATCGAGTCACATGCTCTTGGGCATCTTCCTCCCCTCTAAAGAGTGCCAACTGGGGCAGCTTAAAATGTTTGGGGTATGGAGGTGCCGGCACTAACGGATGCACAGGATGACTACGGAGTTGGCGTAAAGTAGGCTTTTGGGGCCCAAAAGTCTTGAGCTCCATAGTCTCTAAGCGTTCTAACAACACTTTGTATGCATCGGAGGACTTGATCTCCTCCTCCTTGGTTTGCTCCCGCTGTGGGTTGTGGGGAACTTGAGGCCTTTGGAGGGATAGCTGGGTAGCACCCCTTCTACCTTGATAGGGCATTTCAGCCCGCTCTTCTTCTTGTTCATAATCCTCATAAGCTTCTTGAGGAGTGTCTGGCCTAGGCCTGTAAACATTGATGGGTGCCCACGGAGGGTGCCCATCGTGGTTTCGGGGAGTGGCCTCCCGCTCAGGTCTAGGAGGTCTTAGAGGCAGTGCTTGATGAGGTCGCGGAGACCTGTCTCGCACTAAGGGGTTGTGCCTCTCATACATCTCTGATTTATGTGTGCGAGGGACTGGGACCTTCTCAGGCACATTGTTGTGAAGCAATTCAGCTGTCTAACGCTGAATGCGCTCTTGGTTAAGGCGACACAAATGTTCTAATTGTTGTTGGTCTTGCCTGAGCCGCGTGATTTGCGCTTGGCGGGCGGCTAGTTTGGCAAATGCCAAGTCAATTTGTTCCGTCGTCTCTTGTTTAGGAGGCCTAGATGCCTCCCCTACATGTCTTTCTCGGTCATGGTACTCCGAGACCCCTATGGGTTGCTTCCCTCTATCGAGGTTAGCGGCATTGACTTGAAGCTCTGGTCTCAATGAGCGATCTGGATATAAAGCGGGTGCAGACGTGCATCGTTCCCACACTGTGTACTATTCTTGAGGAACGTAGTGATCTTCCTCACACTCTCTATTATATGCATAAAAGGTGCGGGCATAATTGTCTTGCCCTATCGGGAGAACCTGATACTCTGGATATGGTCTAGTGTTTCGACATTAATCAGGGGTAAATTAGGAGTAACAAAATCATATGGTTCCTCCTTGTGGACCCTTTGTTGTTCAAGCACTTCATCACTAGGCCACCCATAACGAGTTTCCAAGGGAGGCCTTATATCTAGGTCGAGTGCTACATGTAGGTTGTCTTCTTGAAAGGATCTTTGCTGAGTGGGAGTGCCCCTCAAGGGGGTGCCTCTATAGTCTTGTCTAGTGATGGCATGAGTTGGAGTGCCCCTCAAGGAGGTGCCTCTAGAGTCATGTTCTGTAACTGCATGGTGTGGACTAACTTGTGTATCCTGCCGCCAAGGCGGGATGACCAAGTCTTCAGGACTATATCGGAGGCGACTTGTCCCCCTTGGTGCACTCTCTGCAGCTTCTGCCCGTGATTGGGCTTGGCTACGGGTGTACACCATGGTGATGTTAACCTAAAGATGCGTAGATTCTATTTTTGGATTTTTCTTTTTATGATTTTTTTGATACACTAAACAGAAAATAGCATACACACACAAGCAATGATTATCTCTTTTAAAGATTAAAAGTGTGCCCTAAATCTGGTTTAGTGTGTTTTGTTGTTTGTTTTTGAAAGCTTTTTGTGAAAACCATTTAAATGCAATTATGAAGGCTCTTATGACTCCCAAAATGGTCGCCCCTTCAATATACCATTGTCGGACCGATATACCAACCTCTCTATATACCCGCCCTTACGTGAGGGAGACTATAGGTACGTGAGAGCAGATGATACGTGGAACATAGGCGGTACGAAAGGGGAATCACTCTGTTTATGACACCTACCATAGAAGACTTATCCTCATGCACTGGGAATCACCCCAAGCTACACTTGGTCAGCTTTCATCAGGATTTACGTCTAGCAACGATCGCGATCGGGGTTATGGATGCAATATCTCAAGCCAAGGTGATGATGAAATCCACCGTTGGTCTTGCTCAAGGGTTGGGGTTTTACGACCAACTCCTTGTGTTTAAAATACCACGTGGTGTGTGGGGTTCTTTTTAAGTTGCAAAATTGAAACAAGCAAGCCTCTAAACTCTCCTATGCAAGCAAAAATCAGAGAATAGAAAACAGAAAATTGACAAAGGGTGTTTAAAACCCCTACCTCTTCTCTGCCTAAATCGGATGTCTCTGAATTTCTGCTTGAAATAGTCTAGCATTTGAAAACTTGGTACCTACAAGCAACAAAACAAGCAACTTTAATCAGAAATTTAATCTTAAAAATAAAAGGACACAGGTCCCACCGTGATCGCCATTGAAAGCACGAGGATACGAAAACAAAAAGGAATATGCCACAAGAAAGAACAAGAAAGAACATATGCAAATTGACACAAGATAAAAGCAATATGAAATATGGTAATCTCTTTATTGATACGCTTTTCAAAATGTGTTACAATACGTCTCCTTCCTTTTTAGGGGATAGGAGCGTCAAATGTGTTTCTTGTCACAACATCCATGGATCACAATCCTTCTTCCGCGTGCCCACATGTAAGATGGACGGACCAAAACGTCGCCGCCGCTTGCGTATATGATTCTTTGCTCTTTCCTGCTCCTCTGCTGTTGGAAACCTGCATTCAAAGAAACAGAAAATATTAGTAGCACCTACGGACAGAATGAAGCATGTATTTCCCAAGGCCTACTATCAGTGAATGCATGAAAATATTAAAACGACTATCAAATGACCTCGGATTGACCTGAAATTTTGATAGAAGCATAAATATGTTATCAGAAGACCACTGCAAAAATAACAGTCTAAAAATTCCTCACAGTTTTGTATTCGCTCCAGGGTGGGACGAATAGACCCTTGACAGATTGGTATTCGTTCCAGGGTGGGACGAATAGACCTGCAATAACTTGTCAAAAAGCACCCTCTTCAATGTCCTATCCCGAAAGCTCCAAATGACCTAAAAACTTGGGGTTAGCTAATTGGGGGTGTTTTGGGAAGACCCAGAAGGTCATATTTCTCCAATTTTTCTCCTATCACCCAGATTTTGCTAGTGCCATCTGCAAGTTAGTAAAGGCAGGAAATAACAAAAACCTGATCAAAATTGCTCCAAATGAAATGAAATTTGAACTGTAACCTATTTAACCTATCTAGAATCAAATGCAAAAGAAAAACTAGAGAAATATATCACATATTTCTATTCATCCCGGGGTGGGGCGAATTTTACTATGACAGATTGGGGAGCGCCGGGGGCAGGACGCCCACCGTTTGAGGCACTTTTTTGGCACCAATCCACTTGGGATGGGTCCAAAACTGGTTATGGGGTGTTGTCGACAAATTTTGGGAATTTTTGTGGCCAAAAATCGGGTTTTGGGTCCGGATTCGTGCTTCTAATAGTCACCCAATAACCTCCCTTTTGAATGAGAGATTAAGGATGTAAAAGCACAAATCGCAAGTAGGTATGTAAATTGGCAGCACTTCATTGCTCAAATGCTCCTTCTCTGTATCTATTTTGGGTGGGAAAACTCCCCAATTTATAGACCTTAGGGTCTCCTTGTTTGAATTGCGCATGCGAGGGCGCCACTTGAGTTAACTGTCCTATTTTCAGAGAAAAGCTAACTCCCTGATTAAAAATCTTCTTGCATGAGGTTTCTAAAATAAAGACACTCATCATTGAAGTCTCTCTTCTTGAATAAAAGCTATTCCTCACAATTGCATGGCCTGAAGCCTCAGTTAACTGGCGGAGTTGCCGAGGTTTGACTTTTTTTGCCAGTCAAACCTTCTATTCGCCTCACCCTAGGGCGAATGCTGCTATTCGTCCCTGGGTGGGACGAATTCCAGTTTGTATTCGTCCCGGGGTGGGACGAGCAGAGAGCAAGGTGCCAAAAAGATGCCAAATTGACCTTTGACCTTCCAAACTACTTTTGGGAGTGGTTAGGACCACTGTTTAACCTCTGGGGGCTGCCCTGGGGGCTGTGTGTGTCAATGCGATCAGCGCTTGTTGTCACATAATCGGATTGGTGTTGTTTTGGTGTCTACACCATGATATTCGAAGAAAATTGAATAATCCCAGGTTCCTATCAATAGATGATGAACAAAACAACAAATAATATAACAACCACCATGATCCAAGCTCCACCAACTAGTGCATAATGAAAGTCACTTGGTGGCCACCATGATGACTGAGCAGTTGTCATTACCTTAAGGGAGTCTCCTCCTTTAAGAAACCTACAAAATTATCTACATGAGGAATGTGGGATTAAACATTTCCACATTATAACAAAAGTGTTTAATTATTCCTCAAAATATGTAGGAGTAAGTGAATCACAGATGACTAGGTGGTAATAGTGAAAAGGGTATAAGAGACACTTGTCAAGTGATAATGGTGAGCAATCAAACTGATAGATATCAATATTGGTAAACCTATATGTGCCTCCAATCGGTATTAGTCGACCATAAAGTAGCTCGACCATAAGACATCACTAGGTGTTCAATAAGCTTTAGGGATATAAGCTCCATTTAAGCTTAAGCTTCACCTGAGCACATCCCATGTGGGATAATGCTCACTGAATGCTTTTAAGAAACCTTCCACCTGAGTGGATATGAGTGCTCACCAAGTGCTATGACAACTCAAGGTTCAGTTCCCTATGACCATAGACCATGCAGAGAGGATTTCCAAAGCCCTAAATAGACTTTAAAACCTATACCTACCATAGTAGACAATATTGTGTGAGGGTTCAATCATATTTTAGAGACCCAACACAACAATAAAGAGTAGGGAGAGATGTTTATAGGTGATAGATTGTGTTCAAAGTAGAGAGTATAGGGATTTGATTGCGTAAAATAAAAGATGATACATTTCCTTATTTTTATTTCAACCATCAACAGGGGTTATTAACTGAGTTTTGATTCAAAAAAAGTGATCAAATGATGAGTATGCATGCAATAGTCACCATTTGGTTTGTTTGAGAAGAATCAATTATCAAGGCAAACAACATAAAATCATCTTAAAGCTATAAAAATCATGTTATTATCTAAGTTTTAGGTATTAGAGCCTCCATGAATTATCAATTTCTTTGATACACACTATGCATCATAAGTATTCAAGCAAAAAGATAAATAATTTTTCCAGCCTTATCCCATTAACATTTATGGTCCCCTTAAGCTCCTCCTTTTGTTGCCTTCATTTGCATCACTCCAACCATATCCTTATTCTAATTTGGCCATACCTACTTATTTACATGGAGTCCCATCCTCTACTTCCCAAAAAATCCTCTCTCCAATTAATGCATACTTACTCTTCTTGAAGGCCCTCTATCTACTTGAGTCTAAAATCTGTTGTCGTTTAAAGTCTTATGATGGTAGAGCAAGGACATATATTTTTAAAATGTCTAGAATATTATTTTAAAAATCTAAACATAAAAATAATATCCCGCTCATTTGAATGAACACAATAATAAATGTTTTTTTAATAAATATACTCTTAATTTATAATAATCTTTTATTATAAATTTTATACTATATTATTTTATTATAAACAATTTTTTATTTATAATAAATATAACTGCATGAAAAAATATGTGGAAACTTCTAGGGTAGACAATGCAGAATACTGTGGTAGCCATAAAAGCCAAATAGCTTGCCCAAATTTGTGGTAGCTACCGATTCCACCATGTAAATTCAAATAATAATAATAATAATAATAAATATAATATTATACTATTATAAATATCCCTCTATTTATAATACACATTTATTATAATATCATTTTATTACAAAACATATAATGCTATGCTATTATAAATTAGTATAATAGCCTTTTATTATAATTATAATATCATTTCATTACAAAAGATATAATGCTCTCCTATTATAAAGATCCCTTTAATTTATAATAATATTTTATTATAATTATAATATCCTTTTATTACAAATATTATTTTATTTATAATATTTCTTTATTTAAATTAAATGTAGTATTCCCCTATTAATTATTCTTTTATTTAATATATAAGATTCTCTTACTAGAACATTACATCTTAGTCTTAAGAAAACTTCATATAGTCATTCATTTATAACAAAACTAGGTGTTATAACATCATTGACAAACATATAGTTTTTTCATGTTAAGAGTCCCACCATGGAGGGTCACAACATCCTACCGCTTGGGACTAAACATCATCCCAAGTATTTCCTACAAAGATGATTTTGCTACACCAAGTTAGATGATCAAGGATAATGTCTAACTTCCATTCTATTGAGTTTAAACAAGATTTCATCATCCCCTACAAATATCAATATTACACTCACTCTATATGAGATGCAATCCTAATTATTGAGCAACAAAAGTAATAACATCCTTCTTCAAATATATCCAAAAGGAGATTTTGTTCCTAATTTCTCGTGTCTTTGTACCTTCAAGGTAAGATAAAGAAGAAAACATTGCATTTTCTACATAACACATCATCTCAAATCACCAATTTCAGGTATAAGTGCCCCATCATTTAAAGCATAAGGATCCATCATCCGTGATGAAATCTCACTCTCTATAATATTTCCTTTATTTTGACTTGAAATTCACTACAACTCTTATCTTGAGGTCACATCTCCTTGACTTGCTCTATTAGCTCTAAGTGTTTTCAAGTTAAACCGCTATATACCTTATTTAAGTCTTGAAGTTATGCATGATTTCTTGTTTCTTAATCTTAGGATTTTCTCTCTAGATGGATTTTTTATGCCTTTGAGTGTTCACTAAACTCAGAATTTAGTTTATTTTTAATAAATTAAAGTAAGGATCCCACAATCCTCTCTAGAATAGAGTTTCTACCTACTTTTTTCTAGATAAGTAAGATCAAATCCTAAGAAATGACCCTATATATATTCTTTCTTACAACATCTTCACCTATTCCTTCTCATTAAGTATGATCAAATTAACCAAGAATAGTTACTTCACCTATGATGAGCTAACTTAAGGTATCTATCTCACCTTTATCGATAAGATAGTTAAAGTTATCCATCCCATATTTGCTATGAGATAATTCAATTCATCCATATGATATTTATCAATGAGATAGTTAAAGTCACATATCTCATTTTTGCTATGAGCTGACTCAATCCATCTATCTCATATTTATCGATGATATGGCTAAAGTGACCTATCTCATTTTTGCTATGAGCTAACTCAATCCACATATCTCATCTTATAGATGATATATCTATAGTTACCTATCTTATTTTTTCCATGATCTGACTCAATACATCTATCTCATATTATGTATGAGATAGCTAAATTCACCTATGTCATTTTTGCTATGATATGACTCAATCCATCTATCTCATATTATCGATGAGATAGCTAAAGTTGTCTATCTCATTTTTCTATGATAACCCTCCTTCCTTAAAACCACTAGATGTTTATAAACTCATCTATTTTAGTATTATAAAGAGATATTTACTCAAGGTTATCCCAATTTACTCCCTAAGGGATCCCATAGTCCCTTAGTTTTCTTTTTCTACCATAAACCAATCCCTTTTTTTGAAATTAATAAAAATACATCCATGTGTATACCATACATAAGTACCGTATGTGTAGGTATACTACGTGTATTGCAAGTAGCAATAAATACCATATCCAAGTACCGTTTATGTAGGTATATTATGCGTAAATAAGCTATCATGGTTGTACCTTTAATCTTTGAAAAAAAATCATCCCTCTAAATTTTCATTGCTAGCCCTAAAGTTAGTCCATCATTCAAAAGCTATATCTTGCACATGAAAATTAACCTCACTAGTGAGGTTATTAATGAGTATTTTATCAAGAAAAGATATATTTCCAAATCACACAACCATACCTTGGATGATTTTATCAATTTATTTGGATATCTTGATATTCTTCAAGTCCTTGGTTAACTTTACCTTTATATGAGCTTTTTCCTTCAAGATCATTTCTTGTAGGGTATTCCTCCTATCTACCTTAGAATTTCTCTTTACCACATCAAGGTGTTGGATTACTTTAAATTGTAATTTCCAAAGGTTAGTTATATCTGTCATAACTAACTTAGATAAAAAATGATCACTACCACACTTGTATCTCTGTAAGGTCATCTTGGTTGTGACCATTATTATCCTTTTGGTAGTAATTTGGTTCATGCTTGTTTTTCTACATGGTGTTATTCTTATTAACCACCAAGGAGTTGATTTTTTTATATCTATCTAAACTAACTCATTTTATCTTCTTTCATTCGTTAATGGCTAATGTTATGCTTGCTTTATGTAAGATACTATACCAAAGTAGAGTTAATTTTTTTTCTAGGATCAATCCTTTAACTTACTCATTATTATTTCTAGTTTGTCATACCTAGATAATATCTAGGGAAGCTCATAATCTATGACTATGTGCTTATATTTCAAAATAACTCATATTTCAAGGTCCTCATTGCTTTAAATTAACTAAGCAAGGACCTAAATAGGAATATACCTAAACCTTAGCACATTCCAAGGAAACACCTAGTCCATTGTTCCTAGATATCCTTTACAAAATCATCTAGTCCATCGACCTACAACTCTGATACCATATGTAACAACCCAAAAACCTAACTAGTTTAAGGGATTGCATTAGTATTACTGCTATTTTTTTTTTTTTAGTATTAAACACTAACACTTATTAAACAACATGAGGTTTATATAATTAAACAAAACAAGAAACATATATACTAAGAATCTAATCAAATCAAACATGAGAATAAACTAACAAGAGATACATTAAAAGTAATATCATAAAGAAAGATACCCATAACACAATATTTATCCTAGGGAAAACCCTTTTAGGAAAACCTAGCCTCAAATATTTTATTTATTACATAAGTTTGGTCTTCACAAATAAAATGATCCCGTAATCCATTTCTCCCAAACATATGTCAATACAATGCATAAAAACTCATAATAGTTCTCATGTCTTTACCATGAATTGCTATTTTAATCCACATAATAGATTCTACAATCGCTCTTTTAGGAGTAGCTCCTTCCTCCTAGTCTAATGTATTCATAACATCGGTACTAGTTTTACTTAATAATTATCCCATTGGTTTTAACTAAGAGCCTATACTCTTAGTTAAGCAACCACATATTGAACCATATTTCCTAAATTAACTAAGACACCACTCTCTTAATCAATTACGTACTTATCAAATATATTTCCTCTAGGATCTCATACTCTTAACCTTAAAATATAATTCTACTCTTCAAGATATAAGTATAACCTATATTATTTCAATTCCATATAGACTACACTATTTTATTTAACATAATCCATATTCATTAATGTAGACTATATTATTTTCTTTGAACATAATCTATTTTCATCAAACATAGACTATATTACCTCAATTGAACATAATCTACTTTTATTAAACATAGACTATATTACCTCAATTGAACATAATCTAATTTCATCAAACATAGACTATATTACCTCAATTGAACATAATCTACTTTTTTTATTACCTAAATCCCAATACCTTTAATTAATCCAATAATCCAATTTTATTTGTCAAATTAACTAAAGTCACATACCTTTAATTAATTCAATAATCCAACTCCATTTACCAAATTAGCTAAAGTCCTATACCTTTAATTAATTCAATAATCCAATTCTATTTATCAAGTACAAACTATGCTATTTTAATTAGTGTGATCCATATCTTTTCATTTCAATACAAACTATACTATCTATTAGCATAATTCAATAACTTTTCAATATAAACTATGTTATCTTCATTCTAACATAATCCATAACTTTTTCATATAAACTATGTTATCATCATTCTAACATAATCCATAACTTTTTCATATAAACTATGTTATCATCATTCTAACATAATCCATAACCTTTTCATATAAACTATGTTATCATCATTTTAACATGATCTATAATTTTCCATATAAAATTTATTTTCATCATTCTAACATGATCCATAATTTTCCATATAAACTATGTTATCATCATTCTAACATGATCCATAATTTTCCATATAAACTAGGTTATCATCATTCTAACATGATCCATAATTTTCCATATAAACTATGTTATCATCATTCTAACAAAATCCATAATTTTCCATATAAACTATGTTATCATCATTCTAACAAAATCCATAATTTTCCATATAAAATAGGTTATCATAATTCTAACATATTCCATAATTCTCCATATAAACTATGTTATCATAATTCTAACATGATTGATAAATATCCATATAAACTATGTTATCGTCATTCTAACATAATCCATAGCATTTTCATATAAACTATGTTATCATCATTGTAACATAATCCATAATTTTCCATATAAACTATGCTATTGTAATTCTAATATAATCCGTAATTTTGTATTACAAAAAAGTGTTTAATCCTCCCTCCAAATACAGAAGTCAATGAATGGTAGGTGACTAGATGGCAACAATAGAAAGGGTATAATAGACATTTGTTAGGTGATAATAGGGAGTTGTCAAAATTAATAGATGTCAATAATGGTAAGCCCAAACGTACCTCCAACCAGCACTGGTCAATCACCAAGTGGCTTGGTCACAAGATGACCACTTGGTGATCAATAACCTTTAGGGAGCTACGCTCCCTTTAAACTTATGCTTCTCCCGAGCATGTCCCATGTGGAACAATGCTCATGGAATGTTTTTAAGAATTCTTCTAATTGAGAAGAGGTGAGCATCTACCAAGCACTATTGCTACTCAACTTTAGTTCCTTGTGGCCATGGACCACATAGGGAGGCTTCCCAAAGCCCTAAATAGACTTTCAATGGGGTTCAATTATTTGTTATAGATCCAACACAACAACAAAAAGCATGGGGAGACATTTATCGGCAATTAATTGCATCTGAAGTGGAGAGCGCAATGGGTTGATTGGCTAAAATAAAATATGGCCCATTTTAATTTCAACCAACAACAAGAGGGTTATTAACTAAAGGTTTGATATAAAACAAGTGATCAAATTACAGGTATGCACATAGTGTCCTTCATCTGGTTCATTTGAGGAGAATAGACAATCAAGGCAAACAATGTCAAATCATTTTAAAGCCATAAGAAGCACATTCTTATCTAAGTTGTAGGTTATTAGAGCCTCCAAAAATTATCAATATCTTCAATGCATGCTATGAATTATAAGTATTAAAGCAAAAAGATAAATAATTTCCCCCTTATCCCATCGATAGGTATGGTCCCCTCAAGCTCCTCCTTTCATTGCCTCCATTTGCATCCCTCTAGCCATCCCTTTCTTCTAAGTTGGCCATCCCTACTTATTTACATTGAGGACCATCCTCCACTGCCCAAAATATCCTCTCCCTAATTAATGAATAATTCCTCCTCTTGAAGGCCCTCTATGTACTTGAGCCTAAAAGTCTCTATCATTTAAAAGCTTATGATGGCAAAGCAAGGACATATATTTTTAAAATATCTAGAATATTAATTTGAAAGTCTAAACTTCAAAATAATATCTTGCTCATTCGAATGAACATAATAATAAATGTTCTATTATAATTATACTCTTTAATTTGTAATAATATTTTATTATAAATTTTATATTATATTCTTTTATTATAAAAAATTTCTTATTTATAATAAATATAATATTCTCCTATTATAAATATCCCTCTATAATAGTCTTTTATTATAATATCCTTTTATTACAAAAGATATAATGCTCTCCTATTATAAATATCCTTCTAGTTTATAATAATATTTTATTAGAATGATAATATCCTTTTATTAAAAAAGATATAATGCTCTCCTATTATAAATATCCCTTTAATTTATAATAGTATTTTATTATAATTATAATATCTTTTTATTATAAATATTATTTTATTTATAATATTTCTTTATTTAAATTAAATGTAGTATTCCCCTATTAATTATTATTTTATTTAATATATAATATTCTCTTACTAGAACATTACATCTTAGTCCTAAGAAAACTTCATATAGTCATTCATTTATGATTAAACTGTGTGTTAAATCATCATTGATCAACATATAGTTTTTCATGTTAAGAGTCCCACTAGCGAGGGTCTTGACAGTTCCTCTCCCCCAAAGAAAGATAAGGAAATTAGTTTTCCTTAAAAGTAAGCTAAGTAGAGTAGTCCTCCCATACAGCAAGCTAAGTAGAGTAGTCCTCCCCAAAATAAAGCTAAGTAGAGTAGTCATCCCCTAAAGTAAGCTAAGAAGAGCAATGCCCGTCTAAAAATGAAGAAAGCCATTATGAGTCCTCCAAAGTTTAATTTATATCTTAAGTACTTCATCGAAGGCTTGAATGATATATCTACCTCCATCAGAAGGGTTTTTAAGATGTTAGTTTGCTATGTGAATGAGGTGACCCTTATCCTGGGTGATCATGAGAGAAATATGGATGATGTGAAATCCAATTCTAAAAAGGAGCACCTTGAGGAGGAGTCCTCTCAATAAGGATACAAGTTGGATCTATGTTTATCTTTCATCCCAATGAGGAACCCCTTGTTCTTGTCTTCTAAGGCTCCAATGGTTGTGCCTTATCTTGGCTAGGATCCTCTTTTGTTGGCAGGATCCTTGTAGGTCTTTTATATGTTGGTTTTTTATCCCTGGTAAGTTTTCTTCTCTTTATCAGTTATAGAATGATTGAGGACCCCTTCAAAACCCCTTATTTTATCAAATCAAATATATATATATATATATATATATATATATATATATATATATATATATATATATATATATATATATATATATATATATATATTTATATATATATCACCTCCTCAATTAGTCCAAATTTTAATGAAATTACCACTTCGTTTTTTAACTAAGGATTTAAAATTCATAAAATAACCAAATGCTTCATTCCTATTCTTAAAAAAATAAATCTATATTTTTCTTTAAAAACAATCTATAAGTATCAAAAATAAAAATAATTACCAATTCTTGGTGTCTCCATGGGCTTACGAATATCCAAGTGAACCAACTATAGTGGTCATGAAGCCCGCCATGACTTGCCGACTAGAAATCTATTTATGTGTTGCTTTCCTAGTGTAATAAAAATATGGTAATAAGGATAGGTCATGGTAAAATGGAGAAGACAAATATTACTATCATAGTGAAATATCTTTGTCACAAATTCAAGGTATTTTGGGTTATTCTTTAAATAATTGAATATATTTTATAGATATTTTAGGATGTGTCTAAATTTCCAAGGTACTTATAAAAATATTATGTAATTATAAGAATAAATATTTTTATCCATGTGATACTTTGACAGTACTTTGTAATTAAAAATATCACAATAAAGTCCAAAATGTAGATATCTAAAATGATGGGATTCTTGGATAATTTTACATAATTCTAATATATCATGGAAAGATTCCAAGAGGAGATATATAGAATATTTTGATACTTTTTCCATTAATTTATCCATCC
Source organism: Wollemia nobilis (assembly GCA_028583015.1). NCBI lineage: Eukaryota > Viridiplantae > Streptophyta > Pinopsida > Araucariales > Araucariaceae > Wollemia > Wollemia nobilis. The sequence goes on along the minus strand of JAQPPZ010003056.1, from coordinate 648,252 downwards.
ATGGAATATCTATACAATAATTTTATAAATATATGATATCTATCATCATGAGATGCAATTTGGAGTGAGAATCGTGTAACAAAGTGAAGGCCAAAAAGCCTCACTAGTCATAGAAAGAGTGTATTTTTTGTAAGGAGTTTATTCAATGGATTGTTTGACTAAGAGAGTGGGATATAGTAATTTGGTGATTCCATAGGATATGGGAGCTCAATAGAAAGATCAAATCCACTCATTAGAGATAAGTTAGTGAGGAGTTGTATACTCTTTTATTTTGTATATGTAAAATTATTGTTTTTGTTCTCATTGTATAAGCCTTGTGTATTTGTTTTTAACATTGTTATCTTAGTTTATCCCATTTTGTATAATCCATTTGCATATAAGTGTTGTATGGTATAATATCACCACCATATAAAGTAGATGCAGTGAACCAAAATATAATAGTATGAAAAGGGCCTAGGAAGGCATTGTATTCATGTTGAGGATTGATAATTTAATTATAGAATTAGAAATTAAGAATTTTTTTTAAACATTGGCATAAAATTTAATTTTATATGGTTGTTATCTTTAGGGTTCTAGCCTATTAATGTAAATCTTGAAAAATGGTTGAGTTGAAAAATTCTCTTGACTAAAAAAAGGAGTGGTTAAGGTTCAAAATATCTACCCCATCATATTCATAAAAATGGGAATATTACCATTATAATGAGAAGTATTTATACAATTTCTACTACATACTCAAAATGAAAAAAATAAATAAAATTAGATTACCACAACAATCAATCCTTGTGACTCAAAATAAATGTGGATACCATGACATGAAATTGATTAAAATATTAGAAATTGAAAAGTGATTTACTAAAATATTCATAAAAAATTATTCATTATTCAATACCAAAAAATATATGGTAAGATCTTAGTGGGAAAATGAGATTTTACAAATATGGGATCAATACAATAGACACCTACAAAGAGCAAAATCACCTCTAAGAAAATATGTAAACGCATAAAATATATACTACTATCTGACTATTTTTGTTACTTTCATGCAATTTAACATGAATTTGTGAAGAATATTAATAAAAAAATATCAATGTTTAATAGGTATTTTATAGATAAATATATTTCAAATTTACCCAGGTGTTGTAGGTGAGTTGGAGAGGGGAGGGAAATCCTCCAAGAGAGGTCCCAGGTTCAAATATCCACCCTACCAAAAAGCTGAATTGGGTATCCAAATTCCAATTGATAATGTTGGTGCGGGCAGGGTTGAGTGTGACTCCCGGGTGACTTTGATGGTGTAGAACCCCTTGTTCATGGTCTCTCAGATGAAGGTGGCCCCGCAAGGGGTTTTTTGCTTATAAAAACAAAATATATATATATATTTCAAATTTGAATTTCACACATTTGCAATTAGGTCAATTAGACCACATCGAGCTTGTATTTCTATCAAATATATTATTGATCCCTCTCAAACTACAACTTTTCTTTATCACCTCTTTGACATTTCATTAATAGATGGAATCTCATTCAACCAATTACTATTTAAATTTTGAATTTTATCAAGTCCAAGGAGAACACCATTATTACCTATATTATTTAGTACCTTGTTTCTTTTTCTATAAAAGTCTTGATATTTCCAAGATACCACCTCCAGTAATAGTGATGAACATATAAAATAATTCTACTAATTGAATCGCCACATTCTCTTTTATTGATAATGTAAATACTAGTACATGAATCACCCTCAATGAAATATATGTCCTTTAATGGTAATATTTAACCTTGTAAAAATAATTTCTAACCTCTACATAGATATTAGTTTAAGTTCTATATGATTTCAAGTAAGTGATGAGAAAATTTCATTTTTATTATAACATAACCTTCATGAGATTTTAAATTAAATCAGATTAATTAGATAAAATTATAATGAAAGGTATTTATTAATAAAAATATTTACAACAAAAATTTTGTAGCTTTCTCAATTTGTATCATGATCATGAGTATAATGTGACATAGATTATTGCTGACTCACCCTAAAGTAAGGGTTTGCTGCAATGGGAGTGACTATTTTTTTGTAGAATCTATGGGCTACAATGACTATCAAAATGATTCCTCCTTTGAATCTAGGGGTTGGGTATTATCATAGGGATGGATTTAGGGTTGCGATGATGATTCACCCTAAAGATAGGGTTTGTTGTAGTGGAAGTGACTATTTTTTATAGAATCTAGGGGCTACAATGGCTATCACCATTATTTGTCTTATGAATCTAGGGGGTGGAGGTTGTCATAGGGTTAAATTTAGGGTTACAACAATAATTCACCCTAAAGCTAAGGTTTACTATAATAGGATGACTGTTAAACATTGCAATACATAGTGCATCCTTGTATCCCACCCGTGGCTTATAGCTTTTATCAATGATATACATCAAGGCTTTTACATATCAATGGACTCATGATTTTTTGAAATTGTATTTGAGTGGTAATAGTATGCAAGGTAGTAGGGATGGAGTTCAGGATTATGGTTTTGGCGGTGGTGGATCATTTATTTTATCTAGATGGAGAGGAATGCCTTTTTGTGGATGTGGATTCCCTGCTAGGAGGTGCTATGAGTGGGGTCTCTATAGGGGCTTCACTCTAAAATCCCTTTTATCATGGTGTTGGAGCTAGTGCTAGTCACCCACGTATTTTAGGGGGTCTTAGGTCATCTAAAGGAAATTTTGAAAGTGGGGTAAATTTACAAGATCCCTAAATTAATCTCAAATCCATTAATCCCACCAAATCTTATGCTATTGTGGCATATAAAGGTGTTGGTACTATTAGTTCTAAAGTTCTTTGTGACCTCTCCCTTGTTGGTAATAAAATTTGTATTCTAAGAGATTTGATTCAAATTCCAACTATAGTCTGGTGGGAAAATTTTAGGGGGTGAGGCCAAACCTAGATTCAATTAGAAAATGGGCCCTAGCAAAATTGAAACCTTTGGGTGTAATGGAAATTGTTGTGGCTTCCAAATCCTTTTTTTATAAAATTGAATTATGGGGAAGATTCAAACCACATCCTTAGTTTTAGCTTCTCATTCTATGGTAAGAGGGGATTGTTCCTTTAAAAACTAAAGCCCGACTTCAACTCATATACTCAAAAGATAAACTCGATGCCTCTTTATATTTTTCTCCCTAGTCTTCCTTACTATCTATGGCATGATGATATTATAATATTAGTGGCTAAGACAGTGGGAGACCTTATTCAAATTAATTTCATGACCAAAGCAAAATCTAGAATGGTGTTTTTGAGGTTATGTGTTATGGCATATCTAAAAGTGGATGTCATTTCTTCAATCAAGCTTACCTCATACTTGGGTACTTTGTTCCAATCCATTGTATCTAAAAATATATCGATAGTTTACTCTAGGTGTGGAATACTAGTCACCCAATGGATTAGTTTCCTCAAAAGATTCATGTAAATAGGGGTAAATCGACTCAAGAAGAACCCTCAAAAAAGATAAATTCATGGGGTAAATTTTTTCAAGAGGAGATCTTAAAGAATTTGGTCAATAGCCAAGTTTTTTAGCATATTGAGATCCAACAAGATAAGGTAGTTGATATTATAGGCTCTAAGGTTGTTGTAGACCCTTCCCTTTAGAGTGAGAAATCATCCCTAGTTGAAGACCATGATGTGCCTCCTATTTAGGGAAATATGCCTTCCCTAGTTGAAGATCAAGATGTACCTCTATATAATTTTGAATCTAAGATTCAAAAATTCCTTGAGCAGGTTAGTATCCCTTATCTATTGGCCCCATTGATTTTACAAAATTCATTTGATTACCTCAATCCCCCTAGGTTGGATGTTTCAAAAAACTTAATAAAAATCCCCCCCCATCCTCTACTTTATAGAGGATACTAAAGCTAAAGAAAATGTTCCTATGCCCTAAAAATAGAAGTCATAAATATTCTTTGAAACCCTTCTTGAAGAATGGATTCCTTGGCTTTAAATTGATAAGTTTTAATTTTAATTTTTTGTAGATATTAGGGTAGAGCATAATATTGGTAGACCATAACTTAAAGCTCTAAGGAATAAGTTGATAGAGGTAGAAATCACCAATTGCTATCACTCCTTGTTGAAGATGGATATTGGAAATTGTCAACATTCTCAACCTTTTGCTAGGGGAAAGAGATCCAATTCCAATTTTTGTTAATGGGTGAAATACTATTTTGGGACCTTCCTTATAGATTTTTTGGTGTGGTTTGGTTGTCTTTAGTTTCAATTAGAGACCACAATGGTTTAGAAACAAGGTTTCTAGTTTGAGTAGGATTTTTTTTTATTTTGAATCATGTAGACATACATTTTGGTCCCTCGAGATATTACATTGGTTTTGGATCATGCTGATGTGGATTGTCATAGTTTCCAAATCTAAATATCTTGATTTGGATAGAAAGATTTTGATAGAATACGACTAGTCTTTTCTCATAGGTATGATTAATGTTGATTTTACTTTTGTGGACATAAATACTTTGCTCATGTGACATAAATATCCAACTTTTAATAGAGGTGATGGATCCCATGGGGTATGAGGTCACTTATTGTGACTTATGCCCTATTTGTCTGGTAGTGCTCCTATCTTGTGTTAGGATTTGTGTTTCAATCAGTCCCTAGCTATTTTGTTTTCTATTTTATACCTATTTTTAAGATTGTGTTGGTTTACTTAGTGTTAGGTGTCTAGTAATTATATTTTGTAGTTGTTCTTGTATTTGTGAAGTTGTTTTTTGGTAAGCCTTACATGATTTTTTATAATGTATAAAGTATGGGAACCCTTTCAAAACCTCTTCTATACTAATAAAAAAAAATGTAATAAAATATAATTGAGCTCCAATAGTTATTAAAATGTAATAATAATAATAATAATAATAATAATAATAATAATAAATGTAAGAATATAGTGTGAGGTGGCCATCTAAGGTCTATGATTTGTAACATAGGTTCATTCAACTCTAGTTCAAATTACACTATCTACCATAAGCAACCATAAGTTGGTGTGAGATAGCTAGCTGAGGTATATGATCCATATCTCAGGTCCATTTAAATTTAGCATAAATCACATTGGCTACCATGATCTCTTTTAGATGCTTTGAGATATGTAGGTATGAGATATCGATTGATGAGATATGAAGGGCTTGTGTGGTAGCATGGAGGTGTTTGGGTTATTTTAATTTGAAGCTCTATTTTTGGAGTAGTGTTTGACATTCCAATGGGCTTGGAGCCCATAGGAATTGGTGTAGCTCTAATTATTTCTATTTTGACATGCCTTGGAGAGGTTTATGTAATACAAGCAAAGTCTCCCCAATATTGAAGAATGCTCCACAAGATCAATCAAACACAAAAGAGGAAAAACCACAACACCAATATTAAGTGGTAAAACCCTACTTCAAATGAAGAAGGCAAACATCCACTATGAAGCTCACTATATTACTCAATGATTCAACAATACAAGAATGCTTCAATGTTATGCAACAATATGCATCAACATGATATGACTAGATGTAGTAGACAACACCCCTATTTAAAGAGAAGTTTTTCTACTACAACCCTAAAATTGCCCTAATCTTATCACAATTTTATCTTGAGATGTGTGAAAATTTTTATCACAATCTTACCTTGAGATGTGTGACAAGTGGCATCTATCAAATATTAAAAAGTGATTGGTTACTTTTTAATATTTTCTAGAAAAGGGGAAATAACTTTTTTCCACAAATTTAATATTCCTAGCACCCTTATTTTATTTATTAATTGGGTGGGAATATTTTTACATAAAATAGAATTATTTTCTAATTCAAATATTATTCTTTAGACTTTATATTTTAGTCTAAAAATAATTTACACAATGTTGCATTACATATTCCAACACTCCCCCTTAATGCAATATTGGAGAAAGGAATTACCAAACAAAGAAACATTCTCCCCCTAAAGATACAAACAGGAATGAGAATAAAATGAGTAATATAGTTACAATGAGATTCTATGACCAAGAATGGTCTATAAGGCACCAATACAAAATGGGCCAAAATGAGACTTCAAGCCCCCAACGGAGTAGCTTCAGATACAACTAGATTACAAATCCATCCATAAACCACAAGTGATTGCAAATGACCAGAAGAAAATATCACAAGGGTGTCTTCAGTAAGCTTGCAAAACCCCAAATGAAAGTACCTGCAAGCTACAAGCAACTCAACATAAGATTAGTTAGGTACATCATCATAAATATATTCACCACAACATATATGAATTTATAAATATGATAATGAAACTCATCTAAAAAATAGTGAACTATAAGTCATCACAAAAAGATGCCAAACCATACTTATAGTCACGTGCTATATAGTTGATCAAAAAATATCATGTACAAAGTTGCATAAAGCAAACAACGAGTACCATGATAATGCAAACTCTAAAGTACCATGTTCAAACGTAGCACAAGGCTAACAAAAAAGTACCATGTACAATATTTGCATAAGGTATATGAAAATAATAAAGTGTGCACAACGGTTGCATAAAGCCAACCATAAAATATCATGTTCAAAAGTAGCGTAAATGCTAACAAAATAGTACCATGATAAACCAATTCCATAATGCCAACTACATAAAAATATGTACAAAGTTGCACAAGGCAATAAGAAAGTACCATGTAAAAGAATTGCATAAAGCAATTGCATCATATACCATAATTGCAAAATGCCATCTACAAAGTAACATGTACAAAAATTGCACAAGGCAAATAGGAAAGTACCATGTTCAAAAGAGATGCAAAAAGCAATTATACCACCAAATATCAACTCATATATAGCACAAAACACCTCATAAGGATGAATTTGTCATCACACAAGTGTAACTACACTTCATTACCCCTTGAGGACAACTTCACCAAACCAAGTGAGCCCCTCAGCTTACAAAATTACTCCTTGGAAAGAGGTTTGGTGAAAAAATTAGCAGAATTAGAAGATGATGGGCAATACTCCAATTGAATAGTCCCATCCTATACCTTCTCTCTGATAAAGTGGGCTTGGATTTCAACATGCTTTGTCCTTTAATACATTACAGGATTTTTAGCCAAGGTAATAGCTGATTTATTATCATAGAGAAAATGTGAAGGACCAAATTGCTCAAAGCCAATTTCCTTCATGAGGGTATGAAGCCAAACCGCTTCCTGTGCAGCTATTGTCATAGCCTTATACTCTGCTTCCATTGTAGAAAGAGAAATTATATCTTGCTTCTTGGAAGACCAAGAGATAGCTGTAGACCCAATACTAAAAATATATGTTATGGTAGACTTTCTGTCTATTCTATCCCCTCCAAAATTAGAATTAGCATAGCCAAAAAGAGCAAAGGAAGGAAGCCTAGAATACTTGAGTGTCAAATCTCTAGTACCTGAAAGGTACTTTAGAATATTCTTGGTAGCTTTCAAGTGCTCAATATAAGGTTTCTACATGAACCTATCCATAATACCAACTGCAAAAGCAATATATGGCCTTGTGATGGTAACATAAATAAGACTACCAATGATCTACATATACAATGTAGCATCAACCAATTGAGATTATGTACTTACTTCCAACTTAACCCCTATAGAAATAGGAATGGAAGTAGGATTGCCATCCTCCAAATCAAACCTCTTAAGAATATCTTCAATATACTTGGATTGACTCAAAAAGGTACAATCCTCATGTTGATAAATTTTCATGCCAAGATAGTAGTGTAGAAGACCAAGGTCAGTCATTTCATACTCTAACTTTAATTTGGAGATAAAATAAAAAATGGCCTCATTCTCATTTCCAATCATAACAAGGTCATCAACAAATAGAGCAATTAAAATGACCAAGTTATCATTCCTCAGCACATAGAGATATGTATCTGAATAGCATTTATCAAAACCAATAGACAAGAAGTAAACTAAAATCTTCATGTACCATGCTCTAGGTTCTTGCTTTAGACCGTACAAGGTTTTCTTTAGTTTACATGCAAGTGTTTCCTTACCTTGTACAACAAATCCTTGTGGTTGACTCATGTAGATATCCACATACAAATCACCATTTAGAAAGGCATTTTTCACATCAAGCTAAAAAATCTGCCAACCTTGAGCAATAGCAATAGCAATGAGAAGCCGAATGGTGGGTATTTTGGCAACTGGTGGAAAGGTTTCATCATAGTCAATGCCATATTTTTGAGCATAACCCTTAGCAATAAATATAGCATTATACTTCTCTATATTTCCATTAGAATTGTACTTTATTCTATAGACCCACTTGTTCCCAATAACATTTCTCTTATTAGGATAAGGCACTAGATCCCAAGTTTTATTATTTATAAGAGAATCCATCTCAACCTTCATGACATCAACCCAAAAAGAGTGTTGTGAAGCTTCTTGGTAAGAATTAGGCTCATGATAATTCTTTATGTTAGCTAGAAGAGACATGTTAAGGGTCATACTTCTAGTTATCCTTTGGCTAACTAAATTATGCTCTTTAGGACCCCTAGAATGATCCAACCACTTGTTCCTTTTGACACAAGGCCCACCATTTTCTAACTGAAGAAGGTATTCATTTAATTTGACATCTCTTGAAACAAATACAATGCATGAAGAAGGTGAGTATAACTTGTAGCCCCTATGTTTTGCATCATAGCCAACAAAGATGCTTTTTTGAGATTTTTTGTCTAATTTCTTCCTCTTTTCTGAAGGAATATATGAAAATGCATCACATCCAAACACTCTTAAGTGTGAAAAATTCAGCTTCTCACAATTAAAAACCTCATAAGGAGTCTTCTCCTCAACTTATTTTGTGGGACACCTGTTAAGAATGTAGATTGGTGTACTGGCTGCTTCACCCCAAAGAAATTGAGGTAAGTGGTCACTAAGCATGCATCTTACCATCTCCATGATTGTCCTATTTTTCCTCTCTACAACACCATTTTTTTCAGGAGTGTATGGACAAGTAAACTTTCTTTTGATCCCATGAGAAGAACAAAACTCGTTGAAATAATTGCTATTGTACTACCCTGCAATGTCACTTCTAATCATTTTGATCTTTGCTCCCTTTTGATTTTCTACCAAATCTTTGAACTCAATAGTATGACCACTTCTAGCAACTTGCAAAACTGAAATTAAATTTCTCCTAATGTTAGGCACATATAGGACATTATCAAGTAATTTCCCTTCAATTACAACATTGCCAACACCTTCTACTTGAAGTCTAGTATTATCACCAATGACAACTGAATATAAAGAGTGCTTATGAAATTTCACAAACTTATCCTTTTCAAAACACATATGGTTAGTGCATCCAGAATCTAACACCCATTCATTAGAAGTATATGAGTCAATTGAGTAGAGGGCACAAACAAAGGCATTTTTATTAGAATTTTGATTTACATTGTTGTTCTTTTTCTTTTCCTTGCAAAACCATTTCTTAGGTCCTTGTCCCTTAGCCTTTTCTTTCTCTTCCTTTTCTACAATCTTATTCTTCTTGAAACAATTTTATTCCTTGTGGCATTTCTTGCCACAAAAGTTGCAAGTGAAATCAACTCTAGGCTTGTTGGGTTGGAAATTTTAATTTTTCCTTCCCTTGTATTTCTTCTTGAAGGAAGCCTTAGTGGCACTCATGAAAAAATTCTTCTCCTTGACAAATTGACCATTCACTTTGTCTCTATTAAGAGAATATTCATGTTGAATCAATAATTGTGAAAGAGTGTTGAGAGGAATGCCATCCTCTTCTTGTTCTAGCCTAGTCTCAATAATGGTGATAAAATTTTTGAACTTGCTTGACAAGTTCCTTAAAATGATAAATCTTAAGAGCTTCTCACTTATCCAATCACAATTACAAGCCAATAATTGAGTTCTCATATCTTTCATATTTGAGAGGAAGATCAAGGCACTTTCTTCTTCACCTTGCGTAGTGTTAAGAATTTTGGACAATAAAGTGAATTTCCTTGATGTGTTGGACCCTAGATGGACTTGTTTTAGAAAATCCCATGCATATTTAACATGCTCACAATGTATTATAGTGATCAATATCTCATGACTCACACTATTTATAATCATGGAAAGTGCAAGGTGACTCTTTTTGTTGTATGTCTCAAGTTCCCTTGCCTGGGTTGGGATTGCTTCATATCCATTCACAATGGGCCATAAATTTCTTACTTGAAATTCAGCCCTCATACTTGGTTCCCATATTCCAAAATTTGATCCATCAAGGATGTGCTTAGGTGTGAAGGAGATTCCATGATCAACCATTCTAGAAAGTGAACATAATCAAAACATAAGATGCATTGACAAAGGAAATAAATGATGCAATAAGAAAGTAGATAAACATACTTGCATATATAAAAAAACATAACTTTCAAGTAATCTACTTTTCAATCATCAAATATAATCATCATGAAAGATAATCAAAATTAAGCATCATCAAGAGAGATAAGCATCATCATGAAAGATAATCAAAATCATCATGAACTACTATAACCATCTTACAATAAAAAACTATAACCATATTGTAATTGAATAAAGAAAATAAACCAAGATCAACTTGAAATATATTAACTTGCAATAAGAAGGTAACTAACCATAACAATCATCTTGCAACAAAATAAACTAACTTGAATTGAACCATAAATTTTTTTTTAAATGTTAGATAGTCAATAAGTTAGTAAGTTAGTGTTCATTTTAAGGTTTTTCTATAGCCTAATGGATTGCCAATTCATCTCACCCAAGGTCAACCAAGCTACCCAAAACGGTATGGATACGAGGACCCAAAAAGGACTTGCTACCGATAGAGCGGATTCTTTTGGATTCAATAGGTGTTTAGCAAATATAAACTGTGTTGCAATACTAAGTAAATTTTAATCAAATACTAAAGTTATGGTTAGTAAGTTGATTCATTTTTAACCTTCTTGATTAATATGAAAATTAGTAAATTTCGAGTTAGTTGGTTAGTAGATTGTTTAGTAGCAAGTTAGTAAATTAGTAGTTAGATTAGTTGAGATACAAAATAGGCAAAACACAAATACACACACTCTCTCTCTCTCTTTCTCTCTCTCACTTTCATTCTCTTTTACTTTCATTATGAGAGATACAAGTTACATTAATTTACATTATGCTTCAAGCAAATGCTTGAGAGATATTAGAAGAAATTAATAAAAATTTGGGGAAGAGAGTGAAAAAGTTGATTCGAAATTGCCTTGTATACTCCAAAACATACTTGGATAACCTTGCAAAATGAGAAACTCACAAACAACCATTGTTAATGTGAGAAAAAATGACTATAAGGTCTAAATTATTTGACAATTTGACTAAAAATTTGCCAAAAATTGCATAAAAAGATTATAGTTGCATTATACAATAATAAAAAAAGCATTTCAATTTATGCAAAAAAAATGACTATTAGGTCTTAAAATAAAGTAAATGACTATTTTTTTTATTAAAAAACTGAATAATAAATGACTTTTTTTTTTATTACATGACTATTATTTTTTATTAAATGACTATTTTTTTATTAAAAATAGAATAATAAAAAAATTTCAGACTGTACAACAAAATGGGTGGGGGGCCATTTGGCCCCCAAATTAAAAAAAAATGCCTCAAATTTATTTTTCGCCAAAATAGGTCAAATAATATATGGAAATAGGGTTTTTGGGCCTTCCGGACGCAACCATGGGGTCCGTTTGGCTCCAAAACCCTTCTAGCAAAATCTCAATGCCAAAAATTTATAGATTTAAAATGAAAACACCATTTGCAAAAGATCTAACAACTAGATAAAAAAAAACACAATAAATCTATAAACCCTAATGGCAGATTTGCAAAATAAGTTTGCCCAAATATCAAATGCATAAAATACCCAAATATCAAATGTATGCATTAATATATATATATATATATATATATATATATATATATATATATATATATATATATATATATATATACCTTAATAGATTTTTCACTTCAAAGGATTGAAGACACATATGGAGATCCCAACCACTCTGATCCCAAATGTGAGACAAGCAAAGTCTCCCCAAGATCGAAGAATGCTTCACAAGATCAATCACACACAAAAGAGAAAAACTCACAACACCAATATTAAGTGGTAAAACCCTACTTCAAATGAAGAAGGGAAACATCCACTATGAAGATCACTATATTACTCAATGATTCAAAAATACAATAATGCTTCAATGTTATGCAACAATATGCATCAACATGATATGACTAGATGTAGTAGACAACACCCCTATTTAAAGAGAAGTTTTTCTACTAAAACCCTAAAATTACCCTAATCTTATCACAATATTATCTTGAGATGTGTGACAAGTGGCATCTATCAAATATTAAAAAGTGATTGGTTACTTTTTAATATTTGCTAGAAAAGGGAAAATAAATTTTTTCCACAAATTAAAAATTCCTAGCACCCTTATTTTATTTATTAATTGGGTGGAAATATTTTTACATAAAATAGAATTATTTTCCAATTCAAATATTATTCTTTGGACTTTATATTGTAGTCTAAGAATAATTTACACAATGTTGCATTACATATTCCAACAGTTTCTTTGGATCTCCCATCCTTGGAGTTCATCTTGGGAGAGATTGATCCTCATCTCTTGGTCAAGTATTTGGATTGGTCTTTTGTTTTTGGTAATAAGCTTGTTGTTTGTAAGGGTTTCTACTAATTGTATAGTTTTCTTGTGCTTAGGATCTTCTTTGATCCTAGATTTACTTGGCCTAAGTATATGGATCTTAGGTTTGGGGATCCTAGATTTACTTGTCATTCGAGCTTTCTATCCTTTTTGTGTGATGTAACTCTACCATTTCTCAATGAGTGATCATATTTCTCCTTCAACACATTGTCATTCTTACTTTTTCTCTTTTTGTCGTAGTCTCTCCTTATTTAAAAATAGTCTCATATTATTCGAAAATAGTCTCTCCTTTAAAAATAGTCTATGCTTATTCAAAAACAATAGTTACTCCTCTTTTCCAAAACATAGACTTTCCTTTTACTTGACACTATTCACAAACTTATTTTGCATGTGGTTTCACTGCCATCTCCTCCATGTCACATGTCCTTTCACATAACTCCCCTCACGTACTTACCATCAATTATTTTATCTCCTCAATAGGTGGATATGTCTCAACTAATATGAATCCTCCTTTTTCTCTTTGAGGAGAAGCTTCATCATAAATTGGGGTTCTTCTCATTCAAAGTTGGTAGGCATCCCCCATTATCCCTACTATGGAAACCTGATCCTTTGATTTTTAAAATTTTTCTTTCCATTTATCAAAGTTTTTCCATTAAGAAGTTGACGGTGTGAAGGCTATATTCTCATAGCATTATCCATATATATATTTAAAACCATAATTTTGTAGAATAACATCAAGTTATCTATATATGCAATATATAAAGAATAACTTTGATTCATTTATTCAAACAATTCTCTTTTTTTCTTATTGTTTAAAATGATGTTTTTAAAGTCTTATATATAGAAGTTCCATTACCATTAAAATAAATCAAATATTATCTTGGAATGAAATCTCCTTTATTATTTAAAATAAAACCAACATTATATTGAAATTAAATTTTATTTATCATTCAAAAAAAAACATTTACTATTTTTCAACTGAAATCTATTACCATTTAAAACAAATCATTCATTAATTGAAAATTAAACCTATTATCATTTAAAATAACAACCTACTATATATATATATATATATATATATATATATATATATATACTCTTTAAAATGTAATAAGGGATTTCGTTTATCGCATACTAACATCATACTATTTGTCCAAGCAACACAAGGAGTTATGAAGACAACCAACTCATGCATTATCTCCAAACCATTGAGGCAAATAGTGATGAAGTAAAAGATAATAAAACATATGCAATAGAAAAAGAGGGAGTCTTTCGTTAATTTATTCACTTATATCATCCCAAGAATTTATGATAGCTACTAGGCTATCAACTTGAGGCTCAAGGTGGCTAGCTATTGACGATTATCCCTTATCGATAATGCATACCTATATGAAGGTATCTATCCATGTTACCCTCAATATACCTTTTCATCACTTTCCCAACCTCAAGTACCCTTGCATTTGGTGGATGACTCAAATTCTTCCACCTACGAGTGTAGATGATCCTACACATTGGAAATTTGTTAGCAGTATCATGTTATTCAATATCAACTAACATCGCATAGTTGCTTAATTGCACAAAACCAAGTATTAAAGCACCATAAAATTAATACATTATTTTCCATGTCATAAATACCATCAGGGAGGGTCATGACAGGTGGTCTGGTATCCTCTCCCCCTAGGTGGTTTAAGCTCAACCTTGATGGAGCTACCAAGGGAAAATTTGGTAAAGCTAGTTGTGAAGGTATTATTAGAGACAAGCACACTAGGATCATATTTGTGTATGCAGAGAATATCAACATTTAGACCAACATCATGGTAAATTTAGAGCATTATTTCAAGGACTATCAATGTGAAAGCAAATAGGTGAACATTGGAAAATTATATTGATGTGCAATATTTAAATAGTACATAGGAAGTTAAGAATAGCCTGAGGAAAAATAATAAAATATTATCCCTAATTAACGCTAACAACTACGTGCTAACCTACTAATGTAATCAAAATTATTACAATGACTAACCAACTAGGTAGGTTAACGTAGTCAAGTTGACTACTATCACCTAGTTACCTAGTTACCACAAGATATTCCAAACAGTGAATATCTTTGAGGTAAAAAAGTAAATGTAATAATGTAAATCTACCATGCGGTAAGTAAAATATACCTAGGAGAATATACTAATTACCAAATGAGGTAATAATTATAGTTACTATAGCATAGTAACTCTAACATCCCCCCTTATTACATTATTTGAATAATGTATAAAATTACCCTAATACAATGAAAAAGAGAAATGAAAGATACTGATCTGTTGGCTCTTGTTATGGCTCGGGTTGCTCTAAGAAAAAAGTGGGTCATTCATCACTTTATTTTCACATCAAAAAATATCCTTATTGTGATCTTATCATCCAACTAGATTGCATGGGTAACCAACCACTGCAACCTCTAGGTGTACTAAAGTAGATCACTACATACGAGGTTCATTCTGTTATAATATGATTTTACAATTTTTTTTGATAAGGTAGCTAAGGTGTCGATCGCTGTCAAAAATGCACCCTTATAAGTTTCCCCCTTGTTGCAAAACATGTTGTAATAGAATTTCTGCAAGAAGTGTGACTAAGGTTTCGATCCCTACAGAAAATGCACCCTCATAAGTCTTTAGAAAAAAATATGTGAAGTAGGAAAGAAATTTTTATCCCCCCTTAAGTGCAAAAGAGATGCAAATTATGAATCTTGTTAATGCTTTTACAAAGATTGCCTCCTAGGGAAATTTAAAAAAATTACACTAGAAAATTCCCCCTTATGTACTTCAAACAAAAAGAGTTTGCTATTTATGAAGCCTAAAAGAAAGAGGGTTGGAATGGTGCTTGCCTAGGGTGACGAATTTGTTTCCCTTTACAATGTTGTTTGAGCCATGAGAACTTTGTGTGGTCTTTATGAACTAGAATAAAAATCAAAATAAGATACTTTACTAGCAACATGGCCTCTTTTTTGTATATTTTTTGATGTGCCTTTACCATTTTTATTTTGCTTATTTTTAAACCAACACCGATTAGTGTCATGGTTGTCCTTTTTACAATTTGTGCAAAATTTATTTTATGATTGAGGTTTCTTGCCCTTATATTTTGAAGATGATCCTGAATATGATCCTCATTTATGAAAGTTTCCTTTCTTCTTTCCATCCTTGTTGTTCGAGTAAAGTGCATTGTTTGACACTTCATCACTTTGGAGCTGATTTGCTTCCTCGGTTTGAAGCAAATTGACTAACTCCACAAATGTGACTATTATTTGAGATACATTAAGGGATGTTATTAACATCTTGTAGGATTCTGGAAGAGACATCAATATTACTAAATTCACAATAGTGTCTTCTACTTTTTCTCCTAAAACATTCATATTTGACTTCAATTCTACCACTTTGTAGAGGAATAGCTCTACTGTTTCTCCTAACTTAATATGGAGTGTATGAAGTTGAGTTTGAAGGTTTAGAATAGTTGATTTATTATTACCTTAAAAAATAGTACTTAATGTGTCCCATGCATCTTTATCAGTTTTGGCTTCACTTATGTGAGGCTAGATTTCATTAGTAGACGCTAGAAAAATCAACATGAGGAGTCGATTATTATTTTTATCCCATGATTTTTGATTTTATCCTATTTATGTGGGTCTTTTATTAGTTCCTTCCACTAAATCCCACATTTCCCCTATAGTAAGAATGACTTTCATATTGGTTTTCCATGCTATATAGTTAGAACCTTTTAAGTAATTGTGTATCATTTAGGTATTTATTGATAGTTGCCATGATGAAGGTTCTAGATTTGCACCAAGATAATATTTATTTCACTCTTAATTGGTATTTAATGGCACCTGCCTAAAAAATCTCTTGAATAAAGATGATCAGTTTGAGGAAATTTAAGCCAAATAAATAAGAAATGAAAGAGAATTCACTCTTATTGATATTTAATGACACCAACCTAAAAATCCTCCTGAAGAAGGATAATCAGTTTGAGGAGATTGAGCCAAACAAATAAGAGTGAATTTAGGGTTGTATGGAGAGAATATCAATTTTAAAAATGGCTTTATACTTGTGCAATGAATTACACAAATGAGTGTGAAATTTGGGGTTTTTGAGTGCTCTTGATTTTGATGACTTATAATTGCAAAAAAAAAGAAATTAAATGCAATAATAAATCAAAGATTACCCACAAATATTTATCACTTAGGTGTCGTATGCAACCTAAAATACACCTAATTTGCCAATTTGAAATATATGTGTCGAGTAATATCGAAAATGCACCTTATTACTAATATTTGTGACTAAATTTTGATTTGTGTTGTGCAAAAAAAATTGATACTCAAAGTCTCCTCTTGTTTTTAAATTTTGCAAATAATGTGGCATAAAATAATTACCTTTCCTTTTTGTGTTGCAAAATAAACACGTTTTGATTTTTAAGTGCTCCTCACTTTGAGTTAAATTTTACAAAGAAATACAATTTCTTGTCTTCCCCCATTTGATTTGAAAAATGAAAAAAGTAGCACTCCTTTCAAGTCAAGTCGACACATGACCCACGTTTGAAAGGTTTTAAAGAACCAATCAACACACAAATTGGTTTTAGTGGACCCAAGTTCTTCAATCTCTTCTCTATTTTACAAAAAAATAAAATGTGCAATTTCTTTTGTTATAATTCTTGTTGGCGAAAACAAATGCATAAATTTTAAATTTAAGATTTTGCAAATTTGGTGTTGCCTTGTGTTACAATTTTACAAGAAATAATCAATTTTCTTGATTGTGTCCCCCTTGGATTTTGTAAAATTAAAAAGGTTTTAAGAATATTTTAGGGCATCCTTAATTTTACAAGAAAAATAGTGCTATTCTTTGTCTTATATCCCCATTTTTGAAGAAAACAAAAGCACTCAATTGTTTGAATTTGCAAAATAAATAATTCCCCTTTTCTTTGATTTTAATTTGAAAAATCAAAATAATTTAATTTAATAATAAAATATAATAGTATTTAAAAATCAATTTAAATTTAAAAGAAAATTGATTTAAAAACAAAATTACTATTATATTTTAAATTATTAAAAAAATATTAAAAAGAAACTTTAATTAGTATATATATATATATATATATATATATATATATACCTTGGAATTTGCACGCTCCCATTTAGCAAAAAATTGGACTTGAGCTACTCGATGGGAGTCCAACTCCTGACCTGTGAGGGAGGGTTTTAGCATGGGCCCTAGCCACCGGTTGGGCTATGACACCTGATGTACATAGGAGGGAAGATCTACTATTTGAAGCTATCCTACAACCAAGAAATATATATTTTTTAAATTTTTGGGATTTCACCCACACGTAGCAGGCAACTACACTTTCAACTATATAAAAACAATATCACACCCCCTTAATTCAATTGCCTTCGGGTAATCATCACCACCTTTTTTTGTCCAAATCAGACAATGGAGATATGCCACGTCCACTTGAGCCAACAAACTAGAAAATGCCACATCATAACCAACCAAAATATGCCAAGTCAGCACTCTATAGGTGGTCATCACATCAGTAGTCCATCACTTGCCATGTGTCCATGGTACATCAGCTATCTTGAAAATCATATCCTCTCATCATGTGTGCCTTGAGGTGTGTGCCCACTAGATCAACATCAAGATTCGTGTCATTAGAGGTGTGGTCATATGATGTTATATTTAGGTTTTGTACCAATGGTCAGATCTTGAAGCACATTAGAGTTCCTCAAAGTGCATGTTAGATTGGTCAGTGATGAAATGAGTACCTAGTTATAAGGATCCATTGTAGTGAGTTTGAATATCTCGATGGGACCTCCAATGGTTTTTTGTGCCCTCAAATTTCAAGGTATGTTAAATTTAGTGATCTCTATGCAGTGTAGCTTCAATGATTAGCAAACCGTCTAGATCCAGGATCAGTGAAACATCAGATAGAGTGATGGATATCAATCTCGTAAGCTGGATTGGCTTCAGTGCTTGGTGAAGTCTACATCGACAGTTTCAGTCTTTGATATAGTGTTGGTCTTAGTCTAGCATTAGTGTGATATGTCACATAGATAGTGCACATTTGGGGTGAGGTTATGACTCCCATGGGGCTATGTTATCATGAATGCCCATAGTGCCTGCAACTTTTGGCTCCTATCTACAGGCTAAACTCCACACCATACCGCTCGAGCCACCATGGAGGCCACCTCACTTTGAGGTGGAGGAGAAGGTGGAGGTGGAGATTTCCTTCAAAACCAGACCTCCTAATTATGAAAAATTTGTATTACAAATTAATCTAATAGCCTTGATAACCTTGCTCTGATACCATGAAAGCAAATAGGTGAACATTGAAAAATTATATTGATGTGCAATATTTAAATAGTACATAGGAAACTAAGAATAGCCTTATGAAAAATAATAAAATGTTATCCTTTATTAATGCTAACTAGGTATGTTAACATAGTCAAGATGACTACTATCACTTAGTTACCTAGTTACCACAAGATATTCCAAATAGTGAATATCTTTGAGGTAAAAAGTAAAAGTAAATGTAATATGTAAATCTACCATGTGGTAAGTAAAATCTATCCAGGATAATCTACTAATTGCCAAATGAGGTAATAATTATAGTTAATGTAGCATAGTAACTCTAACACAATGGTGGATGACCTTCATATCCAAAACCTCATCATTCAAGGGGATTCCTTGAATATCATCAACTATATTAAAGGACTTCAATCTCCTAACTGTTTAGTTTTTAATATTATATAAGAGGCTAAGATTCTCCTCAACATATTTGAGAACATCATTATCCAGCATGTCTTAAGCAAAGGTAACAAAGCCATTGATGTCATGGCCAACCTTGGATTGGCTAAGGAATTATTGTGTACTTGGATTGAAAAATTTCCATAGGGGGTAATAGACACATATAATATTAATTATTCATCCACTCTTATTATATTTTGAAGGGATGCATGGCAATCCCAATCATCTCAATTCTACCTTATCTAGACCCTACCAATTTTTTTGCTTTCCTTCAAAACATGTCCTATGGAATGTTGGAAAGTCAAATCCTATGTGGTAGTCATTATTTTTATGTCTCATTACTTTTGTAGTCCTCTATTACCTAAGTTTTCCAAGATTAATATGCCTTATCATATTATAGAGGATGAGTTATTAGGTCTCAAATGGCCAACTCTCATAGTTTGGTGGACCATTTTGACCTATGATTTCTTACAGGTTAAAAATATTTGTACCAAAGGTTTAATCCACTTATCTATGCATATTTATAATTTTTGGCATTAGTCTTACTCCTAGCATGGTCCTCCTTCAAATTCCAAGGATTTTAGTTCCAAGTTTTGGAGTACTAAGAACACAACAGTGAGCCTCCTCCCTCTTTATGTAAGGTGGTCATTTGAAGTGTCACTCTTGAAACAATTTTGGCATGCAATATTAGGCCATAAAATTATAATATGCTCCATAAATACCCCTACACCATTGAATATTCCCAAATTGGTGGCATACCAATTCATCTCAGGCCCATCAATTCAACTTTCCAAATTAGTTTATATATTTGTAGCTAGAAGCCCTTTTCTCAACTACTTTAGTTGTGCAATGTTGGAGTAGTAATTTGGAAAGGTGTTGAGTGTTTGGCTAGAATTTGGATGTGGTATGATATTCCTTTGCTTGATCCTTAAACCCTATAGCTCAATGCTATGGTGGAGGAGATATTAAGCTTTCATGGATTTTTCCCATTTTTACATAAGTTTAGGGACAATGATCCTTACCTATCCATGGAATTTACCAAGTTCTAGGATAATGATAGGGTGAACCTAAAAGGTTTTTCATTTAAATTCACCATTAATATTCTTGCAAAATTTACCAAATTGATTAACGATGGTTACTTAATCCACCAGGATAAGCATTCGATGGTTGTTGAGATCAATCATTTTAGGGATAAAGATAAATACCTAGCCAAGGAGAACAATGGTATCATAAGGAGGTATCTTCCCACTTTATAGAATAGAGTACTTATTCCTATAATGTAGTACTTTACCTCAATGATCCTAATTCTCCCCTTAAAATTTTTCAGCTTATATCATTTATATATATTGGAATTTAAAATATATTCATGAATGAATAAAACCAACACATTAATAAATAAATCAAAATTAAATCATATATAAGAAGAAAATAAAAATGAAATATATCCTTAGGCACCAATAATATCACTAAAAATTAAATAATTGTCTATAATGAGTGACAAAATGGTTAGACAATGCATTATAAATACCATCAGATTACAAGTTACCTAAGAGCAATGTTAAAAAATACCAATGGGTAATAAAAAATAATATTATAATATCACCGATAAAATTGCTCATAGGCCCATAGGAAAATATTAAAATAATTATATTATAAGTTTTTTTTTGGCATCAAGTAAATATTAACACGTATTTCAATAATATCGTACTTTACTCTTTGTTGTAGTCATCCAATACTATAGAGTGTTGGAGAATATTACATTATTTGGTACATTCTAATGTACCCCCATGATACCTTTATAGTACAAATGTAAATATGTAATAGGTTAGGGTTTGTGTCTATATTTTATATGAGTGATTTATATTTCTCTTTTATGTAAGTATCATGTAAGAGTGTAATGTGTAGGAAATGCACGAGTGTCACATAAGTAAGAGTGCAAGTGCGTATTGAGATAATGTGCACAAGTTTCTAGTATTAGGAGTGCATGTAGTAGAGTAAAAGTCATATAAAACTGTGCAAGTGTCATAGAGCTAAAGTATGTATATAAGAAGAGAGTGAATCTTGTATGCAAGTGGCAAGATGAGAATCCAAAGGTCAAGAATAGGAAAGGGTTGTATCTCCCGAATATGTGAGGATTCCAATAGATAAGTATTGAAGAGTCACATTCCTATGGCTATATTATGGAGATAAATCTTGATACAATATAAGGGAAAATGTTCTGTAGTGATCACCATATAGAAAGCATTGATAATAAATCTTGTATACAAATTTTGAGCAATTTTATTGTAAGTATTCTTTATTCATGTACATGAATTATTTTTCCATTTTACATTCATATTTGATATTATAATTGAATGTTAAAAATATTGGCATGGATATGTATTTGATTTCTCATTTATATAATTCTACTCTTGATTATTGATATTTTAACATATAATATTGTGGCATATTTACATTGGTACCTGCAATATTTTGAGATAGTAAGGTTTAAAAGCTATAAGTGGAATCACCACTTAAATTTATCCATTTTTCATAGAGTTATATTTTATCTACCTTTAATATTGAAGTATGTCCACCTTGAAAGCAATGAAGACTTGGAATCTATTTTTCCAAGGTTTGATTGGGTAGATATTGAGGGGACAAGTATGAGTCACCCTGAATTGGATGTTAGTGTCATTCCATTTTGTTCAAGAAAAACCAATGAATATTATGACTCAAATTTAAGTAATTAAGGTCCAACTCAAAAGGAATTTGGACATGCAAGGACATTCATAGCCACCATGATATTGATTTTAGATTATTTAGATAAGAGGAGAATCATTCTATTCTTAGGTTTAACCTAGGATATTGGAGATAGATTCTAGAGGTAGAGAAGCATCATAGCTTCCAATATATAGAGGAGCATCTAAGCTACTACTATATTGAGGATCATCTAATATTCTAGAGATTGAGGAGCATCATAGCTTTCAGAGATAGAGAAGCATCCTAGCTTCCAAGAGATAAAGGAGCATCATAGCTTCCAAGAGATAAAGGAGCATATAAGCTTACAAGGAAGAGAAGCAATATAAATATTTTATAGAATAGAGAATAAATAAAGCACAAATAATAAGGAAGCATTATAAGCTTCCCAAGATAAGTAAATATTGGAGAACTAGGTTACCTAGAAAAATATTCATTTTAGTCTTAATAATGAATCAATTTTTGAAGTAGTATTCATCAATAAGTTATTTCATTGTAAAAGCTATCAATGAAATAGTGAAGCACCATCAAGTGTGATATCTTACAAAGGCCAATATAGAGGCTATGTAAGATATTGCAAGAGAAGGGAGACAATAAAGAGCACAATTACCTAATCATAGTCATGTAGCTATTTGTTCTATTATACAAAAGTCATTAAAAGACTTAAACACTAATAGAGTGCTAGCCTTCAAGGTATACTAGAATATTGAGCACTAATAAGATGCTATCATTCAAAACAAATTAGTAAATATTGAGGTCTAATAGGGATATAATTAAAGGATATTAGATATTACAAGAGCACTATGAGAGCACTAGAACTAAAGAAACATTAAAGGAAATTGATGCTAATAGAATCTTTACCATTAAAAAGACTCAAGTTCACTTCTAAGCATCATTAGAAAATAATTAGTGGAATAAGAAGAGTTCCACATGTAGTAATATATTGAAGCCAAGTCAACGTAGAATGTTATATAGAATATTGAGCACTAGAACTATAACAACCAAAAATTTTACACTCAATTTTTTACAAATAGTGTAGATTCAATAACCCTCTTAGGACCAGCACCACTCTCCCATTAACCATCAACTAACATCCGAAATTAGCCTATAGATAAATAGTTAGCTCGTTTAGCAAGTTCATAAATTGTTGGGTACCTTTCCTCTAAAAGGGTACCTCTAGTAAGATCAATTCTCTAAAAGTACCATTTAATGTAGAAGTTTTCCTTTTCCTATATTTTAAAAGGAAACATCTAGCACATTGCACTACACAAGTCTCTTAGTGTATACATCTAATTTTTCTATCCATAAAAAAGGTTTATGCAAATCTCTACAAACTTTATAGGCCAATCAATGAGTTGCACTATGCACGCAATGGCTGAAATTTTCTTCTTCTATCAAGGGCTTAGCTTACTCAGCAACATCTATACTTACATAATACAACAAAAATGGAACCATAGTCATTAAGCACTTGGTTTATCTGAGGGTCTTGGGTTAATTAGTGACTTAAGATTATTTTCCTTATCAAGACGTCCTCGTGTCTCTTAAGAGCGAATCTAACAAAATTAAAAATATAGACTAGCTTTAGATATATCACCTGAATCGACTTGACTCAATCAATAAATCTCTACGCAACCAATGTGAGAAGTTAGATTACAAGGTATCTCATGCTTTATTAGAAACTCTGAGTGATCTCCTATTTTAATAAATACTATCCTGAGTTAAGTTGCACTACTAAAAAACTTGACCACGTTGTAATATTAACATCGACCTTTGAGGCAACAAGAGATAAGCTTAGGAAAATTCTAAATGTTTGTCCAACATACATTTATTCATTCGTAAACAGGCATAAATTCAATATACCATTCATTAAAGTCTCCCTTTAAATACTCTTGCATAGTTTCTATTCTACGGAAGGTAAAACACATAGATAATTGCAACACAAACTTTAGACCATTCCCATTTAAATTTTCCACCAAGAAGCAAAGCAAATATAGAACGTAAAGAACACTTTCATCATAAAATAAATTTGCCATAATCAACATAAAATGTATGAATTACATTCAATGAGGTTTTAAATCAACCTCTATCTTTGATAATAAATAATATCTTTCCACATAATGATTAATTATAGGCTTATACAATCCTACATCTCATTGGCATAATATTCCAATAAAAATTACCAGTAAACACTGGAGCTAACTCATGCTACTAGTATATAGAAGGACAAAGCTTCCTTTAAAGACTCAACATTGGTATAGTAAAATATCCTCTACCATTAGCCACTATAGCAATACTGGATTGATCATGCTAGGGCAAAAAATCCTTCAATAACTGAAAAGGGATTGTCCATTCCTTAGGATCAAAGATGGTTCCTATAAAATCTTAAATTTTACTACATATTCTCAATTAAAAGTGAAAATTTGCATGAATCAAACACAACTGCAACCATAAAATACTTATCTCTACCAAAGCATTCAAAAATAACAACACACGAAAATTATTTTATCTCAATCATCTCACAAAAATTGATTAAGCCAATTTCATAAATAATTTTCTCCATATTAGTGCATACGTTCACTGTTTCTCTTTAACAGACAACACAAAGTTCACACACATATTTCCTATTCTTTCCTCAAATTCTAAAATTTACTAGAAAGCATTTCAAAGGTAAATTTCACATAAATAACAACATACAAGAGGAACACAAGCCTAATATATGTTTCTTTCCAGAGACATGACTTTATTCTATTAAAAATATACCTCAAGTTCTACCAAAAACTACCTTACACTACCATTCTTTTCATAGCTAGACATAGCTCTTCTCTACTTAACATTAGCTCAAGGTTTTAAGAACTTATATTTTCCAAACTCAATAGTCAAAGCATTTTCAAAACTCAGCAACAAAGTTTAAATAAAAATTTCAATCAATTTAAATCTAAGTTTCATGATGGAGCAACATACTCGAGCAGTAAGAATTGCCAAATCTCAACTAATTCTTTTCTTAAAATAAAATATTTTCATAAGAATAACTTCTTCAAAATATAGTATTCACAACTTCAAAAAGAAACACAATGTAGTGAAACATCCATGATATGTAGAGCAAGCATTAGTTTCAATCACTATGTTACCCAAAACATGGTCAAACACAAGTTTTTCTATAGAAATAAAATTGAAAACAAATATTCCCACAATAATTTAAAAGTTGATGTAACATGGATTCTTTCTACAAGAAATCATTGGCTGACCCATAAAAGAACTCACCTCAAAATAAAATAATTTAACACCACACAATAAATTAGTTTGCTTTCATTAAAAGAATTCTACTTGTTGTTTGTCACTAGTATTTTAAGCTTCTTACTCTACACCTCTACCTTCCTTCATCGTCATATAGACTCTTTTCTTCTGCTTTCCTTATTTTTCCAAAAACTCATTCATTTCCAAAAATAACACTAGTTTTTTTCTTTGCTTACCAAACCGTTCCACACTTTTGAAACTTCCCAATATCGAGGACATCATTTTCCTTGCTCGACATGTTTTCTCTCTTTTGTCTACCACCAGGGACTTCAACCAAATTTTCTTTAAGAGCAATGGTGGTGGAAAACCAAAAAAAATCAAACTCTCATGATTGCACACTCAACAACCATCCAAAATATATCTTCAAGTGGAACTAATTTTTCACCAACATATAGACGTCGTAACAGTCATGAAGCAAAAAAAATCAAAATAATAATTCTACAATGAACAAGATCATCTACTACATAAAATAAGGAAATCACAATCAACACTATTATATTTACCAACTAAAACAAAATATTTATTTTTTCTAGATTCTACTCTAGAAATATATTTTAAAAAAAACACATCCTTCCTTTCCCTAGAAATATCAATGACAAACAATAATTTCCATAACCACTTATCATTTTCAATAAAAACAACTATTTTATGATAAGAATTTCTTTAGCTAAAGGTCAACATGATTAATTTCTTTTATGCAAGTCATGTTATGCATTCTCCATGAATGAAGCACTCATTCATGTTGCTTCCGAATACTTTGTCAAATAACCTATCACATAATTTCCATTGGACATTCCCTTTCTCAGTGACCAATTATTTATACCACCAATAGCAACTATTTCTTGCAAAAGTGATTTTCCATTAGAAGCATCTTATTCTTTTATAAAAATGGACTTGCAAGAACTTTAATATGAGAAGATGATAAATCAAATTACCACATAATTCCATCAACAATACATATTTTTCATGATGAATAAATAGATAGTCCATCATCTTATCAAAATAAGTATTAGCAAAGCATGAAAGCATTAGTAAACCACAAAACCAAAATATGGCCAAGGGAGGGTCATGTCATACTCCCCTCTTAGGCTTAACACAGTCCTCTGTGTCTCCCAAGGTTTTTATAACAAAACAAAATATTTATAAATATTTTTCAAATAGAAATGAAAAATGATTCTGAATGTTTACCACTTTATTCCAAGCAGCATTCCTCTCAAAATATTGATCCCACTAAACTTTACATTGCTCCAACATTCCTTTCCTCATCGACTTGGTTCAAAAGTTGAACCTCTATAGCCACGGGGTTCATGATATGCAAATTAGAGAAACCCTACACATGTCGAGGATAAGAAATGTATTTTCTAAGTAGTTAAATGTGAAATGTGTTGTGAATATTAGATAAATTAGGTGGTAAGGTAAGTCTATAAGCCATAGGAATGATATTCTTTGTAATATCAAAGGGTCTTACATAGCGAGGATCAAGTTTCCTAGAGTTGATTTCACTCTTTCTTGGATTTACCCTTAAAAACATCCTATCTATGATAGTTCTAGAGCTTCTTTTAGTCATTCTATGTTAGTTCTTAACTACTACTCCATTTCCCTAACCATATCGAGTCCCAACACAATTCGATCCTTAGGATTATACCATAATAATGGCATTCTACATTTTCTTCCATATATTACCTGAAAATGTGCCATTCCTAGGGTTTAATGGTGTCCATTATTATAAGAAAATTTTATCAAGTGTATATAATCCTCCCAATGAGTTTTTTGATCCATATAGTACACACAAAGCATATCTTCTAACACCTGGTTTACTCTTTTTGTTTGCCCATTTATTTCTAGGTGGTAAGTAGAACTAGAATTCAGTTTAGTTCCAATGGAATGATGTAAAGGTTGCTAAAACTCAGAGGTAAATCTCAAGTCTCTATCTGATATATTTACTTCTAGAAAACCATAGAGCTAAAATATATCTTTGGCAAAGCTATTAGCCACTACCACAAAATCATCCTTAGATTTCTAGGTATAAAATGTGTAACCTTGGTCATTCTATCAAACACTACTAGGATTGCATCATGTTGAAACCTATTTTTAGGCAGCCCTACAACAAAGCCAATGAAATTACTTACCACTTTTGCTTAGGTATGCAATGCGGATTCAACAATCCAACTAGATGCCTATGCTTAGCATTAACTTTATGATATTCAAGATATTGAGTGACATATTTATTTGTGTCCCTCTTCATCCCAGACAAGTAGAAAGTTTTCTTCACATTCTCCCTCATTTTTGCTCCACCAAGGTGAGCGAAATGTGGGGATATATAGGCTTCACTCATGATTTTTTCTCAAATTTTCAACTTTAGGTATTAGCACTCTATCCTTAAATAATAAGAATTTGTCCTTGATACTGAAATATTTGTTTACACCTGGTTTCTCTTCCATTCTCTTCATTTTTTTTTTGCAATAAATTTCTTGATTTTGATTCTCTTTGACTTGTTCCATCAAGTCAAAATGGAAACAAGATAAAACAACAATATGTTTTATCCTACTCAAAGTGTCTATGACTTTATTCTATTTTCCCTTTATGTACTCAATACCAAAATCATATTAAGTGAGAAATTCTATCCATATCCTCTACCTAGCATTGAGTAAAGGTGGAGTACATATATATTGTAGATTTTCATGGTTAGTCCTTATCTCAAAGGTCTACCTACTAGATAGTGTCACAAAATTTTGAGAGAAAACACTACATTTGCCAACTCCAAATCATGAGTTGCATAATTAACCTCACGTATTTTCAACTTCCTGGACCCATAGGCAACCACTACTCTATCCTGAGAGAGCACTCCTCCCAAGCCCTCCATTGATGCTTCTCTGCATACTAAAAAAATTCTATGGAGATCAAGTATTTTTAATATAGGGGGTGTAGTGAGCTTTCGTTTAAGTAGTTCAAAAGCTACTTTAAACTTATCAGTCCATATTATCTCCCTCGCTTTCCTTTGTAGGTTAGTTATAGGTGTATTAATTTTTTGCATAATCCTTTACATACCGCCTATAGTAACCAGTTAAATCCATGAATATTCAAACTTCTATCACATTGGTTGGTGGTGGTCAATTTAAAATAGCCTCAATTTTCTTAGGATCTACTATGATCTCATATGTTGACACAATATGACCCAAATATTACACTCTTGTCACATAGAACTCACATTTGGACAAATTCCCATACAACTAATTTTCTCTTAACAGTTCCAACATAGTTTTGAGATGCTTATCATGTTTTGTGTTATTCTAGAAATATATTAGTATGTCATCTAATAACTCTAAAAATAACTTGTATAATTGCTTCCTAAAGATGAAATTCATCAAATTCATGAATTTTGTTGGTGTATTCGTTAAACCAAATGATAAGACAATAAATTCATAATTGCCATATCGGGTCTTAAAAGTTGTCTTGTGAGTATCCACATCATGGATCCTTAGTTGATGATATCTGAATTTCAAATCAAACTTTGAGAATATTATGGCATCCTTGAGTTGATTGAAGAGATATTCAATTCTAGGTAAAGGATATCTATTTTTGATAGCTCCTTTATTCAACATCTGGTAATCAATGCATAGTCTTAAGAAACCATCTTTCTTTTTCATAAACAAAACCAGTGCACCCCAAGGTGACACACTTGGTTTGATTAGTCCTTTCTCCAACAATCCTTGAAGTTGAACCTTTAATTCTTGCATTTTAATAGGATTCATTCTATAATAATCCCTATGAATAGGCTATTTTATGGGTTGAAGTTCAATAGAAAAGACAAATTCTCTTTTAGGAGGTAATCTGGGTAAATATTATGAAAATACATCTTTAAACTCCTGAAGAATAGGGTGTCTCCTAAATACCTCTTCCTTATTTTCTTCCTCTAACTCATATTAACTATATATACCATTTATCATTTTCTAATGGCTTTCTTAAGTTGTAAAGATAAGAGAATTTAGGTTTGGAAATACCCTTGTAGGTTATTCACTCTTCAAACTAGCTCGTCAATATTTGTATAAACAATCCAATGGTCTTGAAAACTAATCATTGATTTATGTGCTTGCAACCAATCCATTCCTATCACTATGTCAAATGCATGCAATGATGCAACATATAAGCACCATACGATCATTCTTCTAGGCAAAGAGATTTCTACCTTAGGATAACACTGATTTATGGAGTAGGTTTATCTTTAACCGTACTCAACCTTCCACCCATACATCAAGATTTTTAGCCTTACAAATATGTGTTTAGTTAAACTAGTGGAAATAAATCTATCAATAGTACCACTATCAAATAATATTCTAACACTTCTACCATATATTTTACCTTTTATTATCAAAGGAGTGGCATGTCCATCCAAATTATACTTTTATGTAGTTGCATATATCCTATGCACTGGTTCCTTAGGTGTAGTTTTTATGGTTATTAGTTCCTTTTCATTTGAACTAATCCCTACTCTTTGTGGACAATTAGTGGCACATTTAACTCCCTTAAAAATAAAACATCCCTCCTTTTGTCTTGGATGTTCTTTTTATTTTAGCTCCCCTGATGCTCCTTTTTCCTTGGGCAAGTTAGTATCTCTGTGGTGATATATTTCCGCTATTTCCATGATTATTGCATCTATTTTTCCTTCCTTGGAACCTTACTCTCAATTTGTTTAATTATGTTCTAAAGTTTGTTTAGTTTCTTAGAGGATCGATAAATAGACCCAATGGTAAGATAATAACCCTAATATTCTGAGCGTTTTGGGAGATATGTAAATTTTATGGTAAAAATCCTACCAAAAAGGTGAAAATCCTACTACTTAAACTTACAAGTGAATTTTTAAGGCCTTAGAGGCCTCATAGAGGGATTAAAATTAGGTGTAATATCCTCTAGGACATTTTACTGCTGTAGTTATTTTCGAGAGATTTTTGAAAAGGTGCACTAATATTCAATTCGAGCAACGAGCGGGGAGTTATGGCCCTGAGAAGTTTTACCTCCAAAATGCAAATTTTAAATGTATTTTTTTAGGCATGAAAGGGGGAAATAGGGTATTATATGGGAATTTTGAATTTGTAAAATGGGTCTGGTCTGTATATTTAATTTTTATGAAAAGCAATACAAAGCTCTGGCTTAGATATTGTAGTTTCTTTGTGACTCAGTAGATTGTTTGTATTATGTTGATGTTGTCCTACTTCAACTATCTTCTTTTCCATCCTAATTAGGAAGTTTCTTGCTAGCTTGCTCACATTCCCACTTCATGAACCCTGAACTATTTATCTTCCTTAATTCTTCTTTACCTTACTTATCTAACCCCTCATAATCAAAGTAGGGTTTGAGGTATGTCTCAAATTTCCTTACCAACTCATTGGCATTTTACAATGTTTTTAGTACTTGCATATCCAATTCATGTCCTATCCTAGGACCTAATCCAAGTATAAGCTTGTGTATCTTCATTTTCCTAGTATATGCGGGTACATAGTTTACCAAATTAACAAAATTTTATAATATTTTTCCACTATTCTAATACTCTAACGAAGTTTAGTGAATTCATCATACTTTTTGGAATAGAAATATTCCATAAGAAATCTTTCTTTGAAGGCTTTAACAAACTCTTTTTATTTCAAGTCAATTGTAGCTGCCAGATTCTATTCTTCACTAAGGGTTTCCCACCAGGCTAAACCATATCCTTGCAAATGCAATGTAGCATAAGACGTTCAAGTACATGAAGAAAAAATATTCATGATGCAATATTTATCTATTTTCTTCAACCAAGACTCAATATTATCCCTATATTCCTCTCCATTAAACTTGGAAGACTTCAAATATTTCATTTCCTTGCCCATATTAGCCTCTAGTTGAACTCTTACCAATTGTACCTTTATAAGAGGTTCATCTACTTGTTCCATTATCAGGTTATCATATTGTGTTTCTTGACTCAGCACAACCTCCAACAACTATTTTTTGGGTCTCCACCACCTCACGAAGTAGAGCCACTATTTCAATAATATTCTCTTTTCCATTGAGTTTTTTTTTTCCAACATCATGTGCTCTATTATCTACGTTAGTTTCTTGAGTTACCCTCATTTATGGGGCAACACTTCCTCTTATTATTTTTGGTGGCATTGTCCCCTGACCACACACAAAAGAGGTAGTAGAAGTCAATTTTCAATTCTTATTTGATAGTTTCTCTTACCAACTAGCTTCTAGGTTAAAAATTTGAATTTTCCCTTTCCTATAAAACAAACAAACAAGATGGACTCCTCACAAGGTAAGCCTACTACTAAATATTCCTAGATAAGTTTACATAATGAGCCGATTCCCCTTTTGAACCATGCTCTGATACCAAATGTAACAACCCAAAATTTTACACTCAATTTATTTTTTCCAAATATCTTAGAGTCATTAACCCTCTTAGGACAAGCACCACTCTCCTTTTAACCACCAAATCACATCCACAATTATCTTATATAAGTGGTTAGTTATTTTAGCAAGTTCATCGTTTCTTCATAATTATTTATGGATTGCCACCCTCACTTTAATTTCCTCTAAAAAGGTACCTCTAGTAATACCAGTTCACTACAAGTGTCACTTAATGTAGAAGTTTTCATTTTCCCATATTTTTAAAGGAAACATCTAGCACATCACACTACACAAGTATCTTAGTGTAGAAGTCCCATTATGCACGTTATGATTGATTATCCCTTCTTTTGTCAAAGGCTTGTCTTACTCAACAACATTCATCCTTACATAATACAATATAAATGGAACTATAGTCATTAAACACTTGGTTTATCTGAGGGTCCTAGGTTAATTAGTGACTTAAGTTTATTTTCCTTATCAATACGTCCTCATGGATCTTAAGAATGAATATACCAAAGTTAGAACTATAGACTAGCTTCAGATATATCATTTGAACCAACTTGACTCAATCATTAAAGCTCTATGCAGCTAATGTGAGCACATAGCTTATGAGGTATCTCATGATTTCTAAGAAAATTCAAGTGGTCTCCCATTTTAATAAACATTATCTTGAGTTAAGTTGCACTACCAAAAAACATGACCACATTATAATCTTAATGTCGGCCATCGAGGTAAAGAGAGATAAGCTCAGGAAAAGTCTAGATATTTGTACAACATACATTCATTCATTCATAAAAAAGAATAAATTAAAAATTCCATATTACAAATAGGACTAAGTTACGACATTAATTAAAGTCTCCCTTTAAATAATCTTGTGCATAACTACAACACAAACTTTAGACCATTCCCATTTAAATTTTCCACCAAGAAGCAAAGAAAAAATAGAATGTAAAGAACACTTTCATCATAATTTTTTTTAACTATAATCAACATAAAATGTACACATTACATTCAGTGAGGTTCTAAATCAACCTTTGTCTTAGAGAATACATAAGATATTTCAACATAATGATTAATTACAGGCTTCTACAATCCCACATCTCATTGGCATAATCTTCCAATAAAAACTACCTGTCAACATAGGATCTAACTGGTGCTACCAGTACATAGAAGGACAAAGTTTCCTTTATACACCAATGAATATTTCTCTTCTGCAACTTAGTCAAAGACTCAATACTGGTATAGGACATTGTTCTCTATTGTTAGTCATTGCAACAAGATTGGATTTATCATGCCATAGAAAATACCTTCAATAATTGAAAAGATATTATCCATTTCTTGGGATCAGAGATGGCTCCCATAAAAACTCAAATTTTACTACATATTCTCAATTAAAAGTGAAACTTTACATGAATCAAACATAATTGTAACCATGCAATACTTCTCTCTGCCAAAGCATTCAAAAGTAACAACACACGACAATAATTTTATCTCAATCATCTCATAAATGTTGATCAAACCAATTTCATAAATACTTTTCTCTATATTAGTGCCTACGTTCAATGTTTCTCTTTATCGGATAATACAAAGTTCACAGACATATTTCCCATTCTTTCCTCAAATTCTAAAATTTACTAGCAAGTGTTCCAAAGGTAAATTTCACATAAACAATAGTATAAAAGAGGAACACAAGCCTAATTTATGTTTCTTTTAGGAGACTTGGCTTCGTTCCATTAAAAACATACCTCAAGTTCTACCAACAACCAACTTACACTACCATTCTTTTCCTAGTTGGACATAGCTCTTTTCTACTTAACATTAGCTCAAGGTTTTAAGAACTCGGGTTTGCCAAACTCAATAGTCAAAGCATTTTCAGAACTCAGTAACAAAGTTTACATAAAACTTTCAATCAATTTAAATATAAGTTTCACGTTGGAGCAACATGCTCGAGTGGTAAGAACTGTCAACTCTCAACCAACTCTTTTATTAAAAAAATAAATCCACAATAATTACTTCCTAAAAATCTAGTATTCATGGCTTCAGAAAGAAATGCAATGCAGTAAAGCATCCATGATATGTAGATCAAGCATTAGTTTCAGTCACTATGTTATCCAAAACATGGTCAAGCACATTTTTTCTACAACAAAACCAAAAATAACTATTCCCAAAATCATTTAACAACTGATACAACATGGATTCTTTCCACAAGAAATCATTGGATGACCCATGAAATAACTAACGTAAAAAAAAAGTTTAACACCACACAATAAACTGATTTGCTTTCCGTAAAAGAGTTCTACCTGTTGTTTGTCGTCAATATTTTAAGATTCTTACTCTGCACCTCTACCTTCCTTCACCTCTAAATAGATTTTTTTCTCCCGCGTTCCTTCTTTTTTTCCAAAAACTCCCCCAAAAAGATTCATTTCCAAAAACAACACTAGTTTTTTTCTTTGCTTATTAAACCGTTCCATACTTTTGAACTTATCACTCCCGAGGACATCATTCTCCTTGCTCTAAAAATTTTCTCTCTTCCGTCCATCGTGAGGGACTTCAACCAAATTTTTATTAAGAGCAATGGTGGAGGAAAACAAAACAACTCAAAATATCATGATTGCACACTCAACAACCATCCAAATATAGCTACAAGTGGAACTAAGTTTTCACAAACATATAGACATCATAACAACTACGAAGCAAAAATAATGAAAATAACAAATCTACAAGGAACAAGATCCTCTATTACATAAATCAAGGATATCACAATCAACAATGTTATCTTTACAAAGTAAAACAAAATCTTTCTTTTTTCTAGATTCTAATCTATAAATATTAAAATAAATAAATGCATGCTTCCTTTCCCTAGAAAGATCAATGAAAGACAATAATTTCCATAGCCACTTATCAATTCCAATTAAAATAACTATTTTTTGATAAGTATTTATTTACCTAAAGGTCAACATGATTAGTTTATTTTATGCAAATCATGTTATACATTCTCCATGAATGAAGTACTTATTCGTGTTGCTTCCAAATACTTTATCGAATAACCCATCACATCATTTTCCTTGGACATTCCCTTTCTCGGTGACCAATTCTTTCTGCCACCATTAGCAACTCTTTCCTACAAAAGTGATGTTTCATTAGCAGCATCTTATTATTTCATTAAACTAGATTTGCAGGAACTTTAACATGACAACATGATCAATCAAATCACCACATAATTCCATCAACAATACATATTTTTCATGATAAATAAGTAGATAGTCTATCATCTTATCAAAAGAAGCATTAGAAAACCACAAAACCAAAATTTGGCCAGGGAGGGTCATGCCAAGCACAATACTTGGACATACTATCATTACCACTAGAAGATGAGACAAAGTGCATCATTTGGATGAGCTACTAGAAAGGCACCCAAGAGTAGCCATAGATGAGATAAAGATTGGGATTTGGATGAGCTACTAGGAAGGCATCTAAGAGCAGACAAAGATGAGATAAAGAGTAAAATTTGAATGAGTTACCAAGTAGGCACCTAAGAGTAGCCAAAGACAAGATAAAGAGTAGCATTTAGACTATATACCGAGCAAGAACTTGAGAGCATAAATATAATGTAAAGAGTTTTCTTCAAAGAAGAGTGAATAAAGAATTCCAAGCATTAAGGAAAGAGGATTGTTGCATGAATAAGGCACACTGATCAACGCTTGCCATATTGAAACATTAATATGAGTGATAAATTTATCAATGCCATAACATGTAATGTTTATATGATACACTTCTACATTTGATGCATAATTTAATTTTTTAAGGGAAAAAAAAAATTGAATTGCTTTGAAAAACATTAGGTGGAGTTATAAGGTTATTCATATTAAAGTTTATTGAAGTTTATGCACCTTGATTAATTTTTCAAAAGTTGCTTTTTGAAAATTTGAATTTATATTTTTAGTTATGGAGTGATAAGAATTACTACAAAGATTTAATTTTTATAAGGTTTAAAAAAAATAGTTTCTTTTTAAAGCTTTGAAGATTAGAAGGTTTGAGTGTTTTAGTTTTTTAAAGTTTGAAGATTTAGTTTTTAAGATTTGTGGATTTTAATTATTTAATATTTATGCTTTTAGTTTTTGAGTAGTTTAAAATTTGAAGAAATATGGTTATAATTTATTGAAATATTTTGAAGATTTAAACAAATTTAAAAACTTTGAAATTTGACATTTGAAATTTTGCAAATTTAATAGGGATTTAAATGGATTACTACAATAAATATTTAAAAATTTTAAAATTTGCAAATTTCTTATTTGAGTATTTTATAACTTCAGAGCTATAAGGTTTACTACTTCAAAGGAATTGAAGAAATTATTAGAAATGCATTCAGTGAAGATAGTGAAGAAATGAAGAACACGTTAAAGTTGTATTTTCATAATTTGATGTATGGAAAGAAAAAAATACCAAAACGGATTAGAAATACACTTCAAGACTCAAAGATAGATCTTATTAAAAATAAGATCACAATATGCTAGTTTTAAAAAAATAAATTCTAAAATATAATCTACAACTACTTAGAGTGCCATGGATTCCAAAAACATGCAACTTATTTATAAAGAAAATAAAGAAAGAATTATCTTAATAGTGCATCAATGGATATGTTGTTTCCTTAAGAAAGTATATGAACACAAGGTATTAGAATGAAAGCATAGATCAAAGAAAGGATATTGCATTCAGTTGAAGTATAACTATTCCAATAGAACTAGGCATGAGGAACCTAATTATTGGAATCTTTATCCATGTAAATTTTGTGGAAGAAAAAATTATTCTTCAACATTTCTGTTGGTAAAAAAGGAAATATAATGAGATATTTGAGAGAATGCTATTATTAAAATTATAAAAATTTCTTAAAAACTTATTTCATAAGCAACTCCTAACAAAGCAACAAAATGTTCTATTTTTATATAGGACAAAATTGAAAAATAAAAAGTCAAAAGAAAAATATTTAAACTTAATAATGATGAAGTGTTTGATGTTTTATAAAAACAAGAAAAATAGAAATGGATCCAGTATGGTCAAAATGTATCTTGCAGAATAATCAAGAAAAATGTACATGAACCAAAATATAAAGAAGAATCCCAAGCAGTTCATGAACCATCTAATGAAGATGAATGAGAACTCATAGCAAAAATCAAGAATGAAGTTGAAGATGAATCTCAAGCAGATGTTCATAAAAAATGTAAGATCACATGAATATTGAAGATCAAAGACAAATATTAAAGACTAAAGTCTTCAATAATCAAATAATACAATATGTGGGGGTTGTTGAAAAATATTAAATTATTTAGTACATGCTAATGTATCCCCATGGTACCTTTATAGTACACATATAAATATCTAATAGATTAGGGTTTGTGTCTATAGTTTATATGATGATTTATATTTCTCGTTTATGTAAGTTTCATGTAAGAGTGTAATGTGTAGGACATGCACAATTATCATATAAGTAAGAGTGCAAGTGTGTATTGTGATAATATGCACAAGTGTCATGTAAGTAAGAGTGTAAATATGTAATGTGAGTATGTGTACAAGTGTCTAGTATTAGGAGTGCATGTAGAAGAGCAAGATTCAAATAAAAGTGTGCAAGTGTCATAGAGCTAAAGTATGCACGTAATAAGAGAGTGAAGAGTCATGTATACAAGTGGCAATATGAGAATCCAAAGGCATATAATATGAAAGGGTTGCATCTCCTGAATATGTGAGGAGTACAATAGACAAGTATTGAAGAACCACATTATTATATTGAATGCTTAAAATAACATTTATGAATTTGATGAACAACATTTTTATGAAGCTTTTGGACCAATTTTTTATTGTCTTCTTGGATGATATTTTTATAATATTTTTGAAATAAGATAGAGTATGACAATCATGTTAGAATTGTGCTTGAGTTGCTAATAAAGAATCAATTATATGAGAATTTGTCCAAGTATAAATTTTATGTGCTGGAAGTGCAATACTTAGCGCACATTGTAATAGTAGAAGAGATCATGATGGATCCTAATAAAATATAAGCTATATTGAATTGGTCACCACCCACAAATGTGAATAAAGTACGAAGCTTCATGGGGTTGACTGGATATAATAGGTATTATGTGAAGAGTTACACCAAGATAACTGCTCCAATAACTAAAATTTAGAGGAAAGAAAAGAGTTCAAATAGATGGATAAATGTGAGGTAGCTTTTGATCAGCTCAAACAAAATCTCACTACATCTCCCATAGGATGTAGAGATTCATCATTGGATGTTTTGGGAGGAGTGCTATCATAGGATGAAGCAATGGTAGCTTATGGTTCAAGAAATCTGAAACAACATGAGGTTAATTATGCAACCCATGATCTAGAATTAGCAGTAATGGTTTTTTCTCTCAAAATTTTGTGACACTACTTATTAGGAAAAATATTTGAGTTGAGAATAGACCATCAATGTTTGAAATTTATATTTACTCAATATTTTCTAAATACCAAGTAAAGAAGGTGGATAGAATTTCTCATTGAATAAGATTTTGGCATTGAATATATAACAGGGAAAGAAAATAAAGTCATTGATGCATTGAGTAGAAGAAAACACATATTGTTCCGACTTGCATCTATGTCGATGTATGGAGTAAGTTAAGGAAATGCAACATTAGGATGTTTTTTAAAAGTAAATTTGGAAAATATCGGAAGGAAACCCAAGGAAAGTAAGGATTTCAACATCAAGGAAGGTTTATTGTGCTTTAAGGATAGGGTATTAATTCTTTAGGGTGATTATCTATGGAAAATTATCATGAATGAAGCACATATATCTCCATATTTTGCTCACCCAAGAGGGGTAAATATGAGAGAGAACATGAAGAAAAATTTCTATTGACCAGGAAAAAAGAGGGATATAACTAAATTTTTTACTCAGTATCTAGAATACCAAAAAATTAAGGTAGAACACAAACATCCCATAGGTTTACTATATCCTCATGATGTACCAACATAGAAGTGGTAGGTGATTTCGATGGATTTTATTATAGTTTTTCCAAAGACCAAATTCTAGCATGATGCAATCCTAGTTGTGGTCGATAGACTGACCAAGGTTACATATTTTATACTTAAAAATACAAAGGATGATGTCATAGTTATGGCTAATAGATTGCCAAGGAAATATTCAGGCTTCATGGTTTGCTATAAAGTGATCATTTTATATAGGGACTCAAGATTCACATCCAAGTTTTGGTAAGCTTTATATCGAGCCATTGGCACTAGGTTAAACATCAATTTTGTATATCATCCAAAAAATTATGGGTATATTGAAAGGGTGAATCATGTACTAGAGGATGTGCTTCATATGTACTATATGGATCAGAAGACCTAGTGGGAAGATTGTCTACACTTGGTAGAATTTACCTACAATAATGGTCACCATTTGACCATAGGAATGGCTCCATTTGAATATTTGTATGGTAGGAGGTGTA
Source organism: Wollemia nobilis (assembly GCA_028583015.1). Taxonomy (NCBI): domain Eukaryota; kingdom Viridiplantae; phylum Streptophyta; class Pinopsida; order Araucariales; family Araucariaceae; genus Wollemia; species Wollemia nobilis. The sequence goes on along the minus strand of JAQPPZ010003056.1, from coordinate 608,915 downwards.
GGATAACATTATCTTGGGACAGTCAAGAGGATATAATTGTTGTTGGACTAGACATGGTCAAGGAAATGTAACAAAAGTTAAGAATGATCAAGGAAAGACTTAAGGAAGTCATGGATCGATAGAAAAGTTATGTCTATTGTAAGAGGTTAGAAAGAGATTTTACTATAGGTGATAGAGTATTTCTAAGGGTGAGACCAAAGAAGAGTGCTATTAAATCCAAAGAACTAGACCCTTGTTTTGTGGAAATATTTAAAATTATAGAAAATACTAGTCATGTGGCATATCAAATTGCCTTACCACCTAGTATGTCTAGGATTCATGACACTTTTTATATTTCATTGCTTAGAAAATATATAGCTAATCCTGATCATGTATGGGATTTTTCTAAATTGTAGATGATGGATCCATAGGCTATAGAGGTTCGACCAGTAATAATACATGAGTTCCATACCAAATCAACGAGGAAAGAGAATCTGGAGCAATGCAAAGTCTAGTGGGAATGCTACTTTGAGAAAAATACTACTTGGAAAAAGTGGTAAATATGTAAATAATGTTTTTATGTTTGAACTATTTATAACATAGAGGACTATGTTACACCTAAAGTGGGTAGTATATCATGACCCTCCCTTGGTAGACTTTTCATAGGATAGAATCATGATTGGCTATATTGTATTTATATGGAGTGTTTAATTATGATATGTTCAGTTTATACATAATATATGCTAAATAGAAAATACAATGTGTCAATTTGATGGAATGATTGGCTATTTTATGTTAATATCTAGAGAGATATACTCATGTCATGAATAAATATAGTGTTTCTAACAAATTTGCACTTTTACAGGTTATCTGTATATTGAACAAACAAGGGCAATTTAGATAATTTCTTGTCTTGAAAATGGATAAGGAAAGTTAGAAATGAAGTTTATTATTATTGAAAATCTTAACTATGAGTAAAGTTTTATTTTATGAAAAATGGATTCAATCATTAAGTAAATGTGTGCATCTTGGTAAGCTTTACTACTTAAATTTAATTAAGGAAGCATCAATGAAAATATAACTTTATTAAGTATAAATTCAATGCTTTTTAGGAAGGTAGTTGAACTATCATTTTAGGAGTACGTGCTAATTTAATTAATAAATATTGGTGATGTTATTGAATCTAATTATCTCTTGGTAAATATTTCAGAATGTATTAGCATATTTTCAAAAGATCATGAGAGTAAGTGGTGGGTTGACCATACTCTTTTGGGATCAAAAGGAGGGGAGTTATCATGCGTAGAGAAGTTATAGATAAAATTCAACTTCATGAATACACCTAGATGATCTAGATGAAGGGGAAGTTTTCTTATTGGGAAAATAAAGGATGGAAGAAATGGTAGGGACGAAGGTATTTTTCAAAGGATTCAAAAGTACAAAGGGGTTGGGACAAAGAGATAGATGGTTTTGGGTGATTATTGTAACTCTATGGAAATAGACATCTTAGATTGGAATCAATGAAAGTCACAGGTAAGTTTCGTTTGAATAACTCTTTGTTTTTTGATCGATAAAAAGAAACTTCAACAACATGTTAAGTGGGTATATTTTATAGAATGGAATTATCATTCCATATCTTAAGGAGAATGATGCAAAATGTGTATTTTTGTTTAATTTAATCTTATGATAGTTAAGTTAGTATGATGTCGATTGGGAATTTTGAGCATTCCTACTACCCCTTGTCTTCAAAAATTGGAAAATAGACATAGAGTTGTCTGGTCTAGATATAAGTCAATCTAGAAGTAACCAAAATATCACTATCTGATAGCATTCTGGGAAGAGAAAGAAATGACTTATTTGAACCGATAATTTCTTAGGTGCATGTGTTGGTTATTATAGTTGTTAAGATGTCCTTGACTAGCGTAAAGGAGAGCATGATAGAAATACCTTGATGTTACTTTTATAGAATAGAAAATTTAGGTAAAGAGGGTTATTTGTGAACTAGTGCTCTTATGAGGATGAATGGCCTTGATGTAAATAAGTCCTATGTGTTTCTATTCTTGATTATTTTTAGAAATGGAAGATACACTTTTATTTTGGTCAAGTTTTGGGTTACTTACAAGCTTATTGTAATTTAAATACCTTTAGTTTCAAAGGAATTCTATGGAGTAGCTTTAAGAATAAAATAAGACCTGTAGTGTAGTTGTTGTACCCATGATAGTTCTTTAAGATATTGTCATAGTGGAGTAGATATTTTAATTAGTATGTTCATGAGCACTAAACTTATTTGTCCTATTTAGTCCTCCAGACTAGAACTACGTCAGATGCATTTGAGGTGAGTAACATCAGTTTCAAACTATTAATAGCAAATGTATGTTGAGTTCTTTACTTTTTGTAGAGTCTTGATGGCTAACATAAGGAAAGCTACCTATGTCACAAAATTAATATAATAGGGTAACATTGCATGTGAATGTGTATGCTTCAACTTTTCTCTTAAACCTATATGGTAGTGAAATTATAGGTTGAGAAAAAATCATTGGGAATTGTTGATTAGGGTTGGATCGGTTGGAAAATCCCTTGTATAACCTATATTAATGAAATATAATATTGTGGATAGAGGTGAATTACTAATGCTATGACAGGTTGTTCTTACGAGAGAACAAAAGGATTTAGGAATAATAGGGATGCTTCCTAGAGTCGTCCATATTCTAGTGGAAGGTGTTATTTGAATATGTGGATTGCAGGATTAATCCATCATGTATAGCCATGGGTGGTAGTATTTTTCCTTAGCTAGATGTGGAAACTCTGAGGCTAGGTGGTAGTATTTTTCCATTGTAAGATTGAGCATATTTAAAAAAATTTGATAAGGAAACTTTGAGGCTAGGTTTTCCCAGGTTTCTCCCAAAGGTAAAAATGGTGTTGAATATTTTGTTGTGGTTTATTCTTTATGAAAGTGTGATGTTTAAAATATTAATGTTGAAATCTACTATAGTTTTAGTTAATTTAGATAATATGGAGTATTTTTTATTAAAGGATGGTTAACTGATTCATGCTTTCTTTTAAAACTTGATATGTAAATCATGGAATGGTTATAGACTACATGTTGTTTTGTTATGCAATGTGATATAGTTGTGCATTATTGCTTAGAGATATTAATAAAGGAAATACTAGATGATCTGCATTTACCGTTGTTAATTGGACATTTCAATACGGGTTTATTATTACTTGGGGTATTAACTATCTTAATAAATGAATAAATTAGAATAAGTGTGATAACTTACTAAGTGTAAATAATATATTGTGCTAGAATAGAATGCATTCAACATCATGAGAGGCTTTGATGGAAGTAGTAAATATATGGTTTAAAAAATTTAGAGTGAGAGAGACTTCTTGGTAAACTTGAGTAATCATGTGAGAAATAAACTTAGGGCATTCATGGTAAATAGGATTACCATAGTCTAATGACTCCATAAATCAAGGGTGTAACAAGACATGCTAAAGGAAATACTAGCTCATCGAGGAGATAAAAGTCTAATTCCAATGCACCTCTAGCATCAACATCGAAGGAATGATGCAGTGTGAGAAGGATGGTGTACCTCTTTCAAAATATTGAAAGGGGGTGAGCCAATTCATTGTATGATAATGAGATGAATGGCTTGTATATTAAAGAATATCATCCAGTTCACTTACATAACCAAAACTATGTAAGAAGAAGATATGGGTGAGATTTGGAAAGGAGATAACTGGAATTTATACTCCAATTTGTAGTTGAGAAACTCTTGGTATAATGACCTTTACACTCAGGTTACGTTCTGGCTTAAGACTAAAAAAAAAGTGTAGTAGTAAATGGTCTAGCTAAAACACATGTTGTAGGAAATTTGGTTGTGACAATGATACTTGAGGATATAATACCTTTTAGTATCTTGAATACCCAGCTTTACTACCATGAATTGAAAAGTACTAATATAATTTTGAAGAGGTTGTTGTTTACCTTGATGTAATTATTTCCATCATATGGATTGCTCTTTATGGGATCCCAAAAGATAATATTTTTTGTTGATGGCCTCCATGATATTATCCCATATGAACCCTACTTCATCTTTATTTTCCTTTGCAACTCTATTAAAATATACTTCCCATTAATTTTGAATAGGTAATGATGCTTTCAAGAGTGCAAAAGTGATTTTCTCAATGTTAATGAATTTATTTATAGACAAGTATGAAGATAACTAATTCAACTAATTTTTGGGTATCAACATTAGTTTTTCTTTCAAAAGTAGGAATGTGAAAGTTGACCTACACCTTCAAAGGTGTGGAAGCACTAGATGGTGCTATGGTAGTAAAATGTCTTATAGAGGAGGCTACATAATTTAACAAGAGAGGTAATTAGAAAGATCCCAATCTTGATATCCACACTTTTGATATTTTGATATTGCATATCTGTATACATTAAAAAAATAGACCATTCTAATACCACTAATCCAAAACATAGAATTTTGACTATTTAACATTGAACATTTTATCTATTATATATATAAAATAGATAATATAATATAATATAATATAATTGAACATTAAAAGATTTTAATGTTTTAATTATGTTAAATTTTAATTATATATGCTGAATTTTATTTATCTCCGAATCTTGTAATTTCAATTGTACCAAAGATGTAAATATAATTATTAGAGGGAAAATGGACGTTTTAAAAAAAAAAAACAAACAAACTTTATTCTATTATTTTGTAATTTCTCTTTATTCTGCTTACATTTCTATTTATTGTTATTGGTTGTCTAGTGACTTTCCAAGCAAAAGGGTTCTCATCTTATTGACGGACATAACTGGAGAAGATCCCATCTTGCTATGACCAATTAATTGGTATTCGGGAATCAGGATCCCGCCAAGAGAGCCTGGGCTTGCTTCTCGTATTCGAAACCATTCGACAGCGAACTGTCAGCTCACCACACAAAGATGCCTTCCAAATTCCCGTTGCTTTTCAGCGTTGTGCATGCGTCAAAGAAGCCATTGGCAGGCGACAGCCCTCCGGCGCTACCCTCCGTACTAAAACTCACCAGCACTTTCGCTCCGCTATACCGAGACTGCTGATCATTGTAGTATTGGATGAACTGCGACTCAGTGGTGCTCGAATCGTAAGCATAGAATTGGAAATTCACATAGTCTATCACGTTGGAATACTTGTTCCACAGCGCGCTGTAATGAGACTGTACGTCGTCGTCCCCGAAGGGAGCGATGGAGGCGAAGGAGATAACGTTGTTCTGCTTGAGGGTCGTGATCAGCTGACCGATGCACTCCGTGAACGTGTCGGTGTCCGCCTCGAAGTGCTCGTAGTCGATGTCGATGCCATCCAGGCCGTATTGCTGAATTATAGTTGTGAGCGACAACACCGCGTTGCTCACCCACGATGACACCGACGACGGCACGAACTGCGCATCTGCACTGCCCACCTTGGCGCCGCCCAAGGTGAGAGCGAACTTCACGTTGCTATTTTGATCTTTGATTGCCTGCACAGCGCTCGGGCTCAGATTGTCGCTGTCCCAGAAGATGTTGAATTGCCCGTCTGTAGGCGAAGGGGAGCTCGATGAGATGTAGTCGATGGCGAAGGCGAGAATGAAGTGCATCTGCACGTTAGGATTGATGGGCACGTCTGAGAATTTCACACCCTTGAACTCCGCGCCTATGTATTCCCGGAACAAATTAGAGTTGGCCCCTACATACACAAACATAAACATTACATCCATTACAGAACAGAAAAAATCAAATCCTATATGTATAGAATTGCATTGAAAAAAAAAAAAAAAAAATTACGCTCACCGAAAGATTGATAAGGCACTAAACCTAAAAGAGAAGGGCTGAAAGCTTGTATGTCTCCATGGCCATTTCTGCTAGCTAGCTTTCAATTGATACTCATTCACAACACCAGCACGTTATATAGAATCCTATAGCTATGTTCATGTGCATAATTCACGGCTCGAGCTCCTTTTAGTGGTGGCTTGCGTGTGCCAATCATGCACGGAAAGCAGGGAGAGAAGAAAATTCCTGTGTGTTGACCCTAAAATGTGCAAGCTATTGACCCTAATTGAATTCATCTGCGTGGATCAGGTCCCCATTTTCAAAGGTTTTAATCCGGTGAGATATGGTTAGGCGACTTAGTCAAACCAGAAAAATGTCCGTGATTAGGATAATGTAATTCCAAAAATGCGATCGCTATTGTGAAGGCAACTTGGGAGTTGGTTGAAGAATAAAGATAATACTTTATAATCTGGCTTGATGCAATGGAAGAAGAAATAAAGATAATACAGAAGAAATATTATCATTTAATATTTTGGGTGCAACTGGAAAGCATGTTTTTTTTTTTTCATACTAAAAACATTTGGTTAAATTGACCCTTGCTTTGGAATATATTATTAAGTTAAATCTTATAATAAAAATAAAAAATGATCGTTAAAAATACAAAAGTAAACAATTTGTTTTCAGGTCTTGCTTAGCAATTTTACAGCATGTCTTTATGTCTTCGAGATGGAGAATAGAAGCTACATAAGAAAATTGATCACAACCACACTAATTTTAATAACTAATAAATTCAGGGTTCAAACCATAGGGGCTGCCTTCCACCAACCTAATATGCTTGGTTATTGTTGAGCCAGCGTGAAGGGACCACTAGTCATTTGGAATTTGTATCATTATCATCGGTGAGGTGCACACTCAGAGGATTCAGATCAGATTACTACCTTTACAAATAGGCTTGCATCGAGGTTTAAACCTGGATGTCTTTTTAGTAAGTACTTGACCAAACAAACACTTAAAAATCCACCTAACTCTCGGGGACAAAATATGAAGCTATGTTACCATCCTTTTTCCTTTGCTAATCATGATTCATGCTTAGGAAACCCTAAGATTTTGGATAATATCAAGAATAATCAACCATCCTTGATATTTTGATACTGGGTTATTCTAAATATTAGATTCAAGTCTTATTGTTGTATATCATTATATTAGTTTTATTTAAGTAAAATATTTATATCATTTTTCAACTTTTTAATTAAAGTAAACAAATAATTACTAAAAAATGTTTTTAAAGTTTATATATTATCTAAAAACATCTATATTATTTTTTACCTTTTTAGACTATCTAAATTTTTTTTATGATTTTTTCATAACCAAAATTTTAAACTTTACACTTACATATTTACATATTTACACATTATGAGATTTTATATTTATGAATTTGTGTGCCTTAGTTTTAAATATTTTCACCTAATACTACAGACCTATATCTACAACATTGGCACTCATTACACATATAAAACCTTGATAAATACGTGTTAGATGAATATTGTATTATTATTAACTAGTTTAATATAAAAAATTAATAGTGTTGTATTTTAGTATGACATATATTAATGTTATAATTCTTTTATATTTTCATAATATTTGTAATAATTTGAACTTAATAAAATTAAATACCTTAACTTTTAAGTAAGGAAAATATATGATCAATTGAAAAGTTATTGTTATAATATTACTACTAGCTTTATTTAAATATTGTAATAATAGAATCATAATGCAATATACTAAGGTCTTGTAATCAATTTTAAAATATTAAATTTTTATATTAAAATTTAAATCATAGTAAAATATTTTAGTCCAAATGAATGAGTAAACAAATAGGTGAAATAAGTGAAATTTATAACTTTGATTAAATAGGTAAAATTTAAAGAGGTAAACAAATAAACTAATTATATAATATGAGGTATCATAAGGTGAAGAAACATTATGAACCTTTACAAAGGGATTTTGGAAAGAATCTCAAACCATTATAAATCCAAAGAGTATTCAATGAGCTCAAAGGAAGAACATCAATTGGATTGAATCCAACTTTCGAAAAGAGGATCAACCATCAAGTGGAACCAAAAATCCTACCATATCTACATTTAAAAAAAGAAAATTTCAAAAAGTGTTTCAAAGGAAAAGAATACTGATAATTTTGAGGCACTCATGAGAGACTCGACAAAAAACACCAAGAATTATAGTCAAAAATTGAAAATGAAAAAAATCCCACATATTGAGAGTTTGATGAACCAACAAACCACAATGGATTTCAACCATGGTGCAAGGAGAAACAATAAAAAATTAAAGGTGTGGCACTGACATATAGCAGCATGAGGAATTAAACATAAATTTCCACTTTAAATTTGAAAACCTTCGAATCACCTAGCTAAAAGAAAAGCAAAAAAAATTAAACTAAAATTTCCACTTACTTCTAAGGTCTTAGAGCTCACCCAATACATAGAACAAGGAATCCCACCTTCCAAATAAATAGAACAAGGAATCCCATATTTCTCTGACACACAATACAACCAAAATTTGGGACCCTATCAAAAAATAAAAAATAATAACAAAATAGTTGGTAAAAGATGTGCAACTAAGGACACCATCATAGAAATATATTTTATCCTAGGAGCAAGCATTACCCACAGATCTTGCTAGAGCCCAAACCACCTCAAGGCCATATGAAGAGAATATTCTAGATAAACGGGCTCAAAACAACAAGTGAAAGAAAATAAAAGAAAAATCCCATCAAAAAATTAGGACTTTGAAACTTTGAGATCCAAAATAGCCAAAAGTGTAACTGGTCTAGTCCACCAAAAGGAGAGACCATCACCAAATTTCTTCCTCCAAATTATTGAACCAATATTTAAAAAAAAAATTATTGATTCATTTTAAATATAATAAAAAAAAACATGAACATAATTAAAACAAATAAATTTGATTAAATTTATTAATTTTGGTTATAAAACTTTTTTTTTTGGTTTAATCTTGAAAGGTCATACATATACATGGTATTTGATTAAAAATTTAATTTTCTAACAAAGCCAATGTTTGATAGAATTTAATGGAGAATTATAGAGTATAAAAAAAAAAATGGAAAAGAGTATTTGTTGTTGTCTTTTTCATAGAATAAAATAGAATTTTAATGGAGAAATATAGAGTAAAACAAAAATCAAATGGAAGGAAATTTTATGATAAAATTTAATGGATAATTATAGAGTATTAAGAAAAAAAATCAAATGGAAATCAATCTTTGTTGTCGTCTTTTCCACATAATTCAATAGAATTTTTATGGGGAAATATAGAGTAAACCAAAAATCAAATGGAGGGAAACTTTGTTGTCATATTCTCCATGGAATTAAATAAGCATACTCTTAATACGTTTCATCTAGAATAAAATCTAAAATGATTGAGATCTTATTTTTTTTTATATACTTTTTTAAATCCTAATATCATCTTGAACTAAACAAATGGCTAGTAAGTTTTATAGGGTTACACATTATAAGATTGACATTAATCCAACCTCCACTAGATTTGAAGAAGGAGGATCATGCATGGAAACCATGTAGCAAGTAGCTAAGAGTTGATGACTATATGAAACACTAAATTGATATTTAAAATGAGAGTTAACACTTCGGAAACTATTAGCTTGATCATTGAGTGCAAGAACTTTTAAAAATAATTGTCACCTTTGTTAACTAATTTAAAATAAATTTTCTGTTAACACGAAGAATAATAGAAATTTAAAATGTATTAATTATTTTTAAATGAAATAAATTAATACTTTTATAGTTATTTTATTTAATTTGAAACATATTTTAAGGCATTATAATATTTTTTACTTGAAAAAAATTCTTATATCAAGATGGTATTAATGAATAAAAGAAAAATCAAGTAAATATTATCAGTCTAACTTTAAAGTTAAAAAGCATCATCTTTTCTTTAAAGGCTATACATTTCAATTGTTAGTGGTTTTCTTTATGGTAGACCTAGGTAATTTATGCGTATCATTAGTTCTTGCACTTTAAAAGTTATTAATTTGAGGTGACAAAGAAGAAGTCTGTGTTGGTATAGTGTCTTCTAAAGTTTTCTAAAACTACATACTTGCATAGGAAGGAATTGATACACATTTACACAAATAAAATCACACTTGAATAATTTAAAACACCCTTACAAATGTTAAAAACACCCTAGTAAAATTTAAAACTAACATGTTTACATAAGTAAACTTTCACATACAAATAAAAGCACATTTATAAAGATTAATTTTTGAATATAATACAATAAATATACTTTATCAATTGCATAAGAATTATCTCAATAAAATAAATAAATAAAACAAAACATTAGTTTAAATTTTAAAATCTCAAATGAACAAGATAATAAAGTGATAATACACAAAACATTCTTTTATATTCTGTAAGATATTTGATAAGAAATAAAATATATCTTCGTTATAAGCTTATTTATATATTTAACATTATCATCTGATCTTTTGGGTGTCAAAGCATATCATTTTTTGGTTAAATTGATCCTTGTCTTAAAATATATTATTAAATTAAATTTTATAATAATAATAAAAAAAATGATCATAAATAAATACAAAAATAAAAGTACATCTATTAAGTTTTTTTTCCTAACACACATTTAATATTTGAGAAGATATTTCAAATTTACACCTAACATGCTTTTATATCATATGGGATATTTAGTATGGAATAAAAGATTTTTGTGTTCTAAAGCTTATTTATATATTTATTTATTTTTTGTATTTAGAAGCTTTTATATCATATGATATTTTGGGTGCATTTTAAAGCTTACAATTTTTTCATATTAAAAAAAATTGGTTAAATTGACCCGAAATTATTAAGTTAAATATTATAATAAAAATAAAAAATATATCATGAACAAATAGAAAAAATAAGTGTATTTATTTATTTTATTTTATTGAGAAAAAGTTATATTATATTATATCATTAACCAAAATATTACAATATTTTGGTGTTAGCATTTTGCACTAGCTAAAAAAAAAATGAGGTGGATCAAGAGTAAAACATCTATAACTAAATATACATAAGAATAGAAGCTAATATCAACAAAAATACTATAGCTATATCTTGTTGCAACCATAAATTTCATCTCCAATGTTTTTATATGATAAAATTTGTTTTAGCTGGTGGAATCATGAAAGGTTGTTTATATGTAGATCCACTTCATGCCTTCGATGTGATCCTAGGGATGGAATGGTTACATACCCATAAATTTATAATCAATTTACAAGATAGATGGATCGAGTATTCTAAAAAAGGTAAGGAAAAGTAAGAATTCATAGCAAGTAGGGGGTATTCAAACCTTAGATGTTGTCATCTATGCAATTAAAAAAATACCTTAGGAATGAAGGGATAGCCTATGTGATTAAGCTAAATGAATTTGAAGAAGACCAAAAGAAAGAGATGTTGGAAACACATCCAATTTTATAGGATTTCAAGGATGTATTTCTTGAGGACTTACCTGGACTCTGTCTTCTGCAGGAATTTGATTTCACTATTGAAAGCATGAGATTCCGAAAGAAAAATAGTATTGAGATGCAATATAAACAAAGACTAACTCGATGCATGAAATAGGACAAACGTAATCAAATCAAGATAAAACATAAATAGGAAGTAGGAGCACAACCCTTTTATATTAATTCCAAACTCGATTACAATCCATCTCCTCCCCTTTTAGGGGATAGGAGTGTTAGCAATGTTTTGGTTACAATCGTGGTCAATACTCCTCGTTCCGCATGCCCACATGCAAAATGGGCGAGCCAAAGTGTTGTCGCCGCTGATGTTGATGAGTCCTCACTTATTGCTACTTCTCCTGCAATCAAAGAAACAATGAAAGTGTTAGTAGCACCTGCTGCACATAGAGAAAGTTTGTTCTTTGAATTTAACAAAAGATGCATGTAAACAATTGTCTAAAACAATGAGTAAAGTAATTTTTAATGACCTGCACGTTTGACAGAAACCAAAAACTTTACTAGAAGGTCGCTGTCATTAAAACAATCGATCGATTTGCTCTTGACTGTAATTCGCGAATCAATGTTGTCACCTGCAGGTTAGTGGGACAACAAAAACGACAAAAGCATGATAAAATCTAATTAAAACATTATGAAATCGAATACACATTCAAATTAGACGTCGCAGCCATGAGAGCATGATGAAATTTGATATATATCTTAAACACGCAATGCAGGATAAACACTAATGCAGGATAAACACGCAATGACAGAATATATTAAAACGAAACTAGCAAAAAGGCATGGGGTGCCCAAGCGGGCCGCCCCCATTAAAACGTGACTTTGACGCCAATCCACTAGGGATGGGCTCAAAATCTCAAAGAATGTGGTGTCGTCGAATTGATGGATTACTGTGGTCCAATGTCGGGTTCTAAGGTCCGGATTCACCTTTCAATAACCACCCAATAACCTCTCTTGCGAAAGATATTACGGATGTAGAAGAGATGAATCGAAAAGGAATGCAATCGGTTGTTTGGTTTGGCAGCACTTCATTGCTTTAAAATGCCTGTCAACTCTATCTTTTGGGTGGGAAAAGTCCACCATTTTATAGACCCATGGGGTCTCTTTAGAAGGGCACGCAGGGATGCCACGTGGCGGCCATGCCTTCCCAAGAGGGAGGAGACTCCTCCTTGATTTGGGCTTACATGACTGCCCTTGTGACAGTCCCCTAACTGCCAATATGCCCACCTACGCGCGCATGCACAACAGGCGGCAATAACTGACTGTCCTCGGCTGCCACTTGTTTAACGTCCGCTTTAAATTGTTTTAATGGCACTTTTAAATGTTTTAATGTCTACCTTTGATTGGTTGAATTCTGCCTTTGATTTGTTAAGTCCGCCTCTGATTGGTTAAATTTTTCCCAGGCGTAAATGCGAAGTTTGTCACGATATTGCGATGTCGCGATATCGCGACACTTCGGCCAAGGCTTTCCTTTGGGCGTTGAAGTGTCACGATATCGTGACACTTTGGCCAAGGCTTTCCTTTGGGTGCCGAAGTGTCATGATATTGCGATGTCGCGATATCGCGACATCGCGATATCGCGACACTTTGGCCAAGGCTTTCCTTTGGGCGTCGAAGTGTCGCGATATCGCGATGTCGTGATATCGTGACACTTCGGCCAAGGCTTTCCTTTGGGCGTCGAAGTGTCGCGATATCGCGACGTCGCGATATCGTGACGTCGCGATATTGCGACACTTCGACCAAGGCTTTCCTTTGGGCACCGAAGTGTCACGATATCATGACACTTCGGCCAAGGCTTTCCTTTGGGCATCGAAGTGTCGTGATATCGTGACGTCGTGATATCACGACACTTCGGCCAAGGCTTTCCTTTGGGCGCCGAAGTGTTGCGATATCACGACGTCGTGATATCGTGACACTTCGGCCAAGGCTTTCCTTTGGGTGCCAATGCAACATTTGCCTAAGTTATTTGTTTAAGTGTAGCATTTGTTTAGGTGTAGCGTTTGTTTAAGTGTTAAAAGCAGTATTTGGACTTGGAGGATACATTCGATAGTTAGGCCTTCTCACGAGGGAAGGTGAAACGGTCGAAGAAAGAAAACAGGAAATAACCAGAGCACTGCCATGTAACCGGATTGGTACCTTCCAAAACTGCTGTATAAGTGGCTAGGACAACTATTTGACCTCTGAGGGCTGCCTTGAAGGCTATGTGTGTCAATGCGATCAGTGTTTGTAGTCACATAATCGGATTGGTGCTGTTTTGGTGTCTACAGATGCCCCTTTTTGGGAAGCGCTACGGGTGATGCAGTGCTAAGCAAAAATAGATAACCAAAGCACTAATGATTAGGGTTTCTTGGTAACCTAACCAACTTTTGATGCCCCAAGTATGGAAAGGGCATGCATTCTTGAATCCTTGCTTTTGACGAGCTAAGGAATTTTATTTCAAGTGTTAACCTATTTTGGTGAGGTGTGACTTGAGCTTGGACATTGATCAGTCATGATTAGGCAAAGGGTGCAACCTTTTGTCCACAGGGGAACCTTGTGTTCATGCTTCGGGAATGCCAAGTGTTTGATCAATTTGATTGTTGCTTGTTTACTGCCCCAAGTAGGAGCGTGATTGTCTTTGTCAATGATTCTTTGAATGCATGTCATTGCTTTGATTGGGTGTGTGCTTGTTGATTGGTGACTAAGTGTGACTACCCCCTCAAGCGATGAATCGATGAGAGAATGACCTTCATGAGAAAAGATACGAGTCGCTTGACCCAAGATGACTTGTGCAAGGGTGCCTTTAGATGGTTTATCATTAAGCATGTGCAATTTCCTGACATTTGGACCTATTTTTGGTGGGTGTTAACCCTTTTGGTGATGCCATAATGGGGTGAAATCATCGAAAACCCATCTTCCCGTGGAGCAGTCCAGCTATGGTAGCCTTCTTGGGGAAGTAGGAGAGTGACAATTTGAGCCCCAACATCGATTTTTTTATGCCAATATGTTAAGTGCAAGAGCACTTGTGTCCGACAATGCTTATTGCTATGTTTTTGTGTTGCATTTTGTGATGTTTTTGTTGTTTTGATTTTCTTGCTTTGTGTATATGTCATGATTTTATGTTATGCACAATGATTGATGTTGATGGATGCATGCTACTTTATATTGATGTATGCATATGGTATGATAAATGCGATTGTTGTATGTTGATTTATTTTGATGGATGCATATGTTGTGATGAATGCAAATGTTTTTTATTTATATGTGATATGCAGAAATGAAATGGATGGATAGAATTTGTGATGTTTGGCTATGGCACCATAGACTGTTTAGAACTCTATTATTTTGTCTTTAGGCGATTGCTGTGATGCATGACTTTGTATGTATACATGTGGTTTTTATTTTTTTGTATTTTCTGATGGTATTGTAAGGATGAAAAGTAGCACAATTGGTTTAGACATGTAGCTAAGGTTTTCTGAGACTCAGACGGTTTTAACTTACTAGCCATGACTGTACTTTATCTTATAAGACTTTTGAACAAGGTATGAATCGAACTTGTTTTTGACCAAGCTATTTCACATCCCTGTGTGTGCAATTGAGTTTATTTATGTGGTATTTGTTAGGATACCACCAGTGCCAGATGGGCTTTCAACGGAACTCGTATCGAGGATCACCTAATTAGCTCCACTAACTCCTTTGTTGTATTTAGTTAGATTAATCTACGGTGTTATCCAGGATACCATAAGCTAGCTCATCCTTATGCAAACATTGGTCTGCACATACACAAAGTGAATGTGACAGAAATATTATCATGCGGATAGGATACCACCATTGCCAGATGGGGGTGATGGAGATTATGGAGTAAAGGCATTGATCTTTTAGGCCTTGGGGATGACTACCCATCCTGGTTAGGGGCGGATAGTACGAATCCTTACAACTTGGAGACCAAAGGTGAATGGAAAGTGTTAGGATGATGATTTTTTGGAATTTTGTTTGTGAATGGCATTGATCCTTTTAGGTCTTGGGGATGACTACCCATCCTTGGCAGGGACATGTAGTACGAATCCTTACAACTTTGGGAATCAACTATGATTGGGATTTGGTAGTGGTGAAAACCACTGTATATGGAGGTGAATGAATGGGGAAGAGCTCGTCCTTTTGTCAATTCTTAGCATTCTAGAACCATTCGCACAGGGGGATGAGCAAGATAATCGTTTCACTTATGGTGACCTGGATTACTGCACAGGTTTCATCTTTCGTTCACACAACTAGGGAATTTTTATGTGTTTTAATTTGTGTTGGGATGTTACGTAACAAGGCGTATTTCAAGTGTAACTCTACCTTCGTAAAATCTGTTTGACTCGATACATTACATGGCTAAAGAGCAAAATGATGACTGAATCACGAAAACTCTTGATACATTAGAAGACCACTGACTCTAGTGTGGTAAAAAGCAATGCATGGTGTTTTTGTTGTTTTTGTAAAATGGAACAGTGTGGAACAAGATGGACTAGCAGAGCAATTATAGCCTATGGTGCCTTTGACTTGTATGACCACAAATATGCAATGTATGGATGCAATGCTTTAATGAAGCTATGCATTTTTGTATTTTTGATGGATTGATTTTTGTGACTATGAAGATGAGGTGCGAGAAGAGCTCTCTATTGATGAATTTAAGTATGCCTAGAACTGAGATGCAAATTTTTTTTATTGTTTTTGATGATTTTTGAATTTTAACTTTTCTTATTTTTGACCAAGCGATTGTGGAAATCCTTGGAGCATTTTGGGATTGACCAAGCGATTATAGAATCCTTGGAGCATTTTTGGGATTGACCAAGCGATTATAGAATCCTTGGAGCATTTTTGGGATTTGACCAAGCGATTATAGAATCCTTGGAGCATTTTTGGGATTTGACCAAGCGATTATAGAATCCTTGGAGCATTTTTGGGATTTGACCAAGCGATTATAGAATCCTTGGAGCATTTTTGGGATTTGACCAAGCGATTGCGATAATCCTTGGAGCATTTTTGGGATTTGACCAAGCGATTGTGATAATCCTTGGAGCATTTTTGGGATTTGACCAAGCGATTGTGATAATCCTTGGAGCATTTTTGGGATTTGGCTCTCTTAGACATGAAATGGTCACAAATGACTGATATTAAAGGGTTCTATTTGCTTGATACCGTCAAGAGAAGCTAGCCGATACGTCCCGGGTCCTATTTTGCTATCAATGACATATGGACCTAACCAATTTGCTACAAATTTGTCCCTTAGGTGGGATGGCAAACTGGAGTTCTATTGGTTTTCCTTCAAAACCAAATCACCAACCCGAAAGTCCCTCAGGTGAACTTTCATGTTGTAAGCTTTCTTAAGTCGCTCTTGATAAATACGTAAATGCTCAAGAGCATTAACGCATCGTTCGTCAAGCAATGTAAGTTGGTCTAACCTGGCCTGCCGCACAACATCATCATCGATGAACTCCTACATTGATATGCGCAGGGAAGGAATCTCCAACTCTAGAGGCATGACTACCTCGGAGCCATACACAAGCGAAAACAGGGTGGCCCCAGTGGGTTTCTGAATGCTAGTGCGATAGGCCAATAGGGCAAGTGGGATTTGAATGTGCCAATCCTTATGACTGTCTACGATGGTATTTTTAAGGATGGCAACTAGCATTTTGTTTAACGCTTCTGCTTGCCCATTTGCCTGCGAATAATAAGGTGTCAAAAAGCTATGCTGAATCTTGTAATTTATGGTCAAAGCACGCACGTATTTGTTCTTGAAAGGCGTACCATTATTCGATACTATTTTGGATGGAATACCAAAATGACATATGATGTTATACAAAATGAACTCCACAATGCGGGGTCCTGTTGTAGAGGTAAGCGAAATTGCTTCCACCCACTTGGTAAAATACTCTGTGACCGTTATGATAAATGTGTGACGGCCTGACGATGCAGGGGAGATCTTTCCAATTAGATCGAAGCCCCACTGCGAAAATGGCCAAGCAGACTAGACTTTCTGCAAGGCCTGGGAAGGTACGTGCATCAAATTGGCATGATGTTGACACTTCATGCACTTCTTGACATATGCGCAACAATATCACTCTAAATATGGCCAATAATAGCCCATGTGAAGAATGCACTTTGCGATGGCCATACCACTAAAGTGGCCACCACATGTACCATCGTGCGCTTGGGCGATTGCCCAAGTGGACTCTTGTTGGTCCAAGCAACGAAGGAGGATTCCTTCATAGCTGTGACGATACAAAATGTCTCCTATCAAGACATACTTAGCCGCTTTCTACTTGAGTGCTCGTTTTGCGGCATGTGTCAATCCAAGCGGGAGATTACCTAAATTGAGGTAGTCTCTAATGGGTAAATACCAATCCTGTTGATCATAAACCTTGATAGTATGAACAGCCAATCCCTCTTGAAGTTCATCCCTAGCGAACGCTGAATGGGATAGAACCTGTAAGAATAGTGTTGTGTTGCTATTAATGGGAGTAGGGGAGAACAAGGACCCCCAGTTGGCATGTTTCAGACGATCTTGGATTTGAGAGAACTTATCCGAGGATGGTTCAATCTGGATCATGTGGATTCCTAGAGTCAAGTCTGAGCTTACATGCTCCATCACGGATTGCGATAAGGTTCTGACTTGAATGGTTGTCATATCACCAGAAAGGTCTTGCAGAATTAGTGACCCCAAGGAGGCCATTGTGTCCACAAAATGATTCGATGATTGAGGGAGTGCCTTGATGTCATACCACTCACGTTTTGCCAGGAATTTGTCCACAAGGGCTTTATAAGCCTGCAAGACTGGGCATTTGCATTGATATACCCCTTTGACTTGATTGACAATTAACAACGAATCACCAAAGATGTTCAATCATTTGATGTTCATGGCGATTGTTGTCTGAAGACCTAGGAGTAAGGCTTCATACTCTGCATTATTGTCAGTGCACAGGTAGTTTAATTTAAATGACAGGGGCATTGGAGCACCCTGCAGTGTGAAGAATACAATTCTCGTGCCACCACCTTGCTGACATTTAGAACCATCGAAGAATAGGGTTATGTCGGCCTGTAACTCGAGCTCATCAGAATCTGGCAATTCTGAGACATGGAAGACCCCATCATCGGGTAGTTCTATGACTAGAGGCTGATTGTCTTCAAGAGGAGCCTCTGCTAGTTGATCGGCTATGACTTGTCCTTTGATAGATTTCTATCCAATAAACTCTATGTCAAATTCTGTCAACAACATGATCCATTTCATCATGCGACTACTATGATAAGTATGACTCATCATGTATCGCAATGGATTCTCCTTAGACACAACATACGTAGTGTTGCTCAACATGTAGTGGCATAGCTTTTTGGTAGCAAACACCATTGCCAAGCAGAGTTTCTCAACTTATGCATAGTTAAGTTCATAACTGACCAGGGTGTGGCTAAGATAATAAGTAGCCTATTCCTTGTGAAGTTCATTCTTCTGGGCTAACATGGCACCCAGTGCCACCTTAGTAGCTGAGATGTATAAGTAGAACGACACTCCTAGTCTAGGTGGTGCCAATACTGGCGGCGAAGCCAGGTATTGTTTGATTTCATCAAAGGTTGAATGGCACTCGTCATCCCAGTGAAATGTAACCCCCTTGTGCAATAATTTGTTCATGGGTCGGCACTTGTCAGATAATTATGCTATAAAGCATTTAATCGACATGATATTTCCCTGTAGACTTCTGAGCTGCTTGATAGTAGTTGGGGGAACCATTTCAAGGATTGCCTTGACTTTCTTTGGGTCCATCTCAATTCCTCGTTTTGAGACTATGAAACCTAAGAGTTTTCCAGATGTGATGCCAAATATGCACTTCTTGGGATTTAGTCTAACTTTATGCTCCATGAGGTGATCGAGGATCTTGCTTAAGTCATCGATATGATTTGAGCACAAAAGAGACTTGGCTAACAAATCATCCATGTAATCTTCCAAAGTTTTGTGCATGTAGTCATGGAAGATATATGTCATGGCACGTTGGTAGGTGGCGCCAACATTTTTAAGGCCAAAAGGCATGACCTTATAACAAAATGTCCCCCAAGGCATTGTGAATGTTGTTTTTAGTTGGTCTTCGGGATTGATACGAATTTGATTGTATCCTGAGAAACCATCCATGAGGGAGAGCATTTCGTGACCTGCTGTAGCGTCTACCAATGCGTTGATGCTCAGCAAGGAGAAATCATCCTTAGGACTTGCTTTGTTTAGATCTTAAAAATTGATGCATATGTGAATCCTCATGTCGAGCTTCTTGACAGGAACCATGTTGGACAGCCATGGTAGATAATCCACATAGATGACAAACTATGCATCCAACAGCTTTTGCAATTCGTCTTTGACCATCAAGGCCACTGTTGGGTGCATCTTACATATTTTTTTCTTTACAGGCTTGATTGTCGGATCAAGCATTAAATTATGCATGACTAGCTGCGGGTCTAGTCCTGGCATATCCTTGTATGACCATGCAAAAACCTCCTTCTTATCTTTGAGAAGGGCAATGTAGTCGGCTTGCTCTTCGGGGGAAAGACTTACCCCCAGCTTGAGAATCTGTGGATTCATTGGATCTGTGCCAATATCTATGTTAGTCATCTCCTCGACTGACATGTGGGATCCGTCCTCCAACTGATGTGGAGTCGGGATCAAATGGATATCATTAGCTGAGTTTAGATCTGTGTTTGGAACCTCGGGTCCCTCTTCAGCTTGAAAAATATCCTAAGTTGTCCCTGGGGTAAAATGAGGCATTTCATCGAAAGGCCAGTACTCTGATGGTGACAAAGGTGAATTGACACGATCCCAGTCGATGGCATCTGTTTCTAGATGCAATGACCGTGTTGGATCGGCCAAATTGCGGATGGGTGTGGTCAAATCAATGGAGATCATGTGGATGGAATGAATTTGGTCTCCATTACCGCGGGTATGATAACTTGAATCTTTTGGATGTTCCCTATACTCTAGATTTGGCTCTAGGGGAACGGGCATGAACGGATTGGCCCTATGTGCTAATCGGAAGACAGGGTCTTCTCTCGGTACTGATGCCCTTATAGGGTCTCGGGGTGGACGGTGCTCATCGTGAATTTAGAGCCATGGATCCAACACTTGGTCCCACCCCGCTAGGTCTACATACCATTCATGCCCTAACCTTATGCCTAGTTTTTCCATTAGATCTTCATGAGTTAAAGGGCGATTGTGCCGTCGTGCATGATTGAGATAGTTCATCTCAGTCTCATATTTTGAATCACTTTCAGAGATCCAAAAATGTTCATTTTCTTCAGCAACTGTTTGTGACATTGAGGGTTCTCCTTGTTCCAGCAAATTAATTTGGTCCCATTGCGGTTGTTCCACTCTTGGTGGAGGGACCTGATTCTCTTGACACTGTATTGACTCAATTGGAACATCTAAGGGGAACAACTTCAAAAAGATTTCTAGACACCGTTTATGTTATCTTTGGGGATTAGTGTTTGAACTTTCACCTCTCTCTAGCAAAGGAGAGGGATTACTGATGTTTCCAAGGGTGTTTGTTGACCATGGGAGGTAATCTCCCAATGTATATTCTATATTTGGGTTGGCATAAGGATCTGATGCCAATCCACCCTTGTTGCCTATTTCTAGGCCTTGCATGTTTTCTACCAAGATGTCTAAGTGCAGGGGGTGGTTGAACCCTACTCCCGACTTATCATATGGCATCTGATATCTTGGTTGGCAAAGGACACACATCCCTTGCTCATATCTGCCTAGCTCATATCCATGCCAATTGCATTGGCCAAGATATCTCAGAGCAAAGTCCGAGTTTGACAGATAATTGATATTTTTAGCAAAAGGCTCTTTGTCTTTGTCCTTTTGCTTGCATGGTTCAAGACCATGATCAAGGCCCCCATACACAAAATTTGTCTGGTTTGGTGGGTAACCTAGAGGAACAACTGTTCCTATGGGAAGGCGAGGTCTCCCCATGTCTTGTACTGATTCTACTACGGGCGTTCCCACAACATTCTGCACTAAATATTCCCCTAGGCCTGTACTGGCCATTTCGACAATGATTGTTGATGCTTGGGAGGGAGGGAATGGGAGTCCTTCCTGAGTCCATTCCATGTTTGGTGGTTGAGGAGTCTCAGCTTCCATTGTGCTAGGTGTTTCTTCTGTTGATACTGTTGATTTTGTTGGCAATCCCTCTTCTAGGGGCTGAGCCTCTTCTAGGACCTGTTTTCCCTTGTCCTTCTATTTAGCCATAACAGGTGGCGTTGGTAGTGAAAGAGCAGATGATGAAGACTCACCTGGCTGGGATTTTGATAATTTGGTCACCAGTGGTGCCTGCGGTATTGGACCCTATTTAGATGGATTTAACTGGAAATCCAAATGTGTTGGAGGGTCGATTGAGGCATTAATTACACCACATTGCAATACTTGAAGGGTTCTAAGTCCATCGGGACTACATGTATTTCTCCTTCAAATGCATACTTTAGGCACTGGTGAGTGATCGAAGGGACACACTTCATGTCCTTGATCCATGGCCACCCTAGCAGTATGTTGTAAGCCATCTCGCCTTCTAGAACATGGCACAATGTTGGTATTGTCTTTTGTCCTACCTGGACAGGCAGAACAACTATGCCGACTGTCGAGCATATTGCATCGTTGAAAGCTCGTAGTGTGTATGTGGAGGCTATGATATGAGAGGCTAGTAGCTTTAGATGTTTTAAGGCTGCAGTGGTAATGATGTTACTGGACGAGCCAGTATCTACCAACACTCTCTTATACGGGATCCCGTTGACCCGCGTGATAACGTGCAGGGGTGGATTTGCCATGTCATTCGATATTTTTTGACTTCATCCTCTCTGAAGGTAATGACCAGCTCTATACATCGTTTCACATGTCCCACAAAGTTGTTGAAAGAATCCTCTTCGTGAGGCTACAACTCGATGGCTTTCAGAATTTCCATGAGAGCTTCTCTATGGGGTGCTAACTGTTGAATAAGCTCGTAAATGGAAATCCTAGCCGATGTGGTCCACAAACTCTGTGTGAGTTTGGTCCGTATCGTGACCTCGGGTCTAGGCGAAGGCAACTGCACAGGGCGTTGTTGAGGCTGCAACATTGTTGGAACTTCCCTTGTAGCTACCTCGAGGGCAACTCATGGGTACTTTTTGTTCCTGGTCACTATGCTGATCATTCCCACAAATCCTTGCATGGGAAGATTTTTTCACACCTCATTAACCTGAAGAGGTTTTTCCTGTGCCTCGTGGGTAGGCAAAGGGTCCTTGAATACCCCCATTTGTTGATTATTTGGCGCTATGGGGTTGTCCACGACCAATGTTTTGTTATTGATCAAATCTTGGATTAATCCTTTGAATTTCCAACATCCATTCAGGTCATGTCTCCTTCGCCTATGAAATCTACAATATAATTCTTCTCTGTATCCCTTAGGCTTGGGAGCGTTAGTATCTACAGTTTGGATTTCTGGAAGGGTGACTAAATTTGCTGCTGACAAGGGGTCAAATAAGGAGTCCCTGGACTCCGCATAAGGGGTGAATTGTCGCCTAGGGCGACACTACTGATTTTGCTCCTATTTTTTATTATCTCTTTCATAACTAGGAGGCACTGCCTGGTAATTAGCCTTTTCGGGCTGTATTTCTTGCACAGGCTTGGGGACATTGATCGCAACTTGATTAACCATAGCAAGTTGTGATTGCTTAGTCCCGATCTTAGTGGTTTTATTCCACTCTTTCTTTTTAGGCTTGGTGATTGCGCCCTCACCTATTTTGATCTCTTCTATAACTCTGGCTTGTGTCAAAGCTTCTTCTAGGCTGGCGTATTGCTGTAGTAGCAATAGCCCAGAGATTGATTTTAAGAAACTCTGTGAAAACATCTATGTGAGGTCAGACATAGGGGGAAGGTAGGGTAGCTTAGAAAGCAAAGCCCTCCATCGATTCCTGTATGCTGCTATTGTCTCTTCCTCATATTTCCTGAGACTGGCCATATCACTCAGTTATGCCTTCTTTTTGTTGAGGGCAAAGCGTTCAAGAAACACATCTACTAATTGATCTAGGTTGTTTATGCTATGTTTTGGTAACTGTGTGAACCAATCCGAGGCAGGACCTATGAATGTGGTTATGAATTTCCTAAGCAACAATGCATCATTATCTTGAATGCCGAAGCATTGGCTTAAGAATCTTGTGACATGTTCTTGTGCATCTTCTTCACCTTTAAAGACTACCAATTGAGGCAACTTGAAATGTTCGGGGTAAAGAGGTGTGGGCACTGAGGGATGCACTGGATGACTGCGGAGTTGACGTAACATGGGCTTTTGATGCCCAGAAGCTTTTGTCTCCACAGACTCCAAATGCTCTAATAGCGCTTTGTATGCATCGGAAGATTTTATTTCTTCCTATTTTGTTTGCTTCCATTGTGAGTTATGGGAGACTGGAGGCCTATGGGGGGGGTGGTTGAATGGTAGCCCTCTTGCCTTGATGGGGCATTTCGACCCGTTCTATTTCTGGTTCATACTCCTCATAAAATTCTTGAGGAGTCTCTGGGCGAGACCTATGACCCTGATTGAGTCCCCGCTAAGGGTACCCATCATTGTTTCGGGGAGTGGCCTCCCTCTTGGGTCTATAAGGTCTCAGAGGCAAAGCTTGACGAGGTCACGGAGACCTGTCCTACACCAAAGGGTTGTGCCTCTCATAATGTTCTACCTTTTGGGTGCAAGGGGTTGGCACCCTCTCAGGTAGTTTATAGTGCAACTCATCCGCTTCGCACTGCATGCACTCTTTATTAATGCAATATAAGTACTCTAACTCCTGATGACCTTGCTCAAGCTACGTGATTCAGGCTTGGCGGGTGGCATGTCTAGCGACTTTCGGGTCAACTTGGTATGCCCTCTTTTGCTCAGGAGGCTTGAATGTTTCTCCTATGTATTTGCCTCTGTCTTGATGATCTAAAATTTTAATGGGTCGCTTCCCTCTGTTGAGGTAGGCGGAATTTACTTGAGGCTCTAGCCTCGATGGGTGATCATTGTATCGAGCACCTTACAAATTGCTATGAAAGTGGTTAGGACCATTGTTTGACCTCTGAGGGTTGCCTTGGGAGCGGTGTTTGTCAAAGCGATCAGTGTTTGCAGTCACATAATCGGATTGGTGTTGTTTTGGTGTCTACAGATGCCCCTTTTTGGGATGCGCTGTGCATAGCGCAGCATCGAGCAAAAATATATAACCAAAGCACTAATGATTAGGGTTTCTTGGTAACCTAACCAAATTTTGATGCCCCAAGCATGGAAATGGCATGCATTCTTGAATCCTTGCTTCTAACGAGCTAAGGAGTTTGATTTCAAGTGTTAACCTATTTTGGTGAGGTGTGACTTGAGCTTGGACATTGATCAGTCATGATTAGGCAAAGGGTGCAACCTTTTGTCCATAGGGGAACCTTGTGTTCATGCTTCGGGAATGCCAAGTGTTTGATCAATTTGATTGTTGCTTGTTTATTGCCCCAAGTAGGAGCGTGATTGTCTTTGTCAATGATTCTTTGAATGCATGTCATTGCTTTGATTTGGTGTGTGCTTGTTGATTGGTGACTAAGTGTGACTACCCCCTCAAGCGATGAATCGATGAGGGAATGACCTTCATGAGAAAAGTGACGAGTCGCTTGACCCAAGATGACTTGTGCAAGGGTGCCTTTAGATGGTTTACCGTTAAGCATGTGCAATTTCCCGACATTTGGACCTATTTTTGGTGGGTGTTAACCCTTTTGGTGATGCCATAATGGGGTGAAATCGTCGAAAACCCATATTCCCGTGGAGCAGTCCGGCTATGGTAGCCTTCTTGGGGAAGTAGGAGAGTGACAATTTGAGCCCCAACATCGATTTTTTTATGCCAAGATGTTAAATGCAAGAGCACTTGTGTCCGACAATGCTTATTGCTATGTTTTTGTGTTGCATTTTGTGATGTTTTTGTTGTTTTGATTTTCTTGCTTTGTGTATATGTCATGATTTTATGTTATGCACAATGATTGATGCTGATGGATGCATGCTACTTTATATTGATGTATGCATATGGTATGATAAATGCGATTGTTGTATGTTTATTTATTTTTATGGATGCATATGTTGTGATGAATGCAAATGTTTTTGATTTATATGTGATATGCAGAAATGAAATGGATGGATAGAATTTGTGATGTTTGGCTATGGCACCATAGACTGTTTAGAACTCTATTATTTTGTCTTTAGGCGATTGCTGTGATGCATGACTTTGTATGTATACATGTGGTTTTTATTTTTTTGTATTTTCTGATGGTATTGTAAGGATGAAAAGTAGCGCAATTGGTTTAGACATGTAGCTAAGGTTTTCTGAGACTCAGACGGTTTTAACTTACTAGACATGACTGTACTTTATCTTATAAGACTTTTGAACAAGGTATGAATCAAACTTGTTTTTGACCAAGCTATTTCACATCCCTGTGTGTGCAATTGAGTTCATTTATGTGGTATTTGTCAGGATACCACCAGTGCCAGATGGGCTTTCAATGGAACCCGTACTGAGGATCACCTAATTAGCTCCACTAACTCCTTTGTTGTATTTAGTTAGATTAATCTACGGTGTTATCTAGGATACCATAAGTTAGCTCATCCTTATGCAAACATTGGTCTGCACATACACAAAGTGAATGTGACAGACATATTGTCATGCGGATAGGATACCACCATTGCCATATGGGCTATCAACCAAACCTATAATGAGGATCACCTAGATGGTTTTCGAATGCTGAGAATTCCAGGGATTCAAGTTCAGGATATTTGTTGGTTGAATGATTTAGAAAGTTGCTCATCTATATAGTGATGAAAATCACTGTTTATTTTCTATTAATTCTTTTTGAGCAAGGATTTTGAATAGTAGTGATAACCACTGTTATTTAATTTTGTATTTTGAGTATTGTGAGTTTGGAATGGTGAGTTGCATTGATCCTTGTGGCCTTGGGGACGACTACACATCCTTTGTAGGGATGTGTAATACGAATCCTTACGATGTTGGGAACCAAGGGGGTGATGGAGATTATGGAGTAAGGGCATTGATCTTTTAGGCCTTGGGGATGACTACCCATCCTGGTTAGGGGCGGATAGTACGAATCCTTACAACTTGGAGACCAAAGGTGAATGGAAAGTGTTAGGATGATGATTTGTTGGAATTTTGTTTGTGAATGGCATTGATCCTTTTAGGTCTTGGGGATGACTACCCATCCTTGGCAGGGACATGTAGTACGAATCCTTACAACTCTGGGAATAAACTATGATTGGGATTTGGTAGTGGTGAAAACCACTGTATATGGAGGTGAATGAATGGGGAAGAGCTCGTCTTTTTGTCAATTCTCAGCATTCTAGAACCATTCACACAGGGGGATGAGAAAGATAACCATTTCACTTATGGTGACCTGGATTACTGCGCAGGTTTCATCTTTCATTCAAACAACTTGGGAATTTTTATGTGTTTTAATTTGTGTTGGGATGTTATGTAACAAGGCGTATTTCAAGTGTAACTCTACCTTCGTAAAATCTATCTGACTCGATACATTACATGGCTAAAGAGCAAAATGATGACTGAATCACGAAAACTCTTGATACATTAGAAGACCACTGACTCTAGTGTGGTAAAAAGCAATGCATGGTGTTTTTGTTGTTTTTGTAAAATGGAACAGTGTGGAACAAGATGGACAAGCAAGCAATTACAGACCTATGGTGCCTTTGGACTCGTACGACCAAAAATATGCAATGTATGGATGCAATGCTTTAATGCAGCTATGCATTTTTGTATTTTTGATGGATTGATTTTTGTGACTATGAAGATGAGGTGCGAGAAGAGCTCTCTATTGATGAATTTAAGTATGCCTAGAACTAAGATGCAATTTTTTTTTTATTATTTTTGATGATTTTTGAATTTTAACTTTTCTTATTTTTGACCAAGCGATTGTGGAAATCCTTGGAGCATTTTGGGATTGACCAAGCGATTATAGAATCCTTGGAGCATTTTTGGGATTGACCAAGCGATTATAGAATCCTTGGAGCATTTTTGGGATTTGACCAAGTGATTATAGAATCCTTGGAGCATTTTTGGGATTTGACCAAGCGATTATAGAATCCTTGGAGCATTTTTGGGATTTGACCAAGTGATTATAGAATCCTTGGAGCATTTTTGGGATTTGACCAAGCGATTGCGATAATCCTTGGAGCATTTTTGGGATTTGACCAAGCAATTGTGATAATCCTTGGAGCATTTTTGGGATTTGACCAAGCGATTGTGATAATCCTTGGAGCATTTTTGGGATTTGGCTCTCTTAGATATGAAATGGTCATAAATGACTGATATTCAAGGGTTCTATTTCCTTGATACCGTCAAGAGAAGCTAGCCGATACGTCCCGGGTCCTATTTTGCTATCAATGACATATGGACCTAACTAATTTGCCGCAAATTTGTCCCTTAGGTGGGATGGAAAACTGGAGTTCTATTGTATAAGGTCTCGGAGGCAAAGCTTGACGAGGTCGCGGAGACCTGTCCTGCACCAAAGGGTTGTGCCTCTCATATTGTTCTACTTTTTGGGTGTGAGGGGTTGGCACCCTCTTAGGGAGTTTATAGTGCAACTCATCCGCTTCGCGTTGCATGCGCTCTTTATTAAGGCGGTATAAGTACTCTAACTCCTGATGACCTTGCTCAAGCTGTGTGATTTGGGCTTGGCGGGCGGCATGTCTGGCGACTGTCGGGTCAATTTGGTCTACCCTATTTTGCTCAAGAGGCTTGAATGTTTCTCCTATGTGTTTGCCTTGATCTTGATGATCTAAAATTTCAATGGGTCGCTTCCCTCTGTCAAGGTAGGCGGCATTTACTTGAGGCTCTGGCCTTGATGGGTGATCATGATATCTAGCAAGTGCGGAAACACAAGGTTCATACGCTGTATGTTGTTCCCAAGGAATGTGATGGTCTTCCTCGTACTCCCTTTCATAGGTGTGAAATGGGCGGGCAGAGTGAGCTCACCCTGTGTGGAGAGCCCTGCGCTCTAGGTTTTGTCTTTCTGTTCTAATGGGAGGCAAAGGAAAGGTACCATATTCACGTTGTCTCTCCTCATGGACACTATGCCTCTCTAGCGCTTCATCGCACTGTTGCCACTCAGATCTAGCCTCAAGAGGCGGTTGTCTATTTACATTGAGATCTACATGTAAAGATTCTTCCCGAAAGGGGCTGTGTTGAATGGGCAAACTCCATAGAGGAGGGTCCCAATAATTCCTTCTTGATGTGGCCTGATGTGGACTCTCTTGTAGGCCAGACCGCCAAGGCGGTATGGCCAAGTCCTCAGGGCTAAAGCGAAGGTGACCAACGCCCTCTCTTTGTGTACCTTCCACAGCGTTTGCCCTTGATTGGGCTTGGCTATGGGTGTACACCATTATGGTGCTTCTCTACTAGCTAAGCAGATTTTTATCTCATTTATGATGATTTTTATTTTTGTTACACTAAGCAAAAATGAACACAGATATACACAAACAGTGATTATCTCTTTTAAGGATTAATAGTGTGTCCTAAACTGGTTTAGTGCATTTTGATGTTTTGTTTTGTTTTTGCAAGTTTTGAAGAATGTTTAAATGCATAATGTTGGCTCATATGACTCCCATAAATGGTCGCCCCTTCAATATACCATTGCTGGACCGATATACCAACCTCTCTATATACCCGCCCTTACGAGAGGGAAACTATAGGTACGTGAGAGCAGATGGTACGTGGAACATAGGCGGTACGAAAGGGGGATTGTCTTGTTAATGACACCTACCATAGAAGACTTATCCTCGTGCGCATGGGAATCACCCCAGCAACACTCGGTCAGCTTTTGTCAGGATTTACGCCTAAAAATAGTGACAATCGGGGTGATGGATGCAAAATCAAGCCAAGGTGGTGATGAAATCCATCGATGGTCTTGATCAAGGGCTGGGGTTTTACAACCAGCTCCTTGGTTTAATTTTACCATGTGATGTGTGTGGGGTTCATTTTATTTAATAAAAATGAAACAAGCATAAACAACTTTCCCTAAGCAAGTAAAAGTTGATAGAAAAATAGAAACAAAAAATAATAATAAAAAAAAAAAAATGACAGGTACAGTTTTGGAACCTTACCTCTTTTCTGCTCAAATCGGCTATCTTTTCCGCCCAAATAGGTTGTTTCTGATTCGGCCCGGTACCTTTAAGCACAAAAACATAAATTTCAATTAGTTTCTAAATCTAAAAAAAAATAGGGGATAGGGTCCCACCGTGATCGCCACTGAAAGCATGAGATTCCGGAAGAAAGAAATACTAAGGTGCAATGAAAACAAAACTAACTCGATGCTAAACGAATATGCATAACATAGGACGAATGTAATCGAATCAACCAAAATATAAAGAGAAAGCAGGAGCACAGCCCTTTTATATTAATTCCAAACTCGGTTACAATCCATCTCCTCCCCTTTTAGGGGCTAGGAGTGTTAGCAATGTTTTGGTTACAATCGTGGTCAATACTCCTCCTTCCGCATGCCCACATGCAAAATGGGCAAGCCAAAGTGTTTCCACCGCTGATTTTGATGAGTCCTCGCTTGTTGCTACTTCTCCTGCAATCAAAGAAACAATGAAAGCATTAGTAGCACCTGCTACACATAGAGAAAGTTTGTTCTTTGAATTTAACAAAAGATGCATGTAAACGATTGTCTAAAACAGTGAGTAAAGTGATTTTTAACGACCTGCACATTTGACAAAATCTAGAAACTTTACCAGAGGTCCGTTGTCATTAAAACAGTCGGCCGATTTGCTCTTGACTGTAATTCACGAATCAATGTTGTCACCTGTAGGTTAGTGGGACAACAAAAATGACAAAAGCATGATAAAATCTAATTAAAACATTATGAAATCGAATACACATTCAAATTAGATGTCACAGCCATGAGAGCATGATGAAATTCGATATATATCTTAAACACGCAATGCAGGATAAACACTAATGCAGGATAAACACGCAATGACAGAATATATTAAAATGAAACTAGCAAAAAGGCATGGGGTGCCCAAGCGGGCTGCCCTCGTTAAAACGTGACTTTGACGCCAATCCACTAGGGATGGGCTCAAAATATCAGAGAATGTGGTGTCATCGAATTGATGGATTACTGTGGTCCAATGTCGGGTTCTAAGGTCCGGATTCACCTTTCAATAACCACCCAATAACCTCTCTTGTGAAAGAGATTATGGATGTAGAAGATATGAATCGAAAAGGAATGCAATCGAGTGTTTGGTTTGGTAGCACTTCGTTGCTTTAAAATGCCTGTCAACTTGTCTTTTGGGTGGGAAAAGTCCACCATTTTATAGACCCATGGGGTCTCTTTGGAAGGGCATGCAGGGATGCCACGTGGCGGCCATGCCTTCCCAAGAGGGAGGAGACTCCTCCTCAACTTGGGCTTACATGACTGCCCTTGTGATAGTCCCCTAACTGCCAATATGCCCACCTATGCGCGCATGCACAACAGGTGGCAATAACTGACTGTCCTCGGCTGCCACTTGTTTAACGTTCGCTTTAAATTGTTTTAATGGCACTTTTAAATATTTTAATGTCTGCCTTTGATTGGTTGAATTCCGCCTTTGATTGGTTAAGTCCACCTCTGATTGGTTAAATTTTGCCCAGGCATAAATGTGAAGTTTTTCACGATATCGCAACGTCGCGATATCGTGACACTTCGGCCAAGGATTTCCTTTGGGTGTCGAAGTGTCGCGATATCACGACGTCGCGATATCACGACACTTCGGCCAAGGCTTTCCTTTGGGCACCGAAGTGTCATGATATCGTGACGTCGCGATATCACGACACTTCAGCCAAGGCTTTCCTTTGGGCGCCGAAGTGTCACAATATCGTGACATCGCGATATCATGACACTTCGGCCAAGGCTTTCCTTTGGGCACCGAAGTGTCACGATATCGCGACGTCACGATATCGTGACACTTCGGCCAAGGATTTCCTTTGGGCGTCGAAGTGTCGCGATATCGTGACGTCGCGATATCGTGACGTCGTGATATCGTGAAACTTCGGCCAAGGCTTTCCTTTGGGTGCCGAAGTGTTGCGATATCACGACGTCACGATATCGCGACACTTCGGCCAAGGCTTTCCTTTGGGCGCCAATGCAGCATTTGCCTAAGTTATTTGTTTAAGTGTAGCATTTGTTTAGGTGTAGCATTTGTTTAAGTGTTAAAAGCAGTATTTGGACTTGGAGGATACATTCGATAGTTGGGCCTTCTCACCAGGGAAGGCGAAACGGTCGAAGAAAGCAAACGGGAAATAACCAGAGCACTGCCATGTAACCGGATTGGTACCTTCCAAAACTACTATGTAAGTGGCTAGGACCACTTTTTGACCTCTGAGGGCTGCCCTGAAGGCTATGTGTGTCAATGCAATTAGTGTTTGTAGTCACATAATCGGATTGGTGCTGTTTTGGTGTCTACAACTATTGATATTATGCCAGGAGTGGAAACAATTCATAGATTTTTGCATAGGATAACTCCTATCGAGATGCAATTATTAAAGGTATAATTACAAGGGTTATTAGAATAGTGGTTGATAAAATCAAGTGTGTTACCTTGGGGTGTATGAGTTTTATTTGTGAAAAATAAATATGACTCTTTAAGGTTATGTATTGACTATAGGATTTTGAATAAAGCTACATCAAGAATTGGTATCCCCTACCTAGAATTAAATATTTATTCAATAAATTGAGAGATTTCATGATGTTTACTAAGATTGATGTGATATCAGGGCATCACCAATTAAGAATACATGAGGAGGATACTCACAATATGACATTCAAGACAAGGTATGTGCACTATGAGTTTACATTCCTACCCTTTGGATTGACTAATGCCCCATCCGTCTTCATGAATTTAATAAATATTGTTTTCAAAATGCACTTGGACTAGTTTATCCTTGTATTTCTATATGATATCCTGATATACTCTCGAAACAAAGAAGACCATGATAAACATCTCAAGATCATGTTAGATTTGTTAAGGGAAAACCAACTCTATGGAAATCTAGCCAAGAGTGATTTCTATGTTTTAGAGGTATGATATCTAGGACATATTATATCAGTAGAAGGAATTGCTATGGATCCAGAGAAGATTGAAGCCATATTAAATTTTCCACCCACATACTAATGTCACTGAGATACAAAGCTTCATGGGGTTAACGGGCTACTATATATGTTATATAAAATATTTCTCCAAGATTGTTGTGACAATAACTAACCTTGAAAAAAAAGGAAAGGAATTGAAATGGATGAAAAAGTATGAAGTTGCATTTGCATTACTGAAACAAAAACTCACTACCACACCAATATTGAAAATTCCAAACCCACAAGGATATTTTTTTGGTATGCATTGATGCATCGTTGGAAGGGTTAGAAGGAGTGCTCATGCAAAAAGAGTCAATAGTAGCTTATACTTCAAGAAATATTAAAAAATATTAAGTTAATTATGCTACCCATGATTTAGATCTAGATGCTATGATGCATGCTCTAAAAGTCTGACATCACTATTTGATAGGGAAACCTTTTTAATTAAAATTTGACCATCAAATTATAAGGTACATATTTACCCAACTAATACTCAATGCATGACAAGGAATATGAATTAAGTTTCTCACTGAGAATGAATTTGAAATTGAGTACATAAAGGGGAAGGAGAATAAGGTTTTTGATACCTTGATAAAAAGGAGACACATAGCAACCATAACTAGAAGTCACATGAAGTTGATGGACCAAGTGAGACAAGAGAAATATTGGGATAAGTATTTCATAAACATTCAAGATAGAATGGATAGAGACCTTGATGATACTAGGGAGTTTGGAATTATGGATAACCTTTTATGATATAAATGTAAGGTCATCATACCAAAAGTAGGTGATTTAAGGAAGCTATTATTGTAAGAAGCCCATAGATATCCTTATTTTGCTCACCTCGAAGGGGCCAAAATGAGGTAAAACATGAAATAACCTTCTTCTAGGTAGGAATGAAGAAGGATGTTACTAATTTTGTTACTCGATGCTTTGAATTTCAAAAGGTTAAGGTAGAATGCAAGCATACCACCAGATAATTGTATCCACATGATGTACCTATGCAGAAATGACAGGTCAAATCTATGGATTTTATAGTAGGTTTACCTAAGGCCAAGTACCAACATGACATAATCCTAGTAGTAGTCAATAGATTGACTAAGGTTGCAAAGATTATACCTAGAAGCACTAAGGACGATGCTCAAGTTGTGGCTAATAGATTTTCCAAAGAAGTGTTCAAATTGTATGGGTTTTTTGAGGTAATTATATTAGATATGGAGTCCAAGTTTACTTCTAAATTTTGGAAATCCCTTTATCATGCAATAGGCATAAAAATGAATATGAGTTCAACATACCACCCTGAGATAGATGGTCAAACACAATGGGTAAATCAAGTACTAGAGGATATGCTCTGCATGTACTACATGGATCACAAGTCTCGTTTGGAAGACTATGTACATCTGGTAGGGTTCACCTACAATAATGGACACCACTCATCTCTATGAATGACACCTTTTGATACCTTGTATGGATGAAAGTGTAGGATGCCATTATCTTGGGAAAACCTAGAAGATAGGGTTGTTATTGGTTAAAAATGGTTATAGAAAAGGAGGATCAATTGAAGGTAATCAAGCAAATAATCAAGGAAGATACTAGTAGGCAGAAGAGTTATGCTGATTTCAAGAGAACTCTGAGAGAGTACTCAGTGGGAGACAAAGTATTCTTAAGGGTTAGACCAATGAAAATTGTGATTAAATCTATGAATTTCAATCTAAAATTTGTAGGACCCTTTGAGATCACTGGGAAGATTAGTCCAGTTGCATACCAACTTGCCTTACCTCCTAATATATCAAAAATCCATGATACTTTCCACATACATTTACTTAGGCAATATGTTGCTGACCCTGAACATGTGTGGGATGTTTCTAATTTATAGATGGTAAATCTAGAGGTAGTTGAAGTGATGTTAGTAAATATTCTTGAGTTCTATTCTAGGACTATATGAAATTGAACTCTTGAACAATGTAAGATCTAGTGGGATGGTTTCTCTGAAAGAAATGTCATTTGAGAGAAAGTGGAGGATATGCAAAAATATTTCCCCATATTGTTTGAAATTTTTTAAATGTAATAGTTTGTTTTTTTTTGTTATTTTTGTCAAAATTGGAAACACTTGGGATGATGTTTTGTCCTATTGGGGTAGGATGTCATGAAGCTCCTTTATGGACTTTTTGGCATGGAAAACAATGTATTAATTTGATAATTATTTAATACTTGACTTTGTGCAATTAAGTAGCTATGTGATGTTAGTTGGTATGGAAGAACATGATACTGCTAACAATTTGCCAATGTGTAGAATCAAGTATGCTCGTATATGGAAGAAGTTGAATCATCCACCATGTTGAGTGGATATTTTTTTTGGTTGTAAAATCCCCACCACAGTCAGGGTATTAAACTAAAAACCCTCTCTTTCAAATAAGTTAAACAAGGAAAACACAATCTCCAAGGTTTGGCTATATAAGCATTACACAAGTATATTCAAAATCAAAATATTCAAGAATAATAAGTGCTAGGAACAAGCAAGTGATTTGAAAGTGACTGTAAACAAGGTTCCAGTTGGTTTATTTCATTCATACTTTGTAAATAATTTCCTTATATTGACATGACTGTGCCTTAATGTGAACTCATAAAATGAAGTGTTTCTTCATTGATTATCTTTGCATTAATCTATCTTACCGTGAATCCCTGTTAGTGGGTTCATTGTAATATTTATATTAGGATTCAAAGTTAGAGTGTTGTGGAATTGTCCACTTAATTTCAAATCCATGCCTTTAATGTGAGATTGTAGCTAGTCTTTGTAGTTCATAGGTTCATTTTTATCTTCAGATTATTGTTCAACTAATTCCAAAGTTAGAAGTCAATAGGTTACAATGTTAGACAGTTAAAATGTTAGCATTAATTTTTTTATATACACTTAATATGGGATAGTAGGTTAGTAACCCTCCATCCTAGAATTATTTTCATCTTGTTTATGTCATATGAAAAGAGTGCAGATTTGTTCCTTTTAATACTCTTGAATTTTTTTCCAAATTATTTTAAAGATAAAAAATTAGAAAAATAATTACTAGGATGATGTACACTCTATATTTCCTAGATAATATTTATCATTTAAATAGGATATTTTGGGATTATGAGTTTTAGATTGAGCACTTGCAAAAATAAATTTTGATATATGCAAAAAGGAAGCAAACTTGCAAGAAGAAACTACAACTAACTATGTTGAACTGGAATACAAATGTAAATTTAATATAGTATCATGCTACCCTACATTGTGAAACCAAATATCATGTGTCACTCACGAGGATAACCTAGCCTAATCAAACCTGCAATAGCACAGTGAAATTAGATCAAGTGCTAGACTCAAAGGAAAAATAGAAACTGCGTCAACATAAACCTTCATGTAGTGTAACCTCCTAAGAGAATTCAACACTAGATATAAGTTTAAATAATATGAAAAAAATGATGGAGATTAACACAATAATCCTCATAAATGAACTCCTTTAGTGTTGATCATAAGGTGCAAATTTTTGGATCAATATGCATGAAAAAATGGTATTATTTTATTGTAAAAATTCTAGCCCCTACAACATGGTCTTCCATGGGTATTTAACAATTTTAGGAACCCTTATATTTCATCTTCCTTTATAAAAAAAACTAAAGTGTAAACAACCTCCAACATTTTAAACCTTTTCAAAATAGGATGACAACAAAAAAACAAAAAGAATAAAGTTCACCTTTTCCATTATATCTCCTTCTTAATTAGAACTTTACCCTTTGGTCCCTATTTCAAAATATTCAACCATAATCATACTTAAGGGCCCTGAGAATAATATCTAACCCTTAAAAAAATGTAGGTTAGGCTTATGAACACTACCAAGGCCAAAAATACCCCTGATTGCAATGCTTTCTACTAAAGGGCACATGATATACTAATACCAAACAATAAGAAAAACATTACAATATTAAAAAATAATAAAACTCCCCTTATCATCCTTTGAGCGATGTTAGCATGACTTGAACCTAAGTTGATCTTGCACAAGCCCTATCTGGATTACCCCTATTGCTACACACAAGCTTGGGCTAAAAACCAAACTCTGGGACCGCCATCTTGTTTCTCCTCCCTTTACGATGCTCATCTAAATGGTTATTTTCTATGTTGTGGCTCGTCTAATGTAGCACTATGCATTACCTCACATTCCTCCTACATGATATTCTACTTGACGGCCAGTCCAAACCATCCTTTGGTATTAAACATCTCTTCCACTCACTCATGTTTATCAATTGGCCACTTTGATACACATTTATGAAGGAGAGACATTAGGGTTTGCATTAGGATTCCTTTCTCTACCTCAATTGATGGTGTCCCTATCACATATCGCTTGTTGTACTTCAATAGTGTTTTGGTGAGGTATATTTTCCTCCATTATCACTTCTAAATATCTAGAGCTGCTCTACAATCACAACCCTTGGATGTGACATGTGTATGCATGATGTAAGGTTATGCATAAGGGGTCAACCCAAAAATGTATTTATAAAAATTTGACAAATCAATTTCGAAATCTAGGTGAATAGTGTCCAAATGCATGTAGAAGGTTCACTATTATTATAGGTAATTTTAGAAATTTAAATTTAGAATGGTCAAATTATTATAAAATTGGTGTGAATCGACCCCCAAAAAATTTGCACCTAGAAATTTTTGGCTAATGGGTTGTGTCAAGGGTCCTAACTATTAGCCATTTTAAATTTTGAAAATCCTAATTTTAGCCAATTTGGTGATAAATATCCACTATGCATAACCATGGCATGATGTTATGGTCTGCCTGGGAGTTTAATTTATCCCACCTGCTTCCTACTGTCACTTCTAAGTGCTTCATAAGGTGGACTCCACCTGTAAATTATTGACTATCTTCAGGTAGTATTTCCCATGTGCCACTCGATATCAAATTCCCCTCATTGGTCACCCATCCATGTGGTATGCTTCCATGTCTCTATCCTACTATCACCACTGGTCTGCCTTGAATTTGTTGTCAATACTTTGACTTCGCTACTTCGTTGGCCTTTAGCTAGCATATCTGCTGCTTTGTTGTCAATGACCATTCTTGTACCCATATTTTGAACATTAGAGCTTAGAACATAGTGGGGTGAGGCTAACAAAGATAATTTAATATGAGGAATTGATTAATATAAACATAAAGATAAATTTACATAATAATATAAAGAAATGCCTCTGCCCATATTACATCGTTGGTTTACCTTCCTCATGGCATGATGATTTTCACTTCAATAGGTAAAGAAAACATACTTAGGTTTTAAACCGAGTCTTCACCAAACGTTTCGAATCTACCCCATTCCTTCTAATGAAATTCGCCTCATAGAGAGCTGAATGGATATTTCACCCTTATTCTCGATAGAAAGCACTTTGAACCTCACATCGCCCATTTTAATCATGAAATAAAGGTGTTTTACTCTTGGGAAGGGCAATACAAGTTTTCATCCCTCCATGTGAGCGAAATACTTTATGCTTTCCCATGTTACCTCACACATTAACACTACATTTCTACCTTCCAACATCACGCTTCAGATGGTTTTAATTTTTAAATTCTTAGCATGGTATCCACAAAAGGGAAAAATGAGGATAATTAAAACACAATATTATTGCCATAAAAAATTTGCTGAATATCCATTATCCATCATATTTTATCGATTTACAATAAAAATGTAAATAAAACACCAAAAAAATTACAAAGTGGCAAGATGCAAAACTGGCGACATTAAGAAAAATATGGATGATATTGTGAAGAATGCATGTAGCAGTTAGTAACTACTACATGAGTTGGAATTTTATTCTCAGAATATTATAGATATATTTGAAGGAAACAAACACCTTCCAATCGGTAAAGGAATAGATTCTTAATGTTCCTCAAGGAAGCAAAAGAAGGAAACTTCATAACATTAATTGGTTATCTTCATGAAGTACTTTTCAAATCATGGTGGAACACTCAAAATGCAATTATATTATCTATAAAAGAATTTTTGATGATATATCTATCATTGATTGTTTTTGAATTCTTCCAAAGCAAGGAGTAAAATAACAATTCTAGTCACTACTATTGTGATGATTTACTAATCCATCATGAAGAAGATATTTCTCTAACAAAAGTGTAGAGACCAAAAAGAAGAATAAGAAGGAAAAAGAAGCACAATAGGAAAATGAAGATAAGAGAAATTATACTCAAACCAGAAACTTCATAGTGATTGACCTTACTTAATTATCGTCCATCCTACTTTTGCAACTAGAACCTTGTTTATGTTTCTTATTCTTCTTAATCCTAACCTTCCTTTTTATTTTGGCCTACACACTTTCTCCCACATAACAAGGGAGATTATCCTCTTTTCCTCAAATCTTGACCATATTGTTTCTTAATACTTTCTAATATGTTTGAAACTTTAGTTCAAATATTAAACACAAATAAGACATGTATTGGTATGACTTCAAGAGTGCTCTTCAACATCTACAACTTATCTGCTTGACTTAATAAATTTTCTTTCCATCTGGTTAACTTGCAATAAAATTTATCTATTAACATATTCTAAATCTAATCTCAACATACATCAATAGACATCAACATTCTCAAATATATTGATGGAAGATATGAGGCATTGAATCTAAGTAATTTTGTTATCATTCTTTTATAATTCTCTAAAGTGTTAATGAAGAAAAATTTACTCTTGTCCATGTTAATCATTTAGTGGAATTTTTTTACATAAATATTTAGAATCCTCCTAAATTCCCAAGATTCTATTACTAAAGGTTTCCCTAGTATAATTATCATCTACAAATTGTTGGTGAGTGATACCCTTTATGTATATAGATGGGTTTAGCCTAATTAATGCTCATAGTTTTTATGCTATAGTTATACATATACCTAGATCCCCTACCATAATAATTGAGAGATAAGAATATAGAGGATCCCCTTACCTTAGACCCCTACTACATCCAAATAACCCTACCATAGTATTATTTAAAATGACTGACAATATTAACCCTTCATAATAATTATTCAATCATCTTCTTCATATCCTACTAAATCCAAACTTAGCAAGAACTTTGTGTATGAAGTACCAAGAAATCCTATCATATGCTTTGTTCATTTTTGGCTTGAGCATCATTCCTTTCATCTTGTTTGCACTGAGTACAAAGTTTCATGAAGTGAAATGATTCTCTAGAATTTTCCTCCCCTTCATGAAACCTCCTCATTGTTATACACTTATCTCTAGGAGGAAATATTTCAACCTTAATGCTATTGCTATAAATATGATCTTATAAACTATATTACATAACCTAATCAATGTGAAGTCCTTAAACCCTTTCACCCCATATTTTTTAGGAATTATCACTAAAATTGTGTTGTTATACTATATTAGCATTTTTTTGGATGGTTAGATTCTTAGACTACTATTAGTATGCCCTCCTTCACTATATTCGAAAATATTTAAAATAATCCTACCTAAATTTGATATAGGTTTGGAGCTTTATATTTTCCTAGGGATAAAACTACCTCCTTCACATCTTCTTCACTCACATATTTCTCAATCTATGCATTCATATCTCTTGTCATCAATATTGTGATATATTGAAGTAAATATTCCACATGTTCTTGGTCATCCAACCTATCCTCTATTAGCAATAAGCTCAAGAAGATAGTTACCTATTACTTAATTTGATATTTATTTTTGACTATTTATCCATTCTCTTATATTTCAAGGATCCTACTAGCACTTTTAAATTTTATGGTCAAATTATAATTTTTGTTTTGTTTCTACATCCTCCCATAAAACACTTATTTATGATATTTTGTCTCTAGTATGTTTTCTCTCAATCCATTAAAGCATCCATTTCCAAATGGATATCCTTCTCTCCTGTAAAGGACATAGTCCATAAAATTTTTAATTACTTCGTCCTCAATAAAGCTTAGTTCCTATATTAGACTTTCTTTTATTCTACAAATATTTTTAAATTCTATCTTTATCTATTTTTTACCTCTCCTCCCATATTTGTGTTTTTCAACCAATATATACATCTTATATCCTAGATCATATGCCACCATAATGTCTCCATTTATTCATTAATATTTTGGTGTTGAAGCCATACATATTAAAATTTGAATTGGATTATATTCTTCATATACCTCCCCATTGAATCAAAACAAAAAAAAATCATCATTTTCATTACCTCTTAAATGTTTTTCTACCATGAAAAGTGTTTGAAACACTTAGCCTTAACTATACTAATTACCTTATTCTTTTCAATTACCACATGTTTATCTCTAACCCTATATGATGAGCAATTTTTCTATAATATTATTATCAAAATAATGTGAATCCATGCATGTAAGTCATTGTCACTACACATGATAATAAATGTCCAATAAATTTTTTAATGTGGACGCATGTCTTAGAAATTTATTTTAAGGTAATAAGATAGGTTTAATACTAT
Organism: Wollemia nobilis; assembly: GCA_028583015.1. Classification (NCBI taxonomy): domain Eukaryota; kingdom Viridiplantae; phylum Streptophyta; class Pinopsida; order Araucariales; family Araucariaceae; genus Wollemia; species Wollemia nobilis. The sequence continues at coordinate 567,913 of JAQPPZ010003056.1, read as the reverse complement.
AGGAGATAGAGACACCCTGGTTTATTGGTTTTTGTCTTCTTGAGATCTATGCAAAAGGAAAAAAATATAATAATTTTTCCAACTATTCCTAATTTATAAGGTAAAAAATTTATCTTGTTCCTCTTTCTACAATTATTTTCTTTCCTAAGACCTTATCTAAAATTTTAAAATTTATATCCCATTAAAAATAAGTTCTTATGCATGTAAAAACGAACTCAAACTACTAATACATAATTGGTTGACCCCCATGTAAATATATTATCAAATTTAAATTGTGAGGATATAACTTTTCATGCTTAAGGACTAAACACAACTTATACTTTGTGCAACTCACTTCATCATTCCAAGTCATTGATATTGTCATTTATTTCTTGGAAGTCATGAAACATGAACATGATATTGTCTCCCTATAATTTAATTACCATATTGATTTCTAAGAGGTTATCATTCATAGTTTTAATTTCTCAAATATCATGAAGTATGCTTCCTCTATCCAATAAAAAATAACATTTCCTTACAAAATTTATAATACATAAAATAATTATAATAACTTCCATAACCATTCATTATAACTTCCTTACATAGGTATGTATCCCTCTTTACTCATTTCCATATATTCTATGGAATACTGCATTTTAGCATTGGTGGTTTCCAATCACCATCTTCATCTCCTTAACTTTCCATAACAATCTAAAATAATGGATAAGTAGCTAATTAAAAACTTGTCGTCCTAACTAGAAAATTTTACTTCTTTGACTTATTTTGGATAATGGAACATTTCAATATCTATAAGATAAACAAAAAGTAATGCAATATCCTTCTCTTTATTATTTTAATTTGAAATATTTGCCTTCTCCCATAAAATCCTTATCCTTATTTAAATAAAATTACATGCAGCTTAAACACTCACCCTTAATCACATTATTCATTTATTATCCATAACCTGCAGAAAAACTTCAATATATGTTAAATTTAACAAGAAGAAAACATTGAACATTTTATTTAAATAATAAATATATATATTAATAATTTAAAGACGTATATAATTTCTGCCCATGTGGGGAGTTGGAGAGGAGTGGGTAGTTGAAACTTTCGTGTTGGAGAGGCCCCAGGTTCAAATCTCTCCATCTCACATGTTTGCGGATATGCTATGTAATAGTTTACTAGGGACCCTATTGGTGGTGTGTTTATCCACCCGCTTGATGTAATAATAAACTTAATGAAAAATCAACCGACATTTAAAAAAAAATTAATATAATTAAAACATTAAAAAATTTTAACTATGAGAGATATAAATATAATTATTAGATGGAAAATGGACGTTCGAAAAAAAACTTTATTGTATCAGTTTGTAATTTATCTTTATTCTACTTAGATTTCTGTTCATTGTTATTGATTGTCTCATGACTTTCCAGCAAAAGGATTCTCACGGACATAACTGGAGAAGATCCCATCTTGCTATGAGCAATTAATAGGCATTCGGGAATCAGGATCTCACCAAGAGAGCTTGAGCTTGTATTCGAGACCATTCGACAGCGAACGTGAGTGCACCACACAAAGATGCCTTAGGGAATTTTGACTATTTAAAGGATAGAATTAAAAGTGAAGGAAGACCTCAGATAGAATGCAATTCATAATTAATATATTATAACAAACCAAAACTTAATATTATATAAGTAATACAATAAAATTATTTTGTTTCTTAAAAAATAAAGTAAAGTACATTTGAGGTTATAAGATTGCATTTACTTCTCATGCTTTTTATAGTGAAGGGTGCATATCTTTTTATATAAAAATTGTTGGGTTGGAAATCTACTATTGAATATGGAACATCATCCATATAGAAATTTATGGTTCATCTTTTATGAAGTAGAAAGTCATCCATATAAAAATATGTTGATTCACCTTCCACGAGTTACAATATGCATTTAATTATAAATTACATACGTATGACTTGTTTTTTTTTTTATAATATTAAAAAAAATAGGGTTTTGAAAGGAATCCCACAACCTATACAACCAAACACATCACGAAGGTGAGCATCAAAAAATGCAAAGAACTAAACACCCCATCGGGGTGAAACAAACCAGAAAACCGAACAACTCAAAAAACTACAAAAGAAAAGGGAACAAAAGCGAGAACTAAGATAGTTCTACCCCATCCTACCAATATACTGAGCCACTGAAGAATTCAACCATGATATCTCCTCTGAAAAGTCCATTACATTCTTCAACGAGCTCTAAATCACTCTTTGTTTGATATCAATGAGTTTCAGATTGTGAAAAACAATATTTTTTCTATGAGGAGTGTCCTCCGATGCATAAACATCTTTGACAGTTTTATCTCTTTGAATATCTGTGGGTAGGATATCAACTTCAGAAGAAGAGGAGAAGAGGGAAATACCATCCTACTCCAACTTCTTATCATGCAAGTGCTTGGACTTACGTGTGCTACTCCCTACCTCCATTATGGTTGGTGAAGGCCCACCAACCTAGCACGCAAGATTATATTTTTTATGAGAATCATTGAAAATGAAAGTAGGGCAATTCAAAAGGACCTTATCTCTAACACAAAACACTTTTCCATGCACCCCTTTGGCAGAAATATGAATCTTACGAGAAACATTTTTAGGTCCCGTACCCATAGAGAAAGAGTAAATATCCTCACTATTGTCACTGAAATCCTTTGATGCATCCTTCGACAGACTAGGAGTGGGACAAGGAATATCCACACATGATTTCAGAAGCTCCTCCATGATCAAACCATGTTCAAAAGTTGCTTGTTCAAAAACAAGCAAAGCCAAACCTTGGTGAAGGGAGGCCTAACCCCGACCTCCTTGCACATCCAACATTGATTTTTTCATTAAATGAAACAAAAATAAAGGGATGTTCATTTGGATATGCCTACGTAGATGATTAAGAAACATAGCGTGGAAACTCCGAATAATATCATAAGAGGAATCAAGGGTGAAATAGTCCATAATGAATTTCACCACCCTATCCCAAGGAGGGGATAACGCCCTACCACTAAAGCCATTCTAGATTTTGGGCAAAAATTCATTACAATCTAGAAAGAAACTAATTTTTTTAGTAGGGAGTACCTATCACGATTGTGGTAGGCACCATATAAATCAATATTAGTAGTCCTAATAATCAACTTTGGAATCACCTAGAAGGACCACGAACCAATTCTTACCCAACCATCATTCCAAGTAGTCACCATCAAATTAGAGAGCACGAGATTATGTCCATGAAATTTTTGAATGCACTCCAAAATGCCCCCGCTAGAAAAAATAGATTTAACCTCATTGTCAAAGGATATTGAATCAAGCTCCATATGGGACTTAGCTAACTTCTACTTGGGGGAGAAAATTTTAGCCTTACCCATTGGCTTATCAAGAAACCACTTCCTCACAACCTCTGCTCTTGATTGCAAAACCAACACAACAAAGCCCAAACCAAGAGACACATCTAACCACTGGGGACCCCATAAGGCAACGAGCAAGATAAAAGTGCTCTCCAAATCCAAAGTGAAACATAAGTCACAAGAGGTCCTCATGAGACACATCGGTCTGGAAAACCAAATATCACCGTGAAGCACCATGAAAAAGGCTAGGATCATCCGAGGAAAACTGATACAGGGAGGATAACAGACTCATGCACAAGGAAATTCATGCAAGACCCAAGTACAAGAGGGAAAAGCCCACCGCCAGGACCAAATAACATAAGAAACCAAATTCCAACCTAAAAGAAAAGGAATGGGACCAAAAACCCATCAAAACCTTAAAAAAATTGCCAATATGATAGAAGCCACCTGACATAAAATAGAGAAACCCTTGGATAGAAGTGTGCAAAAACAAGAAATAAAATTTAAGGCTTATACCATAGGTATAACCTAGATCCAAGAACAGAGGGGCCCATAAAGGTATCCCAATCGTTAGGAAACCCACAACATCTCCAAGGAGCACTTCCCAAGGAAAAGGACTCAACATAGAGAAGAAGATCTTCTTTTGAAGAAAAAAATAGTACTACCACTGCCAAAAACAAGGATAGAAGGGTAGCACTGAAGAAGACCGCAGTTGAAAGGATACCACACGAAGAAAGTTCCAAAAAACTAAGCCAGCCTTGGGAATCACAAAGCGAGGAAGCTAAAGTTGACTAAGGGAAAGGGTACCAAAACCAAATAGGATGGAATTAAAGAACTAGGAAGGAAGACACTTACAAATATTTTAAATTTGAAAAATGGGAACTCCTACCTCACAAGAACATAAAAGCCAAACCAACCCGAACCCCACGAAAAGATATCGAAGACTTAGAAAATAATTTAAATCGCTAACAACCAAATGAGGGGAAACATAAATGAAAACCACCACAAGAGACTTAATAATATATCTCCTCCAATGCTTTAGAAACATCCACGCTAGTAACTTATGCCATTCTATCTGATAAAATTTAAGGTTTCTCATCATTCGAAAGATGAATAATCTCTGGTGGAAAATCCATGTGTCAGACTGAAAGGCCTGGGTAGGATACACCAATATTTACTAATAAATTATCCATTGAATTCCCTTATCTAAACTCATGTTTAATTACCACGCTCTCCATGGAACGAATATGCCAAATACATTATTCAATTAAATTGGACACCTTCTAGTTGGAATGGCATACCCCTCTGAGCATATTAGTCACATTTAGCGGGTCACCTTCAATAATTGCCTTACGGATCCCTAGATATTTAAGCATAGTCACTCCCAAGAAAGCATATCTCACTTCCATAGGATGAGATGATTGATCTCCCAAGTTCTCCATGAATGCCAAAATAAGGTCACCTTTACAATTACAAATCATGCCACCAACACCAGCTAAACCCGGGTTGCCCTTAGACGCCCCGTAAAAATTTAATTTAAACCAGCCAGAGGGAGACATGATTCAACACACCAATATTCTCAGATTAGGGGCTGGTAGGGGCTACAACTTAGGATAGAAACCAAAACTTTCCTCCAGAAAAAATTCCAAGTGACCAATAGGTGTAAAAGAGCTGGCATCCTTGGTGGTCGATAAAACATTCTCTACCACCTTCCAAATGATTCTTTACCTGATGCAAAAACCTCCCCCTCTGATTTTTTGAACACCCTCGCATTTTGTTCCTTCCACACACCCCAAAGTAAATGAGGTAACACAAACTTCCAAAAACACTTGAGATAGGGCGAAGAGAAGGCTAGGACCCATTGGAGCAAACAGTCCAGCATAGAATCAGGAAGTACCCACGAGACACCAAGTCTATGAAGGATAGAAAATAACACCACCTGAAGGACCTTACACTTAAGAAGCAAATGATAGGTCAAATCCCAATACTATTTGCATAGTAAATATCTATTGACCAAGTTGAAACCTCGCTTATGGATATTCTCAAGGGTCAATATTTTATTCTGCACCACCATCAAGAAGAATTTTATCTTAGGAGTCAATTTTTTGAGGCAAATTTTCCCAACATAAAAATGACCATCCCCCTCGGAGCAAAGCATCTCATAAGCGGATTTGAAAGAGTACAACCCCTCACTATCTCCATTCTAGACCAGGTGATCCACCACCTCCTCTTGTCTCACAACATACAAACGATGTTCTTCCAATAGATATCTCCAAATAAGATGATCATAATTATTCCTTAGAAAAGGGGGGAACTAGACCAAAATTTGCAACCATTGAGAAAAATAATGAAATCGGCCACCTTAGAGAGGCCCACCACCCTAGAGATCAAACATAAATTCTTGAAGTGAATATCCTCAACTAGAGGGTGATCCCTTAGCCACGAGTCTTCCAAAAATTTAACCGACCTTCCATTGCCAATAACCCAACTACAATTATTTTTTATGAAATCACGAGATTTGATCAAGCTAGACCAAAAGCTGAACCACCCTTAGGAAGGAGAACCAAAAGGAAGAGATAAAAATTATATTTAACTTTGAGGATCTTACACCATAAATGATCAACATTGGCAACAACTTTCCAGGTAAGATTTGACACCAACGCTTTGTTCATTTTAACCACATTCTTTAGATTCAAACCCCCATCCTTTTTCCTTCTACATATTTACTCCAATAAGACTAAATGAAACTTACCTTTAATATCAGGGTTGGCCCATAGAAATTCCTTATAGATGCTATCAAATTTAGTCACCACCTTACCAAGAAGGTTGAATAGAGATAGAAAATATATTGGGATGCTCTGCAATGTACTCTAGACCAAAACCACTTTATCATCTTGACTTAGAAGGGAATCCTTCCACAAAGCTAATTTTTTTTGCACCCATTCCACAATAGGAGTCGAGAGAAAATATTTGATACAACCCACGAACAATGGGAGGCCTAAATAGGTAGCTAGGAGAGGAGTAATCCTACACCCTAGAATGCTAGCTATTTTACATTGATGGGCCTCCAACGTATTTAGGAAGAAAATACTACTCTTTAGAAAACTAATTTGCTGATCAACTACTCTCCCATAATAGTCCATAAGGGATTTGATATCTCTAGCATGGTAAATTGATGCAGCACATGAAAGAAGAGTGTCATCAACAAACTGTTGATGAGAAATAGGATTGATCAGCAATGTTGCACACACTCCCAACTCATTGCAATATCTATTGATAGATCTACCAAGCGCTTTTACCATGAGGATGAATAAGAAATGGGAGGGGGGATCCCCTTGTCATATCCCCCTACAAGAGTTAAAAACCCAGTAGGAGAGCCATTAGCAAGGACCGATAACCATGCAGTTGAAACACATGCCTCCAACAGATTAACCTAAGAATTACAAAAACTAAACTTCCTCAAAATATTAAGTAAGAAATGCCAAGACACACGGTCATAAGCCTTGTTAACATCTAATTTGAGAAAGAATACCGCTTTACCACTCTTCTGAACCGAGTGCATTAGTTCATGAATGATAATAGCCCCATCCAAAATCTACCTCCCTAGCACAAAACCACTATGGGCTTGATCTATCAGAAGCGAGATAAGGGGCTTTAGGTTATTGGCCATAGCCTTAGAGAAGATTTTATAAACTGTATTGCATAATATTATGGGCCTAAAGTCATTGAAGGAAAAGGCAAAATATTTCTTGGGTACAAGAGCAAGAAACATAGAATTTAACGCTTTTAGGAAGGCCAAATAACGTTGAGCATGTCTAATCGCATTACAAATATCCTCCCCACATATGTGCCAAAATTTTTGGAAGAAGATCAGATGGAAGCCATCCGGTCCTAGGGATTTTAGTGGGCCCATAGCATTTAAATATTTTTGAATTTCATCATATAAAAAGGGATCCAAAAGCCCCACATTCATTTCATCAATAACCAGCCTTCGGATAGCCTCCAACATATGAGTCTCCGCCACTATATCCCGATCAAGAGTAGAACACAAGAAAGATCTAAAAAATCCAACAACCTCCTCCCTAATCTCCATAACATCCATCATGAGACTCCCATAAAACCTTCACAATTTCCTTGATTCTATTTTGACTTCTACAACGCAGGGTAGAAGCATGGAAGAAACGGGAATTACGGTTGCCCTCCTTCAACCAAAGCTCTCTAGATTTTTGCTTCCAAAAAATTTCTTTATCTACTTTCTTATTATGAAGATCACATAGGAGAGATATTTCTTCCCTCAATAGGAATTTTAAACAACTTTGAGAGTCCATAATGGATTCAACAGTCTTGAGCTACGACTGCAAATTCTCCTTCTCTCTAAATATATTGCCAAAGGTAATTTTATTCCAAAATTTGAGGAGGAATCTGAGCTTCTTGAGTTTATTGATTAACCTTTGCATACCATTCCCTGGAACTTGTTCCTACCACCAGTCGACCACTCGGGCTTCAAAAAATAGGATGAGAACACCACACCACCTCAAACCAAAAAGGACAAGGGAGGAAGGGAAGACCTTCGAGAATTTCCAGCCATAAGGGGTTATGGTCTAACCCAATATTGGGAAGGGTAGACAACGAAGCATCCCAAAATTAATTCAAGACTAGAGTTAGAGATAAAATTCCTATCAAGTCTACAAAGAATTAGATTATGCCCCATTCTACGATTACTCCAAGTAAACTTTACCCCTTTCAAATCTACGTCATGGAGCTCAGCTTGGTTCACAAAGTCCTAGAAATCAAATAGGCTCCTTTCATCCATGACATTACCACCATGTTTCTCAAAAGGAAATAATGGGGAGTTAAAGTCACCAACTAAAACCCATCCTCATTACAAAACAAATCCCTCATTACAAGGAGGAGATGCCAAAACTTATGCCTATCCATATAGGCATTTGGGGCATAGATGTTCGACATGATCCATATCCTACTAGAGGTTTTACACCAAAAAATGATGTTAATAACCCGATTAGAAGAAGAGATTACGCAGCCCTAAAACTTGGAGGAGTCCTAGAAGAAAAGGAGACCTCCCACTGCACCAGAGGCTTCAAAATCCATGAAACCAAAATCTTTCCAAACTTGATTATGCACTGAACCCCAAGAAGAAGCCTCCAAATTAGATTCCTGTATACACAAAAATTCTAGGGATTTATCATGCATGAACGAATCAAGAAAACATTTTTTGAGGAGCTATTGAGCCCTCTAATGTTTTGAGAGTAAACTTTCATTGGGGATCAAAAGGAGAGTTTATTTCCCATCCCCCCAACTGAGGGGATTTGAAGCCATCCAACTTAAGCTACCTATCATTGTTTCCTTCCTCCACTACAAGGTGAGCTGACCACCATTAGCAATCACATCCTCCATTAGTTTCTTCCTTCCTGACTTATCTTGGGGTCTACCTACTTTCTTCACCACCCCAAAATCTAAGGGCTTTCTGCATTGACTTCTAGTTTTAGGAACCGATGATCCCCTCTCCAATATAGGTTTAGTATATTCAATAGGGCTAGCATAATCATCCATAGGATACCCCAAAACTTCTTTATGAGGACGTGCTTTGCAATCCACTTTGGAAGTGAATTAGGGAAAATTGGTGCACCAAATTATGATAAACAATATGTGTATCTATGTCCTATTGCGTATGAGCATCAAACGGAAGCATGCAAGTAATATGGAAAATATAGCAAATAACAAGAAATGAAGTAAAGTAAATCGAATTCTTATTAATCAAGAAGATAAAATATAGGTTACAAAATTTCCCCTTTGAGGGCTCAAATTATTGATACAACTATTTACAAATTGGGTGCCCAAGGATCAAAATCCTTCAAGTAACTCGGGTGCACATCCAATGTCTTTCCTCATACCCACAATCGAGGTGGGCGGGCTAATGCTGCTACCACTTGTATATTTGATATTGATGTCTTGTGATCCTTCCTAATGTACTATAAAAACCTACACCTACACACAAGGAAACCAGAAATGTCAAATAGCAAGTGCGTATGATGAAAAACATGCAATCCCCACAGGCACCAAAAGACTAGTAATGAGAATATGCATCAAATAAACTCCAAATGACTTGAAATTTAGAGGTATGTAAAATAAGTATTTTTGGGAATATATCACTAGAAATTGCACTAAAATTGCATCCTATGGGGCCTCACAATTGCAATGACCGTTCGTAACCTACAAAACCCAAAGCAAACAATTTCTGCCCCTAAACATATCCAAAACACATGAAAATTGGATAGAATGCATAAAATAACATTTTAAGAAAACCCATATGATCATATTTGCAAAATTAGTAACAGTTTAGGTGTTTCTCTAGATGACCACCGTAGACCTACGTGAGACCCTACAAAACACTAAAATTGTGATATCTCGGCAAATATAACTCAGAATGACATGAAATTTGAACTGTAGAATAATATGAACATTTAGAAAATAAATAATTAAAAATAGTCAAAAAATTGTTGATAGATTTCTATTCATCATAGGGTGGGATGAATAGGACTATCACAAATTGGGGGGTGCCCGGGGGTGGGACGCCCATCGATTCTGCCTAAATTTTACCACCAATTCCACTAGGAAATGGTCCAAAACACTATGGGGGGTATTTTAATCAAATTTGGTGAGGGAATTCACTCATATGGTTCGATTATGTGACAAATTGCACCTACTAGTTCACTCGCAAACCTCCTTCGCTAGGTAGAGATTCTAAGGTAAAAATGGGCACAAAAGGTGAAAGGAAATCTTAGCAGCACTCTGTTTCTTTTTCCTAAAACTCCTCTCCATATTTTGTGTGGAAATTGGATCCACTTTATAGCCCAAGGAGGCTCATGGGTCAAAAGTCATGCAAGGGCATGCAAGGCAAGAGGCGCCACTTGGCCACTAGGGTGGCATGCATTGGAGGGGGAAGAGAATATCCCAATTTGGCCTCCCTTATGGATCAAGGTATAAATATGCTATGTGCTCTGACTTGTAGGCATGGGCAAGTAGAAAATATAATCATTACTAGGTGCAATTTGTCTAGATTTGACTTTTTGCTAGTCAAACTTGCTATTCGCTCCACCCTGGGATGAATGTTGCTATTCGCTCTAGGGTGGGATGAATAGGTTCTGTATTCATCCTAGGGTGGGATGAATAGAAACAAGGGTGTCCAAAAGGTCCTAAAAATGGCTTGGAACCTTCCAAAACCTTGCACAAAGTGGTTAGAACCACTGTATACCTCCTGAGGGCTGCCCTAGGGGCCTTGGTATGTAATTTTAGTCGTTGCTTTCAGTAGCATAATCAGATTGACCAGATTTTAGTGTCTACAGATGCCCCTTTTTGGGATGTGTTGTGTGCAGCACAATGCTGAGCAAAAATAGATGACTAAAATGTTCAATGATTAGGGTTACTCAATAACCTAACCAACTTTAGATGCCCCAATCATGGAAAGAGCATGCGTTCTTGAATCCTTGCTTCTAACGAGCTAAGGAACTTGCTTGATCTTAGAAATTGTTTAGTCATGAAGAGGTGAAGCCTCTACATCCTTCATGCTTCCAAAATTCTAAGTGATTTGTTTGAATTTGTTCTTGTTTGTTGCCCCAAGCAGGGGCATGATTGTCTTTGTCAATGATTCGTTGAACGAACGTAATTTGCATGATTGAGTGTGTGCTTGTTGATTTGGACTAAGTATGACTACCCCCTCAAGAAATGAGTCAATGAGGGAATGACTCATGAGAAAAGTGATGAGTTGCTTGACCCATATGACTTTTTTTAAGGTTACCTTCAGTTGTACTCATTGAAAAATGGCACAATTTTGGAAGGATTTTGATGATGCTATGGAGATTGCATGGAAGCAAAGAGTTGAAAACCTCCTTCCTATGGGGTGGTTCAGCCATAATGGCCTTCTTGGGGAGTGAAGTAGTAAATTTTCGATGCATCCATGAGAAGTTTGCATTCCATATTGACCCTGAATGAATTCCATCAGATTTGACTTGTTTTTGGTGGGTTTTGAACCCTTTTGTTTTTAGCATCATTCAGAGAGGAAAGGAAGGAAAAACCTCATTCCCATGGAGTGGTCTAGCTAAACTAGCCTTATTGGGGAGTGAAGTGATGTCCTTTCTAGGCCCTAGTAGAATTTTATTGTGCTTCTTGTATTATGTGAAAATTTAGACCAAAATTGGGTTGTTTTTGTGGGTTTTTGGACCCTTTTTGGAGCATTTGAAGTTGTTTTGGCCTAAAAATGTTGTATTCATCCCAAGGTGGGATGAATGCAAATTTGGTATTCGTCCCAGTGTGGGATGAATGGCTAGAAGTATTTTCATCCCACCCTAGGATGAATAGGACCGTTGCAAGCCTATATAAACCTCAAATGTGAGTTTTGGGCTCATTATTGCATGTTTTCTTTGGTGATTTGAGAGGTGAGGAGGAGGAGAGTGATTTTTTGTAGTGAAGTGCTATCGAAATCATCCCACAATCATCATGAGTCAACAAGCAGAGGCATCCAATGAAGGATCTGGTGCTAGGCGGGTATGTACTAACTCTACGACCTCGTTATTGAAAAGTGCAATATTTGTTGCTTTTGTTTTTGTTTTGTTTTTGTATTTTTTTGGGTATATCACATTACATAATAGGTAATTAAACCTAATTAAATGGAATACACCATATTTTGTGTTTTTATTATATTTTTGTGCAATTAGATTTCTTTTGTAGATTAGTTTTGCATTATTTTTTGGGCCTTTTGGAGGTCATTTTGAAGCATGGTGAATGCCTGCTTATTGCATTTCTTATCATTACTAGGTGGTGAAGAGTCGGTACCAAAAACCAAATCTCTTCGAGACCACGCGAGGTGCCTTAACATAGGTTTACTAGGAGTGGCTTGACACCATGGGGCTCAAGTAAGTTACTCGGTTGGAGCCTATGGTAGGCGACCGAGCCTACTTGAATGCTCTTATTAGCTTGTGGGACTTGCACATCAACACCTTCCACCTACCAACAGGGGAGATGATGGTGATGCTAGAGGATTTCTACCAAATTATACAGATTCCGATAGAGGGGTGACCGATCCACTCTATGCACCGTGACCTAAGAGGTGTAGTGCTGACGAGGTACTTTGGCGAGGATGCGGATGTGGCAGAGTTAGACTACTAGAATGGAGGGATACTGGTGGGGTTCTGGCATGAGGAGGGGGTATTGGGGGTGAGGCATGCACTATTGATGACCCTCATCTCCAATATGCTCCTCCCTAATTCCTCAAGAGCCAGGTTCCCTTGGAACCTGTTGGAGCTGGTGTACGCCTTGGCGGGGTGCACCAAGGAGGAGCCACTGGTGATGGCCTAGGGGACTACACTATTGGCACAACTCTATGATGAGTTGTATGAGATCTATTGCCATTAGTGGAAGGGCTTGGGGTGCAACTTTCTTGTTGCAGTGCTAGGGATGGTAGCACATAGTTATGGGGTGACCACATGGGCTACCATGGACTACCCAGGCATAGCTAGCATATAGGAAGATAGGATATGGTATCCTATGGTAGAGGGCTCAGGAGAGAGGGTAGAGTCATTGGTATGCAGGTGATGTGGAGCACTATATCGATGCCTTCTCATGACTAGAACTAGGGTAGGTGATATGGTGATCCTACAGGGACTATCCAGATTGGGTTGGTGCTGGTGAGCAGCTTCATCAGGTGAGGTGAGGTAGGTGGCTGATTATGAGGCATGGGACCAAGAGGGAGTACTTCCCATTTTGCTTGGGTCATGTGATAGTTTGGGCTATGGTAGGGACTACCTAGGGAGCCAATGGTATATCAACACCATGGGGATGAGAGGACACTGAGGTGGCCTATAGTGGAGGAGGTGGGAGAGGAGGTAGATCCTGTAGTAGTTTTTCCTGATGTGGATGATGTCGGGACTATGGAGGAGTATGACTCATGGTGGGTGATGTGCTAGTGGTGATGTATAGGGGCCTTAGGGGATGAGGTGGCTGAGGGTAGTAGATGAGGTGATGATTGATGCCCCAAAGGAGGACCAGGTAGAGGTGGATAAGCCTCTGTCATCACCAAAGGTATATGAGTAGGTAGATCTCCTAGACTTGGGAGATTAGGGTGATGATGTGGATGTAGAGGATCATGGGGCATAGGTATAGTAGGGTATACAGGGTGACCGATACCTAGAGCTGTAGGCTGAGCTGGGTAGGGTCAGATAGGAGAGAGATCTCCTTTGAGCATAGGCATAGGAGGATCAGGATGAGATATCCTCCCTATGGGCATAGCTAAGAGTATGAGGTCCTAGGTAGGAGGGATCCAACAATGGGGAGGTAGAGAGGCTATGGGCGAAGGTGCTATGACTACAGTCAGTGGTGGAGACATACCAGGCATAGGGGCAGCAGAGGTAGGATTATGTGGATCGATTGGAGATGGAGGTAGTGCACCTTGGAGGGCATATTCCTAATGATGGGGAGACTAGAGGATCACACCAGACTCGATAGAGTGAGATAATGCAATATTCTTCTAGGTGGAGGACTGATAGGGCTAGTGGTAGTAGGCATGGGGGATCGTAGTGGACGTAGACTATAGGTGGCAGTGTGAGTCATAGCACCGGTCCTGCATGACCATGGTGATGGAGACTCTTGAGACTCTTTTTGGATTTTGGCTTTTTGGTATTGGTGAGGTCTGAGGACCCACTTTATTGTAGCCTATGAGTATTTTTGGAAACTATGATGTATATTTTTACCCCATATATATATGAGATTTTGTTATGGTCATCATGTGTCTCCATTATTTCTTTATGAGATGGATGCAATGTATGCATTTGCTTATGATTATGTGTTAGATGCTTATTATGTATGCATATGGATGCTTTTGTGATATGATGGAATGGTGATAGATATATATTATGTATGCATGTGTAGTTGTGATTTGATTTGATGCTATCTATATGCGTGGATGCACAGTGAGATGGGAAATTTGATTGATTGATAAAATGAACTGTGGCTAATGATTTGACACACTATGTTAGCACCATAGACTATACAAAACACATTAACGCTCTTTTTGTTTCTTTTTTGTACTATTTTTGTGTAATGGATATATGGAAATGTATTATTGCAATGTGGTGGAATGGAATAAATGAAATGAGATGTTAGAGAATGTAGATGAGGTTTTTATGAGACTCAAACACTCTAGCTAACTTGATCAAAGGTTGTATACTGACTATGCAAGACTTTTTGACAAGGTATGAATCTTCTAGGATGACCAAGATACTCAATATCCCTGTGTGTGCAAGTGAGTTCATTCCTATGAGATGCATAAAGATACCACCATTTACAGATAGGCTATCCACCAAATCTGTAATGAGGATCACCCTATGAATGTCACGATCCTAGGTTTGTACTTAGTTGGATTAGACCACTAGGTAGTATAGGTTACCAAAAGCTAGCTCATCCACATGCAAACATTGGTCTGCACACATGCAAAAGCTAATGTGATAGACATATCATCATGCGTAAGGATACCGCCATTGCTGGATAGGCTATCCACCAAACCCGTAATGAGGATCACCTTATGGTTTTTTGAATGTTGAGAATTCCAGGGATTCAAGTTCAAAACTCCCTTCTTTTCTTCAATTTTATTGGGATACTTGCTCATATGTAGTGATGAAAATCATTGTTTATTTTGTATTTTGTTTTTGTTGAGCAAGGGATTTGGGAAGTGGTGATAACCACTATTTATTTTGCTTTTGATTTTTTTTTTTAGGATTTTGATTTTTGAACTTTTGGGATTTTGATTTTTGACTTTTGATTTCTTTTTTTTGCTTTTTGAATTGGGATTTTGGGAATTGGGATTTTTGATAGTGGTGAAAACCACTGTTTATTTTGGGGAATTGGGTAGGGAAGAGCTTGTCCTTTTGCCAATTCTCAACATTCTTGAACCATTCACATAGGGGATGAGCAGGATAACCTTTTCTCTTACGGTAACCTAGACCACTTTGTAGGTTTCATCTTTCCTTGCACGAAACTTGGATTTATTAGTGTGTAAATGTGTTGGGATTTTGTGTATACAAGGTATAATCTAAGCAAGACCCTACCTCCTAAAAATTAGGATAGCTTTCTACAAAATTTAAAAATAAAACTAGAGATGGGTGAGTGACCAAAAACCCTAATGACATTCTAGAACAAATGGCTAGGTGAAGGGAATGGACACAAATATAAAAAAATGGAAAATGTGGATGGAAATGATTAGTGAATTATTGAATTATGTGGATGGTGACTTGAACAACATGAATTATTGAATGATGACTAGTGTACAGTTTTAGTTCTAGACATGTATGAGCAACTCTAAAATGTAAAGTGCAAATGATGAGTATGCCTAAATGCAAGCGATGATAAAATGCAATGGGATGCAATGCAATATTTTTGTATTTTTGATATTTTGATGATGTTTTTGAATTTTTGATTGATATATATGTATATACATGTGACCAACGGGCTTATTGGGGGCCATTGGGGCATTTGGGGTGACCAAAGGGCTTATGGGTGCCTTTGGGGCTTTTGGGGTGACCTAGATGGTCATAGACCGCCTAGGGGTGTTTTAGGTTGACCAAGTAGGTTGTAGACACCCTTGGAGCATTTTGGGGTGACCTAGATGGTCATAGACCACCTAGGAGCATTTTAGGTTGACCAAGTGGGTTGTAGACACCCTTGGAGCATTTTGGGGTGACCTAGATGGTCATAGACTACCTAGGAGCATTTTAGGTTGACCAAGCGGGTTGTAGGCACCCTTGGAGCATTTTAGGGTGACCTAGATGGTCATAGACCACCTAGGAGTGTTTTAGGTTGACCAAGCAGGTTGTAGACACCCTTGGAGCATTTTGGGGTGACCTAGATGGTCATAGACCACCTAGGAGCATTTTAGGTTGACCAAGTGGGTTGTAGACACCCTTGGAGCATTTTGGGGTGACCTAGATGGTCATAGATCGCCTAGGAGAATTTTAGGTTGACCAAGTAGGTTGTAGACACCCTTGGAGCATTTTGGGGTGACCTAGATGGTCATAGACTACCTAGGAGCATTTTAGGTTGACCAAGCGGGTTGTAGACACCCTTGGAGCATTTTTGGGTGACCTAGATGGTCATAGACTACCTAGGAGTATTTTAGGTTGACCAAGCAGGTTGTAGACACCCTTGGAGCATTTTGGGGTGACCTAGATGGTTATAGACCGCCTAGGAGCGTTTTAGGTTGACCAAGCGGGTTGTAGACACCCTTGGAGCATTTTGGGGTGACCTAGATGGTCATAGATCACCTAGGAGCATTTTAGGTTGACCAAGCAGGTTGTAGATACCCTTGGAGCATTTTGGGGTGACCTAGATGGTCATAGACTACCTAGGAGCATTTTAGGTTGACCAAGTGGGTTGTAGACACCCTTGGAGCATTTTGGGGTGACCTAGATGGTCATAGACTACCTAGGAGCATTTTAGGTTGACCAAGCGGGTTGTAGACACCCTTGGAGCATTTTGGGGTGACCTAGATGGTCATAGACTACCTAGGAGCATTTTAGGTTGACCAAGCGGGTTGTAGACACCCTTGGAGCATTTTGGGGTGACCTAGATGATCATAGATCACCTAGGAGCATTTTAGGTTGACCAAGCAGGTTGTAGACACCCTTGGAGCATTTTGGGGTGACCTAGATGGTCATAGACCTCCTAGGAGCATTTTAGGTTGACCAAGCGGGTTGTAGACACCCTTGGAGCATTTTGGGGTGACCTAGATGGTCATAGACCACCTAGGAGCATTTTAGGTTGACCAAGCAGGTTGTAGACACCCTTGGAGCATTTTGGGGTGACCTAGATGGTCATAGACCACCTAGGAGTGTTTTAGGTTGACCAAGCGGGTTGTAGACACCCTTGGAGCATTTTGGGGTGACCTAGATGGTCATAGACCACCTAGGAGCATTTTAGGTTGACCAAGCGGGTTGTAGACACCCTTGGAGCATTTTGGGGTGACCTAGATGGTCATAGACTACCTAGGAGCATTTTAGGTTGACCAAGCAGGTTGTAGACACCCTTGGAGAATTTTGGGGTGACCTAGATGGTCATAGACTACCTAGGAGCATTTTAGGTTGACCAAGTGGGTTGTAGACACCCTTGGAGCATTTTGGGGTGACCTAGATGGTCATAGATCACCTAGGAGCATTTTAGGTTGGGCCACTATGCTCTAGGCATGGAAAGGCCATAAATGAAGGATGTTCAAGGGTTCAAGATCCTCAACACCTTCAAGGGAGGCTAGGCAATAAGTTTTAGGTCCGATCTAACTAGTGATGATAAAGGGACCTAACTAGTTTATCGTAAACTTGTCCCGTAGATGGGGTGGTAAATTAGAATTTTGTTGGTTCTCTTTCAGAATGAGATCACCAACCTAAAAGTCTCTAAGATGGACTTTCATATTGTAGGCTCTCTTAAGTTACTCTTGATAAATGTGTAGGTGCTCAAGAGCATTAACATGATGTTCATCAAGAAACGTAAGCTGATCTAGGCGAGCCTACTACGTGGTGTCATCATCAATGAACTCCTACATGGATATGCGCAGTGATGGGATTTCTAGCTCTAGAGGTATGACTACCTTGGCACCATACACCAGCAAAAATAGAGTAGCCCTAGTGGGCGTTCGAATGCTAGTGCGATAGGCCCATAGAGCAAGGGGTATTTGTGTGTGCCAATCGGTGTGATTCTCTTTGATAGTTTTCTTGAGAATGGTAATCAATGTTTTGTTGGAAGCCTCTGCTTGCCCATTTGCTTATGGATAGTAGGGCATCAAAAAACTATGCTGGATATTATACTTTGTTGTTAAAGCACACACATATTTATTTTTAAATGATGTCCCATTATCCGAAATGATCTTGGATGGAATACCAAAATGACAAATGATATTGTGCAATAGGAACTCCACGATGCGGGGTCCTATCGTAGTGGTAAGGGGAATTGCTTCCACCCACTTTGTGAAATACTTGGTAGCCATGATGATAAATGTGTGATGGCCCAAGGATGCGAGGGAGATTTTCCCGATTAAATCCAACCCCCATTGTGAGAATGACCATGCTGATTGAATCGGTTGTAAGGCTTGAGAAGGTACGTGTGTCAAGTTAGCATGGTGTTGACACTTCATGCACTTCCTCACATATGTGCAACAATATTGCTCTAAAGTTGGCCAATAATAGCCCATGCAAAGAATGCGCTTTACGATGGCCATGCCACTAAAATGGCCACCACATGTACCATCATGTGCTTGGGCAATTGCCCAAGTCGACTCTTGATGCTCTAAGTAGTGAAGGAGGATCCCTTCATAGCTCTAATGATATAGAATGTCTCCTAGCAAGACATATTTTTTTGCCTTCCATTTGAATGTTCTTTTAGTGGCATGCGACAATCCAGGAGGGAGGTTACCAAGCTTTAGATACTCCCTGATTTGTGTGGACTAGTCCTATTGTGAGGAAGCCTCGATCGCATGAATTGCCTATCCCTCTTGAAGTTCATCCCAAGAAAATGCTGATTGGGAAAGAACTTGTAAGAATAGCATTGTACTACTATCAAAAGGGGCTTGAGGGAATAGAGTCCCCCAATCGGCATGATTCAAGCGCTCATGAATGTGCGAGAATCTCTCTTGAGGAGGTTCAATTTGAATCAAGTGGACTTCTGGCGTGACTTGAATGTTCTCGTGCTCAACCATGGACTACGAGAGCATTTTGACCTGAATGGTTGTCATATCATCAATAGGGTTCTATGGGATCAAGGACCCTAGGGAGGCCATTGTATCTGCAAAATGGTTAGATGATCGAGGGAGCACCTCGATGTCATACCATTCAAATTTTACCAAGAATTTATCCACAAGGGCTTTGTAGGCTTGTAGAACTGGGCACTTGCATTGGTATACCCCTTTGACCTGGTTAACAATGAGCAAGGAATCACCAAAAATGTTAAGCTTGGTGATTTTCATGGTGATAGCCATTTGAAGACCTATAAGCAAGGCTTCATACTCGACATTGTTGTTGGTGCATGGGAAATCGAGTTTAAATGATAGGGGTATGGGAGCCCCATGCGGTGTGAAAAACATGATCCCTGCACCACCCCCTTGCTTGCACTTGGAGCCATCAAAAAATAGAGTCATATCTACCTATGACTCAGGCTCATCAAAATCAGGCGATTCTGATATTTGGAAGACTCCATCATCGGGAAGCTCCATGCTAAGAGGTTGATCATCCTAGAGAGGAGCCTCTACGAGTTGATCGATGATGACCTGACCCTTAATTGATTTTTGTCCAATAAACTCAAGGTCAAACTCCATCAACAACATGATCCATTTCACCGTGCGACTATTATGATAAGTGTGACTCATCATGTATCGCAATGGATTCTCTTTAGATACAACATACATGGTATGGCTAAGCATGTAATGTCGTAGCTTCTTGGTGGCAAAAACCACTACTAGGCATAACTTCTCAATGTATGCGTACTTGATCTCATAACTGACCAGGGTGCGACTGAGATAGTAAGTAGCATGTTCCTTATGCAGTTCATTATTTTGGGCCAACATGGCACCCAATGCAATCTCAGTGGCTGAGATGTATAAGCAGAATGGTACTCCTAGTCTAGGTGGAGCCAACATTGGTGGTGAAGCTAGGTATTGTTTGATTATGTCAAAGGCATCTTGACACTCATCATCCCAATGGAATGTGACCCCCTTGTGCAATAACTTGTTCATGGGTCGACACTTGTTCGACAATTATGCTATGAAGCATTTGATGGATGCGATCTTGCCCTGCAGACTTTGGAGTTGCTTGATGGTGGTTGGGGGAGGCATCTCGAGGATTACCTTGACCTTGTTGGGGTCCACTTTGATGCCTCATTTAGAGATGATAAATCCCAAGAGTTTTCTAGATGTGACATCAAAGATGCATTTCTTGGGGTTCAGTCTCATGTTATGCTCGATAAGGTGATCAAGGACTTTGTGTAGGACATCGAGATGCTCATGGCATAATAAATATTTAGCCAGTAAGTCATCCATGTAATATTCCAAAATATTATGCATGTAGTCATGGAAGATGTATGTCATGGCACATTGGTAGGTAGCACCAATATTTTTAAGGCCAAAAGGCATGACCTTATAGCAAAATGTTCCCCAAGGTGTTGTGAACGCCATTTTGAGTTGGTCCTCTAGATTGATACGAATTTGATTGTATCCAGAGAAACCATCCATGAGGGATAACATTTCATGGCCCACTGTGGCATCTACCAGGGTGTCGATGCTCGACAAAGGAAAATCATCCTTAGGACTCGCTTTGTTTAGGTCTCAAAAATTGGTGCAAATGTGAATCCTCCCATCTGGATTTCTTGATAGGAACCATGTTGGACAACCATGGTGGATAGTCTATATAAATGACAAACTTTACATCCAAAAGCTTCTGTAGCTCATATTTGACCATTAGGGCCACTATTGGATGCATATTTCTTAGCTTTTGCTTGATAGGCTTGGCCTTGGGGTCAAGCATCAGATTGTGGGTGACTAGATTTGGGTCCAGTCCTGACATGTCTTTGTAGGACCATGCAAAATCCTCCTTCTTCTCTGTGAGAAGGGCTATGTAATCAACTTGCTCTTTGGGGGATAGGCTCTCCCCTAGCTTGATACATTATGGATTCTCAGGATCCGAGCCGATATCTTTGTCAATCATAGGCTCGATTGACATATGTGAACCCTCCTCCAACTGGTGGGGGGTAGGGATCAAATGGATGTCATCAACTGGGTTTAGATCATCAATGGGAACCTCAGGTTCCTCCTCAGCATGGAAGACATCATGATTTGGCCCTGGAGAGAAATGAAATGGTTGTAGCATCTCATCACAAGGCCAGTACTCAGAAGGCGATGGGGGAGAATCTCCCCGATCAAAGTTGATTTCCCCCAAGTCAAGGTGCAATGGCTCCAATGGGTTATTCAAATCTTGTAGGGGCTCGAACAGATCTATGGAAATCATATTTATGGATGGATGATTTCCCCTAGGTGGTTGATGGTGTCCATGGACCTCCGGATGTCGCAAGACTTGAGGAGGTGGTTATGGAGGTGATGGAATGACCAAAGGTGGTCGGTGTGGTTGAGGGTGAACTTGCTCTTTATGAGGTAGAAGTTATCACCAAATGGGATCGTGTAATGGGAACATGCACAAATAGAACTCATCCTCATCATCCAAAGGGATGACTCATGTGTACTCTCCATAAGAACTATCAGAGTCAATCGGTGTGACTCCATAGTTTGACTCATCATCTGACATCCACTCATAAGGGGACCCTAGATCCTCTTCCTCACTATCATGGGGAAGAGTACGTGAACCTTCACCTCTCTCGTAATATTGGATATCATCGCGAGGTGGGTCATCATCTCCCAAGGGCATAGGGAAGTAGTCTCCTAGTGAGTAGATGCGATTGGGGTTGGTGAAGGGATCTCATGCCAACTCATCCCTATAATTGAGGCATAGGTGCTCCAGGCCATCTATGAGGACATCCAAAGGCAAGGGGTGGTGATTCCCCAATCCTGACTTATCATATGGTATTTGATACTGGGGTTGAAATGGAACATGAGTGCCTTGCTCATACAAGCCTAACCCATAACCATACCAATTGCAAAGGTCGAGGTACTTTAGGGTGAAGTCAGGATTAGACAAGTAGTTGATGTCTTCCGAGAAGGGCTCTTCATACTCCTCCTGTGTTGATAGGATTCGATGCCATAGTCAAGGCCCCCATAGAAAAAATTTGTTTGATTAGGGGGGATGCCTAGAGGTACAATAGTACCTATGGGAAGATAGGGTCAACCTATGTCTTGCACTGACTCTATAGTAGGGGTATTTGTAATATTCCTAACCGAGAAAAATCCTAATTCGATGGAAGTCAGGTGCACTATGACCTAAGGTTACGGATAGAAGAGGGATGAGAGTGAGACCTAATCTGATTCATCATTTGCCTCATGTGGTAGCTCCTCATCGTTTGGGCTAGGTATCTCCTCTATGGAGATGGTGGATATGGTCGACTGGACCTCATCAATAGGTCACTTCCCTAGGTTCCTAGGTAAAGGATCCATAGGCACAATGGGCATCTAGGGGGTGCCGATGATGAGGACGGTATGGCATGTGATGGCGACGGAGTCAAACCTTGGCTAGATTTATTTGGTTGGAAATATAGGTGGATTTATGGAAATGTTGACTCGGGGAGTTGTTGCACCATATTGCAATACTTGAAGGGCTCTAGGTCCATAGGGATGACATGAAATTACCCTTCATGAGTGTACTTGAGGCACTGGTGAGTGATGGAAGGGACACACTTCATGTCCCTGATCCATGGTCTACCTAATAGGATATTGTACACCATCTCACCCTCCAGGATGTGGCACAGCATTAGGATGGTCTTTTTCCCTAACTGAATAGGTAGGATGATTGTACCAACCATCAAGCATATGGCATCATTGAAGACTCAGAGAGTGTAGGTAGATGCAATAATATGGGATGTTGGGAGCTTCAAATGCTTGAGATCTATTGTAGTGATGATGTTGCTAGAAGACCCAATGTCTATCAACACTCTCTTGTATGGTGTCCCATTTACACATGCGACGATGTGCAAGGGAGGATCCACCATATCATTTGGAACCGATTTAAGTTCATCTTCTCGAAAGGTAATCACCGATTCCATGCATTTTTGTACATGCCCCACAAAGTTGTTGAAGGAGTTAGACTCCTAGGGTTAAAGCTCTATTGCCTTAAGGATATTCATCAAGGCTTCTCTATGAGGTGGTGATTTTTGAATGAGCTCATAGATGGAGATCTAGGTAGATATTGTTCTTAAGCTGTGACCGAGCTTGCTCTTAATGGTGACCACATGCCTAGGTGGGAGGTTCGACATAGAATGAAGTAATGTCTACGATGTTGAAGGGACATCACTCTAAGCCACAGGTGATATGGCTAGGCTTGAGTACCACCTATTTCTCATGACAATGTTAATCATGCTGACATACCCCTACTTAGGGGAGCATGGTGAACCTCATTCACCTAGGGCATTAGCTTAGCCTGCTTCGCATGGGCAGACAAGGGATCTTTGAAGACCTCCATTTGTTAGTTTTTTTGTGTGATAGGGTTTTCTACCTAAAGAGCATTCCTATCGATCAGGTCTTGCACCAAGTGCTTAAACTTGTAGCACATTTGCACATCATGCCCATTTTGCCTATGAAATTTGCAATATAGGTCTTATTTGTACCCTTTGGGCTTGGGTGCATTTGGATCGATAGGTCGACTCTCAGGTAGATTGATCGAATTAGCCACTAAGAGGTGCTCAAACAATGAGTCCATAGAGTCTTGTAATGGGCATGAACTATCACTTGGGGTGATGCTATTGATTTTTTCGTTGACTATTCTGGTTGTCCTTGGCATAGTTCCCAGGCATGGCCTGATTAGGCTTTTGAAGTGACACTACTTGTGCCAAACCTGGGACACTAATGGCAACCTGATTCACTATTGCTGGCTTAGGCTGCACTGGGGTGTTCTTAGAATTCTTGTTCCACTCCTTGCGAGGCTTCACAATTTCCCCCTCTTGAATCTTGATGTCCTCAATGGTCCTAGCTTGTGCTATGGCATCTTCAAGAGTGGGATACTATTGTAGTTGTAACAACAAGGAGATTGGCTTTAGGTAGCTCTTGGAAAACATATGAGTCAACTTCAACATGGGGATTAGATAAGGTAGCTTGGCGAGCAAGGCTCACCACCTATTGCCAAAATTTGTTATCGACTCATCGTCATACTATTTCAACCCAGTGAGATCATCCAACGTCGCCTTCCTCTTGGTATTGAAGGTGAAGCATTCTAGGAACACATCTGCAAGTTGGTCCAAGTTATGGATGCTATGCTTAGGGATTTTGTAAAACTACTATGAGGTAGGTACAAAGAGGGTAGTCATGAATACCCACAAAATAAAACCATCATTATCCTAAATGTTGAAGCATTGACCCTGGAATCTAGTGATATGTTCCCACGCATCTTCCTCTCCCTTAAACATAGCCAATTGAGGTAATTTAAATTGCTCTAGATAAGGGGGTAGGAATATAAGGATGAAGAGGCTGACTATACAACTAGCACAAAGTGGTATTTTGAGATCCAGACCCAGAGGTCTTGTTCTCTACTGATTCTAGGTGATCTAGCAATGCTCGATATAGGCCTAAGGATTTAATCTCCTCATCCTTGATCACATCCTATGGTGGAGGTCTAGGATCCTCCAACATATTATAAGGTGGGGGTATATTGCCCCATACCTTGGTAAGGCATCTCCAAAAATTCTACCTTCAACTCATGCTCAATGTAGACCCCATAGGGCATCTCTCGATATGGTCTAAAAATAGGGGTATCTTCTTGTTATGGGCATACTATGTTTGGCATGGGAGGAAAGTTTGATATGGACTAGGAGGTCATGGAGGTAACATTGGATAAGGCCTAGGATACCTATCTCGAATGAGTGTGGGTTGCCTCAAGTGGACTTCCTGTTTGTGTGTCTTAGGGGTAGGAACCCTCTCTTGCAAAGTCTTTTGGAACAACTCGTTGGTCTGTAACTCGATTCTCTATTTTTCAAGATGATGCAAGCGGTCTAGTTGTTCTTTATCTTACTAAAGTTTTTTGAACTGAGCTTGGAATTCCATATATTTTGTAATTACTTGTTTAATTTTTTTTTTTGTGCGAGGCCTAGGGGCCTAGGAGTCTCACCTTAAGGATGACCTTGTTCAAGATAATCTGTATTATCTATTGTGCGCTTCCCTCGATTAAGGGCTACTACATTGACTTGAGGTTCAGGCCTGAGCATATGCTCATTGTATTAAGTGGGTGTAGAGGCACATATAGCATGCATGGAATACTATTCTTGAGGATAATCGAGGATATCCTCATGCATTCCTTCATGAATGAGGAAGAGAAAGGTAGAGTTAGCTCACATTGAGCAATGAGTTTCATACCCGTTAGGTTGTCTAAACTGTTGTATCCTATTGGGGTGATGTAAAGGTGAGGTTGGATCGACCTACTTTGCCCAATGTGTAAATTCATGCTCATGCTTACGAATAGGTGTGTCAAACCTGATAGGTATGCAAATGCATGACACTGCTCTATCTATTAGCACCTCAGCACACTGTTGTATTTCATCAAAGAAGGCATGTGACGTATCAAAATACTAGGAAAACTCTCCCAAGTAGGGTCCATCACCTCTAGGGGTGTCTCATAGGGTTATGCATAGTGGCTAATTTCATAAAATTGGCAAAAATTAGGATTTTCAAATTTTGGAATTGGTTAATATTTGGGACCCTTGATAGGGTCCATTAGGCAAAAATTTCTAGGTGCAAATTTATTTTTTGGTCGATTCACCCCATTTTATAATAATTTAAAAATATTAAGTTTAAATTTCTAACATTAACCCTAATAATAGTGAACCTTCTACATGTGTTTGGACATTATTCACCTAGATTTTGAAACCAATTCACCAAATTTTTATAAATATATTTTGGGGCCAACCCCTTACACATAACCCTGGTTTCTTGCATAGGGCTTCCTCATAGGTGTGGCTCATGCTGCGTTGTATTGGGGCTGGGGAGAGTAGAGGCTTGCTAGGGGGGTATGACCATGTCCCCGGGGATATAGCAGAGATGACTCATATCTCCTAGTCCACTCTCTATAGATTCCACCCGTGATTGGGCTTGGCTATGGGTGCACATCATTGTAACTCTCTACCAAACCCTAGATGATTATATTCTTTACAAATTCTTAATGAAACAATAAAAAAGAAAGGAAACACTCAATAAGATAGATGATTATCTCTTTTAAGTTTTAGATGTGAATCCTGTTGAGTGTTAATTTTACCCAATTGTGAAATTACACTCTCCCTTAGGGTTTGTATTTCAAAACCCTCTCTTGCAAAGAAGTTAAATAAAACAACTTCTCCAAGGTCTCCGCTATATTAGCATTTGCATGTGTGTATTAGTAATCTCAATAAAAATGTATCAATTTAATGCTTGGAACACCTTAGTGATTGCAAGTAACTGTAAACAAGGGGCAATGTTGGTTTATTTTACCATGTTACTTTAAATATTGTTCATGAAACGAAAATAAAATAAATGTGATTTGGCCCTCATATGACCACGATGTAGCCTCAATTCCTTTTATCTTGGAGGATTTTGAGGTAGATTTTATCTTTCTTATTAAGTGGATTTTAATCAAGTTTTATCTTGCATTAAATCCTACTTTTAAACATGAAAATGAAGATTAAATCTATCTATTACTATGAATCCAAATTATGAATAGTCTCCTTAAAATATATCTTCTTATCATGAATATTAAGATAGCTTTTGATGTATTTGATAAATTATTCCTCTTTGGTGAAATAAATTTTCACAAAGAGATAATAATTTATTGCCCTAAAATTGAGGCTTTAAAATATCATTTTAATCATCCCTCTTAAATGAAATAAGATTTTCATAAAGAAGAATAATTAAATGCTTTAAAACGGCCTTTTAATATAACATATAAAAATTACCCCCTTTCATGAAATCAAAATTTTCATGAAGAAAGGTGCATTTATTGCTCCAAAAATGAAAATTTATGAAATGCCATAAAACATAACCCCTTCAATGAAATTAAAATTTTCATGAAGGAAATGTCATCATAGGTTCATGAATGGGATATAAAGCTAGAAAAATTAAATTTGGCCCAAGAATGAAAATTTTGAAAATATGAATTTTTTAAAATCTGCATTAAAATAGCAACTTTGAAGAATTTAAAAAAATATGAAATGACTTCGAAGTGAAAACATATAAGTGTGTAATAGAATTATGAAGAAAACTCTACGCAACCATGCAATTATTTTTAGATTTTGAGTTTTTTTTACTGTTTATTTTAATGTCCGAAAAAAATAAAAATAAAAATAAAAAGTTAAAAAAATAAAAATAGAATCTAAATACTGAAAATGAAAGCTGAAAAATGTAAAGTGTGCTAGAATCAGTCTGATGCCATCCTATTCTGACAAAACCGAAGATGTGAGATATTCCATGCATGCAACCTAGCCTATTAGACCTGCAAAACAAGCACAATCAAAACAAACTAGGTGCTAGCTCCTAGGGTTTAAAACAAGTTTCAGATTCCAAACATTCGCATGGAGCAACCGATAAAACATGCATAAAATTAATCTATAAATCTAAAATCTGAAAGGGAAAGATAGACAAATAAATCTTGCATGCAGAAAAAATCTCCTCCTTTCTTGCCCATATGATGCAAATTTATGAAAATTTCTGCATTAAAAGTATTCATGTTACAAAAGCAGAATTTCTGGTTTTACCCAAAACCAATCAAGTGGAAGAAAACATTCTAAAATGGGTCCAGTGCCAACATTATTGTTTTCAAAACTACAACCCTCGTCTCAAAAATTTCCAACCCTGTGTTCATCCTTCAATGAGGTATTTGAAATTTTCTGGAACTCTTCATTTCCATCTCACTCCATGGCCCTTCGTTGCCTCTTTTTGGCTGTCCATTTTCATATTTTGGTTGCCTCAAACATTTTCATTCTCTGGTCATTCATTTTCCCCCTTTTCGTTTATTCTCAAATGGCTTCAAAAACAGATGTTCTCCGCGTTCTTTTCCATAACACATTCTTTTATTCTTTCAGTTTACCTTGCCTGCACATAAAACAAACATGGGCATTAGTTTTAAAAAAGAAAAATATTTAAAAAAAAAACAAACCAAACTATACTAAAACATAAAGTTAAACTATTAAAAATAAAAAATAAAAAGAACAAAACACATGCATTAGTTTTAAAAGAAAGAACAAACTTAAAAAAAAAACTACACTAAAACATAAAGTTAAACTATTAAAAAAAGAAATAAAAAGAAAAAGAAAAAAAAATATTAAATTTAAACTATTTTAAAATGTGAACTAAAACGTGGTGAATGAAGGACCATGGCTTGATTTACTACTTTTTCTTTTTATTTATATTTTATTATTTATATTTTTCTTTATTATTTACTATATATATATATAATAAAATATTTTTACTTTTTAAAATTTTTTATTTGTTTATATATATAAACTTGTTTTTTTTTTCTTTTTACATTCAAAAAACCTCATTTAATTATTATTTTTTATTTTACTTGCTTTCTTTTTTATTTTAAATCTGATTTAATTATTTTTAAATGTTTGAATTGATTTAATCCAAAACATTAAAATTAATCAAAACAACAAAAACAAGGAGGAACCTAACCAATCCACTAGACACTCAATGAAACAAAAGCACCCAAAAACAAAAATTAAAAGGTGGGTCCCCAATTATTGGGACTAGTTGTGGAATGGCCAAAACAAATGGTGACTATGCTGGGAAATGCTCCTGAGCATTTCTATGAGAACCCAACCTGAAAACACAAAACCCAACAGCTAGAACTACGAGCATCAACGAGTATCCAAAGAATGAAAATTGACCAAAAGACATGAACCATTAGAATCATTCATCATAAGCTTAGTGTGTGAAAAGTGATTCATTCCTTATCATTTGAAATCATTCCACATTCCATCCTCAGTTTCACATGAATGCATATGATAGGTTATGGATGATTCCTGCAGGACAAGATGTACTAAAGAGATGCTATGATATGCATGAACTGTGTTGCAGAGACTCAAATATTCTAGTACCATGAACAACTCATGAAAACTATCTAATCTTCTTAGGATAAAATGTGTGTGTAGTGCATTCATTTACCAGATCAAAAGGTTGGTTATGGGTCGCTACCATCTCAAACCAGTGTGTGCAAGTGGACTCAGAGCTTTAGGGAATCGGATTCTCAACCTAAGTATGATGAGAATTTGACCCGATCCTTACTACTCTAGTATGAATTTATTACCTCATCTTGAACAAAATGGTTAAACCTATTATGGATGAAACCGCAAGGCTAGCCTTCCCATTTGAGTGGTCAAATATCTCACTTTTAAATAAGACATGTTGCCACGCATGAGCATACTCCAATGCCAGTCAAGCATCTATAGAGCCGAAGGAGGTTAGCCCCATAGTTCATGATTTTGATTTTGATTTCTTGAATCTTAGAGATGACTATCCATCCTTTTGAGGGGACAAGTAGTATGATCCTTACAATCCAATAGTCAGTGATGTGTGATGCAAGCAGATTCAGAGCTTATGGAAATCAGATTATCAACCTAAGTATGATGAGAATTTGACCCTATCCTTACTATTTTTATTTTAAGGTTCAAGTATTGTGGAAGTGACGAAAACCACTATTTTATGGACAATGTTGCATGATAGGACTGATGATAATGACTCTTTTCACCTCATATTTTCTCCCAAGGATGGTGTTGACCATTTTACCTAAAATGTTTTAATATGTGCAAATGGTGTTTGATTCCAGATGGTTTCAGCATCAGTTTCCAATCTCAATATCTTCTTAGTGTATACTATGCAATGATCCTAATATAATTTGACATGTTTTTTGGTGATTGTCTTTGAAATGTAGATGCAAGTGAGATGCAATGTAAATGCAATGTGAAATGTACCATGAAATACGAATGAATGAGATGCAGTATACAAAATATTTCATCCTCATTTGCAAAACTAACAACTTCATGCATCCCAAGTTTCAAACAATATTCTTTAATGTGTTTGTGATACTCGTGGAGCCTTCTGCAATACAATTCCAATGTTTCATATTCTCTTTATCTTAGTTAACATTCATGAGGACATAAATTGACATCTCACTTTTCTCTTTTTTTTCAAAATAAACCAAAAGGGTCCAAAATACCAACACCCAATGCTAAATAAAAATACAACACCAAAACATTTGAAACACACTCTACAACTCTAAAAATCAATGAAATATTGGAAGCGAATGAATACAAAACACACAAATCAAAACCAAAAAACCAAAATTTATATACAAATATACAATATGGTACAAGATGGTGCAAAGTTTGACCTATCACTTCCCTGGATCCCAAATATGATTAGAACACTTCAAAAGACATATAACGTGATACACATGCCAAATATTGTAGGAAAAAAAAAATATATTAGACCAAACAATGCAACAAACTTCAACTTGCCCCTCTCACCATACCAATTTGATTTCATTTCATTACTAACCCTATGGTGGAGTTTCAAGTTCTCAAACTGATTAGACAATAATTGATATTCAAATATTTCATGTCTATTATTTGTTATGTCCATTTCACACTTTGATTCATGGTGTATAAATAAGATTTCATCTTTAGATATGATATATTGCACATAAACACCTATTTATACAAATATTAAAGCCAAACTTCTTTTCAAATTTGTAGGCCAATAAAATTCATGTAACCGTTTGCAAGCACCTAGGATATTTATTAAATGAGGATCATCATATGTTTTTATCCTAGATCTTGTTACTAATTTATTATGAACTTGATTTAACACTTCAAGCATACCAATTTATTTTTCATTCATGGTAATATCATTGACAATATTTGAATCAAGCAATTCATTAGACAAACATTCATTCAAATTTTTTTATGGTGGAACCAAAAAGGTGAGATTTTACCTTTGGCACATTTTAATTTACCATTACTTGAAGAGGATTTAAAAATTCTTCTTTTATCTCATGATATTCATTATCATCATCATGTAGCACTTGTTCTTTCTCCATGACCTGTTTATTAAAGACACCAAATTTAGGCACCCAATTAAAAACATGTCCATACTTTTCAAACCATAAGTCTTGTCTACCTAGGGATGGGTCAACTAACACATCTCCATGATCAATTACTTGGGTTATTTCAGATAATGTGATATTTTCAATTGGATCATCGGTTATATCAAACCCAAACCATTCAGGTTCTAAAATTTCCGCATTCTGACATGGCATAGACATTGTAGAACCAATAAGTGGATCAAGATTTTCAATGTTCTTTCTCTCAAAGAATCCAAAGAAAATGTTTTTCCTTATTTATCCATGGTTTTATAATCCTTATCACTTTCCAAAATTTGATGAGATTTGAATCCCTCTTCCAAAACTTTCTCAAATTATACAAGATTTATAATATCCTCATGCGAGAAAATAATCCTATTGTCCTGCATATCAATTGACACAACAAGTTCATTAGAAGATTTAGAGCGAGCATATTCTTCCCATTTCTTCCAAGAATCATAGTAATCATCTTCCAAAACCAAGTTGTAATGCTCAAGTACTTCTTCATCATATTTCGATTCATCAACATGTTTCTCATCCAATTCATCTTCACCTTCCCTAGATGGTTCAATTATTTATAAAAGTGGGTTATTTCTTGAATTCAAATTGGTGAGGCTATCATAATCCAAATTTCTAATCCATGATTCAATTCTATCACAATTTGTAAGGTGTGGATATTTTTGGTCATCAATTTCAATGACATCATCCAACGTATCTTCCGATAACAAGTGGTGAAATTTGGTTGTCTTCAAATTAATTTATTGATTTTATTTCAAATTCATTTTTAACCAGTTTTGATGGATTAGGAGCTTCTATAATGGGATCAATTTTTACATCTCACTCCATATAGTCACTCCAATAATTTGCAATTACATATGACCAAATAATATCCTCATAAGTTTGTTCATCTAAATCCTCCTTTGTGGGTAATGATTCTAGATCTTTCTTTCCCAAAACAAGATGATCATTTGATTCTAACTTCTTATTACCCATCCATAAAATTTCTTCTCCAAAATCTTCATGCTCTTCAAGAAATTCTGAATAGGTATTTACTTCAATGTAATTCACATTAAAATATCTTTCATCATCTTAAGGAGCATAGCATGAAGTATCATTAAGGTTAGAATTATGAATTTTCTTCCTAGGATGATTTGGATGTATACATTGGTGTGCTTGTTTTTGTGGTGGAACCACATATCTACTTAACTTCTTAACCACATTATTTTGTTCTTTTACTTCTGATACAAGATTCTTTGGTTGAGTGGTAGAAGTAGTAATATTAGTTGCTTTGACATCAACAAGCAAAGTCTGAACATTTGTTGCAATGGTTCCATGAGTGACCACCTGATTCTCTAACTATGGAGTAGTTGGATGGATAGATGCACTCGTATAAGCACATGTGTGAAAATAAATAGGTATGGTAGGGTAAAATTGCTTGTAGGGAAAAATATTTGGTATCAAATTTTATCGTGCCCATGCTTGATTTACCACCGAGGTTTGATTGCAAGATCCTAGTTGTCCTACTATAGTTGGTTGCTCCATCCCATAACCTTGTGGTCTCAATTTTTGATATATAATCATAGCTTCCATGTAGGCCGATGCAAGATTAGTGACCAAAGGATTCATCCTAATGAACATGGCAAACAATGGATCCAATGCCATAAAGTATATTTGAAGAGCACCACTCTCCTCAATAGTATAAGGGGCAATTAATATCGCATAGATATTTTGAAATCTCATGTTGAAAATTCTCGCTGGCTCATTAGGCTCCCTCTTACAAGAAGCAAATTACTGATATATCGTGAGAGGATCAATGGGTAACCTAAATTGATTGATAAAAGCATATTTCAATTGAGTCCAAGATGTAATAGAGCTAGTGGGTAAATTTATGTACCAATAATATGGCACCTCATCTAGGGTTTCAGGAAACATTCTACATGCCACATCCTGGTGTTTGATATTCGATCTAACTAGGATATCCACATAGGCTTGAATGTGATCCTCGACTAATGTTGTGCCATTGTGCTTGAACTTGGGTAAAAGTTTCTCTACGTTCTTGGGTAAGTCATGAGCATCTCCACTAATTTTTAAAGGATTACCATGTACCCCATACCACTTTCCAGTAGTTTTAGCCATTAGTGAAACTCAAAGGATAACTTCAAAAACCAATTTTTTAGTGATAAATAAAAATAAGGAAATAAAACATGGCAAAGAGTACTCTAAAAATCTAAAATAGTTTTTGATTCACCAGATCACAAATGCGCAAGTGAAGAGCATACTCCTAATGTTGTAGGATTTCTAATTCAACATATTGCATTACGCGTCAAGTGAAGAGCATAATACCAACAACAAATATATTTTAGAAAAAAGGATTCCTTACAAAGAAGCATGAAATGACTAACAAATATTACATTTGAATCATCATGTTAGCATCAACCAAGAGATATGTATCCATGAAATCAAATAAAGTTCTCAAATTTTTAAATATATTAGAAATAGTGAATCATAAAACATAGAGAATGTTAGAATCAATGAAAGTCATCATATGGAAACAAAACCTTCTTAGTCAAGACCAATGTTTTGCAAATAATTTTTTCAAGTGACATGAATGATTTAGCATCTAAATGGCAATAAAATAAATCAATTCAAATCCTCCCAGATCTACCAAATGTGAGTGTTAGAGGAAATCAAATATGCTAATCAAATGAACTTGAAATATTTAGCAATTCAAAACTTTCAAAATTAAATCAAATCACATCATTCCTGTATGAAAAATTCAAAAGTGTTAGAACAATGCATAGCAATTCATGTCCTCATTTTAACACTACAATGTTGTATGTTAAAGGAGGGCTAAATATGAAAATCATAGGGCATGAAATATTCCAAAATTTAAATCCCTATAGCATTTAAAATCACACTGAAATAAACCAATTCAGGCCCTCCTTCTAGTGCCAAAATTTTGAGTGTTAATTTTACCCAATTGTGAACTTACTCTCCCTTAGGGTTTATACTTCAAAACCCTCTTGCAAAAAATTTAAATAAAACAACTTCTCCAAGGTCTCCGCTATATTAGCATTTTCATATGTGTATTAGTAATATCAATAAAAATGTATCAATTTAATACTTGGAACACTTTAGTGATTGCAAGTACCTGTAAACAAGGGGAAATGTTGGTTTATTTTACCATATTACTTTAATGATTTTTCATGAAACCAAAATAAAAAAAATGTGAGTTGGCCCTCATATGACCATAATGTAGCCTTAATTCCTTTTATCTTGGATGATTTTAAGGTAGATTTTATCTTCCTTATTAAGTGGATTTTAATCAAGTTTTATCTTGCATTAAATCCTACTTTTAAACATGAAAATGAAGATTAAATCTATCTATTAATATGAATCCAAATGATGAATAGGCTCCTTCAAATATAGCTTCTTATCATGAAGATTAAGATAGCTTTTGATGTATTTGATAAATTATTCCTCTTTGGTGAAATAAATTTTCACAAAGAGATAATAATTTATTGCCCTAAAATGGAGGCTTTAAAATATCATTTTAATCATTCCTCTTAAATGAAATCATATTTTCATAAAGAAGAACAATTAAATACTTTAATGCGGCCTTTTAATATAACATATAAAAATTACCCCCTTTCATGAAATCAAAATTTTCATGAAGAAAGGTGCATTTATTGCTCAAAAAACAGTAAATTATGAAATGCCATAAAACATAACCCCTTCAATGAAATTGAAAATTTCATGAAGGAAATATCATAATAGGTTCATGAATACGATATAAAGCTTGAAAAAATAAATTTGGCCCAAAAATGCAAATTTTTAAAATTTGAATTTTTAAAATCTGCATTAAAATAGCAACTTTGATGAATTTTAAAAAATATGAAATGACTCTGAAGTAAAAATGTCTTAGTGCGTAATGGAATTATGAAGAACACTCTACACAACCATGCAATTATTTTCATATTTTAATTTTTTTTACTATTTATTTTAATGCCCGAAAATAAATAAAAAATAAAAAAATAAAAAGTTAAAAAAACTAAAAACAGAATCTAAAAACTGAAAATGAAAGCTGAAAAATGCAAAGTGTGCTACAATCAGTCTGATGCCATCCTATTCTGGTAAAACCGAATATGTGATATATTCCATTCATGCAACCTAGCCTATTAGACCTACAAAACAAGCACAATCAAAACGAACTACATGCTAGCTCCTACAGTTTAAAACAAGTTTTAGATTTCAAAATTCACAAGAAGTAACCAATAAAACATGCATAAACTTCATCTATAAATCTAAAATATGAAATGGAAAGATAAAAAAATAAATATTGAATGCAGAAAAAATCTCCTCCTTTCTTTCCCATAAGGTGCAAATTTCTGAAAAGTTCTGCATTAAAAATATTCATGTTACAAAGCAAAATTTCTGGTTTTCCCCAAAACCAATAAAGTGGAAGAAAACATTCTAAAATGGGTCCAGTGCCAACATTATTGTTTTCAAAACTGCAACCCTCGTCTCAGAAATTTCCAATCCTGTGTTCGTCCTTCAATAAGGTATTTGAAATTTTCTGCAACTCTTCATTTCCATCTCACTCCATGGCCCTTCGTTGCCTCTTTTTGGTTGTCCATTTCCATCTTTCGGTTTCCTCAAACGTTTTCATTCTCTGGTCATTCGTTTTCCCCCTTTTTGTTTATTCTCAAATGGCTTCAAAAACGGATGTGCTCCACGTTCTTTTCCATAACGTATTTTTTTATTCTTTCATTTTACCTTGCCTGCCCATAAAACAAACAAGTGCATTAGTTTAAAAAAAAAACCAACTTAAAAAAAAACAAACCAAACTATACTAAAACATTAAGTTAAACTATTAAAAAAAAGAAATAAAAAGAACAAAACACATGTATTAGTTTTAAAAGAAAGAACAAACATTTAAAAAAAAAAACTATACTAAAACATAAAGTTAACCTATTAAAAAAATAAATAAAAAGAAAAAAAAAACATTAAATTTAAACTATTTTAAAATGTGAACTAAAACATGGTGAATGAAGCACCATGGCTTCATTCACTACTTTTTCTTTATATATATATATATATATATATATATATATATATATATATATATATATATATATATATATATTATTATTTACTTGAAAATATTTTATTATATATATATATATATATATATATATATATATATATAATAATTCATTTTTTAAATTTTTTTATTTGTTTATATATATAAAATATATATATAAACTTGTTTTTTTTTCTTTTTAAATTCAAAAAACTTTATTTAATTATTATTTTTTTATTTTACTTGCTTTATTTTTTATTTTAAATTTGATTTAATTAATTTCAAATGTTTGAATTGATTTAATCCAAAACATTAAAATGAATCAAAACAAGAAAAACAAGGAGGAACCTAACCAATCCACTATACACTCAAAATGAAACAAAAACACCCAAAAATAAAAATTAAAAGGTGGGTCCCCAATTATTGGGGTTAGTTGTGGAATGGCCACAAAAAATCCGTAAACTATTTTATTTGTTTCAGATGTGTTGTTTACAAAGAATGACCTCATGTCACGTGTTTGAAATCTTGTTGAATGATAATATTGTGTTTAATTGGATTTCACCTGGATACTCGCAGCTTGACAACCTGACTATGATCTCTAGGTCACATTATACCGCCTATAATGTATGGTAATGAAGTCCACACATGGCCAGGGAGCACAGGTCATACCAATTCCTCACCCAATTCACCCATAGTCTGTGATATACCTCTTTGAAGAGAGATACATGCTATAACCCACAAAATATGATGTATCTTGGAACCGACCTTGGAAAAGAACAAGGTTCATTGGATTTGAGACGATGGATGGAGATGACAGCCACCTCGTCTAACTCTACTAGTGGATGGTGATGAAATCCACCTCACTAGGATTTAAGTGAATCGTGGTGTGTGTGGTTCTTTTCAATCTAAAGAAAGTAAACAAAGAAAAATTCAATGATCATTCACTAAATGCATGTAAAAGGTACATTTTACTTTCAAAAAGTTAGTATAAAAAGAATTCACAAATGTATCTAGAAATGCAAAAACCTAAATGTTAGCCTACTCATTGGGTAGGCTAAAAGCAAGTAAACCATAGAGATGCATTCCTACTTTGATTTTATTTGATTTTCTTATTTTGTTATTTTTTTGTTATTTTGCATTATGAGAAAAGTAAACCTAAATTTTAACTCTGTAGACACCAAAACAGCACCAATCCGATTATGTGACTGCAAACACTGATCGCTTTGACAAACACAGCCCCCAGGGCAGCCCTCAGAGGTTAAACAGTGGTCCTAACCACTTGCATAGCAATTTTGTAAGGTCAAGAAGCAATTTGGCACACTTGGACACTTTGCCCGATATTCGTCTCACCCGGGGACGAATTCAAAATAGAATCCGTCCCACCCCGGGACGAATTCCGAATCCGTCCCCGGGTGGGACGAATTCTAAGCTTAACGGGCAAAAGGGCAAATGGTGCCAAGTGGCAGCCCAGAACGGTCAGTTAAGGGCTCCTACCTTGCACGCATGTGTAAGTGGACAGAGGGGCCGTTAGAGGACTATTACAAGAAGCATTTATCAAAGTTCAAGTCAATGAAGGACTCCCCTCCCTCATGGGAAGACAAGACTGCCACATGGCGCCCATGGCCAACACTTGGCTTTTGTGCTTCCCTCCCAAAAGAGACCCCTTGGGTCTATAAAAGGTGGGACTTTTCTCACCCAAAATATGCAGGTGGAAGGAGTGTTCAAGCAACGAAGTGCTGCCGAATCGAAGACTCACTTGCATCCCCCTTTGTTCACCTTCCTACATCCATCAATCTCTTTTGCAAGGGAGGTTGTTGGGTGGCCTTTGGAAGCTCGAACCTTACTCAAATCCGACGCATGGACATCCGAACCTACCAATTCGCCGACCCCCCAATCCTAAAAGGTTTTGGGCCCATCCTTGGTGGATTGGCTCCAAAATCGAGGGCCAACGGTGGGAGGCCCACTTGGGCACCCCCGCACCCCCAAGTTCTAATTTTAGTTTTTGAGCACTTTAGATTAATTTTTAGATTGCATTCTGTGTTACTAGGTCTGATTAGTCTATAATTGCAATTTTGTAGCTTTTGGTCAGAGTTTAGGGTGTTTTGTATTGCTTTATCGTTTCGCTAACTTGCAGGTGTCAAGGTCAAATTCCCGAGGGAGGAGGCCAAATTGGGAAAATCCGACCATCTGGGTCGTCCCAAAATGGCCCCAATTACCTAACCCCCCTATTTGCAGGAGTTTTGCAGGTCCCGGGATCCGACATTGGAGCAACAGCAGGTCGATTTCTCCTATTCAGAAGAATTCGTCCCACCCAGGGATGAATTACAGTCGAGTCGTCCCGCCCGGGGACGAATTCCGGTTTAAGGTGAATTGGCCAGCTGCCTCGGTGGCGATGGCCTTCCGTGACCTGTTCTTACCTTCTATTAGATTTTGAAGCAATTTGGATTCACTGTTTTCATGGTTTCAGGCAAATATTCGTATGCATATTTTGTTAGTTTTAGAGAGAGAATGCTTTTCATTTGCAACAGGTGCTACTAACGTCTTGATCATTTCTTTGTTTGCAGGAGAAGCAGCAG
Source organism: Wollemia nobilis (assembly GCA_028583015.1). NCBI lineage: Eukaryota > Viridiplantae > Streptophyta > Pinopsida > Araucariales > Araucariaceae > Wollemia > Wollemia nobilis. Next base: position 529,088 of record JAQPPZ010003056.1, on the reverse strand, counting down.
AGGCGAAGAACCCATCAACATCAGCGGCGGCATCATCTTAGCCCGCCCAGTGCAATCGTGGGCACGCGGAAGGAGGAACCATTCAGCGATTGTAATCAAACCTTATTTGCGCTCCTAGCCCCTGAAAAGGGAGGAGGCATTATTGTAACGAGAGATCGAAAGAAATTAATGAAAGGGCTGTTTTTCTTTATCTGATTGCGTCTCTTACAACATGTCTCTTTTCGTTTCATGTAATGTACATTCCTAGGACTTAGGCGTGCTTAATTTTGAATGCAATTGCACTTGGTGTTTCCTTTGACCGGAATCTCGTGCTTTCAGTGGCGATCACGGTGGGACTCTGTTCCCTGGTTTTGAAATCACATAAACTGATCAAATTTTTGTGTTTGTGCTTGACAGGTACATTTTTTTTTGTGCAGACTACTATTCGTCTCTGACAGGGACAAATCCTTTTCTGTAATTCGTCTGACCCTGAGATGAATTCAAATTCGTCTCTGGGAGGGACGAATTACGTTCTGCAATTCGTCTCCCGAGAGGACGAATTCCTGTCTGCGGATTTTCAGAGCAAAAATTCGGAGACAACAGGAGCAGGCAGAGAAGAGGTAGGGATTTTCATGATCTCTGTTATATTTTTCTGTTTCGTTTCGTTTCGCTTCGTTAATTGTTTTCATTTAATCTTGCATTGCATTAGGAAAAGTCATGTATGCTAGTTTCATTTTGTTGGATAAAACGAATCCCACACACATCACGAGACAACTTTAAACCAAGGAGCTGGTCGTAAGACCCCAGCCCTTGATCAAGACCATTGGTGGATTTAATCACCACCTTGGCTTGATTTGCATCCATTTCCCGATTGTCAACTGTTGTTAGGCGTAAATCCTGATGAAGACAGACCGAGCGTAGCTGGGGTGATTCCCATGCACGCGAGGATAAGTTTTCTATGGTAGGTGCCATTAACAGGACAATCCCCCTTCCGTACCGCCTATGTACCACGTACCTTCTGCTCTCACGTACCTATAGTCTCCCTCTCGTAAGGGCGGGTATATAGAGAGGTTGGTATATCGGCCTGGTTGGTATATTGAAGGGGCGACCTTTTTGGAGTTATAAGAGCCTACATGATGCATTTAAACGTTCTACAAAACCTACAAAAACAAAACAAAACATCAAAATGCACTAAACCAGTCTAGGGCACACCAAGAATCCTTAAAAGAGATAATCACGGTTTTGTGAATGTGTGTGTTTAATTCTGTTTAGTGTAGACAAAAAAAATCATTAAAAACAAAGATAAAAATCTACGCATTTTGTCATTTTCTCCAAAAAGCTCCAAGGATTCCCGCAATCGCTTGGTCACTCCAAAATGCCCCAAAGGTGTCCATGAACCCTTTGGTCAACCCAAAATCACCCCAAATGTGCCCACAAGTGATGTAGGACCATCCAACAAAAAATGGGAAATCTTGTATTTTTCTCTAAATTTTAGTGCATCTTGCCGGGGCCATAACTTCTCAACCGTAGCTCCGATTGACTTGAAATTTTACAGGGAGTTAGGTGGGATAATTTTAAACAAATATAATTCCTTGAATTCTATTTGCCCAAAAAAGTCAGTTTTCGGGGCCAAATTCCATCATCTAGTGCCCCGAAATTAGGTTTTAAAATTGGGCACGCAATTCTATGCACTTTTTGAGTTGTTCGGATGTCAATATCTCCTAATGTATTTAGAGCTAGGACTTGAAACTTCATTTTTGTCTTATCTACTATAAGAGGGATGCGCACACCAATTTTGGGCCCCATCTGACTCATTTCAACTTTTAGGGCTTTTTAGAGAGACATCGTCATGGTGCTCACCCATAGCCAAGCCCAATCACGGGCGGAGGCTATGGGGAATATCCAAGGAAGAACAAGTCATCTCCATTACAATCCCAAGGATTTGGTCATACCACCTTGGCGACCTAACACACAATGCAGTCCCATCCACACCTTAAAGGAAAGAGACTACGGGGACACCTCTTCGAGGAGCACTCCTGTTCAACATAGCACTCATCACACACCCTTCCATGAGGGGTACAGTCATAGGAGAGCTCCCTTAGATGATCGCTATGAGCGGTCACCGCGCGATGAAGCGCTAGGTCAACATAGGGTTCGACGGGAGGAACCACATCATTACACTACCCGTCCTTCACCCCCTCTAGTTGTCAGGACTACAAAGACAAATCCAGAGCACAAGGCTCCTCAGGCGGGGCGGGCCAACTCCACCCGTTCCTTTTTCATTTATGAAAGAGAGCACGAGGAAGACCTCTACCTTCCTCGAGAGCAATATACAATGCGAGAGCAATATGCCTCCGCACCTGCTATCTATCAGGAACACTCACTGAGGCCAAAGCCTCGAGGGAATGTTGTTACCCCCAATAGAGGGAGGTCGCCTATAGAGATCTTGGATCACTACGACCGAGATAGATATCTAGAAGAGGCATCTAGGCCTTCTAGACATGAAGCAATGAGAGCTCCCTTAGATGCTCGCTATGAGCGGTCATCGCGCGATGAAGTGCTAAGTCAACATAGGGTTCGATGGGAGGAACCACATGATTACATTATCCCTCCTTCACCCCCTCTAGTTGCCAGAACTACAAAGACAAATCCAGAGCACAAGGCTCTTTGGGCAGGGCGAGATAGCTCCGTCCATCCCTTTTTCACTTATGAAAGAGAGCACGAGGAAGACCTCTACCTTCCTCGAGAGCAATATACAGTGCGAGAGCAATATGCCTTCGCACCTGCTATCTATCAGGACCACTCATTGAGGCCAAAGCCCCGAGAGAATGCTGCTACCCCTAACAGAGGGATGTGTCCTATAGAGATCTTGGATCACTACGACCGAGATTTTTATCTAAGAGAGGCGTCTAGGCCTTCTAGACATGAGGCGGTGGGACCAACTATCGTAGAATCTATCGAATATATCACACATCTCAAGCAACTCACGCAACTTGAGCTCGAACGACTACCGTTAGAGGAACCGTACCATATTAACGAAGAGCACCTTCAGTGCCAGAAGGATGAGCTGTTCCAACACACTATGCAAGAAAGGACTCCAACCCCTCACATGCATAAGACAAAATATTTTGAGTGGCACAACCCATGGGGGGAAGATAGGTCATCGCGACCTCATCAAAAGCTACCCCCAACACCTCCTAGACAGGAGCGGGAAGCTACTCTCCCGATTCCTGAAGCACCACCCCCGACGCCTCCTAGACATGAATGGGAGGCCGCTCCTATAACCAATGACGGGTGCCTTCCTCAGACATCCACCCAGGACTTATGAGCCACCCTTAGAAATTCATCAAGAAGCCTCTAAGGAATCGGAGCGCGAAGAAGAGCGGGATGAACTGCCCTACCAAGGCATGGGGGGTGCCATCTGGCCACCCCTCCATAAGCCCCAAGTTCCTCAACAAGAACCAACCAAAGAGGAGGAGTTCAAATCTCCCGATACATGCAAAGCACTAGAGCACTTAGAGTTGGTAGAGACCAAGATTTTGGAGCTCCCAAGGCCCAACTTACATAAGGCTCCTTTCGAAGAGGATCAACCTTTAACCATAGGGCTACCTGATGATGCAGTCCTCCATGTCTCAGAATCTATAGATTCTGATGAGCTATACACATTGTCCAAAGGTGAGGATGAAACAGACATAGCCCACAACAATCACATGCGACAGCATCGGCATCCCATAAAATTTGAGGAAGCATGTCAACAGATAAACATAATACTAGGGCATGAGTGGCGCGTTAACCCACCACAGTGGGACCAAGCATTACATCCGCCACTTTGGGCACACAAAGAGCAACTTCCACCAAGAGACATCATAGCAACATCAGTGCCGCGGGTGGACCTTGTCCTCATCTCCGTGCATAGGGCTGATCCATTCATGCCCATACCTCTAGAGCCAGATCCGGAGTGCAAAGACCATCAAGCTGGGGGTACCTCTATCCCCTGAAGAACCATAATCCAAACCAAAAAGCTCCAAGGATTATCGCAATCCCTTGGTCACCCAAAAAGCTCCAAGGATTATCGCAATCCCTTGGTCACCCAAAAAGCTCCAAGGATTATCGCAATCTCTTGGTCACCCAAAAAGCTCCAAGGATTATCGCAATCTCTTGGTCAACCAAAAAGCTCCAAGGATTATCGCAATCTCTTGGTCACCCAAAAAGCTCCAAGGATTATCGCAATCTCTTGGTCACCCAAAAAGCTCCAAGGATTATCGCAATCTCTTGGTCAACCCAAAAAGCTCCAAGGATTATCGCAATCTCTTGGTCAACCCAAAAAGCTCCAAGGATTATCGCAATCTCTTGGTCACCCAAAAAGCTCCAAGGATTATCGCAATCTCTTGGTCAACCCAAAAAGCTCCAAGGATTATCACAATCTCTTGGTCACCAAAAAGCTCCAAGGATTATCGCAATCTCTTGGTCAATACAAAAAGCTCCAAGGATTATCGCAATCTCTTGGTCAACCCAAAAAGCTCCAAGGATTATCGCAATCTCTTGGTCAACCCAAAAAGCTCCAACGATTATCGCAATCGCTTGGTCAAAAAAATCAAGAAATTCAAAACAAAACAACAAATCATCAAAAACAACAAATATTTGCATCTCAATTCTAGGCATACTCGAATTCATCAAAATCAACAAAAACACCATGCATAAATTTTACCACACTACAGTCAGTGGTCTGGGAATGTACTAAGAGTTTCAGTGATTCGAGTCATCATTTTCCTCTTTAGCCATGTAGTGTACCAAGTCGAACGGATTTTACAAAGGTAGAGTCATACTTGAAATACACCTTGTTACGTAACATCCCAACACAAATCAAAACACTAAAATTCCCAAAATTGTGTGAACGAAAGACGAAACCTGCAAAATAATCTAGGTCACCACAAGCGAAACGGTTATCTTGCTCATCCCCCTGTGCGAATGACCCCTAGAATGCTGAGAGTTGGCAAAAGGACAAGCTTCCTCCCTACCCAATTCCCTAAGAATCCCTAAAGTTCTCAATAGTTGCAAAACACAAAAATTTGCAAAATGTCAAAACTCAAAAATTTGACAAACTACAGTGCAAACATCAAAAGGCACAAACAACAGTGATTTTCATCACTCCATATCCCCAATCCCTTGCTCAGAAAAGAAAAATAAAATCAAAATAAACAGTGATCTCATCACTACAAATGAGCAAGTATCCCAATACAATTGAAAAAAAGAAGGGAGTTGACCTTGAATCCCTGGAACTCTCAACATTCTGTAGGTCATAAGGCAAGCTTCAATACCAACTCGGTAACAGAAGTAAACCTCCCGCATGACGATATATCTGTCACATTAACTTGCGTACAGATCAATGTTTGCATGTGGATGAGCTAGCTTATGGCATCCTGGATTACACTCGTAGATTAATCTTAGTACATACAACAAAGGAATTCGTGGAGCTAATTAGGTGATCCTCGGTACGAGGTTCGGTTGAAAGCCCATCGGCATTGGCGGTATCCTAACAAATACCACATAAATGAACTCAATTGCACACACAGGGATGTGAAATAACTTGGTCAAAAACAAGTCCGATTCATACCTTGGTCAAAAGTCTTGTAAGATAAAGTACAGTCATGGCTAGTGAGCTAAAACCGTCTGAGTCTCAGAAAACCTTAGCTACATTTCTAAACCAACTGCGCTACTTTTCATCTTTGCAAATACCATCAGAAAATACAAAAATAGAAAAACCACATGTATACATGTAGAGGCATACATCACAACAATCACCTAAAAACAAAATAACAGAGCTCTAAACAGTCTATGGTGCCATAGCCAAACATCACAAACCCCATTCATCCATTTCATATCTGCATATCACATATAAATCAAAACCGTTTGCATTCATCATAGCATATGCATCCATAAAAATAAATCAACATGCATACATCCATATTCATCAACCATCATGCACAAGATCAAAGAAAATAAAAACAAACAAAAAAAAACAAATAAATGCAACAAAAAAACAACAAGCAATAAACATTGCCAGACACAAGTGCTCTTGCACTTTACCTCTTGGCATAACAAAACTAATGTCGGGGTCTACATTGTTGTTATCCTATTCCCTAAGAAGGCTACCATAGCCGGACCGCTCCACGGGAAGACGGATTTTCGATAATTTCATCCCCAAACGACATCACAAAAGGGTCAAAGCCCACTCAAAAACAACAAGAAAATCAAAACAACAAAAATAGCAAATATCCACAAACAACAAAAGCAATAAACATTGCCAGACACAAGTGCTCTTGCACTTTACCTCTTGGCATAACAAAACTAATGTCGGGGTCTACATTGTTGTTATCCTATTCCCTAAGAAGGCTACCATAGCCGGACCGCTCCACGGGAAGACGGATTTTCGATAATTTCACCCCCAAATGACGTCACAAAAGGGTCAAAGCCCACTCAAAAACAACAAGAAAATCAAAACAACACAAAAAAAAAGCAATAAACATTGCCAGACACAAGTGCTCTTGCACTTAACCTCTTGGCATAGCAAAATTGATGTCGGGGTTTTCATTGTCACTATCCTACTCCCGAAGAAGGCTACCATAGCCGGACCGCTCCACGGGAGGACGGATTGCCGACAATTCAATCACCAAATGGTGTCACAAAAAACAACAAAAACAGTACAAAATTCAACAAAAACACAACAAAAATAATGCCGGACACAAGTGCTCTCGCACTTAGCCTCTAGGCAAAGAAAATCGATGTCGAGGTCCAAATTATCGCTCTCCTAATTCCCCAAGAAGGCTATCATAGCCGGACCGCTCCACGGGAAATAGGTTTTCGACGATTTCACCTCATTATGACATCACCAAAAGGGTTAACACCCACCAAAAATAGGTCCATATGTTGGAAAAATTGCACACGCTTAATGGTAAACCCTCTAAAGGCAACCTTGCACAAGTCATCTTGGGTCAAGCGACTCGTCGCTTCTCTCACGAAGGTCATTCCCTCATCGATTCGTCGCTTGAGGGGGTAGTCACACTTAGTCACCAATCAACAATCACACACCCAATTAAGGAAAACGACATGCATTCAAAGAATCATTGACAAAGACAATCACGCTCCTGCTTGGGGCAGTAAACAAGCAACAATCAAATCAATCAAACACTTGGCATTTCGTGAATCATGAACACAAGGTTCCCCCTGAGGATAAAAACGCCCTTCACTTGTTCATGACTGATCAATGTCCAAGTTCAAGTCACACCTCACCAAAATAGGTTAATACTTGAAATCAAATTCCTTAGCTCGTCAGAAGCAAGGATTCAAGAATGCATGCCCTTTCCATACTTGGGGCATCAAAAGTTGGTTAGGTTACCAAGAAACCCTAATCATTAGTGCTTTGGTTATCTATTTTTGCTCAGCACTGCGTCACCCGCAGCGCTTCCCAAAAAGGGGCATCTGTAGACACCAAAACAGCACCAATCCGATTATGTGACTGCAAACACTGATCGCTTTGACAAACACAGCCCCCAGGGCAGCCCTCAGAGGTTAAACAGTGGTCTTAACCACTTTCATAGCAATTTTGTAAGGTCAAGGAGCAATTTGGCACACTTGGGCACTTTGCCCGATATTCGTCTCACCCAGGGACGAATTCAAAATAGAATCCGTCCCACCCCAGGATGAATTCTGAATCCGTCCCTGGGTGGGACGAATTCTAAGCTTAACGGGCAAAAGGGCAAATGGTGCCAAGTGGCAGCCCAGAACAGTCAGTTAAGGGCTCCTACCTTGCACGCATGTGTAAGTGGACGAGAGGGGCCGTTAGAGGATCGTTACAAGAAGCATTTATCAAAGTTCAAGTCGATGAAGGACTCCCCTCCCTCATGGGAAGACAAGACCGCCACATGGCGCCCATGGCCAACACTTGGCTTTTGTGCTTCCCTCCCAAAAGAGACCCCTTGGGTCTATAAAAGGTGGGACTTTTCTCACCCAAAATATGTAGGTGGAAGGAGTGTTCAAGCAACGAAGTGTTGCCGAATCGAAGACTCACTTGCATCCCCCTTTGTTCACCTTCCTACATCCATCAATCTCTTTTGCAAGGGAGGTTGTTGGGTGGCCTTTGGAAGCTCGAACCTTACTCAAATCCGACGCATGGACATCCGAACCTACCAATTCGCCGACCCCCCAATCCTAAAAGGTTTTGGGCCCATCCTTGGTGGATTGGCTCCAAAATCGAGGGCCAACGGTGGGAGGCCCACTTGGGCACCCCCGCACCCCCAAGTTCTAATTTTAGTTTTTGAGCACTTTAGATTAATTTTTAGATTGCATTCTGTGTTACTAGGTCTGATTAGTCTATAATTGCAATTTTGTAGCTTTTGGTCAGAGTTTAGGGTGTTTTGTATTGCTTTATCGTTTCGCTAACTTGCAGGTGTCAAGGTTAAATTCCCGAGGGAGGAGGCCAAATTGGGAAAATCCGACCATCTGGGTCGTCCCAAAATGGCCCCAATTACCTAACCCCCCTATTTGCAGGAGTTTTGCAAGTCCCGGGATCCGACATTGGAGCAGCAGCAGGTCGATTTCTCCTATTCAGAAGAATTCGTCCCACCCAGGGACGAATTACAGTCGGAATTCGTCCCGCCTGGGGATGAATTCCAGTTTAAGGTGAATTGGCCAGATGCCTCAGTGGCAGTGGCCTTTTGGTGACTGTTCTTACCTTCTGTCAGATTTTGAAGCAATTTGGATTCACTGTTTTCATGGTTTAAGTTCTTCTTTCATTAATTTCTTTCGGTATTTGTTACAATAATGCCTCCTCCCTTTTCGGGGGCTAGGAGCGCAAATAAGGTTTGATTACAATCGTTGAATGGTTCCTCCTTCCGCGTGCCCACGATTGCACTGGGCGAGCTAAGATGATGCCGCCGCTGATGTTGATGGGTTCTTCGCCTCTCGTGCTTCTCCTTAAACTGGAATTCGTCCCTGGGCAGGACGAATTCTGACTGTAATTCGTCCCTGGGTGGGACGAATTCTTCTGAATAGGAGAAATCGACTCGCTGTCTGCTCCAATGTCGGATCTCGGGACCTGCAAAACTCCCTGCAAACAGGGGGTTAGGTAATTGGGGCCATTTTGGGACGACCCAGATGGTCGGATTTTCCCAATTTGACCTCCTCCCTCGGGAATTTAACCTTGACACCTGCAAGTTAGCGAAACGATAAAGCAATACAAAACACCCTAAACTCTGACCAAAAGCTACAAAATTGCAATTATAGACTAATCAGACCTAGTAACACAGAATGCAATCTAAAAATTAATCTAAAGTGCTCAAAAACTGAAATTAGAATTTGGGGGTGCGGGGGTGCCCAAGTGGGCCTCCCACCATTGGCCCTCGATTTTGGAGCCAATCCACCAAGGATGGGCCCAAAACCTTTTAGGATTGGGGGGTCGGCGAATTGGTAGGTTCAGATGTCCATGCGTCGGATTTGAGTAAGGTTCGAGCTTCCAAAGGCCACCCAACAACCTCCCTTGCAAAAGAGATTGATGGATGTAGGAAGGTGAACAAAGGGGGATGCAAATGAGTCTTCGATTCGGCAGCACTTCGTTGCTTGAACACTCCTTCTACCTGTATCTTTTGGGTGAGAAAAGTCCCACATTTTATAGACCCAAGGGGTCTCTTTTGGGAGGGAAGCACAAAAGCCAAGTGTTGACCATGGGCGCCATGTGGCGGTCTTGTCTTCCCATGAGGGAGGGGAGTCCTTCACTGACTTGAACTTTGATAAATGCTTCTTGTAACAGCCCTCTAACGGCCCCTCTGTCCACTTACACATGCGTGCAAGGTAGGAGCCCTTAACTGACTGTTCTGGGCTGCCACTTGGCACCATTTCTAAACCAACTGCGCTACTTTTCATCTTTGCAAATACCATCAAAAAAATACAAAAATAGAAAAACCATGTATACATATAGAGGCATACATCACAACAATCACCTAAAAACAAAATAACAGAGCTCTAAACAGTCTATGGTGCCATAGCCAAACATCACAAACCCCATTCATCCATTTCATATCTGCATATCACATATAAATAAAAACCATTTGCATTCATCATAGCATATGCATCCATCAAAATAAATCAACATGCATACATCCATATTCATCAACCATCATGCACAAGATCAAAGAAAATCAAAACAACAAAAATAACAAAAAAAATGCAACACAAAACAAACAATAAACATTGCCAGACACAAGTGCTCTTGCACTTAACCTCTTGGCATAGAAAAATTGATGTCGGGGTTTGCATTGTCACTATCCTACTCCCGAAGAAGGCTACCATAGCCGGACCGCTCCACGGGAGGATGGATTGCCGACAATTCAATCACCAAATGGTGTCACAAAAAACAACAAAAACAGTACAAAATTCAACAAAAACACAACAAAAACATTGCCGGGCATAAGTGCTCATGCACTTAACCTCTAGGCAAAGAAAATCGATGTCGAGGTCCAAATTATCGCTCTCCTAGTTCCCCAAGAAGGCTATCATAGCCGGACCGCTCCACGGGAAATAGGTTTTCAACGATTTCACCTCATTATGACATCACCAAAAGGGTTAACACCCACCAAAAATAGGTCCATATGTTGGAAAAATTGCACACGCTTAACGGTAAACCCTCTAAAGGCAAACCTTGCACAAGTCATCTTGGGTCAAGCGACTCGTCGCTTCTCTCACGAAGGTCATTCCCTCATCGATTCGTCGCTTGAGGGGGTAGTCACACTTAGTCACCAATCAACAATCACACACCCAATTAAGGAAAACAACATGCATTCAAAGAATCATTGACAAAGACAATCACGCTCCTGCTTGGGGCAGTAAACAAGCAACAATCAAATCAATCAAACACTTGGCATTTCGTGAATCATGAACACAAGGTTCCCCCTGAGGATAAAAACACCCTTCACTTGTTCATGACTGATCAATGTCCAAGTTCAAGTCACACCTCACCAAAACAGGTTAATACTTGAAATCAAATTCCTTAGCTCGTCAGAAGCAAGGATTCAAGAATGCATGCCCTTTCCATACTTGGGGCATCAAAAGTTGGTTAGGTTACCAAGAAACCCTAATCATTAGTGCTTTGGTTATCTATTTTTGCTCAGCACTGCGTCACCCATAGCGCTTCCCAAAAAGGGGCATCTGTAGACACCAAAACAGCACCAATCCGATTATGTGACTGCAAACACTGATCGCTTTGACAAACACAGCCCCCAGGGCAGCCCTCAGAGGTCAAACAGTGGTCTTAACCACTTTCATAGCAATTTTGTAAGGTCAAGGAGCAATTTGGCACACTTGGGAACTTTGCCCAGTATTCGTCTCACCCAGGGACAAATTCAAAATAGAATCCGTCCCACCCCAGGACGAATTTTGAATCCGTCCCTGGGTGGGATGAATTCTAAGCTTAACGGGCAAAAGGGCAAATGGTGCCAAGTGGCAACCCAGAACAGTCAGTTAAGGGCTCCTACCTTGCACGCATGTGTAAGTGGACAGAGGGGCCGTTAGAGGACTGTTACAAGAAGCATTTATCAAAGTTCAAGTCGATGAAGGACTCCCCTCCCTCATGGGAAGACAAGACCGCCACATGGCGCCCATGGTCAACACTTGGCTTTTGTGCTTCCCTCCCAAAAGAGACCCCTTGGGTCTATAAAATGTGGGACTTTTCTCACCCAAAACATGCAGGTGGAAGGAGTGTTCAAGCAACGAAGTGCTGCCGAATCGAAGACTCACTTGCATCCCCCTTTGTTCACCTTCCTACATCCATCAATATCTTTTGCAAGGGAGGTTGTTGGGTGGCCTTTGGAAGCTCGAACCTTACTCAAATCCGACGCATGGACATCTGAACCTACCAATTTGCCGACCCCCCAATCCTAAAAGGTTTTGGGCCCATCCTTGGTGGATTGGCTCCAAAATCGAGGGCCAACGGTGGGAGGCCCACTTAGGCACCCCCGCACCTCCTAAGTCCTAATTTTAGTTTTTGAGCACTTTAGATTAATTTTTAGATTGCATTCTGTGTTACTAGGTCTGATTAGTCTATAATTGCAATTTTGTAGCTTTTGGTCAGAGTTTAGGGTGTTTTGTATTGCTTTTTCGTTTCGCTAACTTGCAGGTGTCAAGGCCAAATTCCCAAGGGAGGAGGCCAAATTGGGAAAATCCGACCATCTGGGTCGTCCCAAAATGGCCCCAATTACCTAACCCCCCTGTTTGCAGGAGTTTTGCAGGTCCCGGGATCCGACATTGGAGCAACAGCAGGTCGATTTCTCCTATTCAGAAGAATTCGTCCCACCCAGGGACGAATTACAGTCAGAATTCATCCTGCCCAGGGATGAATTCCAGTTTAAGGTGAATTGGCTAGCTGCCTCAGTGGCAGTGGCCTTCTGGTGACTGTTCTTACCTTCTGTCAATTTTGAAGCAATTTGGATTCACTGTTTTCATGGTTTCAGGCAAATATTCGTAGGCATATTTTGTTAGTTTTAGAGAGAGAATGCTTTTCATTTGCAGTAGGTGCTACTAACGTCTTGATCATTTCTTTGTTTGTAGGATAAGCAGCAGAGGCGAAGAACCCATCAACATCAGCGACGGCATCATCTTAGCCCGCCCAGTGCAATCGTGGGCACGCGGAAGGAGGAACCATTCAGCGATTGTAATCAAACCTTATTTGCGCTCCTAGCCCCTGAATAGGGAGGAGGCATTATTGTAACAGAGATTGAAAGAAATTAATGAAAGGGCTATTTTTCTTTATCTGATTGCATCTCTTACAACATGTCTCTTTTCCGTTTCATGTAATTCATATTTCTAGGACTTAGGCGTGCTTAACTTTGAATGCAATTGCACTTGGTGTTTCCTTTGACCGAAATCTCGTGCTTTCATAACCTTTTTAAGAAAACAAAAAATTATGTAATAAAAACCAAACTAAACTACTTATGAGAGTGCAAAATAGAAATAGAGGGTTTAGGCACCTACCTCATCACTTCTGAAACTTGTCATTTCTGGAATTCTAATCAGAAAGCTCTTCGATTTCTATTCACTCCAAGGTGGAATGAATGGTAGGTATACATTTATTATAGTGTGGGATGAGATCACATTCATCCTAGGGTGGCACAAATAGCAGGTCAGAGTTTGTTTCAGTCCATAATGACTAGCACCTACAACATAAAAAGATGAAAAATAAGCTCCAAACTCCATCTAAAGCAAAAGGGACTAGGTCCCACTATGATCACCATTAAATTAGGAAAAAAATATGTACCAAATTATGATAAAAATTATATGTATCTATGTCCTATTGCGTATAAGCATCAAACGAAGCATGCAAGTAAGATGGAAAAGATAGCAAATAACAAGAAATAAAGTAAATTAAATCAAATTTTTATTAATTAGGTAGATCAAATCCAGGTTACAAAATGTCCCCTTGAGGGCTCAAATGATTGATACAATTTTTTACAAATTGGGTGCCCAAGGATAAAAATCCTTCAAGTAACTCGGGTGCACATCCAGTGTCTTTCCTTGTACCCACAATCAAGGTGAGCAGGCCAATGCTGCTTTCGCTTGTATATTTGATCTATAGGTCTTGTTCTACTTCCTAATACACTATAGAAACCTATACCTACACACACAAAAATGAGAAATGTCAAATAGCAAGTGTGTATGATGAAAAACATGCAATCCCCACAGGCATCAAAAGACTAGTAACGAGGATATGCATAGATATTGTATCAAATAAACTCCAAATGGATAAAAACTATAGAGGTATGTAAAGTAAGTGGTTTTGGGAAGATATCACTAGAAATTACACCAAAATTGAGTCCGATGGTGCCTCGCAATTGCAATGACCGTTCACAATATGCAAACCCAAAGTAAATAATTTATGCCCCTACACATATATAAAACACACAAAAACTGGAAAAAATGTATAAAATAATATTTTAATAAAACCCATATTATAATATTTGCAAAATAAATAATATTTTAGGTGTTTCTCCAGATGACCATCGTGGACCTGCGTGAGACCCTGCAAAACACTACAATTGCAATATGTCATCCAATATAACTCATAATGACGTGAAATTTGAACTACAACATAATATGAATATTTAGAAAATAAATAATTAAAAACAATCAAAAAATTGTTGACATATTTCTATTCTTCATAGAGTGGGATGAATAGGACTATCACAAATTGGGGGGCACCCAGGGGTGGTACGCCCACCCATTCTTCCTAAATTTTACCATCAATTCTACTAGGAAATGGTAAAAAAAAAATGAGAGGTATTTTAATCAAATTTGGTGAGTAAATTCACTCATATGGTTTGGTTATGTGACAAATTACGCCTACTAATTCACTTGCAAATCTCATTCTCTAGGTAGAGATTCTGAGGTAAAAATAGGCACAAAAGGTGAAATAAAATCTTAGAAGCACTTTGTTTATTTTTTCTAAAACTCCTCTTCATCCTTTATGTGGAAATTAGATCCACTTTATAGCCATAGGGGGTTCATGTGCAAAAAGGTATGCGAGGGCATGCAAGGGAACAAACACCACTTGGCCACTAGGGTGGCATGCATTGGAGGAGAAAATAATATCCCAATTTAGCCTCCCTTATGGATACAAGTATCAATATGTTGCATGATATAACTTGTAGGCATGGCCAACCAAAAATATAACCGTTACTAGGCACCATTTTAGATTTGACTTTTTACCAATCAAACCTACTATTTGCTCCACCTTGAGATGAATGCTACTATTCGCTCCAGGGTTGGAAAAATAGGTTTTGTATTCATCCTATGATGGGACAAATAGGAAAAAAGTGTCCAAATATCCCAAAAATATATTGGAACCTTCCAAAACCTTGCACAAAGTGGCTAGAACCACTCTATACCTCCTGAGAGCTGCCTTAGGGTCCTTGGTTTGTCATTTTAGTTGTTGCTTTTAGTAGCATAATTAGATTAATCAAATTTTAGTGTCTATAGGGAGATACAATCTTTGTAATAGAAGCCATAAGAATTTCCTCAGTCCCAACCGACTCGACCTTCAAACAAATTCTTAAGAGGAACAACATTACCATTCCCTGTGGACTCAAAAATCAACACAACTTCCAAATTACTTTGGGATAGAGGTCCCATGGCCATGGAAATTAACTTGGAGTTTTTTCTATGATAAAAACTAGAAGTTCCAGTAGAGACACTCGAGTTTATATGAGAAGAAGAAATATCTTTACTCTTGGAAGCAATACGAGGTATTTTATGCCAAATTTGATTCTTCTTATCCAAGGTCCTCCACTCATTCTACACCTCATGGATTGATTTTTGCAACTCTCAACTAGCAGTAAGTTTCCCAAGATTTTTTAGAGGGCACAGATTCTGAAGGTGCCTCCCAACCCACACACCTGACATGCCTGAGGCTTATTTTCATAAACTACAGATTATGATCAATTTCTAAGGTGCAAAACAAGTTTGACTGAGCAAGGAAGCTCTTTTTTAATGTCCACCATAATGCACATTCTAACAAACTACCTTCGAGAGAGTGAAATAGAGACCTTATCAAAAGAAACAAAGTCTCGAATATTCGATGCCACAACTCAAAAGGTACTTTTGTACCAAATATAGATCAAGAATTTAGGTAGATGAACCAAAAATTATATCAGATTAACTATTTGTAATGTTGGACTAAAATCAGGGCCTCATCACCTAAGAAAAATACCACTCTTATAAAAAATCCAAGGGTTTCCCTCCAATAGTTTTTGCAAATCATCTTCACAAGAAAGTATGATAAGAAAAAAATTATGAGGGAGCATAGCTATATCCAGATAACCCTTTGGCTTCCACTTGGATAATTCCCAATGTTTGAGAGCATCTAAATCTGACCTCCCACCCGACAACTTTCCCACCAGATCCCAAGATCCCTGACTTAGAAGGTTGTTAACTGTGAAATCAGGGATACATATCTGAAAGGATTGCAAATGAAATTCACAAGGATGAAACTCTTTCCCTTTATCAGAACCCAACACCACCTGGGTATAGGAAACAAGGGAAGGAGGACCCTTACCAAGCAACTCAGACCAAATCCTGCGAACTAGGATACCACATCTCTGCTCTGCTATCTTCGATCTACTATTGCCTTCTTAAATTTTCCTTGGATTTTGGGTTTCAATCGATCTTTGCTACCTCTTCTCCACTATCTATTGATCTAGTAGGATACTAGGATCTAGTTTTAAAGATCCATCATATGACTTGTTATTTTGAGTTTATCCCTACATATGCATTTTGGCTACAAAAATATAAAGATAAAAATTATTATTTTTAGTATCTACTTTGTTTTTTATTTTTGAGGGCCTCTAGAGAATGTTTTCCATGCAGTTGATCTAGGAATGACATCGATTTCTATTGAAAGTTCTAGTTCTTCTAATATTTTTAATGCATTTTGAATGGATCAAAATAGAGTCCTAAGCACAAAGTTATGGACCTAATAGTGTTGTTAAGATTAAAAATTAGAATTTTATGCATTTTTAGCATAAATTTATGCCACAAAAAGTTTAATTGCCTAGAACGATCCATTTGTCAAAAGAGTGAATATAGTACCAAAGAAAACTAATCATAAATAATTTATCAATATAAGTGACCTTATAAAATTAACTAAATGTGTTTTTCACATATGGAAGTTTATTATTACGTTCCTCCTCTTAGCCCTATTAATATGTTTTTGTCTAAAACTATGAAAACTAAAAAATATAATACTATAAAAAAATAAACATAAAATTCATCATTTTCATTACCTCTTAAAGTTTTTCTACAATGAAAAGAGTTGGACACACTTAGCTTTAACTATAATAATTACCTTATTATTTTCAATTACCATATGTTTATGCCTAACCCTCTATCATGAACATTTTATTTATAAGATTATTATTAAAATAGAACTTAAAACCAATATCAACCCATCCATGCGAGTTCTTGTCACCACACATAATAATGAATATCCAATAAAGCTTTTAATATTCAGGTTTGTCTTAGCAATTTATGTGAGGGTAATAAAATAGGTTTAAGATTATAGAAGATAGAGACACCCTAGTTGATTAGTTTTTGTCTTCTTGAGATCTATGTAAAAAGATAAAATATATTCAATTCTCCAACTATTCCTAATTTATAAGGTGAAAATTTTATCTTTATTTCCCTTACTACAATTCTATTCTTTCCTAAGACCTTATCTAAACTTTTAAAATTTATACCCTATTAAAAATAAACGCTTATGCATGGATACACGATTCAAATTACTAATACTTCATTGGTTGGTCTGCATGCATCTCTATGCAAATATGTTATCAAATTTAAATTATGAGATATAACTTGTCATCCTTAAGGACCAAACATAACTTATAGTTTTTGCAGCTCACTTCATCATTCCAAGTCATTGAGAGTGTCATTTATTTCTTAGAAATCATGAAACTTGAACATGATATTATCTCCCTATCAATTGATTACCATATTGATGTGTAAGAGGTTAAAATTTATATATCATTAATAGTTTTAATTTCTCAAATTTCCATAAGTGTGTTTCCTCTATCCAATAAAAAATTTTCTTTCCTTACAAAATCTATCATACTTAAAAGAATTATAATGGTTTCCATTTCCATTAACCATTCATTATCATTTTCTTACATTGGTATTTATCCATCTATTCATTTCCATTAATTCAAAGGAGATACTTCATTTTAGTATTAGTGGTTTCCAATCACCATCCTCATCTCCTTAACATTCCACGCCAATGTAATATGATGGATAAGTAGCTAATTAAAAACTTGTCAACCTTGATAGAAATATCTTCTTGTGTAACTTATTTTAGGTAATGGAGCATTCCAATATCTTTTATACTCAATCTTAGCCAAGTTATTAATTAAAATTTGAGATAAGAAAAAAATTATATGTTAATTTGAAATCTTTACTTTCTACCGTAATATCCTTATCCTTATCACAATCAAATAACATGCACTTAAATACTCACCCTTAATCACATCACTCATCTATTTATGAATGTTCAACTCTTTTAATTAAAAAAAAAACAACATTTTATCTAAATCATATATATTTATAATATGAAGATAAATAAAATTCAATATATAATTAAAATTTAACATAATTAAAATATCAAAATTTTGTAATTTCAATTGTACCAAAGATATAAATATAATTATTAGACGGAAAATTTAAGGCTCAAAAACAACAAACAAACTTTACTGTATTATTTTGTAATTTATCTTTATTCTACATAGTTTTCTTGTTACTGGTTGTCTCGTGACTTTCCAGCAAAAGGATTCTCATCTTATTGACGGACATAACCGGAGAAGATCCAATCTTGCTAGGACCAATTAATAGGCATTCGGGATCCCGCCAAGAGAGCCTGGGCTTGCTTCTCGTAGTATTGGATGAACTGCGACGTGGTGGTGATGGAATCGTAAGCATAGAATTGGAAATTCACATAGTCTATCACGTTGGCATACTTGTTCCACAACGCGCTATAATGAGACTGTACGTCGTCGTCGCCGAAGGAAGCGATGGAGGCGAAGGAGATAACGTTGTTCTGCTTGAGGGTCGTGATCAGCTGACCGATGCACTCCGTGAACGTGTCGGTGTCCGCCTGGAAGTGCTCGTAGTCGATGTCGATGCCATCCAGGTCGTATTGCTGAATTATATTTGAGAGCGACGACACCGCGTTGCTCACCCACGATGACACCGACGACAGCGCGAACTGCGTATCTGCACTGCCCACCTTGGCTAAAATAAAATCTAAAATCTAAAATGATGAGATCTTATTTTCTACTATGATTGAGATCTTATTTTTTCTTAGTATACTTCCTTTTAAAATCCTAATATCATCTTGAACTAAACGAATGGCTAGATAAGCTTTATAGGGTTACACATTATAGGATTGACATTAATCCAACTTCCACTGGATTTGAAGTAGAGGGATCATGTATGGAAACCAAGTAGAGTTGATGACTATATGAAACACTAAATTGATATTTTAAATGACAGTTAACACTTCGGAAGCTATTAGCTTGATCATTGAGCGCAAGATCTAATAATTCTTATAAATATTCAAGGTTCTTTACAAATAATTGTCACTCTTGTTAACTAATTTAAAATAAATTTTCTCTTAACACGAAGAATAATAGAAATTTAAAATGTATTAATTGTTTTTAAATAGAATAAATTAATATTTGTATAGCTATTTTATTTAATTTGAAACATATTTTCAGGTATTTTAATAATTTTCACTTGAAAATAAGTTGCTTATATGAAGATGGTATTAATAAAAGAAAAATCAAGCAAATATTATTAGTCTAACCTTAAATTAAAAATTATCATATTTTCTTTAAAGGTTATACATTTCAATTGTTAGTGGTTTTTTTTATGGTAGACCTAGGTAATATATGTGTCATTAGTGCTTGCACTTTTAAAGTTATTAATTTGAGGTGACGGCTATATGTGCTACACAGAAGAAGTATGTGTTGGTATAGTGTCTTCTAAAATTATTAAAACTACATACTTAATTGATACACATTTACATAAATTAAATTACATTGGAATAATTTAAAATACCCCTGAAAATATTAAAAACACCTTAGTAGAATTTAAAACTAACATGTTTGCATAAGTAAAAGCTTACATACAAATAACATACATTTATAAAGATTAATTTTTGAATATAACACAATAAATATACCTAACAATTGCATAAGATTTATTCCAATAAAATAATTAAATAAAACAAAATATTATATTAAATTTTAAAATCTCTAATGACAAGATAATAAAGTGTTAATACATAAAATGATAAACTACACATACCTATACAATACACTAAACAAAACCTTCCACTACGTTGAGGAGTGTGCATATGCTTCTTCACTCAATGGAAAGACTTTTTAACTCAAAATACTTAGAATATAAAGAAGATATAAAAAAAATAAAAAATAAAAAATAAAAAGAACAACTTTTATTCAGAAAAGAAATATGTTATTAAAAAATCTATCATTTTCCTTTGGTATCTATATATAAATATAACCTTTTGGACACATCTCCACAATATCAATAATGATTAAAATGTATAATACTTCCACTGGTGATAGAGTTGAGTTGTTTTAGAAATTCCATCACCAATGCAAGACTAGGGATATATTATTTCCATAGGTGATAGATTTGATTTTTTATTTTAGTTGAGAAACTAACAACCACAGGTTCGTCATCATTCATAAGCATAAGCTGACAACTACACTTTCTTCTTTTCATATTGCACTTGTTTCAATAGTATAGACTAGGGTTGAAGGATTTGCTATTATGATGTACTTATTTGGTTACTACTTTACTTAGCTATCTATTCTATCATGATCCACACTATTCCATTAAATTTTGACATTTTTTATTATGACCCATGTTGTTCTATCATGACTTATGTTATTATATTATTATTTTTTTGGCTCGTCTACTATATTCTAACACTCAAATAATAGGATTTCATGTCCTAATATTCTAGATATTTTCAATATCATTGTTTCTTTTATGCTTTTAAGAACTCCCAATGCCTTGGCTAATTATTGTAGACATATCCTTCATACTTGTAAAGTACTGTTGTTCTATCCAAGACAAAAATATCATAAATTTACTATGAAATATTTATAATTATAAGATTGCATAAAATGTATCTAAATAACCCAATAATAAATTTTCCTATTCACCATAATTTAGCTAAAGTATTAATGTAAACTACAACTTGGTACACAATTAATAAATATATTAGAGGAACGGGCAGTGCTTTATCAGATGAGGCATTTTTTTTACTCATAATTTTACCCAAACTTAGTTATATGCATTTTCTCATGAATCTTTATCTTCAATCTCTATGCTAATATCACATTCTTTGTTAAGGTCCTACCAAAAATTCTCTATCTGTGGATTGTAACCTCTACAGTTACTAATATTAGCTAACAAATGCTTAAAGTTTACCCTAATAAATGGTGGATTATCACCAAATTGAGGGATATAGAATATGATGTTAGGTATTCCAAACCTCAACCCTATCCACTCATGTCCAATAATAACATCAATGATATCTAAGGATATTTTATAAGATTCCACCAGTTTTATTGGAGATATTGGTTCCCTTTTTATTAAATTATCAATCATTTCTATCCATATTTTAATGTAGCTTATCTTTGTATCCTCTAGATATGAGTTGAATCAATATCTAAATTCTCTAATGTACTACTACATGTAGATCCAATATTATTTCCTCTTGGACTCATCATTCATTAGACCAAAATATTGGGCAAACATCATCTGGTATTAAGTATTGAAACCATAAGAGAAACCTAATTATAATATTTTTGATCTTATGTGCCTCCATTCTATTCATGAAATACACATTATTTACAATATTAGATACAAAGGACCTTAATTTTACACTCCTAAAATAAATACTGGGGTGGAATCACACTTCCTCGGGCATAATGTGTTTATGCAAGTAAAAATCACATAATAGATCCCTTTTGCTTAGTCAAGATTTTAATATATGTAACAACCAAATCCTCAACAAAGGATAGATTATAGGATAACCATCAACTCAACCTCATAAACTACCACTTGAAATACTATTTTGAAAAGAACAAACTTTATACTTAAGTTGGTCGTTTGCATTTATGTAAATCTTCTATAATTTTATATGTGATCTTGATTTTTGGTTGTAGATAAACCACTTTCTTAGCTTGGTCCTTTTTATTTTCTTCAAAATACTTGATGGTTTTAACCATATGATTGGAGGAATAGAACCATTTTATCCATAATTTAAGCACTATATTATCGTTATTCAATATAACTATACCTAGAGGAATAAACACTACTAGCCTTATGTCTCCTAGAGGCTCAATCTACATCACCTAGTTAGAGTTTTCTTGCACCATATATTTTTGTTTTGTTGCTTTGTATTATATTTTTGGTGTCTTCTATAGTTGTTCTAACATGCCAAGTTTTCTTTTACCATTAATTAAGATTTCTCCTCTACTGCATCTATTCTAAATCTTAATTCCTATAGAATAATTATAACTTTAGGTTCTAGAATTTGTATATATTATGTCTTTGGATATGTATCCTAGCTTTTGAAGTTAATTATATCCTATAAAAGTTGTGTTATATATCTATATTTATTCCACAATATCTTTTTAACTATTTTTAATTCATCTTGATGGGTGTTTGTTAATCCTCTAGCATTTGTATATATTATTTATTTTCCTTTTTAGACTTTGAAATATTCGAGTGCTAAGTTTATTTATTGATTTTCTAGGTTTATGAACCTAGCCCTACTAGTTTTTTTTCTAGCATCAAATGTCTTTGGTGTCAATTCTAGATAACTAGAACCACTTAATTTTTTTACTATGTTGGTTAAATTTGAGTGTCATAGGTGTCAAACATCTTTTCTCTATTGCTAGAAGTATTTTTGGAGACATGGAACATATCCTTGTAGGTTTTAATTTTTTTTCTCTACTACTACTAGGGTGTATAGTAGTAGAGGATCCTTGAGCTACCACCTTGGGTAATCCTCAAATAAGAAATTATTGCCACTGTGAACCTCCACTTTTAGACATGGTAAAAATACTATGAAATATTAGTTTGATTAAACTATGATGCTTTAGGGACCCCTTTTATTCTTAAAATTTCTTATCCATGTCATGTAGGACCAATCATAGAAAAAAATATTAATTTGTAGGGCCTATCACTAAGCACCATGTCATAAGTGGATGAGAATTTTTAAATTGTACCTATAAATAAATGCATTTTGGTCATCATAGGTGATAGATTTCATAATATATAAGGTCATAACATCCAATAATAAGCTAGAATCACATTCTTTACACCCTTGTGGAGGTTCTATATCATATAAAAGTCAAGATCTAGATTCCATTATCCCTTGACAAATTAAAATAATTTATCTATTGGGGCATTTCTCTTGAATAAATACTACCTTGTGATAGTATTCTTAAAATATAGCTTAGGGTTTTTGTAGTGATATTGACACAAACACCTTGGATTGTTGTAACTCTATTACATAAGTTTCAAGCAATATATTCTATATTTTTTTTGTTCTATCCATAAAATTATTGGATTAACTATAACCAACCAAACCTATATAATATTTTTACAACCTCTATGTTATAGGATAATTCTACAGTACTTTTTTGTTTTAACTTATGCTTCTTCTCCATAGCACCAAAATAGAATTTATTGTGACATAATAGTGAATGTAGCCAAAATTTTAAATTGCTATGAGTGAATATAAAAATTTAGGTTATAGCTTGCAAAAGCAATATAAAAAATTTAGGTGTTATTCTTGAATCTAGTTTAGGAGTTTTGAAAATTAAAAAATTACATGCACTTGTTTCTCAAGGAGGCTTGGATCATGCACTCATCCTGATTTGAGTTTCCTACTATATAATCATGATACATCACAAGTATACTAATTTGATATGTTGTGTTATTCATTAGAAATTAATGCACATATTGTTATATGCATGTACCTTGACTCAGGCACCCACCATATTTTTGGCACCTTGCTATTCATTTAAGTCAGTCAACATTAAGACATGTATAACAAGCTAAGAGACCCAAATACTCCTAAGAATTTGTGTGGTAAGTTATAGGTATAGTAGGTTGAAGTGTTAATTTTTTTTAATGTACACATCTCATGATTGTAGGGTATATCAGTTTTCTTGACACTACCTTCCAAAAAAAAGATTGATTTGACACCCAAAGTGATACCTTCTAGTTATCATGATGCCATTTATCATAGAAAGTACTAATGTAGTTATTTTATGTGATGCATGCATGATCCATATGAAGTGACATATGTTTATCTTGTTGATGTGATGAATGAACTATTCCAATATTTTTGTGTGGTTAAACAAAAGAGCGCTAGAATAAGATATCCTAATTTATAGTACCATATTTTAATGGGAAAGATATTTTGATGTTGATATGTGATGTAATTAATTCTAGCACTAAAGGATATTTTTGTACTAAATAGGTTTCAATGTTGAATAGGGGATACAAGTTTTTGTAATGCAAGAAGTAGTATGAAGCACTCAAAGTGCCTTTATGAAGAAAAATAATTGATCGTAGAGGATTTTTATTTGTGTGATACATATAGTGGACTATATATAACTATCCATAATATTAAAAAATGAACAAAGGTGAAATAAAAATGCATACATTTTTATTTAAAATGGTTTGAGACTTATTTAATGCAGTTGAAAACAATTGTATTTATCTCTTTGCATGGAATTAGGAATAGCAAGGCTCCATCAGAGGTAACCATTTTTTATTTTTAATTGTCTTCTTATTTGGTTGCATCCACAAGGGATTTTCACAACCATGTTTTATTGTCTAATACAATCATGCAAAAAAATGGTTTTCATGCAAGTCTTGGTCTAGTAGTGCCTCAAAGGATTTTTTACTACTACATATTATTCGCCCCCTCCACCCCAAATTTTTTTAGATATAAAAACTCAATGAATACCTAAATTGGAAGAGAAATCCCCCTCCAACATGTATAGATCAGACTATGAATTTAAGTATTCTAAAAACTAGTCCTTTGCAAAGGTATTTTTATAGATTTATAAATGATGGCCATTTATGAATAGTCATCATTTGTATTTATTGGTAGAAAAGCATCAATTACTTACTCTATATTGTATGGTACCATCCATATGGTACATAATTTATTGATAAAATCTTGGTAGTAGTAATAAAAAGGAGTGTCATGGGCTCAAAAGCTCTGGCCTAAGGTGAGGTTCTTTAATTCGCTTTTATTGCATCATAGGGTGTTTACTGGTGAGCAACTTATGAAGCATGGTTTTCATGGCCCTTTTAGATGTGAAATATGTGAAGAGAATGTAGAAAATATCAACCATATTTTTATTGAGTGTACTAGCCTCTGAGCTATGGAGGAGAATGGCAACTTTACTTGGCTTACAGTGGTCCAATTTTTTCATTTTTGAACAACTTTGGAGGGATTGGCCTAATCAAGAGGGTGTTGATCATTTTATTAGGCAATTAGTTTGGATGGGTTCTACCATTCTTATTTGGAATATTTGGAATGAAAGGAACAACCAAATTTTTAATCAAGATAGGAAGGATATTCACTATATTTGGCAAAAGACCATAGCCAACTTAGTTGAATCAGTCCATCATCTCCTTAATCACCCCAAAAACTCCCACCAAATATGGGATCAAGTGATGCAAATATTAAATATTAAACCTTCTAAGGGCAACCAACTTAAATGGAATGTGAGTATTAGTAATATGGATAGGACTAGAAATTGGCAACCTCCTCCTAAGGATTTTGGAAAAGTCAATACTGATGGAGCCTCTAGAGGGAACCCTGGAAAAGCCAGTGTGGGAGAAATTGGTAGACTTTCAGATGGCTCCCTGGTTTTTACTTTTGCTGATA
Source organism: Wollemia nobilis (assembly GCA_028583015.1). Taxonomy (NCBI): domain Eukaryota; kingdom Viridiplantae; phylum Streptophyta; class Pinopsida; order Araucariales; family Araucariaceae; genus Wollemia; species Wollemia nobilis. The sequence goes on along the minus strand of JAQPPZ010003056.1, from coordinate 503,563 downwards.
ATTTGGGTATTCTTTCCAATAGCTGTGCTGAGGGGTATGGTATCCTTAGAGGCCTTCAGGAGGCTACCAAGGTTGGATGGGAAAAGGTGTTAGTTGAGTCTGACTCTCAACTTATGATTAATCTCTTGAAGACTCCTTCTAAGAATCATAAGGTGGATTGGAGAATAAAAAGAATTATTGAGAAAATTTAGTTAATCCAAATGGGATTTTTGAAAGTTTATTACAATCATGTGGTCAGAGATCAAAACAAGAGTGTTGATGCTTTATCTAATTGGGTTTTGGACAAAGGTGATCTTACTTGTTATGGCCACCCTCCTATATGGTGGGCTTATCAAATTAGGGAAGCTCTTCTTTTTATCATTTCTTTGGATGGCTTCAGTTCTGAAGGTACCTAGTTTCTTCTTGTTTTTTTTTTTTGTTTCTCTTTGGTTCATTCAGTTTTTTTAGTTCCCTAGCTCATTCTATTCTTTATTTTGTTTCCTTTGTTGATTCTTGCATTAATAGTCTTCTGGTCTAGATAGGTCATTGTTTTGTTCTTTTTTTTTCTTTTCTTTTGTCTTCTTTGTTTTTTTGTTTAGTTTTTTAAGGTGGGTGGGTTCTTTTGTTTTGTTTTGTTTTTGTGTTCTTTGTGTTGTTTTTTGTTGTTCTTGTGTTTTTGTTGTTTTTTTTTTTTTTATGTTTATTGTTATTGTTCTTGTGTTTTTTTCATTCTTGTTCTTGGGTTTCTCTTTGTTTGTGTTATTTATTTTTTTATGTGCGAGTGTTTTCTATGTTTTTTGTTTTTGTTTATTGTCTGTTGTTGGTTGTTTTTATTTTTGTTTTATTTATTTTATTTTTTAGGTTTTGGTTGTGTTTATTTTTCATGTTTTTTTGGGTTATGTCTTTGTAGTGTTCTATTGTTTTTGTCTTGTTTGTGTTTTGTTATGTGGTTCTTGTGTTTTTCTATGTGGTTTGTGTTGTGGTTTCTTTTATATTATTGTACGTGTTTGGTTGTGCTTTTGGTTTTGACTCACTCAAGGAGTTTGTTTTTTATTTTATTTTATTATTTTTTTTGTTATTTTCTTTTTTTAATTTGGTTTTGTGTGTTTGTTTGCTCCTTGAGTATGTCAAAGGTGGTAGGCCAGGTCCGAGTCCTGGGCGTTTTTGGTGGAATGGATACCCATACCTCCTTGGGTATTACCCGAAAGTGGCATCCCTTTTGAGATGTTTCCCACAAATAAAAAAAATTAAAAAGGAGTGTCAACTCACTAGGCTTGTATTTGATGCTCTTAATGTGGCTATCATGCCACATATTCCTTTGATATTGGATGATATTAATATGATGAATTTATTCTAGATAGAATTAGTTTAGTTCATTAAACTTGAACATTCTTTCCTTATATACCTTAGACAAATCAATGCCCACATCAAGTATCATGTGAAGTTTTTAAATCTCGAACTTGATGGGAAGAACTAGCTTCATGGGATATACCAACTCATAGAAGATGAAAATTATGGTTGACATCCATGTGGTATTATATTCCCATAAAAAATTAAGTAACCTATTTACCCAACCCACTCTATAGAAACCTATTGTCTGTGTCCAAATATTTTTAAGATCTCTATTGATTACTTCTACTTATCCATTTACATGTAGATGGTATAGAGATGCATTCTTATGATTTACCTAGTAGAAATGTGTGAATTATTATACCACATTTGTCATGACCCTTCGTGATGAACTTTTTGGCATGTAAGACAATGTATTAATTTGATGATGCTTTAATATTTGAGTTTTTACAATTAAGCAATTATGTGATGTTAGTTGGTATGGAATAACATGATACTACTAACAAGTTGCCAATGTGTAGGATCAGGTATACTCATATGTGGAAGAATTTGAGTCATCCACCATAGGTAAGGGTAATTAAGGTTGGGAAAATAATGATTAAGGCAACTCGAGGGTAAAATTGATGGATACCTTCATATAGGTATATATTCGGTTAGAGATAATCATCAATAGCTAGCCACCTTGAACCCTATATTGATAGCCTAGTAGCTATAATAAATTATAGAGGCTGGGATAGGTGACTAGGTTGATGGAAATATTCCCCTCTTTGTCTGTTGCACATGTTTGATTATCTTTTACTTCATCACTATTTGCCTCAATGGTTTGGAAAGAATGCATGGGTTGGTTGTCTTCATAACTCCTTGTGTTGCTTGGATAAATAGAATTATTAGTAAATACTTTATTTTAAATGATAGTAGGTTTCATTTAAAATTAATAAAAACTTTATTTTAAACGATTGTAGGTTTCATTTAAAATCAATGAATGCTTTATTTTAAATTATAATAGGTTTAATTTTAAATTCATGAATTCTTTAAATAATAATAGATTTCATTTGAAATTAGTAGATGCTCTAATTTAAATGATAATAAAACTTCTTTTAAGAATAATAGTGGGCAATGTGTAGCCCAAAAATTCTCGTATTCCTTTCATCAAGGCTGATGGATCCGCACCTTAGAGAGGAATGGAAGAATGGATGGCCTACACCTCAGAGGAGAGGTACTTGAGTTCATACCCTCTTATGGTGATTTTTTGACGAATGGGTTGGTTTCACCAAGAAATATTTTGTGGCAATTTCTGAGCCTAGGTTTGGTATTTGTTTGGATGTGTTTGTTTTGATCAAATCATGCATACACCTAAGTTTGGACAATATGCAATTAATATAACCTATATGCAATTTTAATTCAAATGCAAACAAAAAATAGTAGAAAACATGATGCAAAATGCAGTGCAATACTAAAAAAAATATTTTAAATTCTTACTTGTATTCAGATGTCTACTGAAGATTCTAATTTTTATATGTAGTCCAGATCATTCGTAGTAGGTCGATATCATACTATGAACCGTAGGATCGTATTATGATATGCAAGATCATATTATGAACAGTGACAGACAAATCTGATTTTTATAGACAATAGCATATTCATGGATAGAGTATATAAAATAGAAAGTCTAAAGATTTACTTATGATTGCAAGCTTAACTATGATTAAATGAATACACTTAAATAGCTATAATGATATGCATTGATGAATTAATGTATTACAATATATAAAATGTGCAATTATATGAAATTAGGTGAAATCAAATAATGCAAATAATTAAATCTAATACTTTATGTGATGAAGAATTCTTAAATGTAATGTAGATTAACTAGATGAGTAGTAGAATATTCAAACCAGAGTTTGAGGTTGCCTCCAAACCAACTACATGTGATATCGTAGCCTTCTAAGTGAGATCATATCCCAAAATTGTAAAGTCATACTACGATCACAATATCGTATCCTCCGATCTACAACAAAGTCCTCCGATATGCGACAGTGTCCTCCGATCCTACGAGCAAATAATGAAATAACTAGAGCTAGGATACAAAATTATGTAAAGTTTTCTAAAAGTGCAAGGAGACCAAGAGAATTTTAGAGGGAGTGGTCTAGTTAAATAAGCAGGGAGGAATGTCCATAATAGGGAGGAGGTTGAATTTTTATAACTTCTTCGAAGTTGGGCAAGGTCGAACAGATCCGATCTCGCATTTCCCACACAGTTACACAGGCGGGGACAAAAACCATTCAACTAATTTTTATATTTTTCCTTTTTTGAATTTTGTGATTTTGGGTAAGATCATATTATGATCTAAGATATCGTACACCGATCACAAGGATCATAAGACTGAAATCTCACTATGATTTCAGAGGTCATACTACAATTTTAGAGGTCGTAGTACGATCTCGTCAAATAGGCACAAATTTAGAGGTAATAAATGCAAACATGATGTTTTTATAATTTTTTATGTTCTCATGCAAATGGTTCAAATTTGAGGTACTATATTTTACCCCCTCTTTAGCATAGTTTTGGAAGAAATTACGTTAAAGAAAAGTGTGACACACTTTACGAGAAAGAAAAAAATTTATTGCAAATTTCGTTTACGATTTTGATTTTTTTATGCAAATTATTTCGAGATATGATGTTTATGGTACCCCCTTCAAGTTTTTATACCAAAATTAATGTTTGGGTAAAAACTCAAAAAATTAGGAGTAAAGTGAATAAATAAGAAAAATAAAATGAAAAAGTAATTCATTTGCATTTTTTACCTTTTTACCTTTTAGAACTCTAGAGAAAAATATGGCAGGAGCATCACATCATGTCGATTTGATCCGGGCTGGAGATGGAGCACTCTGGGTATGCATTTATAACTTATTTAGGGTAGATTTTTATTATTATTTTTGTGAATTTGGATTTAATTTGGCAATTTTAGGACATGACTATCGTTGTGTAGCCCTAATTGCAAAATCGTAATGATTTAGCAAAATCATACCAATTTCACAATATCATATCATACGATATTGTGAAATTGGTATTATATTGCTAAAATTATATCGATTTCAATGGTATTGAATGTTATGATATCACAAAATCGATATGATATCATCTATTTTAGTACGATTTTGCACTATATTTATCATATTTTGCATTTTTTAATCCGATCACTAATTTTGATTTTTGTGTTTTATTTTTTGATAAATGGAAGAACTGAAGAACAGGGAGTGGAGACATGCTACATTGCAGGTAGGCTAAGATGCCCTCATGGATGATGATTTGGCTATTTTAGAGGTGATGGGTATCAAACATGTGGCAAAAATACCACAGATTGGGATTGATATGAGACTTCTTACGATGTTGGCTGAGAGATGGTATCCATAGTCTTCTTATTTATAGCTACCCATAAGAGATATGGGTACGACATTAGAGGATGTCTGGAAGATCCTAAGGTTGCCACTATGGGGTATTCGAGTTACCACATCTAGTGACCATTGCCAGGATTTACGAATATTGACGAGAGATATGAGCCTCCTTTTAAGGAAGAGACGAGTTCCATTTGAGAGACTCAGCAAGACAGAGGGGGTCTCTTGACTTACAGTATTGTTGAGTGGTGTGGTGGATGGTTTGATTCTATGTCATATTAGTGGAGTACATCTGCCATGGGTACTAGTAGAGGTGGTGTGTGATATGAGGGACTAGAGGGTCCATTTTTCTTGGGGTCCCTTCCTCTTGTTCTGGCTCTATAGATTTTTACATAGATTCATATACAAGAAGGGGAAGGGCCTCATTTTGACTTTATTTCTATAGGTTTGGTGTTGGGAGCACATAGCCATCCAACAGCCTACAGCGCTTTCATTTGTTAGATTGGTAGATGATGATCCTAATGTGGCATACGACAGGCCGAGGGTGTTCTATTGGTATATTTAGGGAGGATAGGGTACACAGGCTAGTATTCTTGTTTTAAGGTAGCTCATGGATGATTTATTGGTGGACATCACATGGCGGTCGTGGAGAGAGATTCCAACGTGGTAGGATGATGCCTATGAGTTGGCACATATCATATGGACCATTTAGGTCCAAATGCACAAGGGAGAGGTGGAGTTGCACTATTTTGATCGGATACAATGCCAATTTGGTCTACAGTAGGACATTCCATAGTATAGGAATGTCAATTTTTCTTGGTCTACTTAGGATCCTACCACTTTCAATGGTGCTCCCAATCTGACTAAATTTTTGGATCTGGATCTAGATGATGCTCTAGTAGAGATGGCAGTAAGAGATGATGTAGGGGTGATGGATATATATCATTAGTGGTATGCTAGCATTAGGCCTATCAGGTTGAGAGTGTGTAGGAGTGTAGTTCAACAAGCAGCTGATTGAGTCTTCTAGTAGCACTATACCGATCCATAGGTGGTCTTAGGGAGATGCCATCCTCGCACGTGGGGAGGCCACTTGATATAGGGGTAGTGAGGCCATAGGGATAGACAAGAAAGGAGAGGATCACATCCATAGGAGGGAGGAGTGCTTGCTCAGCAAGCAGAGGGATTGGAATTTCCTAATAAGCATAAGAGGATTTTGGAGGTATGAGGGAGTAGCAGTACTACTGAGCAGGATGTCGATATTACATGGTTGAGGGCAGTGAATTATTTCCAAAAGACTAAGATAGAGTCTCTTGAGTCTGAGTTAGCACAGGCCAGAGCTTAGTTGATCCAGGTAGCAAGGACTTAGGGAGTGGTGGTTCCCACCTCGACACCTTCATATATGAATTTCTCGAGGATGAGTGGATTAGGGGATGAGATGGTGCGATCTATTCATTAGGCCATATTTTATGAGACTGTATTTTGTAGCCATACCATCTAGTCAGAGATAGGATATGCCTACAGATATTGTAGGTCCAATTTGAGTAGGATCTTCATCTTTCTCTACTTCTAGAGCGACGTCCTCTTGGACACATATAATAGCATGACAATTTTTGCCACCATCACCACCTAGTGGAGGATATGACGCTAAAAGCTCTAAAGACTCTATGGTAATTTAGGGATGGACCCTAGATTCTATTTTTGGTGATTGAGTATGTCGATGTTAGATATTGTGGTATACCAATCAATTTTTATGATGTATATATTGGATGATATATTATATATATGATATTTATATTGATGTGACTTTGTGTACTTGTGTGATGAATTTGTATTTTAATCATGCTTTTATATTTCAAGTAATCATGCTTTGTATAAATATATTGCTTTTATCATGCTTAAAAATAGATGGAATGATATAATGTATGTGAAAAGGGAATTGGATATTCTGTGATAAGATATTTGAAAAATATTAGAAATATGTGTCTCCAAGGATGTTGTGTTGTTATATGACCTGTTGGCATTTTTGCCACATTAATTTTTATTATTAATTATGCATGCTTAAGCTGTGGCCCAATGCAGTTTTGTGGGTTTCCGATGATTTAATGCTGACCCGAATTAAATATTTTGCGGATTTTCGATGCGGTTAAGGTCGAAGAGTGCCCAGGCCACCAAAATTAAAGGATTTATTGGTTCAAAGCTACGGTTCGTGGATTATTTTAACGGCTTCATGCACATGTTTGAAAAAACGAATTTAATGAAGAATCGCGAACGTTTCATTGCCTTTAATTTTTATTTCCTCGAGGCCGCTATTAAGGGGTCGTGTTCCTGATTTTCAAGATATTATTGTAGATCACGAGGAAGTTGGTTTTAATTATTTAATGCTGCAAAGAGGACGGACCTCTATAAAAACCAATGTAATTCGCATTTCAAAAGGTTGGAAAAACTTGCTGCTAGAAACTGGAATTGTATTTGCGGGAATACAAGGATCGACTTCTAATTTTTCAAGCGTCGCATGGATGAATTTGCTTTCTGTTTTCTGCATTTCTAATAGCATTCGTACTCCTGCATTGCTATTACATTTAAATTCTGCATACTCGGATTTAAATATCGTGGTCGGGGTACAATTCCTGGAATGTGGGTTTGGAGGGATTTGCGGCATGTGATTGTGCGAGGATGAAGCTGATTTCTTATGTTACTTGTTGTTGTTGCGTTTGTAGTTTCCTGTGTTGTTTTTCTGATCCCATCACTTCGGCCTGTGGCCATATTTCCCATTTCTTTCTGCAACCTTTTAAATCTCTTTCCAGCAACCCTATCTTAAACCCAATTTTAGAATAGTAGAGGGAACCAGCCCACTCTGGAGATTGGTCTGGGAGCCATTTCTTGCTTCCAGCCTTTCAATGTTGGCCGGGTCTAGTGCGCAATTGTAAAAATCCTTTCCTGTGGCAGATTCGTGACCAACAGTTTTTGGCACGCCCGGTGGGACAGACTGTTTCTGTCTCCAAGAATTCATAATCGATGGGATACGCATAATTTTCCAAAGTGATAACCCCACCGGTGCCAACAGTTTTGGCACGTTTTAACACCCGGAGGTCTCAAGATTTGATGAGCTGTCTTGGCCTCACAGCGGAGATTTGTAAGTTCATCTGGCGACTTTGCTGAGTTGAAGATCTGTTCGTGGACGCCTGTTTTTGTTTAAAAAAAAAAAAAAAAAAAAAAATTTCAAAGAATGTTCATCTGGCGACTCTGACTTAATGGCGATGGCCGTGATTCCATGGACCACTGCCACAAAGGCGAGGGTTTTTTCTAGATGGGATGATCCCGGCCCTCTGAATCTACAATTTCGGCATGAAATTCCTGAAGGTGCCCTGAAGAACCTGGCAAAATATGATGGTACCGAAGGCATGGCTCTGACACATGTTGAAGATATTGCTATTCTGTCCATGATCCATGTCATAGAACATGAAGATGTTATGATCCGACTTCTGGTTCAGTCTTTGGAAGGAAGAGCATTGCAATGGTACAGACTGCTCAAACGTCAAAGCATCAGCTCATGGGATGATCTCGCGGGGGCACTAATCAAAAGATTTGACGAAGATCCTTTCTACAGTTCTTTGGATCTCTACCAATTTTTCATGTACATCAAGAGAGCACCTCAAGAAAGCATCACGGACTTCAATGTCCGATTCTTGAGAAGCTGGCAGAGAATTCCAGAGAAGATCCGTCCATCACCCACCCAGGCCCACCTCTTTTATGTTCGAGCTTTTAATTCTGACATAGGTCTCTTTTTGCTGCAGTCAGGTGAACAATGCTTCCCACAAATCTTTGAGGAAGTAGTGCGAGCAGAACAGTTGTTGCTCTTATCGAGAAAGTTACCGTGGGGGGAAACTCCATTACCTTCTCCGATGGTTGCTGCTCCTGTTTACCCTGCACATTCATGCCAGATCCCTGAGATGCAGTCATGTGAAGTTCAAGGGATAGATCTCGTCCAAAGGCAAGGATTGGAACATGCAAGCACTTTTCCAGCAATGAAAAATATGATTGCTTGCAGTTTTCATCAAGAGATGGGCCAAGTAGAAGAAAAAGTTCAAATTCCAGAGCCTGAGGAGATCCCAGAATCAGATTTCTCCCTTGAAGAGCCCTGTGATCACATCAAGGAGTTAGAAGAGCCTGTACTCAACCCACAGCCAGTAAAGTTTGCAAAGTGGTGGTGTTGGTTCCAGCCACTACATCCAGCACTTGAAGAAGTCCTCCATGTGGGTACTAGTAAGAAGGATAATCTGCTGCATTGCATCCTATTCGCACCATGGAGAACTTCAGGAAGGAGCCAGCCTAATTTCAAGGACCGACTTAAGTATGATCAGATCTGGTCGGGACATTGCAGATTTACCGGATAACATTTTGAGATTGGGTGTCTGGTGGCGACATGCCAATCATGTCGTGCATTATTGTATATAGTATTTTGAAAAAAACAAAAAAAAATAGAAAAAGAAGAAGAAAAAAAAAAAAAAAGTGGTATTGTTTTTATTTGTTCATCTCGGTTCTTGTTGCCTGCGAGCCGTAGATGCTTGTTTTTTCCTTTGTTTTTCTCCCCCCAACAGTTTGGTGGCTTTCTAGCACTTTCTTCTTTTCCCTTACCCGTTTCCTCTCTTTCCTTTTCTTCATCTTCTTCCTTCTTTTTCTTCTGCATTAAAACAAAATAAGCCACAGCTGTTGTTTCTTTTTCCCTTTTCTGTTTTTCCCCGTCTCTTCTTATCCCTTTCCTCTAAGTTCAGTCTTTTACGCATTTGCTAACAGTCTAGTTCATTTCATTTCACAGCTTTCCTAGTTCCATTCCCACTCCATAACTTCGTTCATTTTCATTTCATCATTCCATTGCAGTCACCGCTCGCGCAATCGCAGGAGCTCACTCCATCATCGCGTTCCATTAGTCATTTCATAATCGATTATATGCAGGTTTTTTCTAGTTTCAATTTTTCAGCGAAGACATGTATTGCAACGACATGACCTTACTGTTCGGATATGACTCTATGCCCAATGGAATAAGGCCTGGATTCTTGCATACAGCGAGCTGTATACCCCGCGAGCCACCAAGAATGTTGGCATTTTTGCCACATTAATTTTTATTATTAATTATGCATGCTTAAGCTGTGGCCCAATGCAGTTTTGTGGGTTTCCGATGATTTAATGCTGACCCGAAATTAAATATTTTGCGGATTTTCGATGCGGTTAAGGTCGAAGAGTGCCCAGGCCACCAAAATTAAAGGATTTATTGGTTCAAAGCTACGGTTCGTGGATTATTTTAATGGCTTCATGCACATGTTTGAAAAAATGAATTTAATGAAGAATCGCGAACGTTTCATTGCCTTTAATTTTTATTTCCTCGAGGCCGCTATTAAGGGGTCGTGTTCCTGATTTTCAAGATATTATTGTAGATCACGAGGAAGTTGGTTTTAATTATTTAATGCTGCAAAGAGGACGGACCTCTATAAAAACCAATGTAATTCGCATTTCAAAAGGTTGGAAAAACTTGCTGCTAGAAACTGGAATTGTATTTGCGGGAATACAAGGATCGACTTCTAATTTTTCAAGCGTCGCATGGATGAATTTGCTTTCTGTTTTCTGCATTTCTAATAGCATTCGTACTCCTGCATTGCTATTACATTTAAATTCTGCATACTGGATTTAAATATTGTGGTCAGGGTACAATTCTTGGAATGTGGGTTTGGAGGGATTTGCGGCATGTGATTGTGCGAGGATGAAGCTGATTTCTTATGTTACTTGCTGTTGTTGCGTTTGTAGTTTCCTGCCGTTGTTTTTCTGATCCCATCACTTCGGCCTGTGGCCATATTTCCCATTTCTTTCTGCAACCTTTTAAATCTCTTTCCAGAAACCCTATCTTAAACCCAATTTTAGAATAGTAGAGGGAACCAGCCCACTCTGGAGATTGGTCTGGGAGCCATTTCTTGCTTCCAGCCTTTCAATGTTGGCCGGGTCTAGGGCGCAATTGTAAAAATCCTTTCCTGTGGCAGATTCGTGACCAACATGACCATTGGTGGAGGTGAATTCTTGCTAGGTCAAAAAGCTTTTGATCCTATTGTAAAGAAAATTAATATTGCTAAAATGGTTGGTTACTTAAGAATATTTCTTAAGGTTTTTGTGATGATGAAAAATATGAGATTTGATGTTGCTTTGGAACAGGATTTGAAACAATTTTAAGCATGAAAAATTGGAAGGATGACTTGCATTAGGCATAGAATTCCTAAGCGTGAATTTGCAAAAAAATTAAAAATTATTACTTAGGAATTATACCATCATGGCAAAAATCAAAATGAAATGCATGATGAGATGAAATTTGTTTATTATTTTTAAAATGCAATTTATAAGAGAAAATGATTACGTCATATGTTTTAAAATTTTTGTTTTTATGTAATAATTTTGGACATGAAAAATTTAGAAGGATGACTTGTGCTAGGAATGGAATTCCTAAGTGTGAAGGTTGAATAATAATTACTTAGGAATCATACCATCATCGCGAAAATCAAATGAAAATTTATAATAGTTTTTTTTTAGTAATATTAAGAGATGGGGGTTTTGACCAGGAATCCCCCAACCTATTACAACAACTCCACCAGGCAGACACACACCCACCCCATAATACACTCATCCATGCCACGGTTTGAACCTTGGAACTCCCAAAGAAGAGCCAAAGCCCAAACTGTTGCGCTGAAAATTTATAATAGTTTTATTGCATGTTGTTTGGAAGATTTTTGATGAACTGAAATTATGCATAAAAATTTATGAAGATAACTTGTGCTAGGCATAATGTTCCTACATGTGAAATTTGTAATAATAATTACTTAGGAATTATACCATCATCGTGAAGTCAAAATCAAAATGCATGATTACATATGATTTTGAAAATACAATTTCTTAAGAGATGAATGATTAATGTTTCTAACAAATATTTCAAATAAATATTTTAATTTATTTCAAATATAGATTTAAATTTATCAAGAACCTAGTGTGTGCATATGTGAGTTCGTTATCCATTTTTATATATCATAATGACACAAAATCTCTCAAGGATAAAATGTATGTGCTTTGTAAAGTTCATTTACCAATTTTGAGTAAGGTTGTGATGCAAGCAAACTTGAATGAACCAATGTGTGTGCAAATGTAAGGTTCATTAACCATGATTTTTGTGCATGAGACCGTGCTAAACTACTATGAGTCAAGTCACAAAAATCTAGCTAATCCACAAGAGGACATAGGTCTGTACAAAAGAAGGTCCCTAATGTGACAGGCATATTGCCATGTGAAAAGGAATTACCCAAGGCCAAGCAAGTTGGGCACAAATCACCTGTTATGGGGCTTACCTCATGATTTTTGAATAATAGAGAATCCCAAGGATTCAAGCTCATTCACCCTTATTTTCTTCACTTTTAAGGGGTAGGTATTTTGTTCATTTTGTGTTTTAAACAAGGGGATTTTATTGCTTTGTAATGGAACACTTTTCTTGATTTTCTCTCTTCTTTTTCTTTATTTTTCTTTCTTTTTATTTATTTTTGAGGTACTTGCTAAGATTAGGCGTAGAGCAAGGGATTTTACTCGAGCAAGGATGAGCTTGTTCTTTTTCTAATAATATCATCCACATAATCATGTAGAATATCATACATCATGTCGTGAAAGATGTATGTCTTAGATCTTTGATATGTTGTGTCTATGTTCTTTAAACCAAATGATATTACTTTCCAACAAAAAGTTCCCCAAGGGATAATAAAATTTGTTTTAGCTTGATCTTCAGGAGCTATTCTAATTTGATTATATCTTGAAAAGCCATCCATAAGGGATAATATTCCACTTTCGACTGTAAAATCAATGATTTGATCCATATTAGGAAGAGGAAAATCATCTTTAGGGCATGCAACATTAATATCTCTAAAATCCATGCAAACCCTAATCTTGGTAGTTTCTTTCTTAGTTACAGGAACAATATTAGAAATTCAGTCAGCATAGTCAATGGCTTGAATAAAAATGACATCTAGGAGTTTTTACAACTCACTTTTTACTAGTAGAGGAACCTTAGCATGCATATTTCTATGTTTTTATTTAACTAGTTTCTCATACAGACACACTACTAGATGGTACATAACCACAGAAGGATCTAGACCAGACATATCTGCATATATCCAAGAAAATACATCACTGTATTCTATGAGAAATGCAATATGCTCTTTTTGTTTTTCTTTACTTAACTTTGATCCAATATTGACTATGCGAGAGTTTTCTTCCATATGGATATTGAATTCCAAAACATTTTCCACTTCAATATTTAGATCTCTTTCAAAATTGGGTGGAGCAGGTGAAACACCCAATCCTTGTAATTCTTCCAAGGTTAACCTGGATAATTCTTCTTGAGGGGTTATAGCATAAATATGGGATATACATGGTATATACCCATCAAAATAAAACACATTATGTAATATTTCTTCAACATAAATGTCATGGAAGATATCTCCTTCCAATTGTTCATCTAGTTCAACAATAATTTTTGGATAAGCTATGGATAACATATTACAAGAGAACATACTACCCATATATTTAAGGTATTCTTGTTGATCTAGGTAGTCTTGATATGGTATTAAATGATCATCATCCTCAAATGGGAATGGTTGACACTTCTTAGGAAAAAGGCCTATTCCACATCTAGCAGGCCATTCTTCTATCTCTAAGGGTTATTTTATACCATTTTGGAAAGGTCCTAAACCTTTACCTTTATATCCTAGTTTAAGCATCATAGGTTTTTATTTTTCATATTTATCATAAAAATAACACCTGGCAAATCCATCATGATCAATTATGATAGTCATGGGTCTTATTCTACCCCAATAATATCCCTTATAAATAAACACACAAATACCAACATGATATATGCTTCCCATAGGTTGTGGTAATCCCAATGTCTGAGGATATGGTGGTAGTTGAGTTAAGGCAAGAGAATCTTGCGTGGAGAATTTTTCCTATTCTGATGTTGTGATAATTATGGATAAATCGGGTAAATATTCATCTGTAAGAGAATATGAAGTAGAAGGAATATCTTCTATAGTTTTATATTCTATAAATATAAACTATGTAGATGTAGATGGAAAATATGTTTATGTAGATGAAAAAGGTGTAGGTTAAGAAGGTGTGGATGTAGAACTATATGGAGGTGTAGGAAGTGTAGAATATGGAGGTGTTAAATATGTAGGTGGCAAATATGGAGATATAATTAATGGAGGTGAAAATGATGATGGTTTAGGTGAGATTTTTGTGTGTTTAGAAGATGCAACTGAATTAGGGTGAGTGGCAGACAAAGCGGGGTAAAATTGAACCCCAATCGGTTCTGCCAAAGTGCACATGTCAAATGGTCTAGGATAATCGTGAATGGTAAAAAAATAATTTTTAAATTCAAATTTAACACATTGGTGCAAGGTGGATGGTACAACTCTCATTGCGTTGATCCAGGGATGAACTATGAGTATGTTGTATAATGCAGGGCAATGTACAAAAAACACAGTCATATCCAAAGTTCTTGGACCAACCTGCAGTGGAATTGATATAACTCCACATGTTTCTTGCGTCTCATCATTAAAGTATTTTATGATCATATCAGTTCTCTTCATTTCATCACATCTAAATCCAAATATTTGGTAGAAATCAAAAGTGCAAATATTTAGGGATGAACCATTATTAATTAGAACCCTTTTGACTGCTACATCTCCAATCAATGTTGTAATATATAAAGGATTGTATTTATGCATACTATGAAGAGGAATATATCTGTATAATAAATTAATATAATCTATTTCACAAGGTATAATAGTATTTATAACATCCTCAGGTTGTATATCTTGTGGTACCATCATTTTACTCAATGTATGCATCAATTATTCTCTATGTATAGAAGAAGTCCTTAAAATATCCAAGAGAGAAATCCTTGTTGTAATGTTAGAAAGCTGCTCATTAATATCATAAGGAGGTTTTGGTTGTGTACTTGATGTATTATTCCCTTTTGTAGGAGACTTTAATATGAATGGAGTTGATTTATCATTTTTATTTTGATCTTGTGTTTGAGAATTCTATGCTTGTTGTCTAGTAACAACTACGATGGTACCTACAAAATTATTATGTCCATAATAGATGGGCCGAGGTCTAGCATTCACTGCTTTCTCATTAGGGATAAATTATTGGGAATAAGGTCACTTTGTGACCCTCCTAGGAAATGGTTCTTCAAGGACCATCAAGTCTGTGATAGGAAGAACAACCTCTGATTCATATTTAAAGTTATTCAAATTTTTGGAAGTAATATCCAACTCATTTTTTGTTTCACTCTCTATATCATTTGGATATGATATTTGAATATTATTCATGGGTCTACTTGTGACCTTTTGAGTGGTATTTTCACCCGATTGTGAAAACACACTCTCCGATAGGATTTGGGTTCTAAATCCTCTCTTGCAAAGAAATTTAATAAACAATTTCTCCAAGGTTCCGCTATGTTAGCATTTGTATCGTGTATTAATGATCTCAAATGAAGATATTCGATTAAAATGCTTGGAACACCTTAGTGGTTGCAAGTAACTCGAAAACAAGGGGCAATGTTGGTTTATTTTACTCGTGAAACTTTAATGATTGTTCTTTGAACCCTAATAAAGCAAATATGATTTGATCTCTATATGACCAAGTTGTAATTTCAAAATGGAAACTGATGAAATGCCTTGAAACATAACCCCTTCAATGAAATTGGAATTTTATGAAGGGAATATCATCATCTGCTCATGAATGAAAAACAAAACTGTAAAATGAAATTCTGGCCTAGAAATGGAAATTTTTTATTTTCTGACTTTGGAATTTTTTAGTTTTTTTTATTTTTATTTTAATGCCTGGAAATAAAATAAAATGCAGAAAAAAAATGAAAATAAAATGCAAAAGTAAAATGAAATGCATTCAGGGTGATGCAATCCTATTCGACAAAACCGAAGCTAATGAGGTTTCCATGCATGCAACCTAACTTATTGAACCCGCAAAACACGCACAATCCAGATAAGTTAAGTGCTGGTCTCTCGGGGTTTTAACCGTGATTTCAGATTTAGACATTCGCATGAAGCAACCAAGAGAACTTGCATTAAACTTCACCTATAAGCCTAGAAATCCGAAAAGGGGAAAGATAAACATTTAATCTCGCATGCGAGAAAACAACTCCTTCTTTCTTGCCAATGAGGTGCAACTCTCTAAATTTTTTGTATTAAAAATTGGTCATTTTACAATAACAGAATCTCTAGTTTTCTCAAAACCAGAAAAAGGGGAAGAAAAACACTCCTAAGCAGGCCCAGAATGGCTTCTCGCCTTCGGCACTGCAACTCTGCTCGCAGCGGTTTTCGACCCTCGTACCAATCTGTGCTTCCACTTTTAAAGTTCTGGTAAATTGCTTCTCCTTCCACGACGGTTCGTTTCATCTTCCAGATTGCTTCGTTTCACCTTCCCCGCCTTTCCATTGCTTTTGACTTTATGCTCGACATTGAGACGCTTGATCTTCTCTATGAACTGTAACGCCTCTGTAGCCCTTACACATGTACGCCACGTGTTCCACACTTTTTTGCATGTTCTATAACGGCCCCATGTAAATCATGACAAAAAATAGCATGTCGCGATATCACGACATTTTTATGCATGCAACTTTGCTCCTTTACTTTCATCGTGAAAACACGACATGTCGCGATATCGTGACATTTTTTGGAATTGATTTTTTGTGAATTTTGTTCATGCATGAAAATAAGACATGTCATGAAATCGTGACATTTTCTTGTCATGGTTGCAAATGCAACTGTAGAAATTGCGACGTTTTTCTATTTCGAGCTGTGTGGATGCAACTTGTCGTGAAATCATGATGCTTTTCATTTTGTTGTGTTTCCCTGTACTTAGCTATGAAAACGTGACATGTCATGAAATCGTGACACTTTTTCATTTGGCATCATCTTACTGCTTCCTGTCATGAAATCGTGACAATTTTTTGTTCCATACTACTTTGTTGCTTTCTGTCATGAAATCATGATGCTTTTCTCTTTTGGTGTCTCGCTGCTTCCTATCATGAAATCGTGATGCTTTTCATTTGGAGCTATCTTGGCTTTTTGTCGTGAAATCGTGATGCTTCTCCTTTCGTACCACTTTGCTACCTTTCCATTGCAAAATCGTGACGCTTTTCTATTTCGGCTGCTCTTGCTGTATTTGGTCGTGAAAACGTGACATGTCACGAAATCATGACATATTTTCCTTTCGTACCATTTCACTGCTTGGAGCCGTGAAAACGTGACCTGTCGTGATATCGTGATGTTTTTTTTCTTCGTACCCCTTTGTTGCTTCCTGTCATGAAATCGTGACGCTTTTCATCTTTGGCATGTCTTGCTGCTTCAGGTCATGAAAATGTGACATGTCGCGATATCACGACAACTTTAGTGCCTTGCCCTGTTTGACTAGTTTGACCATGATTTTGTGACATGTCATGATTTCACGACAATTTTCCATTCTGTCTTTCTCTCTCTTCTCTGGACCGCGATTTCACAACATGTCGTGAAATCATGACAATTTTTTATCAACACCTCTTCCTCTTCCGGGCTGCAAAACTTGACATGTCACGATATTGTGACTTTTTTCATTTTGGTAGAGGAACATGTCGGATATCGTGACAACTTTTTTTAAATGGATGAATTTATTTTTAGAGCAACATGTCACGAAATCGTGACAACTTTCATTTTGGACAGCGACGGAGCGACATGTCGCGATATCGCGATAACTTTTATTTTTTAGCTACGACGGAGCAACATGTCACGATATCGTGACAACTTTTCTTTTTCGGCCGCGACGGAGCAACATGTCGTGAAATCGTGACAACTTTTCTCTTCTGTGAAATTTTGCCTTTTTCCTTGATTTTTAGCATCTGGGTCACTGAGGTCTTCTTTGAAAGCATGCAAAAAATGTGGGTCCCCAATTTTGGGGTGTGTTGTGGATCAGCCACAACAAATGGCGACTCTACTGTCAAATGCTCCTGAGCATTTTGGTGAGAACCCAACCTGGAAGTATACAAACTCGGAAACCAGCATTAGCACATAAGAAATATAAACAAATGCCCATAGATCAGAAATACATGAATCATCAGAATCATTAAGTATCAGCTCGGTGTGTGCAATGTGTTTTCATTCCCTATCGTTTGAAATTGATCAACATTCCATCGTCAGTTTTACATGAATGCATATGTGAGATTGTGAATGATTTGTGTAACCTAATAAATATGCTAAGAGATTTTGCTTTTATAAAAGGCATAGTCCTTCTAGTATCATACACAAACATTCAAGATTATCAAACCCTCTTAGGATCAACTATATGTATAATGAATTGCTTTATTAGATCCCAAAGTTGGTTATGAGTCACTACTATCTTGAACCCATGTGTAAGTGAAAGTGAAATCAGAGCTTTGGGAAATCGGACTCCCAACCTAATCGAGATGGGAGTTTAACCCTATTCTTACTACTCTGATTTGGAATTCATTACCTCACTTTGAGCAAAATAATTTAACCAATTATGGAAGAAATGGTCATGCTAGTCTAACCCTTTGAACAATCAATGGTCTTGTTTTTTAGACAAGACATGCTGCCATGCATGGGCATACTTAACCCCATAATCCATGATTTAGCTTCATTCATTCTTTTTCTTTTATTTCTTGGACCTTTGGGATGACTACCCATCCTTGCTAGGGACATGTAGTACGATCCTTCCAATCCAATATTGAGATGAAATGGGAAATATTATATTTTTTACTTCTTGGACCTTGGGGATGACTACCCATCCTTGCTAGGGACATGTAGTACGATCCTTCCAATCCAAGATTTAGATGAAATGGGAAATATTTAGTTTTTATTTCTTGGACCTTGGGGATGACTACCCATCCTTTGCAGAGGACATGTAGTACGATCCTTCCAATCCAATATTTATAATGAAATGGGAAATAGAAGCTTTGAGGAATCAGATTCTCAACCTAAGCAAGATGAGAATTTATGCCCTATCCTTACTAATCCATGTAGGTCAAATCAAAGCTTTGGGGAGTTGGATCCTCAACCTAAGTTCGATGAGGATTTAACCCTATCCTTACTACTCGGTTTTAGGCTTTAAGCTTTATGGGAGTGGTCAAAACCACTTTTTTAAGGATCATGTTGCATAATAGGATAGACATGAAATACTTCTTTTCACCTCAACCTTTTCTTCCAAGCATGGTTTTTATCATTTTGCTCAAGATTCTTTTTAATGTGTATAGAATGTGCTTGGTTCTAGATATCTCGAGACATCGGTTCCCAACCTTAGGATTTTCTTCTTATTTATGTGATAGAATAATCCTAAGAGGATTCGACACACTTTAATGATTTGTATTTGAAATGCATATGCAACTAGGATGGCATGTATGTGCATGTGAAAGTGAGATGAGATATGAATGCATTGTCTTTTGGAATATATGAAATATTGCCATATAAAACCGACAACTTCATGCATCACAAGTTTCAAACGATATTATTAAAATATTTGTATTTCTTGTGGAGCTTTCTACCACATAATTCCAATGTTCCATATTCTCCCGATCTAGAACATAAGTTAGCATCTCAAGACAACTTTTTCATCTATTTTTTTTTTTATATAGACAAACAAAACATGTCAAATAAACACACAACTTTAAATTAAAACTTATTCAATCCAAAACCAAACTGCAATCCCAAAAATGAAAATTTGAAAACACAAACCAAAACCAAACCCAAAGTAACTTCAAAAATGATCTTGAAAACACAAACCAAAACCCAAAAACCAAAATCTATATACAAATGTACAATATAATACAAGATGATGCAAAGCTTGGATTATCACTTTCCTGGATCCCAAACATGATTAGAACATTTCAACAAAAATATAACGTGATATGCATGCCAAATGTTGTGGGAATCCAACAAAAACAAGACTAGACCAAACAATGCAACCCACTTCAACTTTCCTCTCTCACCCCACCAATTAAATTTAGTTCCATTAGTATTCTCATAGGTGAGATTCAAATTTTCAAATTGATTAGACAATGATTGATTTTCAATTTTATCATGTCTATTCTTTAAAATGTAAATTTCATAATTCCCTCCTTGATTTAGAATTAGGCTATCTTTTTCAAATATGCAATTTTGTAAGTAGGAGCCTATTTCTACAAATTTCAAAGCCAAATCATTTTCCAAATTTGTAGGCCAATCAAATTTGTGTAACAGTTTGCAAGCATCTAGGATATTTACTAAATTAGGATCATTAAAAGTTTTTACCCTAGATTCAATTAGTAATTGTTGATGAATTTGATTTAACAATTCAAGTGCATCAACTTCCTTTTCATTCATTAAAACAATGTTATCAAAGGTGTGATTAGAAATCATACCCTGTTTTTCATTCACCTTTAATGACATTTCATCATAAACATTATTTAAATTCAAAACATGGTCATCCAATTTTCAACCCTCAAACATTCTTGGTCAAAGTGTATGTCCCATGACTCATCTTGATGATCCTTCATTTGAGTTGCTTCCAATTGATCAATCTCTTTGTCATTTGGTTCCAATTCTTTGTTCACTATCCATGGTATCTCTTCATTTGAATCCTCCAAATCATCATGCAAACTTGCATCCGCACCTTCAATGAATTTATATTCAACATGATCGAATTTTGTCACCTTTTCAAATCTTGTGAATATGAGATCTTCGTATGATGTAGAAGGTTCAACATCCCGCATATCAAGTGAAATATGAGTTTCATCTATAGGGATGTGAGAAAAGAATGCATTATCATATCTCCCCCAACCATTGTAAAAATCGTCATCCAAATCCATGGAATGAAATTCCATGATGTTTGTGACATGATCTTTTGATTCATTCATAAATTCTTTTTCTTCTTTGTCCTTGGCAATAGGATCATTATAATCTTCCAAAATTTGATGAGATTTGAAACCCTCTTCCAAAACATCCTCAAATTGTACAGGAGTTGTAATATCTTCCTTCGAGTAGGCGATTATGTTGTCCTGTATATCAATTGGCACACAAGTTTCATTAGTAGTTTTGGATTGAGTGTAGTCTTCCCACTTCTTCCAAGCATCATAATAATCCTCTTTCAAAATCAAGTGGTGACGTTCAACTACTTCTTCAACATCTTCCAATTCATCAATGTGTTTCTCATCAAATTCATCTTCACCTTCCTTAGATGGTTCAATTATTTCCAAAAGTGGGTCATTTCTTGAATTCAAATTTGTAAGGCTATCATCGTCCAAATTAGTAACCCATGATTCAATTTTATCATAATTTGGAGGGTGAAGAATTTCTTGATCGTTAATTTTACACATCTCATCAATAGTATCTTCCAAGAACAAGTGGTGAAACTCTATCATGTCTTCAAATTCATTTATTGGTTTTCTTTCCATTTCACTTTCAACCACTTCATTCAATTCTATGGTGGGTTCCATCCTATCACATATATCAAACATTGTTGAATTTAGAACCCCTTCATCCGGATAATCGTGTATCTCTATGAATGAGATCATTTCTGCATAATCCTCACTAGTGGATGTTGGCTTAGCAATTTGCACCTCCTCGTGGACTACATCTAAGGTGGTTGTAAAATTTGGATATTCAAATTCATCCCCTTGATCATTTACCTTAGATATCATTGGAGTGGAGGGTGCTATGTTTGATGGTTGGTGTAGGTTGGCATCAAAAGAACAATCTCTCATGTGAACATGTTGTGCCTTTTCTTCTTCAAGACCTTGTCGTTCTATCTCTTCCAAGATCTCATGGATTTTCTCTAGAGACAAACCACTCATTTTTTTCTCAATGTGTGAAGCAAGTGTGGGGTGTATGGCTCCTAGGTATACTTCCATGGCTTCCTCTTCTAATGTGTTAAAATTTTCCCACATTTGGGAGTGCAACTCACGAAATCTTCCATTGAATTGACTCAAGGATTCATTAGGCTCTTTACATATGGAGGTAAACTGATTTTTCAAGATTTCTAAGTCAACCTGATTACCAAAATGATAAAGATAGGTCTGCTTCTAGTTGTATCCAAGAAGTCCTAACCTCCATGGGTAGTTGGCTATACCAAAAGAATGGTTTATCATCCAAAATGTATGCAAATAACTTACAAGCCACCTCCTCATAGAAAATCTGGAATTGACACAATGTATTCTTGTAGACATGCAGTCTTTGCAAGTATTCTAGTGGCACCTCTTGATTAAAACACCGTAAAAAATCCAATAACATTTTAGGAATATGATAGGGTATCACATGTATAGACAAACCCTTATAATGATCCTCCATTGTAGATACCATTCTTTCTCTTAGAGATGCTATTTCAGCTCTTAGGGATACCATTTGCTCCTCAAGTGTTGCCATTAGTGAAACTTAAAATGTAATTTTAGAACCAAATCTGTTGAATATTCAACCTGCAATGTATAAAAAATCAAGTTAGCATCAACTAAGAGATGTATTCATTAAAATCAAATGAAAAGTAATTGCATGAAAACAACACTTTGTTAGTCAAAACCAAAATTTTCAAAATTAAATCAAATCACATTGTTTCTGTATGAACAATCAAAAAAATATACAGCATACCTGAATTGCTTAAAATAGAATAAAGTAAACCAATTCAGGCCGTCCTTTTAACAATCTATCGAGTGTTAGAGGAGTAAAGATAACAATTAACAGGGCATGAAATATTCAAAATTTAAATCCCTGTAGCACTTAAATCATCGTGAAATAAACCAGTTCAGGCCCTCCTTTTAACGCCAATCTGTTGAGTGGTGTTAGAGGAGGCCAAAGATGCTAATCAAATGGACTTGAAATATTTAGCAATGTAAAGCTCTTAAACAATTATAAACCCGTAGCATCTAAAATCATGATAAAATAAACCTTTTCATGCCCTCCTTCTAGCACCAATCTGTTGAGTGGTGTTAGAAGGCTAAAGATAACAATCAGTAGGGCATGAAATATACAAAAATTTTAAATCTCACTAAAATAAACCCATCCAGGCCCTCCTTCTAGCGCCAATCTGTTGAGTGGTATTTTCACCCGATTGTGAAAACACACTCTCCGATAGGATTTGGGTTCTAAATCCTCTCTTGCAAAGAAATTTAATAAACAATTTCTCCAAGGTTCCGCTATGTTAGCATTTTACATCCGTGTATTAATGATCTCAAATGAAGATATTCGATTAAAATGCTTGGAACACCTTAGTGGTTGCAAGTAACTGAAAACAAGGGGCAATGTTGGTTTATTTTACTATGAAACTTTAATGATTGTTCTTTGAACCCTAATAAAGCAAATATGATTTGATCTCTATATGACCAAGTTGTAATTTCAAAATGGAAACTGATGAAATGCCTTGAAACATAACCCCTTCAATGAAATTGGAATTTTATGAAGGGAATATCATCATCTGCTCATGAATGAAAAACAAAACTGTAAAATGAAATTCTGGCCTAGAAATGGAAATTTTCTATTTTCTGACTTTGAGATTTTTTAGTTTTTTATTTTTTATTTTATTTTAATGCCTGTAAATAAAATAAAGTGCAAAAAAAAATGAAAATAAAATGCAAAAGTAAAATGAAATGCATTCAGGGTGATGCAATCCTATTCTGACAAAACCGAAGCTAATGAGGTTTCCATGCATGCAACCTAACTTATTGAACCCGCAAAACACGCACAATCTATATAAGTTAAGTGCTGGTCTCTAGGGTTTTAACTGTGATTTTAGATTTAGACATTCGCATGAAGCAACCAAGAGAACTTGCATTAAACTTCACCTATAAGCCTAGAAATCTGAAAAGGGGAAAGATAAACATTTAATCCTGCATGCAGAAAACAACTCCTTCTTTCTTGCCAATGAGGTGCAACTCTCTGAATTTTCTGTATTAAAAATTGGTCATTTTACAATAACAGAATCTCTAGTTTTCTCAAAACCAAAAAAAGGGGAAGAAAAACACTCCTAAGCAGGCCCAGAATGGCTTCTCGCCTTTGGCACTGCAACTCTGCTCGCAGTGGTTTTCGACCCTCGTACCAATCTGTGCTTCCACTTTTAAAGTTCTGGTAAATTGCTTCTCCTTCCATGATGGTTCGTTTCGTCTTCTAGATTGCTTCGTTTCACCTTCCCCGCCTTTCCATTGCTTTTGACTTTATGCTCGACATTGAGACGCTTGATCTTCTCTGTGAACTGTAACGCCTCTGCAGCCCTTACACATGTACGCCACGTGTTCCGCACTTTTTTGCATGTTCTGTAACGGCCCCATGTAAATCGTGACAAAAAATAGCATGTCACGATATCGCGACATTTTTATGCATGCAACTTTGCTCCTTTACTTTCATCGTGAAAACGCGACATGTCGCGATATCGTGACATTTTCCTGCCAATAGCCTTGTCCGCCTTCATGCACATCGCAAATGAGACATGTCATGAAATCGTGACATTTTTATGCCCGCAACCTTTCCTGCCTTCATGCATAGTGAAAATAAGACATGTCACGAAATCATGACATTTTCCTGTCAATAGCCTTGCAAATGCAACCTGTCACGAAATCACGACGTTTTTTTGTTTCGAGCTGTGAGGATGCAACCTGTCACGAAATCGTGATGCCTTTTCATTTTGTTGTGTTTCCCTGTACCTGGCCATGAAAACATGACATGTCACGAAATCGTGACACTTTTTCATTCAGCATCATCGAAATCGTACCCCTTTGCTGCTTCTCGTCGTGAAATCGTGACGCTTTTCACCTTTGGCATGTCTTGCTGCTTCAGGTCGTGAAAACGTGACATGTCGCGATATCGCGACAACTTTAGTGCCTTGCCTTGTTTGACTAGTTTGATTGCAATTTTATGACATGTCGCTTTCTCTCTCTTATCTGGATCACGATTTCACAACATGTTGCAAAATCATGACAATTTTCGATCAACAACTTTTCCTGCTTGCCTGGGCCACGAAATCTTGACATGTCGTGATATCGCAACGTTTTTTCATTTCTGGCCGTGACGGAGCAACATGTCATGATATCGCGACAACTTTTCTTTTCTCAACAGCGACAGAGCAACATGTCGTGAAATCGTGACATTTTATTTTTCTTAGCAGTGATAGAGCAACATGTCACAAAATCGTGACACTTTATTTTTCTCAGTAGCGATAGAGCAACATGTCATGAAATCATGACAACTTTCATTTCTGGGCAGCGACAACGCAACACGTCGCGAAATCGTGACAACTTTCATTTATGGGCAGCGACAGAGCGACATGTCGCGATATCGTGATGACTTTTCTTTTTTTGCCGTGACGGAGCAACATGTCGCGATATCGCGACAACTTTTCTTTTCTCAATAGCGACAGAGCAACACGTCGTGAAATCGTGACACTTTATTTTTCTCAGCAGCGACAGAGCAACATGTCACGAAATCGTGACAACTTTCATTTTTGGGCAGCGACGGAGCGACATGTCGCGATATCGTGACAACTTTTCTTTTTCATCCGCGACGGAGCAACATGTCGAGATATCGCAACAAATTTTTTTTTTCGGCTGCGATGGAGCAACATGTCGCGAAATCGTGACAACTTTTCTCTTCTGTGAAATTTTATCTTTTTCCTTGATTTTTAGCATTGAGGTCACTGAGGTCTTCTTTGAAAGCATGCAAAAAAGGTGGGTCCCCAATTTTGGGGTGTTTTGTGGATCAGCCACAACATGACCATATATAATGTAGTTCCAAATGATGTTTATGAATGTTTATTAGGCATAAAACCACTAATAGTTACAACATACCTAGTTCGAGGAGGAACGTTAAGATGTTTCGCCTGATTTACTACTCCTTTACCATGCTTAGGTAAAGGATGTTGGACAATGTCCAAGGTGTGATTTGCATTCTAAGTTTGATTTTGTTGTGTATTATTCTAAGCAATATTTTAAACATTTTTTTTCGATGGGAAAATTCCATTGATATTTTGTTATTATCGATCAAATATTATATCATATGTTTTAATATTTTGCAATAATTTTTTGAATTTCAATCAACTCTATGGAAATTGCAATGTAAATCAGATCTAAATCTAGCTACAACCATATTTGGTTACCGTATGTTGGGAAACTAAATTAAACCTCATTCTAGTAGTTGTAAAATTTTGGTTAAAGGTTGATTTAACTTTGTAAACTCTCTTGGAGGTTTATCTAGAATTTTCAATACAAATTTGTTCATTTCTTCTGTAGTGTTGACAAGTGTAGTATTTATACTATTAGTGACTCAGTCACCTACCACTTGTTTATTCTTGTATTGATTTTTAGAATACTTATCTTCATATTTCTTCTTAAACTAACCTCTTCTAAAAAGAGCATATTCAACTCTCCTTGCTAAATCTGTAGCTTGATCAAAAGTGGTTATTTTAGCTGTAGAAAGTTCATAAGACAATTGGTCATGCAAATTTTTGATAAAAATGTCCAACATCTCATGATGAGGTAATGCAAAATGCAATATTCCCAGCAATTATCTCCACTTAGTCAAGAATTCGGTAAATCTCTCATCTTTACCTTGTTTCAATTTGTATAAAATTCTTAATGGTCACATGCCTCTCTATGTAATCACTAAATTTATGGATAAAAATTTATGCTATCTCTTCAAAGTTTCTAAAAGAATTTATGGGCAACTGATAGTACCACTCTAATTACATACCTCTAAGACTTTTCAGGATTATCTTTAGCAACAACAAGTCATCATATGAGATATCATGATAAGCTATCATAAACATACAAAGATGCTCAATAGGATCTTCAGTTCTTTTATATATCAGGAGAACAGGCATGTGGAAGTGTTTAGGGTATGGTTGGGAAACCACCATAGGATCCAATAGTTGGCTACACATCTCCCAATAATTGTATGAGGGACGGTAGGGATATATCTAGTCTAGGTGAGAAGCTAATTATTTAACCATAGCTTCAATACCATGTGGTTGTCCAACAAGTTGATTCTCTTGCATCGTATTATTAGGTCTTTGAAGATAATATTGTGTTACATAAGGATTTCCAATTGAAACAATATTATGTAAATTACTTATAGTAATGGTGTTATAACATGGAACCATGTTATGTTGAACCTTTTATTGATTCTTGTTAGGATTTGGTATTTTCTTAACCTTTCTTAGTATAGAAGTATTTTTATTTGTAGTAGAACTTTGTAATTTCTATTGAGGATTTGGGTTTGTTGTAGGTGTTGATTGATTAATATTTTGATTTGGAGTTTGATTCACATTTTGAGATGGGTCATCTTGACTATTTTTTATGTATGACATTGGTTTTCTAGCCAATCGGAGAGCAGCTTCTAAGGCAGCCTCCATAGAGTAATCTCCAGGGGGAAGTTGACCTTCTATTTCTATTACTTGATTGATGACTTCTATATTATCCTTTATAAATTTGGTAAAATGTTGTGTAGATTTAAAGATGAGATTACCTTCCTCATACATTTGAGATTGAATATTGTATTGTCCTTCTTATTCTTTATTTATGTCTTCCTCATCTGATTCTAAAGTTACATAATATTCAACAATGTAATGTCTCTTATTCTAAAGTTACAATATATAAAATGTGAAATTATATGAAATTAGGTGAACTCCAAGAATGCAAATGATTAAATCTAATGCTTTATATGATGAAGAATGCTAAATGCAATATAGATTAACTATATGAGTAGCAGAATATGCAAACTAGAGTTTGAGGTTACCTCCAAACCAACTATAGGCGATATCGTAGCCTTCTGAACGAGATCGTATCCCAAAATTGCACAGTAATAATACAATCACAATATTGTATCCTTAAATATGCAACAAATTCCTCCGATCTATGATAATATCCTTTGATCCTACAAGAAAATAGTGAAATAACCAGAGTTGGGATGCAAAATTATGCAAAGTTTTCTAAAAGTGCAAGGAGGCCAAGATAATTTCAAAGGGAGTGGTATTATTAAATAAGTAGGGAGCAGTGTTCAAAATAGGGAGGAGGTTAAATTTTCATAACTTCTTCTAAGTTGGGCGAGGCCGAATGGATACGATGTCACATTTCCTACACAGTTAAACAAGTAGGGACAAAAACTGTTCAACTGATTTTTATCATTTTCCATTTTTGAATTTTCTATTTCTAGGTAAGATCGTATGATGATCGACAATATCATACTATGATCAATGATATCGTACATCGATCATAAGTATTGTAAGACTGAAATCGTGCTATGATTTCAGAGGTCGTACTACGATTTCGAAGGTCATAGTACGATCTTATAAAATATGCACAAATTTTGAGGTAATAAATGCAAACATAATGTTTTTACAAATTTTTATGTTCTCATGCAAATGGGTCAAATTTGAGATGCTACAAAATGATAAATGAATTTCATTATAAATAGAAATTATCTATTATTTTTAGATGATAAAGTAAATTTTACTACTAGTTGTTTTATTTTGTTTAAAAATAAAAGAATTGTTTATTTTAAATAGCAATGGTGCTTCCTAATAAATCAATTGCACTTCAAAAAAATGGAAGGGAATTATATTTTTAAAATAAGGATATATTTGTTAGAAAATAGAATACTTGATATTATTCTATTGAAATTACCTTTCTTAAATATCAAGTGCTTACAATATGATCCATTGGATCATAACTAACTAAGCTAATCTCAACCATACAAATTATCCTAGTAACAACTTAGGATATATATTCTAACACCCCCCTTAAGTGGTACTAGGATATACTAGAAGGATATTCTAACACCCCCCCTTAATTGATACTAGAAGGTAGTGAAAAATAAAAGAACTAAACTAGTGTCATATCCTCATAAATGAGTCCTAGCAACAAGGCCTGATAAGGTACTCATGTACAATATAAAAGCAAATATAAAAAAATTGCTCTCCCCAAAAAACATGTGCATGGTCATGGCAAAATTTCTTTAATATCCCCTCAATGATTTTAAAAAAGGTTTAAATATAACCTTTATATCATGAAGGTAATATATATTTTTTGATTAAAAATGCTTTTAAAAATGTATTATTTATCCATTAAACCACGACCTTAATCAGCCTTAGTCTGAGGCCTTCTACTATTTGCAATAGACATCCGAGGATGAAGGTGTAGACACCAAAACAACACCAATCTGATTATGTGACTGTAAACACTGATTGCATTGACACACACAGCCCCAAGGGCAACCCCTAGAGGTCAAAAAATGGTCCTAACCACTCTCACAATAGTTTTGAAAGGTCAAGATTCAATTTGGCACCTTTAGGAACTTTTCTCAATATCCATTCCACCCAGGGATGAATTCAAACTGGGATTCGCCCTACATAGGGACGAATATCAGAATTCGCTCCAGGGTGGGGCGAATTGCAGGTTTGACGAGAAAAAAGTCAAATCTTGAAAAATAGTAGCTTAGATCCACACCTAAAACTCCCTTCATCGCATGGGAGTGTGGGTGAGCATTTTTTAGTGTTAGAGGCAGCTGCAAGGGTAGTCATGAAGTCCCTAATCAGGGAGGAGTCTCCCTCCCCCTGGGAAGGCATGATTGCCAAGTGGTGCCTCTACATGCCCAATGCAAGAGACCTCTAGGTCTATAAATTGGTGAGTTTCCTCACCCCAAGATACAGAGAAGGAGCATTTTTTGAGCAATGAAGTGCTACCGTTTTACTTCCCCATACGCCCTTAGTTGATTCGTGCCTTTCACATCCGTGATCTATTTTAGAGAGGAGGTCATTGGGTGACTATTGGAAGGATGAATCTTGAGCCCAAAAACTGACATTTTGAACACAATATCCCACAAAATTTTTGGACAATACCCTACAAGAGGTTTTGGACCCATCCCAAGTGGATTGGTGTCGAAATCAGGGCTCAAACAGCGGGTAGCCTGCCCCATGGGCGCCCCCTCCCACACTGCTACAGTCCTAATCGCCCCTCTTCAGAGTGATAGAAATTCTATGGCATATTTTCTTTATTTAATTTTTTCATTCATTTCTATGATTCTTAGATAGGTTGTCATTTAAATTTCATCTTGTTTTGAACAGTTTCGATCATGTTTCTATCTTTGTTCGCTTTTACTAACCTTCGCTTTTACTAACCTGCAGGTAGCATCATCAAAATCCCATTAACAAAGGCAAAATTGGGAAAATCTGACCATCTGGGTCTTCCCAAAATAACCCCAATTAGCTAACCCCAATTTTACAGGTCTTTTGGAGCTTCCTAGGTAGGACATTTTGGACAATACCTTTTCGGCATTTTGTTGCAGGTAAATTCGTCCCGCCCCAGAGTGAATTCAAATATGCGAGGAATTTCTCGACTGTTCTTTTTGAAGGGCCCTCCTAGTGATGTCTTTATGACCCTATAAAATTTTTAGAGCATTTGGATTCATTTTAGTCATAGTTTAATTCATTTTATCATTCGCTTATTGTAGGCTTGGGATTGCATGCTTTGTTTTATCCGCAGGAGCTACTGACTATTTCTTGTTCCTTTGAATGTAGGGTCTAGACATTGGAGGAGTAGCAAGGAACCGACACTCGTATACACAAGTGGTGGTGAAATTTTGGTCTGCCCATCTTACATGTGGGCACGCGGAAGAAGGATGGCTATCCATGGATGTAACCAAGAGACGAATTTAACGCTCCTCGCCCCTAAAAAGGGAGGAGGCAAATTGTAACCAAATTGTGAAATACATCAATAAAATAAAAGGGTTGTTTGTTTCATTTGGGTTTCAATTTGTTTATGCTTTCTCCATTTTATGCATTTTTAATTCGTAGCATTAAGTTTAGTTCCATTTTTGCATCGTACTTGGAGTTTTTTTCTTTTTGTTTCCGTATCCTTGTGCTTTTAGTGGCGATCACGGTGGGACCTTGTCCTCTATTTTTAAGATCAGAGATCTGATCCAAACTTGGTTTTTTTTGCTTGCAGGTACCAAGTTTTCATATGCTAACTGTTATTCGTTCCATCAGGAGGCGGATACAGAGCTGTAATTCATCTTACCCAGGGATGAATGGGAATTCACCCCACCCTGTGATGAATACAGTCCTATAATTCGTTTCTCCCTGGGACAAATTTTTGTCTGTGCAGTTTCATGGCAAAAACTCAGAACCGATAGATTTGGATAGAGAAAAGGTAGGGATTCTAAAATTTTCTTGCCATTTTCTATTTTTAGTTTTTCTATTTTTAGGTTACTTTTTTTCTTAGGGAAAGTAGTTTTCCTTTACTGCTTGCTTGTTTCCTTTTTGCAAAATAAAAAGAACCCCACACACCACGTGGCAAATTAAACACCAAGGAGCTGGTCATAAAACCCCAGCCCTTGATTAATACCAACGGTGGATTTCATCACCACCTTGGCTTGAATTTTTGCATCCATTACCTTGATCGCTATTGTTGTTAGACGTAAATCTTGATGAAAGTTGACCGAGTGTAGCTGGGGTGATTCCCAATGCATGAGGATAAGTCTTCTATGGTAGGTGTCATAAACAGGGTGATTCCCCTTCTGTACCACCTACGTTCCATGTACCATATGCTCTCACGTACCTATAGTTTCCCTCACATAAGGGTGGGTATATAGATAGGTTGGTATATCTGCCTAGCAATGGTATATCGAAGGGGCAACCATTTTTGGGAGCCATAAGAGCCATCATTTTGCATTTAAACGTTCTTTACAAAAACCTTCAAAAAAAAAAAACACAAAAACAAAAACCAAAACACACTAAACCAGGTCTAGGACACACTCTCAATATTTAAACGAGATAATCACTGCTTTGTGTGTGTGTGTGCTCTTTTTTGTTTAGTGTAGCAAAAAAAAGAAATCATAAAAAGAGATAAAAATCTACATAGATTATAGAAAAACACCACCATGGTGTACACCCATAGCCAAGCCCAATCAAGGGTGGAAGTTGCAAAAAGTGTACAAGGGGGCACAAGTTGCCTCCGCTATAGCCCTAAGGACTTGATCATACCGCCTTGGTGGCCTGACCCACAAGAGAGTCTGTATCATTCCATGTCAAGATGGAACTATAGGGACACCCCTTTGACGGACACGCCCGTTCATCATAGCCCATTTTAGGAGGAGTCCTTACACGTGGCACTCAACATAGACAGGAAGGCTCCCTTAGAAGCTCGATATGAGTGGCCACCGCGCGATGAAGTGCTAGAGCGACATAGTGTCCTAGAGGAGAGGACACATGATTATGGAATCCCTCCTTTTCCCCCCATCACTATTAGAACAAATAGACAAAACCCAGAGTGCAAGGCTCTTCAAGTAGGGCGAGCCAACTCTGCCCTCCCCTTTCACACATATGAAAGGGAGCATGAGGAAGACCATTACATTTCTCGATAGCAATGTATAGTGTGGGAGCCATGCGCTTCTACACCCGCTATGTACCATGATCACCCATTGAGGCCAGAGCCTCAGGTAAATGCCGCCAACCTTGACAGAGGGAGGCAACCTATTGAGATCTTGGATCATCGTGACCGAGGTAAGTGCATAAGAGAGGCATCTGGGCCTCCTAGGCTTAAGATGGTAGAACAAATTGACTTGGTAGTTTCTAGAAATTCCACCCACCAAGCACAGATCATGCGGCTTGAGCAAGACTAGCAATAGCTAGAGCACATTCGATGCCAAACAAATGAGCTGCTCCATAACCGACTATGTGAGAGGGTTCCAACCCCTCACACCCAAAGAGTAAAACAATATGAGAGGCATAATCCCTTTGTGCGAGAATAGGTCTTCGCAACCTTACCAAGTGCTGCTTCTGAGACCTCCTAGACCTGAGTGGGAGGCCACTCCCTGGAACAATGAGGTACCCTCCGTGGGGACCCACCCAAGGTCATAGGTCTTTTCCAGAGACTCCTCAAGAAGCTTACGAGGAATATGAGCAAGAAGAATTGTGGGCCGAAATGCCCTACCAAGGCAGAGGGGTTGCCATCCGACCACCCCTCTATAGGCCTCAAGTCTCCCACAACCCACAATGGGAGAAAACTAAAGAGGATGAGATTAAATCTTCATATGCATATAAAGCACTGCTAGAGTGTTTGGAGTCTGTGGAGACCAAAAATTATGGGCCCCAAAAGCCCACTTTATGCCAACTTTGTAGTCATCCTGTGCATTCGTCCGTGCCAGCACCCCCTTACCCTAAACACTTTAAGCTACCTCAGTTGGCAACCTTTAGATGTGAGGAGGATGCTCAAGAGCATGTGACGAGATTCCTAAGCCAATGCTTCAGCATTTAGGACAATGATGCTTTGTTATTAAGAATGTTTATAACCACATTCGTAGGCCCTGCTTCAGATTGGTTTACTTAGTTACCAAAGCACAACATTAACAACTTAGATCAGTTAGTGGATGCGTTCCTCAAATGCTTCACCTTCAACACCAAGATGAAGGCGTCACTGAGTGACTTAGCTAGCCTTAGGCAGTATGAGGAGGAAACCATGGTGGCCTATGGGAATCGATGGAGGACTTTGCTTTCAAAGCTTCCCTACCTTCCCCCTATGTCCAACCTCACTCAAATGTTCTCAAAGAGCTATTTGAGATCGATATCGGTGCTATTGTAGCTGCAAAAATATGCCACCTTAGAAGAATCCCTGGCGCAAGCCAGGATCATTGAAGAGATCAAGATATAGGATGGTGATATAGCCAAACATAAGAAAAAAGAGTGGACTAAGAACACTAAAATAGGGACCACACCACTGAAAAACATGTGACTACCTAACGACGTAGGGGAGATCATTCTGATTAGATCTAGGCCTCACTGCAAAAATGGCTAAGCCAATTGGATCGACTACAAGGCCTGGAAAGGTACGTGTGTCAAAATAGCATGGTGTTGACATTTCATGCACTTCCTTACATATGCGCAACAATATCGCTCTAAATATGGCCAATAATAGCCCATGCGAAGAATGCACTTTACGATGGCCATACCACTGAAGTGGCCATCGCACGTACCATCGTGTGTTTGGGTGATTGCCTAAGTGGACTCCTGCTGGTCCAAGCAATGAAGGAGGATTCCTTCATAGCTATGACGGTACAAAATGTCTCCTAACAAGACATACTTTGCCACTTTCTGCTTGAATACTTGTTTTGCAGAATATGTCAATCCAAGCAGGAGATTACCTAACTTGATGTAGTCCCTTATGGGTGAATACCAATCCTACTAATCAGAAGCCTCGATGGTATGAACAACCAATCCCTCTTGAATTTCATCCCTAGCAAAATCTGAACAGGAAAGAACTTGCAAGAATAGCATTGTATTGCTATTAAGGGGAGTAGGGGAGAACAAGGACTCCCAGTTGGCATGATTCAGATGATCGTGGATTTGAGAGAACCTATCCTAAGGTAGTTCAATCTAGGTCATGTGGATTCCTAGTGCCAAGTTAGAGCTTGCACGCTCCATCATGGATTGCGATAGTGTTTTGACTTGAATGGTGGTCATATCACCATAAATGTCTTGCAGGATTAGCGACCCCAATGAGGCCATAGTGTTCGCAAAACAATTCAATGATCGAGGCAGTGCCTCGATGTTGTACCATTCAATATTTGCCAAGAATTTGTCCACAAGGGCTTTGTAGGCCTGCAGAACTAGGCATTTTCATTAGAATACCCCTTTGACTTGGTTGACTATTAACAACGAATCACCAAAGATATTCAATTGTTTAATGTTCATGGTGATTGCTATTTGAAGACTTATGAGAAAGGCTTCGTACTCTACATTGTTGTTGGTGCATGGGAAATTTAATTTAAATGACAGAAGCATTGGAGTGCCTTACGGTGTGAAGAATACTATTCCCATGCCACCACCCTACTCACATTTAGAACCATCAAAAAATAGGGTTATGTCAGCCTATGACTCAGGCTCATAAGAATCTGGTGATTTTGAGACATGGAAGACCCCATCATCGGGTAGTTCTATGACCAGAGGCTAATAGTATTCGAGAGGAGCCTCTACTAGTTGATCATCTATAACCTGACCTTTTATAGATTTCTGTCCAATAAACTCTATGTCAAATTTCATCAACAACATGATCCATTTCACCGTGCGACTACTATGATAAGTACGACTCATCATGTATCGCAATGGATTCTCCTTAGACACAACATACATCTTGTTGCTCAACATGTAATGGCATAGCTTTTTGGTAGCAAACACCACTACCAAGCAAAGTTTCTCAATGTATGCATAGTTAAGTTCATAACTGACTAGGGTGCGGCTAAGATAGTAAGTAGCCTGTTCTTTGTGAAGTTCATTCTTCAGGGCTAGCATGGTGCCTAGTGCAACCTCAGTAGCTAAGATGTATAAGTAGAATGGCACTCTTGGTCTGGGTGGTGCCAATACTAGCGATGAAGCCAGGTATTATTTAATGTCATCGAAGGCTGATTGGCATTTGTCATCCCAGTGAAATGCTACCCCCTTGTGCAATAATTTGTTCATGGGTCGACACTTGTCAAACTTTGTTTGGGTCGACCTTGATGCCTCGCTTTGAGACTATGAAACCCAAGAGTTTTCCAGATGGGATGCCAAATACGCACTTCTTGGGATTCAGTCTGACTTTATGTTCCATGAGGCGATCGAGGATCTTGCTTAAGTCATCGAGATGATCTGGGCGCAAAAGAGATTTGGCCAAAAAATCATCCATGTAGTCTTCCAAAGGTTTATGCATGTAATCATGGAAGATGTACATCATGGCACATTGGTAGGTGGTGCCAGCATTTTTAAGGCCAAAATGCATGACCTTATAACAAAATATCCCCCAAGGCATTGTGAACATTGTTTTTAGCTAGTCTTCAGGGTTGATACAAATCTAATTGTATCCTGAGAAACCGTCCATGAGGGAAAGCATTTCATGACCCACTATGGTGTCTACCAATGCGTCGATGCTTGGAAATGGGAAATCATCCTTAGGACTCGCTTTGTTTACATCTCAAAAATCAATGCATATGTGAATCCTCCCATCAAAATTTTTGACAGGCACCATGTTGGACAGCCATGGTGGGTAATCCACATAGATGAAAAACTGTGCATCCAATAGCTTTTGCAATTTGTCTTTGACCATCAAGGCCACTTTTGGATGCATCTTATGTAGTTTTTTATTAACTGGCTTGACTGTCAGATCAAGTGTTAGATTATGCATGACTAGCTTCGGATCTAGCCCTGGCATGTCTCTGTATGACCATGCAAAAACCTCCTTCTTCTCTTTGATAATGGCAATGTAGTCGGCTTGCTCTTCGGGGGATAAACTTACCCCCAGCTTGATGATCTATGGATTCATTGGATCTGAGCCAATGTCTATGTCAGTCGTCTCCTTGATCGACATGTGGGATCCATCCTCCAACTGGTGTGGAGTTGGGATCAAATGGATATCATTTGCTGAGTTAAGATCATCATTAGGAACCTCAGGTTCCTCTTCAGCATGGAAGATATCTTGAGTTGACCCAAGGGTAAAATGAAGCATTTCACCTAAAGGCCAGTACTCTGATGGGGATGGCGATGAATTGACATGATCCCAGTCTATGGCATCTATGTTTAGATACAATGACTATGTGGGATCAATCGGGTTGTGGATGGGGACAGTTAAGTCAATGGAGATCATGTTGATGAAATGATTTTGGTCTCCATTATCATGGGTGTGGTTACTTGAACATTTTAGATGCTCTTTGTGCTCTGGATCTGGCTCTAAAGGTATGGGCACGAATGGATCGGCCCTATGTGTGGATAGGAAGATAGGGTGTGTCCTCGACACTGATGTCACTATAGGGTCTCTGGGTGGAAGGTATGCTTTGTATGCCCAGAGTGGTGGATCCAACACTTGGTCCCACTACACTGGGTCTACGTACCACTCATTCCATGGTACTATGTTTAATTGTTTGAATATGTCGTTAATCTCCAAGGGGTATGGTCACTGCATTTTCTACATGTGATTAAGATACGTCATCTCAGTTTCATATTCATAATCACTATCAGAAGGCCTTTGGCTTCGACAACTGCTTGCAGCATTAAGGGTTTGCCTTGCTCAAGCAAATTGATCTGGCCCCATTGGGGTTGTTCTGCTCTCTACGGTGGGGCCTGATCTAAAGGGAATATTGTCAAGAGACTCTCTTGATAATCATCCATGGGTATTACCTGTGAGTGATTGCTATCTAATTTTAAGGGGTCCCATGGTGCCACCTCATATTCTGATTCATCCTTTGAGGACCCTTCTTGACATTGTCTAGACCCTCCTTGAAAATGAGCTCTCAAGATTTCTCCTCTTTCGAGCAAAGGGGAGGGATTGTGAGGATCAACAAGGTTTATTACCATTAATGGGAGATAATCCCTCAATGTATATGTCATGTTGGGGTTGGCATATGGATCTGATGCCAATCCCCCATTGTTGCCTATCCCTAGGCCTTGCATGTTCTCCACCAAGATTTCCAAGGGTAGGGGGTGGTTGAACCCTACTCCTGACTTGTCATATGGCATTTGGTATCTTGGTTGGCAAATAACATGTACCCCTTGCTCATATATGCCTAACCCATATCCATGCCAATTGCATTGGCCAAGGTATCTCAAAGCAAAGTCTAGGTTAGACAAGTAGTTGACATTTTCAGCAAAAGGCTCTTCATCTTCATCCTCTTGCATGCATGGTGCAATGCCATGATCAAGGCCCCCATACACAAAGTTTTTCTAGTTCAGCAGGTAGCCTAGGGGAACAATAGTGTCGATGGGGAGGCAAGGTCTCCCCATGTCCTGCATGGACTCCAGTGTGGGTGTTGCTATAATATTCCGCACCAGATACTCCTCCAGGCCCGTATTGGCCATCTCAACAGTGATTTTTGGTAGTTGAGGGGGAGGGAATGGAAGTTCTCCCTAAGTCCACTCCATTTCGAGTGAACTAGGAGCCTCGACTTCCATCTGGATAGGCATATCCTCAGTGGAGATAGTTGATACTGATGGCAGTGTCTCTTCTAGAGGTTGTGCCTCTTCTAGCAGTTTCTACCCTTTGTCCTTCTATTTGGCCCCCATCAATGGTGTCACTGGTGGAGGACCAGACGATGAAGATGGACCTGACTGGGGTTTTGAAGAACTTACTAATGGGGATGCCCACAAAATTGGACCCTGCTTAGATGGACTCAATTGGAAATCCAAATGTGTTTATGGGAGGATCGATTGCAGCATCAACTACATCGCATTACAATACTTGAAGGGTTCTAAGTTCGTCGGGACTACATGCACTTCTCCTTTAAATGTACAATTTAAGAATTGGTGAGCTATCGAAGGGATACACTTCCTGTCCCTGATACATGGCTGGCGCAACAAGATTTTGTAGGCCATATCACCCTCCAATATGTGGCACAATGTAGGTATAGTCTTTTGTCCCACTTGGATGGGTAGGACTATTATGCCAACTATCGAGCAAATTGCATCATTGAATGCTCGTAGTGTGTAGGTGGAAGTTGTGATGTGAGATGCGGGCAACTTAAGATGTTTTAGGGCCATGGTTGTGATGATATTACTGAATGAGCCAGTGTCTATCAACACCCTCTTGTATGGGATCCTGTTGACCCACACGATAACATGCAGGGGTGGATCCGCCATGTCATTAGTCATTGATCTCAATTCGTCTTCTCGAAATGTGATGACCGGCTTAGTGCATCATTTTACATGTCCCACAAAGTTGTTGAAATAATTTGTCTCATGGGGCTGCAACTCGATGGCTTTCAATATCTCCATTACAACTTCTCGATGAGGTGTATATTGTTGTATAAGCTCGTATATAGAGAGCCTAGCTGATGTGGTCCTCAAAATTTGAGTAATTTTAGTCTGAAGTGTGGCCACTGGTCTAGGCAGAGGAGGTTGTGCAAGGTGTTTTTGTGGTTGTGTCGTTGTTGGCATCTCACCTGTAGTTGTCACGGGGGTAGCTATACTCGAATACCTCCTATTTCGAGTCACTATACTGATCATCCCTACATATCCCTGCATGGGGCAGTTCTGTGTGACCTCATTAACTTGTAGGATTTTTGCCTATGGAGCATGAGTATGCAAGGGGTCTTTAAAGATCTCCATTTTTTGATTGCTTGGTGCCACATGATTATCCATCGCTAGTGTTTTGTTATCAATTAAGTCTTGCACCAAGCCCTTAAACTTCCAACAGGCATTTAGATCATGTCTCTGCCATCTATGGAACCTACAGTACAAGTCCTCCCTATACCCCTTAGTCTTGGGAGCGTTGGGGTCTATGGTTTGAATCTATGGCAGGTTAATCAAATTTTCCGCTAACAAGCGGTCAAACAGGGAGTCCCTGGACTCTGTGTAGGGTGTGTATTGTCGCCTAGGGCGACGCTACTGATTCTACTCTTGTCTCTAATTTTCTTTGTCATAGTTGTTGGGAGGCACCGCCTGATAATTAGCCTTTTGGGGTTGTGTTACTTGTGCAGGCTTAGGGACATTGATAGCAACTTGATTGACCGTAACAAGTTTCTATTGCATGGTCCCTATTTTAGTGTTCTTAGTCCACTCTTTTTTATTAGGTTTGGCTATCTTGCCATCCTATATCTTGATCTCTTCAATGGTCCTAGCTTTTGCCAAGGCTTCTTCTAAGGTGGCATATTATTGCAGCTGCAATGGCACCGAGATTGATCTCAAATAGCTCTTTGAGAACATTTGAGTGAGGTTGGACATAGGGGGAA
Source organism: Wollemia nobilis (assembly GCA_028583015.1). Classification (NCBI taxonomy): domain Eukaryota; kingdom Viridiplantae; phylum Streptophyta; class Pinopsida; order Araucariales; family Araucariaceae; genus Wollemia; species Wollemia nobilis. The sequence continues at coordinate 464,052 of JAQPPZ010003056.1, read as the reverse complement.
GGTAGGGCAGCTTTGAAAGCAAATTCATCCATCGATTCCCATAGGCCACAATGGTTTCCTCCTCATACTGTTTGAGGCTGGCTAATTCACTTAGTGATGCCTTCTTCTTGGTGTTGAAGGTGAAGCGTTCAAGGAATTCATCCACTACCTGATCTAAGTTGTTAATGTTGTGCTTTGGTAACTGAGTAAACCAATCCGAAGTAGGGCCTGTGAATGTGGTTATAAACATTCTTAATAACAAAGCATCATTGTCCTGAATTCCGAAGCATTGGCTCAAGAATCTCGTCACGTGCTCTTGAGCAACCTTCTCACCTCTAAAGGTTTCCAACTAAGGTAGCTTAAAGTGTTCGTGGTAAGGGTGTGCTGGCACAAACAGATGCACATGATGACTATGGATTTGGCATAAAGTGGGCTTTTGGGGCCCATAAGTTTTTGTCTCCATAGACTCCAAATGCTCTAGTAGTGCATTATATGCATCTGAAGATTTAATCTCGTCCTCTTTATTTTGCTCCTGTTGTGGGTTGTGGGAGACTTGAGGCCTATAGAGGGGTATCCGGATGGCAACTCCTCCACCTTGGTAGGGCATTTTGGCCCGCTCTTCTTCTTGCTCATATTCCTCGTAAGCTTCCTAAGGATTCTCTGGACGAGACCTATGACCCTGGGTGGGTCCCCGCGGAGGGTACCCATCGTTGTTCCATGGAGTGGCCTCTCACTCAAGTCTAGGAGGTCACAGAGACCTATCTCACTAGTGTCATATCCTCATAAATGAGTCCTAGCAACAAGGCCTGATAAGGTACTCATGTACAATATAAAATCAAATATAAAAAAATTGCCCTCCCCAAAAAACATGTGCATGGTCATGGCAAAATTTCTTTAATATCCCCTCAATGATTTAAAAAAAGGTTTAAATATAACCTTTATATCATGAAGGTAATATATATTTTTTGATTAAAAATGCTTTTAAAAATGTATTATTTGGTCATTAAACCATGACCTTAATCAGCCTTAGCCTTAGGCCTTCTACTATTTGCAACAGACATATCTGAGGATGAAGGAAGCTGAGATCTTGATAAGAAAGCTACAACTAGAATTTCTAAGGGTGAAAAGGAGGAAATACAGTGGGTCATAGTACTAGGAACACAAAACGATTGTTGAAACAACCATTACTTTACTTTCATTGACTGTGTCCACTCGAGGCACAAAGTGGGCCTGTTTGAAGTTGCTCATAGGGTCTGGATAAAACAATAAAATGTATTTCCAGCAACAAGCTTCAATCTGGTGTGTTGAACACAAAAACATCGACAGACCCCTCATGCTCCTCGTGCTAGCCCTCTTTATGAATTCTTCCACCTTTGAGGGATTTTCTTAGCTCTACACTGAATATGAAATATTCCATGTATGGAAAATGGCGAGTAACCTTTGATTTCTAAAGTTGAATATTGAGAATATTATGATGTGTGAACATAGCTTTGATTAAGAATTAAAAATCAAACTCGAGAGGTGTTTTAGTTATTTTAAACTAGGAGATTTTGTCATACATTTCGCCACTCTACCTGCACTTGCAAACCATATTCTTGCTATAATTTTGAATGGACTCAACTCCTTCAGTGCTTGCAATAGAACCTCTTCCAATTCTAGCAAAATGTACTACAAAAAAATGAATGTCGGTGATATTGGACTTGCGCACTTCGCCTCCACTTACTTTTTGCATACCTAGATCTAAAAAAATCTGCACAAAAGAAATCAGAACACCAACAACGAAAGCACTAGTAATGGAATCACACCACTACCATTAATAGATATAGGACTTTTGATATTAAATCTCGTCAAAGACCAATGAAAAATAGGTGTTGGCTGATTTAGATCTTAGAAAAATGATCTCCTCCCACTAGCTGTAGCATAGGACATTGTTCACTCCGATCAAAAACTCGACCACTATTTAAAGAACAAGAATTTAAAATAAATTGCATCACCATTTGAACAACTATTTTGCTTAACAAACGGACATGAACTAGAAGTATAGATTGTTGATCCATCACCAAATACAAAAAACTTATGTTTCTACACTAGTAATGTTGTTTTTTGTAGTTGGAAATATTTGTGTCCTCTGCCTTATCTACACTCGAACAAATTTAGCCACTCATGTTCACGGTACCTCTCTATCAGCTAACCACAACCATATTCCATCACTATGCACAACATCGTCTACTGAGAAATCTTGTGGAATAGACTTGTCATTTAATAAGTGCAAACTTCATCCTCCATGAAGTTGTTTGGTAGAAAATATGCAAATAGGGCTTCTCTAGCATGAAATTAAAAACCTACACATGACCAATAGGAATAGCCTATGCTCAATCTAAAAAAAGGAAAAAAAAACGTTGACAATTTTTTTTTTTAAGTGGGTTTTTGAGGTCCACACTCGACGTACTAGTTACCACGTTGCCAGAAGACGGGTGTACAAATGAATGATATGACTAGTCGTTAGGCTTTGTAGTTCATAAACTAACTGAATTGGTGCTAGCCATTACTATTTTCATACCTGGAACTCATTTTTGGTGAACTGAGAGTGATATCTCTAGTAGTTATGAATTTCTCGATCTAAGAGTGTAGTATGACTAGCACAAAAAGATAGCAATGCTTAAAAAATTAGTTCTCCAAAATTAGTGCCAAAGAAAGTAGTGTTTACAAAAATTTTGCACCACTAGACGTCCATGTTGATACGTGTGTATAGAATCTATGAGGTCGAGGTTGGTGGCGAGACCAAGAATACACAAAATACAAAGTAAAAAAAAATTATAGTAGAGAAACAAATATTTCCTCGGAGAACTGTTCAACTTCGAAAAACTTGATAAAATGTATGCTTTATTAATAGGTGAATCCAACACACATTCGCATCATGCAAGCCAAAATAGCATGGATCAATGAACCTAACTTGAATCAAACACACAAGCTTTGAAGAACACAAGCTTATACTGAGAGGGGGGTGAACAGTATAAGACCACGTTTTACTTTCTTTCCAAATTAATATCAATTAATGTCCTTAATTGCAATAACTAAATATAGTAGTGTGCATTAATAACTCAAATAGTAGTAGTAAGTAAGAGCACAAGTCACCTTACACAATTGAAAGACAAGATTTAACATGGTTCCCCAATGTGGGGTACTCCATGAAATAATATTCTTATAATATTTCTCACAGAAATAAGGATCCTTATCCAATACAATGATTTATTTGATCTACTCAAAGCTAGGCAATAACAAGTTCACACAAAACTTGTCCAAATCTGAATAACAAGCTCACACATAACTTGTCCAAAATTGAATAACAAGTTCACATAGAACTTGTCCAAATCTGAATAACAAGCTCACACAAAACTTTTCCAAAATTGAATAACAAGCTCACACATAACTTGTCCAAAATTGAATAACAATCTCACATAGAACTTGTCCAAATATTCTCCAACAAGATCACCAATAACTTGTCCAAATATGCTCTAACAAGATCACCAAGAACTTGCCCAAATCTACTCCAACAAGCTCACCAATAACTTGTCCAAATATGCTCTCAAGCTCACCAAGAAATTGCCTAAATCTGCTCTAGCAAGCTCACCAAGAACTTGCTCAAATCTATCCACAAATCTATCCCAAAACTGTCCACAAATCTATCCACAAAGCTATCCCAAAATTGTCCACAAAGCTATCTCAAAACTGTCCACAAAGCTATCCCAAAACTATCCACAAAGGCCTTATCAAAGCTCAATCAATCATGCACAAGTAGCACTCAAATATCATCCACAAATCTATCAAGACAAATCTCAAATATGAACTCAACAATGAATGGAAATGTACTCTTCAATGGATGACAACAATGATCCACAATGATCTCAACTCAACTCAACTCAAATCAACTCATATAAGCATAAAGAGAATTTTTAGAGACTCAATATGTTCTAAGCTCAGTCTCAACTCAACTCAACTCAAATCAATCTCAACTCAACTCAAGTCAACTCATAGAAGCATAAAGAGAATTGTTAGAGACTCAATATGTTCTAATCTCACTCTCAACTCAAATAAACTCATAGAAGCATAAAGAGAATTGTTAGAGACTCAATATGTTCTAATCTCAACTCAACTCAAATCAAAATTATGGAATATTTTGTTTCATGGAACTTGACCAATAACCTCACACAATTACTTGACTAGGCTCAATCAAATCAACTATTAATCACCACAAGGGACTACTCTTTCTCACAAAAACCCTAGTCCAAGCATGTATCAACCAACTCAAATATTTCCAACAATGCTCAACCATAAATCTTACATAACAATTATACTCATGTTCTTTTCATGTTCTTTCACAACCAATGGGCTTCAATGACTGTGCTTATAAAACAAGGTTTAAACACAACTCTCAAACCAGAAAACCTTGAAGCATTCAACCAACCACTTTCGAAAAGGAAACCACAATAAATCCTTTTCACTCCAATGATATTTTAGAAATCAACCACCATAAAAAATCAATAGGAGAATGTGTCCATACCTTTCGATGCCAAGAAGTTTTCCACAAAATCTGCCACACTAAAAACAACTTTTCTTTTCAATATCAATAAGGGTTAGTGGACTTCAAATAATAATCACAAGATAAGCATAACTCAATTTACACCTTTTTACTCCAACTTAATAAACACATCCACCAAAGTCCTTTTTAATAAAAACCCTTATCGAAAATAATAATCAATAAGGCTCTCAAAAATATTTTATAACAACTCCTTATTTCTCCTAAATCTTAATTTTCAATTTCATGAATATCAAAATAAGTCAAAAACTCATCCACCTCTGAAATAATAAACACAGACCTTATAAAAATATATTTTTGCACTCCTTATAACTCATCCACCACCTTATAACTCCTATCCTAGGGCATCAACGAAATTAATTAGAGCAAAACGTAATTACCTCCTCAAGAGGATTCGAACCCTCAACTTGCACACACTACGAATGCCTTAGCCATGGCTAAGGTTTCCACACGAGCTATCTACTCATTCAAAAGTAAAAAGGCATGACGTGCCTTAAGTCCTTCCTCCCTTCCACACAAACCAAAAGTGCTTCGAGTGCTTTCCTTCCAATGCCTTCAAATGTAGTCAAGGAGATTCGAACCTTGACGTAAAGTGCTACCACACACCTTAACAAAAAACCAATTGCCAATGCATCACTGCCCACAATATCTTGGAATTTCAACCACCCTTGGATTTATTCATTGTCTCCCTTTTCAAAATGATTTTTGCACAAGCTCTCTTCGGATGCTTAGCCAACGATTAACATGAGCAAGGATAAATTTCAAATGAAACTTAGGATACCCCTTTATATAGTATTCTCCTCATTTTTGATGATGTCGTCGCATTATTTATTTTCCCTATTTCATTAGACGTCGGCGCTAACTTTAGTTTTAATTTTAAAATTTAAATTTAAATTTTAAATAATTAAAATTTAAACTAAATATTTAAAATTGAATATCTCCATCACTGGGGCACCTTTTTCGACAAAAGAAACTGTCATCCTAGGTTTTAAGAAAAATCCATTTCAAATCTGCCATCCATGGTTTTAAAAAAACCTTTTATTTTATCCACCTTGGTTTTCATAGAAATCCTAATTTTATCAATGCTTTCCAATATATCATTTGCCCATCAAAACTCAATGTGATCCATATGACGTCAATTATTCATGTGACATCAATGACAACATAAAATAACTAAAATTGCCAACATGCTTATGAGGTGGCATGTGGTATTTTTGCTTCACATTATTTTGCAAAATTCAATGATGGCTGGGCTACTATATTCAAAAGCTAACTTTAATCCTTGAGAACAACACACATTAGTGTAGCAACAATATCTTTACAAAATCAATAGCAAAACAAACTGACATGTCCATCTCAAAATAATGAATATATCACCCATACACAACAAGTACAACCTGTAATATGCATTAAGGAGTCCTCTCCTGGAAACTGTGACACATCTTTTTCAGTAACAGTAGCATCATCAGTAGTAGCATCTCATAATCCTTGTACAAAAATAAAAAAAAAACTTCACTATCGCATCATTGAGTTGCATGTCAAATCTCGACGATGGCTGTAAAGATACACTGTTTCCACTATTAGCGTGAGATTCAGATTTCTCCACCACAAGTAGAAATAATTAAATGTGACCAAAAAAATTGGTTGCACATCTTCATCTAGAGTTCCAAGATATCAAATGTCAACAGGTATGGAATAAAAAAATGGGAAACGATCAAGAGGATGAGAGATATCAACTCTCCATAGTATTTAGTATACTTTGCTGAGCTACAGAAATATATTGAACAACACTAATAAAATTAAATGTTAAAAAGATAGTCTTCAGTATCTCTTCCTCTGAAACCATGGTAAAAAACATGGTGAAATTCCTTATCCGCTTTAGCGATGATTGTGCACACCCCTTCAACGATTAAAATATCTATGAGGCTGCATCCAATACTTCAATGACCTGACAAAAAAATAGTACACGCTGCTAAGTCTACATTTCTCTACTAAACACATGGATGCTCTATGACATTCAATATGTCCATGATCCAAGAAAAATAGGTGAGAAAAAACCACTCATGATTACCATATTGTTGAATAGCATCGCAAAGAAAAAAATTAAGATGAAATTGTTACTCATGATATGGACACTGCACAATAGCTTTCTTATATGGAGTTAGCAGTGGAACCTAAAACAAGATAGTTTCCTCTACTCCAAGTAAAAAAATGTGCCCTCCTTCATCGACGCCATTATGCTCATATCTACAAATGATTTTTTATTTTTTTACACAACATCTAGCAACTTGAATCTTCTACCATTCTTCTACAGTGATTATCTACAGTTTCCATATTGTATCCACAACATAGATAAGGGTGGATGCCATGGCACACCACCTATACAACCAGCTAGATATCTACTTTTGAAGCATCACGAGCCAATTTTTCAACAGTAGACCAAAAAAAAAATTCTAATCATAGGAAAACCAACAAGGGTTAGGGATTTAGCTGACAAAAAGTTGAGCTCCTTCACAAAGAACCTCGATGGAAGCGGTAGGTCTCATAAATACAAGGTGGGAATAAAGTTCGGGCTATGATCATTGTGCATATAGAGGTGACAAAAGAGTTGTAAAAGGCTGCAGTGGGTCCTTCAAACTAGGCACCAAAAATCAACAAATTAGCTGCCATTGTTGTCTGTCAGTCATAAACTAGGAAACATAACTCTCCATTAAAAAACTTACTCAAAAAACTTAAAATAAATAATTTCCCATAAAAATTGGCAGCCATGAAAACTTTTGGTTTCTGATCCATCAAATATGGAGAGCATACTCCCTCAATTTTCTAAAAAATGGCCAAAGGGAAAAAAATAGAAAAAAATATGGGGGGAATTTCCATGAGGGAAATCCCCCCATGAGGAAAAGCTCCTCAGGATCACAGGGCAGGGAAAGCCCACTCTGATACCATGTTAGAAAATAGAATACTTGATATTATTCTATTGAAAGTATCTTTCTTAAATAACAAGTGCTTACAATATGATATATTGGATCATAAGTAACTGAGCTAATCTCAGTAATACAACCTATCCTAGTAACAAATTAGGATATATATTCTAACAATAGTTCCTTAATGTTGATATTTTTGCATGGGACACTATCCAAAAGATCTTATTTTTAATATTTAAATAAAAAGAAGAGTTCTTGAGTCAGAAGAGTTGAGCGAAGGAATGGAAACTTTGCACCAATATCAAAAGGGAAGCTTCGTGTTTGCCAAAGCAAGGTTTGAATAGTTAAAAAAAAATATCTCCCTATGGTTGGTGGATATTATATAGAAGTTAAGATTTATAGATGAGCACATTGATGAGGGTGGTGGAAGCAATGAAGGGAGAACATGTTACCTTAAGAAAAAAAGAAATAAAACAAGAAGACAAGGGTTTTTAGATTGAGCTCATGAAGGAGAGAAGGGGAAAAAATCTTGAAATGAATTCAGAAGAATAACTCGAATTCATAGTCATCATGAGACAAATGCCATGGCTAAGAAAATAAATATTCACCAATTTTAAAGTACTGCAATGATGTAGGAGCATCCAACGGTGTAAGAGTGATCTTATAAGAGTGATCTTACATCAGCCAAATTTGTATTTGTTTTATTTTATTTTAATGTTTATTTAGTTGTTTATAGGATGGAGAAATAGATCCAACATCGAAATAATCATCCCAATATCTTGAGCGGTTTTGGAGATATGTAAATTTTAAGGTCTTCTACCCTGCCAAAACTAGTGAAAATCCTACTACTAAAACTTGAAGGTCAATTTTGAAGGCCTTAGAGGCCTCGTAGAGGGCTGAAAATGGTAGTAATCTCCTTTAGGACATGCATCAATAAACGTTTCAATCAATGAGCGAGGAGTTATGGCCCCAGGAAGTTTTCCCCAAAAATTCAAATCTCAAATAGATTGTTCTTGGCGAGAAAAGAAAAAATAGGGTATTTTAGTGGGAATTTCAAATTTGTAAGGGTGGGTCTCTGTAAGCTCTATTTCATAATAGTAATACAAGAAAAGCTTTGGCTCATTTTGCATTTTATCTATTTTTGTAGTTGGTTTATGTATTTTTTATGCGGATATGCTTCATGCAGGTTGGTTGGTTAATGTAGCCTCATTTTAATAGTTTATTTTAGAATGTGTAAGCCATTGTTTGCTTGGTTGTGAGTAAAATCCTCCTTATGAGTCATTTTAGTTGGATGTTTGTCCACACCAATCTAGATAGCTTGCTATCCCTGTGCACCTTGTGTTGGTTCATCTCCCCTAGGAGGAAAAAATCTTGATGTGCATGTTGGGTAAACATAATCCCCTCCTTATCATAAGTGGCTTGCCACCTCCCCAATTACTTGTTAGCGTGTGGTGTTCGATTGTGTTTACCTTAGTTGGGGTAAATACGACTATGTCGATAGACATCATCTCTACTAGCGTTAGGCCTACAATAATCGATAATGTGTCCCCTATGAGTTGGGTTAGCCATACCAATGATGACATTGCATGGGATATACCATCACCTATTAGAAATTATGGTTAGTGCCTTGTGAGGTACGTTTGTCAATGAGCCACACCATGGTAAAACCCCCTTTCCATTTTTGAAAATCACTCCTTCCCTTCATAGTTGGTTGACATCAAGTCAGGTTGTGATTGGTAGATTTTGTTGTGCACCCTATGGGTAGTAGTGAGCTAGTTACTTTATCTCCAACCTATGTTGAGGGTTATTATCATCCACTGCGTACCCTTCCCTTGCAGTGTATTGTATGGCCTTCTAGGTTCCCTTGTAAATTCAAGCTTGTTGTTGGAGAGACCACCCTCTCGTTGTAGATATGGGCATTGCTTTAGTGATTGGACATATTAATTAAAAGAGTGATGTTTTAATTATTTGGAAATAGATGAAATTATCTAATTAATGTAAAGAGAACATATGATTTTATGTTTAATTAGATATGGAATTATTTGATTAATGTAAAGAAGAAAATATATGACTTTATGTTTAATTAGATATGGAATTATTTGATTAATGTAAAGAGGAAAACATATGGCTTTATGTTTATTTAGACATGCAATTATTGGATTAATGCAAAGAGGAAAACATATGACTTTATGTTTAAATTAGATATGGAATTATTTGATTAATGCAAATATAAGAAAATATGACTATGATTAATTGGATAAGGAATTATTATATTAGTGAAGAATAAATGATTTTATTGATATTATTAATTAGAGTCGTGAGCTTTAGTTGATAGTAAAGAAATGGTTTATTCATATATGAGGGCAAATGATTTTAATTCATTAACTAAATGGTATAGTTTATTTGTAAACCAAAGGTATGGTATTTTAGTTTATGGAATGAATGGAAAAGATTAATTTGTAAAATAAAGGGAAAAAGCTTTAATTTGGTGAATAAATGAAAGGATTGTTTTAGAGGTTAAAGGTATGGTACTTTAATGCTTTAAAGACAAGACTAATATTTATTTAAGTAGTAACCATGATCTAAATGAAGCATGTTGAATAACTCTCTATCTAGAGGATTTTGAGAGGAGATAATAAAATTAATGATTCTTTTATGATATCAACTATGATATTAGATGATTAAAAAATTGATTAAAATGTATAGTTGTAATGTGGTAAAATAAAGAAAGTAAATGCATTTAAAGGTATACCTATCCTAAACTATGAGTGGCCTCATCCCCTATTATCCTCAAATGATCAATAGAAGAGTGGGACGACCAAAGTTACATATGGACCAATGCACCAATTTGCTCTCTACTTACCATTTATTTACTTATGCTCAAATAGACTAGATTTTTGGGGATATTTCCCTAATGAAATTGATGTAATATATTATTTTTTAAAGTATGGAGGATTTATCATACTTGCTTATATGTAATAATTTATTGAATTTTGGAATATGTACCTTTAAATTGTTAGTTGAATTATTTATATTTTGTATTTAAATCCTTTCTAGTTCATGTTTATCTTCTTGGATATGGATTTCTTTCTAGTATCTTTGCATGTTTTATGAGTTATGTTTTGTTATATTTAGTATCTAGTGCTATCCTTGTTTTCCTTGCTAAAACTAATAATAAGTATTAAGTTCTAGGGTGAACTTAGAGGATAACCTAAGGTATTGAGACCCCCTTAGGGTGAACATAGTGGACCTAAGGTATTAATACCACTTAGGGATAATGGTAACTAGGTTTATGGAAAGACTACATTTGAGTTAAGATATCTTGTCGAAAGAAAATATGAATAGCTAACTTGCAATACACATAGCATACCTATACATAATGGATTATGTAGAGTATGGATATGTATGTATACCTTCTAATGGTTAAAGGTGATAAGTTGAGCTCATCAAGAGTGATGATATTGATGGACTTATTTGCATGACATATGATATGCCTATGCAGATGGACTTGTGTGAGGAAATATTATGAGATATAGTTCTTTGAGGAACTTAGGATATTTTATTAAACATTAAGTTAACCTAAGGTTGGTTAGGGGTTTATGAATCCCTCTCCTTAGTAAAAAACAATTCTTTCTTTTTTGTGTGTTTCTTGTTTCTTGTTTTTAGGGGTGTTACATTTTGTATCAGAGCTCTAGGTATGAGGATATAAAGCTTCTTATATGCTAAAAGATATTTGGATGTCTCCAATTAAGGCTTGCTTAAGTTTAATCTAAATATGGGATGACCTAGAATCTCTACTTGCTAGATTATAATGGTAATTAGTCCAAAAAATGGATGAATGTTACAATACCTCAATATGGGATTTGGTTTTAATAATACATCATAATATTGAAATGTTATCCTAGTTAGATTGTTGGTACTTTTTGCAAGAAATTTGTATTATGTCTTGAATTAGTAGTACAATTTAATGTGAAGTTGTAACCTAATTCTTTTCTTAGTTGTATCCATGTCAAAAAGCCACCCAAGGCCAAAAAATGGATGCATATGCCTCCACTTACATAGACTCGATAAAATAATATCAAATAAAGAATCTAGAAAAGGAGAATGGAATATCTTACTACTGCATTTTCTTCCATGCAAGATCAGATGAGATAGGTGTCAGAAACCATTATGAATTAAAATTTATAGGCTAGAGTTTCAGATGTTAACCAGGATAAGGGATTGAATATGGAATAATAACAATATAGATCCCTTATAGAAAAGGAAATGGTTAGAGATATAAAGGATTTTTGTATCTCCAAGTTTTATGGAGAAGGATAAGGAGATGTAGCTAAGGTTTGGTTAAGAGAATTGGAAATTTAAATTTTATAATAATGGGAACAACCCCAATAACACTAAGCCTCAAATGCAAAAATGCACAAACTTTAGTTCCAATAATCAAAGGAGAGGAGAAAAGTTGAAAAAGTGACAAGGGCCCAAGGATGGGTGTTACCATTCTAGAGGCCCACATTTTCTAATCAGTATCCACACCAATTGGGGTTGAACACATGCAATACTAAAGGAAAGGGACCTACACACTAGATTTATGCGAATACTAGGATTCAAAATCTTGAGGGGCAAACTACCCCATTGATTATAAAATGTAAGAGTTTTGATAAGCAACTAAATATTTTAATTGATAATGGGAACACTAATAGCTTCATTTCTTATAATTTAGCAAAGGATATACCATAAAGGCCAAGATATTTGGCTCATGGATGGAAGGTCAAGTATGATTATGGATAAAACTACTCAGTAAACCAATGTTTTTCTATGATAGAAATTTCTTTAGCTAGTGGAACCACGAAAGGTTGTTTATATGTAGCTCCAATTTATGCCTTCGATGTGATCCTAGATATGGATTGGTTACATACCTATAAATACGTAATCAATTTCCAAGATATATGGATCAAGTATATTAAAGAAGGTAAGAAAAGTAAGAATTCATAGCAAGTAGGGGATATTCAAACCCTATATGTTGTCAGCTATGCAATTAAAAAAATCCCTTAGGAAAGGAGTGATAGCCTATGTTATTAAGCTAAATTAAGTTGAAAAATACCAAAAGAAAGAGGTGATGGAAACACATCCAATTTTTTAGGATTTCAAGAATGTATTTCTTGAGGATTTACCTGGACTCCCTCTTGTACGAGAATTTTATTTAACTATTCATATTATGCCAGGAGTAGAAACAATTTATATATATTCATATAGGATGACTCCTATCAAGATATAATTATTAAACGTACAATTGCAAGGGTTATTAGAATAAGGGTTGATAAAATGAAGTGTGTCACCTTGGAGTGCACCAATTTTATTAGTGAAAATGAAAGATAGCTCTTTAAGGTTGTTTATTGGCTATAGGATGTTGAATAAAGCTACAATAAAGAATCAGTATCCCCTATCTAGAATCAAAGATTTATTAGATCAATTGAGATAGGCTAATGTGTTTACTAAGATAAATATGAGATCAATATATCACCAATTAATAATACATGAGGAGGATACTCATAAGATGGCATTCAATACTTGGTATGGGTAGCTATAATTTTACAGTGCTACCCTTTGGATTCACTAACACCCTAGCTGAATTAATGAATTTAATAAACAGTATGTTCAAAATGCACCTAGACTTGTTTATCCTTGTATCTAGATGATATACTAATATAATATCAAAACAAATAAGAACACAATAAACATCTCAAGATCATGTTAGAATTGTTAAGGGAAAACCAACACCATGGAAATCTAGCCAGGAGCAAATTCTATGTTTTAGAGGTGTGATATCTAAGATATATTATATCAGTAGAAGGAATTTTTATTGATATAAATAATATTGAATCCATATTAAGTTTTCCACCCCATTACTAATGTCACTGAGATACAAAGCTTCATGGGGTTAACGAGCTACTATAGATGTTATATAAAATATTTATCCAAATTTTTTTTGGTAATACATAACCTTTAGAAAAAAGGGAAGGAATTCAAATGGATGAAAAAGTGTGAATCTACCTTCACATTACTGAAGCAGAAACTCACTACCACACCAATATTGAAAATTCTATATCCACAAGGAGATTTTTCAGTATGCACTAATGCATTACTAGAAGTATTAGGAGGAGTACTCATGTAAGAATAGTCAATAGTAGCTTATACTTCAAGAAATATTAAAAAGCATTAAGTTAATGTTGCTATCCATGATTTAGATCTACCTACTATGGTGCATGCTCTAAAGCTATGACATCACTATTTAGTGGGTAGACCTTTTGAATTAAAATATGACCATCAAAGTCTAAGGTACATATTCACCCAACCAATAGTCAATGCGAGACAAGGAAGATGGATCGAGTTCCTTGGTAAGTATGAATTTGAAATTGAGTACATAAAGAGGAAGGATAATAAGATTTTTGATACCTTGAGTAGAAGGATACACATAGTAGCCATAACTAAAAGTCACATGAAGTTGATGGACCAAGTGAGACAAGAGCAATCTTGGGACAAGTATTGCCTAGAAATTCAAGCTAGAATAGACAGAGACCCTGAGGGTACTAGGGAGTTTGGAATGATAGATAAATTTTTTTGCTACAAAGGTAGGGTCACATACCAAAATAAGGTGATTTAAGGAAGCTATTATTACAAGAATTCCATAGATATCCTTATTCTACTCACCTCGAAGGGTAAAAAATGAGAGAAAACATGAAAAAACATTCTTCTAGGTAGGAATGAAGAATGATATTACCAATTTTGTTGCTTGATGCTTCAAAAGTCATAAGGTTAAGGAAAAATGCAAGCATCCCACCAGAAAGTTGTATCCACATGATATACCTATGTAGAAATGGCAAGTCACATCTATGGATTTTATAGTAGGTTTACCTAAGACCAATTACAAAACATGATGCAATCCTAGAAGTAGTCAATAGATTGACTAAGGCTGCACACTTTATACCTGGAAGCACCAAGTATGATGCTCAAGTGGTGGCTAATAGATTTGCCAAATAAGTGTTCCAATTGCATGGGTTTCTTGAGGTAATTATCTTAGATAGGAATTCCAATTTTATTTCTAAATTTTGGAAAGCCATTCATCATGCAATAGGAAAGAAACTGAATATGAGATTGACATACCACCCTAAGATATATGGTCAAATAAAATGGTTAAATCAAATACTATAGGACATGCTCCACATGTACTACATGGATCACAAGTCTCATTGGAAAGACTATCTACTTCTGGTAGAGTTCACCTACAATAATGGATACCACTCATCTCTATGAATGACATCTTTCGATGCATTTTATGGATGAAAGTGTAGGATATCATTATCTTGGAAAAAACTAGAATATAGGGTTGTGATTGGGCTAGAAATTATCAGAGAAATGGAGGGTCAATTTAAGGTAATTAGGAAAAGAACCAAGGAAGCTAGTGATAGGCAGAATAGTTATGTTGATTTAAAGAGAACTCCATGAGAGTAATTGGTGGGAGATAATTTTTTCCTAAGGGTTAAACCAATGAAAAGTGTGATTAAATCCATGATGTTGGATCCATAGTTTGCAGGACCATTTGAGATCATTGTAAATATCAGTCTAGTTGCATACCAACTTTCCTTACCTCCTAATGTATCAAAAATCCATGATACATTCCACATATATTTGCTTAGGAAATAAGTTGCTAACCCTAAATATGTATGGGATATTTCTAATTTGTATATGGTAAATATAGATGTAGTTGAAATGATGCTAGTAAAGATTCTCAAGTTCTATTCTAAGACTATGTGAAATCGCAATCTTGAACAATGTAAGGTCTAGTGGGATGGTTTCTCTGAAATAAATGCCACTTGGGACAAAGTGAAAGATATGCGATAACATTTTCCCTTATTTTTTAGAAATTGTTAAATGTAATAGTTTTCTTTTGTTTGTTATTATTGTAAAAACTGGAAACACCTCGGATGGTGTTTAGTCTTAGCGGGTTAGGATGCCATGACCCTCCTTAATGGGTTTTTTGGTATGGAAAATAATGTATTAATTTTATGATGCTTTAATACTTGATTTTGTGCAATTAAGAATCCATGTGATGTTAGTTGGTATGGAAGAACATGATACTGCTAAAAAGTTTCCAATGTGTAGAATCATGTACACTCATAGGTGGAAGAAGTTGAGTCATCCACTAAAGGCGAGGGTACTTGACGATGCGGAAATTATGATTAAGGCAACTTGGAAGTATTGATGGATACCTTAATATAGGTATGGATTCATTTAGAGATAACCATAAATAGCTAGTCACCATGAGCCCCAAATTGATAGCCTAGTAGCTATCATAAATTCTAGAGGTTGAGACAGGTGACTATGTTGATGGAAAGATTCCCCTCTTTGTTTGTTGCACATGTTTGATTGCATTTTACTTCAATACTTTTTGTCTCAATGGTTTAGGAAGAATACATGCATTTTTTGTCTTCATAACTCCTTGGGTTGCCCAAAAAAATAAAATGATCAAGTAAATGCTTTATTTTAAATGATAGTAGGTTTCATTTAAAATTAATAAAAGATTTATTTTAAATGATAGTAGGTATCATTTAAAATTAATGCTTTAAATAATAATAGATTTCATTTGAAATTAGTATATGCTCTAATTTAAATGATAATACAACTTATTTTATGAATAATAATGGGCTATTTAAATGATAAATGAATTTCATTATAAATAGAAATGATCTATTATTTTTATATGATAAAGTAAATTTTATTTCTAGTTGTTTTATTTCATTTAAAAATAAAAGAATTGTTTATTTTAAATAACAATGGTGCTTCCTAATAAATCAATTGCACTTCATAAAAATGGAAGGGAATTATATTTTTAAAAGAAGGATATAGTTCCTTAATGTTGATCTCGTTGCATGGGAGACTACCCAAAAGATCTTATTTTTAATATTAAAAATAAAAGTTCTTTAGTCGATAGAGTTGAGTGAAGGAATGTAAATTTTCCACTGATGTCAGAAGGGAAGCTTTACATCTACCAAAGAAAGGTTTGAATGGTTTAAATATATATATATATATCTCCCTATTACTAGTGGATATTAGATATACGTTAATATTTGTATATGAGTGCATTGATGAGAGTTGTGGAAGCGTTGAAGGGAGTACATAATAACTTAAGGAAAGAATAAAGAAAAAATAGGATGGGGGTTTTTGAAATGATCTCACGAAGGAGAGAAGGGAAAAAAAAATCAAATGGATTTAGAATAAGAACTAGAATTTACAGTCAATGTTAGATGAAGGGTGTACCTAAGAAAGGAAGATCTTAACCAATTTTGAGGGATTGCAATTTGATTGGTGAACGTAGCCTCATTTTAATAGTTTCTTTTAAAATGTGTAAGCCACTATTTTCTTGGCTATGAGTAACTTCTTCTTAGTGATTCATGTTGGTTGAACATTTTTCCACACCAAGTCTAGATAGCTTGTTGTCCCTATGTAGCTTGTGTCGGTTTTATTTCCACTAGGAGGAGGAAGTCTTGATGTGGATGAGTGGGTAAATGTAATCCTCTCCTTATAATAAGTGGCTTACCACCTCCCCAATGATCTTTTAGGGTGTGGTGTTCAACTATGTTTACCTTAGTTGGAGTAAAATCCATTGTATCAGTGGAGGTTGTCTCTACTAGTGTTAGGTCAACAGTAATTGATAGCATATTACCTATGATTTGGGTTAGCCATACCAATAATGACATCACATGGGATATCAACCATCACCTATTGTTGATGGTGGCCAATGCCTTGTGAGGTATGTTGGTCAATGAGCTACACCATGGTAAAACCCCCCTCTCAATTTTGGAAAAGCGCTCCTTCCCTTCATAGTTGGTTGATGTCAAGTTGCACCGTCATTGGAAGGTTTTTTGTGCACCCTATGGGTAGTAGTGATATAGTTCTTCTATATCCAACCTATGTTGAGGGTGATTATCATCTGTTGCATACAATTCCCTTACACTGTATTATGTGGTCTTCTGAGTTTCCTTGTGAATTCAAGCTCATTGTTGGAGAGACCACCCTCTCACTGTAGAGATGGGTGTTGCTTTAGTTGTTGGGCATATTAATTAAAAGAGTGATGTTTTAATTATTTGGAAATAGATGAAATTATTTGATTAATGTAAAGATAAGAACATATAGTTTTATGTTGAATTATATATATATATATATATATATATATATATATATATATATATATATATATATATATATATATATATATATATATATATATATATATATATATATATATATATATATTTAATGTAAAGAGGAAAACATATGACTTTATGTTTAATTAGATATGAAATTATTTGATTAATGTAAAGAGAAAAACATATGACTTTATGTTTAAATTAGATATGGAATTATTTGATTAATGTAAAGATAAGAACATATGACTTTATTATTAATTGGATATGGAATTATTAGATTAGTGAAAAGAAATTATTTCATTGTTATTATTAATTAGAGTCATGAGCTTTAGTTGATAGTAAAGAAAGGGTTTATTGATGGATTAGGGCAGGTGCTTTTAATTCATTAACTAAATGGTATAGTTTATTTGTAAACCAAAGGTATGGGACTTTAGTTTATGGAATGAATAGTAAAATATTTATATTTAAAATTAAAATAAAATTTTTAATTTGGTGAATAAATGAAAGGATTGTTTTAGAGGTTAAAGGTATGGGACTTTAATGCTTTAAGGACAAGACTGGGATTGATTTAAGTACTAACAATGATCTAAAGGGAGCATGATGAATAAATCTCTATCTATAGGTGTTTGAGAGGAGTTAAAAAAGGTAATTATTCTTTTATGATATCAACTATGCTATTATATGGTTAAATACTTGATTAAGTTGTATAGTTACAATTTGGTAAAGTAAATAAAGTAAATGCATTTGAAGGCATGCATATCCTAAAATATGAGTGCCCTGATCCTCTATTATCATAAAATGATCAATGGAAGAGAGATAAGTCCAAAGTTATAGCTGGACCAATGCACCATTTTGCTTTCTAATTACCATTTATTTACTTAAGCTCAAATAGACTAGATTTTTGGGGATATTTTCCTGATGAAATTGATGTAATATATTATTCTTTTAAAGTATGGAGGATTTACCATACTTTCTTATATGTAATAATTGATTGAATTTTGGAAGATGTACCTTTAAATTATTAGTTGAATTATTTATGCTTTGTATTTAAATACTTTCTAGTTCATGTTTATCTTCTTGGATATGGCTTTATTTCTAGTATATTTGCATGTTTTATGAGTTATGTTTTGTTATATTTAGTATGTAGTGCTTTGCTTGGTTTCCTTTATAAAAATAATAATAAGTATTAATTTCTAGGGTGAACTTAGAGGATAACCTGAGGTATTGAGACCCCATTAGGGTGAACATAGTGGACCTAAGGGATTAAAACCCCTTAGGGAGAATGGTAACTAGATTTGTGGAAAGACTAGATATTAGTTAAGATAGCTTGTCAAAAGATAATATGGATAGCTAAATCACAATGCACGTAGCATACCTATGCATAATAGCTTATGTCAAGTATGAAGATGTGTGTATACCTTCTAATGGTTTAAGGTGATAAGTATAGCTCATGAAGAATGATGAGTTTGATGTACTTATTTTTTGATATATGATATGCTTACTTAGATGGACTTTTGTGAGGAAATATTATGAGATATAATTATTTTATGAACATAGGGGATTTTGTTAAACATTATGTTAACCTAAGGTTGGTTAGGGATTTATGAATCCCTCTCTTTAGTAAAAAATAATTCTTTCGTTTCTATGTATTTTTTGTTTCTTTTTTTTAGGTGTGTTACAACCTTGGACATGAACTATGGTCCTTGATATAACACAATAGTTCAAGGAGAACCAAATATTTAAAAAATAAACCCATACATGATGTTTATAATTTTTTCTTTGTTATCATGCTTGAATGCATGAACCTCTACCCACTCGATCAAATAATATGTACAAACCAAAATGTGTTATTTTATTTGGGATGGTGGATCAACTAGGCCTATAAAATCAAGATTCCATTTCTAAAACAACTCAATGGCCACTTGAGGTTGGATATGAATCAAGTCCATGACATTGGGTTTCTCCACTCATTAGCACCAATCATAATTTTAAACATATTTTTTGATCTCATGATGGAGAGAGGGTCAATAATATTTTGCACCAAAAACCTTTTGAATAGTTATCTTTATAGAATAATCTCCTCGTATGGTTTTTTATGACATACCACAAGGATGTCGAAAACTTCATCATGTCATACACATCTTCATAAAATAAATTTAGGTTTACATTTAAATAATATGTCATTAATCCACTCAAAAGATAAAATTTGTTAAAGTAAACACTTATTTTCTTTATGGAAAGATGTGAAATAATATTCCTTATTGTAAAATAGTTGGTGATATATACTTGCCATAGATAATGTGTTGATATCGCAAAAAAATGTTCATCTAAGAAGTCTATCTTCCCCTAGTTGAATATCACCTATAATATATAATCTCAACAAAAAATTAGCTACTACATTAGGTTTTCCAGGTTTATTAACAATAGTGACTTCAAATTTTAGGAGAAACAGTAACCATCAAATAATCCTACCACTAATGATGATTCTATTCATTAGGTATTTTATAGTTGAGAAATTGGTGTGAACAAACACTCAATACCTAGTGATATAGTGGTATAATTTGTTAATAGTATATACTATAGACAAGAACCCTTATTCAATAGTTGTATATTTATTTTTAGCTTAAACTAATAGGTGGTGTAATGTTTTTCATAATTCTCATTTTGGACAAGAACTACACCTATTGTTGTGTTAGATACATCTACGTAGATGTGAACTAAAATTTTCTAGTTTGATCATCATAATACAAGGGTGAAAGTGAGTTTTTATTTTAATGTATAAAATACATTTTAATATGCATATATCCATAAAAAATAGTATCTTTAGCTAAAATAAAATATAGGAGATGCAATTTTGCTAAAATACTAGATAAACATTGGTAGTTACCTTCATGGCCTAGGAAAATTCTTAATAATAGTTTGTATCTCAGGGGAATATAAATGTAGTATAATATTAATATTTTTAGGAACTTCTTTTATTCCATTATATGAGATGTGATGTCCAAATATAATTCCTTCATCCATTACCATAAAACATGTAGACACCAAAACAGCACAAATCCGATTGTGTGACTGCAAACACTGATCGCTTTGACAAACACAGCCCCCAGGGCAGCCCTCAGAGGTTAAACAGTGGTCTTAACCACTTTCATAGCAATTTTGTAAGGTCAAGAAGCAATTTGGCATACTTGGAAACTTTGCCCAGTACTTGTCTCACCCAGGGACGAATTCAAAATAGAATTCGTCCCACCCCAAGACGAATTCTGAATCCGTCCCTGGGTGGGACGAATTCTAAGCTTAACGGGCAAAAAGGCAAATGGTGCCAAGTGGCAGCCCAGAACAGTCAGTTAAGGGCTCCTACCTTGCACGCATGTGTAAGTGGACAGAGGGGTCGTTAGAGAACTGTTACAAGAAGCATTTATCAAAGTTCAAGTCAATGAAGGACTCCCCTCCCTCATGGGAAGACAAGACTGCCACATGGCCAAAACTTGGCTTTTGTGCTTCCCTCCCAAAAAAGACCCCTTGGGTCTATAAAAGGTGGGACTTTTCTCACCCAAAACATACAGGTTGAAGAAGTGTTCAAGCAACGAAGTGCTGCCGAATCGAAGACTCACTTGCATCCCCCTTTGTTCACCTTCCTACATCCATCAATCTATTTTGCAAGGGAGGTTGTTGGGTGGCCTTTGGAAGCTCGAACCTTACTCAAATCCGACGCATGGACATCTGAACCTACCAATTCATCGACCCCCCAATCCTAAAAGGTTTTGGGCCCATCCTTGGTGGATTGGCTCCAAAATCGAGGGCCAACGGTGGGAGGCCCACTTGGGCACCCCCACACCTCCCAAGTCCTAATTTTAGTTTTTGAGCACTTTAGATTATTTTTTTAGATTGCATTCTGTGTTACTAGGTCTGATTAGTCTATAATTGCAATTTTGTAGCTTTTGGTCAGAGCTTAGGGTGTTTTGTATTGCTTTGTCGTTTCGCTAACTTGCAGGTGTCAAGGTCAAATTCCTGAAGGTGGAGACCAAATTAGGAAAACCCGACCATCTGGGTTGTCCCAAAATGGCCCCAATTACCTAACCCCCCTGTTTGCAGGAGTTTTGCAGGTCTCAAGATTCGACATTGGAGCAACAGCAGGTCGGTTTCTCCTACTCAGAAGAATTCGTCCCACCCAGGGACGAATTACAGTCAGAATTCGTCCTGCCCAGGGAAGAATTCCAGTTTAAGGTGGATTGGCCAGCTGCCTCAGTGGCAGTGGCCTTCTGGTAACTTTTCTTACTTTTTGTCAGGTTTTGAAGCAATTTGGATTCACTATTTTCACTGTTTCAGGCAAATATTCGTATGCATATTTTGTTAGTTTTAGAGAGAGAATGCTTTTCATTTGTAGTAGGTGCTACTAACGTCTTGATCATTTCTTTGTTCGTAGGAGAAGCAGCAGAGGCGAAGAACTCATCGACATTAGCGGTGACATCATCCTGGCCCGCCCATTGCAATCGTGGGCATGCGAAAGGAGGAATCATTCAGCGATTGTAATCAAACCCTATTTGCGCTCCTAGCCCCTGAAAAGGGAGGAGGCATTATTGTAACAGAGATCGAAAGAAATTAATGAAAGGGCTGTTTTTCTTTATCTGATTGCATCTCTTCCAACATGTTTCTTTTCCGTTTCATGTAATTTATATTTCTAGGACTTAGGCGTGCTTAACTTTGAATGCAATTGCACTTGGTGTTTCCTTTGACCGGAATCTCGTGCTTTCAGTGGCGATCACGGTGGGACTCTGTTCCCTGGTTTTTGAAATCATAGAAACTAATTAAATTTTTGTGTTTGTGCTTGACAGGTACATTTTTTTTGTTGCAGACTGCTATTCGTCTCTGACAGGGACGAATCCTTTTCTGTAATTCGTCTGACCCTGAGACGAATTCAAATTCGTCTCTGGATGGGACGAATTCTGTTCCGCAATTCGTCTCCCAGAGGGACGAATTCCTGTCTACAGATTTTCAGAGCAGAAATTCAGAGACAACAGGAGCAGGCAGAGAAGAGGTAGGGATTTTCATGATCTCTGTTATATTTTTCTGTTTCGTTAATTGTTTTCATTTAATCTTGCATTGCATTAGGAAAAGTCATGTATGCTAGTTTCATTTTGTTGGATAAAACGAATCCCACACACATCACAAAACAACTTTAAACCAAGGAGCTGGTCGTAAGACCCCAGCCCTTGATCAAGACCATTGGTGGATTTAATCACCGCCTTGGCTTGATTTGCATCCATTTCTCGATTGTCAACTGTTGTTAGGCGTAAATCCTGACGAAGACAGACCGAGCGTAGCTGGGGTGATTCCCATGCGCGCAAGGATAAGTTTTCTATGGTAGGTGCCATTAACAGGACAATCCCCCTTTCGTACCACCTACGTACCACGTACCTTCTGCTCTCACGTACCTATAGTCTCCCTCTCGTAAGGGCGGGTATATAGAGAGGTTGGTATATCGGCCTGGTTGGTATATTGAAGGGGCGACCTTTTTGGAGTTATAAGAGCCTACATGATGCATTTAAACATTCTACAAAATCTACAAAAACAAAACAAAACATCAAAATGCACTAAACCAGTCTAGGGCACACCAAGAATCCTTAAAAGAGATAATCACGGTCTTGTGAATGTGTGTGTTTAATTCTGCTTAGTGTAGACAAAAAAAAAAAAACATAAAAATGAGATAAAAAACTCATTTAGATAGCATAGAAGCACCACAATGGTGTACACCCGCAGTCAAGCCCAATCAAGGGCAGAAGCTCCGGAAGGAACACAAAAAGCAGGTGCAAGTTGCCTTCACTTCAGTCCTGAGGATTTGGTCATACCGCCTTATAGGTCAAACCTACAAAAGAATCCAATTTAGAATCCTCGGTGGGGTATGCCTATTCAAAGCAGCCCCTTTCGGGAAGATGCCTTACATGTAGACCTTGACATAAATAGAGAATCACCTCTTGAAGGTAGGCATGAGTGGCCACCGCGCAATGAAGCGCTAAACAGGCACACTGTTCATTTAGAGGGGCAACGTGGATATGGCATCCCTTATTTACCTATCATTAGAACAGAGAGACCAAATCCGGAGCGCAGGGCTCCTTACATAGGGCGACCTAACTCCGCTCATCCCATTTACACCCGTGAAAGGGAGTATGAGGAAAACCATCGCATTCCTCGAGAGCAACAAACAATGCGGGAACCTTGCATTTCCGCACCAGCAGGATATCATGATCACCCCTTGAGGCCAGAACCTCGAGCACATACCGCCTACCTCGATAGAGGGAAGCGACCCCTTGAGATTTTAGAGCATCAAAATCGAGGTAAACCCATAGGAGGAACATTTGAACCTTCTGAACAAAATAGGGTAGAACGAATTGATCCGGCTGTCGCCGAGATATACCACCCGTCAAGCCCAAATCATGCGGCTTAAACAAAGTCAGCAAGAGATAGAGTATCAATACCGCTTGGATAAAGAACGCATGCAACGTGAAGCGGATGAGTTACGCTATGAAATACCTGAGAGGGGGCCAACCCCTTGCATCCAAAGATCTGAACAGTATGAGAGGCATAATCTGTAAGCCTAGGGGGTATAGGGAGGAATTGTATTGCAGATTTCATAGACGCAGAGGACATGACCTAAATGGGTGCTGGAAATTCAAAGAACTAGTCCAGGATTTGATCGACAATCGAACATTGGTCGTGGACAACCCCATCGCACCTAACAACCAACAAATGGGGGTATTCAAGGACCCCTTGCCTGCCCATGAGGCGCAGAAAAAACCACTCCAAATAAACGAGGTGCGACAAGATATTCCCGCACAAGGATTTGTGGGAATGATTAGAATTGTAACAAGGAACAAAAAATACCCAGCAGTTGCCCCCGAGGTACCTACGAGGGAAGTTACGTCGACATCGTAGCCTCAACAACGCCCAACGCAGTTACCTCTGCCTAGACCTGAGGTCATGATATGAACCAAACTCACGCAGAGTTTGCGGACCATGTCAGCTAATCTGTCCATCTACGAGCTTATTCAAAAATCAGCTCCACATAGAGAAGCTCTTATGGACATCTTAAAAGCCATTGAAGTACAACCCCATGAAGCTAATTCTTTCAACGCCTTCGTGGGACATGTGAAACAATGTACGGAGCCTGTCATCACATTCAAAGAAAACGAGGTCAAAACAATATCGAATGACATGCCGGATCCACCCCTGCACGTTATCGCGCGGGTCAATGGGATCCCATACAAGAGAGTGCTGATAGATACTGGCTCGTCCAGTAACATCATAACCACTACAGCGTTAAAGCATTTAAAATTTCCAGCCTCTCACATCACAGCTTCCACGTACACACTGCAAGCTTTTAATGATGCAATTTGCTCGACAGTCGGCACGGTTGTTCTGCCTATACAGGTAGGACAAAAGTCAATACCCACACTGTGCCATGTGTTGGAAGGTGAAATGGCTTATAACATACTGCTAGGGCGGCATTGGATCAGGGACATGAAGTGTGTCCCCTCGATCGCACACCAGTGCTTGAAGTATGCCTATGAAGGGCAAATACATGTAGTCCCAATGGACTTAGAGCCCTTCAAGTATTGCAATGTGGTACAATTCATACCTCAATCGACCCTCCCATCAACGCATTTGGATTTTCAATTAAATCCATCTAAACAGGGTCCGATACCGCAGGCACCACTGGTGGCAAATAAGGCAAAATCCCAGCTAGGTGAGACTTCATCATCGGCTCCTTCATCATCAATGCCACCTATCGTGGTCCAACAGAAGGACAAGGGAAAGCAAATCGTGGAGGAGGTTAAGCCTCTAGAAGAGGGGTTGCCCACGATCTCAGCAATATCAACAGAGGAAGTGCACAACGCAACGGAAACCAAGACTCCTGAACAACCAAACATGGAATGGACTCAGGAAGGACTACCGTTTCCTCCTACCCAATCATCAACAATCACTGTTGAGATGGCCAGTACAGGTTTGGGAGAGTACATAGTGCAAAATGTTATGGCAACCCCCACATTGGAGTCAATACAAGACATGGGAAGACCTCGCCTTCCCATTGGAACAATCGTCCCTCTAGGCTACCCACCGAACCAAACGAATTTTGTGTATGGGGACCTTGATCATGGTTCTGAACCATGCGAACAAAAGGAAACAGATGAAGAACCTTTTTTCGAGAACATCAATTATTTGTCAAACCCATAATTTGCCCTAAAATATCTCGAACAATGCAATTGGCATGGGTATGGGTTAGGCAGATATGAGCAAGGGATGCGGATCCTTTGCCAACCAAGGTATCAGATGCCATATGACAATTCGGGGGTAGGTTTCAACCATCCCCTGTCATTAGACATCTTGGTTGAAAACATGCAAGGCCTAGAAATAGGCAACAGGGGGGGATTGGCACAAGACCCGTACGCCAATCCAAACACAGAATACACATTGGGGGATTATCTCCCATGGTCTACAAACACCCCTGGAAATAGCAATAACCCCTCTCCTTTGCTAGAGAGAGGTGAAAGTTCAGAGAACAGTCATCAAAAAGAACAACGGCTTCCAGACATTTTTCTAAAACTGTTCCCCTTAGAGGTTCCAGAAGAAATAACACAGTCTCAAAAGAATCAGGTCCCTCCACTAAGAGTGGAACAACCGCAATGGGATCAGATTAATTCACTGGAACAGGAAGAGTCCTCAATGTTGGAAGCAACAGATGCTGAAGAGGATGAGCAATTTTGGATCTATGAAAGCGATTCAGAAGACGAGACTGAGATGGACTATCTCAGACATGCGCGATGACATCACCACGCTCTAACCCATGAAGATCTAATGGGACAAATGGGTATACGATTAGGACATGAATGGCATGTAGACCCAGCGAGGTGGGACCAAGTGTTAGGCCTATGGCTCCAAATTCAAGATGAGCATCGTCCACCTCATGATCCCATCAGGACAACAGTACCGAGGGAAGACCCCACCTTCCTTTTCGCACATAGAGATGAATTTGCACCTAGAGAGGATCCATTCGTGCC
The DNA here is from genome assembly GCA_028583015.1 of Wollemia nobilis. Classification (NCBI taxonomy): domain Eukaryota; kingdom Viridiplantae; phylum Streptophyta; class Pinopsida; order Araucariales; family Araucariaceae; genus Wollemia; species Wollemia nobilis. Next base: position 437,294 of record JAQPPZ010003056.1, on the reverse strand, counting down.
TGTTCCCATAGAGCCAAATCCAGAGTATAGGGAACATCTGAAAGAATCAAGTCGTCACACCCGTGGTTCTGGAGACCAAATTCATTCCATCCACATGATCTCCATCAATTTGACCACACCCATCCGCAATCCGACCGATCCATCTCGGTCATTGCATCTAGACATGGATGCCATTGACTAGGATCGCGTCAATTCACCATTGTCACCATCAGAGTACTGGCATTTCAATGAAATGTTTCATTTTACCCCAAGGACAACTCAAGATATTTTTCAAGCTGAAAAGGGACCCAAGGTCCCAAACACAGATCTTAACTCAGCTGATGATATCCATTTAATCCCAACTTCACATCAGTTGGAGGACGGATCTCACATGTCAGTCGAAGAGACGACTGACGTAGACATCGGCACAGATCCAATGAATCCAAGGATTCTCAAGCTGGGGGTAAGCCTTTCCCCCGAAGAGCAAGCCGATTACATTGCCCTTCTTAAAGAAAAGAAGGAGGTTTTTGCATGGTCATACAAAGATATGCCAGGACTAGACCCGTAGCTAGTCATGCACAATTTAACGCTTGATCCAAAAATCAAGCCTGTAAAGCAAAAACTAAGAAAGATGCACCCAACAGTGGCCTTGATGGTCAAAGACGAATTACAAAAGCTGTTGGATGCACAATTTGTCATCTGCGTGGATTATCCGCCATGGTTGTCCAACATGGTTCCCGTCAAGAATCCCGACGGGAGGATTCGCATATGCACCGACTTTCGAGACCTAAACAAAGCAAGTCCTAAGGATGATTTCCCATTGCCAAGCATCGACGCATTGGTAGACGCTATAGCAGGTCACGAAATGCTCTCCCTAATGGACGGTTTCTCAGGATACAATCAAATTTGTATCAATCCTGAAGACCAACTCAAAACGGCATTCACAATGCCTTGGGGGACATTTTGTTATAAGGTCATGCCTTTTGGCCTTAAAAATGCTGGCGCTACATACCAACGTGCTATGACGTATATCTTCCATGATTACATGCACAAAACTTTGGAAGATTACATGGATGATTTGTTAGCCAAGTCTAAATTGCGCTCAGATCATCTCGGTGACTTAAGCAAGATTCTCGATCGCCTCATAGAGCATAAGGTCAGACTAAATCCCAAGAAGTGCGTGTTCAGCGTCACATCTGGAAAACTCTTGGGTTTTATAGTCTCCAAAAGAGGCATCGAAGTGGACCCAAACAAAGTCAAGGCAATCCTTGAAATGGCTCCCCCAACCACTATCAAGCAGCTCAAAAGTCTGCAAGGAAAGGTCGCGTCTATTAAACGCTTCATAGCGCAATTATCTGACAAATGCCAACCAATGAACAAATTATTGCACAAAGGGGTCACATTTCATTGGGATGACGAGTGCCAGTCAGCCTTTGACGAAATCAAACAATACTTGGATTTGTCGCCAGTATTGGCACTGCCTAGACCAGGTGTGCCGTTCTACTTATACATCTCAGCTACTGAGGTGGCACTGGGTGCAATGCTAGCCCAGAAGAATGAAATTCACAAAGAACAGGCTACTTACTATCTTAGCCGCACCCTAGTCGCCATTACGAACTTAACTATGCATACGTTGAGAAACTCGCTGGCAGTGGTGTTTGCCACCAAAAGGCTACGCCACTACATGCTGAGCAACACGACGTATGTTGTGTCTAAGGAGAATCCATTGCGATACATGATGAGTTGTACTTATCATAGTAGCCGCACGGTGAAATGGATCATGTTGTTGATGGAATTTGACATTGAGTTTATTGGGCAAAAATCTATAAAAGGACAAGTCATAGCCGATCAACTAGCAGAGGCTCCTCTTGAAGACGATCAGCCTCTGGTCATAGAACTACCCGATGATGAGGTCTTCCATGTCTCAGAATTGCCAGATTTTGAAGAGCCTGAGTCTCAGGCTGACATAACCTTATTTTTCGATGGTTCTAAATGCGAGCAAGGTGGTGGCATAGGAATTGTATTCTTCACACCGCAGGGCACTCCAATGCCCCTATCATTTAAATTAAACTTCCAGTGCACCAACAACAATGTCGAATATGAAGCCTTGCTCCTAGGTCTTCAGACAGCAATCGCCATGAACATCAAAAGATTGAACATCTTTGGCGATTTGCTGTTAATCGTCAATCAAGTCAAAGGGGTATACCAATGAAAATGCCCAGTTCTGAAGGCTTATAAAGCCCTCGTGGATAAATTCCTAGCAAAACTTGAGTGGTATGACATCGAGGCACTCCCTCGATCATCGAATCATTTTGCGAACACAATGGCCTCCTTAGGGTCACTAATACCGCAAGACCTTTTCGGTGATGTAACAACTATTCAGGTCAAAACCTTATCGCAACCCGCGATGGAGCGCGCAAGCTCAGACTTGACGCCAGGAATCCACATGATCCAGATCGAACCATCTTCGGATAAGTTCTTTCGAATCCGAGACTATCTGAAACATGCCAACTTGGGGTCTTTATTCTCCCCCACTCCCATTAATAGCAACACAACGCTATTCTTACAAGTTCTATCCCAATCAGCATTTGTTAGGGAAGAACTCCAAAAGGGATTGGTTGTTCAAACTGTCGAGGTATCCGATCAACAGGACTGGTATTTACCCATAAGAGACTACCTCAAGTTAGGTAATCTACCCTTTGGATTGATGCAAGCCGCAAAATGAACATTTAAACAGAAAGTGGCAAAATATGTCTTGATAGGAGACATTCTGTATCGTCGCAGCTACGACGGAATTCTTCTTCGTTGCTTGGACCAGCAAGAGTCCACTTGGGCAGTCACCCAAGCGCATGACGGTACATGTGGCGGCCACTTCAGTGGTATGGCCATTGCAAAGCGCATTCTTTGCATGGGCTATTATTGGCCATCTTTAGAGTGAGATTGCTGCACGTATGTCAAGAGGTGTGTAAAATGTCAACATCATGCCAATCTGATGCACGCACCTTCCCAGGCCCTACAGACAGTCCAGTCTGCTTGGCCATTTTTGTAGTGGGGCCTCGATCTAATCGAAAAGATCTCCCCTGCATCGTCAGGCCGTCACACGTTTATCATAACGGCCACAAAATACTTTACCAAATGGGTGGAAGCAATTCCGTTAACCTCTACGACAGGACCCCACATAGCGGAGTTCATTTTGCATTACATCATATGTCGTTTTGGTATTCCATCCAAAATAATCTTGGATAATGGGCCATCATTCAAGAACAAAGATGTGCGTGCTTTAACCACAAAGTACAAAATTCAGCACAGCTTTTCAACACCCTATTATCCGCAAGAAAATGGGCAAGCAGAGGCGTGAAACAAAACGCTAGTCACCATCCTTAAAAAGACCATCGCAGACAGTCATAAGAATTGGCACATACAAATCCCACTTGCCCTTTGGGCCTATCACACTAGCATTCGGAAGCCCAATGGGGCAACTCCATTTTCACTAGTGTATGGCTCAGAGGCAGTAATGCCTCTCGAGTTGGAAATTCCTTCCCTCCGCATATCAATGCAGGAATTCATCGATGATGACACTGCACGACAGGCCCGGTTAGACCAGCTTACGTTGCTTGACAAAAGACGCGTTAATGCTCTCGAGCACTTACGTATCTATCGAGAGCGGCTTAAGAGAGCTTACAACATGAAAGTTCACCTAAGAGACTTTCGGGTTGGTGATCTGGTTCTGAAGGAAAACCAACAAAACTCTAATTTGCCGTCCCATATGAGGGACAAATTCGTGGCAAATTGGCTAGGTCCTTATGTCATTGATAGCAAAATAGGACCGGGAATGTACAGGCTAGCTTCTCTTGACGGTATCAAGGAAACAGAACCCTTGAATATTAGTCATTTGCGACCATTTCATATCTAAGAAAGCCATGTACCAAAAAAAAAAAAAAAAAAATTTCAACAAAAACAAACAAACAAAAAGCTCCAAGGATTATCGCAATCTCTTGGTCACCCAAAAAGCTCCAAGGATTATCGCAATCTCTTGGTCAACACAAAAAGCTCCAAGGATTATCGCAATCTCTTGGTCAACCCAAAAAGCTCCAAAGATTATCGCAATCTCTTGGTCAATACAAAAAGCTCTAAGGATTATCGCAATCTCTTGGTCAACCCAAAAAGCTCCAAGGATTATCACAATCTCTTGGTCAACACAAAAAGCTCCAAGGATTATCGCAATCTCTTGGTCAACCCAAAAAGCTCCAAGGATTATCGCTATCTCTTGGTCACCAAAAAGCTCCAAGGATTATCGCAATCTCTTGGTCACGCAAAAAGCTCCAAGGATTATCGCAATCTCTTGGTCACCCAAAAAGCTCCAAGGATTATCGCAATCTCTTGGTCACCCAAAAATATCCAAGGATTATCGCAATCTCTTGGTCAACCCAAAAAGCTCCAAGGATTATCGCAATATCTTGGTCAAACAAGTCAATAAATTCAACAAAAACAAAACAACAAAAATCAACAAAATCAACAAATATTTGCATCTCAATTCTAGGCATAATCGAATTCATCAAAATCAATAAAAACACCATGCATAAATTTTACAACACTACAGTCAGTGGTCTGGGAATGTACTAAGAGTTTCAGTAATTCAGTCATCATTTTCCTCTTTAGCCATGTAGTGTACCAAGTCGAACGGATTTTACAAAGGTAGAGTCATACTTGAAATACACCTTGTTACATAACATCCCAACACAAATCAAACATTAAAATTCCCAAAATTGTGTGAACGAAAGACGAAACCTGCAAAATAATCTAGGTCACCACAAGCGAAACGGTTATCTTGCTCATCCCCCTGTGCGAATGACCCCTAGAATGCTGAGAGTTGGCAAAAGGACAAGCTTCCTCCCTACCCAATTCCCTAAGAATCCCTAAAGTTCTCAATAGTTGCAAAACACAAAAATTTGCAAAATGTCAAAACTCAAAAATTTGACAAACTATAGTGCACACATTAAAAGGCACAAACAACAGTGATTTTCGTCACTCCATACCCCCAATCCCTTGCTCAAAAGAAAAAAAAATAAATCAAAATAAACTGTGATCTCATCACTACAATGAGCAAGTATCCCAATACAATTAAAAAAAAGAAGGGAGTTGACCTTGAATCCCTGGAACTCTCGACGATTCTATAGGTCATAAGGCAAGCTTTAGTACCAATTTGGTTGATAGCCAATGGGTAATGAGTAAACCTCCCGCATGACGATATATCTGTCACATTAACTTGCATACAGATCAATGTTTGCATGTGGATGAGCTAGCTTATGACATCCTGGATTACACCGCGGATTAATCTTAGTACATACAACAAAGGAATTTGTGGAGCTAATTAGGTGATCCTCAGTACAGGTTTGGTTGAAAGCCCATCTGGCACTGGCGGTATCCTAACAAATACCACTAAATGAGCTCAATTGCACACACAGGGATGTTAAATAACTCGGTCAAAAATAGGTCCGATTCGTACCTTGTTCAAAAGTCCTATAAGATAAAGTACAGTTATGGATAGTGAGTTAAAAACTGTCTGAATCTCAGAAAATCTTACATTCATCCCAAAACAATCTGCGCTACTTATCATCCTTATGATACCATCAAAAAATACAAAAACAGCAAAGAAAAACCAGATAAATAAAAATAGCATTCATCCATTTTGCATATCACATAGACATCTAAAACAATTCAATTCATCATAACATCTGCATTCATCAAAATAAATAAACATGCATAACAAAAATCAATCACATCATCACATGTACAAATCGGAAAATAAAACCGGTATATATATATATATATCGTCAAAAAAGATGCCCGCAGGCTACAAAACAGGTCCTCAGACCCCGCAATCATATCCAAAACCCAACCTAAGGCATCGGCCACCATGATCACGTAGGATCGGTGCAACAGGAACTACCCCCCGTGGTGTGGGTCCTATGGGACCCTGCAGGGCGGCTACTGCTAGCCCCCGCATCATGCCTACTACCACCCCCCTCATCTAACCGCCTGCGGCGAGATGATGCTGACTGCTCAGTCAGACTATCCCTCGTCCGTCGAGAAGATCTGCTGATCGAAGGCTCAGGGAGCCACCCGCCAAGGCGGATGACCTCCCTCTCCAAGTATATCCAGTATAGACACCACTCTGCCTCTCGTCGATGATAGATAGACAATGTAATCCGTAAGCCTAGGGGGTATAGGGAGGAATTGTATTGCAGATTTCATAGACGCAGAGGACATGACCTAAATGGGTGCTGGAAATTCAAAGAACTAGTCCAGGATTTGATCGACAATCAAACATTGGTCGTGGACAACCCCATCGCACCTAACAACCAACAAATGGGGGTATTCAAGGACCCCTTGCCTGCCCACGAGGTGCAGACAAAACCACTCCAAATAAATGAGGTGTGACAAGATCTTCCCGCACAAGGATTTATGGGAATGATTAGCATTGTAACAAAGAACAAAAAATACTCAGCAGTTGCCCCCGAGGTACCTACGAGGGAAGTTTCGTCAACATCACAGCCTCAACAACGCCCAACGTAGTTACCTCCGCCTAGACCTGAGGTCATGATACGAACCAAACTCACGCAGAGTTTGCGGACCATGTCGGCTAGGATGTCCATCTACGAGCTTATTCAACAATCAGATCCACATAGAGAAGCTCTTATGGACATCTTAAAAGCCATTGAAGTACAACCCCACGAAGCTAATTCTTTCAACGCCTTCGTGGGACATGTGAAACAATGTACGGAGCCTGTCATCACATTCAAAGAAAACGAGGTCAAAATAATATCGAATGACATGCCGGATCCACCCCTGCATGTTATCGCGCAGGTCAACGGGATCCCATACAAGAGAGTGCTGATAGACACTGGCTCGTCCAGTAACATCATAACCACTGCAGCGTTAAAGCATTTAAAACGCCGACCTCTCACATCACGGCTTCCACGTACACAACTGCGAGCTTTTAACGATGCAATTTGCTCGACAGTCGGCACGGTTGTTCTGCCTATACAGGTAGGACAAAAGTCAATACCCACACTGTGCCATGTGTTGGAAGGCGAAATGGCTTATAACATACTGCTAGGGCGGCCTTGGATCAGGGACATGAAGTGTGTCCCCTCGATCGCACACCAATGCTTGAAGTATGCCTATGAAGGGCAAATACATGTAGTCCCAATGGACTTAGAGCCCTTCAAGTATTGCAATGCGGTACAATTCATACCTCAATCGACCCTCCCATCAACGCATTTGGATTTTCAATTAAATCCATCTAAACAGGGTCCGATATCGCGAGCACCACTGGTGGCAAATAAGGCAAAATCCCAGCTAGGTGAGACTTCATCATCGGCTCCTTCATCATCAATGCCACCTATCGTGGTCCAACAGAAGGATAAGGGAAAGCAAATCGTGGAGGAGGTTAAGCCTCTAGAAGAGGGGTTGCCCACGATCTCAGCAATATCAACAGAGGAAGTGCACAACGCAACGAAAACCAAGACTCCTGAACAACCAAACATGGAATGGACTCAGGAAGGACTACCGTTTCCTCCTACCCAATCATCAACAATCACTGTTGAGATGGCCAGTACAGGCCTGGGAGAGTACATAGTGCAAAATGTTGTGGCAACCCCCACACTAGAGTCAGTACAAGACATGGGAAGACCTCGCCTTCCCATTGGAACAATCGCCCCTCTAGGCTACCCACCGAACCAAACGAATTTTGTGTATGGGGGCCTTGATCATGGTTCTGAACCATGCGAACAAAAGGAAACAGATGAAGAACCTTTTGTCGAGAACATCAATTATCTGTCGAACCTAGAATTTGCCCTAAAATATCTCGAACAATGCAATTGGCATGGGTATGGGTTAGGCAGATATGAGCAAGGGATGCGGATCCTTTGCCAACCAAGGTATCAGATGCCATATGACAATTTGGGGGTAGGTTTCAACCATCCCCTGCCATTAGACATCTTGGTTGAAAACATGCAAGGCCTAGAAATAGGCAACAGGGGGGGATTGGCACAAGACCCGTACGCCAATCCAAACACAGAATACACATTGGGGGATTATCTCCCATGGTCTACAAACACCCCTGGAAATAGCAATAACCCCTCTCCTTTGCTAGAGAGAGGTGAAAGTTCAGAGAACAGTCATCAAAAAGAACAACGGCTTCCAGACATTTTTCTAAAACTGTTCCCCTTAGAGGTTCCAGATGAAATAACACAGTCTCAAAAGAATCAGGTCCCTCCACTAAGAGTGGAACAACCGCAATGGGATCAGATTAATTCACTAGAACAGGAAGAGTCCTCAATGTCGGAAGCAACATATGCTAAATAGGATGAGCAATTTTGGATCTATGAAAGCGATTCAGAAGACAAGACTGAGATGGACTATCTCAGACATGCGCGACGACATCGCCGCGCTCTAACCCATGAAGATCTAATGGGACAAATGGGTATACGATTAGGACATGAATGGCATGTAGACCCAGCGAGGTGGGACCAAGTGTTAGGTCTATGGCTCCAAATTCAAGATGAGCATTGTCCACCTCATGATCCCATCAGGACAACAGTACCGAGGGAAGACCCCGCCTTCCTTTTCGCACATAGAGACGAATTTGCACCTAGAGAGGATCCATTCGTGCCTGTTCCCGTAGAGCCAGATCCAGAGTATAAGGAACATCTAAAAGAATCAAGTCGTCACACCCGTGGTTCTAGAGACCAAATTCATTCCATCCACATGATCTCCATCGATTTGACCACACCCATCCGCAATCCGACCGATCCATCTCGGTCATTGCATCTAAACATGGATGCCATTGACTGGGATCGCATCAATTCACCATTGTCACCATCAGAGTACTGGCCTTTCGGTGAAATGTTTCATTTTACCCCAAGGACAACTCAAGATATTTTTCAAGCTGAAAAGGGACCCGAGGTCCCAAACGCAGATCTTAACTCAGCTGATGATATCCATTTAATCCCAACTCCACATCAGTTGGAGGACGGATCTCACATGTCAGTCGAAGAGACGACTGACGTAGACATCGGCACAAATCCAATGAATCAAAGGATTCTCAAGCTAGGGGTAAGCCTTTCCCCCGAAGAGCAATCCGATTACATTGCCCTTCTTAAAGAAAATAAGGAGGTTTTTGCATGGTCATACAAAGATATGCCAGGACTAGACCCACAGCTAGTCATGCACAATTTAACGCTTGATCCAAAAATCAAGCCTGTAAAGCAAAAACTAAGAAAGATGCACCCAACAGTGGCCTTGATGGTCAAAGACGAATTACAAAAGCTGTTGGATGCACAATTTGTCATCTGCGTGGATTATCCACCATGGTTTTCCAACATGGTTCCTGTCAAGAAGCCCGACGGGAGGATTCACATATGCACCGACTTTCGAGACCTAAAAAAAGTGAGTCCTAAGGATGATTTCCCCTTGCCAAGCATCGACGCATTGGTAGACGCTACAACAGGTCATGAAATGCTCTCCCTAATGGACGGTTTCTCAGGATACAATCAAATTCGTATCAATCCTGAAGACCAACTCAAAACGGCATTCACAACGCCTTGGGGGACATTTTGTTATAAGGTCATGCCTTTTGGCCTTAAAAACGCTGGCGCTACATACCAATGTGCTATGACGTATATCTTCCACGATTACATGCACAAAACTTTGGAAGATTACATGGATGATTTGTTAGCCAAGTCTAAATTGCGCTTAGATCATCTCGGTGACTTAAGCAAGATTCTCGATCGCCTCATAGAGCATAAGGTCAGACTAAATCCCAAGAAGTGCGTGTTCGGCGTCACATCTAGAAAACTCTTGGGTTTTATAGTCTCCAAAAGAGGCATCAAAGTGGACCCAAACAAAGTCAAGGCAATCCTTGAAATGGCTCCCCCAACCACTATCAAGCAGCTCAGAAGTCTGCAAGGAAAGGTCGCGTCGATTAAACGCTTCATAGCGCAATTATCTGACAAATGTCGACCAATGAACAAATTATTGCACAAAGGGGTCACATTTCATTGGGATGACGAGTGCCGATCGACCTTTGACGAAATCAAACAATACTTGGATTCGTCGCGATGTTGGCACCGCCTAGACCAGGTGTGCCGTTCTACTTATACATCTCGAGCTACGAGGTGGCACGGGCGCAATGCTAGCCAAGAAGAATGAACTTCACAAAGAACAGGCTACTTACTATCTTAGCCGCACCACGGTCGATTCACGAACTTAACTATGCATACGTTGAGAAACTCTGCTTGGCAGTGGTGTTTGCCACCAAAATGCTACGCCACTACATGCTAAGCAACACGACGTATGTTGTTTCTAAGGAGAATCCATTGCGATACATGATGAGTCGTACTTATCATAGTAGTCGCACGGCGAAATGGATCATGTTGTTGACGGAATTTGACATTGAGTTTATTGGGCAAAAATCTATAAAAGGACAAGTCATAGCCGATCAACTAGCAGAGGCTCCTCTTGAAGACGATCAGCATCTGGTCATAGAACTACCCGATGATGAGGTCTTCCATGTCTCAGAATCGCCAGATTTTGAAGAGCCTGAGTCTCAGGCCGACATAACCTTATTTTTCGATGGTTCTAAATGCGAGCAAGGTGGTGGCATAGGAATTGTATTCTTCACACCGCAGGGCGCTCCAATGCCCCTTTCATTTAAATTAAACTTCCAGTGCACCAACAATAATGCCGAATATGAAGCCTTGCTCCTAGGTCTTCAGACAACAATCGCCATGAACATCAAAATATTGAACATCTTTGGCGATTTGTTGTTAATCGTCAATCAAGTCAAAGGGGTATACCAATGCAAATGCCTAGTTCTGAAGGCTTATAAAGCCCTCATGGATAAATTCCTGGAAAAACTTGAGTGGTATGACATCGAGGCACTCCCTCGATCATCGAATCGTTTTGCGGACACAATGGCCTCCTTAGGGTCACTAATACCGCAAGACCTTTTCGGTGATGTAACAACTATTCAGGTCAAAACCTTATCGCAACCCACGATGGAGCGCGCAAGCTCAGACTTGACTCCAGGAATCCACATGATCCAGATCGAACCATCTTCGGATAAGTTCTTTCGAATCCGAGACTATCTGAAACATGCCAACTGGGGGTCTTTATTCTCCCCCACTCCCATTAATATCAACACAATGCTATTCTTACAAGTTCTATCCCAATCAGCATTTGTTAGGGAAGAACTCCAAAAGGGATTGGCTATTCAAACTGTCGAGGTATCCGATCAACAAGACTGGTATTTACCCATAAGAGACTACCTCAAGTTAGGTAATCTACCCTTTGGATTGATGCAAGCCGCAAAACGAACATTTAAACAGAAAGCGGCAAAATATGTCTTGATAGGAGACATTCTGTATCGTCGTAGCTACGACGGAATTCTTCTTCGTTGCTTGGACCAGCAAGAGTCCACTTGGGCAGTCACCCAAGCGCATGACGGTACATGTGGCGGCCACTTCAGTGGTATGGCCATTGCAAAGCGCATTCTTTGCATGGGCTATTATTGGCCATCTTTAGAGCGAGATTGCTGCGCGTATGTCAAGAGGTGTGTAAAATGTCAACATCATGCCAATATGATGCACGCACCTTCCCAGGCCCTACGAGACAGTCCGATCCGCTTGGCCATTTTTGCGATGGGGCCTCGATCTAATCGGAAAGATCTCCCCTGCATCGTCGAGGCCGTCACACGTTTATCATAATGGCCACGAGAATACTTTACCAAATGGGTGGAAGCAATTCCGTTAACCTCTACGACAGGACCCCGCATAGCGGAGTTCATTTTGCATTACATCATATGTCGTTTTGGTATTCCATCCAAAATAATCTCGGATAATGGGCCATCATTCAAGAACAAAGACGTGCGTGCTTTAACCACAAAGTACAAAATTCAGCACAACTTTTCAACACCCTATTATCCACAAGCAAATGGACAAGCAGAGGCGTCAAACAAAACGCTAGTCACCATCCTTAAAAAGACCGTCACAGACAGTCATAAGGATTGGCACATACAAATCCCACTTGCCCTTTGGGCCTATCGCACTAGCATTCGGACGCCCACTGGGGCAACTCCATTTTCACTAGTGTATGGCTCAGAGGCAGTAATGCCTCTCAAGTTGGAAATTCCTTCCCTCCGCATATCAATGCAGGAATTCATCGATGATGACACTGCACGGTAGGCCCGGTTAGACCAGCTTACGTTGCTTGACAAAAGACGTTTTAATGCTCTCGAGCACTTACGTATCTATCAAGAGCGGCTTAAGAGAGCTTACAACATGAAAGTTCACCTAAGAGACTTTCGGGTTGGTGATCTGGTTCTGAAGGAAAACCAACAAAACTCTAATTTTCCGTCCCATATGAGGGACAAATTTGCGGCAAATTGGCTAGGTCCTTATGTCATTGATAGCAAAATAGGACCGGGAACGTACAGGCTAGCTTCTATTGACGGTATCAAGGAAACAGAACCCTTGAATATCAGTCATTTGCGACCATTTCATATCTAAGAAAGCCATGTACCAAAAAAAAATATATATATATTTCAACAAAAACAAACAAACAAAAAGCTCCAAGGATTATCGCAATCTCTTGGTCACCCAAAAAGCTCCAAGGATTATCGCAATCTCTTGGTCAACACAAAAAGCTCCAAGGATTATCGCAATCTCTTGGTCAACCCAAAAAGCTCCAAAGATTATCGCAATCTCTTGGTCAATACAAAAAGCTCCAAGGATTATCGCAATCTCTTGGTCAACCCAAAAAGCTCCAAATATTATCACAATCTCTTGGTCAATACAAAAAGCTCCAAGGATTATCGCAATCTCTTGGTCAACCCAAAAAGCTCCAAGGATTATCGCAATCTCTTGGTCACCAAAAAGCTCCAAGGATTATCGCAATCTCTTGGTCACGCAAAAAGCTCCAAGGATTATCGCAATCTCTTGGTCACCCAAAAAGCTCCAAGGATTATCACAATCTCTTGGTCACCCAAAAATATCCAAGGATTATCGCAATCTCTTGGTCAACCCAAAAAGCTCCAAGGATTATCGCAATATCTTGGTCAAACAAATCAATAAATTCAACAAAAACAAAACAACAAAAATCAACAAAGATTTGCATCTCAATTCTAGGCATAATCGAATTCATCAAAATCAATAACAACACCATGCATAAATTTTACAACACTACAGTCAGTGGTCTGGGAATGTACTAAGAGTTTCAGTAATTCAGTCATCATTTTCCTCTTTAGCCATGTAGTGTACCAAGTCAAACGGATTTTACAAAGGTAGAGTCATACTTGAAATACACCTTGTTACATAACATCCCAACACAAATCAAACATTAAAATTCCCAAAATTGTGTGAATGAAAGACGAAACCTGCAAAATAATCTAGGTCACCACAAGCAAAACGGTTATCTTGCTCATCCCCCTGTGCGAATGACCCCTAGAATGCTGAGAGTTGGCAAAAGGACAAGCTTCCTCCCTACCCAATTCCCTAAGAATCCCTAAAGTTCTCAATAGTTGCAAAACACAAAAATTTGCAAAATGTCAAAACTCAAAAATTTGACAAACTATAGTGCACACATCAAAAGGCACAAACAACAGTGATTTTCATCACTCCATACCCCCAATCCCTTGCTCAAATGAAAAAAAAATAAATCAAAATAAACTGTGATCTCATCACTACAATGAGCAAGTATCCCAATACAATTAAAAAAAAGAAGGGAGTTGACCTTGAATCCCTGGAACTCTCAGCATTCTATAGGTCATAAGGCAAGCTTCAATACCAATTTGGTTGATAGCCAATGGGTAATGAAGTAAACCTCCCGCATGACGATATATCTGTCACATTAACTTGCGTACAGATCAATGTTTGCATGTGGATGAGCTAGCTTATGACATCCTGGATTACACCACGGATTAATCTTAGTACATACAACAAAGGAATTCATGGAGCTAATTAGGTGATCCTTAGTACAGGTTTGGTTGAAAGCCCATCTGGCACTGGCGGTATCCTAACAAATACCACTAAATGAGCTCAATTGCACACACAGGGATGTTAAATAACTCGGTCAAAAATAGGTCCGATTCGTACCTTGTTCAAAAGTCCTGTAAGATAAAGTACAGTTATGGATAGTGAGTTAAAACTGTCTGAATCTCAGAAAATCTTACATTCATCCCAAAACCAACTGCGCTACTTATCATCCTTATGATACCATCAGAAAATACAAAAACAGCAAAGAAAAACCAGATAAATAAAAATAGCATTCATCCATTTTGCATATCACATAGACATCTAAAACAATTCAATTCGTCATAACATCCGCATTCATCAAAATAAATAAACATGCATAACAAAAATCAATCACATCATCACATGTACAAATCCAAAAATAAAACCGGTATATATATATATATATATATATCGTCAAAAAAGATGCCCGCAGGCTACAAAACAGGTCCTCAGACCTCGCAATCATATCCAAAACCCAACCTAAGGCGTCGGCCACCATGATCACGTAAGATCGGTGCGACGGGAACTACCCCCCATGGTGTGGGTCCTATGGGACCCTGCAGGGCGGCTACTACTAGCCCCCGCATCATGCCTACTACCACCCCCCTCATCTAACCGCCTACGGCGAGATGATGCTGACTACTCAGTCAGACTATCCCTTGTCCGTCGAGAAGATCTACTGATCAAAGGCTCAGGGAGCCGCCCGCCAAGGCGGATGACCTCCCTCTCCAAGTCTATCCAGTATAGACACCACTCTGCCTATCACCGATGATAGATAGACAATGCATCATCGCGCTATGCCAAAACTCTATCCCGCTCTGCCAACTGAGCCCGCAGAAGATCCCTCTCCAGATCCTACATCCATAGCAGCTCTGTAAGCCGTGCAACCTCATCGCCTACATCCGACCCCACCCCCTTCGTAGCTGCCGGACGCATAGGACTCACGGGGACAGTAGCCTGCTCAGGCTCAAACTGCTCCGCCACATCCTGCATGTCCGGCTGCTCCAGAACACCCAAGTCCACATCCTCATCTCCCACATCCACCATATCTGCATCATCCAACGGCCCTCCCCAATCACCCCCTATCGCCTCAGCATCCTCCACTACCGCCTTCACGCCTCCCAGTGGACCCTCACCTCTACAGCACCGCAAAACCCACCACGAGTCATACTCAGTGGTAGTACCGACGTCATCCACATCCAACACCTCAATAATCGCATCCGACTCCTCGCCCAATGGCGCTAGGATAGGTGGCTCCAGATCCCTCTCATCTCCCCGACGGCGATAGCCAACGGGCTCACCAAGCAACCCCTGGCACACCCCAAACTGTCGTGTAACCCGACGGTACGAAAAGAACTCATGCTCCGTCCCGTGCCACCTAGTCAACCATCGCTCCCTCCATACCCGTCGGAGCCACTCTCCAGCCTCAGGCCAGGCTGGACAGTCCCGATAGGGATGCCAAAACACCTCCCCTGGAGTGAGCCGTGAAAAGGCATCAATGTAGTGATCAAGCGCACCTGCCCATCGTCGACTACGCTCTGCTCCGTGAGCCAGTCGCCACAAAGATGCATAACCAATCTCATCATCCTCCATCGCCGCCCAAGTCATCCACGGTAACCCGGTAGGCCTCTCAACAACTATGTGCTGCCAACCCCAGCACTGCAACAAAAAGCTACAACTGACACCCTTCCGCTGTCGACAGCGGACCCCGTACAGCTCCCCGTAAAGCTGTGCCAACAAAGTCTGTCCCCATCTTAGGATCAACGGTGCCTCTATTGAGCACTCTGCCAACTGCCACACCAAATCCAGTAGGTTCCACTGGAACCTCGTGCCTGACGAATCAGGGAGAAGAATGTTAGAAATGAGGCCCATCAAGAATGCGTGCCTCACTCCTAACACCCCCCTCTCCTTCCACCAGCAAACCAAAATCCTGCCAGCCTGGCAATCCGCCTCGGCTGTCTCCACTGGGTCTGATACACCCAGCTCCCCCCCATGCCCAAAACATCTCGTGAGTATAGCAGTCCGCTGATCGAACGGAGATGTCCTAATAGGTAGACCATCTATCAAAATCCGAAGCAACTGATAGACGTCCTCAAGAGTCACAGTCATCTCCCCTGTCGGGAGATGGAAAGTATTGGTTCGTGAATCCCAAAGCTTGATCAGGGCCGTCAGATAGGCCTGATCCTAAACCACAGGCTCCAGTCAAGCCACCTGCTTGAGCCCAAGGGCATCAAGCCATTCCCAGTCACCATCAGTCAAGGCCAACCGCGCCTCAGTAAAGGCAGCGGGTACACGGTAGCGGCTCCTAACAACCTGCAAGAAAACAATAATAATAATAATAATAATAATAAATAAATAAATGAAAAAGATAAAATTTTCAATTCTAGGGTTTCTAACCTTAGTTAAACAAAAAAACATCACAAAAATCTTAAAGTTTTGAAAAGCGCAACACAAAAAAACCCTAGGGTCACTTACAGGTCTCGCCTCGGCTCTGCCGCTTGAACCAGTTTGCGCACTCATGATGGCAGTGAGAATTCTAGCAGCGCTTCGCTCGCAGAATTACCTCCTCCTCCCAGAGCTCCAAAATCGCAAGGAAAAAATGACACAAATGAGGCCAAAATCAAGTTTTGGCCCTTAAATAGGCCTTTTGCACTGGAATTCATCCTTGACTGGGACGAGCACTCTAATCAGTGCTCGTCCCACCTAGGGATGAATTCTCCAGCTGGAATTCGTCCCACCCAGGGACGAATTTAGGCCAGCACAAAAAAAAATAAAAAAAAATGACTAAAAATGCACTAAAAACAGACAATAAAACTGCCTGACAGGATTGCAAATGCAACTGAAAACATGGGCATACAAAATCGACATCGGGGTCACAAATTATCAATATCCTACTCCCTAAGAAGGCTACCATAGCCGGACCGCTCCAGGGGAAGACAAATTTTGACAATTTAATCCCAAAATAGTGTCACAAAAAACAACAAAACAACAAAAAAAATGCAACACAAAACAAGCAATAAACATTGCCAGACACAAGTGCTCTTGCACTTAACCTCTTGGCATAGAAAAATTGATGTCGGGGTTTGCATTGTCACTATCCTACTCCCGAAGAAGGATACCATAGCCGAACCGCTCCACGGGAGGACGGATTGCCGACAATTCAATCACCAAATGGTGTCACAAAAAACAACAAAAATAGTACAAAATTCAACAAAAACACAACATAAACATTGCCAGACACAAGTGCTCTTGCACTTAACCTCTTGGCATAGCAAAATTGATGTCGGGGTTTGCATTGTCACTATCCTACTCCCAAAGAAGGCTACCATAGCCGGACCGCTCCACGGGAGGACGGATTGCCGACAATTCAATCACCAAATGATGTCACAAAAACAACAAAAACAGTACAAAATTCAACAAAAACACAACAAAAACATTGCCGGACATAAGTGCTCATGCACTTAACCTCTAGGCAAAGAAAATCGATGTCGAGGTCCAAATTATCGCTCTCCACGTTCCCCAAGAAGGCTATCATAGCCGGACCGCTCCACGGGAAATAGGTTTTCGACGATTTCACCTCATTATGACATCACCAAAAGGGTTAACACCCACAAAAAATAGGTCCATATATTGGAAAAATTGCACACGCTTAATGGTAAACCCTCTAAAGGCAACCTTGCACAAGTCATCTTGGGTCAAGCGACTCGTCGCTTCTCTCACGAAGGTCATTCCCTCATCGATTCGTCGCTTGAGGGGGTAGTCACACTTAGTCACCAATCAACAATGACACACCCAATTAAGGAAAACGACATGCATTCAAAGAATCATTGACAAAGACAATCACGCTCCTGCTTGGGGCAGTAAACAAGCAACAATCAAATCAATCAAACACTTGGCATTTCGTGAATCATGAACACAAGGTTCCCCCTGAGGATAAAAATGCCTTTCACTTGTTCATGACTGATCAATGTCTAAGTTCAAGTCACACCTTACCAAAATAGGTTAATACTTGAAATCAAATTCCTTAGCTCGTCAGAAGCAAGGATTCAAGAATGCATGCCCTTTCCATACTTGGGGCATCAAAAGTTGGTTAGGTTACCAAGAAACCCTAATCATTAGTGCTTTGGTTATCTATTTTTGCTCAAGCATCTGCGTCACCCGTAGCGCTTCCCAAAAAGGGGCATCCGTAGACACCGAAACAGCACCAATCCGATTGTGTGATTGCAAACACCGATCGCTTTGACAAACACAGCCCCCAGGGCAGCCCTCAGAGGTTAAACGGTGGTCTTAACCACTTTCATAGCAATTTTGTAAGGTCAAGAAGCAATTTGGCACACTTGGAAACTTTTCCCGGTACTCGTCTCACCCGGGGACGAATTCAAAATAGAATCCGTCCCACCCCAGGACGAATTCTGAATCCGTCCCCGGGTGGGACGAATTCTAAGCTAACGGGGAAAAAGGCAAATGGTGCCAAGTGGCAGCCCGGAACGGTCGGTTAAGGGCTCTTACCTTGCACGCATGTGTAAGTGGACGAGAGGGTCGTTAGAGGAGCTGTTACAAGAAGCATTTATCAAAGTTCAAGTCAATGAAGGACTCCCCTCCCTCATGGGAAGAAAAGACTGCCACATGGCGCCCATGGCCAACACTTGGCTTTTGTGCTTCCCTCCCAAAAGAGACCCCTTGGGTCTATAAAAGGTGGGACTTTTCTCACCCAAAACATACGAGGTTGAAGGAGTGTTCAAGCAACGAAGTGTTGCCGAATCGAAGACTCACTTGCATCCCCCTTTGTTCACCTTCCTACATCCATCAATCTCTTTTACAAGGGAGGTTGTTGGGTGGCCTTTGGAAGCTCGAACCTTACTCAAATCCGACGCATGGACATCTGAACCTACCAATTCGCCGACCCCCCAATCCTAAAATGTTTTGGGCCCATCCTTGGTGGATTGGCTCCAAAATCGAGGGCCAACGGTGGGAGGCCCACTTGGGCACCCCCGCACCTCCCAAGTCCTAATTTTAGTTTTTGAGCACTTTAGATTATTTTTTTAGATTGCATTATGTGTTACTAGGTCTGATTAGTCTATAATTGCAATTTTGTAGCTTTTGGTCAGAGTTTAGGGTGTTTTGTATTGCTTTATCGTTTCACTAACTTGCAGGTGTCAAGGTCAAATTCCCGAAGGTGGAGGCCAAATTGGGAAAATCCGACCATCTGGGTCATCCCAAAATGGCCCCAATTACCTAACACCCCTGTTTGCAGGAGTTTTGCAGGTCTCAAGATCCAAAATTGGAGCAACAGCAGGTCAGTTTCTCCTACTCAGAAGAATTCGTCCCACCCAGGGACGAATTACAGTCAGAATTTGTCCTGCACAGTGACGAATTCCAATTTAAGATGGATTGGCCAGCTGCCTCAGTGGCAGTGGCCTTCTGGTAACTTTTCTTACTTTCTGTCAGGTTTTGAAGCAATTTGGATTCACTGTTTTCACTGTTTCAGGCAAATATTCGTATGCATATTTTGTTAGTTTTAGAGAGAGAATGCTTTTCATTTGTAGCAGGTGCTACTAATGTCTTGATCATTTCTTTGTTTGCGGGACAAGCGACGAGAGGCGAAGAACTCATCGACATCGGCGGCGGCATCATCTTGGCCCGCCCATTGCAATCGTGGGCACGCGGAAGGAGGAATCATTCAGCGATTGTAATCAAACCCTATTTGCGCTCCTAGCCCATGAAAAGGGAGGAGGAATTATTGTAACAGAGATCGAAAGAAATTAATGAAAGGGTTGTTTTTCTTTATCTGATTGCGTCTCTTCCAACATGTCTCTTTTCCGTTTCATGTAATTTATATTTCTAGGACTTAGGCGTGCTTAACTTTGAATGCAATTGCACTTGGTGTTTCCTTTGACCGAAATCTCGTGCTTTCAGTGGCGATCACGGTGGGACTCTGTTCCCTAGTTTTTGAAATCACAGAAACTAATTAAATTTTTGTGTTTGTGCTTGACAGGTACATTTTTTTTGTTGTAGACTGCTATTCGTCTCTGACAGGGACGAATCCTTTTCTGTAATTCGTCTGACCATGAGACGAATTCAAATTCGTCTCTGGATGGGACGAATTCTATTCTGCAATTCGTCTCCTAGAGGGACGAATTCCTGTCTACGGATTTTCAGAGTAGAAATTCAGAGACAACAGGAGCAGGCAGAGTTACCAGAAGGCCACTACCACTGAGGCAGCTGGCCAATCCACCTTAAACTGGAATTCGTCCCTGGGCAGGATGAATTCTAACTGTAATTCGTCCCTGGGTGGGACGAATTCTTCTGAGTAGGAGAAACCGACCTGCTGCTGCTCCAATGTCGGATCCCGAGACCTGCAAAACTTTTGCAAACAGGGGGGTTAGGTAATTGGGGCAATTTTGGGACAACCCAGATGGTCGGATTTTCCCAATTTGGCCTCCACCTTCGATAATTTGACCTTGACACTTGCAAGTTAGCGAAACGACAAAGCAATACAAAACACCCTAAACTCTGACCAAAAGCTACAAAATTGCAATTATAGACTAATCAGACCTAGTAACACAGAATGGAATCTAAAAAAATAATCTAAAGTGCTCAAAAACTAAAATTAGGACTTGGAAGGTGCGAGGGTGCCCAAGTGGGCCTCCCACCGTTGGCCCTCGATTTTGGAGCCAATCCACCAAGGATGGGCCCAAAACCTTTTAGGATTGGGGGGTCGGTGAATTGGTAGGTTCAGATGTCCATGCGTCGGATTTGAGTAAGGTTCGAGCTTCCAAAGGCCACCCAACAACCTCCCTTGCAAAAGAGATTGATGGATGTAGGAAGGTGAACAAAGGGGGATGCAAGTGAGTCTTCGATTCGACGACACTTCGTTGCTTGAACACTCCTTCAACCTGTATGTTTTGGGTGAGAAAAGTCCCACATTTTATAGACCCAAGGGGTCTCTTTTGGGAGGGAAGCACAAAAGCCAAGTGTTGGCCATGGGCGCCATGTGGCAGTCTTGTCTTCCCATGAGGGAGGGGAGTCCTTCATTGACTTGAACTTTGATAAATGCTTCTTGTAACAGTCCTCTAACGGCCCCTCTGTCCACTTACACATGCGTGCAAGGTAGGAGCCCTTAACTGACTGTTTTGGGCTGCCACTTGGCACCATTTGCCTTTTTGCCCGTTAAGCTTAGAATTCGTCCCACCCAGGGACGGATTCAGAATTCGTCCTGGGGTGGGACAGATTCTATTTTGAATTCGTCCCTGGGTGAGACGAGTACTGGGCAAAGTTTCCAAGTGTGCCAAATTGCTTCTTGACCTTACAAAATTGCTATGAAAGTGGTTAAGACCACTGTTTAACCTCTGAGGGCTGCCCTGGGGGCTGTGTTTGTCAAAGCGATCAGTGTTTGCAGTCACATAATCGGATTGGTGCTGTTTTGGTGTCTACAAAACATTTCTCATAGCTTAGGGTTAAATTATGATGCTTGCAATAAATTTATTAGTGAAGAGCTTTGTCAAAATTATCTACTTACATAGTAAAATATTTCATGTAAAAATATACACATTCGTTGGTAATTTAAAAATAAATATTAAGGAATACCCACTAAAATATTATAGAAGAATTGCAAAGGCTAAAATATAAGATATGATAAGAAAAATTATCCCAAGGGTATCTGAAGGTGGTCTTTTATTGGTCTTCTACTAGTACCTAATTTGATTAGAAACACTAAATGTTTCAAGCAAAGAGAAATATTTTTTCTCTTGAAGATGTCAAGAAATTGATCAACAAATTGTAATTGAAAATAATCATTACATGTGGCTTTATTAAGTTCAAGATAATCAAAACACACATGCCAGTTACCTTTCTTTTTAGTAACAATAACTAAAGAAGAAATAGGTTTGATATCATTGGTATAGATGTGATGAGTACAAATATTAGGATGACTACTTTTTATATCATTGGATTCCTATACAAAGACATTAGATTTTTTACTCAACACATCAAATAATTTTAGTTGTTCCTCATTATACATCTAGTTGTTGATGTTAAATGTTTTATCTAGCTAGATTTCAACAATTTTAGTGCCTAGATTTATTGATTAAATCTCTTAAGTTCTCTCACAAATGGATTTAAAGGACATTTATGAGGCAGAAAGCAATGGAAAAGTATCAAATTTTTACTAAAATTTATATCAAAGAGTATGATGTCTTATAAAGGATATTAATCAAGAGAAAAATTATGATTGTGTCCACCATGTGCTATGGTGAATTGAATTTCATGCAAAGATAATGGTGTAAAATATTCTAGTTCTTCACATCCATATTTTTATATGATTTGAAAGACCTATCCTTGGTCTTGATCAATATTATTTGATTTTCTAGTCAATGTGAACACATATGACTATACCATAGAAAGAGGGTCTTGTAATTTTTTTATGTGTTATTTAATTGTGATTACGGACAAGTATGAGATGTTATCTTGTTCCTTTGGTTTGTCAACCCATAAGTTCCCAAAAAATCCAATGAAGGTTTTACGAGAGTGTAGAATTTTTCTTTGAAATGATTTCCTTTGAAATAGTCATATCGCAAAATTGATAATCAATGAATGCAATGGTTATGGCAAGCGATATCCTAACAAGGATCTATTGGAAAATATGGATATTACATCATTTGGTTATTTACTAATGTACCTTCATGGGTACATATTTAGGTTAGGATTATATTAGGAGATAAATAGTTTATTAGAGTTATTTAATAAATGCACAAGTGTTAGAATGTGCAATGATGTAAATGTGCATGTAGTCCACATGTACATGAGTCTTAGGGTTGAGTGAGAGGCAAGGAATCTATATTTCTATATAAAGGCCTCATTGTGAGTGATTGTGAGAAGTTTTTGAGTAGTGCAAAGGTGAGAGTAGTAGTAGTCACAATGTAGCTCCATTTTGCTATCATGGAGGAGTTGCAAACTCCATGAGAGGAGCATTGTAATTTTTGTGAGCTTTCTTATATGAGTATTTCTAGAGCATTGTATCAAGTTTTCTATCATATTTTCATGCATGTTAAGTTTCCTTTATCATAGTTATAATATTGCATGCTTATTTCAATACTTGTGAATGCATTTCCTTTATGTTTAAGGCTCCAAAAGCTAATAGTGGTATCAAAGCCACGATGGATCAAAGGAAAGCCACAAGTGATCACCATTACTATTATTGAGTATTTGCAAACCGGATCAGCCATAGTGCACCATTGCATGCAAATACCATCACAATAGATTTTTGATAGAAGTAGCTCTAGATAGAAGAATAGAAAATAGAGAAAGCCACATGATAGATTTGGCTAGAGTTTTTCCACAAGAGTTGTAACGCTTGTGAAGACTAGAACTCAACATTGTATCCACTAGATTGGCAATCCAACTAGTGAAGATTATTTTTCATAGAGTCATAGGAATTTTTATTATCTCTAATATTTCATTGCAAGAGAGAAAAAGAAGTTTTCAGGAGAACCATTGGGTTACTATCATCTAAGTTTTTCTTGTTGTATAAAATTAACTCTCAGAAGGTGGGAAGCTTCCTACAATAGATAGAGAAGAACTTCATCTTCATTGCTTGAAATTCAAAGTTACTTTCCTCATGTAGGGACTAATTATTTGTTGCAAAAAAATAAGGATTGAAGATTTGGAGGCCTAAGGAGAAAGGTCCCATTGAGATATTTGCAGATTGAAGACTCCTAGTTGAAATATTGAGGAGAGATCTAGTGGCCAAGGAAGCCACATTGAAGATTGCAAATCTAGGAAGGAGGTCCTAGAAAGAAGACCCCATTGAAGATCAAAGAGACTCAAGGAGAAGAGTCCTAGTAAAATATTGGAGATTGGTGATCTCCATTGAAGACTAAAAACTTCATATTGAAGAAGAGGTCCATTGAAGGCCCTATTGAAGAAGAGGTCCATTGAAGGCCCTATTGAAGAAGAGGTCCATTGAAGGCCCTATTGAATAAGAGGTCCATTGAAGGCCCTATTGAAGAACTTCCATAGTGGAATATTGAGCATTGAGAAGAACTAACAAAATGTTCTATTGCAGATTTTAGTAGCAATAGATTCAGGAGATCCTAGAAGGAGATCTCATTTCCATAGTTGAATATTGAAGAGGCCAAGGAAGGTCTCATTGAATATTTTGAAGCTACAAGATTGAGAACCTTGGAGAGGTCTCAAGGAGAAATAAGAAGAAGGCTTGGTGAGCCTCATTGAAGGAGTCCATAGAAGGACTCATTGAAGAAATTACTACCAAAGAAAATCTAAACAAGCCCAAAGGAGAAGTTTTGGCAAGAAGATTGTCAAATCAAAAGGTAGTATTGAATAGATCTCAAGATTGATAGATTGTTTGAGGAGGAGATCTACTTTGAAGTCAGAATTTGACAAGAGAAAAGAGATAGAAGAACCACCAAATCTGAGAGATTTGGGGGCCATCATTGAAGGGTTCTTGAGCAAACATCTCAACTGTGATTTGGGGAGAATCCTACCAATTTTTTGGGATTCAAGGATATATTTTCAGTGATGGTATTGACTACCTTACAATCTGAAATTTTTCAGATTTGAAGACAAAGAAAAGGCAACACATTGACAACACTTAGAGCTGCAAAATATAGAGTTCGTGGACAGCAAAAAGGCAACAAATCGAAAGAGTTAGAAGCAACATTTAAGATTGCATTTAGTGCTAAAAGTTTCAAAAAATTTGGGCAGTGTTAGTGACTGCTAAAAATCAGATTCCATAAGTACATTCTGAAGGAGTTTTTGAGCCACCAAATCAGAGTTTTGAGCAGCAAATTGGTAAAGTATTGAAGCTACAAAAATGTGAGCAAAGAGCTATTTTTGGATAGCATAGAAGAGCTGCAAAATCATCCACAAAAGGAAGCCATTGAGGTGAGTTGAATCACCATCATCTTCATCATCTACAAGATTGAAAAGGTATGCAATAGAAAGGTGCAAAAGTTCATTAGTTGAGCTTTCATATTTGGTTTCTTATTAAAGTTTATTAAGCACCGATTTCAAGGTTCAAAGAGTTGCATAGAATAGTTTCATTTCAAGTCTTCAAAATAGTGCAGAAGTTATAGTTTACAAGGATCAAACCTGCACATAGAAGAAAATAGAAGTTAGGTATATTTCAAGAGAAAGAAACGTATCAACATTCTATTGCTCATTCTAAAGAAAATAAGACTATACTTGCATAAGATAGAGTGCAAAATATTACATTGAGTAGCTTGGATTTATAAGTGAAAGAATAGCCAAGCAAGGGAGGAATTACCAAGAGTTAAAGGCAATAATCTATTTCAGCCAAATTAGTGATCAAAGGCAGATTTATTAAGAGCTCTTTTGAAGAAGTTAAAGGTAGAATTTTATGGCAAGGAATAGCCACCAAAAAGGGTAACATTACCTCCAAAATTTGGAGAAGAAAGCCAACATATTATAGTAAGAAAAAGAGCTTGAAAGGAAGAAGGAATTCCAAGTTTAAGGTACAATTAAAGGCCACATCTCCAAATGGATTTTGCGGACAGTTTTGGAGAGGATTAAAAATAAGTTTTGGAAGCAAGGTTGGGCCATACAAATAAAGATCCAAATCAACAAATTGAAGCCCACATTCTAAGCAAAGTAAAGGATAGGTTTCCAAGCATAGGGGGGCAGTCATAATCTACATTTTGAGAGTCATTCAAAGGACTCCATAAGTGCTAGAAAAATATAGGTTTTATAAGGAGAAAGAGACGTATTAGAAACTCCACAAAGGGCATTCTACAAAGCCCTAAAATATAGCCTTCAAAAAGCAAAATAAAGGGCCATTCAAAGAGGTCTAAATTCTAGTTATTTGAGGTGTCAAAATAACACCCAACGGAGCGCCATAACTACCGAAGTTGCCACGTACACAAAGGATAAAACCAGACCTACAAAAGAGAGAATACAAGTGAAAATAGAAGGGTAAAAGTTGAGGTCATAGTGCAAGTCATCTGTTATCACAAAGGAGGCACCATCACCATTGAAGCTAGCTAGAAAATAACAAGTTTGCACGTCCAACAATGCCATAGAATATAGTCAAAGCATTATACCAAGGAAAGACGTAGATAACAAGTGAAATTGCAAGAGTTGAGCATTGGAAAAGAGCTGGAAAGATCCGAGGATGTTGAAAAAGGAGTTAGAAACCTATTGCCACGTGGAAGGAGTTGTTCCATGCATCCAAAGTGAAGAGTGCCACATTGAAGAGGAAGGTTAAGCACCCAACATCATAGTGTAACATCCATATTTGAAACTCTAGCAAAGACAAGACAACGGAGCGCCCAACATCATAGTGTAACATCCCATATTCGAAACTCCAGCTAGAACAAGACAAAGGAGTGTTGAGAGCTCTCCATATACAAGCACCCAACATGGAGGAAGAAGGTAAAAGGAATTATAACAGTCATCAACCACCAAGAAGTAAGAAACCGAGCACCACTCGTCATACATGCTGAAAGAAGGAGCTACAACAAATGTTTCCAAGAAGTGAGAAGAAGACAAGCACCACATGTCATAGGTGCTACAAGGAGGTGTAAGAAGGAATATTTTCAAGAAGGTTGAAAAGGACAAGTGCCACTTGGCACTCTCATCCCATATTGCATCAAGTTAAGAAGGCACCCATGTACATAAACATAAAGGAGGAGAGCTAAAGAAACATTGAAGGTAAAGTAAAAGGCTGTTAATTTGAAGAGTACATAGAAACCAACAATAGAGAGATGGCTACATACAAGACCAGATTTGAAGAGAGTTCAAGCCTCATACAGTGCACATAATAGCCAGGGATAAAGTGTGAAGAGTAGAGCACATATTCATTCGGTTGAAGAAAGGAAGACAAATCAGTCCATCTACAAGAAGGAGAAAGTGGACAAGCAAGGTGAAGAGAAACAAGTGAAATCAGCCCTTGCAAACAGCATACATTCCAAACAACTTGTAAATCAGAATCAAGGTTCAAGAAGGTGAGAAATATTCATTATTATATTGCAAGTTTGATATCAAAGTTTATTACATATTCTAGAGATATTAGTAGGAGTAATAAGGTGTTGAAAGGATCTCTAGAAAAGAATATTGGTTATATAGAAAGAAAGAGTTAAAACTAGAAGCACATTTAAACCATTTCCATTGCTTCAAAAGAATATTTGCAAACATCAAAACATAAGGAGATATAAGGAGTAGAAAAATCTAGTTTGCAAATACTTAATATTTCTAAAACTTCTAATTAGGGAGATATAAGGAATCCTACTTCAATTGAATTTATAGAAGTTTAGAAACCTATCATTGCATTGAATCATAGTTGAAGAGTCTAAGATATTGCTTGCATCTATATTAGTTGGAAGATCAAGGAAAGAGACATAGACAATCCAACTAAGAACATTGAAGGTTAATTACATCTCAAAATTCCTCTACAAATAGTTGATTGCAAGCAATAGAGGTTAACCATAGAGACAAAATATAAGTCTACAAATACTTGAAAAACACAAGAAAAGTGTTAAATATATTTACTAAGGAGTTTTTAACACTTACTCATTCATACTAGACTCTACTCACATACTTCAGATATTAGTGAGCAATAAGGAATTCATACTCAAAGGATTATTTAAGAGAAATATGGATGATATTGTGAAGAATGCATTTAATAGTGAGGAACTACTACATGAGTTGGAATTTTATTCTCAAAATCTTATAGATACATTTGAAGGATACAAATACCTTCTAATAAAAGGAATAGATTCTCAATGTTCCTCAAGGAAGCAAAAGAAGAAAACTTCATAACATTAATTGGTTATCTTCATGAAGTACTTTTCAAAGCATGGTGGAACACCCAAAGTACAATTATATTATCTACAAAAGAATGTTTGATGATATATCTATCATTGATTATTTTTGAATTCTTCCAAAGCAAGGAGCAAAATAACAATTCTAGTCACTACTATTGTGATGATTTACTAATCCATCATGAAGAAGATATTTCTCTAACAAAAGTGTAGAGACATAAAAGAAGAAGAAGGAAAAATAAGCACAATAGGAAAATGAAGATAAGAGAAATCATACTCAAACCATATACTTCATAGTGATTGACCTTACTTCATTATCATTCATCCCACTTTTGCAACTAGGACCTTGTTTATGCTTCTTATTCTCCTTAATTCCAACCTTTATTCTTAACATGGACTACACACTTTCTTCCATGTAAAAAGGGAGATTATCCTCTTTTCCTTAAATATTGACCTTATTTTTTTTAATACTTTCTAATATGTTTGCATATTTAGTTGAAATGTTAAACATAAAGAGGACATATATTGGTATAACTTCAAGAGTGTTATTCAACATCTATAACTTATTTGCTTGACTTAATAAATTTTCTTTCCATTCGACGAACTTGCAATGAAATTTATCTATTAACACATTCCAAATCTAATCTCAACATACATCAATAGACGTCAACATTCTCAAATGTATATATATGGAAGGTATGAGATATTACATATAAGTACTTTTGTTATCATTATTTTGTATTTCTCTAAAGCGTTAGTGATGAAAAATTTAGTCTTGACAATGTTAATCATCTAGTGGAATGTCTTTACATAAATATTTATAATATTTCTAAACTCTGAAGCTTCTATTACAAAAGGTTTCCCTAGTATAATTGTCATCTACAAATTGTTTGTGAGTGATACCCTTTATGACTATGGAGGGGTTTAGTCTAAATTAATAATCATTATTTTTATGCTATAGTTATGCATATACCTAGAGAGTCTACCATAATAATTAAGAGGTAAGAATATAGAGGATACCCTTACCTTAGAACTCTACTACACCCAAATAACCCTACCATAGTGTTATTTACAATGACTGACAATCTTAGCCCTTGATAATAATTATTCAATCATATTCTTCATATCCTACTAAACTTAAACTTATCAAGAAATTTGTGTATGAAGTACCAAGAAACCCTATCATATGCTTTTTTCATATTTGGCTTGAGAATCATTCCTTCCATATTACTTGTTTCCGTTGAGTGCAAATTTTCATGAAATAAAATGATTCTCTAGAATTTGCTTCCTCTTCATAAAACCTCCTTATAGTTCTACACTTATATCTAGGACAAAAAATTTTAACCTTAATGCTATTTCTATAAATATGATCTTATCAACTATATTACATAACCTAATAAATGTGAAGTCCTTAAACTCTTTCACCCCATATTTCTTGGGAATTATCACTAAAATTGTGTTGTGATACTATCTTAACACTTTGTCTAAATGGTTAGATTATTAGACTACTTTTATTATGCCCTCCTTCACTATATTCAAAAAGACCTAAAATAATCCTACCTAAATTTAATATAGAGGCCTTTATACTCCACCTTGTAGTTGAGAAACTCTTGGTAGGATGAAATTTACACTGAGGTTACATTTTGGATTAAGACTAGGAAAAAAATGTAGTAGTAAATGGTCTAGCTAGAACACAAGTTGTAGGGAATTGGGTTGTGACAATGATACTTGAGGATATGATACCTTTTAGTATCTTGAATACCTAGATTTACTACCACGAATTAAAAAGTACTAGTATAATATTGTATAGGTTGTTGTTTACCTTGATGTAATTATTTCCATCATATAGATTTCTCTTTATAGGATCCCACAAGATAATATTTTTGTTGATGGCCTTCGTGATATTATCCCATATGAATCGTAATTCATCTTCATTCTTCTTTCCAACCCTATTACAATATACTTCCCATCAATTATAAATAGGTAATGATGCTTTCAAGAGTGTAAAAGTGATTTTATCAATGTTAATGAATTTATTTATAGAGAAGTATGGAGATAACTAATTCAATTAATTTTTGGGGTATCAACATTAGTTTTTCCTTCAAAAGTAGGAATATGAAAGTTGACCTACACCTTAAAATATTTGGAAGCACTAGATGGTTCTAAGGTAGTAAATGATATTATAGAAGAGGCTAGAGAATTTATAGTAGGAATTCATTGATGAATTTGAGCAAATTTATCCATCATCTAATTCCTTTTTTTCATAAGGGTTTCATTCAACATATCCTTGAAAGGATAGACTATCTCAATGTTGTTCATTTGGGTTATCACCATAGATTGTTTTGAATAACAAGGGAGGTAATTAGAGGGATCTCATGCCTAATAACCACACTTTTGATATCTTCATATGATTGTTGTATATTCTTGGTTGGTGTTGTTTTCAGTTTCCCCTTTGGGGTGGTGTTGTTAGTCTCCTTTTGGAGATCGTTTGTTGGGTGGTGTTTGTCTCTTTCCTATTGGGAGTTGTTGTGTAAGGTTGTGGGTTTCCCATTAAAACCCTCTTTATTAATATTACCAAAAAAAAAAAGATAGACCATTCTAATACCACTAATCCAAAATATAGAATTTTGACTATTTAAAAGATAAATTTTGAAGTGGAGGAAGAAGCCCAAGAAAGAATGCAATTCATAATTAATTGAGTATAACAAACTAAAAATTAATATTATATAAGCAATACAATAAAATGATTTTTTTTCTTAAAAAATAAAGTACAATACAAACAATCTCTAAGATGATATTTGAGTCTATAATATTGCATCTACTTCACATGCTTTTCATAGTCGTGGGTGCATATCTCTTTATACAAAAAATGGTGTGTTGGAAACCACCATATTGAATATGGAACATCACCCATATGGAAATATAATGGTTAATATTCTATGATTTAGAAGGTCATCCATATAAAAATATGTTGATTCACCTTCCACGAGTTAAAATGTGCATTTAATTTAAATTACATACATATGACTTGTTATTTTGAGTTTTATATTCTACTAATATTTCAACATTGCTACATATGCATTTTAGCTACAAAAATATAATGATAGAAAATTATTATTTTTAGTAACTACTTTGTTTTATATTTTTGAACGCCTCTAGAGCATGTTTTTCATGCAATTTATCTAGGAATGACATCGATTTTATATTATTGAAAGTTATATTTATTCTTCTAATATTTTTAATGCATTTTGAATGGATCAAAATAGAGTCCTAAGCACAAATTTATGGACCTAATAGTGTGGTTAGGATTAAAAAATAGAATTTTGTGTATTTTTTAGCATAAACCTATGCCACAAAAAGTTTACTTTCCTAGAATGATACCTTTATCAAAAGAGTGAATATATTATCAAAGAAAACTAATCCAAAATAATTTATCAATAGAAGTGACCTTCTAAGATTAACCAAAGGTATTTTTCACATATGGGAGTTTATTATTATGTTCCTCCTCTTAGCCCAATTAATATTTTTTGTCTAAAACTATGAAAACTTAAAAAATAGAATACTCTCAAAAAAATAAACATAAAATTCATCATTTTTATTACCTCTTAAATGTTTTTTACTATAAAAAACACTAGAAACAATTAGCCTTAAATATACTAATTACCTTATTATTTTCAATTACCATATGTTTATCCCTAACCCTCTATGATGAGCATTTTATCTATAATATTATTATCAAAATTTAATAACACAAGCTTATAATGAGAGGGGGTGAACAATATAAGATAAAAAATTTCACTTTTCAATCCAAATGTAATATTATTCAATATTATCAATTGCAATAATGAAACAATGCACAAATCGCCACACACATAAGAGACACAAATTTACCATGGTTCACCTAATATGGGCTACATCCACGTAGAAATATTTCTTATAAATTTTCTCAATAAATTTCTTGAGAACCAATTCCTTATTACAATGTTTGTGGACCCCAATCCACAAGAGATACCAATCCTCTTAGCTATGGTTTGTGGACCTCTATCCACAGGAGACACCAATCGCATATGCTATGGTTCGTGGATTTCTATCCATAGGAGAAACCAATACCCTCTAATATGGTTCGTGGACCTCTATCCATTGGAGATACCAATCCCCTCTACTCTAGTTCATGGACCTCTATCCATAGGAGACACAAATCCCCTATGCTTTTATTCATGGACATCTATCTATAGGAGACACCAATCCCCTCTGCACTGGTTTGTGAAAGCACGAGATTTTGGGCAAAGGAAACACTAATTGCAATATAACCAAAACCAAATGCGCTTAAGTCCTAGAAACGTAAAGTGCATGAAATGGAAAAGAAACGCATTAAAACGAGACACAAGCGAATGGAGAAAACACAACCCTTTCATTAATATCCCTTGATCTCTGTTACAATGACGTCTCCTCCCTTCTCGGGGGCTAGGAGCATTAAAAGAATTCGATTACAATCACTCAATGTTCCTCTTTCCGCGTGCCCACGATTGCAATGGGCGGGCCAAGATGATGCCGCCGCTGATGTCGATGAGTTCTTCACCTCCGCTGCTTCTCCATAAGGCCATTGCCACTGAGACAGCTAGCCAATCTGCCTTCAACTGGAATTCATCCCTGGGTGGGACGATTTTTGACTGCAATTCGTCCCTGGGTGGGACGAATTCTGGAATTCGTCCCTGGGTGGGACGATCTCTGACTGCAATTCGTCCCTGGGTGGGATGAATTCTTCTGTGTTGAAGAAGCCGACCTGCTGCTGCTCCAATGTCGATTCCCGAGACCTGCAAAATGCCTGCAAACAAGGGGGTCATGTAATTGGGGCCATTTTGGGACGACCCAGATGGTCGGATTCTCCCAATTTGGCCTCTACTCTCGGGAATTTGATCTCGCCACCTGCAAGTCAGTGAAACAACAAAGCGACACAAAACATACTAGAATCTGACCAAAAGTTACGAAATTGCAGCTGTGAGTTAACCAAACATAATAACACAAAATGCAACCTGAAAAAGTAATCTAGAATGCTCTAAAACCTAGAAAGTGCGGGGGTGCCCAAGTGGGCCTCCCACCGTTGGCACTTGATTCCGGCGCCAATCCACTAGGGATGGGCCCAAAACCTCTTAGGATTGGGGGGGTCGGCGAATTGGTTGGTTCAGGTGTCCATGTGTTGGATTTGGGTCAGGTTCAAGATTCCAAAAGCCACCCAACAACCTCCCTTGCAAAAGAGATTGGTGGATGTGGGAAGGTGAACCAAAAGGGATGCAAGTGGGTCTTCAACTCGGTAGCACTTCGTTGCTTGAAAACTCCTTCAACCTTGTATATCTTGGGTGAGAAAAGTCCCACCTTTTATAGACCCATGGGGTCTCTTTTGGGAGGGAAGCACAAATGCCATGTGTTGGTCATAGGCGCCATGTGGCAGTCTTGTCTTCCCATGAGGGAGGGGAGTCCTCCGTTGACTTGGGCTTTGATAAATGCCTTTTGTGACAGTCTTCTAATGGCCCCTCTGTCCACCTACACACGCGTGCAAGGCAGGAGTCATCAACTGACTGTTCTGGGCTGCCACTTGGCGCCATTTGTCTTTTTGCCCGTTAAGCTTAGAATTCGTCCCACCCAGGGATGGATTCATAATTCGTCCTGGGGTGGGACGGATTCTATTTTGAATTCATCCCTGGGTGAGACGAATATTGGGCAAAGTGTCCAAGTGTGCCAAATTGCTTCTTGACCTTACAAAATTGCTATGAAAGTGGTTAAGACCACTGTTTAACCTCTGAGGGCTGCCCTGGGGGCTGTGTTTGTCAAAGTGATCAGTGTTTGCAATCACATAATTGGATTGGTGTTGTTTTGGTGTCTACAGATGCCCCTTTTTGGGAAGCGCTGCGGGTGACGCAATGCTGAGCAAAAATAGATAACCAAAGCACTAATGATTAGGGTTTCTTGGTAACCTAACCAACTTTTGACGCCCCAAGTATGGAAAGGGCATGCATTCTTGAATCCTTGCTTCTGATGAGCTAAGGAATTTGATTTCAAGTATTAACCTATTTTGTTGAGGTGTGACTTGAACTTAGACATTGATCAGTCATGAACAGGCAAAGGGCGTTTTTATCCTCAGGGGGAACCTTGTGTTCATGATTCACGAAATGCCAAGCGTTTGATTGATTTGATTGTTGCTTGTTTACTGCCCCAAGCAGGAGCGTGATTGTCTTTGTCAATGATTCTTTGAATGCATGTCATTTTCCTTAATTGGGTGTGTGATTGTTGGTTGGTGACTAAGTGTGACTACCCCCTCAAGCGACGAATCGATGAGGGAATGACCTTTGTGAGAGAAGCGACGAGTCGCTTGACCCAAGATGACTTGTGCAAGGGTGCCTTTAAAGGGTTTACCGTTAAGCGTGTGCAATTTTTCCAACATTTGGACCTGTTTTTGGTGGGTGTTAACCCTTTTGGTGATGTCGTAATGAGGTGAAATCATCGAAAACCTAACTTCCCGTGGAGCGGTCCGGCTATGTTAGCCTTCTTGGGGAAGTAGGAGAGAGATAATTTGAACCTCGCCATCGATTTTCTTTGCCCAGAGGTTAAGTGCAAGAGCACTTATGTCCGACAATGTTTTTTGCTATGTTTTTATGTTGCATGTTTTGTTGTTTTTGTTGTTTTTTTTTTTTTGTGACACCATTTGGGGATTAAATTTTCGAAAATCCGTCTCCCGTGGAGCGGTCCGGCTATGGTAGGCTTCTTAGGGAGTAGGATATTGATCATTTGTGACCCTGATGTCGATTTGCCATGCCAAGAGTTTAAGTGCAAGAGCACTTGTGTTTGGCAATGTTTATTTTGTTGTCTGTTTTTGTTGTTTTTTTTTTTTTTGTGTGACACCATTTGGGGATTAAATTGTCAAAAATCTGTCTTCCCGTGGAGCGGTCCGGATATGGTAGCCTTCTTAGGGAGTAGGATAGTGATAATTTGTGACCCCGATGTCGATTTTCTATGCCAAGAGGTTAAGTGCAAGAGCACTTGTGTCTGGCAATGTTTATTGCTTTTTGTTTTTGTGTTGCATTTATTTGTTGTTTTTGTTGTTTTGATTTTCTTTGATCTTGTGCATGATGGTTGATGAATATGGATGTTGCATGTTGATTTATTTTGATGGATGCATATGCTATGATGAATGCAAATGGTTTTGATTTATATGTGATATGCAGATATGAAATGGATGAATGGGGTTTGTGATGTTTGGCTATGGCACCAAGGACTGTTTAGAACTCTGTTATTTTGTTTTTAGGCGATTGCTGTGATGCATGACTTTGTATGTATACATGTGGTTTTTCTTTTTTGTATTTTTTTGATGGTATTGTAAGGATGAAAAGTAGCACAGTTGGTTTAGAAATGTAGCTAAGGTTTTCTGAGACTCAGACGGTTTTAACTCACTAGCCATGACTGTACTTTATCTTACAAGACTTTTTGACCAAGGTATGAATCGGACTTGTTTTTGACCCCAGTTATTTTTCACATCCCTGTGTGTGCAATTGAGTTCATTTAGTGGTATTTGTTAGGATACCGCCAGTTCCAGATGGGCTTTCAACCGAACCTGTACTGAGGATCACCTAATTAGCTCCACGAATTCCTTTGTTGTATGTACTAAGATTAATCTGCGATGTAATCCATGATGCCATAAGCTAGCTCATCCACATGCAAATATTGATCTGTACGCAAGTTAATGTGATAGATATATCGTCATGCGGGAGGTTTACTTACATTACGCATTGGCTATCAACCAAATTGGTACTGAAGCTTGCCTTATGACCTATAGAATGTTGAGAGTTCCAGGGATTCAAGGTCAACTCCCTTCTTTTCTTCAATTGTATTGGGATACTTGCTCATTGTAGTGATGAGATCACTATTTATTTTGATTTGTTTTTCTTTTGAGCAAGGGATTGGGGATATGTAGTGATGAAAATAACTATCGTTTGTGCCTTTTGATGTGTGCACTGTAGTTTGTCAAATTTTGGAGTTTTGACATTTTGCAAATTTTTTGTGTTTTGCAACTGTTGAGAACTAGGGATTCTTAGGGAATTGGGTAGGGAGGATGCTTGTCCTTTTGCCAACTCTCAGCATTCTAGGGGTCATTCGCACAAGGGGATGAGCAAGATAACCGTTTCGCTTGTGGTGACCTAGATTATTTTATAGGTTTCGTCTTTCGTTCACACAATTTGGGAATTTTAGTGTTTTGATTGGTGTTGGGATGTTACGTAACAAGGTGTATTTCAAGTATGACTCTACCTTCGTAAAATCTGTTCGACTTGATACACTACATGGCTAAAGAGGAAAATGATGACTGAATCACTGAAACTCTTGGTACATTCCTAGACCACTGACTGTAGTGTGGTAAAAGTTATGCTTGGTGTTTTTGTTGTTTTTGTAACATGAGACAATGCGGAACAAGGTGGACTATCAGATCTATTGCAGCTTATGGTGCCTTTGACCTGTATGACTACAAATATGCAATGTATGGATGCAATGCTTAATGCAGCCATGTATTTTTGTAATTTTGATGGATTGTTTTTGGTGAAGGTGAAGATGATGTGCGAGAATATGAATTTTTTGATGAATTTGAGTATGCCTAGAATTGAGATGCAAATCTTTGTTGTTTTTGATGATTTTTGTTGTTTTGTTTTTTTGAATTTCTTGATTTTTTTTTGACCAAGCGATTGCGATAATCGTTGGAGCTTTTTGGGTTTGACCAAGTGATTGCGATAATCCTTGGAGCTTTTTGGGTGACCAAGAGATTGCGATAATCCTTGGAGCTTTTTGGGTTGACCAAGAGATTGCGATAATCCTTGGAGCTTTTTGGGTTGACCAAGAGATTGCATTAATCCTTGGAGCTTTTTGGGTGACCAAGAGATTGCGATAATCCTTGGAGATTTTTGGGTTGACCAAGAGATTGCGATAATCCTTGGAGCTTTTTGTATTGACCAAGAGATTGTGATAATCCTTGGAGCTTTTTGGGTGACCAAGAGATTGCGATAATCCTTGGAGTTTTTTTTTTTTTTGGGATATGGCTTTCTTAGATATGAAATGGTCGCAAATGACTGATATTCAAGGGTTCTGTTTCCTTGATACCGTCAAGAGAAGCTAGCCGGTACGTCCCGGGTCCTATTTTACTATCAATGACATAAGGACCTAACCAATTTGCCGTGAATTTGTCCCTCATATGGGACAACAAATTAGAGTTTTGTTGGTTTTCCTTCAGAACCAAATCACCAACCCGAAAGTCTCTTAGGTGAACTTTCATGTTGTAAGCTTTCTTAAGCCGCTCTTGATAGATACGTAAGTGCTCGAGAGCATTAATGCGTCATTCGTCAAGCAACGTAAGTTGGTCTAATCGGGCCTGCCGCGCAGTGTTATCATCGATGAACTCCTGCATTGATATGCGCAAGGAAGGAATTTCCAACTCGAGAGGCATTACTGCCTCTAAGCCATACACCAGTGAAAACGGAGTTGCCCCAGTGGGCATCCGAATGCTAGTGCGATAAGCCCAAAGGGCAAGTGGGATTTGTATGTTCCAATCCTTATGACTGTCTGCGACGGTCTTTTTAAGGATGGCGACTAGCATTTTGTTTGACGCCTCTGCTTGCCCATTTGCTTGCGGATAATAGGGTGTTGAAAAGCTATGCTAAATTTTGTACTTTGTGGTTAAAGCACGCACGTATTTGTTCTTGAATGATGGCCCATTATCCGAGATTATTTTGGATGGAATACCAAAAAGACATATGATGTAATGCAAAATGAACTCCGCAATGCGGGGTCCTATCGTAGAGGTTAACGGAATTGCTTCCACCCATTTGGTAAAATATTCTGTGGCCGTTATGATAAACGTGTGACGGCCTGACGATGCAGGGGAGATATTTTCGATTAGATCGAGGCCCCACTACAAAAATGGCCAAGCAGACTGGACTGTCTGTAGGGCCTGGGAAGGTGCATGCATTAAATTGGCATGATGTTGACATTTCATGCACCTCTTGACATATGTGCAACAATCTCGCTCTAAAGATGGCCAATAATAGCCCATGCAAAGAATGCGCTTTGCGATGGCCATACCGCTAAAGTGGCCACCACATGTATCGTCATGCGCTTGGGTGACTGCCCAAGTGGACTCTTGCTGGTCCAAACAATGAAGAATAATTCCGTCATAGCTGCGACGATACAAAATGTCTCCTATCAAGACATATTTTTCCGATTTCTATTTGAATGTTCGTTTTGCGACGTGCGTCAATCCAAAGGGTAGATTACCTAACTTGAGGTAGTCTCTTATGGGTAAATACCAGTCCTATTGATCGGATACCTCGACAGTTTGAACGACCAATACCTTTTGGAGTTCTTCCCTAACAAATGCTGATTGGGATAGAACTTATAAGAATAGCGTTGTGTTGCTATTAATGGGAGTGGGGGAAAACAAAGACTCCCAGTTGGCACATTTCAAATAGTCTCGAATATGAAAGAACTTATCCGAAGATGGTTCGATCTGGATCATGTGGACTCCTGGCGTCAAGTCTGAGCTTGCACGCTCTATCGTGGATTGTGATAAGGTTTTGAATTGAATAGTTGTCATATCACCGGAAAGGTCTTGCGGTATTAGTGACCCCAAAGAGGCCATTGTGTCCGCAAAATGATTCGATGATCGAGGGAGTGCCTCGATGTCATACCACTCAAGTTTTTCCAAGAATTTGTCCACGAGGGCTTTATAGGCCTTCAGAACTGGGCATTTTCATTGATATACCCCTTTGACTTGATTGACGATTAACAGCGAATCGCCAAAGATGTTCAATATTTTGATGTTCATGGCGATTGCTATCTGAAGACCTAGGAGCAAGGCTTCATATTCTGCATTGTTGTTGGTGCACTGGAAGTTTAATTTAAATGACAGGGGCATTGGAGCGCCCTGCGGTGTGAAGAATACAATTTCTGTGCCACCCCCTTGCTCGCATTTAGAACCATCAAAAAATAAGGTTATGTCGGCTTGAGACTCAGGCTCATCAGAATCTTGCGATTCTGAGACATGGAAGACCCCATCATTGGGTAGTTCTATGACCAGAGGCTGATCATCTTCAAGAGGAGCCTCTGCTAGTTGATCGGATATGACTTGTCCTTTTATAGATTTTTTCCCAATAAACTCAATGTCAAATTCCGTCAACAACATGATCCATTTTGTCGTGCCACTACTATGATAAGTACGACTCATCATGTATCGCAATGGATTCTCCTTAGACACAACATACGTAGTGTTGCTCAGCATGTAGTGGCGTAGCATTATGGTAGCAAAAACCATTGCCAAGCAGAGTTTTTCAACGTATGCATAGTTAAGTTCGTAACTGACCAGGGTGCGGCTAAGATAGTACGTAGCCTGTTCTTTGTGAAGTTCATTCTTCTGGGCTAGCATTGCGCCCGAGTGCCACCTCAGTAGCTGAGATGTATAAGTAGAACGACACACCTAGTCTAGGTGGTTCCAATACTGGCGACGAAGCCAAGTACTGTTTGATTTCGTCAAAGGCTGACTAGCACTCGTCATCCCAATGAAATGTGACCCCCTTGTGCAATAATTTGTTCATGGGTCGGCATTTGTCAGATAATTGCGCTATGAAGATTTTAATCGACGCGACCTTTCCTTGCAGACTTCTGAGCTGCTTGATAGTGGTTGGGGGAGCCATTTCAAGGATTGCCTTGACTTTGTTTGGGTCCACTTCGATGCCTCTCTTTGAGACTATAAAACCCAAGAGTTTTCTAGATGTGACACCGAACACGCACTTCTTGGGATTCAGTCTGACCTTATGCTCTATGAGGTGATCGAGAATCTTGCTTAAGTCACCGAGATGATCTAAGCGCAAGAGAGACTTGGCTAACAAATCATCCATGTAATCTTCCAAAGTTTTGTGCATGTAATCGTGGAAGATATACATCATAGCACGTTGGTATGTAGCGCCAGCGTTTTTAAGGCCAAAAGGCATGACCTTATAGAAAAATGTCCCCCAAGGCATTGTGAATGCCATTTTGAGTTGGTCTTCAGGATTGATACGAATTTGATTGTATTCTGAGAAATCTTCCTAAGTGACCTGATGTAGCGTCTACCAATGCATCGATGCTTGGCAAGGGGAAATCATCCTTAGGACTCGCTTTGTTTAGGTCTCGAAAGTGGGTGCATATGCGAATCCTCCCGTCGGGCTTCTTGACGGGAACCATGTTGGACAACCATGGCGGATAATCCATGCAGATGACAAATTGTGCATCCAACAGCTTTTGCAATTCGTCTTTGACCATCAAGGCCACTTTTGGGTGCATCTTTCTTAGTTTTTGCTTTACGGGCTTGATTTTCGGATCAAGCGTTAAATTGTGCATGACTAGTTGTGGGTCTAGCCCTGGCATATCTTTGTACGACCATGCAAAAACTTCCTTCTTCTCTTTGAGAAGGGCAATATATTCGGCTTGCTCTTCGGGGGAAAGGCTTACCCCTAGCTTGAGAATCCATGGATTCATTGGATCTATGCCGATGTCTACGTCAGTCGTCTCCTCGACTGACATGTGGGATCCGTCCTCCAACTGATGTGGAGTTGGGATTAAATGGATATCATCAGCTGAGTTAAGATCTACGTTTGGAACCTCGGGTCCCTCTTCAGCTTGAAAAATATCCCGAGTTGTCCTTGGGGTAAAATGAAGCATTTCACCGAAAGGCCAGTACTCTGATGGTGAAAATGGTGAATTGACGCGATCCCAGTCGATGGCATCCATGTCTAGATGCAATGACCGTGATGGATCGGTCGGATTGCGGATGGGTGCGGTCAAATCAATGGAGATCATGTGGATGGAATGAATTTGGTCTCCAGAACCACGGGTGTGATGACTTGATTCTTTTAGATGTTCCCTATACTCTGGATCTGGCTCTATGGGAACAGGCATGAATGGATCCTCTCTAGGTGCAAATTCATCTCTATGTGTGAAAAGGAAGGCGGGGTCTTCCCTCGGCACTGCTGTCATGATGGGATATCTAGGTGGACGATGCTCATCTTGAATTTGGAGCCATAGGTCTAACACTTGGTCCCACCTCGCTGGGTCTACGTGCCATTCATGTCCTAACAGTATACCCATCTGTCCCATTAGATCTTCATGAGTTAGAGCACGGTGATTTTGTCACACATGTCTGAGATAGATCATCTCAGTCTCATCTTCTGAATCACTTTCATAGATCCAAAATTGTTCATTCTCTTCGACATCCGTTGCTTGCGACGTTGAGGACTCTTCCTGTTCCAGTGAATTAATCTGTTCCCATTGCAGTTGTTCCACTCTTAGTGGAGGGACCTGAT
Source organism: Wollemia nobilis (assembly GCA_028583015.1). NCBI lineage: Eukaryota > Viridiplantae > Streptophyta > Pinopsida > Araucariales > Araucariaceae > Wollemia > Wollemia nobilis. Next base: position 396,074 of record JAQPPZ010003056.1, on the reverse strand, counting down.
TCTCTTGAGACCGTGTTATTTCATCTGGAACCTCTAAGGGGAACAGTTTCAAAAAGATGTCTGGCAGCCGTTGATGTTCTCTTTGAGGATTAATCTCTGAACTTTCGCCTCTCTCTAGCAAAGAAGAGGGATTACTGTTGCTACCAGGGGTGTTTCTTGACCATGGGAGGTAGTCTCCCAATGTGTATTCTGTATTCAGATTGGCATAAGGACCCAATGCCAATCCCCCCTTGTTGCCTATTTCTAGGCCTTGCATATTTTCAACCAAGATGTCTAATGGCAATGGATGGTTGAACCCTACCCCTAACTTGTCATATGGCATCTGATATATTGGTTGGCAAAGGATCCGCATCCCTTGCTCATATCTGCCGAGCCCGTAGCCATGCCAAATGCATTGGTCAAGATATTTTAGGGCAAATTTTGGGTTTGACAGATAATTGATGTTTTCAACAAAAGGCTCTTCGTCTGTTTCCTTTTGTTGACATGGTTCAATACCATGATCAAAGCCCCCATACACAAAATTTGTTTGGTTCGGTGGGTATCCTAGAGGGACGATTGTTCCAATGGGAAGGCGAGGTCTTCCCATGTCTTGTACTGACTCCAGTGTGGGGGTTGCCACAACATTTTGCACTAAGTATTCCCCCAGGCCTGTACTGGCCATTTCAACAGTGATTGTTTATGATTGGGTGGGAGGAAACGGTAGTCCTTCCTGAGTCCATTCCATGTTTTGTGGTTCAGGAATCTTGGTTTCCGTTGCATTGGGTGCTTCCTCTATTTTTATTGTTGAAATTGTGGGCAACCTTTCTTCTAAGGGCTTAACCTCTTCCATGATTTTTTTTCCCTTGTCCTTCTGTTGGGCCATGATAGGTGGCGTTGATGATGAAGGAGCCGATGATGAAGTCTCACCTGGTTGGGATTTTGCCTTGTTGGCCACCAGTGGTGCCTGCGGTATTGGACCTTGTTTAGATGGATTTAATTGGAAATCCAAATGCATTGAAGGGAGGGTCGATTGAGGTATGAATTGTACCGCATTGCAATACTTGAAGGGCTCTAAGTCCATTGGGACTACATGTATTTCTCCTTCACAAGCATACTTCAAGCACTGGTGGGCGATCGAAGGGACACATTTCATATCCCTGATCCAAGGCCGCCCTAGCAGTAAATTATAAGCCATTTCACCTTCCAGCACATGGCACAGTGTAGGTATTGACTTTTGTCCTACCTGGACTAGCAGAACGACTGTGCCGATTGTCGAGCATATTGCATCATTAAAAGCTCGCAGTGTGTATGTGGAGGCTGTGATGTGAGAGGCTGGCAGCTTCAAATGCTTTAAGGCTGCAGTGGTTATGATGTTACTGGATGAGCCAGTATCTATCAACACTCTCTTGTACGAAATCCCGTTGACCCGCATGATTACATGCAGGGGTGGATCTGCCATGTCATTTGATATCGTTTTGACCTCATCTTCTCTGAATGTGATGATCGGCTCCGTACATTATTTCACATGTCCCACGAAGGCGTTGAAAGAATTTGCCTCGTGGGGTTGTAATTCAATGGCTTTTAAAATGTCCATAAGAGCTTCTCTATGGGGAGCTGATTGTTGAATAAGCTCATAGATGGACAGCCTAGCCGACGTGGTCCGCAAACTTTGCGTGAGTTTGGTTCGTATCGTGACCTCAGGTCTAGGCGGAGGTAACTACGTTGGGCGTTGTTGAGGATGCGATGTTGCCGAAACTTCCTTCGTAGCTACCTCAGGTGTAGCTGCCAAGTACCTTATGTTCCTTGTTACTATGCTAATCATTCCCACAAATCCCTGTGTGGGAAGATCTTGTCACACCTCGTTAATCTGGAGTGGTTTTGTTTGTGCCTCGTGTGCTGGCAAGGGGTCCTTGAATACCCCCATTTGTTGGTTGTTTGGTGCGATGGGGTTGTCCACAACCAATGTTCTGTTGTCGATCAAATCTTGGACTAGGTCTTTGAATTTCTAGCACCCATTCAAGTCATGTCCTCTGTGCCTATGGAATCTACAATACAATTCCTCTCTGTACCCCCTAGGCTTGGGAATGTTAGGGTCTATAATTTGGATTTCTGGCAGAGTGACTAAATTTGCCACTGACAAGCGGTCAAATAAGGAGTCCCTAGACTCCGCATATGGTGTGAAATTTTGCCTAGGGCGACACGGGTAATTTTGCTCCTGTCTTCTATTATCTCTTTCATAAGCAGGAGGCACTGCCTTATAGTTAGCCTTTTGAGGCTGCGTTTCTTGCATAGGCATGGGAACATTTATCACAACTTGGTTGACTGCAGCATGTTGTGGTTGCGTTGTCCCAGTTTTAGTGGTTTTATTCCATTCTTTCTTCTTAGGCTTGGCAATTGCGCCTTCGCCTATCTTAATCTCTTCTATGACTTTGGCTTGCGCCAAAGCTTCTTCTAAGTTGTCGTATTGTCGTAGTAACAATAGACCAGAGATTGATTTTAAGCAACTTTTTGTGAACATCTATGTGAGATCAGACATAGGAGGACGGTAGGGTAACCTAGAAAGCAAAGCTCTCCATCGATTCCTATACGCTACCATTTTTTCCTCTTCAAATTGCTTGAGGCTCGCTAAATCACTTAGTGATGCCTTCTTCCTTGTGTTGAAGGCAAAGCGTTCAAGAAACGTGTCTACTAATTGATCTAAATTGCTTATGTTGTGTTTGGGCAGTTGTGTGAACCAATCCAAGGCGGCGCTACGAATGTGGTTATGAATGTTCTAAGCAACAATGCGTCATTATCTTGGATGCCGAAGCATTGGCTTAGAAATTGTGTAATGTGTTCCTGTGCGTCCTCTTCACCTTTAAAAACTATCAATTGAGGCAACTTGAAGTGTTTGGGGTAAAGATGTGTAGGCACTGAGGGATGCACCGGATTACTGTAGAGTAGACGTAATGTGGGTTTTTGATGCCCAGCAGCTTTTGTCTCCACAGACTCCAAACGCTCCAATAGCGCTTGGTATGCATCGGAAGATTTTATTTCTTCCTCTCTTGTTCACTCTTGTTGCAAGTTATGGTAAACTGGAGGCCTATGGAGGGGTGGCCAAATGGCATAATTAAAGCGTGGGGCAGTAAACAAACAACAATCAAATCAATCAAACACTTGGCATTTTGTGAATCATGAACACAAGGTTCCCCCTGAGGATAAAAATGCCCTTTGCCTGTTCATGATTGATCAATGTCTAAGTTCAAGTCACACCTCAACAAAAAAGGGTTAATACTTGAAATCAAATTCCTTAGCTCGTCAGAAGCAAGGATTCAAGAATGCATGCCCTTTCCATACTTGGGGCATCAAAAGTTGGTTAGGTTACCAAGAAACCCTAATCATTAGTGCTTTGGTTATCGATTTTTTCTCAGCATTGCGTCACCCATAGCGCTTCCCAAAAAGGGGCATCTGTAGACACCAAAACAGCACCAATCCGATTATGTGATTGCAAACACTGATCGCTTTGACAAACACAGCCCCCAGGGCAGCCCTCAGAGGTTAAACAGTGGTCTTAACCACTTTCATAGCAATTTTGTAAGGTCAAGAAGCAATTTGGCACACTTGGAAACTTTGCCCAGTATTCGTCTCACCCAAGGATGAATTCAAAATAGAATCCATCCCACCCAAGGACGAATTCTGAATCCGTCCCTGGGTGGGACGAATTCTAAGCTTAACGGGAAAAAAGACAAATGGCGCCAAGTGGTAGCCCAGAATAGTCAGTTGATGACTCTTGCATTGCACGCATGTGTAGGTGGACAGAGGGGCCGTTAGAAGACTGTCACAAAAGGCATTTATCAAAGCCCAAGTCAACGGAGGACTCCCCTCCCTCATGGGAAGACAAGACTGCCACATGGCGCCTATGACCAACACATGGAATTTGTGCTTCCCTCCCAAAAGAGACCCCATGGGTCTATAAAATGTGGGACTTTTCTCACCCAAGATATACAGGTTAAAGGAGTTTTCAAGCAACGAAGTGCTGCGCGAGTTGAAGACCCACTTGCATCCCTTTTGGTTCACCTTCCCACATCCACCAATCTCTTTTGCAAGGGAGGTTGTTGGGTGGCTTTTTGAAGCTTGAACCTGACCCAAATCCAACACATGGACACCTGAACCAACCAATTCGTCGACCCCCCAAATCCTAAAAGGTTTTGGGCCCATCCCTAGTGGATTGACGTCGAAATCAAGTGCCAACGATGGCAGGCCCACTTGGGCACCCCCGCACTTTCTAGGTTTTAGAGCATTCTAGATTACTTTTTCAGGTTGCATTTTGTGTTATTATGTTTGGTTAACTCACAGCTGCAATTTCGTAACTTTTGGTCAGATTCTAGTATGTTTTGTGTCGCTTTGTTGTTTCACTGACTTGCAGGTGGCGAGATCAAATTCCCGAGAGTAGAGGCCAAATTGGGAGAATCCGACCATCTGGGTCGTCCCAAAATGGCCCCAATTACATGACCCCCTTGTTTGCAGGCATTTTGCAGGTCTCAAGAATTGACATTGGAGCAGCAGCAGGTCGGCTTCTTCAACATAGAAGAATTCGTCCCACCCAGGGACGAATTGCAGTAAAAAATCGTCCCACCTAGGGACGAATTCCAGAATTCATCCCACCCAGGGACGAATTGCAGTCAGAAATCGTTCCACCTAGGGACGAATTCCAGTTGAAGGCAGATTGGTCAGCTGTCTCAGTGGCAATGGCCTTCTGGTAACATTTTCTGTCTTCTGTCAAGTTTTCAGGCTGTTTAGAATCATTTTGTTTACTGTTTTAGATAAATGTTTGCATGCATATTTCATTAATTTTAAAGAACAAACACTTTTCACTTGCAGCAGGTGCTACTGACATATTCGTTGTTTCTTTGTTCGCAAGAGGAGCAGCAGAGGTAAGGACTCATCAGCGTAAGCGGCGACATCGTCTTGGCCCGTCCATTCAAACGTGGGCACGCAAAAAGAGGAAGACTAAGTCACATATTGTAACAAATACAAATTTAACACTCCTAGCCCCCAAAAATGGAGGAGACGTCTATGTAACCGAGGATAAGATATTTGAATAAAGAGGGCTGTGATTTCTTTACATCTTTTCTTTCATTTTCAAATTGTCTCCTTTCTTTGTTTTTGTGCATAGGATTAAAGCATTACATTTCGTCTTATGTTGCATAATTAGTGTTTCTTTCTTCTGGTTCATACTCCTCATAAAATTCTTGAGGAGTCTCTGGGTGAAACCTATGACCCTAATCAAGCTCTTGCTGAAGGTACCCATCATTGTTTCGGGGAGTTGCCTCCCTCTCGAATCTATGAGGTCTTGGAGGCAGAGCTTGACGAGGTCATGGAGACCTGTCCTGCACTAACGGATTACGCCTCTCATACTGTTTAGATCTTTGGATGCGAGGGGTTGGCCCCCTCTCAGGTATTTCATAGCGTAACTCATCCGCTTCGCGTTGCATGCGCTCTCTATCCAAGCGGTGTCGATACTCTATCTCCTGATGACTTTGTTTAAGCCGCATGATTTGGGCTTGATGGGCAGTATATCTGGCAACAGCTGGGTCAATTTGGTCTACCATATTTTTCTCAGGAGGTTCGAATGTTTCTTCTATGTGTTTACCTCGAGTTTGCTGGTCTAAGGTTTCAATGGGTCGCTTCCCTCTATCGAGGTAAGTGGTATGTGCACGAGGTTCTGGCCTCAAGGGGTGATCATGATATCCTGCTGGTGCAGAAATGCAAGGTTCCCACGTTGTTTGTTGTCCTCGAGGAATGCGATGGCTTTCCTCGTACTCCCTTTGACGGGTGTAAAGGGGGTGGGCGGAGTTAGGTCGCCCTATGTAAGGAGCCCTACGCTCCGGATTTGGTCTCTCTGTTCTGATGATAGGTAAAGAAGGGATGCCATATCCACGTTGCCCCTCCAAATGGACAGTGTGCCTGTCTAGCACTTCATCATGCGATGGCCACTCATGCCTAACTTCAAGAGGTGATTCTCTATTTATGTCAAGGTCTACATGTAAGGCATCTTCCCGAAAGGGGCTGCTTTGAATAGGCATACCCCATCGAGGATTCCGAATTGGATTCTTTTGTAGGTTAGACCTATAAGGCGGTATGACCAAATCCTCAGGACTGAAGTGAAGGCAACTTGTGCCTACTTTTTGTGTACCTTCTGGAGCTTCTGCCCTTGATTGGGCTTGACTGCAGGTGTACACCATTGTGGTGCTTCTATGCTATCTAAATAAGTTTTTATCTCGTTTATGATTTTTTTGTCTACACTAAGCAGAATTAAGCACACACATTCACAAAACCGTGATTATCTCTTTTAAGGATTATTGGTGTGCCCTAAACTAGTTTAGTGCATTTTGGTGTTTTGTTTTGTTTTTGTAGGTTTTGAAGATCATTTAAATGCATTATGATGGCTCATATAACTCCCAAAATGGTAGCCCCTTCAATATACCAACCAGGCCGATATACCAACCTCTCTATATACCCGCCCTTACGAGAGGGAGACTATAGGTACGTGAGAGCAGAAGGTACGTGGTACGTAGGTAGTACGAAAGGGGGATTGTCCTGTTAATGGCACCTACCATAGAAAACTTATCCTCGCACGCATGGGAATCACCCCAGCGACACTCGGTCTGCTTTCGTCAGGATTTATGCCTAACAACAGTTGACAATCGGGAAATGGATGCAAAGCTAAGCCAAGGTGGTGATGAACCCACCGTTGGTCTTGCTCAAGGGCTGGGGTCTTACGACCAGCTCCTTGGTTTAAAATTGTTTCGTGATGTGTATGGGATTCATTTTATTTAACGAAAATTGAAATAAGCATGAATGATTTTCCCTAAGTAATGCAGGATAAAATGAAAACAGTCAAAGAAACAGAAACATAAACAAAAATTTTAACAGAGATTATAAAAATCCCTACCTCTTCTCTGCCTGCTCCGATTGCTTCTGAATTTTTGTTCTGAAAATCCGCAGGCAAAAATTCGTCCCTTGGTGAGACGAATTACAGAACATAATTTGTCCCTCCCAGAGACGAATTTGAATTCGTCCCAGGGTCAGATGAATTGCAGAACAAAATTTGTCCCTGCCTGAGACGAATAGCAGTCTGCAACAACAAAAAAAAATGTACCTATCAAGCACAAACACAAAACTTTGATCAGTTTTCTGTGATTTTAAAAATATGGGACAGGTCCCACCGTGATCGCCACTGAAAGCACGAGATTTCGGGCAAAGGAAACACTAATTATGCAACATAAGACGAAATGTAACGCTTTAATCCTATGCACAAAAATGAAGAAAGGAGACAATTTGAAAATGAAAGAAAAGATGTAAAGAAATCACAGCCCTCTTTATTCAAATATCTTATCCTCGGTTACATAGACGTCTCCTCCATTTTTTGGGGCTAGGAGCGTTAAATTCGTATTTGTTACAATATGTGACTTAGTCTTCCTCTTTCCGCATGCCCACGTTTGAATGGACGGGCCAAGACGATGCCGCCGCTTACGCTGATGAGTCCTTACCTCTGCTGCTCCTCCTGCGAACAAAGAAACAACGAATATGTCAGTAGCACCTGCTGCAAGTGAAAAGTGTTTGTTCTTTAAAATTAACGAAATATGCATGCAAACATTTATCTAAAACAGTAAACAAAATGATTCTAAACAGCCTGAAAACTTGCCAGAAGACAGAAAATGTTACCAGAAGGCCATTGCCACTGAGACAGCTGGCCAATCTGCCTTCAACTGGAATTCGTCCCTGGGTGGGATGATTTCTGACTGCAATTCATCCCTGGGTGGGACGAATTCTGGAATTCATCCTTGGGTGGGACAATTTTCGACTGCAATTCGTCCCTGGGTGGGACGAATTCTTCTGTGTTGAAGAAGCCGACCTGCTGCTGCTCCAATGTTGATTCTCGAGACCTGCAAAATGCCTGCAAACAAGGGGGTCATGTAATTGGGGCTATTTTGGGACGACCCAGATGGTCGGATTCTCCCAAATTTTCCTCTACTCTCGGGAATTTGATCTCGCCACCTGCAAGTCAGTGAAACAACAAAGCGACACAAAACATACTAGAATCTGACCAAAAGTTATGAAATTGCAACTATGAGTTAACCAAACATAATAACACAAAATGCAACCTGAAAAAGTAATCTAGAATGCTCTAAAACCTAGAAAGTGCGGGGGTGCCCAAGTGGGCCTCCCACCGTTGGCACTTGATTCCGGTGCCAATCCACTAGGGATGGGCCCAAAACCTTTTAGGATTGGGGGGTCGGTGAATTGGTTGGTTCAGGTGTCCATGTGTTGGATTTGGGTCAGGTTCAAGCTTCCAAAAGCCACCCAACAACCTCCCTTGCAAAAGAGATTGGTGGATGTGGGAAGGTGAACCAAAAGGGATGCAAGTGGGTCTTCAAATCGTCGTTGCTTGAAAACTCCTTCAACCTGTATATCTTGGGTGAGAAAAGTCCCACATTTTATAGACCCATGGGGTCTCTTTTGGGAGGGAAGCACAAATGCCATGTGTTGGTCATAGGCGCCATGTGGCAGTCTTGTCTTCCCATGAGGGAGGGGAGTCCTCCGTTGACTTGGGCTTTGATAAATGCCTTTTGTGACAGTCTTCTAACGGTCCCTCTGTCCACCTACACACGCGTGCAAGGCAGGAGTCATCAACTGACTATTTTGGGCTGCCACTTGGTGCCATTTGTCTTTTTGCCCATTAAGCTTAGAATTCGTCCTGGGGTGGGACGAATTCTATTTTGAATTCATCCCTGGGTGAGACGAATACTGGGCAAAGTGTCCAAGTGTGCCAAATTGCTTCTTGACCTTACAAAATTGCTATTAAAGTGGTTAAGACCACTGTTTAACCTCTGAGGGCTGCCCTGGGGGCTGTGTTTGTCAAAGCAATCAGTGTTTGCAGTCACATAATCGGATTGGTGCTGTTTTGTTGTCTACAGTTTGCTCCAGATCTTATTCACAAATCTACTCCAAAAATTGCTTATAACTCTGCATAAACCTGCTCACAACTTTGCACAAACCTGCTCAAAACTCTACATAAAATTTCTCATAAATCTACATAAACTTACTCATAACTCTACTCCAAAACCTACTCACAACTCTTCATAAGCCTACTCACAACTCAACTCCAAAACCTGCTCATAATCCAGCTCATATCTTTCCTAAAACTTGCATACAAATAGTACTCATATCTTTCCTAAAAGTTATTTCTTCAATTAAAGCAATTCAGACATATTCTACCCATAACTCTTTTTCTTTCATGAACATATAGAAAATAATTTTTACTAAAAAATTCCCAATATGTTCTTTACTTTATGGCTCTTCCACATGTCTCATAAAAAGTATTTCTTGTCTAGCATTGGATAACTTTACTCTCTATCTTTACCTTTTTATTTCCAATGACCATGCAATAGATGTAAATACATAAAATAAAAGGCCTCCAAATTTTCACAATAATATTATTAATTTATTTTAACAACTCTCACATAAAATTTTCTTTTTTCCTATTTGAAATTTCAATCTTAAAATACTTCCATTTTGCCTTATTACTATACTTGTAAATAGTCACACATGGTAAAGCTTTTGAAAATAAAATATCTACTTATGCCTCTCCTCTATAAATTCAACAATAATTCCACAAAAGAAATTATATTTTTGTACCATATTGGCTGCCAACGTCAAAGTGCAACTTCCTCTTTCAAAATATTTATTGCCACTTATTATAAAAGAAAATTCATGCATGGGACTCAAACCTAGGTATCCCTACTTAAAACCTTATTAATGCAAAGCAAGACACTCTAGATATAGTATCCATTGAGTAGAATACTTTACCACCTATGATATAAAGTGCATTCATCAATGTAAACAATCAAACATTATTATCCCTACATTATCCTTCTTATCTTCAATTAACAAGTGTCACCTAGATCAATTTTTTGCATAGCCTTTCTAAATTTGATGTCCAACATCAAACAGAATTGTTCCTCAAAAATATAATCAACTTCTCAACTTGATCAATCTAAAACTTTAAACCTCTTATGAGCAAATGCAATTCGTGGTGGCTCTATCTTCAGCTTCGTTGATTCAGCAATTAAAATACAACTGTAAATATATTATTTTGCTTGCTTTATCGCTCACCACCATAACAATTATTGTTTAGCTTATCACCCATTGTGTTCTTCTTCTTTTTACTGCATGCGATGCAACATGACATTTTATTTCAATTGTTTGTAGTATCCTCACTAGTCGATTCTTTTAAAACACATTTTCCTCAGCCTTCTAACTATCCAATTCGCTAATACGCTAGATAACTAAGTAATTCAGCTATTTTCTTCAAAACATTTTTTATTGCTTCTTGCATCCAATAAATTTCACTTCAATCTATGCTTTATCATCTTAATTCTTATTTCCTTACACACAAAAGTGTCTTTCACAAACAAAAACAAGAAGCTCTCATAAATACAATGAAGGCTTTGACAAACGACGGTGAAAAGACACAACAAATGACAGCAAAATCACTCTCTAAAATGGGCAACTAATGATAGTGAACTCACTCTCTCAAAGGGTAGCGAATGATAGTGAACTCTCTCTGTCAAAGGGGTAATGAATAGCATCGATGGATTTCTCATCAAAATCCATTTATAGCATGTATTTGTATTGTTTCATGTGGTGCCCTAAGAGGTCGATCCATATTTATTTGTTTCGAAAAGTTTATAATACCTCCATGAACGTTGGCATAAATTTCCTTTTCAAGAAACTTTGTGTTATAATATTTAAATTAAATATTATAACATTATTTTAAAACTTTAAATATTTAAATCTTATGTCCCAACCTTTGTCCTTATTTAAAAATCTTTGTCATTATTTAAAAACCTTTGCCCTTATTTTTAAATCTTTTTATCCCAAGCTTTTAAACCTTCTCTTTATAATATTTAAATATGATATTTAAATATTATAATCCTTTACTTTGAGATATACCTTACCTTGAATAATTATCTATTGTTTTCTTTGTCTAACCTTGTAAACTTCTCATCCTTGAAGAAGATTTTTGCCTTGAATACCATGCACCTTTTTACGTCAATGACAACTCAATATTTCCAACAAAAATAGAACATAAAACTAACATCAACACATGCATGTGAGTTCTTGTCACGACACATGATAATAAGTGTCCAATAAAGCTTTTAATATTGAGGTGTGTCTTAGCAAATTATTTGAGAGTAATAAGATATGTTTAATATTATAGGAGACAAAGACACCCTCATTGATTAGTTTTTGTCTTCTTGAGATCTATGAAAAAGGATAAAATATATTCAATTCTCCAATTATTCCTAATTTATAATATAAAAAATTTATCTTTGTTCCCCTTACTACAATTCTATTATTTCCTAAGACCTTATCTAAACTTTTAAAAGTTATACCCCATTAAAAATATGTGCTTATGCATGGATACACTAACTCAAATTACGAATACTTCATTGGTTGGTATCCATGCAAATATGTTATCAAATTTAAATTTTGAGGATATAACTTTTCATCCTTAAGGACCAAATATAACTTATAGTTTTTACAACTTGCTTTATCATTCCAAGCCATTGAGAGTGTCATTTATTTCAAGAAGTCTTGAGAGTGTCATTTATTTCAAGAAGTCATGAAACTTGAACATGATATTATCTCCCTATAATTTTATTACCATATTGATGTGTAAGAGGCTAAAATTTATATATCATTCATAGTTTTAATTTCTCAAATCTCCGTAAATGTGTTTCCTCTATTCAATAAAAAATTTCCTTTCCTTACAAAATCTATCATACTTAAAAGAATTATAATGGTTTCCATTCTCATTCTATAATAATTCATTATCATTTGTTTACATAGGTATTTATCCATCTACTCATTTCCATTAATTCAAAGGAAACACTTCATTTTAGTATTAGTGGTTTCCAATCACCATTCTTATCTCCTTAACTTTTCACAATAATGTAATATGATGGATAAGTAATTCAAATCTTGTCAACCTTGACAATAAAAAGTTCCTCTTATACAACTTATTTTAAATAATAAAACATTCCTATATCTTTTATACTCAATCTTAACCAAATTATTAATTAAAATTTAATATATAAAAAAATTATACAATAACTTTTTCTTCTTTTTCATCTTTTTCATGCTAATGTAAAATCTTTACTTTCTACCATCCTATCCTTATCCTTATCTCAATCAAATAACTTGTGCGTAAATACTCACCCTTAATCACATCATTCATCTATTTATCCAAAACCATAAAATCTTTAATGAATGTTCAACATTAAAAAGAAAACAACATTTTATCTACATTATATATATAAATAATTTGCAGATAAATAAAAATTTATATATATAATTAAAATTTAACATGATTAATGTAATTTCAATTGTACCAAACATATAAATATAATTTTTAGAGGGAAAATTGACGTTTAAAAAAAAAGCAAACAAACTTTATTGTATTATTGTGTAATTTATCTTTACTCTGCTGACATTTCTCTTTATTGTTCTTGGTTGTCTCGTGACATTTCAGCAAAAGGGTTCTCATCTTATTGATGGACATAACCGGAGAAATCCCATCTTGCTAGCTAAGAGCAATTAATAGGCATTCGGGAATCAGGATCCCGCCAAGAGAGCCTGGGCTTGCTTCTCGTATTCGAAACCATTTGACAGCGAACTGTCGGCGCACCACACAAAGATGCCTTCCAAATTCCCGTTGTTTTTCAGCGTTGTGCATGCGTCAAAGAAGCCATTGGCAGGCGAAAGCCCTCCGCTACCCTCCGTAATAAAACTCACCAGCATTTCCCCTCCGCTATACCGAGACTGCTGATCATTGTAGTATTGGATGAACTGCGACTCAGTGGTGCTCGAATCGTAAGCATAGAATTGGAAATTCACATAATCTATCACGCTGGCATACTTGTTCCACAGCGCGCTGTAATGAGACTGTACGTCGTCGTCGTCGAAGGGAGCGATGGAGGCGAAGGAGATAACGTTGTTCTGCTTGAGGGTCGTGATCAGCTGACCGATGCACTCCGTGAACGTATCGGTGTCCGCCTGGAAGTGCTCGTAGTCGATGTCGATGCCATCCAGGTCGTATTGCTGAATTATATTTGTGAGCGACGACACCGCGTTGCTCACCCACGATGCCACCGACGACGGCGCGAACTGCGCTTTTGCGTTGCCCACGCTGTCGCCGCCCAAGCTGAGAGCGACCTTCACGTTGCTATTTTGAGCTTTGATGGCCTGCACAGCGCTTGGGCTCAGATTGTCGCTGTCCCAGAATATGTTGAATTGCCCGTTTGTAGGCGAAGGGGAGCTCGATGAGGTGTAGTCGATGGCGAAAGCGAGAATGTAGTGCATCTGCACGTTAGGGTTGATGGGCACGTCTGAGAATTTCACGCCGGTGAATTCCGCGCCGATGTATTCCCTGAACAAATTAGAGTTGGCCCCTACATACAACAACAAAAACATTACATCCGTTACAGAACAGAAAAAATCAAATCCTATATGTATAGAATTGCATTGAAAAAAACAAAAAATTACGCTCACCGAAAGATTGATAAGGCACTGAAACTAATAGCGAAATGAGAAGGGCTGAAAGCTTGTATGTCTCCATGGCCATTTCTGCGAGCTAGCTTTCAATTGATATTCATTCACAACACCAGCACGTTATATAGAATCCTATAGCTATGTTCATGTGCATAATTCACGGCTCGAGCTCCTTTTCAGTGGCGGCTTGCGTGTGACAATTGTGCACGGAAAGCAGGGAGAGATGAATGTTGATCTATTCATAGTTCTGAGAAGAAAATTCCTTTGTGTGTTGACCCTAAAATGTGCAAGCTATTTTCCGCCGCCTGGCTTTCTTCAATAAAATTTAAGATCAAATATGAACCCGTCTAACAGGAATTTAATTTACTGGTAATTCATATAAAATGTTCAGGACTCCTAGACAATCAGAGGTAAATGAATACCTCATTGAATTCATCTTGTATCAGGTCCCCATTTTCAAAGGTTTTAATCCGGTGAGATATGGTTAGTGGACTTGATAAATGCATCTGTTGATAAAACGCGTCAGTTTTAGGCGACGTGGTCCAGCCAGAAAAACGTGGGTGATTAGAATCATGTAATTCCAAAAATGCGACCGCTATTGTCAACGAAATGGCCGGGGTATTTTGAATGGCCATAAAGTCTAAAGCACTGGTGGTTGGATTTGCGTGTATAAAGTATATAAAGTCTAAAGCACTGGTGGTTGGATTTGCGTGTATAAAGTATGTGGACGGAGTTGTGTCAACTGCTTCTGCATTTGTGTTGGAGCGAATATATAATTTTGAGTGGACTGATGATTTCTTCGACTTGTATGTAATCACATGCCATATTTCTCTCATCAAATGTTTAAATTTAAATTTAAAAAATAAGGCAAAATACTTTAATTTTTTTTTTCTAATTGATATGAGTTAAGTTAACAATAAAATTTTGTAATCATACTTGACAGCAATATATTGACACTTGTAATAATATTAGGGGATATTTTTTTTATTAAAATTTTGTTCTAAACATACGCTTTTTTTTTTTTCGTTTTATTAATTATGTGTATTTAAATTATTTATATTTTGATGGATACAATATAAATTTGAATTTTTATATGAAAAAAATAAATAAATAAATAAATAGTTAAATTCAGCATGTTGTTTAGGTACATTTATTAATTTTTTTTTTTTATATATAGAAGCAATGGTTACAATCACGATTTTTAGGTACATTTTTTTTTTGGTAGGGTTCAAACTACGAAGGCTCCCAAGACTTCCATGGTCTCGGTACATGGTAACCCGACGTGAGATGGGGACCGCTAGACGCACAGGGGTTGCACCATCATCATCAATCTGGCGCACCACTCAGAAGAAGTAGATTGTTTTTTGTTTTTACCTAACACATTTAATAATTGAAAGGGTATTTGGCATTTGCACCTAACATTCTTTTATATTTTATATGATATTTGGTAGGGAATGAAAGATATATTTGTTGTAAGTTTATTTATATATTTGATATTTTTTTTATTCAAAACTTTTTATATTATTTGATATTTTGGTTGTATCTAAAAGTATATGTTTTTTTATATTAAATATTCTTGGTTAAATTGATTCTTATTTTACGAAAATATATTATTAAATTAATTTTTTTAATAACAATAAAAAATAATTATAAAAATATACAAAAATAAAAATGTATTTATTAAGATTATTTTTTCCTACTAACACATTTAATATTTTAGTAAATATTTAGTATTTGCACCTAACAGGCTTTTATATCCTATAAAATATTTGGCTTGGAATAAAATATATTTTTGTTGTAAGCTCATTTATATATTTAACAGTTTTGTTTGTGTTTAGAAGCTTTTATATCATTTGATATTTTGGGTGCATCTCAAAGCATGTCACTTTTTCTTAATAAAAACATTTGGTTAAATTGACCCTTGTCTTAGAATATATTATTAAGTTAAATTTTATTAAAAAAATAAAAATGATTATCAACAAATACAATAATACTTAACATACATTTAATATTTGAGAGAATATTTGGCATTTGCACTTAACATGAATTTATGACTTTGAGTTGACTCTAATATGAAGAATAGAAGTGATGTTATCATTCCTTTTTCCTTTCCTAGACATGAGTTATGCTTGGGATGTCTTAGGATTTTAAATGTTATAAAAATAACCAACCATCATTGATATTTTGAAACTAGGTTATTCTAAAAATTAGATTCAAATCCTATTGATGTATATCATTATATCACTTTTATTTATGTCAAATTTTTGTACAACATGGTTTTTTTTCAATTTAATAATTAAAATAAATAAAAATTACATAAAAAAACTTTTTAAAATCTATATATTATATAAAAAGCATCTATAATTTCTTATTTTTTAAACATATCCAGTAAAATTTTATAATATTTAATCATAACCAAAATTTGAAACTTTAAATACACTTGCATCCTTACACATTATATGCTATATATTTATGAACTTGTGTACCTTAGTTTTAAACCTTTGCACCTAATACTAATACTACAGATCTATATCTACAACATTGGCATTCAATCCATCCATAAAACTTTGATAAATATGTGTTAGATGAATATTATATTATTATTAACTAGTTTAATAATAAAATAAAAAAACCATTTTAATATGACATGATTTAATGTTATAATTATTTTATATTTTCATAATATTTGTAATAATTTAAACTTAATCAAATTAAATACCTTGATTTTTAAGTAAGGAAAATATCTGATTAATTGATAAATTATTTTTTTAGCATTACTAATAGGATTATCTAAATATTGTAATAATAGAATCATAATGCAATATAACAAGGCCTTGTTTCAATTTTATATAACCAATTTTAAAAAGTAAAATTTTTATTTTAAAATTTAATAATCATAGTAAAATATTTTATTCCAAATAGAGGAGTAAACAAATAGGTGAAATTTATAACTTAGTTCAAATAGTTAAAATTTAAAGAGGTAAGAAACTAAAATAATTATATAATACATGGTGAAGAAGCATTATGCTCACCTTAAAAATGATTATCTAAATTTTAGTTTTTATGATATTTAATTAATTTTCTTTATTAATAGTGAGGGTTTTGAGAGGATCCACAACCTGAAACAACCTCTTCTATAGGAGACCAAAAAGAACCAAGATCTTAGCAAGGATCAAAAACCAAACTAGACAAAAAACAACCACCTTACAAGACTTAGAAAAAAATTTGGTTAACAACCCAACCACAAAACATCACCAACCCTTAAAAATAAAGCAACCAATAAAACTCAAAGCATAATCTACGAATTATCAAGAGCCCATTAGCCCTAAGGAAACAAACTTCATGATACTACCCAAAAGCCTATTCACGTCCTCAATGAAATCAACCATGATTTTAAGAGTGCCCAAAATAGACTTTTGCTTATCATCAATTATTTTTATTGATTGGATCAAATTATGATGGTACTCCACCCGTGAGGAGCAAATAGTCATTCTCTCAGATAGAAACTAGTTTTTCACTTCAAGTTAGGCCTCAAAATTAGAGTTATTTATCTTAATATTCAATTCCTCCTTGAGAATACTCTTGTGTGATAGTATGCTAGACCACATCTTCTTACTACCCCTCACACTTTCGAATGAGAGAACCACAAAATTCATGCTACCATCAGAACGAGTCAAAGGGACTTCCAATATGAACAAAGTATGAGAAGATAGAGCCTATTTTTTTAAGCCAGCACAATTTACCATTCCTCACTCCCTTAGAGGATACAAAGATCTCCTTGGATGGACACCAAAATAAATAAGACCCAAGCTAAAATTTGAATATTTGGAAACATCATGATAAGAAAGGATCTCATCCATTGTTGGGAATACCAAATATAGTAAAGGGTTGGTTTTTAAGAACATTAAACATTTTGCAACCTCAAATTCTCTTTCTTTGGCAATATATTCCACGATCAATAGGGCCAAGCCCTAGTGCAGCAGGTTTAGTCTCCTTCCATTTCTAACATCTATCATTACTTTTTTCAAATAATTGAATTGAAAATCAAGGACATTCATCCATCTCTTCCTCCTCAACTATTTAAGAAACATTGAATAAAAACTTGTGATAACTTGTTTCGATGGGTACAACATGAAGTAATCCATGATCATAATGATCACTTGATCCCAAAGGGGTTGGAGGTCCTTAATTATGAATTCATTCTCCTCCATTGGAATGAATTCTCCTTCATCAAAAAAATAACCAAGTTCTATAGGAAGGAAATGACCATATCTATTATGACTGTACCCCTCAAGAGGGAGGCTAGTAACTTTAGCAATAAGCTCTTCATCAATAGACTCCCCACCCTAACCATACCCTCATTCCATGAGAAGGCCAGCCATTTATAAAGTAGGATATTATGACCATGGAACTTATAAATGCAATCTAGAAACCCTCCTCTCTTCAAGATATCAATAACCTCATTATCCACTTTTAGGGAAGTTGGATCCACATGGAGCTTTGAATACATAGGTCTTAGCTTCAAGCTCTTCCATCTCCCTATTAAAGTATATAACACCTAGCACCTAGCAGTAACCAATCCCCACACAAGACAAAAACTCTAGAATCTCCAAAAGGGTCTGAATTTTGACTAAAAACAAGCATAAACCCTTGAAAGGAAGTCTCAAAAAAAATGGGAGAAAATTTGAGAGGCCACATTGCACATACCGCAAAGATGACTAAAGCACCTAAGTAATAGAAATCAGATCAAATACTTGTAGACACCAAAACAGCACCAATCCGATCATGTGACTACAAACACTGATCGCTTTGACACACACAGCCCCCAGGGCAGCCCTCAGAGGTTAAACAATGGTCCTAACCACTTTTGCAACAATTTTGGAAGGTCAAAAGGCAATTTGGCACCTTCAAGCACCTTGCTCCAAATCCGTCCCACCCTGGGATGAATTCAAATTGGGATCCGTCCCACCCAGGGATGAATTCTAAATTCGCTTTAGGGTAGGATGAATTCCAGGTTTAACGGGCAAAAAGAAAAATCTTGACAAGTGGCAGCCGAGGACAGTCCATTAATGTCTCCTGCCTTGCATGCGCGTGTAGGTGGGCAGATTGGACATTAGAGGATTGTCACAAGGGCAATCATGGAGGCCCAAGTCAAGGAGGACTTTCCTCCCTCATGGGAAGGCATGACTGCCACATGGTGCTTATGCATGCCCCTCCAAAGAGACCCCCTGGGTCTATAAAATGGTGAATTTTCTCACCCAAAAGAGGAAAGGTTGGAAGCATTTTCAAGCAACGAAGTGCTACCAAATTTGATACCAAGATTTTACCTTTTGATTCACCTCTTCCACATCCTTTATCTCTTTTGCAATGGAGGTCATTGGGTGGTTATTGGGAGTGTGAATCCGGATCCAAAACCCGACACTTGACCACATTGATCTACCAATTCGCCGACAACCCATTACAAGAGATTTTGGGCCCATCCCAAGTGGATTGGTGCCAAAATCAAGTTCCAATGGTGGGTGGCCCGCTCGGGCGCCCCGCACTCCTACGAGCCTAATCTTCTTTTTTAAGATGATTGGGAATTCGTGGCATATTGTTCTTTTGTCATTTTTTTATTTTGCATTCCTTCTTATGCTGTTTAAATAGTTTGTAATTGCAATTTCACAAGACTTTGATCAAATACTATCATGTTTTGTCGCTTTTGTTGTCCTCACTAACTTGCAGGTAGCAACGTCAAATTCCCATTGATGGAGGTCAAATTGGGGAAATCCGACCATCTGGGTCTTCCCAAAATGCCCCCAATTAGCTAACCCCTAAGTTTGCAGGTAGTTTGGAGCTCCCGAGACGCAACATTTGGGTAGCATCACTTCGGTGTTTTGTCATAGGAGAATTCATCCTACCCCGGGACGAATTACAGTCAAATTCGTCCCGCCCAGGAGCGAATTCGAATCGGCGAAAAATTGTCCAACTGTTTTGATGGCAGTGGCCCTCTGGTAATGTTCCCTGGTTACTGTCAAATTTGCAGGTTGTTTAGAATCAATTTATTCATTGTTGTAATCAATATTTTGCATGCATCTTCCATTGTTTTTAGAAAACAAACATTTCATCTTTTGCCACAGGTTCTACTAACAATTTTTTTGTTTCTTTGAATGCAGGAGGAGTAGCAAGGATCAAGGATTCATTCACACAAGCGGCGACAACACTTTGGCCCACCCATTTTGCATGTGGGCACGCGAAAGAGAGATGACTTTCCATTGATGTGACCAAGAGACAAGTTTGATGCTCCTTTCCCCTAAAAAGGGAGGAAGCTAATTGTAACCAAATTTGAAATACATCAATAAAATAAGAGGGTTGTTTCGTTCCATTTTGATTCCAATTTATCTATGCTTTCTCTATTTTTACGCATTTCTAATTTGTAGCATCAAGTTTAGTTTCGTTCTTGCATCAAAATTTTGGATTTTTCCCTTTTTGTTTTTGAAATCTCGTGCTTTCAGTGGCAATCACGGTGGGACTCTGTCCCCTGATTTTTTCTAAGATCAAGCAACTGATCAAAATTTTGTGTTTTTGTGCTTACAGGTACCATTTTTGAATTCTGACTATTATTTGTTCCTGCCTGTGGAAAATACAGTACTGTAATTCATCTGACCCTAATACAAATTCCAATTTGTCTTAGACTAGGATGAATCCTTTTCTGGAATTCGTCTCTATCAAGGATGAATTTTTGTCTATGCATTTTCAGGGTCGAGGATCAAAAATAGCAAGTCTAGGTAGAGAAAAGGTAAGGGTCCTAAACTATTCTTGTCATTTTTTGCTTTTCTGTTTCTGTTTTCTATCAATTTTGCCTTCTTAAGGAAATTAGTTGCTTCTGCCTATTTTAATTTTTAATAAAAATAACCACACACACATCACGTGGCATTTTTAAACCAAGGATCTGGTCATAAGACCCCAGCCCTTGATCAAGACCAACGGTGGATTTCATCACCACCTTGGCTTGATTTTTGCATCCATTTACCCCGATTTTCATTTTTGCTTGAAGTAAATCCTGATGAAAGTTGACCGAGTGTCATTGGGGTGATTCCCAACACACGAGGATAAGTCTTCTATGGTAGGTGTCATAAACAGGACAATCCCCCTTTCGTACCGCCTATGTTCCACGTACCATTTGCTCTCACGTACCTATAGTTTCCCTCTCGTAAGGGTGGGTATATAGAGAGGTTGGTATATCGGTCTGGAAATGGTATATTGAAGGGGCAACCAATTATGGGAGTCATATGAGCCTTCATTATGCATTTAAATGTTCTTCAAAACTTTCAAAAAAAAAACAAAATAAAAAACACACTAAACCAGTCTAGGACACACCATTAATATTTAAAAGAGATAATCACCGTTTGTGTATGCGTGTGTTCATTTCTACTTAGTGTAACAAAAAAAAATCAGAAAAATCATAAACAAAAGATAAAAATCTACGCATTTTGTCACTCGCTCCAAAAGCTCCAAGGATTCCCGCAATCGCTTGGTCACTCCAAAATGCCCCAAAGGTGTCCATGAACCCTTTGGTCAACCCAAAAGTGCCCCAAAGGTGCCCATAAGTGATGCAGGACCATCCAACAAAATATGGGAAATCTTTTTTTTTTCCCTAAATTTTAGTGCATTTTGTCGGGGCCATAACTTCTCAACCGTAGCTCCGATTGATGTGAAATTTGACAAG
Source organism: Wollemia nobilis (assembly GCA_028583015.1). Lineage (NCBI taxonomy): Eukaryota > Viridiplantae > Streptophyta > Pinopsida > Araucariales > Araucariaceae > Wollemia > Wollemia nobilis. Next base: position 374,788 of record JAQPPZ010003056.1, on the reverse strand, counting down.
GAGCTAGTTGGGAGATTTTTAAACAAATATAACTCCCTAGAGTTGTATTTGTCTAGAAAACCAGTTTTCGGGGCCAAATTCCATCATCTAGTGCCCCGAAATTAGGTTTTAAAATTGCTCACCTAATTTTTTATGCTTTTTGAGTTGTTCAAAGGTTAATCTCTCCTAATGTATTTAGAGTTAGGACTTGAAACTTTATTTATGGCTTATATATTGTAAGAGGGATGTGCACCCCAATTTTGGGCCCCATCTGACTCATTTCAATTTTAGGGTTTTTAGAGAGACATCGTCATGGTGCTCACCCACAGCCAAGCCCAATCACGGGTGGATGCTGTGGGGAATATCCAAGGAGAATATCCAAGGAGGCACAAGTCACCTTCAGTATAGCCCTAAGGATTTGGTCATACCACCTTGGCGGCCTGACACACAAGGCAGACCCCTCCACGCCCTAACGGAATGGGACTATAAGGGCACCCCTTCTAGGGGCACTCCTTGCTAGCACAACACCCAAGACACACCCGTTCAGGAGAGGTATACCCATGGGAGAACTCCCTTGGACACCCGCTATAAGTGGCCACTGTGCGATGAAGTGCTAGAATGGTAGGGGGTCCATAAGGGGGGGCCACATGACTATGCCATCCCTCCTACACCTCGCATCATTGTTAGCAACAACCGGTCAAATCCAGAGTGCACAGCTCTTCAGGCGGGGTGAGCCAACTCCGTCCGTCCCTTTTTCACTTATGAAAGAGAGCATGAGGAAGACCCCTACCTTCCTCGAGAGCAATATACAGTGCGGGAGCAATACGCCTCCGCACCTGCTATCTATCAGGACCACTCACTGAGGCCAAAGCCTCGAGGGAATGTCGCTACCCCCAATAGAGGGAGGTGGCCTATAGAGATCTCGGATCACCATGACCGAGATAGATATGTAGGAGAGGCATCTAGCCCTTCTAGACATGAGATGACGGGACCAACTATATTAGAATTTGCAACTCACGCAACTTGAGCTAGAGAGACTACAGTTAGAGGAACTATACCATATTAACAAAGAGCGCCTTTAGTGCCAGAAGGATGAGTTGTTCCAACACACTATGTAGGAGAGGACTCCAACCCCTCACACGCATAAGACAAAACATTATGAGAGGCACAACCCCTGGGTGTGAGACAAGTCTTCACGACCTTATCAAGCACCACCCTTGATGCCTCCTAGACATGAGCGGGAGGCTACTCCTATAACCAATGACGGGCGCCTTCCTCAGGAACCCACTCAGGTTTATGGGCCACCCTTAGAAATTCATCAAGAAGCCTTTGAGGAATCAAAGTGAGAAGAAGAGCAGGATGAAAAGCCCTACCAAGGCATGGGGGGTGCTATCTGGCCACCCCTCCATAGGCCCCAAGTTCCTCAACAAGAACCAACCAAAGAGGAGGAGCTCAAATCCCTCGATACATGCAAAGCGCTAGAGCACTTCGAGTCGGTAGAGACCAAGATTTTGGAGCTCCCAAGGCCCAACTTACATGAGGCTCCTTTTGAAGAGGATCAACCTCTAACCATAGGGCTACCTGATGATGCAGTCTTCCATGTCTCAGAATCGCCAGATTCTGATGAGCTGGACTCACTGGCCGAAGGTGAGGATAAAACAAAGATGGCCCACATCAATCACATGCGATAGCATCAACACCCCATGGATATTGATGACACACTTCAACAACTAAACATAAGGCTAGGGCATGAGTGGCGCGTTAACCCAACGTAGTGGAACCAACTATTGAATCCACCACTTTGGGCACACAAAGATCAACTTCCGCCCAGAGACCCCATAGCAATATCAGTATCGAGGGTAGACCCTATCCTCCTATCCATGCATAGGGCCGATCCATTCGTGCCAATACCTCTAGATCCAGATTCGGAGCACAAATATCATCAAGCTGGGGGTACATCTATCCCCTGAAGAGCAAGCCAAAAGCTCCAAGGATTATCGCAATCACTTGGTCACCCCAAAATCTCCAAGGATTATCGCAATCGCTTGGTCATCCCAAAAAGCTCCAAGGATTCCCATAATCGCTTAGTCAAACCCAAAAGCTTCAAGGATTATTGCAATCGCTTGGTCATCCCAAAAAGCTCCAAGGATTATCGCAATCACTTAGTCATCCCAAAAATCTCCAAGGATTATCGCAATCTCTTGGCCAACCCAAAAGCTCCAAGGATTATCGTAATTGCTTGGTCATCCCAAAAAGCTCCAAAGATTATCGCAATCTCTTGGTCAACCCAAAAGCTCCAAGGATTATCGCAATTGCTTGGTCACCCCAAAATGCCCCAAAGGTGCCTACAAACCCTTTGGTCACACTAAAAAGCTCCAAGGATTATCGCAATCCCTTGGTCACCCCAAAAGCTCCAAGGATTATCGCAATCACTTGGTCAAGAAAATCCAAAAACAATCAAAATCATCAAAAAAAAAAAATCTGCATTTCAATTTCATGCATACTTCAAAAATCAAAATACAAAATAGTTGCATAGACACCGCATCCATCCATTGCATATTGTTGATCACACAAGGCAAAGGCACCATAGACTGTCATTACTTGGCAAATCCACCACCTTTCACGTTTTCCATTTTAAACAAAAGTACACCACAATAAACGCCATTCACCATTTCAGTTGTTGACTAAAAGTATCTAGTGGTTCGTCATTCAGTTGTCTTTAGATCTCTAGCCAAGAATTGTACAAATTCAAACGGATGTTACAACGGTAGAGTTTTACTTGAAATACACCTTGGTACGTAGCATCCCATCACAAGTTCAAAAGCACATAAAAACAATTCCCAAGTTGTGTCAATGAAAGATGAAACCTGTAAAGTAGTATAGGATACCATACAATGAAAAAGGTTACCTCTCTCATCCCCCTGTGTGAATGACCCCAAGAATGTTGAGAGTTGGCAAAAGGACAAGAATATTCCCTACCCAATTCCCCAAGAATCCAAAGTTCTCAAAAGGTTGCAAAACATCAAAAATTTGCAAATGTCAATACTCCAAAGATTGACATCAAATCTCCCAAAGTGCATACATCACAAAGCACAAGCAACAGTGATTCTCATCACTCCAAAATTCAAAATCCCTTGCTCAAAAGAACAAAAAAGCAAAAATAAATAGTGATTTTCATCATTATAAAGAGCAAGTATCCCAATACAATTGAAGAAAAGAAGGGAGTTGAACTTGAATCCTTGGAACTCTCAGCATTCAGAAGGTCATGAGATAAACCTCAGTACCGGTTTGGTTGATAGCCTATCGATCACTCGTGGCAAACCTCCCGCATGACGATATATCTGCCGCATTAACTTGTGTGCAGATCAATGTTTGCATGTGGATGAGCTAGCTTATGGTATCCTATATTCCATCGCAGATTAATTTGACTAAATACAACAAAGGAGGTAGTGGAGCTAATTAGGTGATCCTCAGTATAGGTTTGGTTGATAGCCTATCTGGCACTGGCGGTATCCTGACCAACACCACATAAATGAACTCAATCGCACACACAGGGATGTGAAATAACTTGGTCAAAAACAAGCATGATTCATACCTTGTTCAAACATCTTGTAAGACAACAGTACAATATTGGCTAGTTAGTTAAACCATCTGAGTCTCAGAAACACTTAGCTACATTCTACGCAAACCGTTGCATATAATCCATCCCTATATCACCATAAAAAAAAAAAAAAAGAGCAACATATATACACAAAAGCATTTACCACAACAATCACCCAGTACACAAAGCCATAAGTCTTGTATAGTCTATGGTGCCAATGCAAGGTTATCAACAAATCATTTCATCCATTCCATTACCTATCATATAAATCAACAACATTCGCATTTATCATACCATATGCATACATCAATATAAAGTAGCATGCATCCATCAACATCAATCATTGTGCATAACATGAAATTATGACATATACACAAAGCAAGAAAATCAAAACAACAAAAACAACAAATATCCACAAACAATAGCAATAAAAATGTCAAACAAAGGCACCTTTGCACCTGACATTCAATGGCATAGAAAACTGATGTTAGGGTTTACATTGTCACTACCCTACTCCCGAAGAAGGCTACCATAGCCTGAACCGCTCCACGGGAGGACGGATTTTTGACAATTTAATCCCCAAATGGTGTCACAAAAAAAAAATCAAAACAACAAAACAACAAAAACAACAAAAAAAAAAAATGCAACACAAACACACAACAATAAGCATTGCTGGACACAAGTGCTCTTGCACTTAACCTCTTGGCATATAAAATCGATGTCGGGGCTCAAATTGTCACTATCCTACTTCCCTAAGAAGGCTACCATAGCCGGACCGCTCCACGGGAAGACGGATCTTCGAGAATTTCATCCCCAAACGGCATCGCCAAAAGGGTTAACACCCACCAAAAATAGGTCTAAATGTCGGAAAACTGCACACACGTTCAAAGATAAATCTCCGAAGGCACCCTTGCACAAGTCATCTTGGGTCAAGTGACTCGTCGCTTTTCTCATGAAGGTCATTCCCTCATCGATTCGTCGCTTGAGGGGGTAGTCACACTTAGTCACCAATCAACAAACACACACCCAATCAAGGAAAACGACATGCATTCAAAGAATCATTGACAAAGACAATCATGCTCTTGCTTGGGGCAGCAAACAAGCAATAATCACAAATCGATCACATGCTTGGCATTCGTGAATCATGAATTCGAGGTTCCCCCATGGATAAAAGGTTGCGCCCTTTGCCTATTCATGACTGATCAATGTCTAAGTTCAAGTCACACCTCACCAAAATAGGTTAATACTTGAAATCAAATTCCTTAGCTCGTCAAAAGCAAGGATTCAAGAATGCATGCCCTTTCCATACTTGGGGCATCAAAAGTTGGTTAGGTTACCAAGAAACCCTAATCATTAGTGCTTTGGTTATCTATTTTTTCTCGACGCTGCGCCATGCACAACGCATCCCAAAAAGGGGCATCTGTAGACACCAAAACAACACCAATCCAATTATGTGACTACAAACACTGATCGCTTTGACACACATAGCCCCCAGGGCAGCCCTCGAGAGGTTAAAAAGTGGTCCTAACCACTTTTGCAGCAATTTTGGAAGGTCAAAAAGCAATTTGGCACCTTCAGGCACTTTGCTCCAAATCCGTCCCACCCTGGGATGAATTGAATTTTCTATGGGTGGGACGAATTCAAATTGGGATCCATCCCACCTAGGGACGAATTCTGAATTCACTATGGGGCAAGACGAATTCTAGGTTTAACGGGAAAAAAGAAATATCTTGACAAGTTGCAGTCGAGGATAGTCCATTAATGCCTCCTGCCTTGCATGCACGTGTAGGTGGGCAGATTGGATGTTAGAGGACTGTCACAAGGGCAATCATGGAGGCCCAAGTCAAGGAGGACTTTCCTCCCTCATGGGAAGGCATGATTGCCACATGGCGCTTATGCATGCCCCTCCAAAGAGACCCCTTGGGTCTATAAAATGGTGAACTTTCTCACCCAAAAGAGGAAAGGTTGGAAGCATTTTCAAGCAACGAAGTGCTACCAAATTTGATACCAAGCTTTTACCTTTTGATTCACCTCTTCCACATCCTTGATCTCTTTCGCAAGAGAGGTCATTGGGTGGTTATTGGGAGTGTGAATCTAGATCCAAAACCCGACACTTGACCACATTGATCTACCAATTCGTCGACAACCCATTACAAGAGATTTTGGGCCCATCCCAAGTGGATTGGTTCCAAAATCAAGTTCCAACGGTGGGCGGCCCGCTCGGGTGCCCCGCACTCCTACGAGCCTAATATTCCTTTTTATGATGATTTGGAATTCGTGGCATATTGTTCTTTTGTCATTTGTTTATTTTTCATTCCTTATTATGTTGTTTAAATAGTTTGTAATTTCAATTTCACAAGGCTTTGATCAAATACTATCATGTTTTGTCGCTTTTGTTGTCCTCACTAACTTGTAGGTAGCGACATCAAATTCCCATTGATGGAGGTCAAATTAGGGAAATCCGACCATCTGGGTCTTCCCAAAATGCCCCCAATTAGCTAACCCCTAAGTTTGCAGGTAGTTTGGAGCTCCCGAGGTGCAACATTTGGGAAGCATCACTTCGGAATTTTGTCGCAGGAGAATTCATCCTACCCTGGGACGAATTACAGTCGAATTCATCCCGCCCAAGAGCAAATTCAAATTGGCAGCAAATTTTCTAACTATTTTGATGGCAGTGGCCCTCTAGTAATGTTCCCTGGTTACTGTCAAATTTGCAGGTTGTTTAGAATCGGTTTATTCATCATTGTAATCAATCTTTTGCATGCATCTTCCATTGTTTTTAGAGAACAAACATTTCATATTTTGCAACAGGTGCTACTAACAATTTTTTTGTTTCTTTGAATGCAGGAGGAGCAGCAAGGATCAAGGATTCATTCACACAAGTGGTGGCAACACTTTGGCCCGCCCATTTTGCATGTGGGCATGCGGAAGAGAGATGACTTTCCATTGATGTGACCAAGAGACAAGTTTGATGCTCCTTTCCCCTAAAAAGGGAGGAAGCTAATTGTAACCGAATTTGAAATACATCAATAAAATAAGAGGGTTGTTTCATTCCATTTGGATTCCAATTTATCTATGCTTTCTCTATTTTTACGCATTTCTAATTTGTAGCATCAAGTTTAGTTTCGTTCTTGCATCAAATTTTTGGAGTTTTCCCTTTTTGTTTCTAGAATCTCGTGCTTTCAATACCACCTTAGGAAAATAATGCAAAGCCACGAGGGAACATCCTCCATCGAGAGAAAGGATAAACAAGGGTAAGCCACCTCAAACAAGGATGACCTCTATAGCCAACCAAATCTAATCAATGACCACAGTACCTTAATGTAGCTCAAAGAGAAACTACATGACCATGAACATGAACCCAAGAACACCAGATAACACCAAAAATAGGGCCAAATCAACATCACAAAGAACAAACATGTAAGATAGACAAAATACATCTACTAGGCAAGAAGTCGCATGAGCTGCAAAATGGAAAGAAATCCTCTTGATACATGTGAAAAATACAACATAGAGGATGCCAGTTCCAATAACCATAGGGGGATACTCGACAATAGCACCAAAGTCCACCTAGAAGGAATGTGGCCAGCTGAGGAGCCTAGGAAGAATAAAGAACAAAATTCAGCGAAGTTGAGGACCAACCAACCCCAAAACAAATTGTGAACCAATTTGAATTTTATCATATTTAACTGTTAAAAATGATACTTTAAAAAATTATTAGTTCATTTTAAAATTAATAAAAACCATAAATATAATTAAAACAAATATATTTGATTAATTTTTTTTAATTTTGGTTACAAAAATAAATATTTTTAATATTGAAAGGTTAAATTTAAATATTTAATTTTTTAACGCAAAAAGTAAAAAAAAACATAAGCACAAGACCAATGTATGATATAATTTAATGGAGAATTATAAAGTATTAAAAAAAATCAAAAGGAAATGAATCCTTGTTGTATTTATTTTTCACGAAATTCAATAGAATTTTTATGAAGAACTATAGAGTAAAAAAAAATCAAATGGAGAAGAAAATTTGTTGTCATATTCTCCGTAGAATTAAATAAACATACTTTTATAATAACTTTCATCTAGAATAAAATCTAAAATGATTGAGATCTTATTTTTTCTTATTATACTTTTTTGTAATCCTAATATTATATTGAACTAAATGAAAGGGTTACATGTTATAGAATTGAGACTAATCCAACCTCCACTAGATTTTAAGGAGATGTATCATGTATGAAAACCAAGTAGCTAATAGTTTATGACTATATGAAACACTAAATTGATATTTAAAAGGAGATTTAACTCTTTGGAAACTATTAGCTTGACCATTGAGCTTGATGTAATAGTTTTTATATATATTTAAGGTTCTTTTAAAAATAATTATCACTTTTGTTAATTAATTTAAAATAATTTTTATGTTAATACCAAGAATAATAGAAATTTATAATGTAATAATTATTTATTAATAAAATTAATAAATATTTTTATAATTATTTTATTTTATTTGAATTATATTTTAAGGTACTTTAATATTTTCACTTGAAAATAAATTTTTAATAACAAGATGGTATGATTCAACGAAAGAAAAAATCAATCAAATATCATCAGTATTTTTTTTTTATTTGTGGAAAACATCCCAAAAGGGATGCCACTTTCGGGTAAGACCCAAGGAGGCAGGGGTATCCATTCCACCAAAAACGCCCGGGACTCGGACCTGGCCTACCACCTTTGACATACTCAAGGAGCAAACAAACACACAAAACCAATTTAAAAATAAGTAAATAACAACAAAAATAATAAAATAAAATAAAAAACATGCTCCTTGAGTGTGTCAAAAACAAAAGCACAACCAAACACGCACAATAAGATAAAAGAAACCACAACACAAACCACATAGAAAAACACAAGAACCACATAACAAAACACAAACAAGACAAAAACAACATAACACTACAAAGACATAACCCAAAAAAAAAACATGAAAAATAAACACAACCAAAACCTAAAAAATTAAAAAATAAAATAAAAATAAAAATAAAAAACAACCAACAACAGACAATAAACAAAAAAAAAATACATAGAAAACACTCACCCATAAAAACACGAAATAACACAAACAAAGAGAAACCCAAGAACAAGAATGAAAAAAACACAAGAACAATAACAAAAAACATAAAAAAAAAACAAAAAGAACAACAAAAAAACACAAAGAACACAAAAACAAAACAAAATAAAAAAACCCACCCACCTTAAAAAACTAAACAAAAAAAAAAACAAAAAGAAAAAAGAAATAAAAAATGAACAAAACAAAGACCTATCTAGACCAGAAGACTATTAAGGCAAGAATCAACAGAGGAAACAAAATAAAGAATAGAATGAGCTAGGGAACTAAAAAAAACTGAATGAACCAAAGAGAAGCAAAAAAAAAAACAAGAAGAAACTAGGTACCTTCAGAACTCGGAGCCATCCAAAGAAATGATAGAAAGAAGAGCTTCCCTAATTTGAGAAGCCCACCATATAGGAGGGTGGCCATAACAAGTAAGATCACCTTTGTCCAAAGCCCAATTAGCTAAAGCATCAACACTCTTGTTTTGATCTCTGACCACATGATTGTAATCAACTTTCAAAAATCCCATCCGGATTAACTGAATCTTCTCAATAATTCTTTTTATTCTCCAATCCACCTTATGATTCTTAGAAGGATTCTTCAAGAGATTAATCATAAGTTGAGAGTCGGACTCAACTAACACCTTTTCCCATCCAACCTTAGTAGCCTCCTGAAGACCTCTGAGGATACCATACCCCTCAGCAAGGTTATTGGAAAGAATACCCAAATTCTCAGCAAAAGTAAAAACTAGGGAGCCATCTGAAAGTCTACCAATTCCTCCCACACTGGCTTTTCCAGGGTTCCCTCTAGAGGCTCCATCGGTATTGACTTTTCCAAAATCCTTAGGAGGAGGTTGCCAATTTCTATTCCTATCCATTTTACTAATACTCACATTCCCTTTAAGTTGGTTGCCCTTAGAAGGTTTAATCTTCAATATTTGCATCACTTGATCCCATATTTGGTGGGAGTTTTGGGGGTGATTAAGGAGATGATGGACCGATTCAACTAAGTTGGCTATGGTCTTTTGCCAAATATAGTGAATATCCTTCCTATCTTGATTAAAAATTTGGTTGTTCCTTTCATTCCAAATATTCCAAAGAAGAATGGTAGAACCCATCCAAACTAATTGCCTAATAAAATGATCAACACCCTCTTGATTAGGCCAATCCCTCCAAAGTTGTTCAAAAGTAAAAAAATTGGACCACTCTAAGCCAAGTAAAGTGGTCATTCTCCTCCATAGCTCGGAGGCTAAAGTACACTCAATAAAAATATGGTTGATATTTTCTACATTCTCTTCACACATTTCACATCTAAAAGGGCCATGAAAACCACGCTTCATAAGTTGCTCACCAAGTAAGCACCCTACGATGCAATAAAATCCAATTAAAGAACCTCACCTTAGGCCAGAGCTTTTGAGCCCACAATTGAGAAAATATGTCAGAAGAATGGTTGGGATTATTATGGCATAAGGTCAAATAACCTTGAGCAACTGAATACTCACCCTTAGTAGTGTTGTTCCATCCAAAACAATCTTTTTCATGGGACCAAGAGAGGGATCTCATATGAAGGATGCCTTGGATATCTTGTCTTTGCCTTTCTAGGATTTGAATAGGCCAGTCCTCAATAGGGATCCAATATCTACCAACCTTTGAATTACCAGTATGGTATCGACAGTAATTAGCCACCTTTATCCAATTAGCTCGGTGAAGCTCCTCCATCCAAGGCCTCCAATCGGGAAACTGAGTTATCAAAGGCTTGTGACCATCCCAAGAATCTGTCCAAAAATTTGCATGTTGACCATTATGAATGATCCAAAATAATTTTTTCTTTATCAAATCCTCACCAGTCTTAAGAACTGCTAAAATGGGAGAACCTTTGGTAGGAAGTTGATAGCGAACAAGGTCTTCAGGACTTTTGTTCTCAGCATATTTAGCATAGAGATTATTGGCCCAAAGAGCATTGGGGTTATGCAACATCCTCCAATATAATTTAGCAGCTAAAGCTTTGTTGTTATTAATTGAAGACCGTAATCCTAACCCCCCTTCACTCTTAGGAAGACATAAAGTATCCCATTTCACCAAGGCCCATTTTCTTTTCTCCTTAGTACCACTCCAAAGGAAACGATGATTGATTTGATCCAATTCTCGAAGAACAGCCTTTGGGATATTCAAAATGGAAGAAACATAAATAGGAATAGCTTGAAGGACTGATTTTACCAAGGTGATTCTACCCCCATAAGAAAGCCACTTGTTGGTCCACTTTCCAATTTTCTTCTTGACTTTGTCCAACAACCAATTCCAATATTTATTTTTTTGCCTTTGAATATTTATGGGAATACCTAAATAAGTGATTGGAAGAGAGGTCTTCTTATATCTTAGTTTATCCAAGACCATGGATTCCTGTCTAGCAGAGCAATGAAAGAAAATAACTTTAGATTTGTCTTCATTGATCAACTGCCTAGTAGCCTTAGAAAAACAGCTAATGATTTGCTTAATATTAGAAGCTTCCTTAATAGTAGCTTTACCTAAAATAGTAGAGTCATCCACAAATTGAAGATGAGAGATAGGTCTAGCTCCATGAGCAATGGTAACTCCCTCAAGGGTTTTGTTTTCCCTCTTTTTGGTTATAGTCCTACCCAAGCATTCAACAAGAATGATGAATAAATAAGGGGATAGCGGGTCACCTTGCCTAATACCTCTGGAAGCCGGGAAAGACTGAGAAGGCCTACCATTGATAAGAACTAAGTAGGAAACTGAAGAGATACATCCCATAATCCAATCCATCCAATCCTTAGAGAAACCAAATTGCCTCAAAACTTTGATAAGGAAGTGCCAATCCACTCTGCCATAAGCTTTGGATAAGTCTAACCGAATGAACATGGAAGGAGAATTTTGCATATCCATGGAATGGATGGCTTCCTGAGCAAGAACTATCTCATCTACTATTTGACGTCCTTCCACATAACCCCCTTGCTCTGGGGAAATAATCTTATGCAAAAGAGGCTTCAACCTTTCTCGCCATGATTTTAGTAATGATTTTGAGAAGAACATTACATAAAGCAATAGGTCTAAAAGCTGAGATATGATCAACCTCTTGAGCTTTTGGAACAAGAGTAATATAAGTTTTATTGATAACCTTCAAAATTTCTTTGGCTTTCCTGGCTTCTTCCACCACCTCTAATAAATCAACATGAAGGATATCCCAGAACTCTTGGTAGAACTCAATAGGAAAACCATCAAGACCTGGGGTTTTCCCTTTTTGCATTTTAAAAACTACTTGTTGAAGCTCATTGATAGTAACAGGAGCAGTCAAAATAGAGTTCTCCTCAGAAGTGATAAGAGAAGGGATTGCTTGAAGAACATTATATTGTGAAGCTGAGTCAAGGGGAGTAGCAGCAAAAATATTGGAAAAGTAATCAACAACAATAGAGTTCATGCCATCCCAAGTATAAACAACATCTCCAAAATCTGATTTTAAGGAAGAAATAAAGTTGTGAGATCTTCGAGCTAGAAGAGATTTGTGGAAGAAATTTGTGTTTCGATCTCCTTCTTTGAGCCATTGAATTCTAGATTTTTGCTTCCATAAGATTTCTTCTCTTTTTTCCCATTCCTCTAACCGAGTTGTGAGTTTAATTTCATCTGCACTTCTCTTCTCTGTGAGGCCATCTAAATGGATTTTCTTATTCAAATTTTCAAGATGAGCAATAACTTCATGTTTTTTTTTATGAACATCCCCAAACTCTTTCCAGTTCCAAGTCTTGATTTTGGATTTAATGTATTGCAATCTTTTGGAAAAACAGAACATCTTAGTCCCATGCCTAGGTTTACCTTCCTTCCACCATTGTTGCACATGAGGTCTGAAGGAAATGTCTCTAAGCCACATTAATTGAAAACAAAAAGGAGAGAAACTCACATTGGTTTTCCACATTTCCACCATGACTGGCCAATGATCCGAACCAAGCATTATTAAGAGTCTTCACTTTAGGAATGTGACCATGGATTAAGAAATTTTCAGAGAGCAAAAACCTATCCAATCTCTCCATTATACAAGCTAAGCCTTGCCTTCTGTTAGACCAAGTCATAAGGCCATTATCTCGGTTGGATATCCACAAGATGGAGGTTTGCAATATATTCGCTCATGAGGTCAGTGCTTTTGTCCAAATTTCTATTTCCCCCCTTTTCTCATCCAGAGAGAGGATGGTATTGAAATCTCCTCCGATCAAGATCCAAGCTTTAGGAAAATGAGAGATAATATGAGTAATATCCTTCCACTGTCTTCTTTTTTCCTCCAAAGAAGTCGAAGCATAAACAGTAATGTAGAGCATAATCTGGTTGGAATGTCTACTTTGAATAGCTATAGCCAACAAACCCCAACTGCCAACCATATGGTGAATAACTACCTCTTTTGGATCCCAAAGACAAGCAATGCCACCCAAAGTCCCTTGGGAACTGAGGGAAACCACTTTTCCAGCTGGCCAAATTTTACTGGCAATTAAGTCCATATCCTCCATTGACATCTTTGTTTCTTGAAGGAAAACAAGATGTGGATGATTTACCTGAATCATTCTTCTAATTTCATTTTGTTTTGAAAGACTCCCTTTGAGTCCTCTAATATTCCAAGTGATGATCTTCATTAATACCAGGGCTAAAAAATTTGGGAAGGGCATTAATATTACCTTCCTCTACAAGATTTTCACCTTCTTTTACCATATGATATTGATTGGTCTTGCGACCTACTTTTTTATTAGAATCCATCTTCAATTTTTTTTCCTGTTTCTTGACTTATTCCAATTGAATCTGAGATGGCTTCTAACCTTGAAGAATGCTCGTACACAACCAAAATTTTACTAGATGGTTCAACGGAGTCTATATTGGGACCTGCATTATTTGAAGTTTTGACATTTGAAATATTGTTTTTCTTGTGTAAATTTTCTCCTTTTTTTTTGTTGAAAACCTTTGATTTGTTGGTTTGTCTCTGAGTTCTTCCCTTCATATTTAAATTGTGTTTCTAAGATTTCAGTTTCCATTATTTCCTCTTCCTCACTTGGGACATCATTTGTGGAAAGGATTTCAAACATATTAGCAGATGACTTTGATTGATCCTTCATAACTGGTTTTTTTTAGTGTTCTTCTTCTTAGGTATTTGGAAACCTTCTAAGTTTATATCTTCTTTCTTTTGATCAAGAATTTTATTTGGGCAAGCATTGGCCAAATGACCATATTCATGGCAAATTCTACAATGAAAAGGAATGTTCTCATAGTCCACTACTTGCTCCCAAGTGTCTTCCCCAAATTGTAATGTGATATTTTTAGGTAGGGGTTTGTCAAAATCCATTAAAACACAAATCCGAGCATAAATAATATGTTCAAAATTTTGAGTACAATCAACAGATCATCATAAAAGTTCCTAAAGAGTTTCCAATTGAAGAAAAAATAGTAGGATTCCAAAATTCAATAGGGAGGCCAAAGAGTCTAACCCACACGGGAGCTATAGAAGGCATCTCTTCTTCGGATTTAAATTTAGTATGCCAGGGCTTCATGAAAAGCCCTGCCCTTCCAAAAAACCAAGGACCCCCTTGAAAATTTTTCTCTCTATCTTCATTATTAGCAAATAAAACAAGAAAATAACCATTTGGATAAATAGAGATTTGTAACTCACCTTTAGTTTTCTAGATTTTTGCAGCCCAGACTTTGAAAGTAGATAGACTCGGACGAAAACCCACGAACCGACAAATTAGTCCTTTTTTTTCCAAATCTTCAATGCCGATCTGAATGTTACCCATATCAAGCTTAACAATAGGAGTTCCATCACCTGCTTTAAGACATCCTGACTCCGTTTTCCTAGGATCAATCTTAGGCATTCTTAGAGGTTTATGGGAAGCCCTAATATTGATATTAGCATTGGTCTGAGGTTGTCCACCATGAAGGGCATCCCTAAAATTCATTTTTGGGACTGAGTCTTCAAAATTCTTACCCTTGATAGGGGTTTTCACAGTAGAATTATTTTTTGGGTGCACCTTAGCACCAGATTCACTTGAGATATGAGCCATTTTTTGATCAACTACTTGAAACTTGTTTCGTGATCTCTTTAATCCTTGCCCTAGACGCCGTGGAAAGGTATGGTTTTCACTTTTCTTTTGTGCAGCAAATTGGAAGCCGTTGTCACTCAAGTTCACAGTATGATCTATTGAAAGACAAATTTCTAACCCATATTGTATCCCCTGCAACATTTCCTACTAAAATATTGAGAATAAACCACAAAAATATTGGCCTCTAGGGCCCGAAGGCCCTAAAAACCAACCTCTAGAGCTGCTTGCACTCAACCCAGATGAAACCCTCGCATAGCCGCTTACCAAATATGTCGTTCACACATAGGGATGCGCTAGGATCTGTGTTGCTCCAAATGATATGAAAATTGGTGGAGATGTTCTAGGGTTTTTCAGGCATCTACCCTCAAAATTTCAGCTCAATCCGAGTCCGGATGAGTGAGATATGACCGAAACGAGTTCGGAAGTTTGGGTAGTCCTGCGAAAAATGTCTCTCAACCCAACTCTCTTCCAATCAAATATCATCAGTCTTAACCTTAACATTAAAAAAACATTCTTATATTTCTTTAAAGGCTATACATTTCTATTGTTAGTATTTTTCTTTATGGAAGACCTAAGTAATTGATAAGTATCATTAGTGCTCACACTTTAAAAGTTATCAATTTTAGGTTACTTTTGATGACTATATGTGCTACAAAGAAAATTTTTGTGTTGGTATAATATCTTCTAAAGTTTCCTAAAATTACATACTTGTATAAAGAGAAATTCATACAGATTTACACAAATTAAATCACACTTGTGTAGTTTAAAACACCATTGAAAAAGTTAAAAACACTCTAGTAGAATTTAAAACTGACATGCTTGCATAAGTAAAATATCACACATAAATAAAACCATTTTTATAAAGACTAGTTATTGAATAAAACACAATAAATCTACTCTAGCAATTACATAAAAATTATTCCAAGAAAATAATTAAATAAAACAAAACTATATATTTAATTATAAAATCTGTAATGAACGAGATAATAAAGTGATAATACACAAAATGATAAACTACACATACCTATACAATACACTAAATAAAACCTTTCACTAAGTTGGGTAGTGTGCCTATGCTCCTTAACTTAATGGAAATACTTTTTAGCTCAAAATACTTAGAATAGAAAGAGGAGAAAAATTGACTAAAAAAAAAAGAATGATTTTTGTTCAAAAAAGAAGTGTTTTATTACAAAATATATCATTTGTATTTAGTATCCCTATCATTATTTAACACATATATATACATCTATGGATTTTAAATACCATATCTATTTTTGGACACATCTCCACAATATCAATAATTATTAGAATGTATAATGTTTTCATAGGTTTTAGAGTTGAGTTGTTTTAGAAATACCATCACCAATGCAATGCTAGGGATATATTATTTCCATAGGTGATATATTTGATTGTTTTATTTCCATTGAGAAACTAACAACCACATGTTCATAATCATTGATAAGCTGACACTTGCACTTTCTACTTTTCATCTTGTACTTCTTTCAATAATATATACTAGGGTAAGTGTTATTAATTTGGTTGAATTAGCCAAAAATCTTATCACTAACTTTGATATTATGGCTATTTTATATTGGGACCTATTATATATTGTGGTAGTAAGGCTTAGAAATACAACATGATGAATATAACATTTGGGTCAATAAATTGTAAGAGGACATATGAATTGCAAGAGGACTCTCCTTAAGTATTTATAATGTTTCCATAGATTTTAGAGTTGAGTTGTTTTAGAAATTCCATCACCAATGAAAGGCTAGGGATATATTATTTCCATAGGTAATAGATTTGATTGTTTTATTTCCATTGAGAAACTAACAACCACATGTTCGTCATCATTGATAAGCTAACAATTACACTTTCTACTTTTTATCTTGTACTTCTTTCAATAATATATACTAGGGTTGAAGGATTTACCATTCTAATGCACTTATTTGGTTACTGCTTTACTCATCTAGCTATTCTATCATTATCCACATATTCTATTATATTTTAGCATTGTTTTATTGTGATCTATGTTGTTCTATCATGCCCTATGCTATTATACTATGTTTTCACTCATCTGCTATATTCTAGCACTCAACTAATATGTGTTGATGTCCTAATATCCTAGATATTTTCAATATAATTTCTTCATTTTATGCTTTTAGGAAATCTCAATACCTTTGCTAATTATTGTACACATATTATTAATACTTGCAAATTAATGTTGTTCTATCTAGGACTAAAATATCATCAATTTACTACCAAATATTTATAATTATAACTATAATATTTCATAAAATATATCTAAATTATCCAGCAATAAATTTTCCTATTCACAATATTTTAGCTAAAATATCAATGCAAACTACAACTTGGTACACAATTAATAAACACATTAAATGGTTAGGTAGTTCTACTTTGGTATATAAAATGAGGTATTTTTTAGACTTATAAATTCCCCTCAGCTTAGGGATATGCATGTTCTCATGCATCTTTCTCTTCAATATCTATGTTAATATCACATTCATTGTCAAGGTCCTATAAAATATTCTCTATCCATGGATTGTAATCTCTATAGTTTATAATCTTAACTAACCAATGCAATCTTAACTAACCAATGCGTATAGTTTACCCCAACAAATGGTGTATTATCACCAGATTTAATGATAGAGAATATGATGTTAGGTGTTCTAAAACTCAACCATATACACCCATGTCCAATAATTAAAATGACATCAATGATATCTAGGGATATTTTATGAGATCACACTATTTTTAGAGGAGATATTGTTTACCTTTCATTAAATTATCAATCAGTTCTATCAATATTTTAATGTAGGGTATCTTGGTCTCCTCTAGATATGTGTTGAATAAATCTCTAAATTCTCTAATGTACTACTACATGTGGAGCCCATATTATTTCCTCTTTTACTCATCATTTATTAGACCAAAATATTGGGCAATAACGTCACCTGGTCTTAAGTATTGAAACCACAATAGTAACCTAATTATCATCTCTTTGATATTATGTGCATCTATTCTATTCTTGAAATGCACTTGATTTATAATATTGAATACAAAGGACCTTAATTGGAAACTCCAAAAATAAATATTGAGGTGGAATTACACTTCCTTGGGCATAATGTATTTGTGCAAGTAAAAAATGCATAATAGATTCCTTTTACTTAGTCAAAATTTTAATATATGTAATAATAATATCCTCAACAAAGAATAACTCATAGGATAACCATAAACTCAACCTCATAAACTACCACTTGAAATACTATTTTGAAAAGAACAAAATTTATACTCAAGCTGGTCGTTTGCATTCATGTAAATATTTTATAATTTTATATGTGATCTTGATTTTTGCTTATAGATAAACCACTTTCTTAGCTTGTTCATTATTATTTTCTTCAAAATCCTTGATGGTTTTAATCCTATAATTTAAGTAATACAACCATTTTATCCATAATTTAAGCACTATATTATCATTGTTCAAAGTAACCATACCTAGAGGAATAAACACTACTGGCCTTAGGTCTCATAGAGGCTCAATATACATCCCATAATGAGAGTATTTTTATGCCATATATTTTTGTTTTGGTGCCCTGTATTTTCTTTGTGCCTTATCTAGTTGTTCTAACACTTCAAATTTTATAGTACCATTAATTTGTTGACCTTATAGAGTTGTAAACCTAGTCCTCCTAGTTTTTTTGGTAGCATCAAATGTATTTTATGTCAATTCTAGATGACTAGACCCACTTTATTTTTTACAATGTTGGTTAGCTTTGGTGTCACAAGTATCAAATGTGTTTGCTCTAGGGTTATGCATAAGGTGTTGGACTCAAAATTTACTTGTAAAATAATGGTGAATCTTGATCGAAATCAAGGTGAATCATGGCAAATCCTAAGAAAATAAAATCAATCATCTTCACACCAAAATTTGGGGCATTTTAAGCCCTAAAATTTAAGGTCATATTTGGGATAAATTTTTATCCATTAAATCATATTATAATTTCATAGAAATACCACCATTAGATAAGTCTTGAAAATAGATTTCCAATGAGTACAAATATACCTATGTTTGGATATATATTGTAGTGAATTGACCCTACGAAACAATTGGTCCTAAAAATTTTAGATGAATGAGCTGATGTCGATGGTCCTCATATTTTCCAATTTTTAATTTTAAAAATCCTAATATTTGGCCAATTTGTGAATATTCACCACTGTGCATAACCCTTGTTTGCTCTATTTCTAGGAGTATTTTAAGTGTTGTAGACATGGAACATCTCCTTGTAGGTTTTGAATATTTTTATCTATCTTCAGGTAGTTGTTAGGCATTATAAACCTAGAATGTATCCTACTAGGGTCTATATTAGTAGATGATCCTTGAGATACCACATTGGATGATCCAAAACTAAGAAATTATTGCCAA
Organism: Wollemia nobilis; assembly: GCA_028583015.1. Taxonomy (NCBI): domain Eukaryota; kingdom Viridiplantae; phylum Streptophyta; class Pinopsida; order Araucariales; family Araucariaceae; genus Wollemia; species Wollemia nobilis. The sequence goes on along the minus strand of JAQPPZ010003056.1, from coordinate 355,566 downwards.
CATGAATCTCCACATTTATCTATGGTAAAACGACTATGGCATATTAGTTTTATTAAACCATGATGTTTCAGGGGTCCTTTTTCTTCTCAAAATTTATTGGCCATGTCATGTAGGGCCAATCATAAAAAAAATATTAATTTGTAGGTCCTATCACTAAGCATCATGTCATAAGTAGGTGGTAGTTTTTAAATTATACCTATAAATAAATGCATATTAGTCATCATAGATGATGGATTTCATCATCTAGAAGGTCATAACATCCAAGAATAGGCTAGACTCACATGTTTTAAACCTTTGTAGAGGTTCCATATCATATTAAAGTTAGGATCTAGATTCCATTCTCCCTTGAAGGATTGAATTAATTTATCTATTAGGGTGTTGATCTTGAAGAACTACTACCTTGTTTTAGGATTCTTGAAATTTATCTTCTCCGTAGAATTAAATAAATATGTTTTGATAATAACTTTCATCTAGAATAAAATCTAAAATGATTGAGATCTTATTTTTTCTTATTATACTTTTTTGTAATCTTGATATCATCTTGTGCTAAACGAAAGGGTTACATGTTATTGAATTGAGATTAATCCAACCTCCTCTAGATTTGAAGAAGAGGAATCATGTATGCAAACCAAGTAGCTAAGATTTGATGAATATATGAAACACTAAATTGTATTTAAAAGGATATTTAACTCTTTGGAAACTAATAGATTGACCATTGATCTTAATGTAATAGTTCTTGTATATATTTAAGATTCTTTTAAAAATAATTATCACTTTTGTTAACTAACTTAAAATAATTTATATATTCACACCAAGAATAATAGAAATTTATAATGTAATAATTATTTTTAAAAAATTATTAAATATTTTTATATATTTTATTTAATTTAAATGATATTTTAAGGTATTTTAATATTTATCACTTGAAAATAAATTTTTAATATCAATATGGTATGAGTCAACAGAAGGAAAAATCAATCAAATATCATCAGTCTTAACCTTAACGTTAAAAAGCATTCATGTATTTTCTTTAAAGGCTATACATTTCTATTCTTAGTAGTTTTATTTATGGTAGACCTAAGTAATTGATAAGTGTCATTAGTGCTCACACTTTAAAAGTTATCAATTTCAGGTGACATTTGATGACTATATGTGGTACAAAGAAAATGTTTGTGTTGGTATAATATCTTCTAAAGTTTCCAAAAATTACATACTTGCATAAAGAGAAATTCATACACATTTACACAAATTAAATCACACTTGTGTAGTTTAAAACATCATTGAAAATTTTAAAAATATTGGAATATTATTTTGACCATGTGGCATTTCCACGTGAACAAAAATAAAGCAAAATAAATATGTCCCCTATTTTGTAACTGTAGAATAAAAGAATATGTAACTATAGGAAAATTTTAGTTTGTAACAGCTATAGACTATTACACTTATTACAACAGCTTTAGAATATTTGTATTAGGGAGAATAGTTTTAAAACATATTATGGTAAAAAAATTTAGAGAGGAGAAGCTGAATGGAATAGTGAAAAAAAAAAAATGAAGCTCCAGTATTGATATTTTCTGTGTAGTCCTGTTTCTGGAAAAAGTGGTTAGCATCCTACTTTGAGAGGCTATAACTTTTGATTTACAAATCCTTTTCTATTGATTTTTGGATATTTTATTTATATTACTTAGCTCTCTAATATTTATAAATTTCATGTTATTATGGTAAGTTTAAGACCTTCATTTCATCTTCCAAAAACTGTTTTGTCCTCATTTTTAATGTGTTTTCCAATTTTGGAATCTGCTTCATTTTTTATCTGTGTTTTATGTTATAATCTTCATTTGGTATCTAAGATTGGTATATTGAGTTCTTAATTTTAAATTTTGTGGGTTTTTCTTGAATTTTTAATTTAAAATTTCTTAGATATTTCAGTTCAGATTGTTGTAATAGCAAACAACTCAAACTCACTTCCAATTCTAGAGTTTGATGGATCAAACTATGAATATTGGAGCATCAAAATGAGGAATTTGTTAAAAGGAAAATATTTGTAGGGTATTATTAATGAATTTTACATAGAACCATAATATTGGACTATGCTAACACCAGATGCAACTAAAGATATGAGGGAGAAAGAGAGCAAGAATTTTCTTGCTTTGTACCATTTGCAATTTGCTCTTTCTGAGAGCATTTTTCCAAGGATTGCAAATTGTGTTTCTACACAAGAGGCTTGGAAAAACTTGAAATAAAATTATAAAGGAAATTATAAAGTGAAAGAGGTCAAGCTTCAAACCTTGAGAAGAGAATTTGAGAATCTCTAGAAGCAAGATAATGAAGATGTAGGATATTATTGTGTGAGAGTAAAGGCAGTGGTAAATAAAATGTCCACTCTTGGTGAAGATGTGAAGAAACCAGTTGTAATTAAGAAAGTTCTCAAAACTTTGACAGAGAAATGGGATAATGTTGCCCTTATGCTTGAATAATCCAAGGATTTTTCCACCATGGACCTTGACCAATTAATTGGTCCTCTTACATCTCATGAAGAAATAATTCGTAAGAGAGAATAAAAGAAAAAGCAAGCCATTTCTAGTGAAAAACAAGCATTTTCTATCAAATAAAATGATGCAAATGGAAGAGGACAAGGAAGATGATCTAGAGGAAGAGTTAGAAATAGAAGAGGAGGAAGAAGAGGATCCTTTGGTAGAGGAAGAGGTAGAGATAAGAATTCTTAAGGTGATCATCAAGCCCATGCTTCAAGAGGAGGATCAAATGCAATAGGAATAGGTAGAGGTGGAGACATAAGAAATGTTCAATGTTATCATTGTAACAAATATGGCCATTTTGAGAAGGATTGTAGGATGAAGAAATCCTATAATAGATCAAAAAATTATGGAGAGGAATACTTCTTTGAATATGATACATTGTTCTACTCAAATGAATATGGAGTGCTCCATGAAGAACAAGCATTTTTCTCCTATGATAGACCAAAAAGTTTCGCCAATGAGACATGGATCCTTGATAGTGGGTGCACGAACCATATGACTAGAAATAAGGAGTTGTTTTGTTCTCTTAACCATTCTTATCATTCAAGTATCAATCTTGGAGGTGAGAAGAGCTTGGAGGTGTTTGCAAAAGGGGACATGGAGGTTCCTAAAAAAAGAGGTAAATTGAAGGTAAAAGATATTTAATATGCACCTTATTTGAAGCATTCTTTGATTAGAATTGGCCAAATGTTAGAAAAATATTACAAATTTGTTGTTGAGGATAAAATGTGTAATATTTATGGTAAGAATAGAAGGCTAATAACAAAATTGCAGATGACTAAGAATAATTTTTTTCTATTGAGGTTTGTCGAGAAATGGGAATAACTTGCTTGTGTGGGTATTTAAGAAAATGGAAGCTATGGCATTTGAGATTTGGGTATTTGAATTTTCACAATTTTAGGATGCTTTCACCACTTGTGTATGGTTTACCAAAAGTAGAAGACACCAAGGATATTTGTGAGGGGTGCACTCTTGGTAAACAAACAAGGGGACCATTTCCCAAAGGTGAATCATGGAGGGCCCAATATCCACTTCAGCTGGTTCATAATGACATTTGTGGACCAATACCGACTCAAAGTATTGGTAAAGCTTCCTATTTTCTCACTTTCATTGATGATTTTTCAAGATATTGTTGGGTTATTTCCTTAAGCATAAATATGAGGCTTTTGTTTGCTTCAAATATTTTAAAGTACTTGTTGAGAATGAAAGTGGGCATACCATCAAATTCCTAAGGAGTGATAGAGGACCTGAATTTTGTTCTAGTGAATTTGAATATTTTTGTAGGGAGTTTGGCATCAAGAGGCAAAAGACCAACCCATACACACATCAACAAAATGGGTGGTTGAAAGAAAGAATAGGACTTTGGTGGAGATGACAATATTTATGATGTAAACTAAAGGTTTGAGTTCATTTTATTAGACTGAAGCAACTAGGACTGCTAATCATATTCTTAATAGAATTCCTACTAGGAGTCTTGAGCATAGTACTCCTTATGAATGTTGTTTTGGAAAGAAGCCAATGGATTTGGGAGACCAAATTTTTGACACAGATAAAATAACATAATTTCATAGGTGTTTGGCAGATACAGATGTTTTCTTATAGCACAATCTACATTCTTCCTCACAAGATATGAGGACCTTCATTGATGGAATTGGTGCAATGAATGATGTCCCACCAAGCAAGAATATTTGAATAAAATGGTGGAAAAAAAGTTTGATGAATACAAGTTGTTTTTTAAAAAAGTATAAAAAGGTAGATCTAGACTACTCAAGCACAAGGAGAACTTGGGGCAAGGGGTTTTTACCCATAGTATACGAATTCAAAAGCGAAAACAACATCTACCAGATGAAGATATAGAAAAACATTTTTGCAATGAAGCTAAACAAATCACAGAGAAATTTCATCTGGAAATAGTAAAGTTATATGTTGGGAATTTTAAAAAATACATAGAAAAGTTAAATTCTCAAGTGAATTATTTTATTCCCAATAACTTTGTTCCTGCCATTAGGGATTTGCTTTCAAAATCAATCCACCAACACAAAACAATTTCTCAAGAGATTTCCACTACTTGGAAAGTATAGGTCAAATATTTGTTCAATGGCAAATTATAGACATGGACAGTGGACATGCAAATCCATAATGAAGCTCAAGAAAGAGCTAAATAAGCTTGATATAATGCACCTAATGAAGTGCCAAAAGTTAATATGAATGAAGCTATCGAAAGTGTTGCAGACCTAGTAAAAAGGGAGATTAAACAACACATGGATCATCTTGAGAAGATCTTTTCAGATAGATTCTCTCATAGTCAGCAAAATCATAGCCAAATAAGAGGATCTAAAAGAGGACATGTCCCATAACAACAACAACAACAATAACATAGGCCTCCACTACAAAAAGGTCCACAACAAAGGGCTCAACAAAGTCCTAGGCAATAGTATAGAGACCAATGACAACAAAGACAACAACATACACGAAATAATTTAAACTACAATGGTCCCTCTTCACAAATATGGAATAGGGGGAAGATATTTCAAAACCACACTTCCTATGTGTCCTAGAAGTCATATAAGGACAATGGAGGTTATTTCCAAAACTCTGGTTTCAAGAGGTAAAGATATGGTTTTTTCCAATTTGTGCAACAGCAGCAAGATCAGGGGTCATTCCAGCATCAAAATGGTGGTAAAAACCAAAATTAGCATATTGGATAGCTATTTTTAACCCTCAAGACTATGGCCAACATATTTTTTATAGGAGTCCTATTTGGGCAGTTGATAGCAATATCACTAACCTTACCGTACATAATATTTCTTCCCATATATTGTCTAAGTTTGAAATTGAAGCTCTCGGCTTGGGATTAAAATTTCTTCCTACCCCTTCCCCAATATCTAAGGAGTCCATTATTAAGGAATTATCTGCTTTTTGCAGATGACTTAGACTTGAGTGGTTTTTTGGACCTAGAGGTGGCCCCCCAAAACCCATAATACCTATTGATCCCTTTCGTGTTCCTAATCCAAACTTTACTCCTTCTGAATTGTATAGGCCCTTGGAAGACATCATTCAGTTGGGAGAGAACTTTATTAAAAATAAGCTCAATGTTGTCAACCTTGTCCATCCTCAATATTTTCCCTCCCATATTTGGTCTGCCATTCAATATCTTGCTAATGATAACTCCACCATCATTAGACTTGCAAAAAAAAACCTAGGTATTTGTGTTTTTTCTCGTGATTGGTATGTCTCAAAAGATATTTCATAGCTCTCAGACAAAAAATTTATGCTTGTGTTTCTAATGTCCCTTGTTCAGACATATTTTTTCAACTTCAAGACTTGTTAAACATGTCCCTCCACAAAACCATTGTCTCTAATAACCATTTTAAGTTCATACTACAGGTCAAATCCTCTTCTGCTCGTGTTTGTGTTTTTTATTTACTCCTTAAAATTCACAAGCCTCATATTTATAGGAGACCTATCTACTCTTACTATGGTTTTATGCTGGAACCCACTTCGAAATGGCTTCATCACCTCCTTATGCCCATTCTTTTAGAACAAAATAATCACTTAGTGGATTCCATATCCTTAATTAAGGATTTATGCATATATTCATTTCCACAAGATGTAATTTTATTTTCCTTTGATGTTGAGAGCTTATATCTTAGCATGCCAACTACAAAAGGTCTATTAGCTCTTCAATATTTTATGAAGGATAAATTTAATCCATCTAAGACAAACTTCATCATCCGGCTTGTAGAACTAGTATTAACACAACTCTACCTAGAATTCAAGGGTAGAATTTATAGAGAGATCATAGGAACAACCATGGGGAGTAACTTTGCAGTAGTTTATGCTTGTCTATTTCTTTGCCATCTTGAGAAGTAAGTTTTTGTTAATATTGCTATGGGTAATATTTTGTTCTATAAAAGATACATTGATGATTCAATTGGTGTTTGGCATGGCTCAAGGGAAAAACATGACATATTTTTGGCCACTTATGGATCTTTCTACCCGAGCATTAAAATATCAGCATCTATTTCAGATTTAGAAGTGATGTTGCTGGATACTAATTTTTTTAAAGGACCTGATTTTGTTCATATAGGTATTTTGTGTACAAAGTTGTTCCAGGAACCAATGGATGCCTATCAATACATTCCAACTTCTTCTCATCATCTTGTCCACCAGTAGAAGGCCTTCATTTTAAGTGAGTTCGATAGGTTCTTAGTCATAGAAAGCTCAAGAGAGATTTATTTATGTTTAAAATAAGTTTTATAATAGACTTAGAGCTAGAGGGTATAATATTAATTGTTTTCTTTCACTATTTGAAAATGTCAAATTTGATGGAAGATCCTCTCCCCTAGCCATATTTTGTGAAAGAGTTGCATGCAGACAAGGCACCAAAGTCAAACATGTTTCACTTATTTTGAAGTTAGATAATTGTGATTTTGCCAAGAGTTTGCACTTGGTCAAACATGTTATTTCTCCCATGTTCAAAAAGTGGAGTAAGGATAAGCAACTTAAACATATTGCATGAGCCATCATCTGCTACAGGAATCACAAACCTCTTAGATCCTATATTTGCAAGAATAAAATTTTGTAAAAGGATTTTCTCTCCATCTTATTTCTTGCATTTTTTAATGTACCTTTGTAATAGGGTGGGTGTGTTTTTTTGGAGGGGTTGAGCCTGAGAATATTTAATATGTATTTTTTACCATTTGGTCTATAAACTTGTGGTTTGTATTTAATGTTTGGGAATAAGTTTTTATCCCACATGCATTATTTTTTTGCTCCCCCCTAGAGTTAGGATTATAAAAAGAGGATATTTTACCTCTATAAGACTCACACTCTGCTTATGAGACCCAAAATGTCGAAACATGTTCAGAGTTTTTTAGTTGTATAATTCTTTTTTTGGAATAAAAATTCTTTTTCAGCATTTTTATTCATTCCTAACTCATTATTTTTATCTTTCTCTAAAACCCCATTAAAAAACATTTGGTTGTGGTTATTATGCTCTTCATTTTCCATGTAATGTGATCTAGTGAACCAGAAATCCTCCAGCACTAGTAGTATGCTCTTCACTTGTCATGTAATACGATCTAGTGAATCATAAACTAACACATGTTTTTTAATAGAGTACTGCTACGCCATGTTTCCTTATAATCATAGTACTAGGAGTTTAGAGTTTTTGGGAGTGTTTCTTTTGTGCATGTGAGTGATCAGAAGAGAAAAATTCTTGATGCTAAGAGTGAGAAGATGATTTTCATTGGTTATAGTGAGAAATCTAAGGCCTATAGATTCTTTAATCCTCATTCTAGAAAAATTGTTGTATCTAGAGATGCAATTTTTGATGAAGGGAGAAATTGGAAGTCTCAAAAATTGTGTGTTGATGATGATGTGTTTGAAGATATTGTTCCAAGTAGCCAATAAAGTGTTTAGCCTGACCATGTTTCTACTAATAATTATTTATACAAAAGCACTTCATATTTACATGCGATCCACAAGTTCATATTCAAGTCCAAGAGCAAGCCAAGAATAAGTTCCTACAAGATTTTTTGCACCTCCATCACTAGCTATAAATGTGAATGGAAAGAGATTGTTGAAGGATCATCCACCATCTCAAATCATTGACACCAACTTCAATAGAATATTGAAAAGAGGCCAGCATCAATAAATGAACCAAGTCTTGCAAAGGCTTGAGAATTTGCACTTGTATGGAGATGAAGACAATTTAGACCCCAAAGGTGATATTTTTAATTATGATCTTGTTTCAAAATTTATTGATGATTTTTAACTTTCTTGTTATGAACATGCTGCTTCTAACAAGTTGTGGATGAAGGCAATGAATGAAGAAATTCATTCTATTGAAAAGAATGATACTTGGAAATTATGTGAACTACCCAAAGATAGAAAATGTATTGGTTGCAAATGGATCTACAAGATCAAAAGGTACGGTGATGGTTCCATTAAGAGATACAAGGCTAGATTGGTTGCCAAAGTCTTTACATAAAATTTTGGCATAGACTATGAGGAGAATTTAGCTCTTGTAGCAAGGTAAGAGACAGTGTGAATGGTGCTCTCTTTGGCTGCTCACAAAGGCTAGAGTGTGCACCACATGGATGTAAAAAGTGCTTTCCTCAATGGGTATCTTGATGAAGAGGTGTATGTGACACAACCTCAAGGTTTTTAGATCCATGGCAAAGAATATTAGATCTATATATTGAAGAAGGATTTGTATGGATTGAAGCAAGCTCTAAGAGCTTGGTACCAAAGAATTCATGAATACTTCCAAAGGTGTGGCTTTCAAAGAAGCAAGAGTGAACCTACATTGTACTACAAGATACAAGGTAATGACATTCTCATTGTGTGCTTGTACGTTGATGATTTGTTGATTATGGGAAGTAGTACTTCAATGAATGATGATTTTAAGGAGGACATGAAAATAGAATTTGATATGACTGATATTTGTTTTATGAGTTACTTTCTAGGCATGGAAGGACATCAAACTAGTAATGAGATTTTTCTTTGTAAAATAAAGTATGCAAAGGATATGTTGAAGAAGTTTGGTATGATTTATTGCAAGACTATAGCTACTCCAATTGCACATGGAAAGATTTTATGTTTGGATGATGGAGCTGATCATACATACAAAACTGAATATAGAAGCATTGTTGGGAGTTTAATATTTCTTTATAATACTAGGTCTGATATTTTTTATGCAGTATCACATTGTTCAAGGTACATGGATGATCCTTCTACATTACATTTGAAGGAAACCAAGAGAATACTGAGGTATGTGCAAGGCATAATTAATTTTGGCATTCATTACTTCTAATATCAAAATTTGAAGTTGATTGATTTCAGTAATAGTGATTGGAGAAGTAAAATTGATGATCAAAATTCCACTACTAGAGATTTTTTCTTCCTTGGTTCAGGATTGATTACTTGGAGTTCCAAAAAAAAAATGATTGTTGCATTGTCTTCTACAAGTTCTTGGAGATATTGGGGAGAAGCAAGGAACTCCTACTACACTTTTTTGTGAAAACACAAGTGCCATTAAGTTGGCACAAAATCTTGTCCATCGTGTCTAGTCAAAACACTTTAACATCAAGTACCATTTCATCAGGGATGTGGTGGAGAATAAGATGATAACACTGAGCTATTGTAACACCAAAGACCAAATTGTAGACATATTCACAAAACTAGTTGCAAAGACTTAGTTTTTGATGCTAAGAGACTTGATTTTTGGCCCTCTCAACATCAAGGGGTAGGATTTTGGAATATGATGTTGACCATGTGGTATTTCCAAGTCAGAAAAAATGAATTAAAATAAATATGTCCCCTATTTTGTAACTATAGAATAAAAGAATATGTAACTGTAGGAAGATTTCAGTTTGTAACAGCTATAGACTGTTACACTTCTTATAACAACTTTAGAATCTTTGTATTAGGGAGAATAGTGTAAAAACTTATTATGGTAACATTTTTTAGAGAGGAGAAGTTGAATGGAATAGTGAAAAATGAAGCTCCAGTCTTGATATTTTCTGTGCAGTCCTATTTTTGGAAAAAGTGGTTAGCAACCTACTTTGAGAGGCTATAACTTTTTATTTACAAATCTTTTTCCTCTAATTTTTGGATACTTTATTTAAATTGCTTAGCTCTCTAATGGTTATAAATTTCACATGATTCTGATAAGTGTAAGGCCTTCATTTTATCTTCAAAAAACTGCTTCATCTTTATTTTTACTATGTTTTCTAGTTTTTGAATCTGCTTCATTTTTTATCTATGTTTTATGTTATAATATTCAAAAAACACTCTAGTAGAATTTAAAACTAACATGATTTCATAAGAAAAATCTCACATAGAAATAAAAGTATTTTTATAAATATTAATTCTTGAATATAACACAATAAATCTACTCTAGTCATTGCATAAAAATTATCCCAGGAAAATAATTAAATAAAATAAAACGATATATTTAATTATTAAATCTCTAATGAACAAGATAATAAAGTGATAATACACAAAATGATAAACTACACATACCTATACAATACACTAAACAAAACCTTCCACTAAGTTGGGGGAGTGTGCCTATGCTCATTCACTTAATGGAAAGACTTTTCAGCTCAAAATACTTAGAATAGAAAGAGGAGACAAGTCGACTAAAAAAAAATAAGAATGATTTTTATTCAAAAAAGAAGTGTGTTATTAAAAATATATCATTTTTAGTTAGTATCCTTATCATTATGTAACACACATATATATACAACTATGGCATTTTAAGTGGCGAATATTCATAAATTGGGTGAATATTAGGATTTCCAGAAATAGAAATTGATGAATATAAGGATCCTTGACGTCAGCACATTTGCCTAATTTTTTTAGTACCAATTTTTTTTTAGGGTCGATTTGCCATAATATACATCCAAACATAGGCATATTTGCACTTTTTGGAAAGCTCTTTTCAATCCTGATCTAATGGTGGTGTGTTTATGAAGTTATAAGATTGTTTAATAGGCCAAAAGTGGACATAAATATGACCTTACATTTTATGGATTTAAATACCTCAAATTTTGGTATGAAATGCTCGATTATATTTTCTTAGGATTCTCCATGATTTACCTTTATTTTGATTAGGATTCACCATTTTTTTACAAGTACATTTTGAGTCCAACCCTTTATCCATAACCTTTCTTTTAACTACCATTTCTATTTTTGGACATATATCCACAATATCAATAATGATTAGAATTTATAATGTTTCTATAGATTTTAGAGTTGAGTTGTTTTAGAAATTCCATCACCAATGCAAGGATAGGGATATATTATTTCCATAGGTAATAGATTTGATTTTTTTATTTCCACTGAGAAACTAACAACCACATGTTTTTCATCATTGATAAGCTAACAATTACACTTTCTACTTTTTATCTTGTACTTATTTCAATAATATATATTAGGGTTGAAGGATTTTCCATTTTGATGCACTTATTTGGTTACTACTTTACTCACCTAGCTATTCTATCATGATCCACATATTCTATTAAATTTTGGCATTGTTTTATTATGATCTATGTTGTTCTATCATGACTTATGCTATTATGTTATGTTTTCGCTCATATACTATATTCTAGCACTCAACTAATATGTTTTGATGTCCTAATATCCTAGGTATTTTCAATATAATTTCTTCATTTTATGCTTTTAAGAACTCTCAATACCTTGGCTAATTGTTGTACACATCTCCTTCATACTTGCAAAGTAATGTTGTTCTATATAGAACCAAAATATCATTAAATTACTACCAAATATTTATAATTATAACTATAATATTTTATAAAATATATTTTAATATCCCAGCAATGAATTTTTCTATTCACCATATTTTAGCTAAAATATCGATGCAAACTACAACTTGGTACACAATTAATAAACACATTAAATGGTTAGGTAGTGCTACTTTGGTATATCAAATGAGGTATTTTTTAGACTTATAAATTCCCCCCAACTTAGGGCTATGCATGCTCTCATGCATCTTTCTATTCAATCTCTATGTTAATATCACATTCTTTGTCAAGGTCCTACAAAAATTCTCTATCTATGGATTGTAATATCTATAGTTTCTAGTCTTAGCTAACCAATACACAAATTTTACCCTAAAAAATGGTTATTCTCACCATATTTACAGATAGAGAATATGATTTTATGTGTTCTAAACCTCAACTGTATCCACCCATGTGCAAGAATTAAAATGACATTAATGACATCTATGACTCTTTTATGAGATCGTACTAGTTTTAGAGGAGAGATTGGTTCCCTTTTCATTAAATTATCAATCATTTCTATCCATATTTTAATTTAGTTTGTCTTGATCTCCTCTAGATATGTTTTGAATAAATATCTAAATACTCTAATGTACTACTACATGTGGAGCCCATATTATTTCCTCTTTTACTCATCATTCATTAGACCAAAATATTGGGCAATAACGTCACCTGGTCTTAATTACTGAAACCACAAGAGCAACCTAATTATCATTTCTTTGATATTATATGCATACATTCTATTCTTTAAATGCAATTGATTTATGATATTAGATACAAAGGACCTTAATTAGACATTCCAAAAATAAATATTGAGGTGGAATTACATTTCCTTGGGCATAATGTATTTGTGCAAGTAAAAAACGCATAATAGATTCCTTTTGCTTATTCAGAATTTTTAGATATGTAATAATAAAATCCTCAAAAAATAATAGTTCATAGGATAACCATAAACTCAACCTCATAAACTACCACTTGAAATACTATTTTGAAAATAACAAACATTATACTCAAGGAGGTTATTTGCATTCATGTAAATCTTCTATAATTTTATATGTGATCTTGATTTTGCTTGTAGATAAAGCACTTCCTTAGATTTTTCATTGTTCTTTTATTCAAAATCATTGATGGTTTTAATATTATAATTGAAGTAATACAACCATTTTATCCATAATTTAAGCACTATATTATCATTATTCAAAGTAACCATACCTAGAGGAATAAACACTACTGGCCTTAGGTCTCACAGAGGCTCAATCTACATCCCATAATGAGAGTATTTTTACACCATATATATATTTTTTGGTGCCATTTCTTGTCTTTTTGGTGCCTTATCTAGTTTTTCTAACACTTCAAATTTTTTAGTACCATTAATTTGTTGACCTTCTGGAGTTGTGAACCTAGTCCTCCTAGATTTTTTGGTAGAATAAAATGTATTTGGCGTCAATTCTAGATGATTAGATCCACTTCATTTTTTACTATGTTGGTTAGCTTTGGGTATCATAGGTGTCAAATGTGTTTGCTCTAGGGTTATGCATAAGGGGTTGGAATCAAAATATACTTGTAAAAAAATTTTGAATCTTGATCGAAATTAAGGTGAATCATGGCGAATCCTAATAAAATCAAATCAATCATCTTCACACAAAAATTTGGGCTATTTGAATCCCTAAAAGGTAATGTCATATTTTGGATAAATTTTTATCCATTAAATCATCTTAAAAATTCATAGAAATACCACCATTAGATCCGGCTCAAAAAGAACTTTCCGATGAGTACAAATATACCTATGTTTGGATATATATTGTAGTGAATTGACCCTAACAAACAATTGGTCCTAAAAATTTTAGGTGAATGAGCTGATGTCCATGGTCCTCATATTTACCAATTTTCAATTTTGGAAATACTAATATTCGCCCAATTTGTGAATATTCACCACTGTGCATAACCCTTGTTTTCGCTATTTCTAGGAGTATTTTAAGTGTTGTAGACATGGAACATCTCCCTATAGGTTTTGAGTATTTTTCTCTATCTTGAGGTAGTTGTTAGGCATTATAAACCTAGAATGTATCCTATTAGGTTCTATCTTAGTAGAGGATCCTTGATATACCACGTTGGATGATCCAGAACTAAGAAATCATTGCTAGCATGAATCTCCACATTTATTCATGGTAAAACGACTATGGCATATTATTTTGATTAAACCATGATGTTTCAGGGGTCCTTTTTCTTCTCAAAATTTCTTGGCCATGTCATGTAGGCCCAATAATAAAAAAAAATTAATTTGTAGGTCCTATCACTAAGCATCATGTCATAATTTGGTGGGAATTTTTAAATATTACCTATAAATAAATGTATATTAGTAATCATATGTGATGGATTTCATCATCTAGAAGGTCATACCATCCAATAATAGGCTAGACTCACATGTTTTAAACCCTTGTAGATGTTTCATATCATATTAAAGTCAAGATCTAGATTCCATTCTCCCTTTAAGGATTGAATTAATTTATCTATTGGGGTGTTTCTCTCGAAGAACTACTACATTGTATTAGAATTCTTGAAATTTTCCTTAGGGTTTTGGTAGTGACAATGATGCAAACACATTGGATTGTTGTAACTCTTTTACATAAGTTTCAAGTAAATTATTCTATGATTGTTTTGTTCTATCCATAAAATAATTGGATGAAATACAACCAACCAACCCTATATAACATTTTGACAACCTTTATGTGCTAGGATAATTATACAACACAATTTTATTTTAACTTATGCTTCTTCCCCATAGCACCAAAGTAAAATTTGTGATGTCCTAATAGTGAATGTAGCTAGCTTTTCAAATTTCTATAAGTGAATAGAAAACTTTATATTATAGATTGTGAGAGAAATGTAGAAAAACTTGGGTGTTATTCTTGACTCTAGTTTAGGAACTTTGAAAATGTAGAAATTACATGCACTTTTTTCCCAAGGAGGCTTGGTTCATTCACTCATCCTAATTTGGGTGCCCTACTATATACTCATAACACATTACAAGTGTACTGCATTGATATGTTGTGTTCTTCCTTAGGAATTAATGCATATGTTGTCATATGCATGTAACTTGACTAAGGCACCGACCTTCTTTTTGATACCTTCTATGAATTTATGTCACGCGACATTAAGATAGGTATAACAAGCTAAGATACCCAATTATTCCTAAGAATTTGTATGGTAAGTAATAGGTATAGTAGGTTGAAGTTTTAAATTATTTAATGCACACATATCTCATGATTGTAGGGTATATCAGTTTTCTCAATATTATCTTCTATAAAAAGGACTGATGTGACACACAATGTGATACCTTCTAGTTGTCGTGATATTGTTTCTCACAGAAATTACTAATGTGGTTATTTGATATCATGCATGCATGATCCATATGAAGTGACATATGTTTATCTTGTTTTTGTGATGAATGCACTCTCTTTCCTAATATTTTTTTGTGCTCAAACAAAAAGGTACTAGAAGAAGGTATCCTAATTTGTAGTGTCATATTTTAATGGGAAAGATATTTTGATGTTGATATGGGATGTAATTGTTTATGGCACTAAAGGAAATTTTTGTACTAAAGAGGTTTCAATTATGAAGATGGGACAAAGATTTTTTTAATGCAAGCAATAGGATGAATCACTTAAAGTAACTTTATGCTACAAAATAATTCATGGGAGAGGATTTTTCTTTGTGCGATACATATAGTGGACTATATATAACTATCCATAATATTAAAAATGAACAAAGGTGAAATAAAAATGTATACCTTTTATTTCAAATGGTTTGATACTTCTTTAGAGTAGTTGAAAACACTTGTCTTGTTCTATTTACATGGAATTAGGAATAGAAAGGCTCCATCACTAAAGTCATGGAAAATTGTATATTTGGATTAGAACACAAATATTTTTTAAAAATAGAATAGGTACCCATTTTTAATTTTTAATTATCTTCTTCTTTGGTTGTGTCCACAAGGTAGTTTCACAATCAAGTTTTATTGTGCAAGACATGCATGCAAAATATTGGTTTTTATGGGATTCTTGGTCTAATAGTGTATCAAAGAATTTTTTACCACTAGATATTTTTCACCCCCTTCCATCCCTACTTTTTTTAGACACGAAAACTAAATGGATACCTAAATTTTAAGAGAAATCACCATCCACCATGCATATATCAGACTACAACTTTAGGTAAGAGCGGAAGAGAGGTTGAGATAAGAAGAAATTTTGCACTTAAGACTAGGCCTAGAGGTGCATGAGAGGGAACTAACTGGGGCGTATGTATTTGATTTTTATTGCTTGGCATATTAATAAAGTTATATTTGGAAATAATAATTTTTTTTATTTTTAGTGCAACCATGAGATTACAAAATATAATTTTTACATTCAAACAAATATTTCTAACCATTGTTTGGCCCTAACAAACAAGGTATAGTTTCCTTGACATGCACATGATTATTCATTTTATTTTATCCCTATTTTCTTAAAAATGCAACTTTAAATTCTTCTTTGGTGTATACACATTTATGAGCCTAAGCAAGGTTCACATACCAAGAGACATTTCTCTTTTAAAAAATTACAAAGCTTCAAATCCCATGTCAAAAAAATTAAGAAAAAAACTACCACTTCCTCAATCATTCCCTAGTGTCAATATCACCCCTTCTAGTGAATATGGATAAATATATAACTTAAACCTAAATATTTTTCCAAAACAAGCAGGTTTTCAAATAACCATGATGTGTTAAAAATAAAAATTCTCAAATCTCATCTATTGCTTTCTTAAAATAATTAAATACCCATATTTTATTAAAAAAAACCATTGATAACTGATTTGCTTACTCGAATTAAGAGTAATGAATTTTTTCCCTTTACAAGAATTTTCCATGCAGCCCCAAAAATATCATCAAAAACCCCAACTCAAATAGTTTTAACTCTCTCAATACTTTTAAAATTTTCACAAGTGAGTATTCACTTTTATAGTACTCAAAATTATTTACAATTTGGTGCAAATATATTTTTAAAATGACTACTAAAAAATATAATACGATTTTTTTCTTTCGAAAAAATTTCTGCAGCTGAAAACAACACAAATAACCCAACTTCAAACAACCATAAATTTATCAATACTTTTTATAATTTAAAAAATTATTAGTTTTTTTTTTTGTAGTACTCAAAATGATATTCATGCTAGAACAAAATTCTTCTAAAAATAACTATTGAAATAAAAAGTATGGCCTCTCCAAAATATGATAGTTTTTTAAAAAATGTGTCGTAGCTCTACAAAAGTAACCCCACTTTGCCCAAATAAATGCTATAATATCAAATATTATAAATTTATCTTCTTTTTAACAAAAACCATTCACCAATATGTAAAATTATAAAACATGCATCCACAAATATATTGCACAATAAATTTTGCATAATAAAATAGAGATTTGATAATACCCTTAGGGTAGGGAAACATCGTACAATTTTTCTTATTGGAAGTAATCCACTCCACAAGGTCTCTATCTCCATGATCCAATACTTATACAAATAATACTTCATATGTATTTCATAGTAGAGGTACATCTCTTTGTATACAAGAGTGTGATGGTTCACCTTCCATGAATTACAAAGTGCATAATAATATGATAATATTCCTTAACAGTTACATAAATGATTCTATGACATTATTTTGCTACCTATTTCTAATTTGAAATTTGTTCTTCATTACATTAAATAATAACTCATTTATGGCTCATAACATTATATTAAATTATTAAGTACCTATATATATTTTTTTATTGGTGAACACGGGTTTTGAAAGGATACCGTAACTATTAAGTACATGTCTTGGCTACATAACATTAAGGAATGCAAATACAATGCATTTCAAATATTTTCCTCACACATTGCAATAATTTATATTCAATAAATACAACTTGGACAAGAGACTCTTGGCATTCACAGAATATTGTCCTTTCTACTTTCACTAACTCTTCATCTCCTCAAACATAGGGGATATGTAACTCTTCATATTTATCATAATTGAAATATATTTTAATTACTCTTAATAATGAGAAAACCATAATGATTACACACAATGAAAGATACATTTTTGCATGAATCTTTTCACACCACATATTTAAAAACTAGTTAAATCTTTACAAACTAATTACAAGGTACTTGCAATATTCTTGCAAGGTACAAAATGATATAATACTTCTAAAAATCCCCTATTACATTATTTGATATAATATTTCAAAATCTGATTATAGTCTTGATTATTTTCCTCGTCGATCAATTGTTGAAAATGTCTGAAGCTTTTTTTCTAGCCACATCAAGAATTTGAAAGATTTTTTTTAAAGATTCCATTTAGTGCTAACCCTAATATAATTTCTTTCATATTATCCTATTCATACATGCTTATCCATCTATAATTCATATTCATATTATTATTTCCATTGTAACAATAATATCTTTGAGAATAATTTTTACCTCCATAAATGTCAAAACAATGAATATCCCAATATCTTTCTATCTTGTGTTCATGTTTTCTAGAGTGTACACACTTAATTTTTACTCTATCAATACTAGTTCCATTTATCATTGTCATAATTTTTTTTGCTTCACAATTAATTTTATCAATCCATGACCTCAAAATATTTTCTTGCCAAAATATTTTAAAATGTGTCATTGTATCCTGCTAAAAATTCTATACCAATTCCATGTTATTGTTATTGATATCCTTACCACGCCCATAATTATCACATGTACTTTTTATAGACTCCTTTGAATTTATGAATAATGATTAAGTCCTTTGTGTCACATGTTATATCTATTTCTTGAGCAATATTTCTTATCTCATAATATATATTTGTTGTTATGAGTCTCAAATCATAACTAACATGAGTCTTTATGGATTCTAAATAATTTGTATCACAACAACTATCATACTAGTCTTTGATGAAGATCATTATTATCACAACATGTAACTTTCGTGTAGTAACTTGTATCTTTGTTCAAATTTTTAATTATTTATTCTTAATTTTTATTCTTCACCTTATTTTTTTTTTTAAAAAGAGGGTAAAAATTTATTAACTCAACAAAACATTCATGATACAAAGAAAAAGCTAGAAGCTATTCAGACATATCAGCTCTCAATAAAGAAGAGAGAGATTGAGAGCAATCAGAAGAAAGTTGAGACCAATTTTGAACATCCCAACCATCTTGAAACTTAGAAGCCCATTTAGCTAACAAATCCGCTACCCTATTCCACTCCCGAGGAATATGCACAAAATAAATGAATTCCAAGTGAGCAGAGATATTAAGAATTTTCCGAGCAACCCAACTCAACCACCAACAACCATGAAGACTATCTCCAGAATTTAACAAATTTATAACAATCTGAGAATCAGATTCACAAACAATCCGACGCCAACCCAAAGCATACCCTTGCTCCAAAGCATATAAAATTGCAAGTGCTTCCATGAAGTTATTAGAATGATGTCCCTTAAAGCAAGAGAAAAAAATTTGGATAGTACCACTACTATCCCTCCCCACACCACCAATACCAGCATTACCCGGATTACCCCGGGAAGATCCATCCGTATTAATTTTCAGCACTCCCGGAGGAGGCGGATTCCATTTGCTAGCCCTTCGCACCCGATTATTCTGACCCATCCATCTGCAAGAGACATTAGGACCAGGACCATTAACCATCAAGCCTAATATTTCCATTATCTGACGTTCCGCATGGTCCACGGGAGAAATAATCTGACATTTTACAAACACAGTTTCCTGGATCATACGCAAAATCCTCTGCCAGACCTGGGAAGTAGTTAACTCCTTACCTTGGAAAATCCGACGGTTTCGTTCAAGCCAAATCTGCCAAAAAATGCATGAAGGACCAATACTCCATCCAACTTGTAAAAAGAAAGCCGCTGCAGGAGGCCGCCCCATACTCCTCCAAAAATCAACTATTGATGAAGCATGCGAACAAGGGTGATTCCATACTCCCCACCAATAATGCCAAACTTGTCGAGCAAAGTCACATTGGAGAAGTAAATGCCCAATAGATTCTTCAGCCTTCCCACAGTTATAGCATAAAGAGGGGCCAGCAAACCCACGCTTTTGAAAATTATCCCAAGTGAGACAACGATTATGAGTAGCCTGCCACCCATAAAAACTACACTTCGGCCAAATAAACTTATTCCAAACTTGCTTCCACCACGGAACCTCCTCCTCACCAAACCGCTGCCAATCCAAAACACAATAACCAGCAGCAACCAAAAAAATCCCTCTATTATCTCTTTCCCATGCTAGCACATCATCCCTAGGTAGAGAAGAGTAGGGACGGCTAGCGAGAATACGGGCCAGCTCTGCCCTCGCATCCATAGTGCCACCAGTAGGCCATTCTCGAGGATCCTTCCACTGGAGACTAACCATCTGACCAAAGGACTTAAAAGTTTTGAAATCTGCCACCTTCAACCATCCAGCATCCCAAAAGCATTGAGCAAGATCTTGAAGATGTGGAAACTCGCTAAGAAGAGGAGCAAAGCCATCCCAATAATCCTGCCAAAAAAGAGCCCGAGACCTAGTATAACAAATCCAGAATAACCCATGCTTAACCAACTCTGCTCCCTTTTTCAAAGTATTCCAAACAAATGATCCTCGACCAGTCAAGCTGTATCGAGGAATATCTGAACCTTCCACTCCCCTAAGATACTTGTGGGAGATAATCTTGGCCCAAGTTTTCTTCTGATTACTACACCAACGCCAATACAGCTTAGCAGCCAAAGCAGTCCCAGAAAGAGAGCTTAGACGAAGACCCAATCCCCCAGCTTGCTTTGGTCGACAAATAGTCTCCCATTTAACAAGACTCCATTTTGAGGAACCAAGATTGCCAGCCCATAGGAATTGTCTAGAAAGAGAATCCAGGTCATGAAGAAAACTTGTTGGAGCAATCTGAATAAGGCATCTATACACCGATAAAGCCTGCACAACTGACTTCAAAAGTAATACCCGACCAGCAAAAGTTAACCATCTATGATTCCAATGACTAACTTGACTACGAAATTTGTCAAGTATGTTAGTCCAAACCGCCCTAGGTAGAGGACCAACAGAAATGGGAATCCCCAAGTATGTAAGAGGAAGAGTTCCAACCTGAAACCTAAGAATCTGAACAATTCTAGCTTGAACCCTAGGATCTGTATTGAAAAATAAAATAATAGACTTGTGCTCATTAATCTCCTGACCAGAGACAACCAAATACAAGTCCAAAGCATGTCTAAAGTTGGTTGCTTCACAAATAGAGGCTACACCCAAGAGAGCGAGTGTCATCAACAAAGCGAATATGGGAAATGGCTGGCCTACTATTCTCCCATTTCCATCCATGAATAAGACCCTGGTGAACCTGATATTTAAGCCAGCGACCCAGACCTTCAGCCATAATTATAAACAAGTACGAAGATAAAGGATCCCCCTACCGAAGACCCCGGGAAGCATGAAACAAAGGAGAGGGCTTTCCATTAATTAGGACAGAATATGAGGGAGTTGTAATACAACTCATAATCCACTCAATCCAAGAAGGATCAAATCCAAATGCCAAGAGGATTTTGTGAAGAAAAGACCATTTCACCCTGTCATAAGCTTTCGCCATATCCAACTTCATAAACATAAACTTATTCTTAGAAGTGCTCATAGAATGGATCGCCTCGACAACAATAGCCACTCCATCCAAAATCTGTCGACCGACCACATAGCCACCCCCGATCATCAGAAACAACTCTATCCAGCCAAGGCTTGAGACGCTCCGCAATCAGCTTAGTAATAATTTTATACACCACATTGCGAGAGAGCAATAGGCCGAAGCGATCAAAAGAGCTAGCACCCTCCTTTTTAGGAATTAGCATCAAAAAAGTGGAATTCAAAGATTTCAACAACTGATGGTTGTGAAAGGACTCAAGAACAACCCTCAAAAGATCAGATTTAATAATTTCCCAAAAGTGTTGAAAGAACTCAACAGGGAAGCCGTCAGGCCCCGGAGCTTTTCCAGTCTTCATAAGGAAAACTACCCTTTCTAGTTCATCAATGGAAATAGGTTGAAGAAGGCATGCATTGATCTCTTCTGAAATAACAGAAGGAATACAACGCAAAATAGTATGATCATCAACATGACCCCCACAAAAATCCTCAGAATATAAGGAAGAAAAAAATCGAACAGCTTCCCGAGAGATATCCTGAGAAGCAGACAACTGAATACCTTGAGAAGAAATAATCGAAGAAATACCATTACCGTGTCTTCGAGCCTTAACAGTGTTAAAGAAAAAAGTTGTATTTCGATCTCCTTCTTATAACCATTCCACCCTGGCCTTTTGCTTCTAGAAAATCTCTTCCCGAAGCTCCCACTCTTGAAGTTCATGCAAAGCTTCAGACTCCTCCTGCAAATTTTGCTCTATTAACCCATGATCTCTGATATGTCTGGTGATAACATCAAGCCTTCTTTGGGCCAAAGTTTTAGCCTGAAATAGATTCCCGAAACACTTGCCCTGTTCCACTTTTTGAGTTGATATTTCACAAATTGGAGTCTTTTAACAAAAGAGTACATAGCAGTATCGTGGGAAGGACAACCCTGACTCCACCGGACTTTCATCAACTCGTACAAAGAGGGATCCCTAAGCCACATTAACTCGGAATTTAAAACTTGGATGATGATCCATTTCTTGCCGAGAGATAACAAGTTTGATAGGCCAGTGGTCTGATCCCCTCCAGTCAAGAATCGTTGAGTTAGTAACACAAGAATTGCTAATCCAAAATGAAGAAGTAAGAAACCTGTCCAACCTCTCAGAGATCGAGTTAGAACCACACCACTTATTCATCCAAGTGAACACACCATTCTTTGGCTTAATATCCACCAGATTAAGAAGCTGAATATTATCATTAAGGAGTCTAGAGGCAGGCCCCAAAGTACCCACACCACCCCTCTTCTCATCAATACTAGATACAACATTAAAATCTCCAGCCATAATCCAAGGATAGAATGGAACCAAGGCTCGAACACTTTGAATATGATTCCACAGCAACACCTTCCCAGCAAGATCCGAGGGGGCGTAAATGTTAGTGAACAAAACCACTTCTCCAGACTCATGGCAAGAAGCTATCATAGAAAGAGATGACTTATTCGATACCCACCAAAGAGGAGTAAGATTCTACGGATTCCAAAGGCTGACAAGCCCCCAGCACTACCCACAGACCCAACACACTGACAAAGACCTCGAGGCCAGAGTTTAGAAGCAATACTAAATAGACCCTCCATCGATAATTTAGATTCTTGAAGAAAAACAACATCCGGCTTATGTGCCTGAACCAAATCCCGAATAGCTTTTTGATGAGGTAAGCTATTCAAACCTCTCACATTCCAAGAAATAACAATCATTTAGAGAGAGAAGAAAAGTGAGACTCTAGGGGTTTAACCACCCCACTCTCAACCAATGTTTCTCCCTCCATATGCAGTTTGTGTGCATCTTTCTTTCTACCCACCTTAATCAGCTTCGCAAGGGCCTCTTTTTTAAAGTTCTGTTGGAGTAACCCTAGAGAAGGACTAGGCCAAGAACCCTTTCCTCTACTAGAAGTCAGCAAATCAGCCAAAAAAGGGTCATCCCCTTTCACACCGTCCTGTTGCCCCTCCGAAATAGGAACAATTGCCAGGGCTGTGTTCAAATAAGAATCTGTCACTTCCTGTTGCCCATTAGGATTCAGCACCTCAGTTACATTTTGAGTATCCATATTCAAATTACCATCCATTCCTTCATCCGGAGACACCAACTCATCTAAGGCATCAAAATTATTATACAGGCCATCCATTTGTCTAGCAGTAAAGGTCCGCTTCAACCCTTTTCCCTTATTATGATTCTTAACTGGAATAAAGCCTTATTTGTCTACCCCACTAACATCCATGGGAGCCCTCCCCTGTCTAGGTCCAGCCTCTTGTGTAACTGACTTCCCACCCTGAGATTGTAGATTTGGATTTTTAGAACCAAATGATTTATTTTCAGGCATTTTAGGGCATTTACGTTGAAGATGCCCGTACTCATGACACAATCAACAACGGAAAGGAATAGTTTCATAGTCTAATTGTTGAACCCAATAAAAAGAGCCAACACATATTTGCATAGAATCAGGTAGAGGCTTAGATAAATCCAATTCCACACAAATACGGGCACATGAGACTACCTTTTTGTCTGAAGTTTGCTGAGACGGTCCCACCGGTTTGCCTAACATCAATGCAATCATGTGCAGAATATCCGTTCGCCAAAACTCCAAAGGTAGCCATGGAAGTCGAACCCACACTGGAACCCTAGAAGGAATCTCCTCAGTCGGATTAAAACCCATATGCCATGGTTTAATAAACAGGCCAATCTGGTTGTAAAAGTATGGCCCCCCCTCAAAAGCCCTATTCCGGTCTACCAAGCAGGAAAACACCACCAGAAAGAAATTATTAGCTCCCATCATGATCTCCATATCACCAACCGGGTTCCAAGTACTCCTGACCCACTTTTCAAATGCCAAGAAAGGGATGCGAATACCCAAGAATTTTCATATTAAAGCATGATTTTGCATATATTCAACATCATCTGCAATTGACTCAGGATGAATCACAAGAACAGGTCACTCCCCAGCCCTTTCCAAGCATCCATTAACTCGCTTTGCACGAAACCCTCCTTCCAAAGAAGAATTACTTGGGCCTGAAGAATTACCCTCTGGATTATGCCAAAAAGAAGAAAAGCCTGAGCCACGAAGGGCTTCCTTAAACGATACATTATTCCGAAATTGGGTTACTCCAGGCAAAGCCATTCATGCTGTTTCAAAAATCTCAGAAATCCCCAAAAATCCAATCCGTCTCTTCAGAAATCCAACCCTAAGAGAATCAATTTTTCGTAAAAAAATGCTTTACAACTATTTATATCACAACTATTGCTCGGATAAAACATCCTGCTTATGTATGATTCGATGGAACATACTTCATTTCTTAATAAATAAAATTCATTAATAACTTCTTCACCTTATTAAGTACTATATATATAAATTATTTTTCCCATATCAATAGGTAATATAATAACATGCTCAAAGTAGTCATCAACTTCAATGATGATGTCGTTTAAGTAGTCTTTAATTGTTGAAAATATATATCTTTAGGTTCTTTGATAATTGTTTGTAACCACCATGTAAATACTGGTGATGTGTACTTATACTCTTCATCTTGCTTTTGAGCATTTATATTTTTTTAATTTCACAAAAATAAGAATTTTTATCTTGCTTATCTTCTTCGCGTGTTTTTGGTGATTCACGTCGTTAAATTTCTACTTGTTTTTTTTATTTATAGTATCTTTTAGTGAGTTATACTTTTACCTTTTGGTTTATTTTACTTGATCCGTACCAACCTATGGTGATGCATGCTTTTGATTTTTTTTTGCTTTCATTTTTTAATTGTCATTTTAACAAATTTATCACCAACAATATCTATAATCAAGGTTTCTCGTTAGTCTTTTCTTCATAAATTAAATTAAAATAACCTTTGAATAAAATTTGTTCCTTCAACAATAAGTCTTTCAATAATTTTCCTTCAATATTTTCTTTTCCAATATACTATTTGGAACTTTCATAAATAATTCAATTTTGTTAAAATTTATCTTAAAAAAGAAATAAAAAGTTTTCAATATAATTAATTTCCTTCATAGTTAAAATTATTTTTACTCTTAAATTTAACATTTTAAATCTTCTTGTCTTCAATAAATTATTATTCTATTCAATATATATTTTATTCAAATAATTATTTTCTCTTCTCTTCAATTTTACTTTAATCTTCAAATTCAATTTCATCTCAATTTGTTTTCCTTTCAATTTTTGTTCAAATACTTCACATTTTTTTGACATTTAATTTATTTCTTCAAACAATACTTTTAAATATTTTAACACAATGTGTTATATTTTATCTCCTTCCAATTTTATATTACAAATCAACTCTTCTTCCTTTTACTTTTAATTCCTCCATAGAATATTTGTTTTCATTTCAATACAATACTTTCTTCTTTAATCTTTCTTGTAAAATAAACTTACCTTTGAAAATATAAAGGTTAATAATTTGTACCTTTATTAATCATAAATTAACCAACTTTGCATGTGATTCCTCCCTTCTCCAATGGTTATCACACCGAATTTAAAATTTTAAATCTTCTTGTCTTCAATCAGTTATTCTTCTATTCAATATATATTTTCTTCAAATAATTATTTTCTCTTCTCTTCAATTTTCCTTTAATCTTCAAATTCAATTTCATCTCAATTTATTTTCCTTTCAATTTTTGTTCAAATACTTCACATTTTTTTACATTTAATTTCTTTCTTCAAAAATACTTTTAAATATTTTAACGCAATGTGTTATATTTTATCTCCTTCCAATTTTATATTACAAATCAACTCTTCTTCCTTTTAATTTTTTTTTTTGTGTGGAAAACATCCCAAAAGGGATGCCACTTTTGGGTAAGACCCAAGGAGGTAGGGGTATCCATTCTACAAAAAACACCTAGGACTCGGACCTGGTCTACCACCTTTGACATACTCAAGAAGCAAACAAACACACAAAACCAATTTAAAAATAAGTAAATAAATAAGTAAAAAACAACAAAAATAATAAAATAAAATAAAAAACATGTTCCTTGAGTGTGTCACAAATAAAATCACAACCAAACACACACACACAATAAGATAAAAGAAACCACAACATGAACCACATAGAAAAATACAAGAACCACATAACAAAACACAAACAAGACAAAAAAAACAGAAAACTACAAAGGCATAACTGAAAAAAAACATGAAAAATAAACACAACCAAAACCTAAAATATTAAAAAAATAAAATAAAAATAAAAATAAAAAACAACCAAAAACAGAAAATAAACAAAAACAAAAAAACATAGAAAACACTCACACAAAAAAACATGAATTAGCACAAACAAAGAGAAACACAAGAACAAGAATGACAAAAACACAAGAACAATAACAAAAAACATAAAAAAACACAAAACAACAAAAACACAAGAACAACAAAAAACAACACAAAGAACACAAAAACAAAATAAAACAAAAGAACACACACACCTTAAAAAACTAAACAAAAAAACAAAAAAGAAAAAAGAAAAAAATTGAACATAACAATGACCTATCTAGACCAGAAGACTAATAAGGAAAGAATCAACAAAGGAAACGAAAGGAAGAATAGTTTGAGATAGGGAACTAAAAAAACATGAATGAACCAAAGAGAAGCAAACAAAAGCAAGAAGAAACTAGGTACCTTCAGAACTGGAGCCATCCAAAGAAATGATAGAAATAAGATCTTCCCTAATTTGTGAAGCCCACCATCTAGGAGGGTGGCCATAACAAGTAAGATCACCTTTATCCAAAGCCCAATTAGCTAAAGCATCAACACTCTTGTTTTGATCTCTGACCACATGATTGTAATCAAATTTTAAAAATCCCATATGGATTAATTAAATATTCTCAATAATTATTTTTATTCTCCAATCAACCTTATGATTCTTAGAAGAAGTCTTCAAAATATTAATCATAAGTTGAGAGTCAGACTCAACTAACACCTTTTTCCATCCAACCTTAGTAGCCTCTTTAAGGCCTCTGAGGATACCATACCCCTCGGCAAGGTTATTGGAAAGAATACCCAAATTCTTAGCAAAAATAAAAAGCAAGAAGCCATTTGGAAGTCTACCAATTTCTCCCACACTAGCTTTTCCAGGGTTCCCTCTAGAGGCTCCATAAGTATTGACTTTTCCAAAATATTTAGGAGGAGGTTGCCAATTTCTTGTCCTATTCATCTTACTAATACTCACATTCCATTTAAGATGGTTACCCTTAAAATATTTAATCTTCAATATTTGCATCGCTTGATCCCATATTTGGTGGGAGTTTTGGGGATGATTAAGGAGTTGATGAATTGATTCAACTAAGTTGGCTATGGTATTTTGCCAAATATAGTGAATATCCTTCCTATCTTGATTAAAAATTTGGTTGTTCCTTTCATTCCAAATATTCCAAATAATAATGGTAGAACCCATCCAAAATAATTGCCTAATAAAATGATCAACACCCTCTTCATTAGGCCAATCCCTCCAAAGCTGATCAAAAATAAAAAAAATTGGACCACTGTAAGCCAAGTAAAGTGGTCATTCTCCTCCATATACCAGAGGCTAAAGTGCACTCAATAAAAATATGGTTGAGAGTTTCTACATTCTCTTCACACATTTCACATCTAAAAGGGTCCTAAAAACCACGCTTCATAAGTTGCTCACCAGTAAGCAACCTACGATGCAATAAAATCCAATTAAAGAACCTCACATTAAGCCAAATATTTTGAGCCCACAATTGATAAAATATGTCATAAGAATGGTTGGGATTATTATGGCATAATTTCAAATAACCTTGAGCAACTGAATACTCACCCTTAGTAGTGTTGTTCCATCCAAAACAATCTTTTTCATGGTACCAAAAGAGATCTCATATGAAGGATGCCTTGGATATCTTGTATTTGCATTTCTAGGATTTGAATAGTCCAGTCCTCAATAGGGATCCAATGTCTACCAACCTTTGAATTACTAGTATGGTACCGACAGTAATTAGCCACCTTTATTTAGTTAGCTCGGTGAAGCTCCTCCATCCAAGGCCTCCAATAGGGAAACTGAGTTATCAAAGGCTTGTGACCATCCCAAGAATCTATCCAAAAAATTTCCTATTGACCATTATGAATGATCCAAAATAATTTTTTCTTTATCAAATCTCCACCAGTCTTAAGAACTGCTAAAATGGGAGAACCTTTGGTAGGAAGTTGATAACGAACAAGGTCTTTAGGACTTTTTTTCTCAACATATTTAGCATGGATATTATTGGCCCAAAGAGCATTGGGATTATGCAACATACTCCAATATAATTTAGCAGCTAAAGCTTTATTGTTATTAATAGAAGATCGGAATCCTAACCCCCCTTCATTTCAAGAAGGCCCATTTTCTTTTCTCCTTAGTACCACTCCAAAGGAAATGATGATTGATTTGATCCAATTATTGAAGAACAACCTTTGGGATATTCAACATGAAAGATACATAAATAGGAGTAGCTTGAAGGACTGATTTTACTAAGGTAATTCTACCCCCGAAAGAAATCCACCTATTGGTCCACTTTCCAACAACCAATTCTAATATTTATTTTTATACCTTTGAATATTTATGGGAATACCTAAATAAGTGATTGGAAGGGAGGTCTTCTTATATCTTAATTTATCCAAGACCATGGATTCCTTTCTAGCAGAGTAGTGAAATAAAATAACTTTAGATTTGTCTTCATTGATCAACTACCCAGTAGCCTTAGAAAATAAGCTAATGATTTACTTAATATTAAAATCTTCCTTAACTGTAGCTTTACCTAAAATAGTAGTTTCATCCACAAATTGAAGATGAGAGATAGGTCTAGCTCCATGATCAAATGTAACTCCCTCAAGGGTTTTGATTTCCCTCTTTTTGGTTATAGTCCTACCCAAGCATTCAACAAGAATGGTGAATAAATAAGGGGATAGCGGGTCACCTTGCCTAATACCTCTGGAAGCTGGGAATGACTGAGAATGTCTCCTATTGATAAGAACTAAGTAGGAAACTAAATATATACATCCCATAATCCAATTCATCCAATACTTAGAGAAACAAAATTGCCTCAAAATTTTGATAAGGAAGTGCCAATCCACTTTGTCATAAGCTTTGGATAAGTCTAACCGAATGAACATGGAAGGATATTTTTGCATATCCATGGAATGGATGGCTTCCTGAGCAAGAACTATCTCATCTACTATTTGACACCCTTCCACATAACCCCCTTGCTCTAGGGAAATAATCTTATGCAAAAGAGGATTTAACCTTTCTACCATGATTTTAGTAATGATTTTGAGAAGAACATTACATAAAGAAATAGGTCTAAAAGCTGATATATGATCAACCTATTGATATTTTGGAACAAGAGTAATATATTTTTTATTGATAACATTTAAAATTTCTTTGGATTTCCTGGCTTCTTCCACCACCTCTATTAAATCAACATGAAGGATATCCTAGAACTCGTGGTAGAACTCAATGGGAAAACCATAAGGACCTGGGGTTTTACCTTTTTTATTTTAAAAACTACATGTTGAAGCTCATTGATAGTAACAGGAGTAGTCAAAATAGAGTTCTCCTCAGAAGTGATAAGAGAAGGAATTGCTTGAAGAAATTTTTTTTGAGAAGCCGAGTGAAGAGGAGTAGCAGCAAAAATATTGGAAAAGTAATCAACAACAATAGATTTCATGCCATCCCAAGTATAAACAACATCTCTAGAATATGATTTTAGGGAAGAAATAAAGTTGTGATGTTTTCAAGCTAGAAGATATTTGTGGAATAAATTTGTGTTTCGATCTCCTTCTTATAGCCATTGAATACTAGATTTTTGCTTCCATAAGATTTCTTCTCTTTTTTCCCATTCCTCTAACTGAGTTGTGAGTTTAATTTCATCTACACTTCTCTTCTCTATGAGGCCATATAAACAGATTTTCTTATTCAAATTCTCAATATGAGCAATAACTTCATATTTTTTTTATGAACATCCCCAAACTCTTTCTAGTCCCAAGTCTTGATTTTGGATTTAATGTATTGTAGTCTTTTGGAAAAATAGAACATCTTAGTTCCACACCTAGGTTTACCTTCCTTCCACCATTGTTGCACATGAGTTCTAAAGGAAATGTCTCTAAGCCACATTAATTGAAAATAAAAAGGAGAAAAACTCACATTGGTTTTCCACATTTCCACCATGAATGGCCAATGATCCAAACAATCATTATTAAGAGTCTTCACTTTAGAAATGTGACCATGGAATAAGAACTTTTCGGGGAGCAAAAACCTATCCAATATCTCCATTATACAAGCTAAGCCTTGCCTTATACTAGACCAAGTCATAAGGCCATTATCTAGTTGGATTTCCACAAGATGGAGGTTTACAATATATTCGCTCATGAAGCGAGTGCTTTTGTCCAAATTTCTCTTTCCCCTTCTTTTTTCATCTAGAGAGAGGATGGTATTGAAATCTCCTCTGATCAAGATCACAGATTTGGGAAAATGAAAGATAATATGAGTTATATCCTTCCACTGTCTTCTTTTTTACTCCAAAGCAGTCGAAGCATAAATAGTAATCTAGAGCATAATTTGGTTGGAATTTCTACTTTGAATAGCTATAGCCAACATACCCCAAATGCAAACCATATGGTGAATAACTACCTCTTTTGGGTCCCAAAGATAAGCAATGCCACTAGAAGTCCCCTGGGAACTGAGAGAAACCAATTTTCTAGATGGCCAAATTTTACTGGAAATTGAGTCCATATCCTCCATTGACATATTTGTTTCTTGAAGTAAAACAAGATGTGGATGATTTATTTGAATCATTATTATAATTTCATTTTGTTTTGAAAGACTCCCTTTGAGTCCTCTAATATTACAAGTGTTGATCTTCATTAGTACCAGGGATAAAAAATTTGGTAATGGCATTAATATTACCTTCCTCTACAAGATTTTCATTTTCTTTTAACATATGATATTGTTTTTTGGTAGATAAGATACTATAGCATTAATACCGGGTTTTATAGGTTGACCCAAAACCTTTTTCAAAAATCAGCCCAGGGTTGTTGATGAACATATCCTTACTAAGGATCCTATATATGTAAAATTGACATACCATAAAATCCATTACATTCGGTAAGGAACATAGCCTGTTATCAAAAAGAAACTTCCCGTACAACATTTTGGGTATACCTAGAGAAAACACACATGCATCATAATTACAAAAAAGAAACAGACACGGATCCCTTCCTTGAGACAATGGAGAAACAAAAAGCTGCAGACACATATAGCAGAGTACTGAAAAAACTCCCACAAACTTTGTATTGACAGTTACTCTTAATAATTCTTTGGTAATTGCTTTCTTTCATATATGAAATGCTTTGATACCACATACTATATTGACCAATCAACCTTGGAGAAGTGTACTTGTTGGCTAGATTTATGGTAGTGGCTATCTAGTGGTCCACGTGGCTTTGGTTCGAAGTCTTATATTGTCGTTTCTTTCTTTCCCTATGATTATCAACCAACCTCAAATTACTAAGATGACTAGGAGCCATGTTATCTGACATGTGACTGTCCCCATTAGTCTTTGTGGTATTTCCAAGCAACATCCACGAAGACTGACAACTCAGATAATTTTTATTGTGAGTCCAATTCAAAAAATATACGGGAATACTCCTAGCCTTCAAACTTACAGTGCCTTCCCTATTGGTAAATTTGACTATCATTCTTGGCATTCTTGTTGAAAAATCTTCTCTAATTCACTCGAGACACCGTGTTCCCATTTGAAAAGTTTGTCACCATCGACACCCAAATTGGCTAGCTTATCAACAATTTTGTTAGCTTCCCGAAAGACATGTTGGGCTTTTCTATCCTATCTTCCCTGGAAAAGGATCCTAGCCTCTTCAACAATTGTTTTAATCCTCCAAGGAGGTGTTTTCCAATTATTGAGGAGATTTATAACATGCATAGATTCTCCTTCTACAATAAAATTGCCTTCTAATCCTTGAGTAATTTGAAGGCCTCTCCACATAGCTCTAGCTTCAGCTTCGTTGTTCATCCTTGTTCTCAAATATTCAAAAAATGTAATCATCATATTCCCATTATGATCTCATATAATTCCACCAGCGCCTAATCTACTAGGATTGTCCTTAGCTTCTGCATCAAAATTAAGCTTAAACCAACCTGTAGGAGGTGAATACCACTTAACATTGGCTCTGGGGTTGACTACCCTAGGCACAAAATCATATAACAAGGTTAAACTTAAATATTGAGCAATCGTGGTCTCCTATAGATGGGGTTTACAACTATCAAAAGGGATAAGGTTCACATTCTCATTGGCAAAGGATAGGATCCTGGTAATGATAGTTTGATGATCATGGATAGACTCATTAAAGACTCTATGGTTCCATTCTAACCACACCTGCCAAAGATAGTGATTGAGACAAATTTTCCACATATATCTAAGTCTTTGGCTTGAAAAGGGGCAAGGCCACTCGACGAACAAATCAAGTATGATGGTTTACCATATGATATTGATTGATCTTATGACCTGCTTTTTTATTAGAATCCATATTCAATTTTTTTCCCTATTTCTTGACTTATTTCAATTTAATATGAGATGGCTTCTAACCTTGAATAATGCTTGTACACTACCAAAATTTTACTAGAGGATTCAACAGAGTCTATATTATGAATAAAACAAACTTATACTAAGATGGGGGGGTGAACAGTATAAGATCACTTTTTACTCTTTCCAAACCAATATCAATTAATGTCCTTAATTGCAATAACCAAATATTATAGTGTGCATTAATAAATTATATAACAATAGTAAGCAAGAGCACAAGTCACCACACACAATTGAGATACAAGATTTAACGTGGTTCCTCTAGTGTGGGGTACTCCATAAGATAATCTCATTATAATAACAAGCTAGGAAATAACAAGCTCACATAGAACTTGTCCAAAACTTCTCAACAAGCTCACACAAGACTTGTCCAAATTTTTTTTTATCTTCTCAAAGCTATAAAATAACAAGCTCACACAAAACTTGTCCAAATCTACATAACAAGATCACATAGAACTTGTCCAAAACTGCTCAATAAGCTCACATAAAACTTGCTCAAATTTGCTCCAACAAGCTCACTAAGAACTTGTCCAAATCTGCTCTAGCAAGCTCACCAATAACTTTCTCAAATCTACTTCAACAAGCTCACTAAGAACTTGTCCAAATCTGCTCTAGAAATCTCACCAAGAACTTGCTCAAAACTACTCTAGCAAGCTCACCAAGAACTTGCTCAACTCTACTCAATAGGCTCACTCAGAACCTCATCAAAATATGTCCCAAATCTGTCCATAAATCTAAAATTTTCCACAAATCTATCCCAAAAACTATCCACAAAGCCTTCTCAAAGGACCAATCAATCATACACAAACTGCCACAAATATGTCCAAAAATCTATCCCAAAGGCCTTCTCAAAGGCTCAATCAATCATGCTCAAGTAGTACTCAAATCTCATCCACAAATATATGAAGTCAAGGCTCAAAGATGAACTCAACAATGAATGGCAATGCACTCTACAATGGATGACAGCAATGATCCACAATAATCTCAACTCTACTCAACTCAAATCAATCTCAACTTATGTCAACTCATAGAAGCATAAAGAGAATTATTAGAGACTCAATATGTTCTAAGCTCAATATCAACTCAAATCAGAATTATAGAATAGTTTGTTTCATGGGACTTGAACAATCACCTTACACAATCACTTGACTAGGCTAAATCAACTCAACTCAAATAATCACCACAAGGGACAACTCTTTATCACAAAACCCTAGTCCAAGCATGTATCAACCAACTCAAAATTTTCCAACAATGCTCAACCACAAATATCACATAACAATCATACTCATTTTATTTTCAAGTTCTTTACATAACCAATGGGCTTCAACAACTATGCTTATAAAACAAGGTTTAATCACAACTCTCAAACCAGAAAACCTTGAAGCATTCAACCAACCACTTTTGAAAAGGAAACCACAATCGATCCTTTTCACTCCAATGATATTTTAGAAATCAGCCACCATAAACAATCAATAGGAGAATGTGCCCATACCTTTTTGATTCCAAGAAGTTGTCCATAAAATCTACCACACTAAACACAACTTTATTTTCCAATATCAATAAGGGTTAGTGGACTTCAAATTATAATCACAAGATAAAACATAACTCAATTTACACCTTTTTACTCTAACTTAATAAACATATCCACCAAAGTCATTTTAATAAAAACCCTTATAAAAAATAATAATCAATAAACCTCCCAAATATTATTTTATAACAACTCCTTATTTCTCCTAAATCTTAATTCTTAATTTCATGAACATCAAATTAAATCAACTCATCCACCTTTGAAATAATAATCATAGCCCTTAAAATAAAGTTTAATTAAAAACTTTAATTATTCCTAACCACCTTATAACTCCAACTTAAGGCTTAACATAATTAATTAGAGCAAAAACATATTTACCTCCTCAAGGGGATTCGAACCCCCGACTTGCCCACACCATGAGTGCCTTAGCCGTGGCTAATATTGCCACATGAGCTAGCCGCTCATTCAAAAGGGAAGGTAACAACGTGACTTAAAACCTTTCCTCTATTTCCACAAATCAAAAGTGCTTCAAGTGCTTTTCTTCCAATGCCTTCTAAATGCAGTCAACAAGATTCGAAACCTTGACATTTGTGATACCATACACCTTAGCCAAAATCCAATTGCCAATGCACCACTCTGCCCATGATGACTTTGGACTTCGACCAACCTTCATTTATTCATTGCTTCTGCTTTCTAAAATATTTTTGCATGAGCACAATTTGGATGCTTATCCAATGATTATTAACCATGAGCAAGGATCGGTTTATGAACCTTAGGTATCCCATTTATATAGCCTCCTTATTATTTTTGATGACTTCAACGGAAATCTTGCATATTTAATTTGAAATTGAAATTGAAATTTTAAATAATTAAAATTTAAACTAAATATTAAAAATTAAAATATCTCCATCACCGAGGCACCTTTTTCGACGAAACGATAGGCGAACTTGGGTTTTAAGAAAAACCCAGTTCAAATCTACCATCCATGATTTTAAATCAAACCTTTTATTTTTCCTACCTTGGTTTTCACAAAAACCCTTTATTTATCCATGCTTTCCAAAATATCATTTGGCCACCAAAACTCAATGTGATCCATGTGACATCAATGATCCATGTGACATCAATGAAAACATAAAATAACTCAAATTACCAACAATATCTCCCTTTGTCATTGATGGCAACACCTCTAATGCAAAAACCACAATCGTTGCAAAAATCATCTCTAAGAATCAAAGTTTCTCCCCTTGACTCAATACTCTCTATGGAGGCTACTCCCCCTAACTCAATGCTCTCTTTGGAGGATGCTCCCCCTAACTCAATGGTCTCTCCCTTACTCAAATCTCTTTACCTTTGAAATCAATGGCAAAAGGGACACCTATGGAGCTAAAATATATGACTCTTAAGCATAGCCCCCTCACCACCTTCTCTCTTGAGGTGATTAATTTTAGGGTGGGAGTGCTTTTACTCCCATATTACATTGTTTCTTTCCTCTATCAACTTCCTTCAATGTTTTGTTGATATCCTTCTCTTGATCTTCTTGCCTTGAACCTGTTTGACCTTCTTGCCTTGAGCCTATTTGGAATTGAGTCCTACACCATTTTTCATTATGTCCAAAGCTATTGTAGTTAAAACACTTGATATTTTAGCCTTTGGATGGTGCCCATACTAAAATATTTCTTGAAATAATTTCCATATCCATTCCTTTCCTAAACCTTGTATTGTGAAGTTCTATTTTAATGACCATTATGACCATCACTTCTAAATTATGTAGCTCTAAAACCAAAACCATGTTGCTCATTTCCTTTTCACTGAGAAGCTCTATGACCAATCATGTTACATGAGAAGCAATGTCCCTAAAAATCATACCTTCTTCCTTTGATGTTCCTTCTAGAAAAATCAAACTTCTTTGATCCATAGACCCTGCAGTGTATAGCCCTATGTCCAAATCCATTACAAGAAAAACAATGTCCTTGAAAAGCCCTTTGTTCATGCCTTGGTTCCTCATATCTTTCTTGACCATTACCTTTATGATAATTTTCAATGTGTGCATTGCATTCTTGAACCTTATTTGTAGTATCTAAATCCTCTTCCTTGGTTTCTTCCTTGTTATTCTATTCAAGTATTTATTTTCCTTTTGAACTTGATTAACCTATCTCAAAATAAGAACCAAAATGAATTTTTGGAGCCATAGGAACTTTGGAAATTTCTTCATAACACTTAGGTGCTTCCTTTATTTCATTTTTTAGAACTTCCTTTTCTTTTGAGTGTGATTCCCCAAACCTAAAATATGAGACCTTTGATGCTTTGAAATCTTCATATTCTTTCTCTTTATTTGTGTCAAGTAGCAAATTGGCATCCATATCTATAGCCTTTGAAATACATATTGTTGAGCAAGGTGTTGCAAGAGTTTTGTCATTGTTGTCAACACAGTCAGTTAGATCCAATGATGCAGTGGACAGGCAGTTCAAAAGTCATTCAGATGCAGAGGACAGAAGTTCAAAGGTTATTCGGAACATGGACAGTGAGTTTCCCAGAAGACCATAGTTGCCTTTTTGCAGAAAATCAAAGAAAAAGACAAGTAAGAAAACTGTCGCGATATCGCGACATGTTTTCTGTCGCGATTTCGTGACATGTCGGAGGAGAGAGAAGGCACAAAGAAAATTGTCGCGATTTCGCGACATGGACGAGGAGAGAGAAAGTGCAAACAAAATTGTCATGATTTCACGACATGGCCGAGGAGAGAGAAGGCGCAAGGAAAACTGTCACGATTTCATGACATGTTTGGAGAAAAAGCGCTAAGGAAGAAAACTGTCATGATTTCATGACATGTTTGGAGAAAAAGCGCTAAGGCAGAAAACTGTCGTGATTTCGTGACATGTTTGGAGAAAAAGTGCTAAGGCAAAAAACTATCACGATTTCGTGACATGTTTGGAGAAAAAGCGCTAAGGCAAAAAACTATCGCGATTTCGTGACATGTTTGGAGAAAAAGTGCTAAGACAAAAAACTGTCATGATTTCGTGACATGATCGGAGAAAAAGCGCTAAGGAAGAAAACTGTCACGATTTCGTGACATGTCATGTTTTCGCGGGTGCAAGCCGAGAAAAGGACAAAGAGGTGCAAAGTGTCACGATTTCGCGACAGGTTGCAAGAAAAGCCTCCGAAAGCTGAAAGCATCACGATTTCATGACAGGATGAAAGAAAGATGTACGGATGGAAAAAGTGTCATGATTTCATGACAGGCAGTAGTGAAGAAGCTAGCAAGATGAAGATGTCGCATTTTCATGACATGTCACGGTTTCACGACTCTAGGAGGAGAGAGACTATACGATGCCAGAAATGTCACGATTTCATGACAAAAACGGAGAAGAAGGCCTAGAAGCAAAAAGGGTCACGATTTCGCGACAAGAGTGAGGATGACGTCAGCGAAAGTTAGAAGTGTCACGATTTCGCGACAAGAACGGTGGCAAAGCAGACAAAGGCCAAAAGTGTCACATTTTTGCTATAGCAGGGTAAAGAAAGCGTACGGCCACAAAAGGTGTAGCGATATCGTGACATGTTGCGATTTCGTGGGAGAAGCTACAAGAAAAATGACAGAGGCGACAGAGGCGGTTGAAGCCGACAAAGTTGAATCTGGGCCGACAGAGATTAGGGTTTTGTAGCCGATGATTTTTAGGGTTTGCAGCCGACTAAAATTAGGGTTTCTCAACCGACTAAGATTAGATCTTTGCTCATGAATTTATGCTATAAAAGGAGGGCAGTTTTCGAGTTTGAGTGTATCGAATGTGTATCGAATTTGTGCAAGTAAAGTCCGCGTTGAGCAGCGAGCGAGATGTGTTGATCTAAGTGCGAAGTGAGAGTGAACTGAGTGTAGAAATGTCCAAAGGAGCAGAGGCGATCAGTTGTTGGTGCGTGGGACTATTGCGTAGAGGCAAACTGTTGGTGCGAAGAAATTGCGCAGAAGCAGCAGAGTGTGCAGAAACAGCAGATAGTTTGCAAAAGGTTGAAGGTATCTTTCTGTTATTTTCTTTGAAGTCCAAGTTGTAGCTTGGCATAAGGGGTTGGTGCTCCTTCCAGTAGGTGCTGGTGAATTAGGGGTTGGTGCTCCTTTCTGTTGGTGCAAAAAAATTGAGGGGTTGGTGCTCCTTCCAGTTGGTGCTGGTAAATGAGTTGTAAAGTAGTTGCTTTGCAAAGGCTGGATTTGGATGGTAGTCCAAGCAGTCATTTTTGAGGAGTAGCCACATTGGTGAACCTCGTTAAATCTGTGTTGTGTGTGATGCTCTCTTGTTATATCTGATTTAAATTTGCTTCATTTCTGCATTAAGTATTGCTAGTTTAAAATTTTAAAAGGTCACACTGATTCACCCCCCCTCTCAGTGTCATTGTAAGTGCAACAATTGGTATCAGAGCAAGGTTCCTGTATAGGCTCAATCAGCTAGGGTGTTCCTGGTAGTGACGCTATGGCAGGTGGTGAAGGTTTCTCCTCAAACAAAGCACCATTGTTTGATGGAACAAATTATGTGTTCTAGAAAATCAGGATGCAGACTTATCTTCGAGCTTTGGGATTTGACATCTGGAATGCAGTAGTTAATGGCTACACAGCTCCTGCCACTGCTCCAACCGACAGCACCGGTAAAAAGGCTTTTGAAAATGACTCTAAAGCAAAAAATGCCATCATGTGTGGATTAGTGGACAGTGAGTTGGTCAAAATCATAAATTGTGAATCAACAAAAGATGTTTGGGACAAACTAGAAAATATCCATGAGGGAGATGACAAGATCAAGGAAGCCAAGCTGCAAACTCATCGAGCTCAATTCGAATCTTTAAAAATGACCAACGATGAGAACATAGAAGCCTTCATGCAGAGAGTGAATGGAATCACTAATTCAATCAGAGGTCTCGACGAAGAGTTGGATGATGCTACTATCGTGAAAAAGGTTTTAAGATCGCTTCCCCAAAGGTTCGATTCTAAAGTCTCTGCCATAGAAGAAGCCAAAGACCTAAACCATTTTAGTATGGATGAGATGCATGGTTCCTTGACTGCTTATGAAATGAGAATCGAAAGGTCTAATCCCACAGATAGAGAAGCAGCATTTAAAGCTCTAAAAGGTAAAGACACAAAACATGAATCTGAAGAAGAAGAAACTTCAGATGAAATGGAAGCAAATTTTGTCAAAAAACTGAGAAAGGGCAAAGGAAAATACAGAGGAAAGCTACCTTTTAAATGTTTCAACTATGGAGGTATTGGACACTTTGCAACCAAATGTCCTCTCAATGAGAAGGACAAAGGTGAGGAAACTTCGCATCAAGAAAAAGGTGAATGGAGGAAGAAATCTAACTTCAGAAAAGGCAATTTCAAAAAGAAAAGTTTTATATCCAGGAATGCAAATTCCTCAGAAGATAGCTCTAGTGAAGACTCGAAGAAGGAACAGGTGAAGCTCTATTTATGGCATTTGAAGTAGAAAAATCAGAAGAGGCAGAAAACCCAGAAAAGAGAGAAGGTATGAACTCTAAAGTGTCTATTGAAAAAGTTGAGGCTGAAGTTGATTTAGAAGGTGAGCTGGTTTCTGCTCTTGTAGAATGGAAATCTGAGAAAAGAAAGAATAAAAAACTGTCAAGAAAGCTTGAGGATGCAAACGACATTATAACCAGTTTAAAAATACAGTCAGAAGAGTACAAGAAAATGTCCGAAGATCTTGAAGTTCAGGTAACCATGAAGATAGATTACTGTTGTAAACTAGAAGAAGAAAATGTTGGTCTTCGAATACAGATACAAGAGCTGGATCAAAAAATTAGCTGCCACTACAAACGTGAAGAAAGTTCGATGAAGCTGGACAAAATCCTAAGCGATCAAAGACCCACAGGCATCAAATTCGGTCTGGGCTTTATTGAAGGAGAATCATCAAACGGACCAAAAGCCAGAAATGTTGAATCTGTAAGGAGTGAAGATAAGAAACAGGCTGTTGAAAGTAATCATGCAAAAGAAAGCTGTGATGCCAGGCCTGAAAGAAGAACTGACAATGATGGCTTTACCAAGGTCACACATCAAAAGAAAAGAAGATCTATGGCTCATTCAACAACCTGGCAAAGACCTTCTTTCAGGTTCAATCATTACTTTTCTGGTTTCTGTTTCAAATGTAATGGTTATGGACATAAAATTGTAGACTGCAAGTATAATGCAGGACCAAGAAGTTTCACTAGTAGAAATACTTTTGCTCCTTTAATAAATTATGCAGTAGAATGCTTTAACTGTCATAACTTTGGGCATATTGCAAGAAATTGTCGTAGTATCTCTGTTTCAAATCAATCTCAAAAAAGAAGAGTTCAACCTTATAGGTCAAAACAAAATAGAAATCTTTCTGAAATAGATACACAAGATACTGGAAAGGGGAAATCCAAGCTAGAACCCAATACCGTTGTCAAAACAGAGTGGAAACAGAAAGAACAGCTCAGGGAAGAAAAGGAATCTCTAATAGTTCAGACAGCTTTCAAGGCTCAGAATAAATGTGTACCATGGATTCTTGACAGTGGTTGCTCAAGTCATATGACAGGTGATAAACAAAAGTTTGAAAAACTACAAAAATATGAGGGTGGCTCTGTAAAGTTCGAAAATAATGATGGAGCCAAGATAATCGAAAAAGGGTCAGTTAGAATTAGTGATGGGAAAATCAAGTCAGAAGAAGTTTTGTTTGTGGATGGTCTAAAGCACAACTTGTTGAGTGTCAGTCAGATCTGTGATAAAGGACATGAAGTAGTTTTCAAGAAGCAAGGCTATGAAGTCAAAAAAATTAACAATGGGAAACTGATAGCAACTGGATCAAGGACGTCTGGAAACTTGTACACACTCTCAAAAACATCAGAAGGTACTTGTTTCATTGGACAGGAAGAAGAAAATTGGATGTGGCACAAGAGGCTTGGGCACATAAGCTTCGATAATCTGATAAAAATTAGCTCGAAACAGGCTGTGAGAGATATTCCTGCAATTAGAAAACCTTCAAATAGCATTTGTGCTTCTTGTCAAAAGGGAAAGCAAACCAGAGTCTCTTTTAAAACAAAAGAGTATCACACTAGCAAACCTTTGGAACTCATACATACAGACTTATGTGGACCCATGAGAACACAGAGCATAAATGGAGACAAATACTTTATGTTGTGTATCGATGATTATTCCAGAATGACTTGGATATTTTTCTTGAAGAATAAAACAGAAGCTTTTGAAATGTTCAGGTCTTTCAAACATCTAGTTGAGAATGAAACAGGGAAAAGGATCAAATGTTTACGGTCAGATAGAGGAGGAGAATTCATCTCAGATGAATTTACAGAATACTGTGAAAAACATGGCATCAGGAGACAATTTTTAGCAGCTAGAACACCCCAGCAGAATGGTGTGGTAGAAAGAAAGAACAGAACAGTACAGGAAATGGCTCGCACTATGCTGGCAGAAAATAAAATAGCAGATAGATTCTGGAAAGAAGCAGTCCACACTGCAGTATATATCCAAAACAGATACATGCTGAGAACTCATGAAAGCAAAACACCCTATGAGTTGTGGTTCGGTAGAAAAGCAACAACAAAACACCTCAAAGTTTTTGGCTGTAAGTGTTACATCAGAAAAATAGATGATAATCTTGGGAAATTTGAGAATAGAGCAGATGAAGGTGTCTTTGTTGGCTATTCTTCAAAAAGTAAAGCTTACAAATGCTACAACAA
The DNA here is from genome assembly GCA_028583015.1 of Wollemia nobilis. NCBI lineage: Eukaryota > Viridiplantae > Streptophyta > Pinopsida > Araucariales > Araucariaceae > Wollemia > Wollemia nobilis. The sequence goes on along the minus strand of JAQPPZ010003056.1, from coordinate 313,158 downwards.
GAGACTCAAGAAAATTGTGGATAGTGCAGACGTTAAATTTGATGAAGGTGGGGAACGGTCAGCTGACTTTGAGGAAAACTACCCAATCTATGAAGATGTCATTGAAGGAGATGAGGTAAATGAAGCAGGAAACAAACCTACTCTTGATTCAGATGATTTAATCGATGACTCAGAAGTGCAAGAAAATAAGAAATTTAAAACAAGCAGCTGGCAGAAAAATCATCCAAGAGATCAAATAATTGGAGATCCCACAACTGGTGTTCAGACAAGAAGGAAAGTAATAAGTAATTACTCTCTTTTATCCAGCATTGAGCCCAAAAACATAGATGAAGCAAGCAAAGATGATAGCTGGATGAAGGCAATGAATGAAGAATTAGATCAGATTGAAAAGAACAAAACTTGGGAATTAGTACCCAGACCTGCAAATAAGAATGTAATCGGCACAAAATGGATATTTCGAAACAAATTAAATGAAGACGGGCAGGTCATTAGGAATAAAGCAAGACTGGTTTGTAAAGGCTATGCACAGGTTGAAGGCGTTGATTTTGAGGAGACTTTTGCACCAGTGGCCAGACTCGAAGCAATCAGAATGTTTCTAGCCTTAGCAGTCCACAAGAACTTCAGAGTTTATCAGATGGATGTAAAATCTGCCTTTTTAAATGGGAAACTTGAAGAAGAGGTCTATATTGAACAACCAGATGGTTTTCAAATTAGTCAAGATCCCAACCTTGTCTGCAAATTAAAGAAAGCTTTATATGGATTAAAACAAGCACCACGGGCATGGTATGCAAGGCTAGACAACTATCTTTCTCAACAGGGATTCAAGAAAGGGTTGGTGGACAGTAATCTGTATGTGAAAATAGAAGGTGGGCATCTCATAGTTCTTGTTGTCTATGTCGATGATATCATATTTGGCAGCAGCAAAGATGAATCTTGTAAAGACTTAGCAAATAAGATGCAGAATGAATTTGAAATGTCTATGATTGGTGAACTGTCTTATTTTCTTGGGTTACAAGTTAATCAAAATGAGAAAGGCATTTTCATTTCCCAAATCAAATATGTGAAAGAGATGCTAAAAAGGTTCACAATGGAGGACTATAAGCCAGTTAGCACTCCCATGACAACAGGCTGCAAGTTGAGTAAAGAAGACAAATCTCCACCTGTAGATCAAACCATGTATAGATCAATGATAGGAAGCTTACTATATTTAACAGCTACCAGACCTGATATTCTACAGGCAGTTTGCATGGTAGCAAGATTTCAGGCCAGTCCCAAAGAGACTCATGTGACAGCAGTAAAAAGGATTCTCAGATATCTCAAGGGTACTATGGAGTATGGGTTATGGTATCCGAAAGGTAAAGACTTCACCCTTATATCTTATTCAGATGCAGATTGGGCAGGATGTGTTGATGATAGGAAAAGTACAAGTGGAGGTGCTTTTTATCTCGATGACAAGTTGGTTGCTTGGCACAACAAGAAACAAGAGTCAGTTTCTTTATCAACAGCTGAGGCAGAATATATTGCAGCAACAACTTGCTGTACTCAAGTTTTGTGGATGAAACAAACCTTGAAAGATCTTGGTATTAATTTTAGTGAACCAATATCAGTTAAGTGTGATAACACCAGTGCAATTAACATCTCCAAGAATCCAGTAATGCACTCACGGACAAAACACATTGCCATCAGGTATCATTTCTTGAAGGAGAAAGTTGCGGAAGGAGAAGTTAAATTGGATTTTGTCCCAACCACGGAACAAGTAGCAGATATTTTTACAAAACCTTTGCCCAAGGAAGTGTTTGAGTACCTTCAAAACAAATTGGGAGTAGTCACACTTCCCAAGAAGTGACTAGCTACAGGGATCACCTTCTCAGGGGGAGCATTTGAGTATTTGCCTATTCTTTTGCTCATGATCATAATTTGTGCTAAGTGCAACAAATTGTGCCTGAGAATTGTATGTATGGACTCAGGGGGAGTCTGCAGTAGCCCTTTGGTATTATTGACAAAGGGGGAGAAGAGTTCCAGGAATTTACACAGGTGTTGCCAACAATTCCAAAGGGGGAGATTGTTGAGCAAGGTGTTGCAAGAGTTTTGTCATTGTTGTCAACACAGTCAGTTAGATCCAATGATGCAGTGGACAAGCAGTTCAGAAGTCATTCAGATGCAGAGGACAGAAGTTCAAAGGTTATTCAGAACATGGACAGTGAGTTTCCCAGAAGACCATAGTTGCCTTTTTGCAGAAAATCAAAGAAAAAGACAAGTAAGAAAACTGTCGCGATATCGCGACATGTTTTCTGTCACGATTTCGCGACATGTCGGAGGAGAGAGAAGGCGCAAAGAAAATTGTCATGATTTCATGACATGGACGAGGAGAGAGAAAGTGCAAACAAAATTGTCATGATTTCGCGACATGGCCGAGGAGAGAGAAGGCGCAAGGAAAACTATCATGATTTCGTGACATGTTTGGAGAAAAAGCGCTAAGGAAGAAAACTATCACGATTTCATGACATGTTTGGAGAAAAAGTGCTAAGGTAGAAAACTATCACGATTTCACGACATGTTTGGAGAAAAAGCGCTAAGGCAGAAAACTATCACGATTTCATGACATGTTTGGAGAAAAAGCGCTAAGGCAGAAAACTGTCATGATTTCGACATGTTTGGAGAAAAAGCGCTAAGACAAAAAACTATCGCGATTTCGCGACATGATCGGAGAAAAAGCGCTAAGGAAGAAAAGTGTCATGATTTCGCGACATGTCATGTTTTCGCGGGTGCAAGCCGAGAAAAGGACAAAGAGGCAAAAAGTGTCACGATTTCATGACAGGTTGCAAGAAAAGCCTTCGAAAGCTGAAAGCATCACGATTTCATGACAGGATGAAAGAAAGATGTACGGATGGAAAAAGTGTCATGATTTCGTGACAGGCAGTAGTGAAGAAGCTAGCAGGATGAAGATGTCGCATTTTCGTGACATGTCACGGTTTCACGACTCTAGGAGGAGAGAGACTGTACGGCACTAGAAATGTCACGATTTCACGACAAAAACGGAGAAGGCCTAGAAGCAAAAAGGGTCACGATTTCGTGACAAGAGTGAGGATGACGTCAACGAAAGTTAGAAGTGTCACGATTTCGTGACAAGAACGGTGGCAAAGCAGACAAAGGCCAAAAGTGTCACATTTTCGCTATAGCAGGGTAAAGAAAGCGTACGGCCACAAAAGGTGTAGCGATATCGTGACATGTTGCGATTTCGTGGGAGAAGCTATAGGAAAAATGATAGAGGCGACAGAGGCGGTTGAAGCCGACAAAGTTGAATCTGGGCTGACAGAGATTAGGGTTTTGCAGCCGATGATTTTTAGGGTTTGCAGCCAACTAAAATTAGGGTTTCTCAGCCGACTAAGATTAGATCTTTGCTCATGAATTTATGCTATAAAAGGAGGGTAGTTTTTGAGTTTGAGTGTATCGAATGTGTATCGAATTTGTGCAAGTAAAGTCCACGTTGAGCAGTGAGCGAGATGTGTTGATCTAAGTGCGAAGTGAGAGCGAACTGAGTGCAGAAACGTCCAAAGGAGCAGAGGCGATTAGTTGTTGGTGCGTGGGACTGTTGCATATGAGGCAAACTGTTGGTGCGAAGAAATTGCACAGAAGCGAGCAGAGTGTGCAGAAATAGCAGACAGTTTGCAAAAGGTTGAAGGTATCTTTCTGTTATTTTCTTTGAAGTCCAAGTTGCAGCTTGGCATAAGGGGTTGGTGCTCCTTCCAGTAGGTGCTGGTGAATTAGGGGTTGGTGCTCCTTTCTGTTGGTGCAAAAAATTGAGGGGTTGGTGCTCCTTCCAGTTGGTGCTGGTAAATGAATTGTAAAGTAGTTGCTTTGCAAAGGTTGGATTTGGATGGTAGTCCAAGCAGTCATTTTTGAGGAGTAGCCACATTGGTGAACCTCGTTAAATCTGTGTTGTGTGTGATGCTCTCTTGTTATATCTGATTTAAATTTGCTTCATTTCTGCATTAAGTATTGCTAGTTTAAAATTTTAAAAGGTCACACTGATTCACCCCCCTCTCAATGTCACTGTAAGTGCAACACGTATTTCCTTCTTAGTGAAAATATCTTGACCTTTTTAGTCATGTGATGGATCAAAATTATTACATATGGAACATCTCAATTCTTTTAGATTCTCTTTAACCTCTTGTAGTTGCTCATGGATCTCATTGAATTCTTATTTTAGATCAACTGAGATATCTGAATTTTTTACACTATTCTCTTGTTTAACTTCTTTTGATTGGAGTGAATGTTCTTCTTCTACTTCTCTTATCCCATAGAAAAACCTTCTTCATATTCACTGCCACTAAGATTATTATAATCTTCTATAGCAAACAAACTCTCAAGATTTATTTGACCATGCTTGTTTCCTTGATGTGTCAAATCATCTTCACTATCACTAAAACCATTGTAATATCCTGATCGATGATCTCTTTGAACACACACAAAGCACTGCTATCTTTCACCTTTTATTCCTAGGAATAGATATTCTTCCTTTTCATCATCTGATTTATCTCTATCACTATGATTTGAGCTATCACTTGCTTCTATAATGTAGTAAGATTTCTTTGCCTTACGAAAAAGTTTCTTCTTCTCATACATGTTTTGCTTGTATCTGTCATCTATGTCATGCTTATGCTTTCCATATTATTTTCTTTTGTGACCCTATTTTTCATCATCATTATTTTCTTCATGTTGACACTTGTATGCATAGTGACCAAGATCACCACACTTGTAGCATCTGACTTTCCTTATATCCCTTAAATTCCTTGAGTCCTTGTCCTTTTGATGAAGTTAGCTTCCTCGTCATTATTTACAACTCTATCTATTTATGGAACTTTCCCTTTCTCTTTTTATGAAGCCTTGAATGCAATCTCTTTTATTGGAACCTGATGCTTACTTACCCTGATCTCATAAGCTATGAGAGTTCCTTGCAATTCTTCCATTGTTAACTTGTTGATATCCATTTTTTTCTCTATTTCTGAAACCTTAGCATCATATTTCATGGGAAGTGATCTCAAAAACTTTTGAGTAACTTTTGATTCTTTCATGTCAAATCCTAGACTTCTCATGGTGTTAGTAATCTCATCAACTCGACGTAAAAACCTTGCAATATATTTAGAATCTTCCATTTTCAATTCTTCAAATATTTTTCTATGAGTTTGTAGTTTTGCCAACTTTACCATGGAATATCCTTCATAAGTATTATGCAACTTGGTCTACAACTCATTAGCTGAATTACATACCATAATATTTGTAAAATTTATCTCTCGTAGCCCACTCAAAATACAATACATTACTCTTGCATTGATCTCAACCAATTTCTTGATGGTCTTATATACCTTAGGATCACCTTCAACCCTATACTCTTTTTCAACCATTTTTCATACCTCATATCCTTGTGATATCAAGTAGTTCTTCATCCTGATGCTCTAGAAAGCATAATTGTCACCATCAAGTAGTGGAGTCTTATTTGTATATGATCCATTATGTGAATCCATCTATGTTATTGTAGAATATGCCCTTAAGTTGTTAGCTTTTTGAAGAAACCCCTTCAAATACTAATTGAAGAACATAAGATTATACTGATAGGGGGGTGAACAATATAAGACCAATTTTTACTTTCTTTCCAAACCAATATCAATTAATTTTTTTAATTACAATAACCAAATTTAGCAGTGTGCATTAATAACTTAGATATCAATAGTAAGTAAGAGAACAAGTCACCACACACAATTGATATTCAATATTTAACGTGGTTCCCCCAATATGGGGTACTCCACAAGATAATCTCATTATAATATTTCACATTGAAATAAGGATCCATATCCAATACAATGATTTAATTGATCTACTCAAAGCTAAGCAATAACAATCTCACACATAACTTGTCCAAATCTACATAACAAGCTCACACAAAGTTTGTCTAAAACTAATCAACAAGCTCACATAGAACTTGTCCAAATTTCTTTGATCTACTCAAATCTAGGTAATAACAAGCTCACACAGAACTTGTCCAAATATGCATAACAATCTCACACATAACTTGTCCAAAACTGCTCAACAAGCTCACATAGAACTTGCTCAAATATGCTCCAACAAGCTCACTAAGAACTTGTCTAAATCTATTCTAACAAGCTCACAAAGAACTTGCTCAAATCTACTCCAAAAATCTCACTAAGAACTTATCCAAATCTACTCTAGCAAGCTCACCAAAAACTTGCTCAAAACTGCTCTAGAAATCTCACCAAGAACTTAGTCAACTCTTCTCAATAGGCTCACTTAGAACCTCATCAAAAAAAAATCCAAATCTGTCCACAAATCTATCTAAAAATGTCCACAAATTTGTTCTAAAAGCTGTCCACAAATCCTTCTCAAAGGCTCAATCAATCATACACAAACTGCCATAAATATTTCAAATAATCTATCCCAAAGGCCTTCTCAAAGGCTCAATTAATCATGCTCAAGTAGTACTCAAATATCATCTACAAATCTATGAAGGAAAGGCTCAAATATGAACTCAAAAACGAATGGCAATGCACTCTACAATGGATGACAACAATGTCTCAACTCAAGTCAACTCATAAAAGCATAAAGAAAATTGTTAGAGACTCAATATGTTCTAAGCTCAATCTCAATTCAAACCATAATTATAGAATAGTTTATTTCATGAGACTTGAACAATCACCTCACACTTGAATATGCAAAATCAACTCAACTCAACCAATCACCACAAGGGATAACTCTTTCTCAAAAAATCCTAGTCCAAGCATGTATCAACCAACTCAAATGTTTCCGACAAATCTCAACCAAAAATCTCACATAACAATGATACTCATGTTCTTTTCAAGTCATTTACATAACCAATGGGCTTCAACAACTATGCTTATAAAACAAGGTTTAAACACAACTCTCAAACCAGAAAACCTTGAAGCATTCAACCAACCATTTTCAAAAAGGGAACCGCAATCAATCCTTTTCACTCCAATGATATTTCAGAAATCAAACACCTTAAACAATCAATAGGAGAATGTGCCCATACCTTTTTGATTCCAAGAATTTGTCCACAAAATTTTCCACACTAAACACAAATTTCCTTTCCAATCTCAATAAGGGTTAGTGGACTTCAAATAGATAAAACATAACTCAATTTACACCTTTTTACTCCAACTTAATAAACACATCCACCAAAGCCTTTTTAATAAAAACCCTTATAAAAAATAATAATCAATAAACCTCTGAAATATTATTTTATAACAACTCCTTATTTCTCCTAAATATTAATTCTCAATTTCATGAACATAAAACTAAATCAACAACTCATCTACCTTTGAAATAATAATCACTGCCCTTATAAAAAAAAGTTTAATTATTCGTAACCACCTTATAACTCCAACTTAGGGCTTAACAAAATTAAATAGAGCAAAAACTTATTTACCTCATCAAGGGGATTCAAACCCCCGATTTTCCCACACCATGAGCACCTTAGCCATGGCTAAGGTTGCCACATGAGCTAGCCACTCGTTCAAAAGAGAAATACACAACGTGCCTTAAAACATTTCCTCCCTTTTCGTAAATCAAAAGCGCTTCGAGTGCTTTTCTTGCTACGCCTTCCGAATGCAGTCAAGGGAATTTGAAACCTTGACATTTGTGGTTCCACACACCTTAGCCAAAATCCAACTACCAATGCACCACTCTACCCACGATGACTTTGGACTTCGACCAACCTTCGTTTATTCGTTGCTTCTGCTTTCTAAAATATTTTTGCACAAGCTCAATTCGGATGCTTAGCCAACGATTATTAACCACGAGCAAGGATCAGTTTATGAACCTTAGGTATCCCATTTATATAGCCTCCTTATTATTTTTGATGATGTCGAAGGAAATCTTGCATATTTAATTTTAAATTTAAATTTAAATTTTAAATAATTAAAATTTAAACTAAATATTAAAAATTAAATATCTCCATCATCGGGGCACCTTTTTTGATGAAACGAAAGGCCAACTTGGGTTTTAAGAAAAATCCAGTTCAAATATGCCATCCATGGTTTTAAATAAAACCTTTTATTTTTCCTACCTTGGTTTTCACAAAAACCCTATATTTATCCATGCTTTCCAAAATATCATTTGGCCACCAAAACTCAATGTGATCCATGTGACATCAATGACAACATAAAATAACTCAAATTGCTAATATATTGGGACCTGTATTATTTGAAGTTTTGACATTTAAAATATTATTTTTCTTGTGTAATTTTTCTCCCTTTTTTTCTATTGAAAACCTTTGATTTGTTGGTTTGTCTCTGAGTTCTTCCCTTCATATTTAAATTGTGTTTCTAAGATTTATGTTTCCATTATTTCCTCTTTATCACTTGGGACATCATTTGTGGAAAGTATTTCAAACATATTAGCAGATGACTTTGATTGATCCTTCATAACTGGTTTTTTCTGAGTGTTCTTCTTCTTAGGCATTTGGAAACCTGCTGAGTTTATATCTTCTTTTTTTTTATCAAGAATTTTATTTGGGCAAGCATTGGCCAAATGACCATATTCATGGAAAATTCTACAATGAAAAGGAATGTTCTCATAGTCCACTACTTGTTCCCAAGTGCCTTCCCCAAATTTTAATGTGATATTTTTAGGTAGGGTTTTGTAAAAATCCATTAAAAAACAAATTCGAGCATAAATAATATGTTCAAAATTTTTGGTACAATCAACAGTCATCATAAAAGTTCCTAAAGAGTTTCCAATTGAAGAAAAAATAGTAGAATTCAAAAATTCAATAGGAAGGCCAAAGATTCTAACCCACATGAGAGCTATAGAAGGCATATGTTCTTTGACTTTAAATTCAAAATGCCAGGGCTTCATGAAAAGCCATGCCCTTCCTAAATACCAAGGACCCCCTTGAAAATTTTTCTCTATATCTTCATTACAAATAAAACAAGAAAATAACCATTTGGATAAATAGATATTTGTAACTCACCTTTAGTTTTCCAAATTTTTGCAGCCCAGGCTTTGAAAGTAGATAGGCTTGAACGAAAACCCACAAACCGAAAAATTAGTCCTCTTTTTTCCAAATCTTCAATGCCAGTCTGAATGTTACCCATATCAAGATTAACAATAGGAGTTCCATCAGCTGCTTTAATACATACTGACTCTATTTTCCTGGGATAAATCTTAGGCATTCTTAGAGATTTATGGGAAGCCCTAAGACTGATATTAGCATTGGGCTGAGGTTGTCCAACATGGAGGGCATCCCTAAAATTCATTTTTGGGGATGAGTCTTTAAAATTATTACCCTTGATAGGGTTTTCATAGTAGAATTATTTTGTGTGTACACCTTAGCACCAGATTCACTTGATATATGAGCCATTTTTTTATCAACTTCTTGAAACTTATTTTGTGATCTCTTTAATCCTTACCCTAGACACCGTGGAAATGTATGGTTTTCAATTTTATTTTGTGCAGAAAATTGGAAGTCGTCGTCACTCAATTTCATAGTATGATATATTAAAAGATAAATTTATAACCCATATTGGATTCCCTACAACATTTATTGCTAAAATATTGATCATAAACCACAAAAATATTGGCCTCTAGGACCCGAAGGCCCTAAAAACCAACCTTTGAAGTTGCTTGCACTCAACCCAGATGAAACCCTCTCATAGTTTCTTGCCAAAAATATCATTCCCACATAGGGATACTCTAGGATCTATGTTGCTCCAAATTATATGGAAATTGGTGGCAACATTATAGGGTTTTTTAGACATCTACCATCAATATTTTAGCTCAATCTGAGTCCAGATGAGTGATATATGGCCGAAACAAGTTTGAGAGTTTGGGCAGTCCTACGAAAAACGTCCCTCCTCTAAAGTGGATTTTTTTCTTCTCAAGTAAATATTATCTATCATCCTTTTAATTTTAATTCCTTCATAAAATATTTGTTTTCATTTCAATACAATACTTTCTTCTTTAATCTTTCTTGTAAAATAAAATTACATTGGAAAATATAAAGGTTAATAGTTTGTACCTTTATTAATCATAAATTCACCAACTTTGCATGTTATTCCTCCCTTATCCAATGGTGATCACCCTGACACATGTTGCTCTATTTCTATTTTCAACATTCCACTTTTCTTTTTCTCAATCTATTTATAGATTTGAGCTATCCCATTCAATATTATACATTTTGAACTCAGTCTCTCTTTCACACTTTTTCTTTCTTTAGTTAGCTACCAAACTATATTTGTAGTATCTTTTGCATCTCCACTTGGCTAAATATTGTATTTTTATCCTCCAACAATATTTAACATCTCCACTCAAATATTTCATGCATTCACTCAAATATTCTTCCCTAGAACTTCCTCCTAGTAGCTTTGAAAAAATAACTTAGACTCTCATTTCTTTAGCTCACATTTTCAAATATTTACACTCAAATGCCTACACTTGGATACTTGTACTCAAGCCTTTCAATATTATCTCTATAACTCCTTTATTCAACAAATTATCAAGATTATCTCTCTAACTCTTTGCTTATAATCAGAAAATGAAGATCCATAAGTTTATTTTGGGAAAGGATCCTAGAATAGGATAGGAAGTGGATATGCGAGAACCTGGAACTCTGTAGAAGGCCTATGATTTAGCCAAGAAAGTTGAAACATATCTCAAACCCTACTTTGATTATGAAATATTAGATGAAGAGGGTAAATAGGCACTAAGAAAATAAAATAGTGCAGGGTTTGTAAAATAGGAAGAGAAATAGGTAAGTAAGAACTTCTCTCAATAGGACCAAGGAAATGATAAGAAGAAAGGGAAGTTTAGGAAAAGGTTCCAGGGGAAGAACCAAAACAACAATAAGGGTAACAATAGATAGTTATAAGGATAGGCTAATTCTCCATATATTACAAAAAGTAGAAGAGGGACTAGAAGTGAAAAGAATATCCAGGGCTAAAAGAAGGATGTTATCTTTGTAGAGGACTGCATTATGCTTCTAATTATCCATGAAGAACATAAATGAGTTCCAAAGGAAAGGAACCAATGTACAAATATATTACACCTAGATATCTGCATAGAAGATTTACGTAGCTAAAAGAAACAAGAATCTTGATGGAAAAGCCACACCACTACTGATTAATGGTAATATTTTTGGTAGGAATGTTAAAATCTTGATTGATAGTGGTGCTACAAATAGTTTTATTTCCACTAGTTTAGCTAAAGATATTTTAGAAAGGCTAGGAATCTTGGCTCATGGGTGGAAGGTTGAGTATGGTTCAAGATAAACCTACTTCGTTAATCAATGTTACCCTATGGCAAAAATCACCTTACCTAGTGGAATAATAGTAGGATGTTTGTATGTAGCACCTTTGCATGCTTTTGACATAATCCTAGGAATGGATTGGTTGCAAGTGCATAAGGCAGTACTCAAATTTTAGGATAGATGGATTGAGTACACAGATGATAGGGGTGTTGTGTGTAGGATGTATAGTCTACAGGGAACTTTTCAACCTCAAATCCTATCGACAATGCAACTTAAGAAGGCCATAAAGAAATGTGGAATGGTCTATGTTGTTAAGATAAATGAAATGGATAAAGAAAATGAGGAGGTGTTTGAGAAACACCCAATTATTTAGGAATTTAGGGATATTTTTCTAGAGGATTTACCTAGACTACCCCTTAAATGGAAATTTGATTTTACTATTGAGCTTCAACCTAGAACAAAACCCATACATAGAGCTCCTTATAGAATGAATCCCATATAAATGCAAGAGTTGAAGGTACAATTGTAAGGGCAACTAGAGAAAGGGTTGATCAAACCAAGTGTATCACCTTGGGGTGCACCAGTACTATTTGTAAAGAAAAAGTATGGTTCCTTGAGATTATGTATAGATTATAGAATGTTAAACAAGGCAACTATCAAGAACAAATATCCTCTACCCAAAATCGAAGATCTCTTCGATCAACTCAAAGATACCACAATATTTACAAATATTGATTTGAAGTTAGGATACCACCAATTGAGGATCCATGAGGAGGATACACATAAGAAAACCTTTAAAAATCGTTATGGACATTATGATTTTGTTGTCTTACCTTTTGGTTTAACAAATGCTCCAACAACATTTATGAATTTTATGAATAGTATCTTCAGGAAGTACTTGGATAGATTTGTACTGGTATTTTTGGATGATATTTTGATATATTCCAAAAATAAGATAGAGCATGATGAGCACCTCAAGATTGTGCTAGAGCTATTAAGGAAAAATTATTTGTATGGGAATTTATCCAAGTGTGAATTTTATGTGTCAAAATTACAATACTTAGGACACATTGTTTTGGTTGATGGGATCGTAGTGGATCCTAAGAAAATAGAAGCCATTTTGAATTAGATGCCACCTACAAATGTGATATAATTTTGAATTTTCATGGGCTTAACTAGATACTATAGCGATATGTGAGGGACTATGCCAAGATCACCTCACCAATAACTAACCTTCAGAGAAAAGGAAAATAATTCAAGTGGATAGATAAATGTGAGGAAGCCTTTTGTTTGATTAAGCATACCTTCTATACTAAAGATACCTATTCCTCAAGAAAGTTTCTCTATTTTCATAGATGCATCATTAGAAGGTTTTGGAGGAGTGCTCTCACAAGAAGAAGCAGTGGTAGCCTATGGATCTAGAAAACTAAAAATACATGAGGTTAATTATGCAACCCATGATTTAGAGTTGGTAGTTGTAGTGTTTTCTCTCAAGATTTGGTGATATTATCTGGTTGGGAGACCCTTTGAGCTAAGGATAAACCATCAAAGTCTGCAATATATATTCACTCAACCTTTACTCAATGCTAGGCAAAGAAGGTGGATGGAATTTCTTGTAGAATATGATTTTGGCATTGAGTATATAAAGGGAAAAGAGAATAAAGTTGTGGATGCACTAAGTAGAAGGAGACATATAGCAGTTTTGTCTTGTATCCATGTCGACTTGATGGAACAAGTCAAGGAAATGCAAAATCAGGATGCATACTACAACCAAATTCAAGAAAGGATGGAAAAGAAACCTGATGAAAACAAGGACTTTGGCATCAAGGATGGTTTCTTATGTTTTAAGAATAGGGTAGTAATTCTTGAGACTAAAAATTTGAGAAGGATTATTATGAATGAAGCACATAGATCTCCATATTTTTCTCATCTAGGAGGAGCAAATATGAGGGAGAATATAAAAAATATATTCTTCTAGCCAAGAATGAAGAGAGACATAACTGAATTTTTTCACTCAATGCCTCGAGTTCCAAAAGGTAAAAGTAGAACATAGATATCCTATTAGGTTGTTGTATCCACATGATGTGCCTATGCAAAAATGGCAAGTGATTTCGATGGATTTCATAGTAGGGCTACCTAAGAACAGGTTTCAACATGATGCAATCCTAGTAGTGGTTGACAGACTAACCAATATTGCACACTTTATACCCAGGAACACCAAGGATGACATCATGGTTGTGGCTAATAGATTTTCCAAGGAAATATTTTGACTTCATGGTTTTTCAAAGGTAATCATATCATATAGGGACCCAAAATTCACATCTGAGTTTTGGCAATCCTTGCATCGTGCCATTGGTACTAGATTGAATATCAATTTACTTACCATCCAGATATTGATGGGCAAACTAAAAGAGTGAACCAAGTGCTAGAAGACATGCTTCACATGTACTGTATGGATTAGAAAACCCATTGGGAGGATTACTTGCATTTGGTAGAATTTACCTACAATAACGGACACCATTCGACCATAGGCATGGCTCCGTTCGAAGCTTTGTATGGCAAAAAGTGTAGGATACCATTAACATGGGATAATCCAGAATACTAGATTGTGCTTGGACCAGACATGGTCAAAGAAATGGAGCAATAGTTGAGGGTGATCCGAGAGAGGTTGAAGGAAGCTACAAACCATCAAAAAAGTTATGTCGATCTTAAAAGGTCACCAAAAGAGTTTGTTGTAGGTGACAGAGTGTTTTTGAGGGTAAAGCCAAGAAAGAGTGCAATTAAGTCCACAAAGCTAGATCCTCGCTTTGTTGGACCCTTTGAAATCATAGAGAATATTGGTCCGATGGCATACCAACTTGCCTTACCACCCAATTTGTCCAAGATTCACAACACCTTTCATATTTCTTTTCTTAAAAAGTATATTTCTAATCTTGAACATGTGTGGGATCTTTACAATTTGTATATGGTGAAACCAAAGGCTATAGAGGTTCAACCAATAAGAATCCTTGAGTTCTGATCTAAATCTATGAGGAAAGGAACTTTGGAGTAGTGCAAAGTTTAGTGGGACCAATACACTGAAAGGAAAACTACTTGGGAAAAAGTAGTGGATATGCAAAAACACTTTCCATTTCTATTTGAAAATGTTGTGTAAATATTATTTTATGTTTATAATATTGTGAACATAGAGGACTGTGTTAAGCCTAAGGGGGGGATGATGTCATGACCCACCCTTAGCAGACTTTTCAGCTTGATGGACTTATGTTTTGTAATATTGCTTATGGATGAAATGATTGACTATTTTAGTTTTATTATGCAAAATATTTGTTCCTTATTGGAAGTGAGATGCGAATTTTAAAATGAAATGTAGGATAATTTCATGATTCACTTTGTGAAAAACCCGTATTTTATATATGAATATGATGTTGCTAATGAAAGTGCACTTTTGCAGGAATAGGTCTCTTCATGGTGGTAGAAAGAGTTAACCACCGAGAAAATATTACCTTGGGAAAATGATGTGATGGGTTATTTGTTGGAATATTTAAAGAGGCAACATGGATAAATACCCCTTTCATGAAGATGCATAACATGATTTGCATATATATAAAAATAAATATTAAATTGCTTTGAGTTTTAGTTGCATAATAATTGCTTATGAAGGAATTTTGTTTGAAAATAAAAATAATGAATTGGATGCTATTTTATTATTGAATATGGATGCCTTGTTTATAGACCAGTTAGAAGTAGTGAACTTTGAGTTATTTGATGAACCATGTTTGTAGTGGAGCATTGATGAGTCCTTACCAAAACATTGGATAGAATCTCTTCCCTCTTATGTTGGAAGTGTATGGAAGTGGGAGAGTAATGTTTTGTCGTAAGATGGGCCAAAGAGCAAGGCAATGGGATTCATGGAGAGGAGTGATCGGTAAAAAATTGGAATTTGGTGGTAAGGAGGAGAGTTCTTGGTTTTTGGAAGGAGTGATGCTAGAGAAGAAGGAAGAAGGAAGTGGAAGGATTCATTGAAATAAAAAAAAGGGTTGAGAAGGGACATTGATGAACCAGGTAATCCGATGACCTTTGTTGACTGGGTTGTAGATTTGTTTATGTATGTGAAACAAATAATGGTTGAAATGATTGATTGCTTCGGGTAACAACTATTAAATATTTTTTTTGAGTTCCTGTGTGTGGAAGAGTTATCTATGTTATTTTTCCAAATGATAGAGATAAAATTGACCAAGCTACACCAAAAAATGTAGAGTTTCTCATGTGGAATTAAGAAATGGTTGGCATTGCTATTTTGTTTACCTTTTTATTATTTGTGTTGTACATGATGTTACAGCCATAGTTAGATATTTGATTTCAAAAAATAAAACTGTTGCTCATGCTTTCGGTAGAACAAAGTTTTCCTGGTAGAGTTGCATGGATAAAAGGTAACATGAGGGTTAAATTCATGCATGGGTGTTATTGACAAACCTTGCATGTGTATTGTGAGTCGACCCTTGTATTTGATGCATGATTGATAAGAGATTTATGCTGAGTGATTGTTGGCATATTTATCTATAGAACAAAGAATCTAGTAACTTTTGGTTAAGTTAATCTGGATTTTGGTTAAGGATTGTTGCAGTAGTTGAATTATTGTGTGTTATTCCTTTGGATTCTGGAATTGATCACCAGAGGTGAACTTTGTATTCATTGTATTTTATGTAGTGATTTATCTTTGAAATATGTATTACCTGTGGAGTAATTATTAATTAAAGGATGCAGATTCTATTTGAAACCATAACAAAAATAGGTAAAGGACTAGCTAAGCATAAAAAAAATGAATGGACTACCATAAAATGGTTAGAATCCAACACTACATTGAACAAACTAGACTCCTAATAGAATTTACATTGCATACATAAGCAAATCATGCTCAAAGTAGTTAAAAATAGGTGACCTAAAGGTGACAATCACTTCTTATGTATGTTTTGAGAGGCCTACAATATGCTCTATAGATAATCATGACTAGATAATTGAATGTATTATTAAACATATATATATATATATATATATATATATATATATATATATATATATATATATATATATATATATATATATATATATATACTCGAATGTAATCCATTCTACATATCAACCCTTTAGCATTTACAATTATATAGTTGTATGATTGAGGCTATACACATTTTGAATGAATATTGGATTGTTGTCTAGTCTCTTGATCGATTGTTTTCAAAACATGTATGTATACCAATTGAGTGATTAAGCATTTTTGTTAAAGCTATGAATGGATAATTCTATTACAATTATTCTACTTCTAGATTTCTTTCTAGATTTACTATTCATTAGTTTTAGAATACTTAATAATACTTAGAGTTTATTATGATTAAATGTTTTATCATAAGTAAATTAAGTTGGTCTATTAGGTAGTTTATTTTAATTTATATTACGAGACTCAAATGCACCATTTCCTAATGTTGTTAAATCCACACCTCATTAAGCTTAGCTTCTAATATTTTGCATTCCTTACTTTATTTTGCAACACTATTTTAGTTAGATTAGCTAGGACCATAGGATTTTGCCTACTCCATAGGTTGACGTAGAGACCCCTATTTCTGAGCCATCCAGTCTTGGCCAAGGACTTGAGAGTGCAACTCATCCACTTAGATATATTTTGGACCAAGAGTGTTTTGGAAATCTTGATGGGACATGAATGTCCTACTTTGAAAGGAATTTCTAGGCATTAGAGACACCTACCCAACATTCTAGCAAGAGTTTCTTTGCATGCCCGATGGGATAGGATTTCATATATCCTATTTCAATTACTTAGAGGACTCACTATTTTGGTGAATAGTCTTGACATGGAATGTAGAGACTGTATATTCACTTGGTGACTTTTTGAAATGAAATAATCCAAATAATATATGACTCTACTAGAAAGGAGGCTCAAAATCAAATTGTAAAATTATAAAAGAGCCAAGATAATTTATTGTGTATAGATTAGATGGCTTTACAAATACATTAATAAAGGTCTTAGATCTATGGTTGGATAAATTGGTCTAACTTGAAATAGTAATAGGTCACCAAACCTCCTATTTCTCCATTAAATTCCTTATAATGCATTAAATTTATTACCCATTTATGATGGTAATGGAAAAACTACTTTTGAGCATTATCAAGATGTATAAGCTTTGGATACCATTTGCAATATAGTCATTGAAGATATTATGGTAAGGTTGCTTGCTTAATCCCTTTAGGGTAAGGTGTTGCAATTGTAGAGGTCTTTAGAAGACAATAATATAGGGACTTGGGTATATATTTCTAAACCATAAATAACACATTAAGATATTCTAGAAGACCCTTTTTTACTACTCAATCAGTTATTCTTACTACAAAGGTTACCTCAAGAACATATCATAGACTTTAATAGTATATTTAGAAGAACCTTGAATAGGATTCCTCAAGGAATTAGACCTTCACATGTTAAAGCATACATATACTATGTCCATGTTTTTTATTCAGATTTGAGTATCCTAATTTAGCAGTCCAATGAGAAAAAAAATTCTCATATATTTTATATAGCTATCTAGGTAGAAAATATGCTTATTTCAATAGGAAATATACCACCTAAACTTATGAACATGTCTCCCATGTTTCCCTCCCCATATTTAATTTCTAGATAAGGATTATTCCTATATAAAACTACTCAATAATGAAATGAGGCTATGCTGAGATCTAAGAAATCTCAAGAAACTCATGAGATAAGAACTATGGTTTACTATCTATATTAATGAGATTAATATGATAAATCAACACATAATCATGACTAGTTATCCTTCTCATATTGATACTTAAGGAAATTCACCCTCAAAGAACCAAGTCATGCACATTAGAAAGAACATAGAATATTTGTAGATTGGCCAAGACCAGAGCTCTATAGAAGCATGCAATTTTAAAATTAAGAAATATTAAAATTTAGAAAAATATATGTTTATGATAAAGGAACAAGATCCGATTCTATGATTAGATTACTACTCCCAACCAACAAAGTTTCAGTAGGTAAAACAAGTCCAAGGTAAAAATAAAAAAATACAAGAAGAATCTGAAAGAAATTTGTCGAGTAAAGTTGTTGGAATATATTACATTATTTGGTACATGCTAATGTACCACCTTGGGTACATATTTAGATTAGGATTATGTGTGAATGAAAGAACATGGCACTTAAAATAGAATAACAGAAAACCAAATAATGCAGTGAGGCACAAATATTGCACAAAAGAATATATTTAATAAAATATGGGGGGGAGCCGATATACTCCTTTATTACAATCAGTGTTCAATGCAAATATTTGATACAATAGATTACAATGGATCTAGGGTTCTTTAAAATCCTAGCTAACAACAATAGAAGTGTATTCATATTTGGGTGTGTCCTTGATTCCAACAGGTTGAGTGGGCTTCAAATATCCAAGGTTGGGCCACTCCAGCTTCAACAATCGTTAAAAAATGTGTGAAATTTGTAGATCTACATACACAAAACAGAACAAAGGGAGTTAGTAATACTTGTGAGGGCTCCATAGTGTGAGGACCTTAGACATAAATAAAATAATAGTTTAATAGTGAAGTAAGAGAGCATGCAATATCAGTAAATTGTTAAATAAAATACATTAAAATGAGATATACCTTGCTTTCATTTTGTTATTGCAGATATCGTGGTGTAGCAGACTCAAATTCACATTTCTATAGTTGTAGTAGGCTTAGAAGTGCACTTGGTAGGCTCTGAAGTGAGCTTCATAGGCATTGGTGTACACCTAAGGGATACATCAGGCTCTAGAGAGTGCCTATAGTATACAACAGGCTCTGCAGCAAGCCTCACAAGCTTTGAAGGGGGCCTACAGGTTAGAGCACAATCTATAGAAGCATATCTATGGGATGGCGATGAATGAGGTGGATGGATGGGGGATGTGACGACGATGGAGGGTGAATGGGTGATGGTTGGAACAACATAAGTCTTATCGACAAGATAGGACTTTAGATTTTTGGGATTCTATGCTAGGGCTTCACCAATAATTCCTCTAGGGTGCAAATGTCTAATTCTTGAGGTTTCGGTTCTAGTTCCAGGGTTTGAGCATTTACAAATGCCCTTATTTATAATCCAACCTAGGATTTTCTTAGGGTTCTAGGCTTACAATTTTGATCATGTGGCTAATATTAAATTAGATCCTAGGGTTGAGATTACTTTTTGAATGTGACATAGATTAATGAAAATGGACGGTGAATATTAGAACGGTTCAGACGGTTGCGGTTAATTGAGTTTATAAATATATATTTTATAATAATTATATTATAATATAATATAAAATATTATATTAAATATTAAATAATATAAAATAATATTAAAATAATCCCAATTAGTCTAGGAAATGGTGGAAAAGGGCCAAAATGGTGAAATGGATGGCGGGAAAGGTGGAATTGTGCCAAATAATTGGTGGGAAGGTGTATGGTGGAAAAGTGGGTGGTGGGATGGTTAGGATGGAGGATTAATGACTGTAATTTGGTGTCTACAGATTCCCCTTTTTGTACCATATTGCATGAAACACAATATGGTGCAAAAATATGAGACACCTACTTGGGCTATGGGTGCAGAAGTAGCTTCTCTCTATTTTTGTATTTGAGCACTGATGTTGAAGACCAAAGAATAAAGAATTTTTGGAATTTTTGTAGCTTATCCCCTCAATTTGCGAATGAGTTACGAATGTATCTCACAAGCCAATTGAAAAAGTGAATGATGTAATGTAGTTGTGTGATTGATGAATGAATGATGTGAAATGCAATTGTGATACCGTTTTTGCTCCAATGGTGGGATGGGGGTTGGTGTATAGTACCATGTGATTGTGGATGATATGAATGATGTAAAATGTGATACCATTTTTTCCCCAATGGTGGAGAGGGCATTTTGTCCAGTGTAGATGTTATGATCGTGTGAGATGTATCCTATCATGGGATAATCATAATCTAATGTGGTTACCGCATATTTGGGGTGATTCGATGCGGTTGAATAAAATGCCTATAGGAATAATTGAGTATGCAATGTATGAATATGCATGTTTACTAAGTCAACATAGGGGTTGGGTATTGAATGTGGAAATTTATTCACCAATTCCATGATGGAACCAATCAAACTTACCGGTGTCCTGTATTATGATTGTTGTCAAGTGAATGAGTGTTTGAGATTTTTGTTATCCATGTTTTCATGCCCCATGGAAGAGAACATAAATTACTGCCTTTTTGCAAATTGTCCTTGGTAAGATTGTATTCCAAATTTGAGGTGCCAAATATGATTGTGATCTTTGATGATGAGATAATTGAATTTGATCATGGTCAAGTGTCCTTATTGTATATTATTCATCTTATTAAATTTGCATGGATTGATATCACTGCAATCACCAAGTTTATAGAATAACCAACTAGATACGAGGTTCACTTAAATATTGGACATATTATGGATGAGATGATTGATGAAAATGAAATATGATGATGGAAAAATGCTTGATGGATGGTGGTTACACTTTTGCAAAACATGGTGTTAGTTGATGTATGATTTGCAGCTTGTGCTTCTTTGAGTTGTTCATTTTGCACATAATTGAGCGATTTATTGATCGAATGAACTCCAATTTTTACAAAATTGTGTGATATGATGCAGAATATGATGTAGAAGGATTAGATTTGAGTTTTGTAAAATTTTAGATTGTTTTTCTACCTTTTGTGCCTTTATTTGTGGATTTTGAAGATTTGATTTGGTCTTGAAAATTATGCATGCAAAATAATTTATGTTCTCACAAAACCTGATTTTATGATGTGCATGATGTGTGGATGAAATTTGGCAAAATTTGGAGGAGGTATGCTACTATTTTTTTTTATTTTGTCTTTGTGCCATTTTGTCGTCAGGCACACGGCTGCACCTGTGGTGTCTCATAGGTGTGCCAGTGCGCATGGGTGCACCTGCAGGTGCCTAGGTGCACCTGCTAACTACAGGTACAGGCATGCACTTGAATGTGCTAGGGAAAGCTATAAATAGGTTTCTGAGTGAATCTTGAGGCTTGGTCAAGTGTCCTTATGATAGATTATTCATCTTACCGAATTGCATGGATTACCATCGCTGCAATCACCAAGTTTATAGAATAACCTACTAGATACGAGGCTTGCTTGAATGGACTGAACCAATATTGGATGAAATGATTTATGGATTGAAATATGGTGACATGAAGACATGGTGATGAAAAAAATGTGTTGATAGATGCAATGTATGTGGATACAATGATTGATTCAGTTTTTGCCACAATAGATGAAGGGATTTTTGCCATTTGGAAATGTGATGAAATGTATCTATTTTTGCCCAAACAGATGAAGGGGTTTTTGATTAATGTATATGTTTTTGCCCTAACAAATGAAGGGTGTTTTGAAATGTGATCATGTGATGAATGTATATGTTTTTGCCCTAACACATGAAGGGGATTTTGAAATGTGAGCATGTGATGAATGTATATGTTTTTTCCCTAACACATGAAGGGGTTTTTGAAATGAAATTATTTGTGTCTGTTCATTGCCCTTAGCAGATAAAGGGATTTTTTATGATGAAAAATGATTGTGTCTGTTCGTTGCCCTTAATAGATAAAAGGGATTTTTGATTATGTAAACTAAAATGATTGTGTCTATTCTTTACCCTTAACAGATACAGGGATTTTTTATGAGGAACAATATAATGATTGTGTCTGTTTGTTGCTCTTAATAGATAAATGGGGTTTTGATGATGTAAGTATCCTTATGGTGATCTATCCATCCTACCGGATTGCTTGATTAATCAGTCGCTGCAAACGCCAGGTTTCTAGGATAAACCACTAAATACAAGGTTCACTTGTGAATGTTGCCTAATGATAAATGAATAGATGATAAATGTAAGTGTGATATGGTTTTGTCCCAATATATGAAGGGATTTTTGTAATTTGTAATATGTGATGAAATGTATTTGTTTTTTCCCTAACATATGAAGGGGTTTTTGAAATGTGTAAACATGATGAATGTATTTGTTTTTGCCCTAACAGATAAAGGGGTTTTTTATGAGAAAAATAAGATGATCTATTCTTTGACCTTAATAGATAAAGGTATTTTTGATGATGTAAGTGTCCTTATGGTAATCCATCCATCCTACCAGATTGCATGGATAACCAGTCTCTGCAATCGCTAGGTTACTAGGATAAACCACTGAATACAAGATTCACTTGTGAATGAAAATATTGATCATAAATGAATTAATGATGATTTATGATTTTATTCGTGTTCCTAGCCCCACAAACAAGGACGTTATTATTTTGGAATGAAAATATTGATAAAAAAATGTTGAATGAATCTTCATGTTTTTGGCCGACAGGTAAGGCAAGAAAGCTCTGTGTTTTTAGCCGATAGGTAAGGCTAGGTAAATGTGAATATGTAATTGACTTTATGATGTGATGTGATTGAACGATTGAATTATTTATTGAATTGGTGGAGCAAGTGTGGAACCTTGACAACCCTCCATTTGTGATCATGTTTGTTTGATTGAGGGAAAGGTGTGAAACATTGAGCACACCCCAAGTTGTTTTGATGTTTGATTAGGGGAAAGGTGTGAAACCTTGAACACCCCCAAGTTGTGTTGATGCTTGATTAGGGGAAAGGTGTGAAACCTTGAACACCCCCAAGTTGTATTGATGGTTGATTAGTTGAAAGGTTTGAAACATTGAACACCCCTAATTTATGATGATGTTTGTTTGATTAGGGGATATGTGTGAAACCTTGAGTACCCTCTAGTTGTGATGATGTTTGTTTGATTGTGAGAAAGGTGTGAAACCTTGAGCACCCCCTAGTTGTGATGATGTTTGAAATTTCTAGTGTTATTTGCATATGCGAGTTTAATATATATACATACATGGCTTTTACTTTTGCTTTGTATTTTTGCATGAATGCAATGCCTATCTTATGAATATTTTAAGCATGTTTTATGAAAATATTTTAACGGAATGCTTAATGGGTAATTAATGCAAGCTAATAATGATGTAAACGCTTATATGGATGATTAATGCAAGTAAATATATAATGAATCTAAACTATATGAGAGGAATGCATGGTGTTTGTATGATATTTTATAGTTCAAAAATTTTAATGGCCTTTTTTTTTTGGTGTCCATTGTTTATCAGTTGGGCATACCCATTGCAGTGGCTTTATGCAGCTTTAACTTGTAATTAAGGCATGGATGTTGACATGGAAGAAGATATGGATGAATACATGGATGTTGATATGGAAGAAGACATGGATGTTGATATGGAATACTAAAAGGTTTTCAAATACTCAAACATATTAGTGCCACCAACCAAACTCACTAGGTTGTCTAACTTTATTTAGGACCAAATGTGTGTGTGAGTGAGGTTCAATTACCATGTTTTGAGCATGACAATGACCCTATCCAATCAAGTACCAGTGTGTGTTCATGTAAAGTTTATTAACCTATTATGAGTGGATTTAGACATGACCTATTATGGAGATGACCTAAGGCTAGCCTTTCCTTATGTGCGGTCAGAGGTATCTCTTTTTATGAGAGAGACATGTCCCCTTGCATGAGCTTACTCCACTGCTAGTCAGGTGTCTATACCCCCAGTGGAGATTCACTCCATAGTCCAATGAAATTGATCTTTCAGGTTTTGGGGATGACTACCTATCCTTCTCAGGGATGTGTAGTACGAATCCTTACAACTTTAGTGATCAAGGGTGGGGGATTTGAACTTGTTAACTTTGTATAGAGCTTTGGGGAATCATATTCTCAATCGAAGTGTGATGAGAATTTTGACCCTATCCTTACTACTCTATGTTTTTAAGTTTATGTTTGGAGCAATGTTGATAGTGGTGAAAATCACTATTTTTGGACTATAATGGGACAAGTGAGGGATATCTCATTTTTGCCTCGAGATACTACCCAATGATGGTATTAGCCCCTGTATCTCATAATGTTTTTAAGATGTGATGTAATGTGAATGGTTCAAGACTGTTTCGTGATCGATTGGCCATGCTCAAGACTTTCTTAGTGTGTAAATTGTGTTTTTGGTCCTAAAGAAAATCAAACATTCATTTGGAGGTTGTTTGTTACTCTAGTTATGGGTGAGTGACTAAAAATCTAGGCTTTAAGATTTTTGATGCATGATGTGGTTGACATATGAATTTTTTGAGGGTTGCATGATTACTTCAAACTAGGTACCCAATTGTGATAACTTGACTGTTTGTTTATGGCCATATCATCATTACCATAAATGATATTTGAACATGGGATGGGATGGATGCAAATGTATATACCTAATGTAATGGGGTGTTGATATGCAAATGAAAATTGTACAATGCAATGGAATGTGTATGATTTAATGTATGCGAATAAAGCAATGCATGAATGCAAAAATAAAAATGTATGTCAAATTCTCAAATGTAAATGCAAGTGGAATGTATGCAATGTGGGAATTCCTATGTGAATGATTTTTTTTTAAGCCATGTACATATACATATATAGTAATCACAGTAATCATGGCACACTTTCAAGTGTATGATTTTCATTGGTGCAGGTTTTTCTACTCCCCCTAGCTTGGGAAGCTTATGACCAAAGGGCTTATGTGCCTTTGCGGCTCTTTGAAATAAAAATTTGACCAAAGGGGTTAAGACCTTTGGAGATTTTTGAAATTTGAATATGACCAAAGGGATTGAGTACCTTTGGAGATTTTTTATTATAAAATTTGATGTGACCCAAGGGATTGAGTACCTTTGGAGATTTTTGAAAATTGAATGTGACCAAAGGGGTTAGGACCTTTGGGGCTTTTTGAAAATTGAATGTGACCAAAGGGATTAGGAGCCTTTGGAACTTTTTGAAATTGGAATGTGACCAAAGGGATTGAGTACCTTTGGAGCTTTTTGATTTTGAATTTTGATGTGACCAAAGGGATTGAGTGCCTTTGGGGCTTTTCTAAATTAGAATGTGACAAAAGGGATTGAGTACCCTTGGATCTTTGGAATGTGACCAAATGGATTGAGTACCTTTGGAGTTTTTTATATTTTGGAATTTTATGTGACCAAAGGGATTAAAACCTTTGGGGCTTTTTGAAATTGAATGTGACCAAAGGGGTTAAGACCTTTGGGGCTTTTTGTAAATTGAATGTGACCAAAGGGGTTAAGACATTTGGGGCTTTTAGAAATTTAAACGTGACCAAAGGGGTTAAGACCTTTGGGGATTTTTGAAATTTGAATGTGACCAAAGGGGTTAAGACCTTTGCGAATTTTTGAAATTGAATGTGACCAAAGGGGTTAAGACCTTTGGGGTTCTTTGAAATTTAATGTGACCAAAGGGATTAAGACCTTTGGGGATTTTTTGAAATTTGAATGTGACCAAAGGGTTAATACCTTTGGGGATTTTTGAAATTTTAATGTGACCAAAGGGGTTAAGACCTTTGGGGATTTTTGAAATTTGAATGTGACAAAAGGGGTTAAGACCTTTAGGGATTTTTTAAATTAAATGTGACCAAAGGGGTTAAGTGAGACCTTTATGGATTTTTTGAAATTTGAATGCGACCAAAGGGGTTAAGACCTTTGGGATTTTTTGAAATTTAATGTGACCAAAAGGCTTAAGACCTTTGGGTATTTTTGCAAATTAAATGTGACCAAAGGGTTTAAGACCATTGGGGCTTTTTAAAATTTGAATGTGACCAAAGGGGTTAAGTCCTTTTGGGATTTTTGAAATTTAAATGTGACCAAAGGGGTTAAGACCTTTGGGGATTTTTGAAATTGAATGTGACCAAAGGGGTTAAGACCTTTGGGGCTTTTTGAAATTTGAATGTGACCAAAGGGGTTAAGACCTTTGGGGCTTTTTGAAATTGAATGTGACCAAAGGGGTTAAGACCTTTGGGGATTTTTGCAAATTGAATGTGACCAAAGGGGTTAAGACCTTTGGGGATTTTTGAAATTTGAATGTAACCAAAGGGGTTAATACCTTTGGGGATTTTTGAAATTGAATGATGTGGATGACTAGGAGGATGTGATATCCTTAGAGTCCCTGCTTTCCTTTGTGATTGAGTTGATATCGATGTCCCAATCAATTGAGTTAGTTGGACCATTTGGGGTGAAGACTTTCAAATCAATAAGGTCTTGGACCACATTTTTGAATACTTTATAGTTGTTGATATCATGGCCTGTTTGTTGATAATAAGGACACTACAAGTGCTTCTTGTAATTCTTTGCATATCTCTTTTTAGGATCACTTGATTTTATTTTTGGAAGTACAATCTCTTGTGCTTCATAAAGCCTTTGAAAAATGGTTGCATAAGATTCTAAAAGTCTTGTGTAGTTGCAATGAGGTTTTTTGGGGCACTTGGTGCTTGTGTCCAAGTGTGTTGGACTTTGAATTTGTGGTATAGGTGTAAAAACCTAAGATGTCAGTTGTGAACTTGGATGTTTTAACTGTTGTGATTGCTGACATTAAAGATGGCTCAATGTAACTCTATGTAATTTAGTTGAGTTAAAATTTGTTGTAGAATTTCAGTGTGTTGAAAATTTGAATGTAAGCCTTGGTTGGCTTGTTGAGTGATTTGAGATGTGGTGAATGGATGAAATTGAATGTATTTTTGGAGGTGTGATGAATTGGGGATCATGGAATGAACTTGATAATGACGGGGTTGGTTAGGAAATTATTGTGAATGGATAAAAGGATATGATGTATGAGGACTATGGATGGATGGAATCATAGGAATGGCATGGGTTTATGGAGGTATGGTGCAAGTTGCATTTGATGTGACAACTTGGATGTTAGGAACTTGTGAGGAAGCATTGATATGCTCCTAATACAATGGGTTGGAATAGGTGGATGTTGAGTAAGTGTTTGGAACAATTGGGCTTTGTTACGGTTGGCTTGTGGAAGAAGACATACCATATTTGTGACCTGCATTATGATATCCTTGGGTAAGGTAGGATATAGCTATTTCAGGTTCTTCAAAACCCTCTTGGCTAAGGGGCTCTAAGACATAGTTAGAATACTTGTAGATGGCATTCACTTTATCCATGTCCATGTAGGTGGTGGGTGTCTCCACATTGTGTGGAAGGGTTCCTTCTTGAGGTATGGATGGATGTGATGATCTAAATAAAGTAGTCTGAACCATATTGGATGGGGCTACCGAAGTAGTGAAGGCATGGGAAATGTTTTCCATTAAACTACTTTGATTTATTATTTTCTTTTGATGTCTCTTTAGTACGATAAATTAATTAAACAAAGATTGAAAGTTTAATCTAAATAACACAAAATAAAAACTTTTCCAAAATTTAAACCAAAGAAAACAACCAGTCCTAGGTTTCACCGTGTGTGGCTTACCTTGTTCATTAATTATTTTCTTTCATTAATGTGAGATTATTTTTAGAATTTTTGGCTTGTTGTTTTGATATAACTTAATATTATTTAAATAAAACAAAGGTAAAAACTAAATATGGCCAGGGAAATGATATTCTTGTTGGTAATGACCTCCAACAAGTTTGCTCGGGGGTAGTCCTATGATTTCTAGGGTAGATATTGGTGGATGGAAATCACTACCACCGTCACCAAATATCAAGAAATGGTTGGTGATGAAATCCAACTATTACTGTTAAAAAATACAGTGTGCAGTGTGTGTGATTAATTTTATTATATCTCTTGTTCTCTATGGTGTGCAAAGAATATTAAATATCACTAACTTCACTAATATAAATTAGAATCCAACACAAAGATGTAAATTTTACCTAAAGAGAGTGGAGTACACCGCTCAAAACCCCCTGCCTACAAATGATTAAAATCACAAGAGCAACCGGAGGGTTCATCCAACTATCTGTCAAAGGGGCCATCCTAGGGAAGGATTACTTTATGTGTCAATATGTTGTTCCTATTTAGATATGTAAAATTAAAGTGATATTTAACCCTACAATGCAAAATCTAGGATGCATTTATATTTCATATGCACTCAAAAATGCAAACAATCACCTAGATCTACAACTTTCAGGACAAGAAATGCATTTGATATAATGAAACACACACAAACCCTAAATGTAACTTGTTGCAGATTCTTTCCCAGATTACTTAATGTTAAGCCCAGAAACAATGAAAAATAGCAACAAAAAACATAATACGTAAATCATTAAATGAAGAACTAGGGTTATGAAACTCACTTATAAGCCTCATCTTTGCTTCAAATTAATGTCAGGCGTAGCTGGGTGCCTGCATAGGAGCAACAAAGTTCCTTCCTGGTGCACAAGGAAACCTGCATAGCACGGAAGAGTGCCTACGTGATCTCTGGAACTACTACAGAACGCTTTAGAAACCCTAGTGATGAACATGGTGACTTTTACGTTCTCAAAAAATCTTGCAACGAACAACACTTAAATTAAGTTAGAAAGGTAGATCTATCAAATAATGAAACCCTTGTGGGGTCCCACTGTGATTTTCATTTATGAATGCAAGAACACGACACTCAAAATAGAATCCAAATAATGTAGTGAGGCACAAAGATTGCACAAAATAATATATTCAATAAAATAGGGGGCAGTTGATAGCTCATTTATTATAATCAGTGTTCAATGCAAATATTTGATACAATAGATTACAATGGCACTAGGGTTCTCTGAAATCCTAGCTAAAAACAACATAAGTGTCTTCATATTTGGTTGTGTCCTTGATTTCAACAGGTTGAGTGGGCTTTAGATATCCAAGGTTGGGCTACTCGAGCTTCAACAACCGTCAAAAAATATGTGAAATTTATAGATTTGCATACACAAAATAGAACAAATGGAGTTAGTAATACCTGTGAAGGCTCCACAGTGTGAGGCCCTCGGACATCAATAAAATCCTAGTTTAATAGAAAAGTAAGAGAGCATGCAAGATCAACAAATTGTTAAATAAAATACATTAAAATTAGATATACATTACTTTCATTTCTTTGTTGCAGATGGCATGGTGTAGCAGGCTCAGATTCACGTTTTTGTAGTTACATTAGGCTCAAACGTGCACTTGGCAGGCTCTGACGTAAGCTTTGTAGGCTCTAGCATGCACCTATGGAATACAACAGGCTCTAGAGAGTGCTTGTACTATACAGTAGGCTTTGGGTAGCACTTCGTCGACTTTGAAGCGAGCCTCACAAGATCTAGAGGGTGCTTGCGGGTTAGGGCATAATCTAAAAAAGTAGATCTGGAGGATGGAGATGAATGCGGTGAATGTATGGGGGATGTGAAAATTATGGAGGACGAATTGGTGATGGATGGAATAGCAAAAGTTTTATCGGTGAGCTAGGGCTTCAAATTTTTAGGATTCTATGTTAAGGCTTCACCAATAATTCCTCAAGGGTGCAAATATCTAATTCTTGAGGTTCCAATCCCAGTTCCAAGATTTGATCATTTAAAAATACCCTTATTTATAATCCAACCTAGGGTTTTCATAGGGTTCTAGCCTTACACTTTTGATCGTGTGGCTAATATTAAATTAGATACTAGGGTTGAGATTACTTTTTGAATGTGACATGGATTAATGAATATGGACAATGAAGATTAGAATGGATCAGATGGTTGCGGTTAATTGAGTTTATAAATATATATTTTATAATAAATATATTGTAATATAATATAAAATATAATATTAAATATTAAATAATATTAAAAGAATCCCAATTAGGCTAGGAAATGGTAGAAAAGGGCTAAAATGGTGAAATAGATGGCAGGAAAGTTGGAATTGGATCAAATAATTGGTGGAAAGGTGTATGGTGGACAAGTGGGTGGTTGGATGGTTAGGATGGAGGATTAATGGCTGCAATTTGGTCTCTACAGTATTTGTTAGATTAGAGTGTGGGTATTTACTTTTTATAATGTAATAAATACACAAGTATTGTTAGAGTGTGCAAAGTATTCAATAATGTAAATATGCATAATAGTCCATGTGAACATGAGTCCATAGAATATGAATATGAAGAGTCAATAAGAGTGAAGGTAAAGATTCCTCCATATGAAGAGTCACATTCTATTATATATAGGTGTCTATGAGTGATATTAACAAGACATAATGTAGTACAAGAATGTATGAACTATGGAGTATTTGATATCTCCATTCTAAATCAAACTCTATTTTCATGAGCTATTATTAATGACTATTTTATGAGTAGTTGCAAAATTTATTCATGAATTTTATATGTTTAGAATATTTCCATTATCTTATATTTGATATAGCTTCCTTATTTGATATCTCTTGCTTATTTTTTATTAATTATTTAGTATCGAAAGCTAACAATGGTATTAGATCCATAAGGGAGATTGATAAGAGATAGGAATAGCCACATGGAATACTCAAAGGAGATAGGTATATCTCATTTTCAAAATAATTTAAAGTTTTTTTTTGGATAGAGTCTTTCCACAAGGTTGCAGGAAATCTTGTGAAGAGTAGGACTCAACATAGATCTCTTTGTATTATATTAAAGTATAACTCATGAAGTCTATTGATGTTTAGAGATATAGAGATTTACATATATTTTATTGCTCCTATCTAAGTTTTGTTGCAAAAACTTAGTTCTCAAAATTTGAGAAGCTTCCTACAATGAATAGAGAAGAATTTTATATTTGATTGCTTGAAAGTCTATGTGCTTTCCTCATGCACATATTAGTTTTTGAGTTGAATCAAAAGAGTAGATATTGAAGATTAAGGAGGTCGAAGAAATATTTCCCATTAGAGATGGAATATTGATGAGACCCAAGAAATAGATCCCCATAGAATATTGAATATTAAAGATTGAGGAGACCTAAGAAAGAGGTCTATTGAAGACTTGAAAGCACGAGATTTCGGAAGATTTGAAAGGAAAACTATTGTGATGCATTCAAAATCAAACAAACGCTTAAGTCCTAAAATGTGAAATGCATGAAATGAAAGAGACAAATTGAACGGAGATAAAAGAAAGTACAGAAAGCACAGCCCTTTTTATTTAACTCTCTTAATCTCGGTTACAAAGACGCCTCCTCCCTTTTCAGGGGCTAGGAGCGTTAAATGAGTTTTGGTTACAATCATGACTTAGTATTCCTCCTTCCGCGTGCCCACATTTGAAATGGGCGGGCCAAAGTGTTGCCGCCGCTTGCATTGATGAATCCTTGATTCTTGCTGCTTCTCCTATGTTCAAAGACACAACAAGTCGTTAGTAGCACCTGTGACAAAATATGAAGCGTTTGATCTTAAAAACCAATGGAGGATGCATGCATAAGGTTAGCTAAACCGATGAATAAAATGACTCCAAATAACCTGCAATTTTGACAGAGACCAGAGAACATTACCAGAGGGCCACTGTCATCAAAACAATTGGACAAAACTCCACCGATTTGAATTCGACTGTAATTCGTCCCTGGTCAGGACGAATTCTACTGTAATTCGTCCCCGGGTAGGATGAATTCACCTGCGATAAAGCGCCAAGGTGATGCTGCCCAAATGTCACGTCTCGGGATCTCCAAAATACCTGAAAACATAGGGGTTAGCTAATTGGGGGCATTTTGGGACGACCCAGATGGTCGGATTTTCCCAATTTGACCTCCATCAATGGGAATTTGATGTCGCTACCTGCAAGTTAGTGAGGACAACAAAAGCGACAAAACATGATAAGATTTGATCAAAACATTCTAAAATCGAAATTATAAACTATTTAAACAACATAGAATGGAATGGAATATAAACAAGTGATAAAAGAACAAATTAAAATAAAACTTAGAAAGTTTGGGGTGCCCACCGTTAGAAATTGATTTCGGCACCAATCCACTTGGGGATGGGCCCAAAATCTTTTGTAATGGGTTGTCGGCGAATTGGTAGATCAATGTGGTCAAATGTCGGGTTTTGGGTCCGGATCCACACTTCCAAAAGCCACCCAATAACCTCTCTTGCGAAAGAGATCAAGGATGTGGAAGAGGTGAATAAAAAGGGTAAAATGTGGTATTCAATTTGGCAGCACTTCGTTGCTTGAAAATGCCTCCAACTTGTCTCCTTTTGGGTGGGAAAGTCCACCATTTTATAGACCCAGGGGGTCTCTTTGGAGGGGCATGCATGGGTGCCATGTGGCGGCCATGCCTTCCCAAGAGGGAGGAGACTCCTCCCTGACTTGGGCTTCCATGACTGCCCTTGTGACAGTCCTCTAACGCCCACTCTGCCCACCTACATGTGCATGCAAGGCAGGAGGCATTAATTGACTATCTTCGGCTACCACTTGGTGCCATTTTTCTTTTTGCCCGTTGAACCTGGAATTCATCCTGACCCAGGAGCGAATTCAGAATTCGTCCCTGGGTGAGACGGATCCCAATTTGAATTTGTCCCAGGGTGGGACGAATATGGAGCAAGGTGCCTGAATGTGCCAAATTGCCTTCTGACCTTCCAAAATTGCTACAAAAGTGGTTAGGACCACTGTTTAACCTCTGAGGGCTGCCCTGGGGGCTGTGTGTGTCAAAGCGATCAGTGTTTGCAGTCACATAATCAGATTGGTGTTGTTTTGGTGTCTACAGATGCCCCTTTTTGGGATGCACTGTGCATGGCGCAGCGTCGAGAAAAAATAGATAACCAAAGCACTAATGATTAGGGTTTCTTGGTAACCTAACCAACTTTTGATGCCCCAAGTATGGAAAGGGCATGCATTCTTGAATCCTTGCTTCTGACGAGCTAAGGAATTTGATTTCAAGTATTAACCTATTTTGGTGAGGTGTGACTTGAGCTTGGACATTGATCAGTCATGAATAGGCAAAGGGCGCAACCTTTTTATCCATGGGGGAACCTTGTGTTCATGCTTCGGGAATGCCAAGTGTTTGATCAATTTGTGATTATTGCTTGTTTTTTGCCCCAAGCAGGAGCGTGATTGTCTTTGTCAATGATTCTTTGAATGCATGTCATTGCCTTGATTGGGTGTGTGCTTGTTGATTGGTGACTAAGTGTGACTACCCCCTCAAGCGACGAATCGATGAGGGAATGACCTTCGTGAGAAAAGCGACGAGTCGCTTGACCCAAGATGACTTGTGCAAGGGTGCCTTCAGATGTTTTTTGTTTAAAGCTTATGCAGTTTCCTGACATTTGGACCTATTTTTGGTGGGTAAAAACCCTTTTGGTGATGCCATAATGGGGTGAAAGTGTCGAAAATCCGTCTTCCCATGGAGTGGTCCGGCTATGGTAGCCTTCTTGGGGAAGTAGGAGAGTGACAATTTGAGCCCTGACATCGATTTTATATGCCAAGAGGTTAAGTGCAAGAGCACTTGTGTCCAGCAATTTTTATTGTTGTGTGTTTGTGTTGCATAGCTAGTTGTTTTTGAGTGGGTTTTGACCCTTTTGTGACATCGTTTGGGGGTGAAATTGTCAAAAATTTGTCTTCCCATGGAGTGGTCCGGCTATGGTAGCCTTCTTAGGGAGTAGGATAGTGACAATGTAAACCCCGACATCAGTTTTTCTATGCCAAGAGGTTAAGTGCAAGAGCACTTGTGTCTGGCAATGTTTATTGTTGTTTGTTTGTGTTGCATTTTTTGTTGTTTTTGAGTGGGTTTTGACCCTTTTGTGACACTGTTTGGGGGTGAAATTGTCAAAAATCCATCTTCCCGTGGAGCGGTCCGGCTATGGTAGCCTTCTTAGGGAGTAGGATAGTGACAATGTAAACCCCGACATCATTTTTCTATGCCATTGAATGTCAAGCGCAAAGGTGCCTTTGTTCGGCACTTTTATTGCTATTGTTTGTGGATATTTGTTGTTTTTGTTGTTTTGATTTTCTTGCTTTGTGTATATGTCATAATTTCATGTTATGCACAATGATTGATGTTGATGGATGCATGCTACTTTATATTTATGTATGCATATGGTATGATAAATGCGAATGTTGTTGATTTATATGATAGGTAATGGAATGGATGAAATGATTTGTTGATAACTTTGCATTGGCACCATAGACTATACAGGACTTATGGCTTTGTGTACTAGGTGATTGTTGTGGTAAATGCTTTTGTGTATATATGTGGTTTTTTTTATTTTTTGATGGTATTTGTAAGGATGAAAAGTAGCGCAGTTGGTTTAGAAATGTAGCTAAGGTTTTCTGAGACTCAGATGGTTTTAACTCACTAGCCATGACTGTACTTTATCTTACAAGACTTTTGAACAAGGTATGAATCGGACTTGTTTTTGACCAAGTTATTTCACATCCTTGTGTGTGCAATTGAGTTCATTTATGTGGTATTTGTCAGGATACCGCCAGTGCCAGATAGGCTGTCAACCAAACCTGTACTGAGGATCACCTAATTAGCTCCACTAACTCCTTTATTGTATTTAGTCAGATTAATCTATGGTGCTATCTAGGATACCATAAGCTAGCTCATCCACATGCAAACATTGATCTGCACACAAGTTAATGTGGCAGATATATCGTCATGCGGGAGGTTTACCGCCAGTGACCGATAGGCTATCAACCAAACCGGTACTGAGGCTTGCCTCATGACCTGTCGAAATGCTGAGAGTTCCAGGGATTCAAGTTCGACTCCCTTCTTTTCTTCAATTGTATTGGGATACTTGCTCGTTTGTAGTGATAAAAATCACTGTTTATTTTTATATATTTTTCTTTTGAGCAAGGGATTTGGATATGGAGTGATGAGAATCACTATTGTATGTGCTTTTTGATGTATGCACTCTGGGGATGAAGTCAAATTTTGGTGTTTTGACTTTTGCAAATTTTTGATGTTTTGCAACTATTGAGAACTTGGGATTCTTGGGGAATTGGGTAGGGAGGATGCTTGTCCTTTTGCCAACTCTCAGCATTCTTTGGGTCATTTGCACAGGGGGATGAGCAAGATAGCCGTTTCGCTTATGGTGACCTGGATTGCTTTGTAGGTGTCATCTTTCGTTCACACAACTTGGGAATTTTTATGTGTTTTAATTTGTGTTGGGATGCTACGTAACAAGGTGTGATCCAAGTAGAACTCTACCTTCGTAAAATCTGTCTGACTTGGTACAGTACATGGCTAGAAAGCAAAATTACGACCGAAAGACGAAAACTCTTGATACATTATAAGACCACTGACTCTAGTGTGGTAAAAAGCAGTAAATGGTGTATTTTTGTTGTTTTTTTTTGGACTGCTTATAAAATGGAAAAATGTGGAACAAGATGGACTAGCAGAGCAATTACAGCCTATGGTGCCTTTGACCTATACGACCACAAATATGCAATGTATGGATGTGATGCTTAATGCAGCTATATATTTTTGTATTTTTGATGGATTGATTTTTGTGAATATGAAGATGAGATGTGAGAAGAGCTTTTTATTGATGAATTTGAGCATGCTTGGAAATGAGATGCAAATTTTTGTTGTTTTTGATGATTTTTGGATTTTGAATTTCTTTATTTTTGACCAAGCGATTGTGGGAATCCTTGGAGCATTTTGGGGTTGACCAAGCGATTATATGAATCCTTGGAGCATTTTGGGATTGACCAAGTGATTGTATGAATCCTTAGAGCATTTTGGGATTGACCAAGCGATTGTA
This sequence comes from Wollemia nobilis, assembly GCA_028583015.1. NCBI lineage: Eukaryota > Viridiplantae > Streptophyta > Pinopsida > Araucariales > Araucariaceae > Wollemia > Wollemia nobilis. Next base: position 277,285 of record JAQPPZ010003056.1, on the reverse strand, counting down.
GGAATCCTTGGAGCATTTTTGGGATTGACCAAGCGATTATAGGAATCCTTGGAGCATTTTGGGATTGACCAAGCGATTATATGAATCCTTGGAGCATTTTTGGGATTGACCAAGCGATTATAGGAATCCTTGGAGCATTTTTGGGATTGACCAAGCGATTATATGAATCCTTGGAGCATTTTGGGATTGACCAAGTGATTATATGAATCCTTGGAGCATTTTTGGGATTGACCAAGCGATTGTATGAATCCTTGGAGCATTTTGGGATTGACCAAGCGATTATGAATCCTTGGAGCATTTTTGGGATTGACCAAGCGATTGTATGAATCCTTGGAGCATTTTGGGATTGACATATTATTCTGACCTGATTTTTGGGATTGACCAAGCGATTATATGAATCCTTGGAGCATTTTTGGGATACGGCTCTCTTAGATATGGAATGGTCGCAAATGACTGATATTCAAGGGTTCTGTTTCCTTGATTCCATCAAGAGAGGCTAGCCGGTATGTCCCGGGTCCTATTTTGCTATCAATGACATATGGACCTAACCAATTTGCCATGAACTTGTCCCTTAGGTGGGACGACAAACTAGAATTCTGTTGGTTTTCCTTCAAAACCAAATCACCAACCCGAAAGTCCCTCAGGTGAACTTTCATGTTGTAAGCTTTCTTAAGTCGCTCTTGATAGATACGTAAATGCTCAAGAGCATTAACGCGTCGTTCGTCAAGCAACATAAGTTGGTCTAACCGGGCCTACTACGCAACGTCATCATCGATGAACTCTTGCATTGATATGCGCAGGGAAGGAATTTCCAACTCTAGAGGCATGATTGCCTCGGAGCCATACACGAGCGAAAATGGAGTGGCCCTAGTGGGCATCCGAATGCTAGTGCGATAAGCCCACAGGGCAAGTGGGATTTGGATGTGCCAATCCTTATGACTTTCTGCGACCATATTTTTAAGGATGGCAACTAGCATTTTGTTTGATGCTTTTGCTTGCCCATTCGCCTGCGGATAATAGGGTGTCGAAAAACTATGCTGAATTTTGTACTTTGTGGTCAAAGCATGCACGTCTTTGTTCTTGAATGGTGTCCCATTATCCGAGACTATTTTGGATGGAATACCAAAATGACATATGATGTTATGCAAAATGAACTCCACAATGCGGGGTCCTATCGTAGAGGTAAGCGAAACTGCTTCCACCCACTTGGTAAAATACTTTGTGGCCATTATGATAAACATGTGATGGCCTAACGATGCAGGGGAGATCTTTCCAATTAGATCGAAGCCCCACTACAAAAATGGCCAAGTGGACTGGACTATCTGCAAGGCCTGGGAAGGTACATGTGTCAAATTGGCATGGTGTTGACACTTCACGCACTTCCTGACATATGCGCAACAATCTCGCTCTAAATATGGCCAATAATAGCCCATGCGAAGAATGCGCTTTGCGATGGCCATACCACTGAAGTGGCCACCACATGTACCATCGTGCGCTTGGGCGATTGCCCAAGTGGACTCTTGTTGGTCCAAGCAACGAAGGAGGATTCCTTCATAGCTACGACGATACAAAATGTCTCCTATCAAGACATACTTAGCTTCTTTTTGCTTGAATGCTCATTTTGTGGCATGTGTCAATCCAAGCGGGAGATTACCTAACTTGAGGTAGTCTCTAATGGGTAAATACCAGTCCTGTTGATCAGAAACCTCGATGGTATGAACAACCAATCCCTCTTGAAGTTCATCCCTAGAAAACGTTGAGTGGGATAGAACTTGTAAGAATAGCATTGTGTTGCTATTAATGGGAGTAGGGGAGAACAAGGACCCCCAGTTGGCATGTTTTAGATGATCGTGGATTCGAGAGAACTTATCCGAGGATGGTTCAATCTAGATCATGTGGATTCCTGGCATCAAGTCAGAGCTTGCACGCTCCATCACGGATTGTGATAGGGTTTTGACTTGAATGGTTGTCATATCACCGAAAAGGTCTTGCGGGATTAGTGACCCCAAGGAGGCCATTGTGTCCGCAAAATGATTCGATGACCGAGGGAGTGCCTCGATGTCGTACCACTCAAGTTTTGCCAGGAATTTGTCCACAAGGGCTTTATAAGCTTGCAGAACTAGGCATTTGCATTGGAATACCCCTTTGACTTGATTGACAATTAACAATGAATCACCAAAGATGTTCAGTCATTTGATGTTCATGGTGATTGTTGTCTGAAGACCTATGAGCAAGGCTTCATACTCTGCATTATTGTTGGTGCATGGGAAATTTAATTTAAATGATAGGGGCATTGGAGCGCCCTACGGTGTGAAGAATACTATTCCCGTGCCACCACCTTGCTCACATTTAGAACCATCAAAAAATAGGGTTATGTTAGCCTGTGACTTAGGCTCATCAGAATCTGGCGATTCTGAGACATGGAAGACCCCATCATCGGGTAGTTCTATGACTAGAGGCTGATCATCTTCGAGAGGAGCCTCTGCTAGTTGATCGGCTATGACTTGTCCTTTGATAGATTTTTGTCTAATAAACTCTATGTCAAATTCTGTCAACAACATGATCCATTTCGTCGTGCGACTACTATGATAAGTACGACTCATCATGTATCGCAATGGATTCTCCTTAGACACAACATACGTAGTGTTGCTCAGCATGTAGTGGCATAGATTTTTGGTAGCAAACACCACTGCCAAGCAAAGTTTCTTGACGTATGCATAGTTAAGTTCATAACTGACCAGGGTGTGGCTAAGATAGTAAGTAGCATGTTCTTTGTGAAGTTCATTCTTCTAGGCCAGCATGGCACCCGAGTGCCACCTCGATAGCTCGAGATGTATAAGTAGAATGACACTCTTAGTCTAGGTGGTGCCAATACGCGTGGCGAAGCCAAGTATTGTTTGATGTCATCAAAGGCTGACTGGCACTCGTCATCCCAGTGAAATGTAACCCCCTTGTGCAATAATTTGTTCATGGGTCGACACTTGTCAGATAACTACGCTATGAAGCGTTTGATTGACGCGACCTTTCCCTGCAGACTTCTGAGCTACTTAATGGTAGTTGGGGGAACCATTTCAAGGATTGCCTTGACTTTCTTTGGGTCCACCTCGATACCTCACTTTGAGACTATGAAACCCAAGAGTTTTCCAGATGTGACGCCAAATATGCACTTCTTGGGATTCAGTCTAACTTTATGCTCCATGAGGCGATCGAGGATCTTGCTTAAGTCATCGAGATGATCTGGGCGCAAAAGAGACTTGGCCAACAAATCATCCATGTAATCTTCCAAAGTTTTATGCATGTAATCATGGAAGATGTACGTCATGGCACGTTGGTAGGTGGTGCCAGCATTTTTAAGGCCAAAAGGCATGACCTTATAACAAAATGTCCCCCAAGGCGTTGTGAACGCCATTTTTAGTTGGTCCTCGGGATTGATACGAATCTGATTGTATCTCGAGAAACCATCCATGAGGGATAACATTTCGTGACCTGCTGTAGCATCTACCAATGCATCGATGCTTGGCAATGGGAAATCATCCTTAGGACTCACTTTGTTTAGATCTCAAAAATTAGTGCATATGCGAATCCTCCCGTCAGGCTTTTTGACGGGCACCATGTTGGACAGCCATGGCGGATAATCCACGTAGATGACAAACTGTGCATCCAACAGCTTTTGCAATTCATCTTTGACCATCAAGGCCACTGTTGGGTGCATCTTACGTAGTTTTTGCTTAACTGGCTTGATTGTTGGATCAAGCGTTAGATTATGCGTGACTAGCTACGGATCTAGCCTCGGCATGTCTCTGTATGACCATGCAAAAACCTCCTTCTTCTCTTTGAGAAGGGCAATGTAGTCGGCTTGCTCTTCGAGGGATAAGCTTACCCCTAGCTTGATAATCTATGGATTCATTGGATCTAAGCCAATGTCTACATCAGTCATCTCCTCGATCGACATGTGGGATCCGTCCTCCAACTGATGTGGAGTCGGGATCAAATGGATATCATTAGATGAGTTTAAATCTACGTTGGGAACCTCGGGTTCCTCTTCAGCCTAAAAGATATCTTGAGTTGTCCCTGGGGTAAAATGAGGCATTTTACCAAAAGGCCAGTACTCTGATGGGGATGGAGGTGAATTGACGTGATCCCAGTCGATGGCATCTATGTCTAGATGCAATGACCGTGCTGGATCAGCCGGATTGCGGATGGGTGTGGTCAAATCAATGGAGATCATGTGGATGAAATGAACTTGGTCTCCATTACCATGGGTGTGATGACTCAAACATTCTGGATGTTCCTTGTGTTCTGGATCTGGCTCTAGAGGGACAGGCATGAACGGATCGGCCCTATGTGCTGATAGGAAGACAGGGTCTTCCCTCGACACTGATGTCATTATAGGGTCTCGGGGTGGATGGTGCTCATCATAAACTTGGAGCCATGGATCCAACACTTGGTCCCACCCTACTAGGTCTACGTACCACTCATGCCCTGGCAGTATGCCCATCTATGCAAATAAGTCATTAATCCCCAAGGGACGCCGTTGTTACATTTGTTGCCTTTGTTGCATTTGTCGCATGTGGTTGAGATAGGCCATCTCAGTCTCATCTTTTGAATCACTTTCGGAGATCAAAAAATGTTCATTTTCTTCGACAACTGCTTGCGACATTAAGGGCTCACCTTGTTCTAGCAAATTAATCTGGTCCCATTGTGGTTGTTCCACGCTCGATGGGGGGACTTGATTCTCTTGGCATGATACTGGTTCAATTGGAACCTCTAAAGGGAATAGATTTAAAAATATCTCTTGCCAATTATTCATGGGAACCTCCTGTGAGTGATCACTATCGGATTCGAAGGGAACATATGACACTGGTTCATGTTCTGCTTCATCCTCCAAAGATCCTTCTAGACACTGTTTATGCTCTCCTTGAAAGTGAGTTCCCGAACTTTCACCTCTCTCTAGTAAAGGAGAAGGATTATTGATGTTACCAAGGGTGGTTGTTGACCATGGGAGGTAATCTCCCAATGTATATGTTGTGTTTGGGTTGGCATAAGGATCTGATGCCAATCCACCCTTGTTGCCTATTCCTAGGCCTTGCATGTTTTCCACCAAGATGTCTAAGGGCAGGGGGTGGTTGAACCCTACTCCCGACTTGTCATAAGGCATTTGGTATCTTGGTTGGCAAAGGACACGCACTCCTTGCTCATACCTGCCTAGCCCGTATCCATGCCAATTGCATTGGCCAAGATATCTCAGAGCAAAGTTTGGGTTAGACAGATAGTTGACATCTTCTACAAAAGGCTCTTCATCCTCGTCCTTTTGCATGCATGGTTCAGCACCATGGTCAAGGCCCCCATACACAAAATTGGTCTGGTTCGGTGGGTAGCCTAAAGGAACAACTGTCCCGATGGGGAGGCGAGGTCTCCCCATGTCTTGCATTGACTCTAGCGTGGGCGTTGCTACAACATTCTGCACTAGATACTCCCCCGGGCCCGTACTGGGCCATTTCAATAGTAATTGTTGGCGATTGAGGGGGAGGGAACGGAAGCCCTTCTGGAGTCCATTCCATGTTGGGTAGACTAGGAGCCTCAGCTTCCATTGTGCTAGGTATCTCTTCTATTGAGATGGTTGATATTGTTGGCAGCACCTCTTCTAGGGGTTGAGCCTCTTCCAAGATTTGTTTCCCTTTGTCCTTCTGTTTAGCCATGATAGGTGGCATTGGTAGTGAAGGAGTGGACGATGAAGATGCACCTAGCTGGGGTTTTGATGGATTAGTCACCAGTGGTGCCCGCGGCATCGGACCTTGTCTAGATGGATTTAACTAGAAATCCAAGTGCGTCGATGGGAGGGTCGATTGCGGCATCAATTGCACCGCATTGCAATATTTGAAGGGTTCTAAGTCCACCGGGACTACATGTACTTCTCCTTCAAATGCATACTTCAAACACTGGTGAGCTATCGAAGGGACACACTTCATGTCCCTGATCCATGGCCACCCTAGCAATATGTTGTACGCCATCTCGCCTTCCAAAATATGGCACAATGTAGGTATCTTATTTTGTCCTACCTGAATGGGTAGAACAATTGTGCCAACTGTCGAGCATATCGCATCATTGAATGCTCACAGTGTGTAAGTGGAAGCGGTGATATGAGAGGCTGGAAGCTTTAGATGTTTCAATGCTGCTATAGTAATGATGTTACTAGATGAGCCAGTGTCTACCAACACCCTCTTATATGGGATCCCGTTGACCCATGCGATAACGTGCAGGGGTGGATCTGCCATGTCATCAGATACTATTTTAACTTCATCTTCTTGGAAGGTGATGACTGGCTTCGTACATCGTTTTACATGTCCCACGAAGTTATTTAAGGAGTTCGCTTCGTGGGGCTGCAACTCGATGGCTTTCAAAATTTCCATGAGAGCTTCCCTATGGGGCGTTGATTGCTGTATAAGCTCATATATGGATAGCCTAGCCAACGTGGTCTGCAAACTCTACATGAGTTTGGTCCATATCGTGACCTCAGGTCTAGGCCGAGGTAACTGCACAAGGTGTTGTTGAGGTTGCGACGTGGTTGTTGTTGTTGTTGTTGTTGAGGTGTTGTTGGAACTTCTCTTGGTGTTGATGCCTTCTTCTTAGTGTTGAAGGCAAAGCATTCAAGGAAAGCATCCACTAATTGATCCAAGTTATTTATGTTGTGCTTCGACAACTATGTGAAACAATCCGAGGCAGGGCCCATGAATGTGGTTATGAATGTCCTTAGCAACAGCGCATCATTATCCTGAATGCCAAAGCATTGGCTCAAGAATCTTGTCACATGCTCTTGGGCATCCTCTTCACCCTTAAAGACTGCCAACTGAGGCAACTTAAAGTGTTCGGGGTAAAGAGGTGTGGGCACTGATGGATGCATTGGATGACTACGGAGTTGATGTAATGTGGGCTTTTGGTGCCCAGAATCTTTGGTCTCCACAGACTCCAAACGCTCTAATAGCACTTGTATGCATCGAAAGACTTAATATCTTCCTCTTTTGTTTGCTCCCGTTGTGAGTTGTGGGAGACTGGAGGCCTATGGAGGGGTGGTCGGATAGCACCCCCTTTGTCGTGATAGGGTGTTTTGGCCTATTCCACTTTTGGTTCATACTCCTTGTAAACTTCTCGAGGAGTCTCTAGGCGAGACCTATGACCTTGAGTGGGTCTCCACGAAGGGTACCCATCATTGTTTTTGGGAGTGGCCTCCCTCTCAGGTCTATGGGGTCTCGGAGGCAAAGATTGATGAGGTCACGGAGACCTATCCTGCACCAAGGGATCATGCCTCTCATACTGTTCCACTTTCTGAGTGCAAGGGTTTGGAACCCTCTCAGGCAGTTTATAAAGCAGCTCATCCGCTTTGCACTGAATGCGCTCTTTTTTAAGGTGGTATAAGTGCTCTAACTGCTGATGATCTTGCTGAAGCCGCATGATTTGGGCTTGGCGGGCAGCATGTCTGGCGACTGCCAGGTCAATTTGGTCCACCATATTGGGTTTAGGAGGCTTGAATGTTTCTCCTATGTATTTGCCTTGGTCTTGATGATCCGAGATTTCAATGGGTCGCTTCCCTCTGTCGAGGTTGGCGGCATTTACCTGAGGATCTGGCCTCGATGTGTGACCATGGTATCTAGTAGGTGCAGAAGCGCAAGGCTCCCACGTTGTATATTTCTCTCGAGGAATTTGATGGTCTTCCTCGTATTCCCTTTCATGGGTGTGAAGAGGACGGGTAGAGTTCACTTGCCCTGTGTGGAGAGCCCTGCACTCTGGGTTTTGTCTTTCAGTTCTAACAATGATGGGAGGCAGAGAAGAGATGCCATAGTCATGTTGTCTCTCCTCATGGGCACTGTTCCTTTCTAGCACTTCGTTGCGTGGTGGCCACTCATATCTAGCCTCTAAAGGTGGTCTTCTATTTATGTTGAGTGCCACATGTAAAGATTCTTCCCGAAAAGGGCTGTGTTGAATGGGCGTGTCCCCCAGAGGGGTGTCCTTATAATTCCACCTTGACGTGGAATGATGTAGACTCTCTTGTGGTCCATACCACCAAGGCGGTATGGCTAAGTCCTTAGGGCTAAAGCGAAGGTGACTTGTGCCCACTCCTTGTACACTTTTTTCAGCTTCTGCCCTTGATTGGGCTTGACTATGGGTGCACACCATTGTGGTGCTCTTCTACCAGCTAAGCAGATTTTATCTCTTTTATGATTTTTTGACCTTTTTTTTTTACACTAAGTAGAAATGAACACACACATACACAAACAATGATTATCTCTTTTAAAGATTAATGGTGTGTCCTAAACTGGTTTTAGTGCATTTTGATGATTTTTTTTTATTTTTGAAAGTTTTGAAGAACATTTAAATGTGTAATGAAGGCTCATATAACTCCCATAAATGGTCACCCCTTCAATATACCATTGCCCGGTCGATATACCAACCTCTCTATATACCCGCCCTTACGAGAGGGAAACTATAGGTATGTGAGAGTAGATGGTACGTGGTACGTAGGTGGTACGAAAGGGGGATTGTCCTATTAATGACACCTACCATAGAAGACTTATCCTCGCATGCTGGGAATCACCCCAACGACACTCGGTCAGCTTTCGTCAGGATTTACGCCTAACAACAGTGACAATCGGGGTAAATGGATGCAAAAAAAATCAAGCCAAGGTGGTAATGAACCCACCGTTGGTCTTGATCAAGGGCTGCGGTCTTACGACCAGCTCCTTGGTTTAAAAAAATGTTGCATGAAGTGTGTGTGGTTCTTTTTATTAAAAAAAATGAAACGGGCAGAAGCAACTACTTTCCTTAAGAAGGCAAAGTTGACAAAAACAAAAACAAAAAAAAACAAAAAATGACAGGAACAGTTTAGGATCCTTACCTTTTATCTACCTAGACCTGCTTTTTCTGATCCTCGACCTTGAAAATTCATAGACAAAAATTTGTCCCTATGTGAGATGAATTATAGAAAAAAATTCATCCCTGTCTGAGATGAATTAGAATTCGTCTCAGGGTCAGACGAATTACAGTAAGGTATTCACCACAGGCAAAGATGAATAACAGTCAGAGCTCGAACAATGGTACCTGTAAGCACAAATCACAAATTTTTGATCAGTTTCTCAATCCTTAAAAACCAAGGGATAGAGTCCCACTATGATCGCCACTGAAAGCATGAGATTCCAAAATATTTGAAAGGAAAACTATTGCGATTCATTCAAAATCAAACAAATGCTTAAGTCCTAAAATGTGAAAAACATGAAATGAAAGAGACGAATTGAAATGAGATAAAATAAAGTACAAAAAGCACAACCCTTTTTATTTAAATCTCTTAATCTTGATTACAAAGATGCCTCCTCCATTTTTAGGGGCTAGGAGCATTAAATGAATTTTGGTTACAATCATGACTTAGTATTCCTCCTTTCGCGTGCCCACATTTGAAATGGGCGGGCCAAAGTGTTGCCACCGCTTGCGTTGATGAATCCTTGATTCTTGTTGCTCCTCCTACGTTCAAAGACACAAGTCGTTAGTAGCACCTGTGACAAAAATATGAAGCGTTTGATCTTAAAAACCAATGAAGGATGCATGCATAAGATTAGCTAAACCGGTGAATAAAATGACTCCAAATAACCTACAAATTTGACAGAGACTAGAGAACATTACCAGAGGGCCACTATCATCAAAAAAATTGGACAAAACTCTGCTGATTTGCATTCAACTATAATTCGTCCCTGGTCAGGATGAATTCTACTATAATTCGTCCCTGGGTAGGATGAATTCGCCTGCAACAAAGCACCGCAGTGATGCTGCTCAAATGTCATGTCTCGGGATCTCCAAAATACCTACAAACATAGGGGTTAGCTAATTGGGGGCATTTTGGGATGACCTAGATGGTCATATTTTACCAATTTGACCTCCATCAACGGGAATTTGACGTCGCTACCTGCAAGTTAGAGAAGACCACAAAAGCAACAAACGTGATAATATTTGATCAAAATATTATAAAATTGAAATTATAAACTATCTAAATAGCATAGAATGGAATGGAATCTAAACAAATGATAAAAGAACAAATTAAAATAAAACTTAGAAAGTGCGGGGTGCCCAAGCGGGCCGCCCACCATTAGAACTTGATTTCGGCACCAATCCACTTGGGATGGGCCCAAAATATTTTGTAATGGGTTGTCGGCAAATTGGTAGATCAATGTGGTCAAATGTCGAGTTTTGGGTCCGGATCCACACTTCCAAAAGCCACCCAATAACCTCTCTTGCGAAAGAAATCAAGGATGTGGAAGAGGTGAATCAAAAAGGGTGCAATGTGGTGTTCAATTTGGCAGCACTTCATTGCTTGAAAATGCCTCCAACTTGTTCTTTTTTGGGTGGGAAAGTCCACCATTTTATAGACCCAGGGGGTCTCTTTGGAGGGGCATGCAAGGGCACCATGTGGTGGCCATGCCTTCTCAAGAGGTAGGAGACTCCTCCCTGACTTGGGTTTCCATGACTACCCTTGTGACAGTCCTCTAATGCCCACTCTGCCCACCTACACGCGCATGCAAGGTAGGAGGCAATAATTGACTGTCTTCGGCTGCCACTTGGTGCCATTTTTCTTTTTGCTCGTTGAACCTGGAATTCGTCCTGACCTAGGACGAATTTGGAATTCGTCGCTAGGTGAGACGGATCCCATTTTGAATTCGTCCCAGGGTGGGACGGATTTGGAGCAGGGTGCCTAAATGTGCCAAATTGCCTTTTGACCTTCCAAAATTGCTATAAAAGTGGTTAGGACCATTGTTTAACCTCTGAGGGCTGCCCTGGGGGCTGTGTGTGTCAAAGCGATCAGTGTTTGTAGTCACATAATAGGATTGGTGCTATTTTGGTGTCTACAAGACTATATATTGAAGGAGATACCCAAGAGAAGAGGTCTCAAGTAAACTTGTAACGAGAAAGAAGAAGGCTAGAGAATTCGTATCAAAGAAGTTGAAGAAGTGGAAATTATAGGATATTTGAAGAAAGATAGAGGAAGAATATTACAACCAGGAGAAGCTCTTGAAAATAAGAATGTAGGACAATTATCACCATCTAACAAAAAGCCCAAAGAAAGGATTTGGCAAGAAGTTTATCAAATTTTGGAAAGTATATTGTGAAGACCTCAAGACATTTATATTCTTGAGGAAGAGGCCAGCAAAAGAGGTATTTGAAGGAAGAGCTAAGGAGGAGAAAGAGGATAGAAGAGGCCACTGATCTAAAATATTTGAAGACATCCATTAAGAATTTGAAGGTTGATTTTAAAAAGAAAAATATTGTTGATTTTTGCAACAATAGTTAAAGGGTCATAGGATAGAAACTTGAAGGTGACATAGAGCTACAATTTGAAGAATATTTAGCCAGATATTGAAGTACCTTTGAAAAACCAATATAAGGAAGGCTTGATAACAAAATAATACAATGAATTGAAGGAGTTAGAGACTATTTTAGGACAACAAGCCAGAGAATTTAGAAATTTAGAGCAGCAAATTAAGAGATTTGGACTATAAAAGTGGGAAAAAATTAGAGCTACAAATTTTATAAATTTGAGATAGTAAAAGGGTGAATCAAATCACCAAGGATATTACCTACATAAGGAGGCTAAAGGTATGCAATATTAGTGCTACAAATTTTTATTATTTAAGCATTAAAACCAATCCATTTTAAGTTTTTTAAAGAACCAAAAGAGAGAGTCTTCAAGAAAATGAAATAGATAGCATTATCATTAGTAAATATGCACAATATAACAACAAATTTTTGATTTAACATTTTCTTGGAAAGGAGTAGTAATAAGAAGTATTATGTGTTGTTTTTGTAGTCAAAATAAGTGTATAATTTTTAGAAGTTATATTGAATTAATGAAGTCCAAAAGTGCTAAAATATAGCTAACTTAAGGTGTCTAAAGACACCAAGAAATGTGCTAAAGGTTGCATAAGATAGTGGTAAGAAAAATCCACTAAAAAAGTAGGCAAAATCGCCATACTGAAGGAGGAGATGAAGTTTTATATTTTGAAGGAGAAATTTTAAGAATGTGATATCACAAATGAATCTAAAAATAGCAAGATAGTAAGAATAATAAGATTAATATGAAGCAAAAAATAATATAAAGTAAGGCAGCTATAGATAAGGTAGAAATGAAGGAGACGAGAAGATAATGTAGCAAGGAAGAAGGAGAACACTCTAGACAATAAGAGGGATGCGAGCATTCAAGGAAGAGTTATCATTTAAAAGAATAAGAAGAAAATTTTTAAGACATATTTTGTTGATTTGAGTGAATATTTGAGTCAAACAAGTTAATCATCGAAGAAAATTTGAGCACCAATAATGAGCCATCGGTTGTTAGAAGTATAACCACCTAGTTTAGGAGTGATAACATTGGGTAGAGAAGTAGAACCATCAAATAAGCTATGGAGAAGGTGTAGGTTGTAATTAGCCACCATATGTTGGAGGATAAATCAAGAGTCTCCATTCTGAGTAGAAGAAGTATCATCAATTTACATAGGTGAGTGAGAAAATAAATGGACATTGGTTAGACATCAAAAGGGTGTAGAAGATATAATCAAACCATCGAGTCTTGTAAAAATTAAAAGGAAGAAAATATTAGATTCCATAATTATAAACAATTTGAATACCATATTATATTTGGTTGAGGATAAGGTAGAAGGAATCATGCAGTAAGCCAAGCATTATGTTTGAAAGACTACGCAGGAGTTCGAGTGCAATATGATTATTACCTAATAATAAGCATTGCAAAGAAGATAAAGAGCCTTTTTGATGAAGGAGCATCCGACGGCAGCAGAGCAATCTTGCATCAAAAAAAAAAATTTAGGTGTTTGCCTCGATGTCACGATATCACGACAGATAAAAGTGTCACGATATCATGACATGTCGCGTTTTCGTGGCTTAGGAAGGAGAGAGAAGACGTGAAGCAAAAATGTCGTGATATCACGACATGTCGTGAAATCGTGACCAGAAGACGAAAGAAGGCGCAAGGGAGGAAAAGTGTCGCGATATCGCGACATGTCGCATTATCACGACAAAAGGATGAAGCAAGGCATAGGAGTGAAAAATGTCACGATTTCATGACATGTCGTGAAATCGCGATCGAAGCAGGAGAAAGAAGGCATCCGCAAAAATTATCATGATTTCGTGACATGTCGCGAAATCGCGACCGAATCAGGAGAGAGAGGGCGTCCAAAGAAAAATGTCATGAAATCATGACATGTCACGATTTCACGACCGAAAGAACACAGGAAAGGCCAGAGGAGAAAAATGTCACGATTTCGTGACATGTCACAAAATCGTGACCGAAAGGGAACATGAAGGGTCAGAGAAGAAAATGTCACGATTTCATGACATGTCACGAAATTGCGACCGAAGGAGCAGAAAAGGAAGTAAGGAAGAAAACTTTCACGATACCATGACATGTCATGATTTCATGACCCGAAGCAGAGAGCAAGAGTAGAAGGCAAAGTTGTCACGATATCGCGACATGTCAGGATTTTGTGACCCAAGAAGCGAAGAGAGAGCAGAGGGCAAAGATGTTGTGTCACAATTTCGTGACCCGAAAAGGTGAGAAGGAAGTAGAAGGCAAATGTCACGATGTCACGACATGTCATGATTTCATGACCAAAATAAAGAAAGAAGAGTCGGAAAGAAAATGTCACGATATCGCTACATGTCGCGATATCACGACCCGACAAAGAGGAAAGGCAACAAGGAGGAAAATGTCACGATATCGTGACATGTCATGATATCGTGACTCAATAAAGAGGAAAGGTAGCGAGGAGGAAAATGTCATGATATCATGACATGTCGCTATATCGTGACCCAACGAAGAGGAAATGTAGTGAGGAGGAAAATATCGCGATATCGCAACATGTCGTGATATCACGACCCGATGAAGAGAAAATGCAATGAGGAGGAAAATGTCATGATATCGTGACATGTCGTGATATCATGACCCGAAGGAGAGAAAAGGCAGTAAGGAAGAAAAATGTCGTGATATCGTGACATGTCACGATATCGCGACATACTGCTGGTTCACGACCCGAAAAGGCATGCATTCCCAGATGGTGTTTCCCGATGCGGTCAAATGCCTCATCAATGTAGGATTTCTTTCCCGATAAGTTTTTTGAGCATGGCGGCCACTCGACTGCTGTGCCCAGAGGTCAGAGATGTTCAGATGGCTCATCAATGCATGTTTTTGTGGTTGACCCGGTGGCAGTTGCCGGTTAGGATAAAAAGAGGTGAAGGTTACAGTCATGGGGGTGGTGGAGGAAATGAGTTTTGGGAATTAGAAGATTGTATTCTTCTTGGGATTGCATGCAAATCATCGAACATGAGGTAGCTTGCATCAAGAAAAGGAGACTACGCCTACGGGATAGAGTTGTAAAGAAAACTACGCCTGTGGGCTAGTGTTGTAAATTGATTTTTGGTAAAGAAAATAGAAGATTGGATTTTGAAATTCGGCCCCCTCCATCAAGTGGTATTAGAGCCAGAGTTCCTGAGTGTGTGAGAAAATTGCCAAAAGTGAGGCAGCTTACACCAAGATCTGTGGAAGGGTTGTGAGAAGAGAGTGAAGAAGAATGCCTCCATGAAGAAATCATGGTGGTGGAAGAAATATGGTGCCAGCAGAAGATTTCAAAGCTTTGTAGAGGCAATTTTAGGCCCTACAAGAGGAACTACGTAGAGGACTTGAACCCAGAGGAGAAGAAGGAAGTGAAGATGAAGTGGAAGAAGAAGACCAGTTTGAGGAAGAAGAAGAGGCTGTAGATCCTGCACAAGCCAGGTTATACAGAGCCATCTCCCAGATTGGAAAGAGACTAAAGATGGAGGTTTCTACATATTCTAGATATATTGATCCAGAGGAGTTGATTTACTGGATCAATGATTTGGAAGAATACTTTGAGTATGAGGAGGTTGAAGATCCTGATAGGGTCAAATTTTCTAAGACCAAGCTAAAGGGTCATGCTAGCATATGGTGGAAAGGAGTACAGCTGGAAAGAAATAGAAGAGGAAAGGAGAGAATAACCAGGTGGGATAGGATGCTGGAGAAGTTGAAGAGGTAGTTCATCCTAGCTGACTATGAGATGGATCTGCTAAAGAAAATGTAAGGTTTGAAGCAAGCCAACAATTATGTTAAAGAATACATAGAGTAGTTTTACAAGATTGTAAATAGAATAGGCCATTCAAAGGCCAAAAAGGAGAAGGTAGCTCATTATATTAATGGGTTATGAGCAAGTATTCAAGAAGAGTTAAGCCTGGTCAGGATGACCACCATAGAGGATGCTTACCAGTTTGCCCTAAGGGTTGAAGAGAAGCTGAATAGAAGGTTTGAGAACAAGCAAAGAGGAAGGGGTCATGGTGGAAGAACTAGTGGAAGAATAGATGGAGGACAAGATGAGAAGAAAGAAGAAGCTAGCAGCAGCCAGGATCAGAAGGGAGATAATGATTACAGATCCCGTAATCAGAACAATGGCTACCAAAGAGGAAGAGGTAGATATGGAAGAGGAGGATTTTGTGGAACCTATTTCCTTTGTGGGGAAGAAGGACATCGGTCATACGAGTGTCCACAACACCGAGAAAGGATGAATAAGAGACCTAAGGGTCCTGCCAGAGCTACTGTAGCAGATGAAAGAGCTGAATCAAAACATTCTGAGGAGGTAGAGAGAGGAGAAGTGATGTTCACAAGGAGAACCTTGTTGAATGAAGAGAAAGGATCAGACCAGAGGAGGAGCCTATTCTACACAAGGTGCAAGAGTTCGGGTAAGGTCTGTAATGTGATTATAGATAATGGTAGTACTGATAACTTGGTCTCTGAAGAAATGGTTACTAAGTTACAACTAGAGAGGAGGAGACACCCGCATCCATACCAGATTGCATGGTTGCGGAAGGACCATAGGACATTGGTCAGTGAACAGTCCTTGGTCAAATTTAATATTGGGAATTACTATGATGAGGTCCTGTGTGACATCTTGCCTATGGATGCTTGCCATTTGTTGTTGGGAAGGCCATGGCAGTTTGATCGGTGTGTAGTGCATGATGGTCATGCCAACACTTACTCAGTGACGAAGAATGGAGTGCACCATAAGTTGAAGCCCTTGAAGGAGGCGGGCGAAAGGGTATGTAGCAGTGCTAGAATCTGTTTGCTAAAGGGGATGGATGAAAAGAGGTTGCTAACAACAATGAGGGTGGAGGTTGAAGAGGTTGAAGATTTTGCAAGTTGTGAGAAGGTGACAGAACAGTACAAAAGTGAAGGTCACTTCTCAATCCACCCCGGTTGTCTGATGCAGGAGCATCCGATGGCAGCAGAGCAATCTTGCATCAACAAAAAAAATTTATGTGTTTGCCTTGATGTCGCGATATCGCAACAGAGAAAAGTGTCGCAATATTGCGACATGTCGCATTTTCATGGCTCAAGAAGGAGAGAGAAGACGCGGAGCAAAAATGTCACGATATCGCGACATGTCGTGAAATCGTGACTAGAAGATGAAAGAAGGCACAAGGGAGGAAAAGTGTCACGATATCGCGACATGTCGCATTATCATGACAAAATGACGAAGCAAGGCGTAGGAGTGAAAAATGTCATGATTTCGTGACATGTCACAAAATTGTGACCGAAGCAGGAGAAAGAAGGCGTCCACAGAAATTGTCGTGATTTCATGACATGTCATGAAATCGCGATCGAATCAGGAGAGAGAGGGTGTCCGAAGAAAAATGTCATGAAATCACGACGTGTCACGATTTCATGATCGAAAGAACACAGGAAAGGCCAGAGGAGAAAAATGTCACGATTTCATGACATGTCATGAAATCACGACCGAAAGGGAACAGGAAGGGTCAGAGAAGAAAATATCGTGATTTCGTGACATGTCACAAAATCACGATCGAAGGAGCATAAAAGGAAGCAAGGAAGAAAACTATCGTGATATCGTGACATGTCATGATTTTGCGACCCAAAGCAGAGAGCGAGAGCAGAAGGCAAAGCTATCGCGATATCGTGACATGTCATGATTTTGTGACCCAAGAAGCGAAGAGAGAGCAGAGGGCAAAGATGTCACGATATCATGACATGTCACAATTTTGTGACCCAAAAAGGTGAGAAGGAAGCAGATGGCAGATGTCACGACATGTCACGATTTTGTGACCAAAATAAAGAAAGAAGAGCCAAAAATAAAATGTTGCGATATCGCGACCCGACGAAGAGGAATGGCAGCAAGGAGGAAAATGTCACGATATCATGACCCGACGAAGAGGAAAGGTAGCGAGGAGGAAAATGTCGTAATATCGTGACATGTCACGATCGTGACTTGACGAAGAAAAGACAGTGAGGAGGAAAATGTTGCGATATCGTGACATGTCGCAATATCGCGACCTGAAGGAGAGAAAAGTTAACGAGGAAGAAAAAATTTTGTGATATCGTGACATACTGTTGGTTCACGACCCAAAAAGGCATGCATTCCCAGACGATGTTTCCCGAGGCAGTCAAATGCCTCATCAATTTAGGATTTCTTTCCCGATAAGTTTGCTGAGCATGGCAACCACTCAACTGCTATGCCTAGAGGTCAAAGATGTTCATATGTCTCATTAATGCATGTTTTCATAGTTGACCTGGTGGCAGTTTCCAGTTAGGATAAAAATATGTGAAGGTTATAGTCACGGGGGTGGTGGAGGAGCCGAGTTTTGGTAATTAGAAGATTGTATTCTTCCTATGAGCATAGGCAGATCACCGAACATGAGGCATCTTGCATCAGGAAAATGAGACTATGCCTACGGGCTAGAGTTGTAAAGAAAACTACGCCTGCGGGCTAGTGTTGTAAATTGATTTTCGGTAAAGAAAATAGAAGATTGAATTTTGAAATTCGGCCCCCTCCATCACTTTTGAAAATGTAGTTAAAATTTTATTTCTCCTTGGCATGACGAAGGAGTAATGTCAAGTACCATTGGTAGAAGACATAATATCTTAAAAAATATATTTAAGGCATTAAAGGAGGTTACATTGGAGATACACATAGAGAAAGGAAGATAGAAGAAACAAGCTTGAAATTATTAGGTTCCAAGTTTGTAATTAAGGAGTGCCTAAAAGAGAGTTCTATTTGGAGCATGGATAAGCACAAAGAAAGGAAGGTAAAGTTATTTCAAGTTATAATAATCTCTAATATGGATAAAGATGAAGGCAAATACATGTAGCATCTGTAGAAGCCCATTCACCAAGGAAACCAATGTGTTTGAGGAGCGTAAGAAATACAAAGATATTTCTAAGTGTATATAATTTCATTCACTAAGAAGATAAACATGTTCAAGGATCACACACATGGAGAAGGTAGACAACTTTAAAGATCCTATGTGGAGGATGTCAAGAGCCTCAAACCTATTTACAAGAGGAAGTGAAAAGTCACCGAGAATGAAGGAATCAAAAGCTTCATGAGGAGTGAAGCTTCATGGAGAACATAGCCAACATTATAGCACATCAAGAATTAATTTGGTTTATAGAGAAGTCAATAAACACATAGAATAAGGTCAAGGTTTTGGAGACATAAATAACACACACCATTTGTAAGGAGGTACATAATATTTAAATTAATTAGACTTTGCAAAGTTTAAGGAGCTATAAGGGATATTATTTCTAAGGTTGAGATTAGTTAATCTATTATGATTGAGATTAATTGAATGAATGGAGGTATAAGGTGAATTATAACCTTAGAATATTATTGAATGATTTGAAATAATTTAGAACCAAAGAATATCTAATTTTAAGGTTTTTTAAATTAATTTATTCAAGCATAGAAATATATGCAAATAGTTTAACTTGGAAGAACAAGGATTTCTACAACAAAAATAATAATATTGAATTTGCAAATACCTTGCTTTCTAAATTTCTAATTGGGGAGTTATAAGGAGTTCAACACCAACTTAGTTTTTTGAAATTTAGAAACCATATTATTGAAAATTGAGAGATTGAAAAGTTGGAAAATTACATTGGTATTAGTCTCTTTCTCAAATTAACGAGACATTAGGAATCCAACTTAAAGTTCTTGAAAGTAGAGAATTTTATAAAAATAGAAGTTGCATAAAAAAATTGACTTTAGCTTTCTACTCATAATTAGGTAGAAATAAGGTATTTTACTTGAAAAATAGAAGTTGAAGTTACTTTAAAATAATCTTTAAAATGTTAGGGATATATAAGGCTTACAACATAATTGTTTGGAAGGTTGAAAATTTGAAAAGCATTCTTAGTCTATCATAAAAATTGAGGTATAAGGATGTCTAATTCAAATAATTCAATGGATAATGATATGGAAAACATAATTATAAAGGAAAGGGTAAATATCATAAAAACTAGAATCAAGAATTTACTCACAAAGACTAAAGGAAACTTAGATCTTACTTTAAAATTGATCTATAATGAAGCCATAGAAGAAAATTATAAAATGGAGTATTATCTACACGCTAGGATCATTGAAGCATTTGATAATGGAAAATATGATATTCTAATTCCTTTGGACAATGGTAGCATATTATATATGGCTTTACTTACATTCAAATATTACAAATAAGAAAGTATGAAACAAAAGGAATTGATAGAATCACTTAAAAATAAAATAAAAATAGATGAATCATTTTTAGATAATATATTTTATTCATGTATTATTGATGCTTCAAGTTCATATCATTTAGGGTCGTGTCATGATGCTATAAGTGAACACTTATTAGGTTCTATACTAAAGAAAACTTTTGATATAAAGGAAAAATGCAAAGATAAAATGCCTTTGTAGAAATATAATAACAATGTGATATCATTTGAAAGCATAAAGACCAATATCATTGATGCATATAAGAAAAAGGAGCAAGAGCTTGATGAAGGAGGCATATAATAAAAAGTGAGTTAAAATATGAAGAACATATTGAAGACTAAAGTCTTCAATAATCAAATGATGTAATACAAGGGGCTGTTGAAATATATTACATTATTTAGTACATGCTAATGTACAAACTTGGGTACTAGGAGTGTGTCTTAGATTAGAGTGTGAGTATTTACTTTATACAATATAATAAATGCATAGGTATTGTTAGAGTTTGCAAAGCATTCAATAATATAAATGTGCTTAGTTGTCCATGTGCACATGAGTCCATAGAATAGGAATATGAAGAGTCAAGAAGAGTGAATACCAAGAGTCCTCCATATGAAGAGTCACATTCTATTATATATAGGTGTCTATAAGTGAGAGTAACAAGACACAATGTAGTGTCAGAATGTATGAAGTATGGAGTATTTGAGATCTTCATTCTATATCAAATTATATTTTTGTAAGCTTTTATTAATGGTTGTTTCATGAGTAGTTGCAAAAGTTATTTATGAGTTTCATATGTTTATAATATTTCCATTATTTTATATTTAGGATGGCTTCATTATTTTAGATCTCTTTCTTATTTTTCATTAAGTATTTAGTATCAAAATCTAACAAAAGTATCATGCTCCCAAAATAGTGTCTTGGAATCAAAAGTTTCAGGTTTATATGGAAATCTTCTAATATGAAGGCTTTATGCTAACATAGCTAAAGAATACAAGATTACTATATAATATTTTACCCATCCATATTAAAATAACAAGTATATGTAGTCAATGTATATAAGGAGTTGAAGCAAAAATTAGTATAAATAGGGCATGATTACAAAAATTATACTCTAGAAGTAGATTTAAATATATATTTTTTGTTTTTGCACAAGCTAATTTGGTCAAAGTAGCTTTGGAAATTTCAATTATAGGCATAGTGTCTCATATGAAATTCAAACTAGTACATGGGAAATCATCCCTTGGTATGATAAATGTTAATTTTCCTTTTTGTTATTTTTTAGTATGATTGGAAGGATGGATGTTACATAACTATCTAATAGATCTTGAACTTGAATTCACTATCATACCTAAGGAAATCTATGATACTATGAGCCTAAAATACACTAAAATGGACTATAAGATCATAAAATTCAATAAAATATAATTCAAAGCAATGGGAATAGTTGATAAAGTGCTAATGCTACTGTATATGATGCTAAATTTAGCAAAAATTGAGAATATCATAGTAGTGGAGGTGCCTCCAACATTTGAAATGGATTAATTAAAATATTTGTTGGTAAAAATAAGTAGACACATTTGAGATTATGGTGCACATACAATGATTCCATGCATCAATAAATTAGTTTGAATTCACATCAAAACCATTATACCATTTCACATGCAAAAATATGAAGAATACAAGGTAAATTTGGCACAAGAGATTCATGATTTGGCCAAAATGAAGGTAATTGATTGGATAAAGGGTGAATAAGGGTCAAATTAAAATAGATAAAATTTCAAAGATATTAACCTTATGCTAATATAAATACCATAAATAAAACATAATCTAACAATAAACTATGATGCTTTACAACTTTAGGCTGAGGGTAGATTCAACAAACAATCCCAAGATTTTTAGAAAATAAAATTGAGGACTAGCTATTGATAGCAGAAAATTTAGCATTACACAACTAATAAAGAAGCTTTATGTTTGTTTGACATCTTAAATTTTCAATAAATGAGTTGGTACATGGTTAAATGTGCATACAAGTGGCCATTAATGACTCATGTGATCAACAAATTACACCATTATTTGCATACATTGCTTTTCAAGTAGACTCAAAGACAAAGATGTGGCATAATATTTATAAGGTTGGTAATTATCCCCAAGATGAATATCATAGATAAAAATATAAATTTATCATTATATGGTATGGTCATTGTATATTTAGATGCAAGAGCTAAAAATGTTGTCCAAATGGCATGAAGTTTTCATGCCATAATTTTGTGTATAAAAGTTAGCTAGTAAATAAAAAAATTTGTAATAAAAGATAAATAATATTAGAATGGATAGTAAGAGAACTTTAGAATAATATAGAGCTTATCACATGAAAAAAATATTATGGGGTATCACAATAAATATTGATTCTAGAGAACTAAAGATAATAAAACTAAAGAATAAGAGGATTGATAATCTGAACCAAATAATAACTTCTTCATAGGAAAAATCGTATATAAAGGTGCAAATTATTCACCTTCTAATCCCATTGCTAATGAATACTAATTCAAGAGATGAAAATAAGAGAAAGGAAAAATCATAGATTCAAGTTAGAATGGCTCAAGTATACATTGTATTTCTTTTCCATTGCTCTCATTTGAGCCCTTGTCCTAGATAAAAATCAAACACTGGGGCATGGACCAAATGACATGAAATCAAGAAAACAAAATTGTATGTGTAAAATAAAATTATAAAAAGAGGTTTCCATTATTCTAGGTATGAATCATCTAATATCCCATAATAATCATAAATCTCCTTTATATGTGCATATTCTCTCCACAAGCCTTATTTTACCTCCTTGTGCATAGTATTCAATTTCTTCTGTACATCATAATTTTTTTCTTTTATCCAATGAACATTCTTAGCATTTAGTAGTAAGATATTTACCCTTCCCTATATTCTATCATGAATTTGTAGTCCAATGGATAATCCTAAGCTCATTGTATGCTCTGTAAATAGTCACATTTGTACATATGGGCAACATGGAACACATCAACATGCATAATATGAATATATGTCATGTTTAGTAATGATGTTTTGAGAGGGATACATCATACCAAAATGGGTGGTTGTATGCTATGATAGTAAAATAATAAAATTAGGTACAATTTTTATTAATGAGAATGCTATGATAATGTGTTGTGATAGGTTACACAAGAGGAGAAGTAAAAGAGTTAGATCTTTACATAAACAATGAAATCTGCAAAAGTAGTGTAGGATATGAAAAACGTTGATTCAAACTATAATCCATCTATCATCCATATTAACACTCAGCTATAAATAAATTTTAGGGTTACCCAATGTATAAAATTTTCCATAAGTAGCCATGTAGAGAGTTGAAGCAACACTTGGTTCCACAATATTTTGTAGGTTTGAAGAACATTACTTGCAAAACTTCATGAGAAATAAGAAAATAGCAGAAATTAAGTTCTTGAAGCCTTGCAATATTCACCTAAAGCTACATATTTGGACCTGATATAATGATCAGTTGTAGCAAAATATGCTCATAGAATTTTCAATTTTGTAGAAGATGCCTGCTCTTAGGCATCTTTATTTGTTTTTTTTCTTCTTTTCATTACTAACAATTTCTTCCTCATTTTTTCAATATATTCCACACCTTCACGTGACTCACCTCTATATACATGTTCTCATCCTATTTGCTTGAGTATCTGACCATCACCTCCATCATTAATTTTTCGCATCATCCTTACATTTCTCGATTCTTACATATCCCTTCCTATTAAAAATAGCCTTCACCCCTCCAATCATCCTTCATCATGCTTTAATTTTTCTATATTAATTCTCATCCCTACTCTATTTTTTAATTACCGTAAATATTGTTCATTGTCACAACCCTCACCCTCAATCAACTTATCTTTTGGCTCTATATCCTATCAAGTTTTCAATTACCCAATAAATAAGGCATATTATGTTCTAAATTTTACAAGTCAATATCCTCAAAAGTCACCAATAATGTAGCTATATTGCACCACTTACATCCACAAGGTATTATGGTCCAATCCATATGGTTATTTTTCTAAGGAAATAGTATAATAAAGGGTTACAACAACTCAAAAATCAACTAAAATAGCACCAAATTAAGCTCTTGTGGTAGATTCAAATATGAAAGATGATATAAAGTAGGTCAAAATGTATTATAGAAGTGCAGATATAAGAAGAGTATAGCCAGGCACAAAGTAGGGAAATGCAGATATCAAAGAAATAAGCAAAAGCTTATTAAATAATGAAAAACATCAAGGTAATTAAATCTAGTAACACAAAGAAAACAATATAAAAATTTGGCTAGATATTTGAGATACTAATGTTAGCAAAGGAATAATATAAATTTGACATCTTATGTTCTTCAAAAGGAAAGGCTAATAAGATATATTAAGACCTGACGCCCATCATTCAACATCCAACGTTTAAGTAAAATTGAATCCAAGAAATATACATAACCGGACAAATAACAATGCTAACATAATCAAGCAACATTAAAAATATAACATAGTTCAAAAGAAGGGTATAAATATTATAAGACATTGTTTTTGACATATATCATCTAGAATTATGATCTATAAGGCTCTCAAACGTATTAGACTTCAAGAAGCGATGATGTCATCATCAATAGCTTGAATACCTGATGCACCAAAATAAATGTTGGATGTAAATTAAGTCTAAGGAAAAGGTCTTGGCAATAAAGCATTAGGTAAAGAAAGCTAGAATCAAGAACTATGCATAAAAGCATATGGTTGTTGGAATATTCAAGCAATGACATAATCAAAGGAGAAAAGAACCTTTAACACCCATAACGGAGAGAGTAAAATAAATAAAACTCAACCATAATAAATCATATGACAATAGACAACATGATATCATACTACTAGCCTTTGTATATATGATTTTGACTTGATTTAGTCAGTAAGATCATGCATGTCAATCAGTTTCCAGGAATCATTGTTATAAAAATATTTAAATGTTTGAACCCTTATCCATCACACACCTACCCCTACTTAGTTGGCTAGGCATAATAGAAAGGAGTGGACTACCATCAGATGGTTAAAATCTAATAATGTAGCACCCAAACTAACCTCCTAATAAAATCTACATGGTACACATCGAAAAAGCATGATCAAAGTAGTTAAACATAGCTAACCTAAAGATATCAACCACTTTATGCACATGTTCTAACATACCAACAATATGATATATGCAATCATGACTAGATAACTCAATGTATTGTTAAATTAATATATACTTGAACGTAAGTCATTCTAAGGGTGATCCCTTTAAATTTTACAATTTATAGTTGTATGATTGAGGATATATTCCTTTTAAATGAAGAGTGGATTGTTGTTTAACCTCTTGATCAATTCTTTGTAAAACATATATGTATGCCAACTAAGTGATTAAACATTTTTGTTAAAGCTATGAATGAATAAATTTACTATAGTTATTTTGCTCTCTATATTTTTCCTTGAATTTACTATTCATTGGTTTTGGAATGCTTAATAACACTTAGCGATTATTATGATTAAATATTTTTTCATAAGAAAAGTAAGCTAGTCTATTAGGCAATTTATTTTAATTTAGATTATGGGACTTTCATACACTACACCTCTTGATTTTGTTAAACACACAATACATTCAACTTAGATTCTAACCTTTTGCATTTTTTTCTTTAGTCTGCAACCCCATTTTAGTTATATTATTTAGGACCATAGGAGTTGGTCTACTTTAGAGGTTGACACAGAGACCCCTATTCTTGAGCCATCTAATCTTGGTCAAGGTCTTGAACGTGTAATTCAATCACTTATGATTACGAAGGAGACTATTATTTGTATATCACTTACTTTTATGTTGTGATCAAACCCAAAAAACCTTAATCACTTACAAAATATTAGGCTTTATGAACAAAACCTTCATAAAATTATTAAGATGAAATCTTAATAAATTTTTAAAGAAGGGAATATTTCTAAACTAAAAAATATATATAAGTGTTGACTAAGAGGTTGGGTTGACCAAAGAGAGTCTTGTGAGATACTAAACTAGAAGTGCTAGGGTAGGAGAAAATGCATGACAATGCAATATTTTTAGAGCATGCTATTTTGGTATAACCTTATAATTTTCTTTTACCAAGTAATGAACTCTCTAATACAAATGAAATTAGAAGATATAGTGGAATTTTATTTTTTAGAGAGGGTAGCTCCTTTGGGTATAGAATTTTACTAGTGGGTTATGAATACTTATGAATGTCATGGGTGGATTTTAGATAAACTACAGGGATTATATAATGGCTACTTGTCATATTAGATTTCATCAGTTTAGAGAGCACAAGCAATATTTCAACATGGATGATATATGGTAAAAATTATTTTATGAAATATTGGTCTTTTGACTTCTATTTGGTTGGTTCCTAGATAATCATGTTTCCTCTATGTATTGAATTTCTATTTTTAAATCTAGTTCTCAGAGCTTACATCAAATAGTTTACTTTATAATTAGGTAAGCTAATTTGGAACAAGGATGATAATGCCAATTTTTCTAATTTCAAATTACATCCATGCTTCTACATGGAGATGGATTTGAACAAGTAATTGATATAGTTTATCAAGTTCTTGGGACTTGTATTTGAGTGAGATTTATTAGGTTGAAAATTATCCACTTAAGAAAGCTAATGTTAAAAATGAATTGTTGAGTAATGCTATCAAATCGACTATCATATAGAAGAAATAAGACCTTATATCAATTCATGTTAAGGTTAAAAAATATGTTGTCTCTAATTCACGTTGAGCTCCTCCATATTAGCTTAGAAAAGTTCTCATTTTATTTCTATCTCATCAATATTCTTGGGTATATGAGGACTCTAATATGGCTTAAGGGAGTAGCAATTTTATTGTTGTCATTAGAGGTAAAGAGTTCCTATAGGAAGATGCATAATATTGAGGAGTGGAAATAGATACAAAGAATGAGGAAGGAGATGACTTCTTCCTTAGTATATTCATGTTAGGCTTGTAGTTAGGGTATGAATAAGAGTGTGGTGGGCACTATGGGTGAATATGACAATGGATCAATTAGTGTGGATATTAAGGAATAAAGTTAGAGATCCTTGGTGATATCCAATACCTTTTAGATCTTGTGTATTGGTTGAATGAGATAGTATTATTAGACTTCTAGTTTTATGGGGATGGGCACATAACTATTGTTTTGATTTTCAAAAGGTTTCTATTACTTGGAAAATTATATTATACTTAAATAATGAATGTAGGTTGGTTCCACCATTGTTGTCGAAATAAGGATAAAAAAATGAGGAGGTTTGAGAATTGAACAATTTGCACATATTTGTAATAAGTATATAGTTACATGTCAATAATGATATCTTGAAAAAGTATAAATACATCTTGTAGGACAAGCATGAATGTGACTGGTTACAATAAGTGGGGGTAATTAAAGTGCAATAATAGATTTATTTTCGAAAGTGAATGTTGTGGCAAAGAATAAATGAGGTTGGTGTTTGATTCTTGTAAGTATATGGCTACTTTTTGTTGATTTTGTAACTTACTATAAAGGTCATTCATGTTTAAAATATTCCATAATAAGTTAAAGAATTTTGTAATCTAGTTTATAGCAAGGGATTAATGAATCTTGGATCCATTTGGTGTTATAAATAAAGATTGTGATGTTTTTCTTTTTGGTACCTAATGCATTATAAAAAAAAAAAAATCTTTAATAAGGAACAAGGTTCTAGTATTGTAATCAATCTTGGAGATGTATGTTGGACCAATTTAACCCAATCCCTTATGTAGACTTTATAGTTGGATTTCAAAACCACTTTAAATCCACATGTTACCTCAATATATCCCTCACAAAATAAAAATTGACTAAAATATGATAAAATAATTAAAAAATAAAATTAAATTAAATTTTAAACAATAAAATGCCTATACTAATTATTATTGTCTATATAATATTCATTTTCTTTATTAATTTCTTATCAGACTCAAATATAAATATAATAGTTAAAAACAGTGACAAGATTTTTCCTATCTTGAAATTGGCAATAAAATTGACTAAAAGAAACAAAAAAAATTGTAATCTTAATATAATATAATTAAAACTTAAAATATATTATTGAAAAGGTCTCTCTTAAATCTTCTTGTATCGTGAATTTTGCGCCTATGTACCTAAATACGTCCGACTTGCCACTTGCAATGTCATTTAACACAACCGATACATAAAACATTAGAGTCGTACATCATTTTTACCACAATAGAACACAATCATTCAATAAGGTCCCATTTTGAGGTACTATGTAATTACAAACAGTTTTCTTAAACAAGTTAAGCTCAAGCTCACCCAGAGATTGATTAGGCATAAAAGCCAGTAGGAGGAAAAAGAAGAGGGTTGAGAGCTTGTACGTCTGCATATCCATCACCTCTCCGTAGCTCTAGCAGGTAGTGTTCAATCGAGATCGATACTTATTCAGAAGATGACTGCCTTATATAGGGTACTACATCAGTGTGCGATTATGTATATCGCTTGTCAATGAAGCAAGAATGTTGAAGATTAATCTAAATTTCATTGTCGCATTGACAATTTTTGGTGAACCTTCATTTTGTAATGTTGGCTGTATGCATAAGTACATATGCTAATTAATATATTTTATTGTTCTCTTTACGGACATAGATAGACGTATTCAAGAAGTTTCTTTGCACTGCCATAGAACTTCTCTCTCGAAGCTTCTTGGTTTTTGGATGTACGAATCTTCCACGTACATATTCTGCAGGGGTTATTGTTGAAATATATAGAAAAACAGTGGTTTATTCAAAAAAAAAAATTAGCAGCAGCTATTGCTCGTCTCATTTGCCTTGTTCTTCTATTTTTCTCTATTTTTCTTTGTTTTGTTCTGTTTTGTACCTATTTTTACTGTTGGATTATTTTTACAGGGTCTTGATTTTTGGAGGCTTTGTAAGTATTGCAGCGTTGAGGAAACCTCAAAATAATTTAGGCCCTTAACATCAAATTGGTATCAGAGCCTCTTCTTAACAATATTATGTTCTTCAACAAGAAAAATGCGTAAAATCCTTTGGCGAACAGTTGAACTGGACAAAACACCTCCATAGGCCCTGTAAACGGTTCTCCTATTCCTGGCGAGCCGCATCGTCCTATATTTTGTTGGCCTCAAATGAGGGATCCTATGAATTCTTTTTCCTATGATGGGACATTTGGGGCCACTCGCTCTCTTCTTTGCAGTGTGGTAAATTAGCTTCCCACCAGGGGTTTTGACAATCCTAGTCTAGTTAGACTATGTGTTGTTTTCATGGCCTATAAGTTCTTTACAAGTGAAAAGGTTGGGAGCAGGCCAGAAATCACTTATAAGTAGCACATATACCCTTTGTCCTTTCATTGATGCTGAAAAATTTGCTACTCCAAGCTACAGATGGATATGAGAAACGTCTTGTGACCAGTTTTTCTCTCATTTCTTGCAAGGTAATTTTATGGCAACCACATCAAGTTTCAAACTCTTAGGAGCTTTGGGCACGGGTAGTTAGGCACCTCAAACTGTTCATCATCATCAATCCATTCAGGGTATAAAGTTTTCCATTTCACATCCTTATGTACATAATCAACTACAAAATTTGTACACTCTATACCAGGGGATACCTGTTGCCACTTCAGTAGTAGGTCTAACTGTTGCGTCAAGACGAGTGTTTTTCAAATCTAGTAGTTGGTTTAATAGAGTTTAGTATTTTGTAAGCGTGCATAGCTTTAAGGAGTTTGCACCATAATAGAATTGTTGCAAATAACAATTCTCTACAACTGCAAATTCCACGATTCAATGGCAAAAATTATGATTTTTGGAGCATTTGGATGAAGATTTTATTTGGGTCTCAGGATCTTTGGGAGCTGGTTGAGAATGGATATGTAGAACCAGCCAATGCAGTAGTGTTGAATGCCCTTTCTCAAGCTGAGAAAGATGTGTTGAAAGAAAATAGAAAAAGGGACCAGAAAGCCCTATTTTACATCATGCAGGGAGTTGAAGAAACAATATTTCCAAGGATTGCAACAACAACCAAATCAAAGCAAGCATGGGATATATTGGCAAATTCCTTCCAAGGCACAAATAAGGTAAAAATGGTGAAATTATAGTTGTTAAGAAGAGAATTTGAAGGACTACAAATGCATGAAAATGAGTCCATGAGTGAGTTTTTCACCCGAACAATGGGTATAATTAATCAAATGAAATTTACTAGTGAGAATGTTGAAGAACAAAGAATTGTTGAAAATATTCTGAGGAGTTTGCCAGCAAGATATGATTCAATGGTCATTGCAATTGAAGAATCCAAAGATTTATCAACTCTTTCAGTGGATGAGTTAATGGGCTCTCTACAAACTCATGAGCAAATGCTGAATCGATCTACACAACCATTGGAACATGCATTCAAATAATAACTCTCATTAAAAAAGGAAGAATACCAACAAGGATCTTCAAGATTTCATGGAAGAGGAAGAAGAGGGCATAATTACAGAGGTAGAGGTGGTAGAGGCCTTGGAAGAGGAGGAAGAACAAACTTCACAAACAAAGAAGAAAGCAGCAACAATTATTCTCATTCAAGAGGTAGAGGCAACAACAAATATCAGCAAGGAGACTCAAATCCAAGGTATGACAAATCCAAAATTCAATGTCATTATTGCAAGAAATTTGGGCATTATATTCAAGAATGTAGAAAAATAATGGCTAAATAAAACAAGGAACAAGCTCACTACATAGATGAGAATGTAGAAAACTTAGATGCATGTGAAACAATAATGTTAACTTGCAATGTTGCTGAAGAAAATCAGAAAAATGTATGGTATCTTGATAGTGGCTACAGTAACCACATGTGTGGGAATAAAGAAATCTTCTCAAACCTAGATGAGTCTATCAAATCTGAAGTTAAAATGGGAAACAACAACAAAATACCTATCATAGGAAAAGGGAGGATTCTAGTCCACACAAAACAAGGAGATAGGAGACATATTCCTGATGTTTACTACACACCTGGGCTAAAACATAACTTGCTTAGTATTGGACAGCTTTTGGAAAAGGGGCATACAATAAAATTTAAAGATAGAGCTTGCATTATCAAGGACAAAGAAAAAAGGCTCATAGCAAAAGTGGGGATGACAAAAAATAAAATGTTTCCTTTGAAAATCCAAACTGAAATGTTGATGTCTTTCAATGCAATTGTGAATGATACTACATGGCTATGGCATCTTAGATATGGTCATCTAAGTTTTTGTGGTCTGAAATTATTGCACAAAAAGTAAATGGTAAGAGGATTACCTCTAATTGAGTAGCCCAATCAAGCATGTGAAGGTTGCCTTGTAGGAAAACAACATAGGGACACATTCCCTAAAGGAATTTCTTGGAGAGCCTCAAAACCATTGGAGCTAGTACATTCAGACATATGTGGGCCTATGCAGACAAATTCACTTGGTAATTATAGATTTTTCTTGACTTTTATAGATGACTACAATAGAAAAACATGGGTATTCCTCCTCAAACAAAAATCTGATGCATTTGATAAATTCAAGGAATTCAAGGCCTTAGTTGAAAAACAAAGTGGGCACTATGTAAAGACTTTAAGAATAGATGGAGGAGGTGAATACATCTCCAATGAGTTCCTTAATTTCTGCAAAGAAAATGGGATTAGAAGACAACTCACAACTAGATATACACCACAACAAAATGGTGTTGCCGAGAGGAAAAATAGGACCATTATGGAGATGGCTAGAAGTATGATGAAATCAAAAGGATTACCAAATGAGTTTTGGGCAGCAGTTGTAGTATGTGCAGTCTATATCCTCAATAGATCTCCTACAAAGAGCATGAAGAACATGATCCCACAAGAAGCATGGAGCAATAAAAAACCAAGTGTAGCCCATTTGAGAGTTTTTGGGTGCATAACATATGCACATATTCCAGAAGAGAAAAGAAGAAAACTTGATGATAGGGTAGAAAAGTGTATTTTCATTGGGTATAGTGAGGAAGCAAAGGCCTATAAATTGTATAACCCCATTACAAAGAAGTTGGTCATAAGTAGAGATGTAAAATTCTTAGAAAATGAAGCTTGGAATTGGGATTCCAAGACTGATCAGCAAAGGACAACAAGCTTTGATTCCATAGATTTGAATGATGATAACATAAATCAGCCTACAAACAATAATACAAATGTTGGCAGCAGTCCTTCTTCATCAAACTCATCACCGGTTGCAAGGATGAGGTCAATTTCTTCCTTGATGAGAACTCCAACAAAGACTAGGAGTTTGCAAGAAATTTATGAGGTAACTAGCAATCAAGTAGAAGATGAAGAGCATTCAAATTATGCTTTATTTACTGAATGTGATCCTATTTCATTTGAAGATGCAATTGCTGATAAGAAATGGGTAAAAGCAATGAATGATGAAATAGATGCCATTGAAAGAAATCAAACTTGGGAACTTGTTGATCTTCCAGCAGGTAAGAAAACAATAGGAGTGAAATGGGTGTACAAAACCAAATTTAATGCTCAAGGTGATGTTGAAAAACATAAATCTAGGCTGGTTGCAAAAGGTTACAAACAAAAATCAGGTATTGATTATCATGATGTGTATGCACCTGTAGCTAGGCTTGACATAGTAAGAATGATATTAGCTTTGGCAACCCAAAAAGGATGGCAAGTATATCAAATGGATGTTAAATCTGCTTTTCTTAATGGAGTACTAGAAGAAGAAGTTTACATTGATCAGCCACCTGGTTATGAGATGAAAGGGCAAGAAGGTAAAGTATACAAACTCAAGAAGGCCTTGTATGGACTAAAACAAGCACCAAGGGCATGGTATAGTAGGATTGACTCCTATTTTCTAGAAAATGGCTTCACAAAATGTCCCTATGAACACACCTTATATATCAAAAACAATGAAAAATGAGAAATGATTATTATTTGTTTATATGTAGATGATTTACTTTATACTAGCAATTGCAAAGTGTTGTTTGATGAATTTAGAACTGCAATGAAAACAAAATTTGAAATGACTGATATGGGCTTAATGAAGTACTTTCTTGGAATTGAAGTTAAGCAATCAACAATTGGTATCTTCATTTCACAAAGAAAATTTGCAAGGGATATTTTGAAAATATTTGGCATGGAAAATAGCAAACCAGCTAGTATCCTAGTTGCTACAAATCTGAAATTGAGCAAGGAGGACAGCAACAGAAAAGTAGATTCAACTTTCTACAAGAGGTTAGTTGGCAGCCTTATGTATTTAACAACCACTAGACCGGACATTACATATGCAGTAAGTTTTATTAGTAGATTCATGGAAACTCCAAAACATACTCACTTGCAAGCAGGCAAAAGGATACTAAGGTATGTCAATGGAACCAAAGACCATGGAATATTTTATGCAATTGGAAAACAACCCATTATTGTTGGATATACTGATAGTGATTGGGGTGGTAGTATTGATGATCGAAAGAGCACTTCTGGCTACATTTTTCATCTTGGATCAAGAGCAATTTCTTGGTCATCCAAGAAACAACCTATTGTTGCACTCTCCACTGCTGAAGCAGAGTATGTTGCTGCCACATCAGCTGCTTGTCAAGTAATTTGGTTGAGAAGAATATTAGGAGAGTTGAATCATAAACAAAAAGAGGTAACTCAAATATTTTGTGACAACAATTCAGCTATTGCATTATCCAAGAATCCAGTATTCCATGGGAGAAGCAAGCACATTGACCTCCGATATCACTTCATAAGAGAGATGGTTAAAAATAATGAAATTGAACTCTTGTTTTGCAGGTCTCAAAATCAGGTTGCAGATATTTTTACAAAGCCTTTGAAAGCGGAAGATTTCAAGAAGTTCACAACAATGTTAGGTGTAAACAATTTTGAGAAATTTAGCTTAAGGGAGGATGTTGGAGATTAATCTAAATTTCATTTTCGCATTTATTATCTTTGACAATTTTTGGTGAACCTCCATTTTGTAATGCTGGTTGTATGCATAAGTAGATAGGCTAATTAATATATTTCACTGTTCTCTCTACGGATAGAGATAGACGTATTCGAGAAGCTTCTTTGCACCGCCATAGAACTGCTCTCTCTCGAAGCTTCTTTGTTTTTTAGATGTACGAATCCTCCATGTATGTATTCTGCAGGGGTTATTGTTTGAAATAATATAAAAAAACAGGGGTTTATTCAAAAAAAATTAGCAGCAGCTATTCCCTGTCTCATTTGCCTTGTTTATCTATTTTGCTTTGTTTTGTTCTATCTTATGCCTGTTTCTGCTGTTGAATTATTTTTGCAGGGTCTTGATTTTTGGAGGCTTCATAGCTGTTGCAGCGTTGAGGACACCTCAAACTGATTTAGGCCATTAACGTCAGGGAAGATGGCGTTCTATCATTTTCTGTTTACGTGTAAAAACCGGTTGTGGAATGTTAGGAGGGCAAACTAATATAATAATAATAATAAACACAAGGAGAAAATGCTTCTCTCATAACCCTACATTCTGAGACCACATTCTGAGACCATTGGTGGTCATTTTCCTTTGATCAATTGCCATCTGCATCATACTCATATAGTTACTATTTCGAAAGCTCAGTTCTTATACTGTTTCCTCACAACATTGCAAATGGAGAATTGGAAGCAGACAGAGATCTAGAGGAGGGCTAGATCCATTTGCTTGTCTCATGTCGTTCCGTTTCGCTAAAGCTCTGACAGACGCAGATATCGTGAATAGACTAGATGAAATTATTCTGGAAGCCATTCATGAAACATCATACGTCAGAAATCATATGCGATTGGTCGGAAAAAAAGCCTGAGACGTTGATATCATAATTTCAAGGAAACATCAGTAAAGCGACAGATCGGAATATCATTTCCCTCAAATCCTAGAGGAATAGTGGTCCACGTCTTACCGGTTTAAGTGATGAGAAGAATTTACTAGAGAGAGAAATGTATTAAGCGTCTGGTTATAGTGACATTTATGTACGTTGTATATCTGTGTTGTTCATGCGTTGCGCATTACGCAATTGTTGTATTCAACGGGACGAACAACGTAGGCAACTTTGCCTTTGGTGCAAGTAACCCTCGCAGTCACGGAGACAAATCACCCTTAACGACTTGAATGTCGTTGTCATCAGCGACATATTTCAGATTTTCCATTTTGGCGTGGACGGGATTTAGACGGACGGAATTTGTTTTGTCCTGAATAGACTGTAATATTACATCATCAGATATTTTTTTTAAAATGAACACACTTGTACACATCACTTCATCTCTAAATTTAGACTTTTTGATCCCGAAGGTTAGGTGGATTGGTAAGTGCTTGTTTGGGCAGACACTTACCAAGAAGACACCCAGGTTTCTCAGGGGCACCCTATTTGCAAAGGTAGTAGTCTGATCTGAATCCTTATTTACAAAGGTAGTAGTTTGATCTGAATCTTCTTTGTGCGTACCATTTATATTTTTTCGTCAGTAAGGTTAGGTGGATTGGTAAGTGTTTGTTTGGGCAGACACTTACCAAGAAGACACCCAGGTTCCTCAAGGCAGCCTATTTGCAAAGGTAGTAGTCTGATCTGAATTCTTATTTGCAAAGGTAGTAGTCTGATCTGAATCTTCTTTGTGTGTGCCACACAATGGTATGAATACCGCACAATGGTATGAATACCAAGGATGATGATGGTACCTTATCTAGCAACCGGTTTTTCCATTCATGCTAGGTCAACAATAACGAGGTGGAATAGATTTGGTGGGAACAGCCCTGGTTTCTTGCACTTGTCAGTTGATTGTGACCAACTCTCCTATGTAACCAAAAAAAAAAAAAACTAAAACTATACTACTAATGCTTCCATATTATCTCAGAGTTATCATATATTATTCATAATATTAATGCATTCATATCAATGGCTAATATCTTAGAATCATAAAATCACTCATTCAATGATTAATAATATCTTACAATAATAAATCTCACATATATATTCATAAATCATTAAATATACAATATATTCATAAATCATTAAATATACAAGAGTTTTGTTTCTGTTATATAACTTTACAAGATAACTCTTCAATATTATAACTATTGCTCTCCTCAAACATCCAAGAGATGCATCTTTCAGATTCCTTACATAGGACAAGACTCTCATGACTCTTCACTTTACATAATCCTTTACAAGATAACTCTTCAATATTATAACTATTGCTCTCCTCAAACATCCAAGAGATGCATCTTTCAGATTCCTTACATAGGACAAGACTCTCATGAATCTTCACTTTACATAATCCTACATTTCATGTGACTTTTTACTTACATATTTGATGCCTAACACCTATAACTTTTAACTTACTTACTCTTTACACTCTCACACCTCACACCTTGCACACTTTATTACATAAAACTTGGAAACTTCTCACATATTGGCACATGCATTAGAAAAATATAAATACACTCTCTAATCTATTATTTACAAATGTACCACATGTTACCAAATAATGTAATATCTGCAACACCCCATGTACTATATTATTTGGTGTGAAGACTTTGAGTCTTAAATTTTTGGTCCTCTTGTCTTATTTGTTCTTTGGACCTTTGCTTTGTGCTTCTTTGTCTTGGTATTGATCTTTTCCTTGTATTGCAAATATTAATTATGGATATTGATTAATAATTCATCATAATAATATAATTTATAGATATTGGAATTCAACAATTCCATATTGAAGTCAACATATGTTGAATGCATCAACATATTGTCTTTTCATTTGTTGACCATTCTTTGTTTACATTTAAATAATTTGTGTCACAACTAATATCCTTTATTTTGTTTTTTTTTTCTTTTCTTTTGTCTTGATAGATCTCAAAAGTAAGCAATGTCATGTATATTATTATACCTACGTCAGTAGGTTATATAATAACATCTTGATAATTCCATTTTGCTTCAATTTTCTTTTATGTATATACTTTCCAAATGTTGTAATTTTCTCATATTTAGCATTTTTTAGGATTAAAGACATTCTCTTCTTCCAATCAACAAGAATATGTTTTCAAGTGTTCTGCACAATATTTTAGTATTCTCAACATTTCCTCACAATTCTCAAAATATATTTTGAATAATTTCTTCCATGATGATTTATACAAAATAAATCTTATTTCTCTTACAATTAATCTAAAATCAATTCCTTTGATGTAGGATTCCTCATTTCTCTCAAATTTTTTTTAAATAGTTTCTTCAAACAATAATATCAATTTCAAACCTTTAATCTTCAATCAAGCAATCAATTTCAATTCATCATATTATTATAACTCCCAAAATTAATTTTAAATGATTTCTCAATCAATTTTTAATAAAAATTCTTTAAATTATATCAACCTTCAAATAATTCATCAATCTAAAAATTTAAATGTTTTCTTTTCTTTTATTTTCCAAATTATAAAATTTTAATTTGCAATCGTTTTATGAATAGTCAATCAGTCAATTTCACAAATATTGTATTTATCAATCTTCAAATTTCATTAGTCTTCATAATTTATCATAAAATTTTAAATTCACTCCTTTTATCTCCCAAATTTTAGTTTCTTCATAATTTTCAAAATTTACCTTCCACTTTTAATCTAACTATTATTCCACTCAACTCAATCTTCCATCTAGATTTTAAATATATAATTTCCTTATGTATCCCAAGCATTAATTACTTATTTTAATTAATTTTCTAATTTCAAATCTATAAATCACTTATGAATCCATAATTGTGTTAAAAATAAAAGTAATATTAAGGTATTATCTTAGCTTCACCAAATCTATGGTCTTCACCAATTTTAGGTTTGTGTGTCTTGTCTATGTTGCCCCCAACCTCTTTCTATGTTGTCCATGTGTGATATTAATTGTCCAATATTTCTAAAACTAATATAAGGTGTTAATACTTTAAATAATACTTGCAATCAACATTATTACCATGTGTTACAAAGCAAAACCATCATCTTCTCTAATTTACAATCCTTTATATTCCTATTTTATACTAGTTCACTTGGGCTTATGTCATGTATCCAAGCTTAACTCCTCACTTTACCAAGCTTCATTTACGCTTCAAGTTGCTTCAATTCACTTTAAGCCACCTTTATTTACTCCTCCACTTTAGGTATTTTAACTCATAAGAATACTTCCTCATTTAATGTTTATATCTTCTTTCTCCACAAATAAGATTTATTGTCATACACTCAAATAGGATACCCTATGTCCTTTCACCAATTTATTATTTCCAAAAAGTAGACATTCACTTTCTAACTACATATATTGAGTGTATAACATCCTTGACTACACCCCATACATCATCTATTTGTCAAACTTATTTGCTCTTTTTTATCATGTCCTTAGTCAATCATGCACTTCTCAAATTCAATTATTATCTTCTCTAGCTATAGTCCTTCAATATTATCCTTCTCTAGAAACATACTCCTTAAATCATCAATATCTTCTATCATCTTTAAAAATATCACCTAAATATTCTCCAATTTGTCTAAAAATTCTCTCCTTGATCTTATTCCTTTAATATTCTCCATCAAAATTCTATATTTCTCTAGACTTATTCCAACAATTTTTTTAATAATTTTTTATCTCTAGTAGATTACTCAAATCCCTTATCTCTTATCTAGCGACCGGTTGTTCCCTTCATGTTAGGTCAAAAATAACGAGGTAGAATAGATTTGGTGGGAACAACCCTGGTTTGAACCTTGCACTGTTGAGCAAGGTGCAGCAAAAGTATTGTCATTGTTGTCAACACAGTCAGACAAATCAGTTGATGAAGTGGACAGGAGTTAAGAGGTTCTTCATAGTATGTATAGTGATTATCCAAAAGATCGAAGTGGCCCATATGCTAAAAATCAAAAGAAAATCACATGGAAGAAAACTATCGCGATATCGCGACATGTAGAGCAAGAAAAAAAAACTGTCGTGATATCGTGACATGTTGAGAAGCAACAAAACTGTCATGATTTCATGACATGTTTAGAGAGAAAGTGCAAGCAAGCAAAACTATCATGATTTCATGACATATTGCAAGAGAAATAGTACGAAAGAAAAAGTGTCATGATTTCACGACATGTTGGAAGAGAAAAATGCAAGTAGAAAAAGTATCACGATTTTGCGACATATTGCAAGAGAGATAGTACGGAAGAAAAAGTGTCACGATTTCAGGAAATGTTGGAAGAGAAAAAGGCAAGTAGAAAAAGTGTCACGATTTCGTGACATGTCATATTTTTGCGACTTGAAGAGAGCGGCAGAGAAGGAAAAGTGTCATGATTTCGCGACATGTCACATTTTTGCGACTCGAAAAGGGCAGGAAGGAAGAGAATGAAAAAGTGTCGCGATATTGCGACATGTCATGTTTTCACGACCCGAAGGTAAGAGAAAGTGCAAAGGAGAAAAAGTATCATGATATCGTGACATGTTGCATTTTCACGACCCGAAGGCAAGAGAAAGAGCAAAGGAGAAAAAGTGTCACGATATCACGACATGTCACATTTTCGTGACTCTAGGAGGAGAGAGAAAGTAAGAAGGCAGAAGTGTCGTGATATCGCGACAAAAGTAAAAAGGAAGAGTATGGAGGCAAAAGTGTCACAATATCATGACATGTTCTCTTTTTGCGGGTACAAGCAAACAGAATAAGCAAGGAGGCGAAAGTGTCATGATATCGCGACATGTTGTGTTTTCGTGGATACAAGTAAACAGAAGAAGCAAGGAGGTGAAAGTGTCTTGATATCGCAACATGT
This sequence comes from Wollemia nobilis, assembly GCA_028583015.1. NCBI lineage: Eukaryota > Viridiplantae > Streptophyta > Pinopsida > Araucariales > Araucariaceae > Wollemia > Wollemia nobilis. Next base: position 237,854 of record JAQPPZ010003056.1, on the reverse strand, counting down.
TGTGTTTTCATGGGTGCAAGCAAACAAAATAAGCAAGGAGGCAAAAGTGTCATGATATCGTGACATATTGTGTTTTCACGAGCTAAGAAGAGAACCCGGCCGAAAGAATATATGTGACAATTAATTGAAGTCGATACGATAGTTACAGGTGTAGTTACTGAAGAAGTCGATACGATAGTTATAGGTGCAGTTACAGAAGAAGTCAGTACGACAGTTACAGGTGCAGTTACAAAGAAAGGATTATAAAAGATCTGCCTGGAGAATTAGATTGTTGAGAAAAATGCTGAAGAGTGCTACGTAAAGAGGGTTGGAAGAGTGTCATAAGAGAGCATTAGGCAGATCTGAAAGAGTCATAAGAGTGTAGTAAGAAGCGTAGCAAGAGTGATGCAGGAGCATCCGGTGGGGATGAAGCAATCTTGCATTTTCTAGAAATGTTCTTAAAATTTTCTAAGTTCCTAGCACTTGTTTTATTTTCGGAGTTTTCCAAGGGGGAGGGAGAAGGATTAAGCATTGAAGGCAAGTTTCTTGAAGCTTTGGGAGAGGTCGTGAAATCGTGACATGTCACGATTTCGTGACATGTCACAAAATCACGACCTCAAAAGGCTTGGCAGGGCGCAATCCAGTTTAGTCGTGATATCGCGACCTTATTCCAATGCAGTTATGGTAGTGAGTTTTTGTCATGATATCGCGACGTCACGATATCGTGACGTCTGTTACGCAAAGGTAGAGGGGAGATGTTACCGTCGCGATATCGTGACGTCGCGATATCGCGACGTTGGTTCAGCATAAGGGCAGAGAGGATGTTGACGTCGCGATATCGCGACATCGCGATATCGCGACGATGGTACAATGCAAAGGCAAAGGAGATGTTACTATCGCGATATCATGACAGGTCACGATATCGCGGCCTGTCGTGATGTCACGGCCAGTCAAACGCCGACACGTGGCACACTTTGGTTAGCCACGAAAGTTAATGAATTTAGAAGGCTGGGCAAGACCCGAAGGGGAAAAGCAAGCAGACGATCGTAAAGGACAGAGTTGACACGTGGACGGCCACGTGTAACTTAACATTTGAGAAGGGCGCATGTTTCAAATTTTTACGTCAAAGAGAAGGCGTGGCCAGTTCTACATGAAAACAGCTGCATGTGTTGAAACCAGAGAAGGGCCACGGCCACGTATATTTTATTGTTGGTAGAGTGATAGGTATGGACATTGAACCAGACACAGGCGATGGCCATTATGGAGGAGGCCATAATGCGGAAGGACAACCTGACCTTGACGGTGGTTGTAGGTCAAGAAGGACCATTAATGAAAGCTTCCTGGTAGATTGGGCAGATGGCCCATTTATGACCAAAAATTTGAAAAATCTCGGAAGAGGGAAATTTGAATTTGAAATGATATTTGGTGGAGGCATTGATTGCCTAGAGGAAGGAGGCCTCGTTAAAAATAGACGTCGCGATATCGCGACGTCACGATATCGCGATGTTGGTTCAGCATAAGGGCAGAGAGGATGTTGACATCACGATATCGCGATGATGGTACAATGCAAAGGCAAAGGATATGTTACTGTCGCGATATCGCGATCGGTCACGATATCGCGGCCTATCGCGATGTCGCAGCCAGTCAAACGCCGACACATGGCACACTTTGGTTAGCCACGAAAGTTAATGAATTTAGAAGGCTAGGCAAGACCCGAAGGGGAAAAGCAAGCAGACGGTCACAAAGGACAGAGTTGACACGTGGACGGCTGCGTGTAACTTAACATTTGAGAAGGGCGCGTGTTTCAAATTTTTACGTCAAAGAGAAGGCGTGGCTAGTTCTACATGAAAACAGTTGCGTGTGTTGAAACCAGAGAAGGGCCACGGCCATGTATATTTTATTGTTGGTAGAGTGACAGGTACGGACATTGAACCAGAAACAGGCGATGGCCATTATGGAGGAGGCCATAACGTGGAAGGACAACCTGACCTTGACGGTGGTTGCAGGTCAAGAAGGACCATTAATGAAAGCTTCCTGGTAGATTGGGCAGATGGCCCATTTATGACCAAAAATTTGAAAAATCCTAGAAGAGGGAAATTTGAATTTGAAATTATATTTGGTGGAGGCATTGATTGCCTGGAGGAAGGAGGCCTCGTTAAAAAAAAACTCGAAAATTTCTTAGGAGGGGGGGAGAGAGTTCGGGGATTGGAGGAAGGAGGACAAGGGAGAACAGAGCCGAAGCCGAGACCGGCCATTGTAAGCCTGTGGGCGATTTTATTTTTAATGCATGTAAATATTTGAAATTGGAATGAGAATGCAGAGTTTGTAAGGTCCCTGTTTCTCCGTCTCCGTCAGTGGTATCAGAGCCCATAGCTCCTGAGCGTACAATAGACCACCGAAAGAGAGAGGCAGTTGTACCAGGACGTGTGGGAGGGCTTGAGTTTTGGTGAAGATGCCTCCGAGAAGAAACCCGATGGGTGGAAGAGGCATGGCAGCGAAAGATTTTCGGGCATTACAGCGGCAAGTCCAGGCCCTACAAGAAGAGCTACGTAGAGGACGTGAACCGAGAAGGGATGCAGACAGTGAGGATGAGGTGGAAGAGGAAAATGAGTTTGAAGAAGAGGAGGAAGATGTAGACCCGGCACAGGCCCGGCTATACAAGGCCATATCCCAGATCGGGAAGAGGTCGAAGTTAGAGGTTCCCACGTATTTCGAGAACTTGAACCCAGAGGAATTGATAGACTGGGTGAATGAATTAGAAGAATACTTCGAATACAAAGAAGTTGAAGACCCTAACCGGGTCAGATTTGCTAAGACCCGACTGAAGGGTCATGCTAGAATTTGGTGGAAGGGGGTACAGCTGGAGAGAAACCGAAGAGGAAAATAACGGATTACCAGGTGAGACAGAATGGTGGAGAAATTAAAAAGACAGTTCATCTCTGTTGACTATGAGCTGGATCTATTACGTAAAATGTAAAGCTTGAGGCAGATGAAAAGAACCGTTCAAGAATACACGGAGGAATTCTATAAAATCTCCATCAGGACCGGGCATTTGGAGGCAAGCAAAGAAAAAGTGGCCCGTTTCATTAATGGGTTGAGGCCCAGTGTTCAGGAGGAGTTGAGTTTGGTTCGGGTAAGCACCATTGAAGATGCTTACCAGTTTGCTTTAAAGGTGGAAGAAAAGCTGAACCGGAGGTTTGACAGCAAGCCAAAAGTGAAAGAACCGGGAGGAAAGAACGGTGGAAAGAAAGAAGGAAAGGAAGAGAAGAAGGAAGAAGAGAGCAGCATCCGGGATCAGAGAGAAGAGGAAGACCCAAAACCGCAAGTTCAGAATGATAACTACCCGAGAGGAAGGGGTAGATCTGGACGCGGGAATGAAAGGGGAGTATTTCGTGGAACATGTTTCCATTATGGAGAAGAAGGACACCGGGCATTTGAGTGCCCACAACACCGAGAAAGGACAAACAAGAGGCCAGTGGGTCCTGCCAGAGCAGTTGTGGCAGTTGAAGATGCTGATTCAGAACATTCTGAAGAAGCTGAAAAGGGAGAAGCCATGATTGTGAGAAGGACCATGCTGGTGGAAGAAGACAAATTTGAATAGAGGAGAAGCCTGTTCCGTACCTGGTGCAAGAGTGCAAGCAAAGTTTGCAATGTGATCATCGACAATGGAAGTACATACAACTTAGTTTCTGAGGAGATGGTTACTAAGTTGCAGCTGAAGAGAAGGAGACACCCGCACCCGTACCGGATTACATGGTTGCGGAAGGACCACAGAGCTTGGGTCCGGGAACAGTGTTTAGTCACGTTCCAGATTGGGAGATACCAGGATGAAGTCCTATGTGATGTATTCCCTATGGATGCATGCCATTTGCTATTGGGCAGGCCATGGCAGTTTGATCGGAGTGCAGTGCATGATGGTCGTGCAAATACTTATTCCTTGGTGAAAGATGGAATGCGGCACAAGTTGAAGCCATTGCAGACCGAAGATGAGAAGGTGTGCAGTAATGCCAGAATTTGCCTGGTAGAGGGCAGAAAACTTTGCCAAGAAGCAGGATTTGAGCCGGATATAAAGGTTGATGAATGTTCGGAGATATTGCAAGGGACGCAGCCCGAACAGCGTAGAAGTGAAGGTCACTTCTCCTTCTTACCCGGGGTGTCTGATGCAGGAGAATCCGGTGGGGATGAAGCAATCTTGCATTTTCCAGAAATCTTCTTAAAATTTTCTAAGTTCCTAGCACTTGTTTTATTTTTGGAGTTTTCCAAGGGGGAGGGAGAAGGATTTTGTAGAAGCATTGAAGGCAAGTTTCTTGAAGCTTTGGGAGAGGTCGCGAAATCGTGACCTCAAAAGGCTTGGCGGGGCGCAATCCAGTTTAGTCGCGATATCGCGACGTCGTGATATCGCGACATCGCGATATCGTGACCTTATTCCAATGCAGTTATGGCAATGAGTTTCCATCGCGATATCGCGAAGTCGCGATATCGCGAAGTCGCGATATCGCGATGTCTGTTACGCAAAGGTAGAGGGGAGATGTTACTATCGCGATATCACGACGTTGGTTCAACATAAGGGCAGAGAGGATGTTGACATCATGATATCGGGACGTCGCGATATCGCAACGTCGTGATATCACGAAGTCACGATATCACGACGATGGTACAATGCAAAGGCAAAGGAGATGTTACTATCGTGATATCATGACCGGTCGTGATATCGCAGCCTGTCGCGATGTCGTGGACAGTCAAACGCTGACACGTGGCAAACTTTGGTTAGCCACGAAAGTTAATGAATTTAGAAGGCTGGGCAAGACCCGAAGGGGAAAAGCAAGCAGACGGTCGCAAAGGACAGAGTTGACACGTGGACGACCACGTGTAACTTAACATTTGAGAAGGGTGCATGTTTCAAATTTTTACGTCAAAGAGAAGGCATGGCCAGTTCTACATGAAAACAGTTGCATGTGTTGAAACCAGAGAAGGGCCACGGCCACATATATTTTATTGTTGGTAGAGTGACAGGTACAGACATTGAACTAGACACAGGCAATGGCCATTATGGAGGAGGCCATAACGCATAAGGACAACCTGACATTGATGGCGGTTGCAGGTCAAGAAGGACCATTAATGAAAGCTTCCTGGTAGATTGGGCAGATGGCCCATTTATGACCAAAAATTTGAAAAATCCTGGAAGAGGGAAATTTGAATTTGAAATTATATTTGGTGGAGGCATTGATTGCCTAGAGGAAGGAGGCCTCATTAAAAAAAACTCAGAAATTTCTTAGGAGGGGGGGAGAGAGTTGGGGGATTGGAGGAAGGAGGACAGGGGAGAACAGAGCCGAAGCCGAGACCGGCCATTGTAAGCCTGCGGGCGATTTTATTTTTAATGCATGTAAATATTTGAAATTGGAATGAGAATTCAGAGTTTGTAAGGTCCCTGTATCTCCGTCTCCGTCAAAGAGGCCTATAAGAGAGCTGTAAAAGTGTAGCAAGCAGAGTCATAAGTGTGTGGTGTTTTTGGTGAATAGCGAGAGAGGTTGGGTTAGCAATAGACCATACAGGGTCTTGTATAATCGAAGGCATTTTATGTCAATCTTATAGTTTCAAAATTGTAGTTTGAGTTGGTGCTTGGAATTAGGGGTTGGTGGTTCTTTCTATTGGTGTAGATAAATCAAGGGTTGGTGTTCCTTTCTGTTGGTGCAAATAAATCAGGGGTTGGTGCTCCTTCTAGTGGGTGCTAGTAAATTGATTGTAAAATTGGTATTTTGCAAAGATTGGATTTGGACGGGAGTCCAAGCAGTCATTTTTGAGGAGTAGCCAAATTGGTGAACCTCGTTACATCGTGTGTTGTGGAATGCTCTCTTGTTATACTTAATTTATTTGATTTTAAGTTTTCATTGTTTCAACATTAAGAGTTGTAGATTTGAATTTAAATAGCTACACTGATTCACCCCCCCTCTCAGTGTCATTGTGAGACTATCAATTGGTATCAGAGCCTAGTTCCTAAACAAGCTTAATCGGCTAAGGTGATCTTGGAAGTGAGACAATGGCAGGTGGTGAAGGATTCTCATCAAACAAAGCACCATTATTTGATGGAACTAATTACGTATTTTGGAGACTCAGGATCCAGACATATCTATGCACTTTGGGATATGACATTTGAGAGTCAGTAGACAGTGGATACACAATATCCATCACTTCTCCAATCGATGCTACCGGTAAGAAACTATTTGAGAATAACTCTAAAGCAAATAATGCTATCATGTGTGGTTTAGTGGATAGCAAACTGATAAATATTATGACTTGTAAAATGACAAAAGACATGTGGGATAAACTAAGGAGCATTCATGAAGGAGTCGACAAGATCAAGGAGGCCAAGTTACAAACGCATCGAGCCTAGTTCGAAACATTAAAAATGAATGACGATGAGAACATAGAGGTATATATGCTAAGAGTTAATGGAATTGTTAATGCGATTAGAGGACTCGATGAGGAAATGAAAGATGCTGTCATAGTGAAAAAGGTACTAAGATCTCTTCTCCAAAGATTTGATTCTAAAGTTTCAGCAATAGAAGAAGATAAAGACCTAAATATTTTTAGTATGGATGAGATGCATGGTTCTTTGACTACATATGAGATGAGAATAGGAAAAACTAAACTCACAGACAGAGAAGTTGCTTTTAAAGCACATAAAAAATATAAAACCAAAACAAGAATCCGAGGAAGAAGAGACATCAAATGAAACAAAAGCAAACTTTGTTCGAAAACTAATAAGGGAAAAAGGAAAATACAGAGGAAAGCTACCATTTAATTTTTTCAATTGTGGAGGTGTTGGGAACTTTGTAGCTAAATGTCCACTCAATGAGAAAAACAAAAGTGATGAAGGTTCACGCCAAGAAAGAAGTGACTGGAAGAAGAAACAAAATTTTAGAAAAGGCAACTTCAAGAAGAAAAGTTTCATATCCAAGAATGTCATTCCTTCAAAAGATAGCTCCGATGAGGATTATGAAGAAGAAACAAGTGAAGCTCTTTTCATGGCATTCGAAGAAGAAAAAATAGAGGAAAAACTTGAGGCTAAGGCTGAAGTAGATCTAGAAGGTGAGCTGATCACTACACTTAAAGAGCTGAGTATAGAAAGAAAAAAGAATAAGAAAATTTCAAGAAAACTTGAGGATGCCAATGAAATCATAACCAACTTGAAAGTACAGATAGACAAATCTAAGAAAATATCTAAAAATATTGAAGTACAATTAACCGTGAAAATAGATGAGTGCAGTAAGTTAGAAGAAGAGATTATTGGTTTAAAGATGCAGCTAGAAGAGATGAATCAAAAAGTGAGTTGTTATCACAAACTTGAAGAAAGTTATGTAAATTTGGATAAGATTATAAATAGCCAAAGGACTACAGGAATCAAATTTGGTTTGGGCTTCATTGAAGGAGAATCATCAAATGGATTAAAGGCCATAACTGTAGAACCCATGAAGAATGAATATAAGATCAGGATTGATCAAGAAAAAAGGAATCATGCTAAAGAAAGCAATAATGCCAGGCATGAGAGGAGTATTGACAATGATGAATTCACCAATGTCACTCATTAAAGGAGAAGAAGATTTGTGGCTCCTACTACAAAATGGCAAAAACCATCACCCAGGTTCACTCATTTCTTTTTTGTTTATTGTTTTAAATGCAATGGTTATGGACATAAGATTACAGATTGCAAGTATAATGTAGGACAAAGGAATTTTGACAGTAGAAATGTTTTTTCACCATTGATGGATTATGCAGTAGAATGTTATAACTGTCATAATTTTGGGCACATTGCAAGGAATTATCAAAGTACATTTGTAGCAAATAAACATCAAGGAATACAATTTCAACCAAATGGTTTGAGACAAAATATAATATTTCTCGAAAAACATGCACAGGCTATTGACAAAGAATAGTCAAAACAAGTGACCAAAACTGTAATCAAACTAGAGTGGAAATAAAAGGAGTGACTCAAGGAAGAAAAGGAATCCTTGATTGTACAGACATCATTTAAAGCACAGAACAAATCTACACCATGGATACTTGATAGTGGATGCTCTAGTCATATGATAGGTGACAAACAAAAATTTGAGAAGTTACAGAAATATGAAGGTGGTTTTGTAAAATTTGGAAATAATGATGGAGCTAAGATAGTTGGCAACAGATCAGTTAAGATCAGTGATGGAAAAATCAAGTCAAAAGAAGTCTTGTTTGTGATTGGTCTAAAACATAACTTGTTAAGCGTAAATTAGATTTGTGATAGAGGTCATGAAGTAATTTTCAAGAAGCAGGGTTGTGAAGTCAGAACAACAAACTGTGGAAAGTTGATAGCAACTAGATCAAGGACATCTGGCAACTTATATACTCTCTAAGAGACTTCAAAAGGAGCGTGCTTGATTGGACATGAAGAAGAAAATTGGCTGTGGCACAAGAGGCTCGGTCATATAAGCTTTGACAATTTAGTAAAAATCAGCTCAAAAGGGGCAGTGAGAGATATTCCCACCATTGGCAAACCATTAAATAGCATTTTTGCTTCATGCCAAAAGGGGAAGCAAACTAGATCCACATTTAAAACAAAAGAGTACTTCACAAGCAAATATTTAGAACTAATACATATTGATTTATGTGGACCCATGAGAACGCAAAGCATAAATGGTGACAAATACTTTATGTTGTGCATAGATGACAATTCCAGGATGACATGGGTACTATTTTTGAATCTTAAATCATATGCCTTTGAGATGTTCAAGATTTTCAAAAAGCAAGTTGAGAATCAAATAGGAAAAAGGATTAAATGTTTAATATCAGATAGAGGAGGAGAGTTCATTTCAGAGGAGTTTGCAGAGTACTGTGAAAAGTATGGGATTAAGAGACAGTTTTCAGAAGCAAGGACACCTCAGTAGAATGGTATGGTAGAAAGAAATAACAAGACAATGCAGGAAATAGCACATACTATGTTGACTGAGAGCAAAATAGAAGATAGATTTTGGAAAGAGGAAGTCCATACTACGGTATACATCCAAAATAGGTGCATGTTGAGGACACATGAAAGCAAAAATCCGTATGAGCTGTGGTTCGGTAAAAAGGCAACAACAAGATACTTTAAAGTTTTTGGCAGCAAGTGTTACATCAAAATAACTGAATATAATCTTGATAAGTTTGAAGATAAAGTTGATGAAGGTATTTTTCTTGGCTATTCGACAAAAAGAAAAGCCTATAAAAAATTGTGGAGAGTGCTGATGTTAAATTTGATGAAGGTAGGGAACGAGAAATTAGTTATGAAGAAAACTACCCAATTTATGAAGAGGTTATTGAAGGAGATGAGGAAGAGGAAATGGAAAAGAAACAGAAAATTGACTCAGATGATTTAAGTAGTGTTTCAGAAGAGGAAGAAAACAAGAAATTTAAAATTGGCAGCTAGCAGAAAAATCATCCTAGAGAGCAAATAATTGGAGATCCCATAGTTGGTGTTCAGACAAGAAGAAGAGTAGTAAGTAACTACTCTCTATTATCTAGCATTGAGCCCAAAAATGTTGTTGAAGCAAGCAAAGATGAAAGTTGGATGACAACAATAAATGAAGAATTATATCAGATTGAGAAAACAAAACTTGGGAGTTAGTACCAAGACTTGCAAATAAAAATATAATCAGTACTAAATGGGTTTTTCAAAACAAATTGAATGAACAGGGATAGATAGTTAGGAATAAAGCAAGATTGGTCTGTAAAGGCTATGCACAAGTTGAAGGTATTGACTTTGAATAAACCTTTGCACCAGTGGCTAGACTTGAGGCAATTAGAATGTTTCTAGCTTTAGCAGTTCACAAGAATTTCAAAGTTTATCAAATGGATGTGAAATCAGCATTTTTGAATGAAAAACTTGAAGAAGAGGTCTATATTGAGCATCCAAATGGCTTCCAACTCGGTGATAATCCCAACTTAGTCTGCAAGTTGAAGAAAGTACTGTATGGCTTGAAACATGCACCCAGAGCATGGTATGCAAGGCTAGACAACTATCTTACTCAAAAAGGGTTCAAAAAGGGTATGGTGGAAAGCAATTTGTATGTCAAAATAGATAATGACTGTCTCATTGTCCTTGTTGTATACGTATATGATATCATTTTTGGCAGCAACAATGATGAGTCGTGTAAAGATTTATCAAATAAGATGCAGAAAGAATTTTAAATGTCTATGATTGGTGAACTTGCGTATTTATTCGAACTACAAGTTAATAAAAATGAGAAAGGCATATTTATTTCTCAAATTAAATATGTGAAGGAGATGCTAAAAATATTCACAATGGAGGATTGTAAGCCTGTTAGCACTCCCATGATGACAGGTTGCAAGTTGAAAAAGGATGAGAAATCTCCAGATGTTGATCAAACCATGTATAGATCTATGATTGGGAGCCTACTGTATTTGACAACTACCAGAATATATATCTTACAGGCAGTTTGCATGGTCGCACGATTTCAAGCTAGTCCCAAGGAGACTCATGTGACAGTCGTGAAGAGGATTCTTTAATATCTGAAGGGTACTATGGAGTATGGGTTATGGTATCCAAAAGGTAAGGATTTCACCCTTATTGTGTATTCAGATGCAGATTGGGTAGGATGTGTCGATGACAGAAAGAGTACCAGTGGAGGTGCATTCTATCTTGGAGATAGGTTGGTCACATGGCACAATAAGAAACAAGAGTCAGTTTCCTTATCCACAATAGAGGCAGAATATATTACAGCATCAACATGTTGTACGTAGGTTTTATGGATGAAACAAACCCTAAAATATCTTGGCATTAACTTCAGTGAGCCAATTTCAGTTAAGTGTGATAACACCAGTGCCATTAACATCTCAAATAATTCGGTTATGCATTCCCGCACAAAACATATTACTATCTGATATCACTTTTTGAAGGAGAAAGTTGCGGAAGGTGAGGTTAAGTTGGATTTTGTCCCAACTACAGATCAAGTAGCAGATATCTTCACAAAATCGCTACCCAAGGAATTTTTTGAGTATCTTCGCAATAAGTTGGGAGTGGTTACGCTTCCCAAGCATTGACTAGCAATCGAGACCACATTCTCAGGGGGAGCATTTATATATTTGATTATATTTTTTCTCATGTGTGTAATTTTTGCTAACTATAATAATTTGTGCCTAAGAATGTTGTGCATGGACTCAGGGGGAGTCTACAGCAGCCTTTTGGTATTATTGTCAAAGGGGGAGAAGAATTACAAGAAATTGCAAGTGTGTTGCCAACAATTCCAAAGGGGGAGATTGTTGAGCAAGGTGCGGCAAAATTATTGTCATTGTTGTCAACACAGTCAGATAGATCAGTTGATGAAGTGGACAGGAGTTAAGAGGTTCTTCATAGTATGTATAGTGATTATCCAAAAGATCGAAGTGGCCCATATGCTAAAAATCAAAATAAAATCACAAGGAATAAAACTATCGCGATATCACGACATGTTGAGCAAGAAAGAAAAACTGTCGTGATATCGCGACATGTTGAGAAGCAGCAAAACTGTCACGATTTCATGACATGTTCGGAGAGAAAGCGCAAGCAAGCAAATTGTCGTGATTTCATGACATATTGCAAGAGAAATAGTACAAAAGAAAAAGTGTCACGATTTCGCGACATGTTGGAAGAGAAAAAGGCAAGTAGAAAAAGTATTGCGATTTTGCGACATATTGCAAGAGAGATAGTATGGACGAAAAAGTGTCGAGACTTCATGACATGTTGGAAGTGAAAAAGGCAAGTAGAAAAAGTGTCACGATTTCACGACATGTCACATTTTCGCGACTTGAAGAGAGCAGGAAGGCAGAGAAGGAAAAGTGTCACGATTTCACGACATGTCGCATTTTCATGACTCGGAAAGGGCAGGAAGGAATAAAATGAAAAAGTGTCGCAATATCACGACATGTCGCGATTTCATGACCCGAAGGTAATAAAAAGTGCAAAGGAGGAAAAGTGTTGTGATATCGCGACATGTCGCATTTTCACGACCCAAAGGCAAGAGAAAGAGCAAAGGAGAAAAAGTGTCACGATATCGGGACATGTCACATTTTCACGACTCTAGGAGGAGAGAGAAAGTAAGAAGGCAGAAGTGTCGTGATATCGCGACAAAAGTAAAAAGGAAGAGTACGAAGGCGAAAGTGTCAAGATATTGTGACATGTGTTTTTGTGGGTATAAGCAAACAGAAGAAGTAAGGAGGCGAAAGTGTCATGATATCGCGACATGTTGTGTATTCGTGGATACAAGTAAATAGAAGAAGCAAGGAGACGAAAGTGTCATGATATCATGACATGTGTTTTCGCGGGTGCAAGCAAACAAAAGAAGCAAGGAGGTGAAAGTGTTGCAATATCACGGCATGTTATGTTTTCACAAGCTAAGAAGAAAACCCAGCCAAAATAAGATATGTGACAGTTAACTGAAGTCAGTATGACAGTTACAGGTAAGTCGGTATGACAGTTATAGGTGCAGTTACATCAGAAGAAGTCGATATGATAGTTACAGGTGCAGTTATAGAAGAAGTCGGTACAATAGTTACAAGTGCAGTTACAGAGAAAAGGTTATAAAAGGAGATCTACATGGAGAATTAGATTGCTGAGAAAAAGGCTGAAGAGTGCTGCGTAAAGAGGGTTGGAAGAGTGTCGTAAGAGAGTGTAAAGTAGATCCAAGAGAGCCATAAGAGTGCAGTAAGAAGCGTAGCAAGAGGGTTGTAAGAGAGCTATAAAAGTGCAGCAAGCAGAGCCGTAAGTGTGTGTGGTGTTTTTGGTGAATAGCGAGAGAGGTTGGGTTAGCAATAGACTAGACAGGGTCTTGTATAAGCGAAGGCATTTTATGTCAATCTTATAGTTTCAAAATTGCATTTCGAGTTGGTGCTTGGAATCAGGGGTTGGTGCTCTTTTCTGTTGGTGCAGATAAATCAGGGGTTGGTGCTCCTTTCTATTGGTGCAGATAAATCAGGGGTTGGTGCTCCTTCTAGTGGGTGCTTGGTAAATTGATTGTAAAATTGGTATTTTGCAAAGACTGGATTTGGATGGAAGTCCAAGCAGTCATTTTTGAGGAGTAGCCAAATTGGTGAACCTCGTTACATCGTGTGTTGTAGAATGCTCTCTTGTTATACTTGCTTTATCTGATTTTAAGTTTTAATTATTTCGGCATTAAGAGTTGTAGATTTGAATTTAAATAGCTACACTGATTCACCCCCCCTATCAGTGTCATTGTGAGACTATCATGCACTTGTCAGTTACTAAAAATAGTATAATTGTGACCAACTCTCCTATGTAACCAAAAAAAAATACTAAAACTATACCAGTAATGCTTCCATATTATCTCAGATTTATCATATATTATTCATAATATTAATGCATTCATATCAATGGCTAATATATTAGAATCATAAAATCACTCATTCAATGATTAATAATATCTTACAATAATAAATCTCACATATATATTCATAAATCATTAAATATACAAGAGTTTTGTTTCTGTTATATAACTTTACAAGATAACTCTTCAATATTATAACTATTACTCTCCTCAAAAATCCAAGAGATGCATCCTTTCACATTCCTTACATAGGACAAGACTCTCATGACTCTTCACTTTACGTAATCCCACATTTCATGTGACTTTTTACTTACATATTTGATTCCTAACACCTATAAATTTTAACTTACTTACTCTTTACACTCTCACACCTCACACCTTGCACACTTTATTACATAAAACTTGGACACTTCTCACATATTGGCACATGCATTAGAAAAATATAAATACAATCTCTAATCTATTATTTACAAATGTACCACATGTTACCAAATAATGTAATATCTGCAACACCCCATGTACTATATTATTTGGTGTGAAGACTTTGAGTCTTAAATTTTTGGTCCTCTTGTCTTATTTGTTCTTTGGAACTTTGCTTTGTGCTTCTTTGTCTTGGTATTGATATTTTCCTTGTATTGAAAATATTAATTATGGATATTGATTAATAATTCATCATAATAATATAATTTATAGATATTGGAATTCAACAATTCCATATTGAAGTCAACATATGTTGAATGCATCAACATATTGTCTTTTCATTTGTTGACCATTCTTTGTTTACGTTTAAATAATTTGTGTCACAACTAATATCCTTTATTTTGTTTTTTTTTCTTTTCTTTTGTCTTGACAGATCTCAAAAGTAAGCAATGTCATGTATATTATTATACCTACGTCAGTAGGTTATATAATAACATCTTGAGAATTCCATTTTGCTTCAATTTTATTTTATGTATATACTTTCCAAATGTTGTAATTTTCTCATATTTAGCATTTTTTAGGATTAAAGACATTCTCTTCTTCCAATCAACAAGAATATGTTTTCAAGTGTTCTGCACAATATTTTAGTATTCTCAACATTTCCTCACAATTCTCAAAATATATTTTGAATAATTTCTTCCATGTTGATTTATACAAAATAAATCTTATTTCTCTTACAATTAATCTAAAATCAATTCCTTTGATGTAGGATTCCTCATTTCTCTCAAATTTAATTAAATAGTTTCTTCAAACAATAATATCAATTTCAAACCTTTAATATTCAATCAAGCAATCAATTTCAATTCATCATATTATTATAACTCCCAAAATTAATTTTAAATGATTTCTCAATCAATTTTTAAATAAAAATTCTTTAAATTATATCAACCTTCAAATAATTCATCAATCTAAAAATTTAAATTTTTTCTTTTCTTTTATTTTCCAAATTATAAAATTTTAATTTGCAATCGTTTTATGAATAGTCAATCAGTCAATTTCACAAATATTGTATTTATCAATCTTCAAATTTCATTAGTCTTCATAATTTATCATAAAATTTTAAATTCACTCCTTTTATCTCCCAAATTTTAGTTTCTTCATAATTTTCAAAATTTACCTTCCACTTTTAATCTAACTATTATTCCACTCAACTCAATATTCCATCTAGATTTTAAATATATAATTTCCTTATGTATCCCAAGCATTAATTACTTATTTTAATTAATTTTCTAATTTCAAATCTATAAATCACTTATGAATCCATAATTGTGTTAAAAATAAAAGTAATATTAAGGTATTATCTTAGCTTCACCAAATCTATGGTCTTCACCAATTTTAGGTTTGTGTTTCTTGTCTATGTTGCCCCCAACCTCTTTCTATGTTGTCCATGTGTGATATTAATTGTCCAATATTTCTAAAACTAATATAAGGTGTTAATACTTTAAATAATACTTGCAATCAACATTATTACCATGTGTTACAAAGCAAAACCATCATCTTCTCTAATTTACAATCCTTTATATTCCTATTTTATACTAGTTCATTTGGGCTTATGTCATGTATCCAAGCTTAACTCCTCACTTTACCAAGCTTCATTTACGCTTCAAGTTGCTTCAATTCACTTTAAGCCACCTTTATTTACTCCTCCACTTTAGGTATTTTAACTCATAAGAATACTTCCTCATTTAATGTTTATATCTTCTTTCTCCACAAATAAGATTTATTGTCATACACTCAAATAGGATACCCTATGTCCTTTCACCAATTTATTATTTCCAAAAAGTAGACATTCACTTTCTAACTACATATATTGAGTGTATAACATCCTTGACTACACCCCATACATCATCTATTTGTCAGACTTATTTGCTCTTTTTTTATCATGTCCTTAGTCAATCATGCACTTCTCAAATTCAATTATTATCTTCTCTAGCTATAGTCCTTCAATATTATCCTTCTCTAGAAACATACTCCTTAAATCATCAATATCTTCTATCGTCTTTAAAAATATCACCTAAATATTCTCCAATTTGTCTAAAAATTCTCTCCTTGATTTTATTCCTTTAATATTCTCCATCAAAATTCTATATTTCTTTAGACTTATTCCAACAATTTTTTTAATAATTTTTTATCTCTAGTAGATTACTCAAATCCCTTATCTCTTATCTAGCGACCGGTTGTTCCCTTCATGCTAGGTCAAAAATAACGAGGTAGAATAGATTTGGTGGGAACAACCCTGGTTTGAACCTTGCACTTGTTGAGCAAGGTGCAGCAAAAGTATTGTCATTGTTGTCAACACAGTCAGACAGATCGGTTGATGAAGTGGACAGGAGTTAAGAGGTTCTTCAGAGTATGTATAGTGATTATCCAAAAGATCGAAGTGGCCCATATGCTAAAAATCAAAAGAAAATCACAAGGAAGAAAACTGTCACGATATCGCGACATGTTGAGCAAGAAAGAAAAACTATCGCGATATCGCGACATGTTGAGAAGCAAGCAAAACTATCATGATTTCACGACATGTTCGGAGAGAAAGCGCAAGCAAGCAAAACTGTCACGATTTCGTGACATATTGCAAGAGAAATAGTACGAAAGAAAAAGTGTCATGATTTCATGACATGTTGGAAGAGAAAAAGGCAAGTAGAAAAAGTGTCACGATTTTGTGACATATTGCAAGAGAGATAGTACGGAAGAAAAAGTGTCACGATTTCGCGACATGTTGGAAGAGAAAAAGGCAAGTAGAAAAAGTGTCACGATTTCGTGACATGTCGCATTTTCGCGACTTGAAGAGAGTAGGAAGGCAGAGAAGGAAAAGTGTCATGATTTCGCGACATGTCGCATTTTCACGACTTGAAAAGAGCAGGAAGGAAGAGAATGAAAAAGTGTCATGATTTCGTGACATGTCGCATTTTCATGACTTAAAGAGTAGGAAGAGAGAAAAAGTGTCGTGATATCATGACATGTTACATTTTCGTGACTCGAAGGCAAGAGAAAGAGCAAAGGAGAAAAAGTGTCGCGATATCGCGACATGTCACATTTTCATGACTCTAGGAGGAGAGAGAAAGTAAGAAGGTAGAAGTGTCACGATATCGTGACAAAAGTAAAAAGGAAGAGTATGGAGGTGAAAGTGTCACGATATCATGACATGTGTTTTCGTGGATACAAGCAAACAAAGAAGCAAGGAGGTGAAAGTGTCATGATATCGCGACATGTTGTGTTTTGTGGATACAAGCAAATAAAAGAAGCAAGGAGGCGAAAGTGTCGCGATATCGCGACATGTTGTGTTTTCATGGGTGCAAGCAAACAAAAGAAGCAAGGAGGCGAAAGTGTCATGATATCGCGACATGTGTTTTCACGAGCTAAGAAGAGAACCCATCCGAAAGAAGATATGTGATAGTTAACTGAAGTCGGTACGATAGTTACAGGTGTAGTTACAGAAGAAGTCGATACGATAGTTACAGGTGCAGTTACAGAAGAAGTCGGTACGACAGTTACAGGTGTAGTTACAAAGAAAAGGTTATAAAAGGAGATCTGCATGGAGAATTAGATTGCTGAAAAAAGGCTGAAGAGTGCTGCATAAAGAGGGTTGGAAGAGTGTCGTAAGAGAGCATTAAGCAGAGCCGAGAGAGTCGTAAGAGTGCAGTAAGAAGCGTAGCAAGAGGGCTGTAAGAGAGCTGTAAAAGTGCAGCAAGCAGAGCCGTAAGTGTGTGTGGTGTTTTTGGTGAATAGCGAGAGAGGTTGGGTTAGCAATAGACCAGACAGGGTCTTGGATAAGCGAAGGCATTTTTATGTCAATCTTATAGTTTCAAAATTGCAGTCCGAGTTGGTGCTTGGAATCAGGGGTTGGTGCTCCTTTCTATTGGTGTAGATAAATCAGGGGTTGGTGCTCCTTTCTGTTGGTGCAGATAAATCAGGGGTTGGTGCTCCTTCCAGTGGGTGCTGGTAAATTGATTGTAAAATTGGTATTTTGCAAAGACTGGATTTGGACGGGAGTCCAAGCAGTCATTTTTGAGGAGTAGCCAAATTGGTGAACCTCGTTACATCGTGTGTTGTGGAATGCTCTCTTGTTATACTTGCTTTATCTGATTTTAAGTTTTCATTGTTTCAGCATTAAGAGTTGTAGATTTGAATTTAAATAGCTACACTGATTCACCCCCCCTCTCAGTGTCATTGTGAGACTATCAATTGGTATCAGAGCCTGGTTCTTGAACAAGCTTAATCGGCTAAGGTGATCTTGGAAGTGAGACAATGGCAGGTGGTGAAGGATTCTCATCAAACAAAGCACCATTATTTGATGGAACTAATTATGCATTTTGGAGACTCAGGATGCAGACATATCTATGCACTTTGGGATACGACATTTGGGAGTCAGTAGACAGTGGATACACAATATCCATCACTCCTCCAACCGATGCTGCCGGTAAGAAACTATTTGAGAATAACTCTAAAGCAAAGAATGCTATCATGTGTGGTTTAGTGGATAGCAAACTGATAAAGATTATGAGTTGTAAAATGGCAAAAGACATGTGGGATAAACTAAGGAGCATTCATGAAGGAGACGACAAGATCAAGGAGGCCAAGTTACAAATGCATCGAGCCCAGTTCGAAGCATTAAAAATGAATGACGATGAGAACATAGAGGCATACATGCTGAGAGTTAATGGAATCGTTAATGCGATTAGAGGACTCGACGAGGAAATGGAAGATGTTGTCATAGTGAAAAAGGTACTAAGATCTCTTCCCCAAAGATTTGATTCTAAAGTTTCAGCAATAGAAGAAGCTAAAGACCTAAATATTTTTAGTATGGATGAGATGCATGGTTCTTTGACTGCATATGAGATGAGAATAGGAAAAACTAAGCCCATAGACAGAGAAGCTGCTTTTAAAGCACATAAAAATATAAAAGCAAAACAAGAATCAGAGGAAGAAGAGACATCAAATGAAACGGAAGCAAACTTTGTTCGAAAACTAATAAGGGGAAAAGGAAAATACAGAGGAAAGCTACCATTTAAGTGTTTCAACTGTGGAGGCATTGGGCACTTTGCAGCTAAATGTCCACTCAATGAGAAAAACAAAAGTGATGAAGGTTCACACCAAGAAAGAAGTGACTGGAAGAAGAAATCAAATTTTAGAAAAGGCAACTTCAAGAAGAAAAGTTTCATATCCAAGAATGTCAGTCCTTCAGAAGACAGCTCCGGTGAGGATTCTGAAGAAGAAACAGGTGAAGCTCTTTTCATGGCATTCGAAGAAGAAAAAATAGAAGAAAAACTTGAGGCTGAGGCTGAAGTAGATCTGGAAGGTGAGCTGATCACTGCACTTAAAGAGCTGAGTATAGAAAGAAAAAAGAATAAGAAAATTTCAAGAAAATTTGAGGATGCCAATGAAATCATAACCAACTTGAAAGTACAGATAGACGAATCTAAGAAAATATCTAAAGATATCGAAGTACAATTAACCGTGAAAATAGATGAGTGCAGCAAGTTAGAAGAAGAGATTGTTGGTTTAAAGATGCAGCTAGAAGAGATGAATCGAAAAGTGAGATGTTATCACAAACTTGAAGAAAGTTCTGTAAAGTTGGACAAGATTATAAATAGCCAAAGGACTACAGGCATCAAATTTGGTTTGGGCTTCATTGAAGGAGAATCATCAAATGGATCAAAGGCCATAACTATAGAACCCATAAAGAATGAAGATAAGATCAGGATTGATCAAGAAAAAATGAATCATGCTAAAGAAAGCAATAATGCCAGGCACGAGAGGAGTATTGACAATGATGAATTCACCAATGTCACTCATCAAAGGAGAAGAAGATTTGTGGCTCCTACTACAAAATGGCAAAAACCATCACCCAGGTTCACTCATTTCTTTTTTGGTTATTGTTTTAAATGCAATGGTTATGGACATAAGATTGCAGATTGCAAGTATAATGTAGGACAAAGGAATTTTGCCAGTAGAAATGTTTTTTCACCATTGATGGATTATGCAGTAGAATGTTATAACTGTCATAATTTTGGGCACATTGCAAGAAATTGTCAAAGTACATTTGCAGCAAATAAACATCAAGGAAGACAATTTCAACCAAATGGTTTGAGACAAAATAGAAGATTTCTCGAAAAACATGCACAGGCTACTGACAAAGAAAAGTCAAAACAAGTGACCAAAACTATAATCAAACCAGAGTGGAAAGAAAAGGAGTGACTCAAGGAAGAAAAGGAATCCTTGATTGTACAGACAACATTCAAAGCACAGAACAAATCTACACCATGGATACTTGATAGTGGATGCTCCAGTCATATGATAGGTGACAAACAAAAATTTGAGAAGTTACAGAAATATGAAGGTGGTTCTGTAAAATTTGGAAATAATGATGGAGCTAAGATAGTTGGCAAAGGATCAGTTAAGATCAGTGATGGAAAAATCAAGTCAAAAGAAGTCTTGTTTGTGATTGGTCTGAAGCATAACTTGTTAAGTGTAAGTCAGATTTGTGACAGAGGTCATGAAGTAATTTTCAAGAAGTAGGGTTGTGAAGTCAGAACAACAAACTATGGAAAGTTGATAGCAACTGGATCAAGGACATCTGGAAACTTGTATACTCTCTCAGAGACTTCAGAAGGAGCGTGCTTGATTGGACATGAAGAAGAAAATTGGCTGTGGCACAAGAGGCTCGGTCATATCAGCTTTGACAATTTAGTAAAAATTAGCTCAAAAGGGGCAGTGAGAGATATTCCCACCATTGGCAAACCATTAAATAGCATTTGTGCTTCATGCCAAAAGGGGAAGCAAACTAGAGCCACATTTAAAACAAAAGAGTACTTCACTAGCAAACCTTTAGAACTAATACATACTGATTTATGTGGACCCATGAGAACGCAAAGCATAAATGGTGACAAATACTTTATGTTGTGCATAGATGACTATTCCAGGATGACATGGGTACTATTTTTGAAGCTTAAATCAGATGCCTTTGAGATGTTCAAGATTTTCAAAAAACAAGTTGAGAATCAAACAGGAAAAAGGATTAAATGTTTAAGATCGGATAGAGGAGGAGAGTTCATTTCAGAGGAGTTTGCAGAGTACTGTGAAAAGTATGGGATTAAGAGACAGTTTTCAGAAGCAAGGACACCTCAGTAGAATGGTGTGGTAGAAAGAAAGAACAAGACAATGCAAGAAATGGCACGGACTATGTTGATTGAGAGCAAAATAGCAGACAGATTTTGGAAAGAGGCAGTCCATACTACGGTATACATCCAAAATAGGTGCATGTTGAGGACACATGAAAGCAAAACTCCGTATGAGCTGTGGTTCGGTAAAAAGGCAACAACAAGATACTTTAAAGTCTTTGGCAGCAAGTGTTACATCAAAAGAACTGAAGATAATCTTGGTAAGTTTGAAGATAGAGCTGATGAAGGTATTTTTCTTGGCTATTCGACAAAAAGCAAAGCCTATACATGCTACAACAAGAGGCTAAAGAAAATTGTGGAGAGTGCTGATGTTAAAGTTGATGAAGGTAGGGAACGAGAAATTAGTTATGAAGAAAACTACCCAATTTATGAAGAGGTTATTGAAGGAGATGAGGAAGAGGAAATGGAAAAGAAACAAAAAATTGACTCAGATGATTTAAGTAGTGTTTCAGAAGAGGAAGAAAACAAGAAATTCAAAACAGGCAGCTAGCAGAAAAATCATCCTAGAGAGCAAATAATTGGAGATCCCACAGTTGGTGTTCAGACAAGAAGAAGAGTAGTAAGTAACTACTCTCTATTATCCAGCATTGAGCCCAAAAATGTTGCTGAAGCAAGCAAAGATGAAAGTTGGATGACGACAATAAATGAAGAATTAGATCAGATTGAGAAAAACAAAACCTGGGAGTTAGTACCAAGACCTGCAAATAAAAATATAATCAGTACTAAATGGGTTTTTCAAAACAAATTGAATGAAGATGGACAGATAGTCAGGAATAAAGCAAGATTGGTCTGTAAAGGCTATGCACAAGTTGAAGGTATTGACTTTGAAGAAACCTTTGCACCAGTGGCTAGACTTGAGGCAATTAGAATGTTTCTGGCTTTAGCAGTTCACAAGAATTTCAAAGTTTATCAAATGGACGTGAAATCAGCATTTCTGAATGGAAAACTTGAAGAAGAGGTCTATATTGAGCAGCCAGATGGCTTCCAACTCGGTGATAATCCCAACTTCATCTGCAAGTTAAAGAAAGCACTGTATGGCTTGAAACAGGCACCCAGAGCATGGTATGCAAGGCTAGACAACTATCTTACTCAACAAGGGTTCAAAAAGGGTATGGTGGACAGCAATTTGTATGTCAAAATAGAGAATGGCCATCTCATTGTCCTTGTTGTATACGTAGATGATATCATTTTTGGCAGCAACAATGATGAGTCGTGTAAAGATTTAGCAAATAAGATGCAGAAAGAATTTGAAATGTCTATGATTGGTGAACTTGCGTATTTCCTCGGACTGCAAGTTAATCAAAATAAGAAGGGCATATTTATTTCTCAAATTAAATATGTGAAGGAGATGCTAAAAAAATTCACAATGGAGGATTGTAAGCCTGTTAGCACTCCCATGACGACAGGTTGCAAGTTGAGCAAGGATGACAAATCTCCAGATGTTGATCAAACCATGTACAGATCTATGATTGGGAGCCTACTGTATTTGATAGCTACCAGACCAGATATCTTGCAGGCAGTTTGCATGGTCGCACGATTTCAGGCTAGTCCCAAGGAGACTCATGTGACAACCGTGAAGAGGATTCTTCGGTATCTGAAGGGAACTATGGAGTATGGGTTATGGTA
This sequence comes from Wollemia nobilis, assembly GCA_028583015.1. Taxonomy (NCBI): domain Eukaryota; kingdom Viridiplantae; phylum Streptophyta; class Pinopsida; order Araucariales; family Araucariaceae; genus Wollemia; species Wollemia nobilis. Next base: position 215,236 of record JAQPPZ010003056.1, on the reverse strand, counting down.
TCCGAAAGGTAAGGATTTCACCCTTATTGCGTATTCAGATGCAGATTGGGTAGGATGTGTCGATGATAGAAAGAGTACCAGTGGAGGTGCATTCTATCTTGGAGACAGGTTGGTCGCATGGCACAATAAGAAACAAGAGTCAGTTTCCTTATCCACAACAGAGGCAGAATATATTGCAGCATCAACGTGTTGTACGCAGGTTTTATGGATGAAAAAAACCCTGAAAGATCTTGGCATTAATTTCGGTGAGCCAATTTCAGTTAAGTGTGATAACACCGGTGCCATTAACATCTCAAAGAATCCGGTTATGCATTCCCGCACAAAACATATTGCTATCCGATATCACTTTCTGAAGGAGAAAGTTGCGGAAGGTGAGGTTAAGTTGGATTTTGTCCCAACTACAGAGCAAGTAGCGGATATCTTCACAAAACCGCTGCCCAAGGAAATTTTTGAATACCTTCGCAATAAGTTGGGAGTGGTCACGCTTCCCAAGCATTGACTAGCAATCGGGACCACATTCTCAGGGGGAGCATTTATATATTTGATTATCTTTTTGCTCATGTTTGTAATTTTTGCTAACTATAATAATTTGTGCCTGAGAATGTTGTGCATGGACTCAGGGGGAGTCTACAGTAGCCCTTTGGTATTATTGTCAAAGGGGGAGAAGAATTACAGGAAATTGCACGTGTGTTGCCAACAATTCCAAAGGGGGAGATTGTTGAGCAAGGTGCAGCAAAATTATTGTCATTGTTGTCAACACAGTCAGACAGATCAGTTGATGAAGTGGACAGGAGTTAAGAGGTTCTTCAGAGTATGTATAGTGATTATCCAAAAGATCGAAGTGGCCCATATGCTAAAAATCAAAAGAAAATCACAAGGAAGAAAACTGTCGCGATATCGCGACATGTTGAGCAAGAAAGAAAAACTGTCGCGATATCACGACATGTTGAGAAGAAAGGAAAACTATCACGATTTCATGACATGTTCGGAGAGAAAGCGCAAGCAAGAAAAATTGTCATGATTTCATGACATATTGCAAGAGAAATAGTACGAAAGAAAAAGTGTCATGATTTTGCGACATGTTGGAAGAGAAAAAGGCAAGTAGAAAAAGTGTCACGATTTTGCGACATATTGCAAGAGAGATAGTATGGAAGAAAAAGTGTCACGATTTCGTGACATGTTGGAAGAGAAAAAGGCAAGTAGAAAAAGTGTCACGATTTCGTGACATGTCACATTTTCGCGACTTGAAAAGAGCAGGAAGGCAGAGAAGGAAAAGTGTCACGATTTCGCGACATGTCGCATTTTCGTGACTTGAAAAGAGTAGGAAGGAAGAAAATGAAAAAGTGTCACGATTTCGCGACATGTCACATTTTCATGACCCGAAGGTAAGAGAAAGTGCAAAGGAGGAAAAGTGTCACGATATCGCGACATGTCGCATTTTCGCGACCCAAAGGCAAGAGAAAGAGCAAAGGAGAAAAAGTGTCACGATATCGCGACATGTCACATTTTCACGACTCTAGGAGGAGAGAGAAAGTAAGAAGGCAGAAGTGTCACGATATCACGACAAAAGTAAAAAGGAAGAGTACGAAGGAGAAAGTGTCACGATATCGTGACATGTGTTTTTGCGGGTACAAGAAAACATAAGAAGCAAGGAGGCGAAAGTGTCATGATATCGCGACATGTTGTGTTTTCGTGGATACAAGCAAATAGAAGAAGCAAGGAGGCGAAAGTGTCATGATATCGTGACATGTTGTGTTTTCGTGGGTGCAAGCAAACAAAAGAAGCAAGGAGGTGAAAGTGTTGCGATATCACGACATGTGTTTTCGTGAGCTAAGAAGAGAACCCAACCAAAAGAAGATATGTGACAGTTAACTGAAGTCGGTATGATAGTTACAGGTGTAAGTCGGTATGACGATTACAAGTGCAGTTATAGAAGAAGTCGATACGACAGTTACAGGTGCAGTTATAGAAGAAGTCGGTACGACAGTTACAGGTGCAGTTACAGAGAAAAGGTTATAAAAGGAGATCTGCGTGGAGAATTAGATTGCTAAAAAAAGGCTGAAGAGTGTTGCGTAAAGAGGGTTGGAAGAGTGTCGTAAGAGAGCGTTAAGCAGAGCCGAGAGAGCCGTAAGAGTGCAGTGAGAAGCACAGCAAGAGGGCTGTAAGAGAGCTATAAAAGTGCAGCAAGCAGAGCCGTAAGTGTGTGTGGTGTTTTTGGTGAATAGCGAGAGAGGTTGGGTTAGCAATAGACCAGACAGGGTCTTGGATAAGCGAAGGCATTTTTATGTCAATCTTATAGTTTCAAAATTGCAGTCCGAGTTGGTGCTCATTTCTATTGGTGCCAGATAAATCAGGGGTTGGTGCTCCTTTCTGTTGGTGCGAGATAAATCGGGGGTTGGTGCTCCTTCTAGTGGGTGCTGGAAAAATTGATTGTAAAATTGGTATTTTGCAAAGACTGGATTTGGACGGGAGTCCAAGCAGTCATTTTTGAGGAGTAGCCAAATTGGTGAACCTCGTTACATCGTGTGTTGTGGAATGCTCTCTTGTTATACTTGCTTTATCTGATTTTAAGTTTTCATTGTTTCGACATTAAGAGTTGTAGATTTGAATTTAAATAGCTACACTGATTCACCCCCCCTCTCAGTGTCATTGTGAGACTATCATGCACTTGTCAGTTACTAAAAATAGTATAATTGTGACCAACTCTCCTATGTAACCCAAAAAAAAAAAACTAAAACTATACCAGTAATGCTTCCATATTATCTCAGATTTATCATATATTATTCATAATATTAATGCATTCATATCAATGGTTAATATCTTAGAATCATAAAATCACTCATTAAATGATTAATAATATCTTAGAATAATAAATCTCACATATATATTCATAAATCATTAAATATACAATATATTCATAAATCATTAAATATACAAGAGTTTTGTTTCTGTTATATAACTTTACAAGATAAATCTTCAATATTATAACTATTGCTCTCCTCAAACATCCAAGAGATGCATCCTTTCACATTCCTTACATAGGACAAGACTCTCATGACTCTTCACTTTACATAATCCCACATTTCATGTGAATTTTTACTTACATATTTGATTCCTAACACCTATAACTTTTAACTTACTTACTCTTTACACTCTCACACCTCACACCTTGCACACTTTATTACATAAAACTTGGACACTTCTCACATATTGGCACATACATTAGAAAAATATAAATACACTCTCTAATCTATTATTTACAAATGTACCACATGTTACCAAATAATGTAATATCTGCAACACCCCATGTACTATATTATTTGGTGTGAAGACTTTGAGTCTTAAATTTTTGGTCCTCTTGTCTTATTTGTTCTTTGGACCTTTGCTTTGTGCTTCTTTGTCTTGGTATTGATCTTGTCCTTGTATTGCAAAATATTAATTATGGATATTGATTAATAATTCATCATAATAATATAATTTATAGATATTGGAATTCAACAATTCCATATTGAAGTCAACATATGTTGAATGCATCAACATATTGTCTTTTCATTTATTGACCATTCTTTGTTTATGTTTAAATAATTTGTGTCACAACTAATATCCTTTATTTTGGGTTTTTTTTCTCTTCTTTTGTCTTGATAGATATCAAATTTAAGCAATGTCATGTATATTATTATACCTACGTCAGTAGGTTATATAGTAACATCTTGAGAATTACATTTTGCTTCAATTTTCTTTTATGTATATGGTTTCCAAATGTTGTAATTTTACTAGGATCACATATTATTCATAATATTAATCTCAGAGTTTGTTTTACTAGGATCATATATTATTCATAACATTAATGCATTCATATCAATGGCTAATATCTTAGAATCATAAAATCACTCATTCAATGATTAATAATATCTTACAATAATAAATATCACATATATATTCATAAATCATTAAATATACAATATATTCATAAATCATTAAATATACAAGAGTTTTGTTTCTATTATATAACTTTACAAGATAACTCTTCAATATTATAACTATTGCTCTTCTCAAACATCCAAGAGATGCATCCTTTCAAATTCCTTACATATGACAAGACTCTCATCACTCTTCACTTTACGTATTCCCGCATTTTATGTGACTTTTTACTTACATATTTGATGCCTAACACCTATAACTTTTAACTTACTTACATTTTACACTCTCACAACTCACTCCTCACACCTTGCACACTTTATTACATAAAACTTGGATACTTCTCACAGATTGGAACATACATTAGAAAAATATAAACACACTCTCTAATCTATTATTTACAAATGTACCACATGTTACCAAATAATGTAATATCTCCAACACCCCATGTACTATATTATTTGGTGTGAAGACTTTGAGTCTTAAATTTTTGGTCTTCTTGTCTTCTTTGTTTTTTGGACCTTTGCTTTGTGCTTCTTTGTCTTGGTATTGATCTTGTCCCTATCTTGTAAATATTAATTGAAAGCACGAGGATACGGAAACAAAAAGGAATATGCTGAATACGATGCGTCTAAAACCAAACTTAACGCCAAAAGCCTATGTATTGAAAAATGCATAAAAAGGAAAGAACATGAGCGAATCGACACAAGATAAAAGCAATATGGAATAAGGATCCTCTTTATTGATGTGCTTTCAAAGTCGTGTTACAATACGTCTCCTTCCTTTTTAGGGGATAGGAGCGTTAAATATGTTTTTTATCACATCCATGATAGCAATCCTTCTTCCGCGTGCCCACATGTAAGATGGGCGGACCAAAACGTCACCGCCGCTTGTGTATATGATTGTTCACTCCTTCCTGCTCTTCTGATGTCGGAAACCTACGTTCAAAGAAACAGAAAATATTAGTAGCACCTGCGGATAGAATAAAGCATGTATTTCCCAAGGCCTACTATCAGTATATGCATGAAAATATTAAAACGATAATCAAATGACCTCAGATCGACCTAAAATTTTGATAGAAGCATAAATATGTTACCAGGAAGCCACTACAAAAAGAATAGTCTAGAAATTCCTCACAGATTTGTATTCGCTCCAGGGTGGGACGAATAGACCTGTAATAACTTGTCAAAAAGCACCCTCTTCAATGTCCTATCTAGGAAGCTCCAAATGACCTGCAAAGTTGGGGTTAGCTAATTGGGGGTGTTTTGGGAAGACCCAGATGGTCATATTTCTCCAATTTGGCCTCTATCACCCAAATTTTTCTGGTGCCATCTGCAAGTTAGTAAAGGCGGGAAATGATAAAAACCTGGTCAAAATTGCTCAGAATGAAATGAAATTTAAACTACAGCCTATTTAACAGATCTAGAATAAGATGCAAAAGAAAAATCAGAGAAATCTATCATAGATTTCTAATCATCCCGGGGTGGGGCGAATAGGACTGTGACAGTTTGGGGGGCGCCCGGGGGCAGAACGCCCACCGTTTGGGACACTGTTTCGGCACCAATCCACTTGGGATGGGTCCAAAACTTCTTATGGGGTGTTGTCGACAAATTTTGTGGAATATTGTGGCCAAAAATTGGGTTTTGGGTCCGGATTCGTGCTTCCAATAATCACCCAATAACCTCCCTTTCGAATGAGAGATTAAGGATGTGAAAGGCACAAATCGCAAGTAGGTATGTAAATTGGCAGCACTTCGTTGCTCAAATGCTCCTTCTCTGTATATCTTTTGGGTGAGAAAACTCACCAATTTATAGACCTAGGGTCTCTTTGTTTGGAATGCGCATGCGAGGGCGCCACTTGAGTTGATTGTCCTATTTTTAGAGAAAAGATAATTCCCTGATTTAGAATCTCCTTGCATGAGGTCTCTAAAATAAAGACATGCATGATAGAAGTCTCTCTTCTTGATTAAAAGCTATTCCTCACAATTGCATGGCCTGAAGCCTCAGTTAACTGGCAGACTTGTCGAGGTTTGACTTTTTGCCAGTCAAACTTGCTATTCGCCTCACCCTAGGGTGAATGCTGCTATTCGTCCCTGGGTGGGACGAATGCCAGTTTGTATTCATCCCTGGGTGGGACGAGCAGAGAGCAAGGTGCCAAAAAGGTGCCAAATTGACCTCTGACCTCCAAAACTACTTTTGGAAGTGGTTAGGACCATTGTTTAACCTCTAGGGGCTGCCCTAGGGGCTGTGTGTGTCAATGCGATCAACGCTTGTCGTCACATAATCGGATTGGTGCTGTTTTGGTGTCTACAGATGCCCCTTTTTGGGAAGCATTATGCAAGGCATAGCATCGAGCAAAAATAGATAACCAAAGCACTAATGATTAGGGTTTCTCAGTAACCTAACCAACTCTTGATGCCCCAAGTATGGAAAGGGCACGCATTCTTGAATCCTTGCTTCTGACGAGCTAAGGAACTTAATTCAAGTGTTAACCTTTTTCGGTGAGGTGTTACTTGAGCTTGGACATTGATCGAGTCATGAATAGGCAAAGGGCGCAACCTTTTGTCTATGGGAACCTTGAGTTCATGATTCATGAATGCCAAGTGTTTGATCAGCTTGTGATAATTGCTTGTTTGCTGCCCCAAGCAGGGGCATGATTGTCTTTGTCAATGATCCTTTGAATGCGTGTCATTTCCTTGATTGGGTATGTTTTTGTTGATTGGTGACTAAGTGTGACTACCCCCTCAAGCGACGAATCGATGAGGGAATGACCGACATGAGAAAAGCGATGAGTCACTTGACCCAAGATGACTTAGGTAAGGGTGCCTTCAGTTGTTTACCATTGAATGCGAAAGCAGTTTTCGAACATTCTGACCTATTTTTGGTGGGTGTGAACCCTTTTTGTGACGCATTTTGGAGCTGAAATTGTCAAAAATCTGTCCTCCCATGGAGCGGTCCGGCTATGGTAGCCTTCTTAGGGAGTAGGATAGTGACAATTTGTAACCCCAACATCTATTTTGGATGCCAAGAATGTCAGGCGCAAAGGCGCCTTCGTTCGGCAATGTTATTGCTATTTTTGGATGGGTTTTGACCCATTTTGGTGACGTCGTTTGGGGATGAAATTCTCAAAAATCCGTCTTCCCGTGGAGCGGTCCGGCTATGGTAGCCTTCTTAGGGAATAGGATAGTGAGGATTTGTGACCCCGACATCTATTTTGCATGCCCGAAATGTCAAGTGCAAAAGCACTCTTATCGGACACTTTTAGGGCTTGTTTTGGTGCATTTTGTGCAGTTTTTGCTGTTTTTGAAATTTTTGCTCTGTATTCGTCCCTGGGTGGGACGAATTCCTATTTAGTATTCGTCCCAGGGTGGGACGAGCGCTAACGAGTGCTCATCCCAGGGGGAATGAGTACAGGCTCAAAAAGCCTATTTAAAGGCCAAAACTGAGTTTTGGGCTCATTTGCATTTGTTTTTCTTGGCGATTTGGAGCTCTGAGGAGGAGGAGGTCAATTCTGCGAAGCGAAGCGCTGCCAAATTTTTCTTGCGACCATGAGTTCACACACCGGATCGAGCGGCGGAGCCGAAGCGATACCAGTGAGTGCCCTTCCTCTTTATTGTTTTGTGTTGCAATTTGAAAACCGCAAGTTAGTTATTTTTGTTTTTTTGTTTATTTTGTTGTTTAAGGTTAAAAATGAAACCCTAGTCTATCAAAATTAACACTTAGTTTAAAACTTAGTATAACCCTAGTCAAACAAAGATCAAAATTTAGTTGAAAACTGAGCTAAAAAACTTAGTTTAGAACATAACTTAAAACCTCGCTTAACCCGAATTGAACAAAGTTCAAAACTTAGGTGAGAAACGTAGGGTAAAACTGAACGTAAAAACGTAGCTCAACCCTAGTTATTTGTTGTTTTTGTGTTTTTAATTTTCTAGTTTAGAGTTAAAAACCCTAGGTCTAAAAATTATTTTGTGAATTTTTTTGTTTGTTTTTTAATTGATCAGTTAGAGTTAAAAACCCTAGAACTGACAAATGATTTTTTTAATTTTTTTGTTGTTAATTTATCAGTTAGAGTTAAAAACCCTAGATCTAACAAATTAGGTTTTTGAATGTTTGTTGTTTTTTAATTTATCAGTTAGAGTTAAAAACCCTAGATTGACAAATTAGTTTTTTGAATTTTGTTATGTTTTTTGTTGTACATTTTGATGCATTGTTGTATATTCATGGTATTGTTGTACATTTTTTCATTGTTTTAATGTTTTTATGTTGTTTTCTTTTGCAGGTTGTGAAGAGCCGGTATCGGGTGCCTACTATTTTCACTGAAGCACGTGCGACGCTGACTTTGGCTGACTAGGACTGGCTTGACGCCCTTGGGCTCAAGCAGGTGACTCGACTGGAGCCGGTGGTCGGGGATCGGGCCTATCTGATGGCCCTGATCAACCTGTGGGATCCCTAGACCAACACCTTCCATCTCCCAATAGGGGAGATGACGGTGACCTTGGAGGATGTCTATCGGATTCTTCGGATTCCAATAGACGGACTGTCGATCCGGATGATGTCGCGGGATCGGAGGACAATAGTACTGATACATTATTTTGGGCATGGGGAGGAGTTGGGTGTGGAGAGCCCAGTGGAGAGGGCAGAGGCGACTACCAGATTGGTGGCATACTGGTTCGATGGTGGCTAGAGAGGGGTGTGTTGGGAGTGAGGCACGCATTACTCATGGGCCTCATTTCCAACATGCTGCTTCTTGACTCTTCGGGCGCGAGGTTCCCATGGAACCTGCTAGAGGTGGTGTTCAGGTTGGTGGAGTGTCTGACAGATGCATCGATGATTATGATATGGGGATAGACTCTACTGGCATAGCTCTATGATGAGTTGTACGAGGTCCACTATGAAGCGAAAGGGGATTAGTTGTAGCTACTTGTTGCAGTGTTGGGCTTGGCAGCACATAGTAGTGGAGAGGCCGATGGGGCTGCCCTGGATGACTCAGGAGAGATGATAGACCGGGAGATCGGATATGGGGTATTATGGTGGAGGTCGAAGGAGCAGGGATAGAGTCGATGATGGGCAGGTGTCGTAGGGCACTATGTCGATGCCTTCGCTCGGCTTACTCTTGGGGAGGTGTTCTGGCGCCCCTACCAGGATTGTCCAGCCTGGCTTGAGGCTGGAGAGTGGCTTCGATGGGTACGAAGGGGGCGATGGCTGATTGGGCATCATGGGATTGAGCAGGAGTTCTTCCCATATGGTCGGGTGACACGATAGTTTGAGGTGCGCTAGGGGTTGCCTGGTGAGCCCGTGGTCTATCGACATCGGGGGATGAGAGGACTCTAGACCGGCCAGTCATTGCACCACTTGGTGAGGATTCAGATATAGCTATTGACGTCCTAGATGTGGATGACATCGGGGTTACTATCGAGTATGAGCAGTGGTGGACTTTATGGTGATGGCGAGGTGAGGGGCCTCTAGGGGGTGCAGTAGGGGATGAGGGTGCAGAGGCATCGGGAGAGGGTTGGGGAGTTCCGTTGGATGATGCAGACTTGGTGGAGGTTGAGGATGTTGGAGGGGAGTTTGGGGTACCGGATCAGCTAGAGATGTAGGACGTCCCGGAGTAGTGGGAGCTGGAGAAGGCTGCTATCTCGGATTTGCCGAGGCCTCATGCAGGTTCGGAGGATGTGGAGGTAAGGCATTGCGTTGAGATAGCATGATTGGAGGACCTACTACGGAGACGATATGAGGAGCTAGGGGAGGCTTTATAGGAGAGGAATCTCTTGTGGACTCAGCTAGCTGAGCGGGAGAATGCATGGGCTATGTCCCATCGATAGGAGGGGGATACCGATGCTGCATGGGAGAGGGATCTCCTACGGGTGTAGCTAGCACAATGTGATGATGTAGTAGCTTACTACCATCGGTGGGAGGTAGAGTGGGGTCGATGGGAGGTAGAGTGGCTTTGACATCGGATGGATATGGAGGGAGAGATTATTCACCTTGGTGGGTGGATACCTGAGCCCCCTAGAGGTGGCTCTTCACGTCGGATGAGAGACAATGATACTGAGCAGTCAACATCGTCTCATCACAGGTGGCTAGATGAGGGAGGCACTAGTGGGCGTGATGCAGGGGCGAGCAGCAGTCACCTTGAGAGGTCCCATAGGACCCACACCATGGGGGGTAGTTCTCGTCGCACCGATCCTGCGTGATCATGGTGGCCGACGCCCTAGGCTTGGGGTTTTTGAGTTTTTGGCTTTTGTTGCGGGGTCAGAGGACCGGTTCATTGTAGCCTATGGGCATTTTTGATGATATATATATAGATGACTCTTTTTTGGTGTTTATGCACTTTTCATGGTTTGTTTTTATGTACATGTATTTACATTGATGTATGCATATGCTATTATGAATGCGATGTTTCTAATTTGTATGATGTATGCATATGGAATGAATGAAATGAGTTGTTGATAACTTGTCGATGGCACCATAGACTGTGCAAGATTTGACTGACTTGTTGTACTAATGGGATGACTTTGTGGAATGACTTTGCATGTGAAAACTTTGTTTTTGTATTTTGCATATTTTTTGATGGTGATGTATGGAATGAAATGTACCAGTTGTTTTAAAATGTAGTTAAGCTTTTCTGAGATTCAGATATTTTAACTAACTAGCCAAGACTGTACATTTATCTCGCAAGACTTTTGAACAAGGTATAAATCTGACTTGAATTTAACCAAGTTATTTCACATCCCTGTGTGTGCAATTGAGTTCGTTTATGTGGTATTTGTCAGGATACCGCTAGTGCCAGATAGGCTATCAACCAAACCTATACTGAGGATCACCTAATTAGCTCCACTAACTCCATTGTTGTATTTAGTAAGATTAATCCATGGGACAATCTAAGGTACCATAAGCTAGCTCATCCACATGCAAACATTGGTCTGCGCACATGCAAAGCTAATGTGACAGACATATCGTCATGCGGTTAGGATACCGCCATTGCCAGGTAGGTTGTCCACCAAACCCGTAATGAGGATCACCTAGATGGTTTTTCAAATGCTGAGAATTCTAGAGATTCAAGTTCAGGTTGTGTGTTTGCTCAATGGTTTAGGATACTTGCTCGTCTACATAGTGATGAAAATCACTGTTTATTTTTCTCTTTGTTTTTCTTTTTGAGCAAGGATTTTGAATAGTGGTGATAACCACTATTATTTGATTTTGTATTTTGAGCTTTGTAAGGTTGAGCTTGTAAGTTTGTGGCTTATGAATGGCCTTGATCCTGTTGGCCTTGGGGATGACTACCCATCCTATTCAGGGACGTGTAGTACGAATCCTTACGACTTTGGGAACCAAGGGGATGATGGAGATTATGAAGTAAGGGCATTGATATTTTAGGCCTTGGGGATGACTACCCATCCTGTTCAGGGACGTGTAGTATGAATCCTTACAACTTTGAGACCAAAGGTGAGTGGAGATGGTTGTGATGATGGTTTGTTGGAATTTTGTTTTTGAATGGCATTGATCCTTTTAGGTCTTGGGGATGACTACCCATCCTTGGCAGGGACGTGTAGTACGAATCCTTACAACTTTGGGGACCAACGATGATTGGGATTTTGGTAGTGGTGAAAACCACTATTTATTAGGGGGAATGGATGGGGAAGAGCTCGTCCTTTTGTCAATTCTCAGCATTCTGGAACCATTCGCATAGGGGGATGAACAGGCTAATCTTTCACCTATGGTACCCTAGACTGCTTTGTAGGTTTCTCTTGCATTCACACAACTTAGGAATTATTTTATGTGTTTTAACTTGTGTAGGGATGTTACGTAACAAGGCGTGATCCAAGTAAAACTTTCCCTTGTAAAATCTGTTTAACTTTGTACAGTTTTTGGCTAGAAATTTAAAGATAGCTGAATGATGAAAACCCTATATACATTAGGAGACAACTGACTAATGCTAAAAAATGGTGATGGTGTTATTCTGGATGTATGCATTTATGAAATGGATTTGATGTGGAAAATGATGGAATTGCCAAGTAATGACAGTCTATGGTGCTTTTGACTTGTATGACCTAGCAAATATGCAATGTATGGATGCGATGCCTAATGCAACCTATATTTTTGTATTTTGATTTTTATGAGTATGCATGGAATTGAAATGCAATTTTTTGTTATTTTTGATGATTTTATTGTTTTTGTTTGTTTTTGAATATTTATTTTGACCAAGCGGTTATGGTAACCCTTGGAGCTTTTGGTGTTTGACCAAAGGGTTTATGGATACCTTTGGAGCATTTTTGGGGTTGACCAAGTGATTGTGAGAATCCTTGGAGCTTTTGGGTTGACCAAAGGGTTTATAGATACCTTTGGGGCATTTTGGGTTGACCAAGTGATTGTGAGAATCCTTGGAGCTTTTGGGTTGACCAAAGGGTTTATAGATACCTTTGGGGCATTTTGGGTTGACCAAGCGATTGTGAGAATCCTTGGAGCTTTTGGTTGGACTATGGCTCTCTAGATGTGGAATGGCCTCAAATGACTGATGTTCAAGGGTTCTGTTTCCTTGATTCCTTCAAGAGAGGCAAGCCGGTATGTTCCAGGTCCTATTCTACTGTCAATGACATAAGGACCTAACCAGTTTTCTATGAACTTGTCCCTTAGATGGGATGGCAAATTAGAATTCTGTTGGTTCTCTTTTAAGACCAAGTCACCAACCTAAAATTCCCTTAGGTGGACCTTCATGTTGTATGCTTTCTTAAGTCGCTCTTGATAGATACGCAAATGCTCGAGAGCATTGATGCATCGTTCATCGAGCAACGTCAGTTGGTCTAACCGGGCCTACCGCGCAGTGTCATCATCGATGAACTCTTGCATTGAAATGCGCAGGGAAGGGATTTCCAACTCAAGAGGCATGACTGCCTCGGAGCCATACACCAGCGAAAATGGAGTTGCCCCAGTGGGCATCCGAATGCTAGTGCGATAAGCCCATAGGGCAAGCGGGATTTGAATGTGCCAATCCTTATGACTGTCTGTGATGGTATTTTTGAGGATGGCAACTAGCATTTTGTTTGACGCCTCTGCTTGCCCATTTGCCTGCGGATAATAGGGTGTTGAAAAACTATGCTAAATTTTGTACTTTGTGGTCAAAGCATGCACATATTTATTCTTGAATGACGTCCCATTATCCGACAGGATCTTGGATGGAATACCAAAATGACATATGATGTTATGCAAAATAAACTCCGCAATGCGGGATCCAGTCGTAGAGGTTAGCGAAATTGCTTCCACCCACTTGGTAAAGTACTCTGTGGCCGTTATGATGAATGTGTGATGACCGAATGATGTAGGGGAGATCTTTCCGATTAGATCGAAGCCCCACTATGAAAAAGGCCAAGCCGATTGGATCGGCTGCAAGGCTTGAGAAGGTACATGTGTCAAATTAGCATGGTGTTGACACTTCACGCACTTCTTCACATATGCACAACAATCTCGCTCTAAATATGGCCAATAATAGCCCATGCGAAGAATGCACTTTGCGATGGCCATACCACTGAAGTGGCCACCACATGTACCATCGTGTGCTTGGGTGATCGCCCAAGCGGACTCTTGCTGGTCCAAGCAACGGAGGAGGATTCCTTCATAGCTCCGACGATACAAAATGTCTCCTAACAAGACATGTTTTGCCACTTTCTATTTAAATGATCTTTTCATGGCTTGTGTCAATCCAAGTGGGAGGTTACCTAGCTTGAGGTAATCCCTTATGGGTGTGTACCAATCCTGCTGATCAGAAACCTCGATGGTATGAATGGCCAATCCCTCTTGAAGTTCATCCCTAGCAAAAGTTGAGCGGGAAAGAACTTGTAAAAATAGCGTTGTGTTGCTATTAAGAGGGGTCGGGGAGAACAAGGACCCCTAGTTGGCTCGAGTCAGACAATCATGGATTCGAGAGAACCTATCCTGAGATGGTTCAATCTGGATCAGGTGGATTCCTGGCGTTAGGTCAGAGCTTGCACGCTCCATCATGGATTGCGATAATGTTTTAACCTGAATGGTTGTCATTTCACCAGAAGGGTCTTGCGGGATTAGTGACCCCAAGGAGGCCATAGTATCCGCAAAATGATTCGATGATCGAGGGAGTGCCTCGATGTCATACCATTCAAGTTGTGCCAGGAATTTGTCCACAAGGGCTTTGTAGGCCTACAGAACTGGACATTTACATTGGAATATCCCCTTTACTTGATTGACAATTAACAATGAATCACCAAAGATGTTTAAACGTTTAATGTTCATGGTGATTGTTGTCTGAAGACCTATGAGCAAGGCTTCGTATTCTGCATTGTTGTTGGTGCACGGGAAGTCTAATTTAAATGACAGAGGCATTGGAGCCCCTTGTGGAGTGAAGAATACAATTCCTGCGCCACCTCCTTGCTCACATTTAGAACCATCAAAGAATAAGGTCATGTCAGCCTGTGACTCAGGCTCATCAAAATCTGGCGATTCTGAAACATGAAAAACCCCATCATCCGGTAGTTCTATGGTCAGAGGCTGATCATCTTCAAGAGGAGCCTCTGCCAGTTGATCGATGATGACTTGACCTTTTATGGATTTTTGTCCAATGAATTCTATGTCAAACTCCATCAACAACATGATCCATTTTGCCGTGCGGCTACTATGATAAGTACGACTCATCATGTATCACAATGGATTCTCCTTAGACACAACATACGTCGTATTGCTGAGCATGTAGTGGCATAGCTTTTTGGTAGCAAACACCACTTCCAAGCAGAGCTTCTCAACGTATGCATAGTTAAGTTCATAACTGACCGAGGTGCGGCTAAGATAGTAAGTAGCCTGTTCTTTGTGTAGTTCATTTTTCTGGGATAGCATGGCACCCAGTGCCACCTCAATAGGTTGAGATGTATAAGTAGAATGACACTCCTGGTCTAGGTGGTGCCAATACTGGTGGCGAAGCCAAGTATTGTTTAATGTCATCAAAGGCTGACTGGCACTCGTCATCCCAGTGAAATGTTACCCCCTTATGCAATAATTTATTCATGGGTCGGCACTTGTCAGATAGCTGCGCTATGAAGCGCTTGATCGACGCGACCTTTCCCTGTAGACTCCTGAGCTTCTTGATGGTAGTTGGGGGAAGCATTTCAAGGATTGCCTTGACTTTGTGTGGGTCTACCTCGATTCCTCGTTTAGAGACTATGTAACCCAAGAGCTTTCCAGATGTGATGCCAAATACGCACTTCTTGGGGTTTAGTCTGACCTTATGCTCCATGAGGCGATCGAGGATCTTGCTTAAGTCATCGAGATGATCGGGGCGCAAAAGAGATTTGGCCAACAAATCATCCATGTAATCCTCCAAAGTTTTGTGCATGTAATCATGGAAGATGTACGTCATGGCACGTTGGTAGGTGGCGCCAAGCATTTTTAAGGCCAAAAGGCATGACCTTATAGCAAAATGTCCCCCAAGGCATTGTGAATGCCATTTTTAGTTGGTCCTCGGGATTGATACGAATTTGATTGTATCCCGAGAAACCATCCATGAGGGAAAGCATTTCGTGGCCCGTTGTAGCATCTACCAATGCATCGATGCTCGACAAGGGAAAATCATCCTTAGGACTCGCTTTGTTTAGATCTCAAAAATCGGTGCATATGCGAATCCTCCCGTCGGGCTTCTTGACGGGAACCATGTTAGACAACCATGGCGGGTAATCCACGCAGATGACAAACTGTGCATCCAACAACTTTTGTAGCTCATATTTGACCATTAAGGCCACTGTTGGGTGCATCTTACGTAGTTTTTGCTTTACTGGCTTGACTGTCGGATCAAGCGTTAGATTATGCATGACTAGCTATGGGTCTAGTCCCGGCATGTCTTTGTATGACCATGCAAAAACCTCCTTCTTCTCTTTGAGAAGGGCAATGTAGTCGGCTTGCTCTTCGGGGGATAGACTTACCCCTAGCTTGATGATTTGCAAATTCACTGGATCTGAGCCGATGTCTACGTCAGTCGTCTCCTCGATCGACATGTGGGACCCGTCCTCCAACTGGTGTGGAGTTGGGATCAAGTGGATATCGTTTGCTGAATTTAGATCATTGTTCGGAACATCGGGTTCCTCTTCAGCATGGAAGACATCCTGAGTCTATCCTGGGGTGAAATGGAACATTCCTCCGCAAGGCCAATACTCTGATGGGGATGGCGGTGTGTCAACATGATCCCAGTCGATAGCATCTAGGTCTAGATACAATGACCATGTCGGGTCGGCTGGATCATGGATGGGGGCGGTTAGATCAATGGAGATCATGTTGATGAAATGATTGTGGTCTCCATTACCATGGGTGTTGTAACTCGGACATCCTAGATGATCTTTGTGCTCCGGATCTGGCTCTATGGGTACTGGCACAAATGGATCGGCCCTATGCATGGATACGCAGACAGGGTCCGCCCTAGGCACTGATGGTTTGATAGGGTCTCCAGGCGGAAGATGCTCTCTGTGTACCTAGAGTGGCGGGTGCAGTAATTGCTATAACTATGCTTGGTTTAAGTGCCACCTATGCCTTGGCCCTATGTGCAGGTGTTCAAACATGTCATCTATGTCCAAGGGATATTGTTGTTGCATCTGTCACATGTGGTTGAGATAGGCCATCTCGGTTTCATCTTCGTAGGCCTTCGTTGGCTCCAACAATGGTTTGCGACATATGAGGCTCATCTTGTTCGAGCAAATTAATGTGGTCCCATCGAGGTTGTTCCGCTCTCTACGGGGGGACCTGATTCTCTTGAGGTGGCATATGCTCAAATGGAGCATCCAAAGGGAACATTGTCAGGAAGCTCTCTTGATCATCATCCATGGGATATACTTGTGAATGATTGCTATCAGACTCGAAAGGATCCCAAGGTGCTACCTCGTACTCCGACTCATCCTCTGAAGACCCTTCTTGGTCTTGTCCATATCCCTCTTGTGGGTGAGTCCTTGAATTTTCTCCCTGTTCGACCGAAGGGAAAGGGTTGTTATGGTCAACAAGGTTGGTTGTTAGCAATGGGAGATAATCTCCCAATGTATAGTTTGTGTTAGGATTGGCATATGGATCTGATGCCAACCCATCCTTGTTGCCTATCCCTAGGCCTTGCATGTTCTCCACCAAGATGTCTAGGGGCAAGGGGTGGTTGAACCCTACTCTTGACTTGTCATACGACATTTGATATCTCGGTTGGCAAAGAACACGCACTCCTTGCTCATACCTGCCCAACCCATATCCATGCCAATTGCATTGGCCAAGATATCTTAAAGCAAAATCAGGGTTGGATAGATAGTTGACATCCTCAGCAAAGGGCTCTTCATCTTCATCTTCTTGCATACAAGTTTCAATGCCATTATCCAGGCCCCCATAAACAAAGTTTGTCTGATTGGGTGGGTAGCCTAAAGGAACCACTGAGCCGATGGGGAGTCGAGGCCTCCCCATGTCCTGCATGGACTCAAGTGTGGGCGTTGCTACAATGTTCCTCACTAGATACTCCCCTAGGCCCGTGCTGGCCATTTCAATGGTGACCGTTGGTGGTTGAGGGGGAGCGAATGGGAGTCCTTCCTGAGTCCACTCCATGTGGGGTGAACTAGGCGTCTCGACTTCCATTCTGCTAGGCATCTCTTCTATCGAGATGGTTGAGACTAGAGGTGGTTCCTCTTCTAGGGGTTTCTTTCCCTTGTCCTTGGATGTGGCCACCGTAGGTGGCATCGTTGTTGAAGGACTAGCGGAAGAAGATGGACCCGGCTGAGGACTCGATGGATTAATCACTGGAGATGCCTACGGAATCGGACCCTGTTGAGATGGATTCAACTAAAAATCCAAATGTGTTGATGGAAGGGTCGATTGCGGCATGAATTGCACTATATTGCAGTATTTGAAGGGCTCCAAGTCTGCCGGGACTACATGCACCTATCCTTCAAATGTATACTTTAGGCACTGATGAGCTATTGAAGGGACACACTTCATGTCCCTGATCCAAGGCCGACCCAACAAGATATTATAAGCCATCTCACCTTCCAAGATGTGGCACAATGTATGAATAGTCTTTTGTCCCACTTGGATAGGTAGGACAATTGTGCCAACTATCGAGCAGATTGCATCATTGAATGCTCACAGTGTATAAGTGGAGGCCACGATGTGAGATGCTGGCAACTTCAAATGTTTCAGTGCTGCTGTAGTGATGATATTATTGGACGAGCCAGTGTCCACCAACACCCTCTTATACGGAATCCCGTTGACCCACGCAATAACGTGCAGGGGTGGATCCGCCACATCACCAGTCACTATTTTCAATTCATCTTCTCTAAAGGTGATGACTGGCTCTATACATTGTTTTACATGTCCCACAAAGTTGTTGAAAGAGTTCGCTTCATGGGGCTGCAGCTCGATGGCCTTTAAAATCTCCATTAGAGCCTCCCGATGGGGCGCTGATTGTTGAATGAGCTCGTATATGGAGAGCCTAGCCGACGTGGTCCTTAGACTTTGGGTAAGTCTAGTCCGAATCATGGCCACTGGTCTAGGCGGGGGAAGTTGCGTAGGGTGCTGTTGAGTTTGTGACGTCGATGGAACCTCTCTTGTGGCTACCGCGGGTGCAGCTCCTGGGTACTTCTTGTTCCTAGTCACTATGCTTATCATCCCCACATATCCCTGCATAGGGCAATTCTGTTGCACCTCATTGACTTGAAGGGGTTTTGCCTGTGCCTCATGGGCAGGCAAGGGGTCTCTGAATACTCCCATATGTTGGTTGTTTGGCGCTACGGGGTTGTCCACTGCCAATGTCTTGTTGTCGATTAGGTCTTGTACCAAACCTTTGAACTTCCAACATGCATTAAGATCATGTCCCTTACGCCTGTGGAACCTATAGTACAAGTCCTCTCGGTACCCCTTAGGCTTCGGTGCATTGGGGTCTATAGTTTGAATCTCTGGAAGGTTGATCAAGTTCATTGCTGACAAGCGGTCAAACAGAGAGTCCCTGGACTCTGTGTAAGGAGTAAATTGTCGCCTAGGGTGATGCTGCTGATTTTGTTCCTACCTTTGGTTTTCTCTCTCATAGTTGTTAGGAGGCACCGCCTGATAGTTAGCCTTTTGAGGTTGTGTTGCTTGTGCAGGCTTAGGGACGTTGATAGCAACCTGATTAACCGTAGCGGGTTTCGGTTGCGTGGTCCCTATTTTAGTGTTCTTGGTCCATTCTTTCTTCTTAGGTTTGGTGATCTCGCCATCCTGTATCTTAATCTCCTCAATGATTCTGGCTTGCACCAGAGCTTCCTCTAAACTGGCATATTGCTGCAGCTGCAATAGCATGGAGATCGATCTCAAACAACTTTTTGAGAACATTTGGGTCAGGTCTGACATGGGAGGGAGGTAAGGCAGCTTTGAAAGCAACGTCCTCCACCGGTTCCCGTATGCCACCATGGTCTCTTCCTCATACTTCCTGAGGCTAGCTAGGTCACTTAATGACGCCTTTTTCTTAGTGTTGAAGGTGAAGCATTCGAGGAACGCGTCCACTAGCTGATCCAAGTTACTGATGCTATGTTTCGGTAATTGGGTGAACCAATCCGAGGCAGGGCCTACGAATGTGGTTATAAATGTTCTTAATAACAAAGCATCATTGTCCTGAATACCAAAGCACCGGCTCAGGAATCTAGTCACATGCTCTTGGGCATCCTCCTCCCCTCTAAAGAGTGCCAACTGGGGCAGTTTAAAGTGTTCAAGGTATGGAGGTGCCGGCACTGATGGATGCACAGGATGACTACGGAGTTGGCGTAAAGTGGGCTTTTGGGGCCCGAAGTCTTGATCTCCATAGACTCTAAGCGCTCTAGCAGCGCTTTATATGCATCAGAGGATTTAATTTCTTCCTCCTTAGTTTTCTCCCATTGTGGGTTGCGGGGAACTTGAGGCCTATTGAGAGGTAGCTGGATAGCACCCCCTCTGCCTTGGTAGAGCATTTCAGCCCACTCTTCTTCTTGTTCATACTCCTCATAGGCTTCTTGAGGAGTGCCTGGCCGAGACCTATACACATGGGTGGGTGCCCGCGGAGGGTGCCCATCATTGTTTCGGGGAGTGGCCTCCCGCTCAGGTCTAGGAGGTCTCGGAGGCAATACTTGATAAGGTCGCGTGGACCTGTCTCGTACCAAGGGGTTATGCCTCTCATACACTTCTACTTTATGCGCGCGAGGGGTTGGAACCTTCGCAGGCACTTTGTTATGAAGCAATTCGGCTGCCTGACGTTGAATGCGCTCTTTGCTAAGGCGGTACAGATGCTCTAACTATTCTTGATCTTGCCTAAGCTACGTGATTTGCGCTTGGTGGGCGACATGTTTGGCAAATGCCAAGTCAATTTGTTCCACCGTCTCTTGTTTAGGAAGCCTAGATGCCTCTCCTACATGTCTATCTCGGTCGTGGTGATCCGAGACCCCTATGGGTTGCTTTCCTCTGTCGAGGTTAGCTGCATTAACCCGAGGCTGTAGCCTCAATGGGTGATCTTGATACATGGCAGGCATGGAGGTACATCGCTCCCATGCTGTGTACTACTCTTGAGGAACATGGTAATCTTCCTCGTCCTCTCTTTCATATGCATGCAAGGTGCGGGCAGAATTGTCTTGCCCTGTCTGGAAAGCCTGATACTCTAGATTTGGTCTAGTGTTTCTAACAATAATCTGGGGTAGAGGAGGGATGAAGAAATCATGTGGCCCCTCCTTCTGGACCCTCTGTTGTTCTAACACTTCATCACTAGGCCACTCATAACGAGCATCTAAGGGAGGTCTCCTGTCTATGTTGAGTGCTACGTGTAGGTTCTCTTCTTGAAAGGACCTATGCTGAGTGGGGGTGCCCCTCAAAGAGGTGCCTCTATAGTCCTATTCTGTTATGGCATGATGTGGACTATCTTGTGTGTCAGGCCACCAAGGTGGGATGACCAAGTCCTCAGGACTATATCGGAGGTGACTTGTCCCCCTTGGTGCACTTTCTATAGCGCTTGCCCGTGATTGGGCTCGGCTACGAGTGTACACCATGGTGATGTGCTCCTAAAGATGAGTAGATTTTTATCTTTTTTAGGATTTCTTATGCTACACTAAATAGGAAATATCACACACACAAACAATGATTATCTCGTTTAACGATTAAAAGTGTGCCCTAAACCTGGTTCAGTGTGTTTTTGATGTTCGTTTTGAAAGTTTGTGGAAAGAACATTTAAATGCAAAATGATGGCTCTTATGACTCCCAAAAAAATGGTCGCCCCTTCGATATACCGTTGCCAGACCGATATACCAACCTCTCTATATACCCGCCCTTACGTGAGGGAAACTATTGGTACGTGAGAGCAGATGGTACGTGGAACATAGGCGGTATGGAAGGGGGATCACTCTGTTTATGACACCTACCATAGAAGACTTATCCTCATGCGCTGGGAATCACCCCAACTACACTTGGTCAGCTTTCATCAGGATTTACGTCTAGCAACAGTCATGATCAGGGTTATGTATGCAATATCTCAAGCCAAGGTGGTGATGAAATCCACCATTGGTCTTGCTCAAGGTGTAGACACCAAAACAACACCAATCCAATTATGTGACTGCAAACACTGATCGCTTTGACACACATAGCCCCTAGGGCAGCCCTCAAAGGTTAAACAGTGGTCCTAACCACTTTTATAGCAATTTTGTAAGGTCAAAAGGCAATTTGGCACATTCAGGCACTTTGCTCAGTATTCGTCTCACCCAGGGATGAATTCAAACTTGGATTCATCTCACCTAGGGACGAATTCTTAATTCATCTTTGGTCAAGACGAATTCCAGGTTTAACGGGCAAAAAGAAGAATGGTACCAAGTGGCAGCCAAAGATAGTCAATTGATGACTCTTGCTTCGCACGTGCGTGTAGGTGGGCAGATGGGCCATTAGAGGACTTTCACAAGGGCATTCATGAAAGCCCACGTCATGGAGGACCTTCCTCCCCCATGAGAAGACATGACCGCCACATGGCACCTATGACCACCACATGGCGCTTATGCATGTCTCTCCAAAGAGACCTCCTGGGTCTATAAAATGGTGGACTTTTCCCACCCAAAAGAAGGAAGGAGGAAGCATTTTCAAGCAATGAAGTGTTGCTGATTTGATATCACACCTTTACCCTTTTGATTTGCATTTTCCACATCCTTAATCTCTTTTGCAAGAGAGGTTATTGGGTGGCTATTGGAAATGTGAATTCGGACCCAAAAAGCAGACATTTGGCCATTTGAATCAACCAATTTGCTGACAACCCCATCCTAAGATATTTTGGGCCCATCCCAAGTGGATTGGTGCCAAAACCAAGTTCCAACGGTGGGCTGCCCACTTGGGCACCCCGCACCTTTTGAGTTTCATTTTAGTTCATTTTTCTGTCATTTGTTCATATTTCATTTTATTCTCTGTTGTTAGATAGTTCACCATCTTGATTTCAGAAGACCTTTATCAAATAATATCATGCTTTTGTCGCTTTAGTTGTCCCACTAACTTGCAGGTAACAACATCAAAATTCTTGGTGATGGAGGTCAAATTGGGAGAATCCGACCATCTGGGTCGTCCCAAAATGGCCCCAATTACTTAACCCCTTTGTCTGCAGGTGTTTTGGAGATCCCGAGACGTGACATTGGGATGGCATCAACTCGGCATTTTAACACAGTCGAATTCGTCCTACCCGAGGATGAATTACAGTCGAATTCATCCTACCCAGGGACAAATTACAATAGAATTCGTCCTGCCATGGGACGAATTTCAGTTGAGTGCAAATTGGCCAACTGTTTCGATGGCAATGGCCTTCTGGTAATGTTTCCTGGTCTCTGTCGAGTTTGTAGGTCATTTAGGGTCATTTTGCTTATTGATTTGGCTAATATTTTACATGCATCTTTCATTAATTCTATAGAACAAACGTTTCTTATTTGCAGCAGGTGCTACTGACATATTTGTTGTCTCTTTGTTCGTAGGAGGAGCAGCAGAGGCTAAGGACTCATCAACATCAACAATGACAACGTTTTGGCCCGCCCATTTCAAGTGTGGGCATGTGGAAAGAGGAACATTAAGTCTTGATTGTAATCAAATTCTTTTAACGCTCCTAGCCCCTGAAAAGGGAGGAGGCGTCTTTGTAACAGAGATCAAGAGAGTTTAATAAAAGGGCTGTGTTTTCTCCATTTTCTTGTATCTCATTTCAATGCGTCTCTTTCATTTCATGCATTCTACATTTCTAGGACTTAAGCGCATTTTATTTTGAATGCATTGCAAGTAGTGTTTCCTTCGCCCGAAATCTCATGCTTTCACAAGGGTTGGGGTTTTATGACCAACTCCTTGTTGTTTCTAATTACCACATCGTGTGTGGGGTTATTTTTAAGTTGCATAAATGAAGCAAACAAGCATTCAAACTCTCCTATGCAAGAAAATAACTAGAGAAAAAACAATAAAATTTTGATAGAAGGTGTTTAAGACCTCTACCTCTTCTTTGCCCAAATCGGATGTCTCTAAATTTTTGCTCTGAAACAGTCTAGTGTTGGAAAAATTGGTACCTGTAAGCAAAATAACAAGCAAATTTAATCAAAAATTTAATCTTAAAAATCAAGGGATAGAGGTCCCACCGTAATTGCCACTGAAAGCACGAGGATACGGAAACAAAAAGGAATATGCTGAATACGATGAGTCTAAAACCAAACTTAACGCTAAAAGCCTATGTATTGAAAAATGCCTAAAAGGAAATAACATGAGCGAATCGACACAAGATAAAAGTAGTATGAAATATAGCCTTATTTATTGATATGCTTTCAAATTCGTGTTACAATACGTCTCCTTCCTTTTAGGGGATAGGAGCGTTAAATATGTTTTTGATCACATCCATGATAGCAATCCTTCTTCCGCGTGCCCACATGTAATATGTGCAGAAAAAAAACGTCACCGCTGCTTGTGTATATGATTTTTCACTCCTTCCTACTCCTTTTATATCAGAAATCTGCATTCAAATAAACAAAAAATATTAGTAGCACCTGCAGATAGAATAAAGCATGTATTTCCCAAGGCCTACAGTCAGTATATGCATGAAAATATTAAAACGATAATCAAATGACCTTAGATCGACTTGGAATTTTGATAGAAGCATAAATATGTTACCAGGAATCCACCGAAAAAAGAACAGTCTAGAAATTCTTCACAGATTTGTATTCGCTCTAGGGTGGGACGAATATACCTGTAATAACTTGTCAAAAATCACCCTCTTCAATGTCCTATCCATAAAGCTTCAAATGACCTGTAAAGTTTGGGTTAGCTAATTGGGGGTGTTTTGGGAAGACCCAAATGGTCATATTTCTCTAATTTGGCCTCTATCACCTATATTTTGTTGGTTCCATCTACAAGTTAGTAAAGGCGGGAAATGACAAAAACCTGGTCAAAATTGCTCAGAATGAAATGAAATTTAAAATACAGCCTATTTAACAGATCTAGAATAAGATGCAAAATAAAAATCAAATAAATCTATCACATATTTCTAATCATCCCAGGGTGGGGCGAATAGGACTATGATAATTTGGGGGGCGCTCGAGGGCAGAACGCCCATTGTTTGGGACACTGTTTCGGCACCAATCCACTTGGGATGGGTCCAAAACTTCTTATGGGGTGTTGTCAAAAAATTTTGTGGATTTTTGTGGCCAAAAATTGGGTTTTGGGTCCAGATTCGTGCTTCCAATAATCACCCAATAACCTCCCTTTTGAATGAGAGATTAAGGATGTGAAAGGCACAAATCACAAGTAGGTATGTAAATTTGCAGCACTTGGTTGCTCAAATGCTCCTTCTCTATATATATTTTGGGTGAGAAAACTCACCAATTTATAGACCTAGGATCTCTTTGTTTGGAATGTGCATGCGAGGGTGCCACTTGAGTTAATTGTCCTATTTTCAGAGAAAATCTAATTCCCTGATTTAGAATCTCCTTGCATGGGGTCTATAAAATAAAGACATTCATGACTGAAGTCTCTCTTTTTGAATAAAAGCTATTCTTTGCAATTGCATGGCCTAAAGCCTCAGTTAACTGGCGGACTTTTCGAGGTTTGAATTTTTGCCAGTCAAAATTGCTATTCGCCTCACCCTAGGGTGAATGCTACTATTCGTCCCTGGGTGGAACGAATGCCAGTTTGTATTCATCCCTAGGTGGGATGAGCATAGATCAAGGTGCCAAAAAGGTGCAAAATTGACCTCTAACCTCCAAACTACTTTTGGAAGTGGTTAGGACCATTGTTTAACCTTTGGGGGCTGCCCTAGGGGCTGTTTGTGTCAATGCGATCGATGCTTGTTGTCACATAATCGGATTGGTGCTGTTTTGGTGTCTACATTAATTATGGATATTGATTAATATTTCATCATAATAATATAATTTATAGATATTGGAATTCAACAATTTCATATTGAAGTCAACATATGTTGAATGCATCAATATATTGTTTTTTCATTTGTTGTCCATTATTTGTTTACGTTTAAATAATTTGTATCACAACTAATATCCTTTATTTTAGGTTTTTCTTCTTGTCTTTTGTCTTGATAGATCTCAAAAGTAAGCAATGTCATGTATATTATTATACCTACTTCAGTATTTTATTTAATAACATCTTGAGAATTCCATCTTGCTTCAATTTTTTTTTATGTATATGGTTTCCAAATGTTGTAATTTTCTCATATTTAGAATTTTTTAGGATTAAAGACATTCTCTTCTTCAATCAACTAGAATATTTTTTTGTTCATCATAATTATTCAACAAGTGTTCTGCACAATATTTTAGTATTCTCAACATTTCCTCACAATCCTCAAAATATATTTTGAATAATTTCTTCCATGATGATTTACACAAAAGAAATCTTATATCTCTTAAAATTAATCTCAAATCAATTCCTTTGATGTAGGATTCCTCATTTCTTTCAAATTTAATTAAATAGTTTCTTCACACAATAATAGAAATTTCAAACCTTTAGTCTTCAATCAAGCAATCAATTTCAATTCATAATATTTTTATAACTTCCAAAATTAATTTTATATGATTTCTCAATCAATTTTTAAATAAAAATTCTTTAAATTATATCAACCTTCAAATAATTCATCAATATTCAAATTCCTTTAAACATTTTAAAATTATTTTTTTCTATTATCTATCAAATTATAAAATTTTAATTTGTAATAGTTTTTTGAATATTCAATCAATCAATTTCACAAATATTGTATTTATCAATCTTAAAATTTCATTAGTCTTCATCATTTATCATAAAATTTTAAATTCACTCCTTTTATTTCCCAAATTTTAGTTTTTTTATAATTTTCAAAATTTACCTTCCACTTTTAATCTAACTATTATTCCACTCAACTCAATCTTCCATCTATATTTTAAATATATAATTTACTTATATATCCCAAGTATTAATTACTTCTTTTAATTAATTTTATAATTTCAAATATATAAATCACTTATGAATCCATAATTATGATAAAAATAAAATTAATATTAAGGTATTACCTTCGCTTCACCAAATATATGATCTTCACTAATTTTAGGTTTATGTTTCTTGTCTATGTTATCCACACCCTCTGTCTATGTTGTCCATGTGTGATATTCATTGTCCAATATTTCTAAAACTAATATAAGGTGTTAATACTTTAAATAATACTTGCAATAAACATTATTACCATGTGTTACATAGCAAAACCATCATCTTCTCTAATTTACAATCCTTTATCTTCCCAGTTTATACTAGTTCACTTGGCCTTCTCTCATGTATCGAAGCTTAGATCCTCACTTTACCAAGCTTCATTTATTCTTCAAGTTGCTTTAGTTCACTTTAAGAATCCTTTCTTTACTCCTCCACTTTAGGTATTTTAACTCATAAGAAAGCTTCCTCCTTTAATGTTTATATCTTCTTTCTCCAAAAATAATCTTTCTTGCCATACACTCAAATAGGATACCCTATGTCCTTTCACCAAGTTCTTATTTCCAAGAAGTAGACATTCACTTTTTAACTACATATATTGATTGTATAACATCCTTGACTACACCCCATACATCATCTATTTGTCAACCTTATTTGCTCTTTTTTTATCATGTCCTTAGTCAATAATGCACTTCTCAAATTCAATTTTTATCTTCTCTATCTATAGTCCTTCAATAATTGCCTTCTCTAGAAACATCCTCCTCAAATCATTAATATCTTCTATCTTATTTAAAATATCACCTCAATATTCTCCAATTTTTCTAACAATTTTCTCCTTGATTTAATTCCTTCAATCTTCTCCTTCAAAATTCTATATTTCTCTAGACTTATTCCAACAATTTTTTCAACTCTAATAATTTTTTATCTCTAGTAGATTACTCAAATCCCTTCTCTCTTTCTCCTCCATAAAGTATTTTCCAATTCTTCAAACTTTTCATGTGGCCAAAGTGTAGCTTTGATACCACTATTAGGAATTCTCTTAGATTATCTCATAGGTCCTTTTAACAATATTAAATATTAATTACAACATTAATGCTTTCACATCAATGGCCAATATCCCAAAATCATAAATGAAGAACACAAGCTTATACTGAGAGGGAGGGGGGTGAACAGTATAAGACCTCTTTTTACTTTTTCCTTTATACTTCAAAATAGTACAGCAATATACCCAAAGCAATATCAAATCAATGTACAATATCATCCACAAAGTGACACCAATTTTAACGTGGTTCACCCAGAATGGCTGGGCTGCGTCCACAAAACTTTTCTCTAAAAGTTATCTCAAAGTTCTTTGGGAATCCTTCCCAATTACAATGTTTATGAGCCTCGGCCCAAAGGAGATACCTTCCTTCAATAAGAATTTATGAGCCTTTGCTCAAAGGAGATACCTTCCCCTCTGCTCTAGAAATGATCCCTCAGAAGATCAACTGCCTCTACCTCTTACCAACACGTGGAACTCCTTTCCACCGAAGACCTCCTGTCCTCAATGCTTAGCCTAAGAGACCTCTACCTTCTATGATCATGTCCATAGTAGCTCAACAACCTATACCAAACACAGTCATTCGATCTAGTACAAGTCTTCCTCTGTCTGTTAGATCTGTCCAACTCTTGAACAAATCAATCCTCTACATACAAGACTTCTCAAAGACTTGCAAAATCTATCCTCAGGTTCTTCTCATAGAACCAATGCACCTCTATCCTCAAGTTCTCTGATAGAACTATCAAACTCAGCTCCCAAGTCCTCTACTAGGACCTGTCCAAATCTGCTCACAAGTCCCCATCGAAACCTATCCAAAACTACTCACAAGTCACCACTAGAACCTATCCAAAACTACTCACAAGTCCCCACTGGAACCTGTCCAAGAACTGATCACAAGTCCCCACTAGAACCTGTCCAAAAACTCAGCAAGCTCACCAAGAAAAAATTTCGTGGTAGGAAATCACAAAGTGAATTGTTAGAGACCCAATGTGATTTGTCAAACTCATAGAAGCATAAAGAGAATTGTTAGAGACTCAATATGTTCTATACTCAAATACCAATCTCAAAACTCAACTCAAATCAACTCAGATCAATCTCAATATCTGAAATGGATTGGATAGAATGTTTTCTTTCAAGAACATGAAACCCCAACAATTGCCAACTATGCAAAGAATCACATAACAATGATACTCATGTTCTTTTCACCATCAATTAGGGTTTCAACAACAATGCTCATCAAATAAGGTTTAGTCAACCAACACCATTCAACTCAACATCAACCTTGAAGCATTCAACCAATCATCACAAGAAAAGGAAACAAGTAGAAATCCTTTTCCCTCCAAAGATATTTGAACAAAACAACCACCAACACAATATCACCAAATGCAAAGAATAACTTGCTCAAATCAACTCAATGGAGTAAGCCCAATATCATGAATCAAGTAAAGAAATAACTTGATCAAACAACCTCTATGGAAGCAACTCAACCATCAAACTCAAAACAGCCAACCAAGGGTTCCACCAACTCAATGCAAGTAGCTAGACTCACAAATATAAACCCTAGTGCACAAAGCTTCCACTATCTCAAACCAAAAATTATGCATTCACCAAAAAATCTCCTTAAGGATAACAATGCATAAGTAGTCTTCAAAAAACCAGAAAATAATATTTACACCTAGCCAAAGGATACCTAGTAGAAAACCTTTTCACTCCAACCTTATTTCAGAAAAACATACACCAATCATACTCATAAGGAAAATGTGCCCATAACTTTTGGAGTAGAAGTAAATTGATCCTTAAAGTTGTCACCACACACAACCCTTAAACTTCCAACCAAGTTAGGGTTAGAACCAAGATAAATGAGCATATATAAAAACTTTCCTTAATACACCTTTTAGCTTCTCTTCTTTAAAAACAACCACCAAAGAAGCCAAAAACACAACCAAAACTTACACCTTATATCTCCATTTTTAAATTTAGCATAGCAAAAGACTAATCTCAAAAATACAACCAAATAAATATCCCCTTATTTCTCCTATGTCTTTTAAACAATGCTAAACAATGCCAAAAATCATATCAAGAAAATAATCACACCTTATAATGGCTGCCCTTGAAGAATTCGAAATTCGCGGCACAAAACACGTTTTAATAAAAATGTGACTAATACATGCATAGCTCCCTCCACGAGGATCGAAACACAGACCTCCGCCTATGCAAGGCCCAAACTTAGCCTTCGCTGCCACTAGCCCACAGGCTTACGAAGTCCAATACGGACTTCCTTCCACATAAACAATCAAGATTTTCGAAATCTTTTCAAACCACGAGCTCTCCTCTTTTGCAGCGTAAACAGAAAATTCGATCACAGAAAAACCAATTAATTGCCTTCGATTTTCCAAGTGAGTTTAACCTTAGGAACCTTCTCATATTTATAGTCCATACGTGGACTTTAGAACACGTCGGCTGCAAAGAAAAGTAATTTCAAATTTAATCGAAATTTGCTTTCTAAAGGGTTTAAAAACCCTTAAAGTATTTTTAATAAATTAAAAATAATTTCTCCCTTAATTAATTAAATAATTAATTAATTAAAACCTTGAAGGGTTTTAAATAATAATTAAATAAATAATAAAGAGAACCTCCATTGGTTTTAATAAAAACCATTGCCAATGGAATCTCTCTGGATTCTCTTAAAAAGATTCTCTTGGAATCTTCCACCTTTGAAGCCAACACATCCTCTTAACATTAATGTCATTTCCTCTTGACATCAATGACAACTCAAAGACAAGAAGCTAGGATCTCAAACCCAAAATTGCCAACAATCTCCCCCTTTGTCATTGATGGCAAACCATGCTTCTCAACAACACAGAAACTCAACATAAATAGCTCCCCCTGTCTTGAGGCTCTCCCCCTTACTCATATCTCTACCCCTTTGTCATCAATGGCAAAGGGTCACCTTTGGGGCTTGGGACTAAGAATGAGCCTCTTAGCTTAGTCCTTCCCCCACCTCCTATTGAGGTGTTTAATTCTAGGGTGGGAGTAAAAATCCCAACATGCACTGATCATCATCAGTGTCTATAGCTGTCTTACCATGTCTTCTCTTGTTCTCCTTGTCCATATTCCTGTTCCTATTCTTGTCACTGTTCTTGTTCCTGTTATCATTCATGTTATTATCCATGCCTTGATCCTTGGACCTATTCATACCACTGTTCCTGTTCCTGTACCTTGGAAGTTTAGCTCTACACTGTCTAGCTGTGTGACCTTCATTGTTGCACTTATAACAAGTAAAAATGTTATTTCTTTTAGGCATACCTGTTCTTTGAATCCACCTGTTTTGACTAACCCTGTTCCTGTTATTAGCCTTGCAAAAAATTTCCTTATGCCCAAACTGTTTACAAGAGTAGCAATACCCTTGAAAGAAATTACCACCTATGAAACTGTCATTTACCTTCCTTACTTGAGTCATGCAATGTGAATCCATGTGACCAAACTTGTGACAAGCAAAACATCTGCCATTAAACTTTCCTGTAAATGACCTTTTAGGTCCTGTAAACTTTCTCCCCTTTTTCTGTTTCCTATTTTTTGTTTATGTGCATCTATCACTCAAGGAATCTTTCTTTGAAATACTCTCCTCATCAGAACTCTATTTCTTTTGGAGTCTCTTACTAGACTCTCCAACTTGTTCCTTGTGTGACTTAACAAAACCAAGGCCTGTTTTATCTGTTGTCTTTCTTTGACCTTTGATGAGTGATTTAACCTTTTTGGAGCTATCTTGAAACTTGTAAAGCTTATCCTTGTACTCTTTAGTTTCCTCTTTCAAAGAAGCCATTTTCTGTTCTAACTCACTATACTCAAGAACCTTAGACTCTAACTCATCCTTGAGTTCTTGTGTCTTAGATATAGAGAAGTCAAGACTTTCTATAAGATCATCTCTCTCCATACAACATTCATATAACTTATCCTTGAGTCTAGCATTCTTCTTTATTTCCTTTTCCAAAACACTAAGAGCACTAATAAGTTCACTTTCAAGATCCTTTATTTGATTTCCTTTTGAATCATCAAAGCCTTTTTCAGATTTCTTATCACTAGAGGTGCTACCCTTTTCAAAAACCATACATGCATCTTCCTTATAGTTTTTTGAAGCATCCTCATACATACTAGAAACCAAATCATTATTTGTTCAATCATCCTCAAGGTGACCAAAGTTTCCACATATAAGACATTTCATGATAATGAATCTATGTTTCGGTTCTTCCTCTTCTTTTGATATGAACAACATCTCATTTTCATCATCACTTGAATAAATTTCACTATCACTACTAGAACACTTACTTGCTTTGTCTAGGTAGAAAATATTCTTGTGCTTGTGAGAATACCTCTTTCCTTGATTGTTGTGCTCATATTTGATCTTCCTATGATGCTTGTGCTTTTCAGAATCCTTGCTCTTATAATCATGTTTATCTTCATCACTTTCATTCTTGGGAACAGTACAGTTAGTAGCATAATGACCATTTTTCCACAATTGAAACATCTTATATTTTTCATACTTTTGTGCTTTCTAAAGAACTTGCCTTTCTTGCTGTAATATACCTCTTCATCACTAGAAGACTCATCACTATCTTGAAGTTGTTTAAACATACCTTTGAAGTGTCTCAACTTGGACTTTCTAACATTTGTATCACCTATATGAACCACCTTCAACTGATTCCACATTTCACTAGTTGTCTTGTAGTGAATCACTTTGGTGAGATATGCTTTTTGTAAGCCTTTCAGGATTTCATTCATTGCTTTTGAATTGCTATGATGTAGGAGCCTTTCTTATTTAGTATTAGGTGTTGTAATCACAGTGACACTGAGAGGGGGGTGAATCAGTGTGATCTTTAAAATTTCTAATATATATAGTTTTAAATCCAACAACTATTTAAAACTGATAAACGAAATATCAAATGCAGCAAGAAAGCATGACACACAACACAACAAATTAACGAGGTTCACCAATGTGGCTACTCCTCAAAACGACTGCTTGGACTACCATCCAAATCCAGTCAATGCAAAGCTACAACTTTACAAAATCTTTTACCAAGCACCAACTGGAAGGAGCACCAACCCCTTTGCTTTATCTGTTTCAAAAGAATGGAGCACCAACTCCTAATTTACCAACACCTACTGGAAAGAGGCACCAACCCCTTATGCCAAGCTGCAACTTGGAAGTTAAAAATGATTAAGAAAATTATAGAATAAAATTCTCATATTATTTCTTACAGTCTGCTATTTCTCTGCAGTCTGCTACTTCTGCACAACATGCTTCGCACTGTCCGACACTTCTATGAACTTCTTCGCACTCTCTACAGCAATCGGATGATCGTCCACTTCTGTTGTCTGGCCGCTATCACTTCGCACTCATAACTCCACCTCTGCACATTGCGCTCTTATTTCACACAATCACGATATGCACACTTCGCTTCAACTCTAACTACGACTTCGCACTCTGCTCGACACGAATTTCACTTGCACAATCACTCTGCTCGCATTCGCACTCAATCTTCATGCCACACTTCAAACTCGAAGTAACCCTCCTTTTATAGAAGAAATCTCAGAGACAAACCCTAAGAAACGTCGACTGTGAAACCCTAGAAAATGTCGACTGCCAAACCCTAAAATCCATCGATTGTAACCCTAAGAATGTCAGCTGCAAAACCCTAGAATTTGTTGGCTGCAAAACCCTAAAATTCATCGGCCCAGATTTAACTTTGTCGGCCTCAAACTCTTCTGCCACCTTTGTCACCTTCTTGTAGCTTATTGCCGTGAAATAATAACATGTCGCGATATCGTGACACTTTTTGTGGCCGTACGCCTTCTTGTCGTGAAATCATGACACTTCAAACTTTTACTGATGTCATCCTCATCCTTGTCATGAAATCATGACGCTTCGGCTTCCAGTGGCTTTCCTTGCACCCTGTCATGAAATCGTGACACTTTCAGCTTTTGTTGACGTCATCCTCATTCTTGTCATGAAATCACGACGCTTTCGGCTTCCAGCGGCTTTCCTTGCACCCTGTCACGAAATCGTGACACTTTCAGCTTTTGCTGATGTCATCCTCATCTTTGTCATGAAATCGCGACGCTTTCGGCTTCCATACATTTCTTGCTTCATGCAGTAGCGAAATCGCTACAACTTTGTGCCTTGTGCTTCCAACTTTGCTTCTACCCATGAAATTTTGACTTGTAACGAAATCGCTACACTTTTGAGTTCTGCGCTTTTGACTGGTAGCGAAATCGCTACACCTTCGCGTTGTGCACTTTTGACGCGTAGCGAAATCGCTACACCTTCGTGTTGTGCTTTTTCAACTCGTAGCGAAATCGCTACACCTTCGTGTTGTGTTTTTTCAACTTGTAGAGAAATCGCTACACCTTTGCTTGAGCAGTTTTGACACGTAGCGAAATCGCTACACCTTTGCTTTGTGCACTTTTGACTCGTAGCGAAATCGCTACAACTTTTCACTTAACACTTTCTCCCTGCTTCGGCCAGCGAAAATTCAACATGTAGCGAAATCGCTACAACTTTTCAACTTAACGCTTTCTCCTTGCTTCGGCCAGTGAAATTTCAACATGTAGTGAAATCGCTACAACTTTTCCACTTAATGCTTTCTCCTTGCTTCAACCAGCGAAAATCCAACATGTAGCGAAATCGCTACAGTTTCTCGACTTAGCTTCTTGGCCTCCAATATGTCATGAAATCGTGACAGTTTGCCTTGCGCCTTCTCTCTCCTCATTTTTGTCATGAAATCATGACATTTTCGTGTGTTTCTCTCCTCACTTTTCGTGAAATCATGACATTTTCGTACGCTTTCTCTCTCCTCACTTTCGTCGTGAAATCATGACATTTTCGGCTGTGCTTTCTCTCTCCTCACTTTCGTCGTGAAATCATGACATTTTTGGCTATGCTTTCTCTCTCCTCCGACCTGTCATGAAATCGTGACAGAAAACATGTCGCGATATCGCGACAGTTTTCTAACTTGTCTTTTTCTTCGAATTTTTGAAACTGGGTCACTCTTGTTTTCCTGGAATTGCACTTTACATAATCTGACTATCCTTTGAATTTCTGTTCTCTGCATCTGAATGGCTTCTGAACTGTCTATCCACTACATCATTGGATCTAACTGCCTGTGTTGACAACAATGACAAACTTCTTGCAACACCTTGCTCAACAATCTCCCCCTTTGGAATTGTTGGCAACACCTGTATACATTCCTGTAACTCTTCTCCCCCTTTGTCAATAATACCAAAGGGCTGCTGCAGACTCCCCCTGAGTCCATCCTCACACTTCTCAGGCACAATTTGTTGCATCTGGCACAAATTATGATCATGAGCAAAAGAATAGTCAAATACTCAAATGCTCCCCCTGAGAAAGTGATCCCCGTAGCTAGTCACTTCTTAGGAAGTGTGACTACTCCTAATTTGCTTCGAAGGTACTCAAATACTTCCTTGGGCAAAGGTTTTGTAAAAATATCTGCTACTTGTTCGGTAGTTGGGACATAGTCCAATTTAACTTCTCCTTCAGCAACTTTCTCCTTCAAGAAATGATACCTTATAGCAATGTGCTTTGTCCGTGAGTGCATTACTGGATTCTTAGAGATGTTGATTGCACTGGTGTTATCACACTTTACTGATATTGGTTCACTAAAATTAATACCTAGATCTTTCAAAGTTTGTTTCATCCACAAGACTTGTGTGCAACATGTTGCTGCTGCAATATATTCTGCCTCAGCTGTAGATAAAGAAACTGACTCTTGCTTCTTACTGTGCCATGCAACCAATCTGTCCCCCAAATAGAATGCTCCTCCACTGGTACTCTTTCTGTCATCAACACATCCAGCCCAATCTGCATCTGAATATGATATAAGAGTGAAGTCTTTGCCTTTTGGGTACCACAACCCATACTCCATGGTGCCCTTGAGATACCGAAAAATCCTTTTAACTGGCTCGTCACATGAGTCTCTTTGGGACTGGCCTCGAAATCTAGCTACCATGCAAACCGCCTGCAGAATATCAGGTCTAGTGGCTGTTAAATATAGTAGACTTCCAATCATAGATCTGTACATGGTTTGGTCTACAGGTGGAGATTTGTCTTCTTTACTCAATTTGCAGCCTGTTGTCATGGGAGTGCTGACTGGCTTACAGTCCTCCATAGTGAACCTTTTTAGCATTTCTTTCACATATTTGATTTGGGAAATGAATATGCCTTTCTCATTTTGATTAACTTGTAGCCCAAGAAAGTAAGACAGTTCACCAATCATAGACATTTCAAATTCATTCTGCATCTTATTTGCTAAGTCTTTACAAGATTCATCTTTGTTGCTCGCCAAATATGATATCATCTACATAGACAACTAGAACAATGAGATGCCCACCTTCTGTTTTTACATACAGATTACTGTCCACTAAACCTTTCTTGAATCCCTGTTGAGAGAGATAATTATCTAGCCTTGCATACCATGCCCGTGGTGCTTGTTTTAATCCATACAGTGCTTTCTTTAATTTGCAGACAAGGTTAGGATCTTCACTAATTTGAAAGCCATCTGGTTGTTCAATATAGACCTCTTCTTCAAGTTTCCCATTTAGGAAGGCAGATTTTACATCCATCTGATAAACTCTGAAGTTCTTGTGAACTCGCTAGTGCCAAAAACATTCTAATAGCTTCTAGTCTGGCCACTGGTGCGAAAGTCTCTTCAAAATCAATGCCTTCGACTTGTGCATAGCCTTTGCAAACCAGTCTTGCTTTGTTTCTAATGACCCGACCGTCTTCATTTAATTTGTTTCAAAATATCCATTTGGTGCCGATTACATTCTTATTTGCAGGTCTAGGTACCAGTTCCCAAGTTCTGTTCTTTTCAATCTGATCTAACTCTTCATTTATTGCTTTCATCCAACTATCATCTTTGCTGGCTTCATCTATGTTTTTGGGCTCAATGCTTGATAAAAGAGAGTAATTACTTATTACTTTCCTTCTTGTTTGAACACCGGTTGTGGGATCTCCAATTATTTGATCCGTTGGATGATTTTTCTGCCAGCATGCCGCTTTTAAATTTCTTATTTTCTTGTGCTTCGAGTCATCGATTAAGTCAACTCGAATCAATTGTAGGTTTGTTTCCTTCTTCATTTACCTCATCTCCTTCAAAAACATCTTCATAGATTGGGTAGTTTTCCTCAAAGTCGCTTAACCGTGTTCTACCTTCATCAAATTTAACATCTTGCACTATCCACAATTTTCTTGAGTCTCTTGTTGTAGCATTTGTAAGCTTTACTTTTTGGAGAATATCCAACAAAGACACCTTCATCTGCTCTATCTTCAAATTTCTCGAGATTGTCATCAGTATTTCTGATATAACACTTACAGCCAAATACTTTGAGATGTTTTGTTGTTGCTTTTCTACCAAACCACAACTCATAAGGAGTTTTGCTTTCATGAGTCCTTAACATATATCTGTTTTGGAGGTATACTGTCGTGTGAACTGCTTCTTTCCAGAATCTGTCTGCTATTTTATTTTTTGCTAGCATAGTGCGTGCCATTTCATGAACAGTTCTGTTCTTTCTTTCTACTACACCATTCTACTGGGAGTTCTAGCTGCTGAATATTGTCTCCTGATGCCATGATTTTCACAGTATTCTAAAAATTCATTTGAAATGAATTCTCCTCCTCTATCTGATCGTAAACATTTAATCCTTTTTCCTGTTTCATTCTCAACTAGATGTTTGAAGGATTTGAACATTTGAAAAGCTTCTGTTTTGTCTTTTAAGAAAAATATCCAGGTCATTCTGGAATAATCATCGATACATAACATAAAATATTTGTCTCCATTTATGCTTTGTGTTCTCATGGGTCCACATAAGTCTGTATGTATAAGTTCCAGAGGCTTGCTAGTGTGGTACTCTTTTGTTTTGAATGAAACTCTGGTTTGCTTTCCCTTCTGACATGAGGCACAAACAATATTTGAAGGTTTTCTAATGGTTGGAATATCTCTCACTGCTTGTTTTGAGCTGATTTTCACTAAGTTGTCGAAACTTATGTGTCCAAGCCTCTTGTGCCACGACCAGTTCTCTTCTTCTTGTCCAATGAAGCACATACCTTCTGAAGATTCTGAGAGTGTGTACAGGTTTCCAGACGTCCTTGAGCCGGTTGCTATTAATTTCCCGTTGTTTATTTTTCTGACTTCACAACCCTGCTTCTTGAAGACTACTTCATGTCCTTTATCACAGATTTGACTCACACTTAACAGATTGTGTTTCAGACCATCCACAAACAGAACTTCTTCTGACTTAATTTTCCCATCACTAATTTTGACAGATCCTTTTCCGATTATCTTGGCTCCATCATTGTTTCCGAACTTTACAGAGCCACCCTCATATTTCTGTAGTTTTTCAAACTTCTGTTTATCACCTGTCATATGACTTGAGCAACCACTGTCAAGAATCCATGGAACACATTTATTTTGAGCCTTGAAAGCTGTCTGTACTATTAGAGATTCCTTTTCTTCTCTGAGTTGTTCTTTCTGTTTCCATTCTGTTTTGACCGTGGTATTGGATTCTAGCTTGGATTTCCCCTTTTCAGACTCTTGCACATATCTTTCAGAATGATTTCTACTTTGTTTTGCCCTATATGGTTGAACTCTTCTTTTCTGAATTTGATTTGAAACAGAGGTACTATGACAGTTTCTAGCAATATGCCCAAAGTTGTGACAATTGAAGCATTCTACTGCATAACTTATTAAAGGAGCAAAAGCATTTCTACTAGTGAAACTTCTTGGTCCTACATTATACTTGCAGTCAGCAATTTTATGTCCATAAGCATTACATTTGAAACAAAAACCATAAAAGTAATGATTGAACCTGAAAGATGGTCTTTGCCAGTTTGTTGCAGGAGTCATAGATTTTCTTTTCTTTTGATGTGTGACCTTGGTAAAACCATCATTGTCAGTCCTCTTTTCAGGCCTGGCATCATTTCTTTCTTTTGCCTGATTAGTTGTTCTTTCAACAGCCTGTTTCTTGTCTTCACTCCTTTCAACATTTCTGGCTGATGATTCTCCTTCAACAAAGCCCAGACCAAATTTGATACCTGTGGGTCTTTGATCGCTTAAAATTTTGTCCAGCTTCATCGAACTTTCTTCACGTTTGTAATAGCAGCTAATTTTTTGATCCAGCTCTTGTATCTGTATTCGAAGACCAACATTTTCTTCTTCCAGTTTACAACAGCAATCTATCTTCATGGTCACCTGAACTTCAAGATCTTCGGACATTTTCTTGTACTCTTCTGTCTGTATTTTTAAACTTGTTATAATGTCATTTGCATCCTCAAGCTTCCTTGACAGTTTTTTATTTTTTCTCTTCTCAGATTTCCATTCTATAAGAGCAGAAACTAGTTCACCTTCTAAATCAACTTCAGCCTCAGTTTTTTCAACAGTCAGTATAGAGTTCATACCTTCTTCCTTCTCTGAGATTTCTGCCTTTTCAGAATTTTTGACTTCAAATGCCATGAATAGAGCTTCACCTGCTCCTTCTTCAGAATCCTCACTAGAGCTGTCTTCCGAGGAATATGCATTCCCGGATATAAAGCTTTTCTTTTTGAAATTGCCTTTTCTGAAGTTAGATTTCTTTCTCCATTCACCCTTTTCTTGATGTGAAGTTTCCTCACCTTTGTCCTTCTCATTGAGAGGACATTTGGTTGCAAAGTGTCCAATTCCCCCACAGTTGAAACATTTAAAAGGTAGTTTTCCTTTGTACTTTCCTTTGCCCTTTCTCAACTTTCTGACAAAATTTGCTTCCATTTCGTCTAAAATTTCTTCTTCTTCAGACTCTTGTTTTGTGTCTTTACCTTTTTGGGCTTTAAATGCTGCTTCTCTGTCTGTAGGATTAGACTTTCCTATTCTCATTTCATAAGCCGTCAAGGAACCATGCATCTCATCCATACTGAAATGATTTAAGTCTTTAGCTTCTTCTATGGCAGAGACTTTAGAATCAAACCTGTGAGGAAGCGACCTTAAAACCTTTTTCACAATAGTAGCATCATCCAACTCTTCGCCGAGACCTCTCATTGAATTAGTGATTCCATTTACCCTTTGCATGAAGGCTTCTATGTTCTCATCGTTGGTCATTTTTAGTGATTCGAATTGAGCTCGATGAGTTTGCAGCTTAGCTTCCTTGATCTTGTCATCTCCCTCATGAATATTCTCCAGTTTGTCCCACACATCTTTTGCTGAAACATAGTTTATGATTTTGACCAACTCACTGTCCACTAATCCACACATGATGGCATTTTTAGCTTTAGAATCATTTTCAAACTCCTTTTTACCGATGTTGTCGGTTGGAGCAGTAGCAGGAGCTGTGTAACCATTGACTACTGCATTCCATATGTCAAATCCCAAAGCTCGGAGATATGTTTGCATTCTGATCTTCCAGAAAGCATAATTTGTTTCTTCAAACAGTGGTGCCTTGTTTGAGGAGAAACCTTCACCACCTGCCATAATGTCACTACTGGGATCACCCTAGCTGATTGAGCCTATTCAGGAACCTGGCTCTGATACCAATTGTTGTAATCATAGTGACACTGAGAGGGGGGTGAATCAGTGTGATCTTTAAAATTTCTAATATATATAGTTTTAAATCCAACAACTATTTAAAACTGATAAACGAAATATCAAATGCAGCAAGAAAGCATGACACACAACACATCAAATTAACGAGGTTCACCAATGTGGCTACTCCTCAAAATGACTGCTTGGACTACCATCCAAATCCAATCAAATGCAAAGCTACAACTTTACAAAATCTTTTACCAGCACCAACTGGAAGGAGCACCAACCCCTTTGCTTTATCTCGTTTCAAACAGAATGGAGCACCAACTCCTAATTTACCAACACCTACTGGAAAGAGGCACCAACCCCTTATGCCAAGCTGCAACTTGGAAGTTAAAAATGATTAAGAAAATTGCAGAATAAAATTCTCATATTATTTCTTATAGTCTGCTATTTCTCTACAGTCTGCTACTTCTACACAACATGCTTCGCACTATCCGACACTTCTATGAACTTCTTCGCACTCTCTGCAACAATCGGATGATCGTCCACTTCTATTTTCTGGCCGCTATCACTTCACACTCATAACTCCACCTCTGCACATTGCGCTCTTATTTCACACAATCATGATATGCACACTTCGCTTCAACTCTAACTACGACTTCGCACTCTGCTCAACACAAATTTCACTTGCGTAATCACTCTGCTCGCATTCGCACTCAATCTTCATGCTTACCCTTCAAACTCGAAGTAACCCTCCTTTTATAGAAGAAATCTCAGAGACAAACCCTAAGAAACATCGACTGTGAAACCCTAGAAAATGTCGGCTGCCAAACCCTAAAATCCATCGACTGTAACCCTAAGAATGTCGGCTGCAAAACCCTAGAATTTGTTGGCTGCAAAACCCTAAAATTCGTCGGCCCAGATTTAACTTTGTCGGCCTCAAACTCTTCTGCCACCTTTGTCACCTTCCTGTAGCTTATTGCCACGAAATAATAACATGTCACGATATCGTGACACTTTTTGTGGCCGTACGCCTTCTTGTCCTTGTTGTCACGAAATCGTGACCCTTTTGGCCATTGATAGCTTTGCCATCGTTCTTGTCATGAAATCATGACACTTCAAACTTTTGCTGACGTCATCCTCATCCTTGTCATGAAATCGTGACGCTTTCGGCTTCCAACGGCTTTCCTTGCACCCTGTCATGAAATCATGACACTTTCAGCTTTCGACGTCATCCTCATTCTTGTCATGAAATCATGATGCTTTCGGCTTCCAGAGGCTTTTCTTGCACCCTATCACGAAATCGTGACACTTTCAGCTTTTGCTGATGTCATCCTCATCTTTGTCATGAAATCGTGACGCTTTCGGCTTCCGTACATTTCTTGCTTCATGCAGTAGCGAAATCGCTACAACTTTGTGCCTTGTGCTTCCAACTTTGCTTCTACCCATGAAATTTTGACTTGTAACGAAATCGCTACACTTTTGAGTTCTGCGCTTTTGACTGGTAGCAAAATCGCTACACCTTCGCGTTGTGCACTTTTGACGCGTAGCAAAATCGCTACACCTTCGTGTTGTGCTTTTTCAACTCGTAGCGAAATCGCTACACCTTCGTGTTGTGTTTTTTCAACTTGTAGCGAAATCGCTACACCTTTGCTTTGAGTAGTTTTGACACGTAGCGAAATCGCTACACCTTTGCTTTGTGCACTTTTGACTCATAGCGAAATCGCTACAACTTTTCACTTAACACTTTCTCCCTGCTTCGGCCAGCGAAAATTCAACATGTAGCGAAATCGCTACAACTTTTCAACTTAACGCTTTCTCCTTGCTTCGGCCAACGAAATTTCAACATGTAGCGAAATCGCTACAACTTTTCCACTTAATGCTTTCTCCTTGCTTCAACCAGCGAAAATCCAACATGTAGCGAAATCGCTACAGTTTCTCGACTTAGCTTCTTGGCCTCCAGCATGTCACGAAATCGTGACAGTTTGCCTTGCGCCTTCTCTCTCCTCATTTTCGTCATGAAATCATGACATTTTCGGCGTTCTTTCTCTCTCCTCACTTTCATCGTGAAATCGTGACATTTCCAGCTGCGCTTTCTCTCTCCTCACTTTCGTCGTGAAATCATGACATTTTCGGCTGCGCTTTCTCTCTCCTCACTTTCATCATGAAATCATGACATTTTCGGCTGCGCTTTCTCTCTCCTCCGACCTGTCGCGAAATCACGACAGAAAACATGTCGCGATATCGCGACAGTTTTCTAACTTGTCTTTTTCTTCGAATTTTTGAAACTGGGTCACTCTTGTTTTCCCGGAATTGCACTTTACATAATCTGACTATCCTTTGAATTTATGTTCTCTGCATCTGAATGGCTTCTGAACTGTCTATCCACTGCATCATTGGATCTAACTGCCTGTGTTGACAACAATGACAAACTTCTTGCAACACTTTGCTCAACATTAGGACCATGTTCAGGAATAGTGTACTCATCTTCAATCACTTCCCAAACCTCATTACCAAGTGCCATTAGATGAACCTTCATCCTTGCACTCCAAAGACCAAAATCTGACCCATCAAGAATAGGTGTTGCATTGCTACTTGAATGATCCATTATGTTCTTTACTAGCTTTTCCTTCAAGTCGTTAAACTTTTCGAAGGCACCTTCTCTGATACCAATTGAAGAACACAAGCTTATACTGAGATGGGGGGGTGAACAGTATAAGACCTCTTTTTAATTTTTCCTTTATACTTCAAAACTGTAAAGCAATATACCCAAAGTAATATCAAAGCAATGTACAATATCATCCACAAAGTGACACCAATTTTAACGTGGTTCACCCAGAATGGCTAGGCTACATCCAATTTTTTTTTTTCTAAAAGTTATCTCAAATTTATTTGGGAATCCTTCCCAATTACAATGTTTATGAGCCTCAGCCCAAAGGATATACCTTCCCCCAATCAAAATTTATGAGCCTCTGCTCAAAGGAGATACCTTCCCCTCTACTCTAGAAATGATCCCTCAAAATATCAACTACCTCTACCTCTTGCTAGCACGTGGAACTCCTTTCCACCGAAGACCTCCTATCCTCAATGCTTAGCCTAAGAGACCTCTACCTTCTATGATCACGTCCACAACAGCTCAGCAACCTGTACCAAACATAGCCAGTCGGTCTAGTACAAGTCTTCCTCTATCTGTCAGATCTGTCCAAATCTTGAAAAAATCAATCCTCTGCATACAAGCCTTCTCAAAGACTTGCCAAATCTGTCCTCAGGTTCTTCTCATAGAACCAATGCACCCCTATCCTCAAGTTCTTTGATAGAACTATCAAACTCAACTCTCAAGTCCTTTGCTAGGACCTATCCAAATCTGCTCGCAAGTCCCCACCGAAACCTGTCAAAAACTGCTCACAAGTCCCCATCGGAACTTGTCCAAAACTACTCACAAGTCCCCACTGGAACCTATCCAAGAACTGCTCACAAGTCCCCACTGGAACCTATCCAAAAACTCAGGAAGCTCACCAAGAAAAACTTTCTTAGTAGGAAATCACAAAGTGAATTGTTAGAGACACAATGTGATTTGTCAAACTCATAGAAGCATAAAGAGAATTGTTAGAGACTCAATATGTTCTATACTCAAATCCCAATCTCAAAACTCAACTCAAATCAACTCAGCTCAATATCAATATCTGAAATGGATAGGATAGAATGTTTTCTTTCAAGAACATGAAACCCCAACAATTGCCAACTATGCAAAGAATCACATAACAATGATACTCATGTTCTTTTCACCATCAATTAGGGTTTTAACAACAATGCTCATCAAACAAGGTTTAGTCAACCAACACCATTCAACTCAACATCAACTTGAAGCATTCAACCAATCATCACAAGAAAAGGAAACAAGTAGAAATTTGTTTCGCTCCAAAGATATTTGAACAAAACAGCCACCAACACAATATCACCAAATGCAAAGAATAACTTGCTCAAATCAACTCAATGGAGTAAGCCCAATATCATAAATTAAGTAAAGCAATAACTTGATCAAACAACCTCTATGGAAGCAACTCAACCATCAAACTCAAAACAGCCAACCAAGGGTTCCACCAACTCAATGCAAGTAG
The DNA here is from genome assembly GCA_028583015.1 of Wollemia nobilis. NCBI lineage: Eukaryota > Viridiplantae > Streptophyta > Pinopsida > Araucariales > Araucariaceae > Wollemia > Wollemia nobilis. Next base: position 171,171 of record JAQPPZ010003056.1, on the reverse strand, counting down.
CTAGACTCACAAATATAAACCCTAGTGCACAAAGCTTCCACTATCTCAAACCAAAAATTATGCATTCACTAAAAACTCTCCTTAAGGATAACAATGCATAAGTAGTCTTCAAAAAACCAGAAAATAGGATTTACACCTAGCCAAAGGATACCTGGTAGAAAACCTTTTCACTCCAACCTTATTTCAGAAAAAACATACACCAATCATACTCATAAGGAAAATGTGCCCATACCTTTTGGAGTAGAAGTAAATTGATCCTTAAAGCTGTCACCACACACAACCCTCAAACTTCCAACCAAGTTAGGTTTAGAACCAAGATAAATGAGCATATATAAAAACTTTCCTTAATACACCTTTTAGCTTCCTTTCTTTAAAAACAACCACCAAAGAAGCCAAAAACACAACAACGAAAACTTACACCTTATATCTCCATTTTTAAATTTAGCATAGCAAAAGACTAATCTCAAAAATACAACCAAAGAAATATCCCCTTATTTCTCCTATGTCTTTTAAACAATGCTAAAAAATGCCAAAAATCATATCAAGAAAATAATCACACCTTATAATGGCTGCCCTGGAAGAATCCAAAATTCACGGCACAAAACACGTTTTAATAAAAGCGTGACTAATCCATGCACAACTCACTCCGCAGGGATCGAAACATAGACCTCTGCCTACACAAGGTCCAAACGCAGCCTTCGCTGCCACTAGCCCACAAGGGGATTACGAAGTCCAATATGGACTTCCTTCCACATAAACGGTCAAGCTTTCCGAAAGCTTTTCAAACCACGAGCTCTCCTCTTTTGCAGCATAAACAGAACATTCGATCGCAACAAAACCAATTAATTGCCTTCAATTTTCCAAGTGAGTTTAACCTTAGGAACCTTCTCATATTTATAGTCCATACGTGGACTTTAGAACACGTTAGCTGCAAAGAAAAGTAATTTCGAATTTAATCAAAATTTTCTTTCTAAAGGGTTTAAAAACCCTTAAAGTATTTTTAATAAATTAAAAATAATTTCTCCCTTAATTAATTAAATAATTAATTAATTAAAACCTTGAAGGGTTTTAAATAATAATTAAATAAATAATAAAGAGAACCTCCATTGGTTTTAATAAAAACCATTGCCAATGGAATCTCTTCGGATTCTCTTAAAAATATTCTCTTGGAATCTTCCACCTTTAAAGCCAACACATCCTCTTAACATTAATGTCATTTCCTTTTGACATCAATGACAACTCATAGACAAGAAGCTAGGATCTCAAACCCAAAATTGCCAGCAATAAAATTATTTATAGAATCCTATTCAATGATCACCAATATCTTACAATAATAAATCTCACACGTATTTGTAAATTATGAAATAGACAATCATTCAATTATAATGCATGGATATTTATCTCCATTATATAACCTAACAAGATGACTCTTAAATACTCTAACTATTTCTCTCCTCAAAAATATAGGAGATGTATCCTTTTACATTCCTCATATATGATGAAACTCTCATGACTACTCACTTTACATCTTGCCATATTTTATCTAACCCTTCACTTGCATATTTAACACCTAAAATCTATGAATCTTAACTTACTTGACACTTTGCACTCTCAAAAATCACACCTCACACCTTGCACACTTTATTAAATAGCACTTGGACTTTACTCACATATTGACACATACATTAGATAAAATATAAATGTACCATATATCACCAAATAATGTAATAACATTATAACTCCTACTTTTAATTAAATTTATTTTAAATTTCAAATTTACATTTCGTTATCTCATTTTCTATCATGTCATCCTTGGCATACAAAAATACATCATGAAGGATTCTCTTTAGGTAATTATACATTATATAGCTTTATAGTGAGTGTTATATTGATTGTGATGACTTTTGGCTTTAATATTTCCATGTTCTTACCTTTGTTCTGCATTTACTATGCATTTTCTTAGATTCTAATCCTTGGTGCTCCTCTTAGGTGGATTTCAATGTATTCTCACTATCCTTGCTTCAATTATTAATAGACTTTACTCTTGCATATATAGACACTTTGTTTCTCTTCAAACCCATTTCTTGATTCTTCAAATGGAATTTGTCTTCTTTATTTGCTTCTTAGGCTACTATTAGAATTATTTTCTATTTTCAAGGCTCTTCCTCCCTTTCATTTACTCTATATTGGCTTATATGCTTATCCTATGTTCTTTGATGGATTTTAGAATAATTTCTCACTCTCAAGGATCTTTATCCTTTTTTTTTTCTTCTCATAGGCTATATACTTAGGATTTTTTGTCTTCACTTGTTTTTTCCAATATTTCACCTTTAACATCAAATTTTTAGATGTGTAGCTTGTCATTCTCTTCTTACAATGTTCAAACTTTACAAACATTCTAGATGTAATCAACCCAAAATTACTTTGCCCTACAATTTGTAATCAAACTTGGTTAATATTCACATTATATCATGTCTAATTTCTAGTAATTTGTAGGAGAAATCAACCTATAAAAAATAAATTTAGTTTTCTTTATTTAATTTAGGATTAAATCAACCCTTAAAATTTTTTAAACTTATAAAACTTACCTTAATGAGGATATATGTGGCTCTAATACCACAATTCAATTTTTAGCTAGATTAATCATAGGTCCTGTGGGCAGGATTATTAACCCACATCATATTAAAAAAAAAGAAAGATGAATTTTATCAATAGAAAACCTCACCATTTTTACTAACAGAGGCTATTATACACCTAAGACAGTTGATAGATAAGAGAAAGATAAGGTAAGCTGAAAAGGTACAAAAATTTTCTATGTATAGAATGCTACCTTAAAATTTAAGGTGATGATGTCAGCAACAAACATAAAATATTTGACACCTAACAACTAAAGACAAGAAAGCCTAAACTAGAATTTTAGCTAAGTAAGAAAGTTGATTAGATATTTTGAATTCTAATGTTAGTATAAAGATAATTAAAAACTTTTATTTGACATTGATACAAAAGACAAATGAATGCAACATGCTAGGTGGATAATTTAGATGATGTTAGAAGGACAACATAAAATATTTGGCATAATATGAAGAAGCATCTTACAACTTAAAACAAGAATTTTGGCTAGGTATGAATGAAATTATGACACCCAAAACAATAACAAAATCTCTCAAGTATGATAATGCTTAGCCATACAATATTAGAAGGTTTTGAATATCTATATAAACAAGTGTATCATAAAATATTGACACAACAAAAGAGTAGAGTACAAAATTCTAAGGCATGAATTGCATATAATGTCTAACAAAGTGCTTCACCAAGCTAAAATATCAAAGAAGTGCTAAAAATTTTGAGTGTTGACATCAACCTAAGGTGAATGAAAATATGGTAAATATAAACAAAGTACATGGCACCCAACGATGCATGCAATAGAAGTGAAAGACACATCAACAAAAAAAGGAGCTTGAGGCGTGCACATTACATAATGAGGCCTGAATCTAACAAGTAAAATATATTATCAAAAAATCTTAATAACCCCAAGCTCTTATGACTGATATTTGTGCTACTACAATAAAGGTAGTTGTGGCATAACTAAAGAAAAATAAACTTTTTAGAAAATCCAATGCATTAGATGAAGTCACAATAGTCATAAATCCCTAGGAAAGAACAAGAGCAAGCCACATTAGTGCCATGATGCTAGATTAGTTGCAATATAATAAACTGAAGAAGAAGCACATGTGTTGTAATAGCTTGTCAAACCTATAATCCACTCTCTAATCAATTATGATAGAATAACTAATTATATTTGTAAATCTATATATACTAGAATTTAAGCCATTATAAGGGTCATATCTTTAGTATTTATGATTGTATAATTGGATGATTGAAGTTATATGTCTTTTGAATTAATATTGGGTTGTTGTTTGGCCTCTTGATCAAGTATTTTACCAAACATGTATTTACGGATCATTGATTTGTTAAATTTTTTTGTTAAAGTTATGAATGGAAAATTTTGCTATAGTTATTTTACTTTTTATATTTCTCCCTAGATTTACTATTCTAGTTATAGAATGATTTAATGATACTTAGAGTTTATTATTATTAATTATTTAAGCATCAGGAAAGTAAGTTTATATGTTAGGCAATTTAGTCTAAGTTCATATTGTAACACTTTGCACTATGTTTCCTTCAACTTAGCCTTCTAAAACTTTGGCATTTCTTACTTTACTCTATAAACCCTCCATTTTAGTTAGATTAGCTAGGCACATAGGAGACAACCTTCTTTGAAGGTTGACTCAGATACCTCATCTCTAAAGCATCCAATCTTGGTAGAGGTTTTAAGGGTGCAACTCATCTACTTAGGAAAATTTTATACTAAGAGTCTTTTAGTATGCTCTATGGGATAGGATTATTCCACTTGAAAAAATCATCTACCCATCATGCTACCAATTATTTTTAGCATACCCAATGGGACACAAATTCCACCATCTTGATTGAGTAGAAATTTGGTGATATTTTTCTCTAATAGATCAAAACCCAATCACCTAGATACTCTTCTAAAATAATATTTTAAAGAAACCCAACCACCATTTATCTTGTAAGCTTATGCTCATGCGAGTAGCAACTAGTAAACTAAGAAAACAATACTATTTGTAGAATTAACTCCTTTAGCATTCAAAAAAATATCTACATAATATTTACATAACCTTATTCTATAGGCCCTATAGAAAGGAAATGATCTACTCATTTCACATATCTAACTTTAGTCCACTCAGCTAGATCAAAGCAAGTAGCTCAAAACCAATATTTATAAAACTTTCCAAAATAGAATAATATAGGAGCACTAAATTTGGTCAATAAAAATATTATTCCTCCTATAGCTCTTAAAGCTTTGCCAACATATGATGGTACTAGATAAATAGCCTACGAGCACTACCAAGATGTACCATCATTGGTCACAATCCATAATATTCATGATGAATATGTTATGATAAGACTATTAATAATATCATTGAAAGGAAAGGTATTGTATTAGTACATGATATTTCAGGGTGGTTGCATCAATTCATGGACATAGCTTGTTGATATATTGGTACAATAATTCAATGAACAAGTAGATACATTTTTATTTTTAACCCAGTTTACCACCATACAAAGGTATCCATAAGAGGAAACAATGGACTTCAACATCAAATTTAGCAGAACATGGAAAAGAGTACCAAATGCACTTAGGCCAACAAATGTCCAAGCACTATACTATTATCTACATACATTTAGCATAGATATAGGGTTTATGATTTGGAAGTCTGATTTGTTAATTTTTTTAGAAATCTATCAAGAAACTGTAGTAGTAGAGAGTACACTAATAGCTATAGGTAGACTTCCTCACAACTATGTCATACCAATTTTTCTAAAAATCCTGTAGCTAGAGCTTGAAAAATAGACACCAGTTACAATCACTTATCTACCTAATGTAGCCCCAATACCAACACAAAAATTCCTAACATTACCAACTCCAACATTGCTTGCACCTCCCAATATACTCGCATTAAGCCTCAAGTTGCTAGTATGAATGACATCATGACAACATTAAAATTTTTTACTAATAAGATTACTACCATGAAGAGGAGAGAAGCCAAGAGAAATTTCTAGCCTAGGAGAACTTTATACATGGTGAGATATCAAGGAGATTCTACTAGCAATATTGAAATAAAGTCTAACATAGTGTATAACAATTAGAAAGAAAGGCCTTCTACCTTTGCATCAAAATCTTAATATTAGTATTCAAGCTACAATGACCTACATGGTGAAAACACATGCATGCTATATTAACATCATATGCAAAATATTATAGTTGAAAAGTTAGAGAGAGCATAGAAAGGTCAAGTAAACATGTTTTGGGAAGAAGACCAAAATCTAATGGTGCATGAAGAGAAGCCAATTTTAGTTCTAACATGGCCAAGAAAGAAATAATTATCTTTAGATCCCAAAAAGCTAAATCTATTCAATTTTCTAGCCCAAAAAAGCAAAAAACCAAAAAAGAAACCACCTCAACCAACTTAGCTGAGAGAAAAACCCATACAAGATCCTCTAAAAGAATAACTTAAATCAATGTAAGTACAAGAGACTAGAACCCAATAGTAGGCTAGAAAAAACTCAAGCATCCTTCTAACACTAAGCAACAAAGGAGTGACGTAATTTAAAAGTATTAAAATAAATTTAATTGGTCAAAAAGGGTAGAAAATGGCAGCCAAAATATTCCATCTTCAACATAGCGGAAGAGCTAAAAAAGACACCATCCAAATATAGCTTTTATGACACCTTAATGATTCTAGGATAAATTGATTTCCTATGAGCATCATTAAAATTTATCAGGTCAAACGATCAATATTAGTTAAAATTCAATCTAGCATAGGGTAAACCCATTCTTAAAGCAAGAAAAAATAGGATACCACCTTTCTACATGTCCTTGCATTTGTAATAATGGATTGCACACAACTACATGGTGGATTCAAGAGCAGCAATAATGGTTATACCAAAATCAATATATGAAGTAATGGGCATGGAATACACTCATTCAAGTCCTAAAGTGTTATAGCTTGTTGAAAATCTAGTAAAGATATTTGGAGTGATTAAGAATATCCCTATGATATTACATAGAATACCTCAAATAACAATGATATAAGAAAAGGTTGTGGTAGACTTAGAGCCTTACTTTGCTATGTACCTATCCGATGATTTCATAGCTAAATTAGGTGGATACTTGTCATTGTAAAATTCATATATGGAAATTCCACACAAGGGTAGAAAGGTGAAAATATTTTTTAAAAATCCATCCACCTACCTTATATGTAAAATTGAAGATGAGGTGTAGCAAGTAAACAACATTGGCATGATTAATGAGGAAATTGACCCAGTGGAAGAAATCATAGAAGAAATATAGATTGAAAATTAATTCTCGTTAAAATAATTTAATACTATGATTGAAATAGGAATGCGCACTTACTCTATATCAAAACTAGAAAAAAAGAATTCTTTTACCATAGAAAAAATGGATGTTTGACAAAATGAGATATAGAAGCTCTATTTTTATGGAGCTAGGTGCAAAAATAGTGTTAGAGCAGTCATTGTGCTAATTTTACCATTTGAAGAATAAAAAATATTATCATATATGTTAACTTGGAGTTGTACCAACAATGTGGATGAGCATGATATATTATTTGAAAAGTGCAACATTAATTAGCATTATCTGAAAGCTTACCAAAATAGATTCTAGAACATATTTGAAAGCTTTGATGGATTAAATATGAAAGCAATTCCTAGGAAGTTGAATATACAAGTTTATTCATTGGCTTCTCATGGAGTCAACTTCTGTCAAACATCTAATTTAAGAAAAAACTCAAGATCTATCAAATTGGTATTTAGGCCATCTATACCAAATAAAGAAACTTTTAGGAAAGTATTCAACAACAAATAGATAATAAATTTCTTAATAAAAGAGATGGACTACACAAATATAGCTGAAGAAAAAATGAAATGGACCAATTAAAAAGTAAGCACATTCCCAATGTACTTGTCACACTCAAGAATTTATTCAATAACAATGATTGGTTGATTAGCCAAAATATGAATATCAATGAATAGGAGTTCAAAGAAATTTAATTGGAGCCAAAGCAGAGTTTAAAGGTTGGTGTAAGATGCTCTAAAGAAGAAGTTCATGAACTTGTAAGTCTATGCAGAGAATACAATGATATCATTACTTAGAGCTATGATGAATTAAAAGTATATAGTAAGGAGACCATCCAACATACTATAGAGATATTTTTCCAAGTCCAAGCTATTTTGACAAAAGTAGAGGCTGATAAATTCAAAAATAAAAGCATTGATGAAACAAAAATTGTTGATGCTGCTAAATGTAAAAATCATCTACTTGATCAAAAATTCAATGTGCATAGCCAATTTGGTCTTGATAAAAAAAGAATAGATAAATCTACATTTTCGTAGATTTTTGGAACCTAAAAAATGCCTCTTTAAAGGATAATTATACTTTGACCTAGATTGATTAGATCCTGCATATAGTTTCCAGGACAAAAAGTATTTTGTTGCTAGATGAAATTTAGATTTCAATAAAACTTGGATCACATATGAGGATTAGCATAAGACTGCATTCATAACTATTCAAAGAATTCCCTTTGGCTTATTCAATGTTGGAGCTAATTTCCAAAGAGTTATGAATTTAGCTTTTAGAAATCTTGTGAATAAAATTAGACTAATCTATCTTGATGATATGGCAGTCTTCTCTCATTAAAAATAGAAGCATATTGAACATATCATAATGGTTTTTTAGAAATGCAAAGAATTCAGGATATCACTCAACCCAAAAAAAATAATCTTTGTGGTCCATGAAGGGAATCTAATAGGTTACATAGTATCAAAGATAGGTTTATCTATTAATTTAAAGCTATATTAGTACTCTATTTGCCTCAAAGTAAAAAATGCTTACAACCATTTTTTAGATAAATCAACTTTGTCTAGAAATTTGTATTTGAATTTTATTAGATAGTAAAGCTTATGATAGAAATATTAAAAAAGTAGAATGACATCACTTGGATAGAATCTAGAAGATAAGATTTCAATAGTATAAATGAATCAATTACTTAGTTTTAGCTAATCTAGACTATAAGAGAGATTTTATCTACTATGTATTTAGAGTGAGAGAAATCTACACTGATGTGCTCACTTAGAATGATAAAGATCATAATGTGTGACCCATAGTCTTCCTAAGAAAAAATATACATGATTATGAAAAATGTTATAATTTTATAGAAAGTCAAGTGTTTAATCTAATTAAATCATTACAAAATCTAAGACACTACATTTATTAGAGAAAAACATTGGCGTATGTAATACACTAAGATATCCAGAGGTTTATAGTGCAAGGAAAATTAGGCAAAAAATTATCTTATTGGATCATGAAGATACATGAGTATGACATGGAGATTAAGCTAAGTTAGTTACAAAGCACTATGTGAATAATTGGTAAGTTTTTAGTGCTAGACTATAATTTTCTAACTAAAAAACAAGAATAACACCAATTAAAAGAGGCATTGACATAGCCAAACACTTGGATAAATCAATTGATCCACTTTCTCAAGATTGGTAAGTGTTGAAATGGGTTTACGATATCTCAAAGGTGTAGGTGTAGGTTTCAAGATTTGAAATACATGCTAGCTAATGGTACCCTATACCAAAAAAAATGAATGGTGTGCTATTGAGATGCATGTAGCCAAAAAAATAAAAGAGATATTAAAATGTTTTCATGATAGTTTGGGGGACACTATTATGGACACACTATGGCTACTAAAATTCTCATATCTTGATATTATTGGCCTACATTATTTTTTTACGCTTTCAAGATTGCTAATGCCTATAACAAGTATCAAATATTTATTGGAAAATGTAATAATATAGTAATACCTCTATAATTTATTATTGTAGAAATAGGGGTTATAATTTATTGGGGTAATCAACCCAAATTATTTTGTTAAACATAATTTCATATTGACAACCACTGGTTATTTCACTAGGTGGTCTAAAATAGAGGTAACCAGGCATGTAAATCAAGATAATGTTATAGTTTCTCAAAAGATTGATCATCAAGTTTGGGGTCCCTAATATAATAGTTTTTGATAATATCAAATTATTTTACTGGAGCTAAAAATATAGATTTTGCAAGAGAATATGGCATTTACTAGAAGCCATCTTCAAATTATTATCCTAAATACAATGGACAAGTAGAGTTCACCAATAAAAAATTAATAAGGATAATTAAGCATAATATTGGTGATAATTATAAGAGTTGGTATTTAATTCTAAACCAAGTGATCTGGGTAGATAGAGTCACAATCTAGAAAACCTTGAAGACCACATCATACAGTTAGGTTTATGGTAAATAAGTCATGTTGTCAATTAATATTGAATTGCCTACCTTGAAATGCATTGACCAATCAAAATTAGAGGATGTTGAGCTAGTTGAGAAAATATCATCATAATTAAAACTATTAAAGGAAAAAATATAAAATGCCTATAATGATTTCCATTAGCACCAACTAGCTATGAAGTGGTGGTTTTATAAAAAATCATCATTGAAATCCTTTAGGTATGGGGACTTAGTGCTAAAGTGGGATTCAGATCCGAAGACAAGAAATCATGAAAAGCTAGAATCGCTATGGTCTGGTACATATTTAATCTCGATAAGAAAAGAATTAAATGCATATGAGCTTCAATATATGGATGGTTGTATTTCATTAATTTTGGTGAAAAACTAATACTTAAAGTATTATGCATAAAATAGTGTCCTGCTCTTGTGCACATATTTAAATAGTGATACATGTAAATAATAATGTAGTGGTAGTTGTGGTGATAGCATATTGTAAATAGAAGTAATTTGATTGGCTAAGGACTACGTCTGACAACCATGAAATTTTAAATTCTCAACAATGTCATTGGCCAAGAAAGTTGGCAATATTGAAAAATGAGACATTCCACAAATGGTTACATTATATTGTAGTTCCAAGACAATATTTTATCATAACAGCTGATCACACGTAATACTTGGTATTTAATTATCAATGACCATTCACTGTAGGTATTTCTTGCTATATAAGAAGGGTAAGTACTGGGAAATATGTATTTATACATTAGTTTGAAAGGGGAAATACTACATAATTCATAAATTACTCTATAATAATTATCAAAGAGCTCTATAAAATAAGAAGGATATATGATTATTGGTGCTTATGTTCACAAAAAAAAAAAGGATGGTGCACAACAAATAGAGGAAATATAAAAAAAATATAGAATACTACAAAAGAGTTGCAAGATGACATGGAGGACATCCATGACCCAATTATTACAATAAAATTTAAGAGGAAGAGCTTTAGATAAGGGTCAAATATTAAAGGAAAAATATCAACTAGTATACTTGAGGCTACTTAATGGAGTTCATTTCTATCTAGATATATGCTCATACTTTTCCATCCCTTCCCTAAGCTCATCAAAGCAATGGTGAAATATTATGATCTATAGATCATGATGTATATAATATACAAAATAAGTTGTTCGCCATCATGGAGTCAATAAAAAATATATTTGTAGTGGGAGCATAGCTAGGTAAAATACTTAAGCCCATTAGTATATATGAGAAAAGGAATTATTTAGAGAAAAATACTTTTATTTCTTGTTTGACTGACCTTATGGGAAAAATTCCTAAATATTTTCCAAAAAATCCTTTGAATATTGGAAAATTTATAGATACCCTAAAAATAGCTTGTCTATGTTGTTTGTAATGCTAGGGTTAGATTTTGATAAGTTGTTATATGATTATCAAATATGCCTTGCATATGTAGTCACTAATGTGTGCAACTATGATGAGAGTAGTGCTAGTAACCCTATATTATTTGAATGGATTCACTTATTAAGTTGTTAGATTCACAACCAATTAGTTGTATTTAAATTGAAATACAGTGATAAATTTTGCTACCCATAATTTTTTAGTATGGTTGTTTGTCTTCCACATGCCCCAATATTTGCATAGTATTAGGATCACTTGAATAAAATTAATTAGACTCACTCAATAGTTGGTTGGAATTTAGTCCTCAGGGAAAAATATTTCTATTTATAATTTAAAAACATATTCCTAGGATCTGCTATATTGTCTATCTATGGTCAAGTACCCTACCTAAATGTTTAGGCTATAGATAAAATAAGGGGATAGAAAAGATAAATATAGGTCTGATACTTTTTACTAGATAACATCATAATTTAAGTATATGGATTTCTTAAAAAATCCTATCTTATACCATGCTATGTCGCAAACTAGGTATTTGGCATGGATTTATGTAGGTAGATAGATGAACCAAATGAATATTTTGGTTCTTGGGCCAAAAAGGATTGCACATATCACTACCCCTTCAGGTTTTAAGACATAATAATAACAACATTGCGGTAAGCAAAATGTTTAGATGATAAGGTTAATGCCCTCTAATTGCCAATTGTGCCTCACATATGAAATTATGATCTAGAGGGTAAATTAAAAGTAAAAATGGCACAACTAAATAATAAGCCACCAATATTTGACCATCTACCATGGTTAGAAATTGAGCAGTTCAAAAACAATAATGAGAATTAGGTCATGGAAATGAATATATATGAAATAGAGGAAATACCTCTATGGAGAACATGTTATGAGTTCACATGAGTTTATGGCCTAACAAGAAATAAGGATCAATGGATAAGTGATGACCTCATGGAAAAAATTAAAGAAGATCTGGATTGAGATGACAATAACATTGAATAATGGTGGATAGTATGTTGTAAAGGGGTTAAATAGAATAAAGCCTTCCCTAACATATTTGATAAAGTTGTTTGACAATAATTTTTATATGAAAAATATATGAATAAACATAAGGAAGAAATATATCTAGATCTTATGATACTAAGGGATGTAGAAGAAGAGTATCAAGAAGAAGAAGAACAACAAGTTCGTTAGCTAACTTCCACATAGGTAGGTTAATTTATAGGCTATGCAAACTCAGAGAAGGATGTGAGCCTAGAAGATGTGCCTATACAAAGAAGGCAAAGAGCACAAACCAAAAGGCTAAAGTACCTAAAAATATTCTATCAATTGAGGTTATATCAGAATCTAGTGAGGAAAGGCCAAAAATATAGAACACTAAAGCTCAAGAAGCCCAAAGGCAGCATCCTCAAGGAGAATAGTTGATGTAGAATATTTATAAAATGCCAAGAATCTAGTTAAGCAAGAAAATCTAGGTGAAAAAGAAAAGTAAAAAGAGAATTCTATCACTTAAAAAGGGAAGGCAATAAGACCAACCAAAAGATAGCAGTTGGAGTAGGAAATATAGAGGGTCAAGATGCAAATTGTATTATTTTATGTAACATTTTTAGAGATGGTGTTAGATGTGAGAGTAATAGTTATAATTCATTCTCCCTCTTCTCTTGATGGAATTGTTCCACCACCTAAATAACCTTCACTTGAGAAACCACCTCCACTACCTACCCTTGTTGATGAAATCATTTCCTTGTTTAATATGTCATTAGAAAAAATTTCCACATCCCATGTACAAGAGGCACAAGTATTCTAAACTAGTATAAATATATAAACCCCTATAAAAACTACCACCATAATTATACCCTTCATTCACAATTTTCTCATCTTTCTAATATGCCTTCATACCTTCCCTTTCTATTGAGCATCCTCTATCAAAAGCATTTTTATCAATTTAGGTCATTGAAATGAGCACTCAAATATGGGTAGAGCAACAAGATCCACAATATGGAATAGAATTAGAAACCACCAAGACATATGATGGAGTGGATCCAATTGTTGTAGAATAGGTCAAGATGATTGCATACCCAAAGGTAAAAAAAATCTAGTTGCAGAGATGACAGTAGAGGACTATCACATCAAGGTACAAAAATATAATAGCTTAAAAACACCCGAGATAGATACACTTTGAGCTATGTGCACTAAAGTAGATACTCTATTCCTGTAAAGTAATTAGTCACATGTGAAACTTATAGTTGTAGAAAGAAATATCAAAGCCCTATAAGAGAGGTTCAACAAAGAAAAATAGAGAAGGATATTCTCAAGAATGAGATTTTGGGGCTGAAGCAAATAGTAGACAAATATCCCACTAAATAATGGCTAAAAAAAATGGATGAATGAATCCAAATATTAGAAGAGCAATTGCAGAAAAAAATAGCATAACGCATTCACAAGAAAATAATTACAAGAACTAAAGTTGAAGCTCCAAGGCTAAGAAGAGATCTTGGCAACAATACAAACAAATTTTGAAAAGGAAAGAGATAAGCCTTAGCACCAAATTATTTTCAGAGATATACTAAAACAATTAAGAAACCACTACTAGAGAAAGATAAAAAATAGTTGCAACGGATGCATTCCCTCTAATAATAAGAACAACTAATATTGTAAATTTGGTCTAGGATGGTAAGGAAGAGTTCAACAAAGGCAATGAATAACTGATGAATAAAGTGCAATATGTTGATATTGCTTAAAAAAAATTGAGGAAAAAAAGAGAATACCCATAGCTAGTCAAATGCTCACAAATATACCTAGGAAAGTCTAAGTTTCATTTAGAACAGATCATTTCTATAATCTAGCTAATTATAGAGAGATGTGAATAATCAACACCCTCAAGGAAAGCACTAAAAAAACTACCAGTCTAGGAAGTCACAAGTTTTGGATTCCCAAGATTTTGGGATGCAAATAGAAAATACTATAATAAGAAGCAACTAATCCAAATTTTAGATCAACAGCTAAAAAATAGAAGTGAAATTAACACACTGCCTGAGCCTTTGATGATAGATCAAATTATTATATTCTTCCATAGGCTCTCTACTTTGCTATCAAATATAGGAGAGTTGACATGTATACATAAGGATCCTTCTTTTAATCACTATCTTTGGTTGTAAAAGTTCCTCTAAAAATTTAAATCCATAAATTTTCCTTCTTAAAGGACATGGGACAAAATATGTAGGTCATTTTAGCTTCCAAGAGCACCTTCAAAAATCCAAGCAACTAGTTACCAAGGTGAAATATCTAAAATGACTCAAGAAGGGCAAGAACAATCTAGTGGTATGGTTGATGGCTTTTAAATCCTTATTATTAATGTAAAATCACAAGATAATTGTCATAGGATCAAATATAATAACCACAATATAATAAGATCAAGATAAAAATGTAAACCAAAATAATATGCAAAAACTAATATGTAAATCAAGGCTAATAATTTATTAACTAACATTCATTAATAAGCAACAATATATTAATGTGAATAGCCTAAATCATACATGTACAAAGCATGTAGCACAAATTATAGTATTATTTTCTCAAAAGTATGCAAACTCTATTAATTCTCTTTATGTTACAAATTCATCATACAACCCTCTTACAATAAGGATAAAAATAATCTCTATGATAGCTATGTAATATGTGATCTCTATGCTTGCTATATTCGCTATATCTCTCCATGGAGTAATATATAACCATTGTAGGATGACTCTTTGGTTAATTGACTCTTCATTTCCTTATGCCAAGTCTCATGACTCATTGCTTATCTACATGACACTTACATACACATGACTATATATTGTATGCACAGTTGGACATGACTCTTCACATAGAACTTATTAATCTAAGAACACATATGCACACTTACACATAAGAAACTTGTTCACATATATACACATTACATTTGCACACTTGCATACATGACACTTGTGCATTTTTTTCATATTATGATATTACATAAAATATTTTACATACTCTAATTTAAGACTTGATCCTAGTCTAATATTTACAAGGTGTACATTAGCAAGTACCAAATAATATAATATTTTGTAATACCCCTTGTATTACATTATTCGGTTATTGAAGACTATAGTATTCAATCAAGGTCTTCATCCTTTAAGTGATTGTAGGACCTATGCTTCCTCTGTTATATTTTTTCTTTCTTCAATTAGTTTCATTTTTGTATCCTAAAAAAATGAATGATTAGTATCTTTCAAACTTTGTGAGATAAATTCAATAATTAACAACTTTGCTAAAAGAGCTTTGAATTCATTTTATTCACTAGTTTCTTCTAACTCTTGAATTTCATAAAATTCTTAGGCTAGATGTCCTTTTTTATTTTCCTCTCTACATTGCAATTGAGGTTGACTATATTGATACTAAGGAGGATACTGATGTTGAAATTGTTATCATTGTGGATTGTACTAAGATTGATATTATTTTTGGTTGTACTATCGTATTTGTTTCACCACTTTGATTCATATGATTCCTTGGATTATATCTACAAATATTTGTACTATATACCCTTCTTTAACATACTTCAAAATATTTATTATTCTATTTGAATATATATATTGATGTTAAAATAATATTTCCTTGTGCATTTGTTTTTGATACTAAGGCATTGTTAGTCATTTTATATTTAGCAGTATTTTCTACTTCATATTCTTGTAGAATTTTGACTAACTTATTAAATAAAGTATATTTTCTTAGGATTTGCAAAGATGTAACTAGATTCTTGTAGTTTTATGAAAGATCTCTCAAAGTTACTTGAACAAGAAAATTGTCCTCTACTTTTTCTCCTAGATTTAACAACTTTGTTTTGATTTCTATTATTTTTCTAAGAAATAGTTCAATACTTTTATCACTATTAACTTTTAAATAATACAATTGAGATTGAATATTAAAGATAGTAGCTTTGTATTTCCCTTTAAATATTTTAGTTAAAGTATTCCAAGCTCCTATAGAAGTTTTTGCTAAACTTATATAAGTTTGTATTGCATCAATGATTGCAAATATTATTATCATAAGTCCATTTGCTTCACTATCTTCATATATTTTAATTTCTTTAACATATTTAGTAGGTTTTATTTTTGCTCCACTATTTATATCCCAAAGTTTTTCTATTATTAAAGTTGATTTCACTTTATTTTTCCATAAAGCATAATTTGGTCCTTTTAGAAGTTGATATTAAGAAGAAATAACTTGTTGTTTAAAATAGTAGTACTCATATGACCTTTGGTGTAGACTGCCTTATGTTTCCCTAGGTTAAAGGAATTTTAATTTCCAAATTAAACTTATGAAGTATGATTCCTTATATTTCCCTAATATTTAGACACTAGAAAATATGAGCTTTGTAAAATCAATATCCTGAATTTGAGGTTGAATACCTTTTGACTCCCAACATAATTATTTTGCACAAAATCAATAAACATTGATTTCAAAAAACTTAAACCAAATAAAATATTTAAGAAATTAATAAACTATTAAATGAATCCTTATATCTCAAAAAAAAAATATAATTAATCATTCTACTTATCTCTCCACTATCTAAATGAGTATTTACTTATCACTCCTCAATATAAAATTGTAGTGAAATAACCTTAGAAAACTTAATAATTAAAGAAATTTAATTAAAACATTATTGCTCTGAATAAAGCTGGTAAACCCTAATTTGAAATTTGAATTTACCTTCAATCTTACATGTGCTAAATTCAGCCTTGCTCTACTATAATGGTCTAACTACCTAAAAATAATCCTTTGATATTGTGCATACCAATTATTCTCTATTCCTTTGCCACTCTATCTATTTCTCTTCACACTACCACTTTGCCTTGAATGATTTTAAATATGCCACTTTAATTCACACATTCAAATGCTACGTGGAATTTTGGAAGGCATTTTATCTTATGATGTTTGGTTGTTGGATTTTGACTTGAATGTTCTCATTCACCAAGTTTTTTTAACACTCCAATATTCTAAACACACTAATGCTCAAATATTTCATTCATTCCATGTGTTTAAAATTTCCAATATGTTACAAGATATGAGAAAAACCTAGAACCTTTTGGATTTCTTTCATCCACAATCAAATCTACTATGTTATGTTTAGACTTCTTGTTGGACAATGCTTTCCTCACTAGTTTCTTCTCTAGCTGAATGTTGCTTTCACCTCTAACACTACTCTCTTACATGTATTGATATGTCTATATACATAGGTTCTCTTCTATGTTTTGATTTGTACATAGTGCTAGTCCTTTGTATCATGCATTTTAATCTATGTGCTACTTCATAGGCTTTCTTCACATGCTATTTTCTTTAGTGCCCTAATTACCTTATGATTTTGATCACTTCCATGTTCTTTTGTACGTATAATTCTCTTATTCGATAATGTTTTTCCACATCTACTTGCATGTTTAATTCTCCTCTTTGAACATCTCTTTCATAATATCCTTGCATTTTCCTTCCTCAAAAATTTCTTCTACTTGGTCATCAATTGTCCTCAATATCGTACATAACATTTTTCTCTTACACCCATGAGATCATTGCTAGTTTTTGGATGGATTCTAGCGTCTATACTCTACATTTTTTTGTTCATACTATGTGTTGCTCTCTATGTTTTTTTGGTGTGCTAGTTTCTATAATGACCACTCAAAATTTAGCCTCTGATTTCATTTCTCATATATTGGTTTGACCATTATCTTCTTCATCAGCTACTTTGGATGATTGTTTCCATATTTGTTGTTATGTTCTTTATTGGATGCTCAAAAATTGATCTCCATAATGACTACCTTCATGTTGGATTTCCAGACATTGGCCTTTGAATATGTAGGCCTCTCTATTCGGTAGAACCAAATGGAACTACATATTTTTTATCATGAAGATCCTCTCTATTTGGTTTCTATTTCTAATTATTTATAACTCTTTTATATTTACTAAAAATTTTTTTTCCTTATCCATAAACTTTCCTTTAATCCTTATTTCACTCCTTTAATAAGGGGCTTATATTATATATGACATCTTCTCTTTTAACTAATAAGAGCCACAAATATTCACTCAAACCTATTTTATAAAATAATCCTTTTCTTGATCTCTTGGGTCTATATCATCTATATTAGTTTCTAAAACCAATGTCAAGATCTCTTAATGACCTAAAATATTTATTTCAAGGTCAATTTATCTATGACTTAAAACTTTATTAACCTATAATTTAAATCAATCTCTACTTGATGAAAGCTTTTTACCTTATTACACTTGAATATGGAAGTCTTATCTATTTATTATAGAAAACTTCTAACACTTATGATAATCAATATTTTCTACAACAATATATTAGGTCGTACCTAAGAACTGAATCCTTCAATGTCAAGGTGGTGTAGATTTTCTTGATGCTCCAACCAAGATAGCTTGATTGTACCAAATCCTTCAACTTTCTTCTAAGTGTTGATAGAAATTAGTTGTCAATAATTTATCTATGTCCCTAAAATCCTCTATAAATTTTAGGTTTGGCTATTTCCTTGAATAATAAACTATATTTAAGTTTACTCAACCAAATATGAGTTCTCATATTCATTGGTTATTCTTCAACCTAGTGTAAAGACTCTATAGCTATGTCCTAGTCTTTACTAACTATTTTTATAACTATGGAAATACTCTACCCTATTTTTCTTTTTTTGACTTTACAATAGAGTCTAGGCGTCTTCCCTTTAAAGTAGATAGACTCTAACCAATTTTGTTACATCAGATACAAATTAATTTTATATTAAAGTACATGATATATCTTTGATACCATTGATGGATTTTGAAGCCTTACTATTTATATAAATTCATAGGATAATTGTAACAAGATCAAATATATTATAGCCAAAATATAATAAGATCAAGATAATAATGTAAACTAGAATAATATGAGATAACTAATATGTAAATAAAGGCTAATAATATATCAACTAGAATTCATTAATAAGCATAAAAATTTGAATGTGAATAACCTAAATCATACATATACAAAGCATGTAGCACAACTTACAATATTAATTTCTCAAATGTATACAAACATTATTACTCCTCTTTGTATTACAAATGTATCATAAAACTCTCTTACAATAAGGATAACAATGCTCTCTATGATAACTATGTAAGATATGCTCAATATGCTTGTTATATTCACTATATATCTCCATGGAGTAATATATAACCATTGTAGGATGACTCTTTGGTTAATTAAATCTTCCTTTCCGTATGCCAAGTCTCATGATTCTTGGCTTCTCTACATGACACTTACATATACATGACTTTATATTTTATGTACACTTGGACATAACTCTTCATATAGACCATCCTAATTTAAGAAAACATGTGCAGACTTACAAATAAGATGCTTGTACACATATACACACATTACACTTGCACACATGATACTTGTGCATTTCTTGCACATTATTACATTACATAAAATATTTACTCAGACTCTAATCTAAGACTTGAACCTAGTATAATATTCATAAGGTGCACATTAACATGTACTAAATAATGTAATATTCTCCAAAAATAGCTAAAATCTTAAAAATAGGAAGAATTTGAAAGGTTGACCCTTGTGAAAGAAAATTTTGAAATTTATTTTATTTCATTTTGACTCCATGGTCCAAGTGTATAAGGCTAGATGTATTTGATGCTTATATAAGTAGAAATGGCCTTATGAGGTTCCAATAATATTGGTATAATTCTTCACCCACACCCATATCTAAAAAAGAGATAAATTTTAATCAATAGATTACCTCACCATTTTATCTAAGAGAGGCTTTCAAACACCAAAAATAGATGTCAGATTACAGAAATATAAGGTAAGAAAAAAAGGTGTAGAATTTTTCAAAGTATAGAATGCTATAAAAAAATTTAGGGTTATTACATCAACAATAAGCATAAAATTTTTTACACCTAACAACTAAAGATAAGAAAGCCTAGACTAGAATTTTTGCCAAGTAAGAAAGATGGTCAGTTATTTTGAGATCTTATGTCCATATAAGGGCAACACAAATCTATTGTCTAGAATTAAGGAAAATAAGAGAAAATTAAATGAATGAAACATGATATGCATATAATTATAATGGCATCAATAACACAACATAAATGGTTTGGCATAATATGAAAAAGCATACAACACCTTAAAACAAGAATTTTGGCTAAGTATGAATGGAAGTCTAGCATTTGACACAATAGCAACTTATACTATGTATTATAACCCTTAACTATACAATGTTGAATGGTTTTGAGTGCCTAAATCATTAAGTATAACATAAAATCCCAACACAACGAAAGAGTAGAGAAAAAATTTGAAGGCATGGATTGCATTTGACGTCTAATAAAGCACTTCACCAAGCTAAAAGATCAAAGAAGTGTAAGATATTTTGAATGCTAACATAAATATAAGGTGCATAAGAGTATGATAAAGATAAAAAAGTATCTATTGCCCAATAAAACATATAGTAGAAGTGAAAAAGACATAAAAAATAAGGACCCTAAAGCATGTGCATTGCACAATGAGGACTAAACCTAGATGGATTTCTTAAATGTGCTTCTAACAAGCAGAATCTACTATCAAAAATTCTTAATAACACCAAGTTATTTTGACTAAAACCTATGCTACTATAGTTGAGGTAATAATGGGATAGATAAAGTAAAAAAAACTTGTTAAAATATCTAGTGCACCATATGAAGATAAAATAGTCACTTATCTCTAGGATAGAAAATAAGAAAGCCACATCAATGCCATGATGCCAGATCAATTGCAACAAAATGAACAAAATAATAAGCACACATGCTGCAACAACCTATTAAACCTACAATCCACTCTTTGAGCAATGATTATAAAATAACTAATTGTATTTGTAAATTTATATATACTAGAATGTAAGTCATTCTAAGGGTCAAATATTTAGTATTTAAAATTGCATAATTGTATGATTGAGGCTATACGTTTTTTGAATGAAAATTGAATTATTGGTTGGTCTCTTGCTCAAGTATTTTATCAAAAATATTATGTATATCTAATTGAGTCATTAAGAATTTATGTTAAATATATGAATGAATAATTGTATTATAGTTATTTTACTTTCTAGATTTCTCTCTAGATTTATTGTTCTAGTTTTGAAATACCTTAAAAATAATTAGAGTTTATTATAATTATTTATTTAAGAATAATTAAATTAAGTTGGTTTTATTTAGCCTATTTTTAGATTACAAGACTCTCTACACTGTGTCTCTTGATTTTGCTAAATCTATGAAGAACACAAGCTTATACTGAGAGGGGGTGTGAGCAGGTATAAGACCACTTTTTACTTTTCTTCTCAAATCAATATTATACAATGTATAGATAGTAGTATCAATAGAAGTTATCAAAGCAATGCACAAAACACCATACACAATAGAGACACAAATTTAATGTGGATCACCCAATGTGGGCTACCTCCACAGAGAAAATATTTCTTCTAAATATTTCTCAAATGATCTCTTGGGAATCCTTACCAAATTACAATGTTTATGTACCACGGTCCAAAGTATATTTTGATACCCTAATATCAAGTTCGTGGATCTCTTACACAGGATAACTCTTTCCCCTTCTTCTTTGGATAGTGATCTTATAGAAGACTATGTCTCTATGCTGCACTGACTGGTGGATCTCTCTCCACTTGAAGACTTCTCACTCAGATCTTGTCTTCAATTATTGGTTGCTGGATATCTATCCACTGAGACTCTATCCTCTATACTCTGTCACCTCCAAAGATTTGTCTCAATACTATACCAAACACATTTCAATCGGTCTAGCATAGTTCTACTCAATCTCTTGAACTAAACATAGTACAATCAATCTAGTACATTTTTTCTCAATAGGTTCACTCAGAACCTACTCAAATATTCTCAATAGGTTCACACAAAACCTATCTTAATATGCTCAATAAATTCTCTCTAGGACTTGCTCAAATATTCTCAATAAGTCCTCTATTGAACTTGCTCAAATATGCTCAATAAGTCCTCTCTTGGACTTGGTAAAATATTCTCAATAAGTCCTCTCTTGGACTTGCTAAAATATTCTCAAGCAAGCTTTCACAAAAGCTTAACTCAAAACAGTCCACAAGCCTTCTCAAAGACTTGTCTCAAATCTTCTTAACAAGATTACACAGAACTTGTTCAATCTCATAGAATCATAAGGGGAATTGTTAGAGACTCAATATATTCTAATCTCAAAGTACAATAAATATTTCAATTCAATATCATATGAGCATAAAGAGAATTGTTAGAGACTCTATATGTTCTATACTCAAATCCCAATCTCAACTCAATAGAAGCATAAAGAGAATTGTTAGACTCAATATGTCATATTCTTCAATCTCAATCTCAACCTCAACTCAAATTAGAATATAAAATAGTTTATTTTATGGAACTTGAACAACCATTTTACACATCCACTTGACTAGGCTTAACCAACTCAACTCAACCAATCACATCAAGGAACAACCCTTTCTCACAAACCCTAGTTCAATCATGTATCAACCAAATCTGTTTCCAAAAATGCTTTATCTCAATTCTCACATAACAATTATACTCATGTTCTTTTATATCTCATGTTCAAGTTCATTTCATCATCAATGGGCTTCAACAACAATGCTAATGAAAAAGGTTTAAATACAACTCACAAATCAAAAAACTTTGAAGCATTCAACCAAACATCTTCACAAAGGAAACTTCAATTAATCCTTTTCACTCCAATGATATTTCAAAAATCAACCATGACAAAAAATCAATAGGAGAATGTGCCCATACCTTTTTGATGCCAAAAATTTGTCCACAAAATCTGCCACACTTAATCACAACTTTCTTCTTCAATATTATTAAGGGTTAGTGGACATTAAATAATCACAATAAAAGCATAACTTAATTTACACCCTTTTCACTCCAACTTCATAAACACATCCACCAAAGTCTATTTTAATAAAAATCCTTATTAAGAATAACCCACAATAAATCTCTCAAAATCACTTTAACAACTTCTTATTTCTCCTAAAATAAATTCTCCATTTTCGTTAAAATAAAACATAAATAAAATATACTTTTGCAATAATAATCACAGCCCTAATGATAAAATTTAATTCTCATTAAATACCTTATAAATCCAAAATTTAGGGCTAATAAAAATTATTAAAGGTAAAAACGTAAATACCTCTCAAGGGGATTCGAACCCCCATCTATCACACATCATGAGTGTCTTAGTCGCGGCTAATATTCCTACTGAGCCAAAGAGCTCATTGGAAAAGAAAAGGCCAAAAGGGCCTTTAATCTTCCTCCACCTTCCGCAAAGGACAAAGCGCCAAATTGCTTCCCACATGGTGCCATCAAGGGGATTTGATCCCTGATATTTGCGCTGCCCACAGTCTTAGCAAAATTGATATGCCAATGCACCACACATCTTACCACGTTTGAGATTTCCAAATCGTTACACTTTCTTCTTTTCTTCCTTTTCAATGATTCACACATGCTCTTTCGAATTCCAAGGCAATTAACACACGAGAGCAAGGATGATTATTTGGTTTAATTTCCACCCCTTTATATAGTGTTTAATAACATTTTGAAGACATCGATGAAAATATTAAAATTGTATTTGCATGATGATGTCGCTGGGAAACTTTCCATTTAAATTTGAATTTAAATTTTAAATAATTAAAATTTAAACCAAACATTAAAACTCAAATAACTCCATCATTGGGGCACCTTTTTTGACAAACCGAAAACCCAATGTGGATTTTAAGAAAAACCTAGATCAAATCTGTTGTCCATGGTTTTAAATAAAATATTTTATTTTCTCTGCCTTGGTTTTCACAAAAACCCTTCATAGATCCTTTTGACATTTATTGCTCTATTGACATCAATGACAACATTTTTTTATGGGAACCCAAATCCTTTTACTGAATACTGATCTTCTTTTCCGCTCCCCCTAGGGCTTTGCTCCCCTTGGCTGAATGCTCTCTTAGATATCAAATCTCTCCTCATATCCAAAAACTCTCCCCATAAAATACAAATATCTCCCCCTTTGACATCAATGGCAAAGGGTCACCTTTGGGGCTCGGGGATAAGAAATAAGCCTCTTAGCTTAGCCCCTCCCCACCTCCACATGAGGTGGTTAATTTTGGGGTGGGAGTATTTCTACTTCCCAAAAGCACTGTTCTCTACCTTTGTCTTTTCCTTTTTATTTTTGTTGAATTCTCTCACTGTTTCTTTTTGAGTCATCATCCCTGTTCTTGTTCCTGTTCTTGTTCTCATCCATGTTCTTGTTCTTGTACATGTTCTTGTTCTCGTTCTTGTTTTCATCCATGTTCATGTTCTTGTACTTGTTCTGGTTCTCATTCTTTTTTGTGTCTCTTTTCTTTTCTGAGTCTCTGTTCCTGTTAATATTCTTGTTTATGTTCATGTTCCTATTCATGTTCCTATTCATATTCTTGTTCCTTTTTCATGTTCATATTCATGTTCTTGTTCACACCTATTTTTGTAATATTTACTCTACACCATATTGCTATGTGACCATCATTATTGCACTTATAACACTTAATGTTATTATTCCTTGGATGTGTAATAGTCTTAGGGTTTCTCCTGATGAAGCCATATCCTCTTCTATCATGAATCCTACAATTTATTGCCTTATGACCAAATTCATTACATGAATAACAATATCCTTGGAAAATTTGTTCTCTTCCATATACCTGTCTTTCATGTGTCCTGCACTATGAAGCCATGTGCCCAAAACTGTGACATGAGAAGCATCTCCTATTAAAGCTTCCTTGCCTAGACCGCATTGGTCTCATGTTTTAATTGTTGTTCCATTTGTATTTTCTTTGCCCATTGTCCCTGTTGGACCCACTGCAATCTGACTCATCCTTAGAAGTTTCACTTTCACTTATATATGAGAATCCCTCTTCTGAAGTATCTTCTTTTGATGTTGTTTCTTCTTCTTCAAAACTTGAAGTAGACTTTGCCTTTTCCTATTTCTTTCCAAAACCTAGACCTGTTGAACATGATGTTCTTTGTTGTCTGTGAATGAACTTATCCAACTTATTAGAGCTATTTGTGAAAATCTTCATATTGATCTTGGAGTCCTATAAATATTTCTTTAGAGTAGTTAATTCTTGCACTAACTTCTCACATTCCAATATTTTTGCTTCTAATTTTTCACTGAACTTACTTGCCTTGGCCTTTGACTTCTCTAAGTCCTCTATTAGCAATAATCTTTCTTCATCACATTCTTGAAACTGACTTTAAATCTTAGAGTGTTGCTTTCTTACCTTATTCACTATGTCAAGAGCATAGATAAGTTCACCTTTTATATCACAACCATTCTCTATTGATTAGTCCTCTATTTGTTTACCTTTTTCCATAGCATTTATTTCTTTTGATTTGCTTTCTATACGATCACTCAATTCTTTATCTTTTAAAGCCATTATAATATTCTCATTTGATCTATCAAGTGCATCTTCAAAATCATCATCACTTAAACTATAACCATATCTTGTGCAATCATCTTCAAGGTATTCAAATTTACCGCATTTAAAACACTTGAGAATAAATGGAGTCTTTTTCTTAACTTGATATTTTTTCTTAACCATGAACAAGACTTCATATCTATAATTGTCTGAAAAGCTAGAATCACTATTAATTTGGTACTTACTTGGATTATCTGCATAGTAGCTTCTCTTTTGTCTTTGGAAAAACTTCTTCCCTTGTATGTTTTTTCCATCCATATTTTTCTTCTAGTACCTATAATTTTCAGATTCCCTATACCTATGATCCTATTTTTCTTCATCATTGTTGATCTTTGGCTCTTTGCATTCTGTTGCAAAATTTCCAAACTTACCACAATTAAAGCATTTAATAGATCTCATATCTATTGGTATTTTGAACCCTTTATCTCTTCTACCATAGTTAGCTTCTTCATCACTAGAAGATTCATTGCTTGATTTTGTCTTCTTACCCTTTTTCTTACTATCCACTTTGAATGCAACTTCTTTTGGAGGAATAGGATATTTTTTTCTTATATCAAAAGTTGTAAGCATACCAAGAAAAGCATTTCTTGTTAGATTATCACTATCAATTGATGTTTCTATGGCAAAAAAATTTTCACTATACCTTTTTGAAAGAGTCCTCAAGATCTTGTCATAACCATCACATTCATCAACCTTCATTCCAAGACCTTTAATATCATGTATAAGTTCATCAACCTTGTTGAAATAGTCACAAATGCTTTCATCATCCCTCATTATTAGATTCTCAAATTCTCCTTTGAGATTTTTGATCTTTTCTTTCCTGACACTTTTATCTCCTTCATATATGGTTTGCAAGAGTTCCCACATATCTTTTGTTGTTTTGCATTCCATCACCTTCATAGATTATGATCTACATAATCCTCTTATAATTGCATTCATAGCTCTTGAATTTGCATGCATGATAAACATACCTTCATTATCTATAGGAGGATTAATTTTTGAATTGTACCTAAATTCCACTACATCCCAAACTTCATTGCCAAGTGCCATCAGGTGAAATCTCATCAACACACACCAATATAGGAAGTCATTTCCATCAAATACTGGTACTGTATTATTGAAGGCCTCATTATTTTGATCCATTTTGTTCTTAGACCACTTTTCATTCAAGTTATCAAAATCTTCTAAAGGAACCCGCTCGGATACCAATTGAAGAACACAAGCTTACACTGAGATGGGGGTGAAAAATATAAGACCACTTTTTACTTTTCTTCTCAAATAAATATTATGTAGTGTATAGATCGCAGTATCAATAGCAATTATCAAAGCAATGTACAAAACACCACACACAATAGAGACACATATTTAACGTGTTTCACCCAATGTGGGCTACCTCCATAAAGGAAAAAATTCTTCTAAATATTTATCAAATGATCTCTTGGGAATCCCTCCCAAATTATAATGTTTATGGATATCGATCCAAAGGAGATGTTGATCCCCTAATCTCAAGTTCATGGATCTCTTCCATGGGAGAATTATTTCCCCTTCTGCTCTAGCTAGTGATATTCTAGAAGACTTTATCTCTATGCTGCACTAATTGGTGGATCTATTTCAACTTGAAGACTTCTCACTCAGATCTTGTCTTCAATTGTCCTAGCTACTAGATCTCTATCACCTATAAAGCTTTGTCTAAATAATTTACCAAACATAATTCAGTCAGTCTAGCACAGTTTTGCTCAATATCTTGCACTAAATAAAGTATAGTCAGTCTAGTACAATTTTGATCAATAGGTTCACTCAGAACCTGCTCAAATCTACTCAAGAATTTCACACAAAACCTGTCTAAATATGCTAAACAGGTTTACACAAAACCTATCTAAATATGCTTAACAGGTTCACACAAAACCTACCTAAATCTACTCAACAAATCCTCTCTAGTACTTGCTCAAATCTGCTCAATAATCCCTCTCTTGGACATGATAAAATCTGCTCAAGAAGTCCTCTCTTGGACTTTCTCAAATCTACTAAATAATTCCTCGTTTGGACTTGCTCAAATCTGCTCAAGAAAGCTTTCACAAAATCTTAACTCAAAATAGTCCACAAGTCTTTTGAAAGACTTGTATCAAATATGCTTAACAAGCTTATGCAGAACTTGTTCAATATCATAAAATCATAAAGAGAATTGTTAGAGACTCAATATGTTCTAAGCTCAAAGTACAATCAATATCTCAATTCAATCTCATAGAAGCATAAAGAGAATTTTTAGAGACTCTATATGTTCTATACTCAAATCCCAATCTCAACTCAATAGAAGCATAAAGAGAATTGTTACATACTCAATATGTCCTATTCATAAATCTCAATCTCAACTCAAATCAATCTCATAGAAGTATAAAAATAATTTCTAGATACTCTCTATGTTCTATACTCAAATCCCAAACTCAACTCAATAGAAGCATAAAGAGAATTGTTAGAGACTCAATATGTCTTATTCTTCAATCTCAATCTCAACTCAAATCAGAATATAGAATATTTTCTTTTATGGAACTTGAACAACCATTTCACACATCCACTTGACTAGGCTTAACCAACTCAACTCAAAAAATCACATCAAGGAACAACCCTTTCTCACAAACCCTAGTTCAAGCATGTATCAACCAACTCAAAATATTTACAACAATGCTTTATATCAAGTCTCACCTAACAATGATACTCATGTTCTTTTCTAGCTCATGTTCAAGTTCATTTCATCATCAATGGGCTTCAACAATAATGCTAATGGAACAAGGTTTAAATACAACTCACAAATAATAAAACCTTGAAGCATTCAACCAACAATATTCACAAAGGAAACTTCAATTAATCCTTTTCACTCCAATGATATTTCAAAAATAAACCACCCCAAAAAATCAATAGGAGAATGTGCCCATGCCTTTTTGATGTTAATAAGTTGTCCACAAAATCTGCCACACTTAATCACAACTTTCCTCTTTAATATTAATAAGGGTTAGTGGTCTTTAAATAATCACAATAAAAGCATAACTTAATTTACACCCTTTTCACTCCAACTTCATAAACACATCCACCAAAGTCTATTTTAATAAAAACCCTTATTAAGAATAACCCACAATAAATCTCTCAAAATAACTTTAACAATAACTCCTTATTTCTCCTAAAATCAATTCTCCATTTCCATAAAAATAAAACATAAATCACATATCCTTTTGTAATAATAATCATAGCCCTAATGATAAAATTTAATTCCCATTAAATACCTTTTAACTCCAAACTTTAGGACTAATAAAAATTATTAAAGGCAAAAATGTAAATACTTCTCAAGGTGATTCGAACCCCCGTTCATCGCACACCGCGAGTGTCCTAGCCGTGGCTAATATTCCAACTGACCTAAAGTGTTTTTTTGAGAAGAAAATGCCAAAAGGACCTTTAATCTTCCTCCATCTACCGCAAAGGACAAAGCGCCAAAGTGCTTACCACACGTTGCCATCAAGGGGATTCGATCCCTGATATTTGTGCTACCCACAGTCTTAGAAAAATCGATACGGCAATGCGCCATGCCTCATACCATGTTTAAGATTTCCAAATCACTGCACTTTCTTCTCTACTTTCTTTTCAACAATTCACACGAGCTCTTTCGAATTCCAAGGCAATTAACACACGAGAGCAAGGATGATTATTTGGTTTAATTGCCACCCCTTTATATAGTGTTTAATAACACTTTGAAGACGGTGGTGGAAATATTAAAATTGTATTTGCATGATGACATTGGCAGGAAAATTTCCATTTAAATTTGAATTTAAATTTTAAATAATTAAAATTTAAACCAAACATTAAAACCCAAATAACTCCATCACCAGGGCACATTTTTCGACAAAACCAAAGCCCAATGTGGGTTTTAAGAAAAATCCAAATCAAATATGTTGTCCATGGGTTTAAATAAAATCTTTTATTTTCCTTGACTTGGTTTTCACAAAAACCCTTCATAGATCATTTTGGCATTTATTACTCTATTGACATCAATGACAACATTTTAGCTTAGGGACTCAAAATGTCCAAAAATCTATACCACTTTCATCTTAGTGTTCTAACCCTTTTTTATTTCTTACTTTAGTTTGCAAACCCCCCATTTTAGTTAGATTATCTAGGCACATAGAAGATGATATTTTCTAGAGGTTAACTCATAAACCCTATCTTTGAGGCATCCAATATTGACTGAGGTCTTGAGGACACAACTCGTCCACTTAGGTAGATTTAAGACTAAGAGGTCCTAATATCCAAGGTCAAGTATAATTTACATGAAATATATGAAGGCTCATTCATAGCATAATATCCATATGAAATTCAGAAAATACAATAATATACTCATAGTATTATTGATGGATCAAATATACAACTTCTCTATTACAATATTCATACAAAATTTCTCAATACAATACATGAATTTTTTACCTCTATAATATAATCTTAAACATGACATTTCAATACTTAAAGTATTATTTACCTTACATATATGGGATATGCATCCTTTCATATTACTCATATAAGGCAAATGCCTCATATCTCTTGACTATATATTAGACAAAACTATAACTTACAAATATGCAATATTACCATAACATAATATCTCTAACAATTTCATTCTTTGGTTTTATCACCACCTTGGTCATGAATACTGTATATGCTACATCAAAGTCTTGTTCACAATCATATTCTATTTATTCATCTGCAACTTACCCTTGTTGTTGCTTGGGATTTGGTTTGGATTATTTCTTCTCATGAGGAGGTTTATGGGCTTGACCCATCGAGTAATATATGTAGATACTAAAATCATGTCAATATTATTAGAATGCAATGACACACTCTTATCAACATCATATGGCCCCTTTGGGAAACCCTCAAGGGTTAAATAGTGGTTCTAACAACTTTTGAGAAGGCTTACCCCACTTTTGAGAACTTTTGGGCCATGTAGATTTGGTCGTCCCATGCTAGGATGACCATAGTTCATGGTCATCCCACCCAAGTACAGCCACCATAAACCATCCTTTGGTGGGATGACCATGGCCTAGGCACCTCAAAAAGTCAAGGGTGGGATAAATGACAATCAAATTTTACCATTTGTCTTGCCTAATGATTTATGACAGATGGAGGGCCTATCAAATCCACCACAACCTACAAATTGGAGGCACAAATTAGATGCTTCTCCCACCCAGTACATGGCAAGGGTTTTGAAAATTTTAAGAACCTACCTTGCATGTCCTAACTTGCCTATTTAACTCTGTGTCCCTCCTAGGCTATAAATTAGAGTCATTCCACCCAATTTGAAGGAGAGGTCTTTGCAATATTTCGTAATAAAGTGTTGTCAATATTGACTCTCCCTTTCACCCACGTGTTTTCAGTTGGAATCTTCATCAATCAAAGGAGGTTTCCAAGTCATATCCAAATATGCAAATCCATTCCAAAACCAATCCATTTTTATGAATTAGACCACCAAATTTGATGAAAAGATCCCTAGGAATAGTTTGAACCAGATCCCTTTGGAATTTGTGGTAAAAACAACCAAGTTTGGTGTTTTTCCCCACATGGGATGGTTAATAGTCCCAATTGAAACACATAGGTATGGCCATGAATATGCACACAATTTTTAGTTCAATTTTAGCATATGTCATTTCTAGAATAGTTTATATGCATCATTCTAGGATTTGGTAAAATTTGGAGGAGTTTTAGACCCTCTATTAGGTTTTTCATGGTAATAGTCCCAATTGGAACACCCAAGGATGGCCATGGATTTTGCATACAATTTCCTTTTTGTTTCTACATAGATCATCTCTAAAGTAGATAATAAGCATTATAATATTTTTTGGTACAATTTCGAATAGTTTTTCACCTTCTATTGCACTTTTGATATTCAATATTGCATGCATATCTCTTTGATTTCATCTCAATATGCACATGCTATTAACAAATTTTATTTCTTTGTGTGTAGATCCAAGTATTTTAGTATGTAAGGATATACAATTTTGACTATGGATGGATCATCGCAGTGGTACCATAAGCCTACTCTTCAATTCATGAGTGCGAGGAAGACACTAAAAGCACACCTTTAGTTTCTAAAAGGATTAGATCCTTTGAAATTTTGTAATAATTGTATCAAATTAGAGCCCTCAAGGGGATGTTTTGTAACTGTGTAATTTACAAATATATTAATATAAAGAGAACCCTCATTTCTTTCACTTATGTTCATCATGCTTACATTGATGTCGCTTTTGAATTCTTAAATAAATAGGTGCAATTAATTTCCTTTTGCTAGGTGCACCATTTTTTGTGCTCTATAGTGGTTATCATGGTGGGACCCCTATCTCATTTTATTTTTGCATGTTTTAATTCTATATTTATCTCTAAAATGTTGTAGGGTTTGGCCATTTTAGCCTAAAACAATTCATGATTTCCTATTTGGAACACCCAGTGATGGCTACATCAACCTTCTTACCTAGGAATGACCCCTAAATTTGCAATTATCCCATCCTAGGATGGTCACAAAATAGGGGTATTGCAACTCAAATTGACAAAAATAGTTGCATCTTAATATTTCAAGATGAGTATCTAGACCTTTACTTTGCATTATTAATATTTATAGAAGGGTAGATTTAGTTTTTTCAATCTTTTCCTTATTTTTGAAGAGTAGATTTCACTTTTTATTAAAAACAACAAATAATAAATAAAAATAGAAAAATAATATCTTAAGAATGCATTTACATGGTTTGATTTTTTGTAACCTACCTAACGGTTAGGTTGCCATATAGGGTGTCCATTTTTTAGGTTCCATTATTTATTCAAATACTTTTGAAAGTGAAACTTTATTTTGCATTTAGTGAAGGCTCATTGAGTGCTCTTTTGTTTTACTTTATTTAAGTATAAAAGTAACCACACACACCACTTCACATTTTAACATTAGTGAGTTATAACTTCATCCCCAACCATAAATAGAAACCAACGATGGTGGGATTCATATCCACCCATTGGCTCACATGATACAAAACATATTTTTTGGCCAAATTTGGCTCCAAGAACCATCTTAGCCATGTAAAATAGCACATATTCCTCTTCAGAGGGTGTATCATTGCTCACGGTCAATATGGATGGGTACTAGTAGGACCTGTTATCCCTGACTAGGTATGGGATTCATATTCATAATTTGGTTGGTTTACATGATTGTACTTCATTACCAGTTATCGAGCTATGAGTATACAGGTGAAATCCTTTCAACAAATTGAGATTTACATCAACCATACTCAAACATGTGAAAAGAGATCTCTTTGCAAACAACAAATAAAAATACTAAACAGTTTTAGGGGACACACACAAAATATTTAAAAGAGACAAACACTTGTATTATTGTATGTTTCTATTCTTGTGTTTTGCATCATTAAAATTTGTAAAGGATATAATCACGTAGGGTTCGAAACAAAGTAGTTATGGTATGCACTCGCAATCAAGTCCATTCAAGGGCTAACATTGCAGAGAGTAGGCAAGGATATGTAGATCATCTCTGATTTAACCCTAAGGATATGAGTATACCTCATTCAAAGCCTCCTACTTTCCCAAGTCCTAGAATTTCAAATCAAGAACCTAACCTACAAGGGATCCCTATGCGGGGTACCCCTATAGGTCTTGGTTCTAATCAGGGAACATACTTTCCAGATGTAGACACTTCACATGCCTTATTTCAAGAATGACAACCACATATTGGGGTGTAAAAAAATAGAGTGATACCATGCATATGTGTGCCTACTCAGTCTACCTTGCATACGTACATGTAATATCAAGACTATTCACCATGGATAGGGCTAAATTATCAAAATATGGCTTTAAATCCCTCTAATAGGTATCAAAAATATAAGTTCCAAGATGAGTATGATAATCATCACCCTAGGTGAGCAAATTATACCATTCTCTTCCTCATTCATGAAGGAATACATGAGGAGAGTCTTGATTATCCTTAGTTTAATTATTCCATGCAAGCAAAATGTGCTTCTATGCTAGTTTAGTATAAAGATCATCTATTTAGGGGTGATCCTCAAGCGAACACAACCTCTCTCGATCTAGAGAAGCTCATAGTATAAATTTTAAATCTTCCTAAACAAGATAGGTATCATGGAAATAGTGCTAGGGATAATAGATCTCATACAACTGAATAGATAAACCATGTTAAAATATATGTTGACTAACAAGCTCAATTAAATCAAATTTAGCTAGATAAATAATGCTTGGATCACCAACATCAGTTAGAAAAATAAAGGATTGAACAACAAACCTATGAGTTATTCCAAGATAGCCTACACAATGGGTCCCTACCCCAAGTACTTATAGATAGGGGGTTCATCAGAGTTAACCTAGTTTTAATCAAAATAGACTTCCTAGGCCTAACCAAATATTTCCTCCTTGACCTCGTAAGCCTAATAAAGACTTACCTCCTAGGCCAAACATAGATCGCCTTTCGCAAGCATTTGTTCCTCCTAGTAGGTCAATTCAGGAAACATCTTATGAAGCCTACAATGATTTGGAACAAGAAGAGAAATATTTAGAAGCACCTTATGGAGGTATGGTTGATGATACTCAACTACCATACCATATTCTTGATATTCCTTGCCCTATCCCATAGGGCTAAAGCAAAGAAAAGGATATCAAATCCTTTGATGCGTATAAAGCATTGCTTGAGTGCATGGAAATGATAGAAAACAAGACCTCTAGATTTGGGCTTCAAAATCCCACTTTTCACCAGATTCATAGTAAACCGCTTCACCCATAAATACCTTCCCCTTCATACCCAGATCATTTCAAAATACCTAATTTTTATAGATTCAAAGAAGAGGAATATGCGCAGAAGCTTGTTACTAGGTTTATGAACCAATGCTTTAGTATCCAAGATAATGATACCTTCTAAAAATATTTTTGATTACCCTCTCTAGCCTAGTTGTAGAGTGGTACAATCAACTCCCAAGGCACAAAATCCATAGATTTGAATAATTTTTTGATGTATTCTTGAAATGTTTCTCTTTTAACACTAAGCGATAGGCAACTTTAACAAACCTCACAAGGTTGAAGCAATATGATGATGAATTAATCATGAATCATGGTAATAGGTGGCAAACGCTTATCGCTAAGCTACCATACCTACTACTAGTGTCTGAGTTTACTTGTATGTTTAAAAAGAGTTTTTTAAAGACAATTTCATTATTGCTACAACTCCAAAAATACCAAACTCATGAAGATGCTCTAGCACAAGAATAATTGAAGAAATAAAAATTTAAGAGGGTGAAATCACAAAAACCCACAAAAATAAGTGGAATAAGAAATCAAAAGGTAATTTGGTACAACTAAATCCAGTAGTAGTTAACCAAGTCACCATTTGTATTCTAGGGCATGTGCAAGCAAAACCACCTTAGAAGGTAAACTATCAGGCCCAACCTTCTCCTGTAAGTTACAATAACAACACTCAAGGGAATTAAGGGTAAAATTAGTAATGTCACCCTAAGAAACAATGTATATCATTTGCTGAGTCTATGGATTCTCTAATTGATTGTCTATGTGTAGCCAAAGTAATTAATCTACTTGAGATTCATGCTATAGATCTGATTATGGGTAAACCAAAGTCCATGGGACATCATGAAAACATATACTATAAGTACCATAGGCATAATGGGTATGGCATACAAATGTCTTGCAAGTTTAAAAACCTAGTACAAGATATGATTGAGATAAATGATCTTCAAGTTGATAACCCTCTTGCAACAAATAATCAAAAAATAGGTATCTTTAAAGACCCATTACCCTCTCACGAGGTGCAACCAAATCAAGGAAAATATATAAATGAGGTCCATATGACACCCGCTCAACAATAGTTCATCAAAATGGTTAGCATCATGACAAGGAATAGGTGTTATCCAAATCAAGTTGCACCACCTGCAGCTTCAAACGATATTCTCTCCATGTCGTAATCTCCACCACCTACAGTGCAAAGTCTTCCACCTTGTCTAATGGTCACCATAAAGAGTAAGCTTACTCAAATCTTATGAACAACATCAAACTGACCCTCTACCTATGAGTTTATCCAATAGTCTCCACCTCATCAAGAAGCTCTTATGGATATCCTTAGGTTGATTGAACTGAAACCCCAAGATTTGAACTCCTTTATAAATTTTTTAGGGCACGTTTAGCAGCACAAAGAGTTGGTAATCACATTTCATGAACATGAACTCAAACTAATATCAAATTATGCGGTTGATCCTCCCTTACACATCATTGCATGTGTAAATAGAACACCTTACAAAAGATTTCTAATTGACACTGGTTCTTCAAGCAATATCATCACCACAAATACTCTCCAACATCTAGGTCTTCTAGCATCCCATATTGTTGTGTCCACATATAGCCTTAGAGAATTCAACTATACTCTATGCTCAATAGTTGGTACTATAGTCTTACCTATTCAGGTGGGATGCAAAACTATACCAACATTATGTCACATACTAGAGGGTGCAATGGATTATAATATCTTGATGGGTAGACCTTGTATTAGGGACATGAAGTGTGTGCCATCCATATTTGACCAATGTTTAAAGTACACTCATGAAGGGTAAGCACATGTTGTCTCTATAAACCTTGAGCCTTTCAAATACTGCAACTTGGTGCAAAAAATCCTCAAGTTGAACTTACCATCAACTCATGTGGACTTATAACCAAATAGGTTCATTCAATGTATGACTCCTTCACCATTACCTTCCATTGATCCATTACCATCTTCTTCTATACCACTCTTGTCAATTGCAACTTTAGATATACCTTCATCATCATCAAATATTCCATAAAGGAACATGTTGAAGAGGGCTATTGATGAGATTCCTCTAATCATCTCTACCTTTTCTACAAAATAAATTCCTAGTCCAGTAGATGAGGAACCACATCATGATGTAAGCATTGAATCATCTCAAGTCTTGCTTCCATCTAGTCCATCCTCACCATCCTAGGTCACAGTCCATTTTGCTACTACGAGTTTAGGAGAATACCTAGTGAGGAATATCATAATAGTTCTATCCATTGATACAATATA
The DNA here is from genome assembly GCA_028583015.1 of Wollemia nobilis. NCBI lineage: Eukaryota > Viridiplantae > Streptophyta > Pinopsida > Araucariales > Araucariaceae > Wollemia > Wollemia nobilis. The sequence continues at coordinate 134,132 of JAQPPZ010003056.1, read as the reverse complement.
GAATATGAGATGACATCATCTTCCCATAAGTACCATCGTACCTTTAGGTATATCTCCCAATTAAACAAACTTTATATATAGGGGTATAGAATATGGCATAGAACCATCTCCTCAATAAGAAGAGGATGAAGAACCCTTTTCTGAGGACATGAATTATATGTCAAATCTTGACTATACCATGTGATATATCCATCACTATCATTGGTATGTCTATCGTTTGGGGTTGTACAAAAAAGTTACTCATGTTCTTTTCTAGCCAAAATATGAATTACCATATGATAAATATGGCTTATGTCACAACAAGCCTATGCATCTCGACGTCCTCACATAAATTTTAGAGCACCTAGGTTTGAACTATAGGTATGATCTTACATGTGATCCTTACGCTAATCATAATCATATCCACTCTTTGGGGTATTATTTTCCCATAAATATGATAGATCAAGGGATATCTTACGATTTCACCCAATCCTATGAAGAAGGTGAAGGTTCACATACTCTTCCATCTAAAAATGAGGAAGAGGATCAAGGTTCCCCTTATGAATGGATAACTTATGATGAATCAGATTATGATGTAGCACCTATTAACTCCCCTAGTTTGTATGAGGAATATGAACAAGTCATCCCATTGGATGATAAAGAAGAGTTCTATTTGCATGTGTTTCTATTACAACATCCCATCTGGAAATAAATTTTGATACTCAAGGAGCAAGCTCACCCCATTCCATATCTATCACCTTTGGTCATTCCACCTCATCGCAACCACCCTTGTCAAGGAATCTAATCGCCCATCCAAAAAAGATCATCCATCCACCACAATGTATTCATAAATACTTTGGTCACCCAAAAATCTCCAAAGGTACCCATAAACTATTTTGTCACCCAAAAATCCCCAAAGGTATCTTATAAACCCCTTGGTCACCCAAAAATCCCCAAAGGTACTCATAAACCCTTTGCTTACCCAAAAATCCCCAAAGGTACCCATAAATACTTTGGTCACCCAAAAATACCAAAATGCATCCATAAATCTTTTAATCACCCAAAAAGACTCAAAGGTATCCATCAATCCTTTGGTCACCCAAAAAATCCCCAAAGGTATCCATAAATCCTTTGGTCACCCAAAAAGCTCCAAAGGTACCCATAAATCCTTTGGTCACATAAAACAGCCCCAAAGGTATCCATAAATCCTTTGGTCACCCAAAAAGCCCCAAAGGTATCTATAAATCCTTTGGTCACCCAAAAAGTTCCAAAGGTACCCATAAATCCTTTGGTCACCTAAAAATCCCCTAAGGTATCTATAAACTCTTTGGTTACCCAAAAATCTCTAAAGGTACCCATAAATCCTTGGGTCACCCAAAAAGCCCCAAAGATATCTATAAATCCTTTGATCACCCAAAAAGAAGCCCCAAAGGTATCCATAAATTCTTTGGTCACCCAAAAAGCTCCAAAGGTATTTATAAATCCTTTGGTCACCTAAAAAGCGCCAAAGGTACCTATAAACCCTTTGACTACCCAAAAAGCCCCAAAGGTACCTATAAACCCTTTGGTTACCCAAAAAGCCCCAAAGGCACTCATAAAACCTTTGGTCATCCAAAAATCCCCAAAGGTAATCATAAACCCTTTGGTCACCCAAAAAGCCCTAAAGGTACCCATAAACCCTTTGGTCACCTAAAAAGCCCCAAAGGTACCTATAAAACCTTTGGTCACCCAAAAATCCCCAAAGGTATCTATAAACTCTTTGGTCACCTAAAAATCCCCAGAGGTATCCATTAAGCCCATTGATCAAATATATATATATATATATATATATATTAAAATCTAAATTAATCATTAAAATAAAATATATATAAAATTATTGCATTGTATTACATTTCATATCGCTGTAATATACAATCACTTGCATTAAGCATACCCATCATTGGATTTTACAATCTAGAGTTGATGATACATGTCTAGAACTAGGTCTATACACTAGTCATCCTTTAAAATTAACTTTATCGAGAGTCATTATTCACACCCATGTACATTACGATTTTTATTTCCATCTGCATTCCCCAGGTTTCATATTTTTGTCTATTTTCCTTCACCTAGTCATTTTTTATAAGGCATATTTAGGGTTTTCTATCACTTAACCATCTCTAATTTTCTTTTCAAATTTTGTATAAAGATATCCTAATTTTTAGAATGTAGAGTCTTGCTTTGATTGTACCTTGTATCCGTCATAATTCCAATACATTTTCACATTAATAAGTCCAATTTTTGCATAAGAAAAGATGAAACCTACAAAGTGGTCCTTGTTACCTTAAGTGAAAAGTTTACCTTGTGCATCCCCCTATGTGAATGGTTAAAAATGTAGACACCAAAACAGCACCAATCCGATTATGTGATTGCAAACACTGATCACTTTGACAAACACAACCCCCAGGGCAGCCCTCAGAGGGTCAAACAGTGGTCTTAACCACTTTCATAGCAATTTTGTAAGGTCAAGGAGCAATTTGGCACACTTGGGCACTTTGCCCGGTATTCGTCTCACCCGGGAGACGAATTCAAAATAGAATCCGTCCCACCCCGGGACGGGTTCTGAATCCGTCCCTGGGTGGGACGAATTCTAAGCAACGGGCAAAAGGGCAAATGGTGCCAAGTGGCAGCCCGAAACGGTCGGTTAAGGGCTCCTACCTTGCACGCATGTGTAAGTGGACGAGAGGGGCCGTTAGAGGAGCTGTTACAAGAAGCATTTATCAAAGTTCAAGTCGGTGAAGGACTCCCCTCCCTCATGGGAAGACAAGACCGCCACATGGCGCCCATGGTCAACACTTGGCTTTTGTGCTTCCCTCCCAAAGAGACCCCTTGGGTCTATAAAAGGTGGGACTTTTCTCACCCAAAATATGCGAGGTAGAAGGAGTGTTCAAGCAACGAAGTGTTGCCGAATCGAAGACTCATTTGCATCCCCCTTTGTTCACCTTCCTACATCCATCAATCTCTTTTGCAAGGGAGGTTGTTGGGTGGCCTTTGGAAGCTCGAACCTTACTCAAATCCGACGCATGGACATCTGAACCCACCAATTCGCCGACCCCCAATCCTAAAAGGTTTTGGGCCCATCCTTGGTGGATTGGCTCCAAAATCGAGGGCCAACGGTGGGAGGCCCACTTGGGCACCCCCGCACCCCCAAGTTCTAATTTCGGTTTTTGAGCACTTTAGATTAATTTTTAGATTGCATTACGTATGTTACTAGGTCCGATTAGTCTATAATTGCAATTTTGTAGCTTTTGGTCGAGTTTAGGGTGTTTTGTATTGCTTTATCGTTTCGCTAACTTGCGGGTGTCAAGGTTAAATTCCCGAGGGAGGAGGCCAAATTGGGAAAATCCGACCATGCGGGTCGTCCCAAAATGGCCCCAATTACCTAACCCCCTATTTGCGGGAGTTTTGCGAGGTCCCGAGATCCGACATTGGAGCGGCGGCGGGTCGATTTCTCCTATTCGGAAGAATTCGTCCCACCCGGGGACGAGTTACGGTCGAAGTCGTCTGCCCGGGGACGAATTCCGGTTTAAGGTGAATTGGCCAGTGCCTCGGTGGCGGTGGCCTTACAGTGATTGTTCTTACCTTACGTCGGATTTTGAAGCAATTTGGATTCATGTTTTCATGGTTTCGGGCAAATATTCGTATGCATATTTTGTTAGTTTTAGAGAGAGAATGATTTTCATTTGCAACGGGTGCTACTAACGTCTTGATCATTTCTTTGTTTGCGGGAGAAGCGAGCGAGGCGAAGAACCCATCAACATCAGCGGCGGCATCATCTTAGCCCGCCCAGTGCAATCGTGGGCACGCGGAAGGAGGAACCATTCGACGATTGTAATCAAACCTTATTTGCGCTCCTAGCCCCTGAAAAGGGAGGAGGCATTATTGTATGAGAGATCGAAAGAAATTAATGAAAGGGCTGTTTTTCTTTATCTGATTGCGTCTCTTACAACATGTCTCTTTTCGTTTCATGCAATGTACATTCCTAGGACTTAGGCGTGATTAATTTTGAATGCAATTGCACTTGAATGATTTCTTTTGACCGGAATCTCGTGCTTTCAGTGGCGATCACGGTGGGACCCTGATTCCCTGGTTTTGAAATCACGAAACTAATTAAATTTTTGTGTTTGTGCTTGAGGGTACACTTTTTTGTTGCGGGCTATTCGTCTCGACGGGGACGAATCCTTTTTGCAATTCGTCGACCACGAGACGAATTCAAATTCGTCTCTAGGTGGGACGAATTACGTTACGCAATTCGTCTCCCGGAGGGACGAATTCTGTCTACGGATTTTCGGAGCAGAAATTCGGAGATAACGGGAGCGAGCGAGAGAAGAGGTAGGGATTTTCATGATCTCCGTTATAATTTTATGTTTCATTTACATTTACCTTCGTTAATTGTTTTCATTTAATCTTGCATTGCATTAGGAAAAGTCATGTATGCTAGTTTCATTTTATTGGATAAAACGAATCCCACACACATCACGAGACAACTTTAAACCAAGGAGCTGGTCTTAAGACCCCAGCCCTTGATCAAGACCATTGGTGGATTTAATCACCGCCTTGGCTTGATTTGCATCCATTTCCCGATTGTCAACTGTTGTTAGGCGTAAATCCTGACGAAGACAGACCGAGCGTAGCTGGGGTGATTCCCATGCGCGCGAGGATAAGTCTTCTATGGTAGGTGTCATTAACAGGACAATCCCCCTTCCGTACCGCCTATGTACCACGTACCTTCTGCTCTCACGTACCTATAGTCTCCCTCTCGTAAGGGCGGGTATATAGAGAGGTTGGTATATCGGCCTGGTGGTATATTGAAGGGGCGACCTTTTGGAGTTATAAGAGCCTACATGATGCATTTAAACGTTCTACAAAACTTACAAAAACAAAACAAAACATCAAAATGCACTAAACCAGTTTAGGGCACACCAAGAATCCTTAAAAGAGATAATCACGGTCTTGTGAATGTGTGTGTTTAATTCTGCTTAGTGTAGACAAAAAAAAAAAAAAGAGAAAATCATAAAACGAGATAAAAACTTATTTAGATAGCATAGAAGCACCGCAATGGTGTACACCCGTAGTCAAGCCCAATCAAGGGCAGAAGCTCCGAGAGGTACACAAAAGCGAGGCACAAGTTGCCTTCACTTCGATCCTGAGGATTTGGTTATACCGCCTTATCGGTCTAACCTACAAAAGAATCCAATTCGAGAATCCTCGGTGGGGTATGCCTATTCAAAGCGGCCCCTTTCGGGAAGATGCCTTACATGTAGACCTTGACATAAATAGAGAATCACCTCTTGAAGGTAGGCATGAGTGGCCACCGCGCAATGAAGCGCTAAACGAGCTGCTTGTCCATTTAGAGGGGCAACATGGATATGGCGTCCCTTCTTTACCTATCATCAGAACAGAAAGACCACATCCGGAGCGCAGGGCTCCTTACATAGGGCGACCTAACTCCGCCCATCCCATTTACACTCATGAAAGGGAGTATGAGGAAAACCATCACATTCCTCGAGAGCAACAAACAATGCGGGAACCTTGCATTTCCGCACCGACGAGGATATCATGATCACCCCTTGAGGCCAGAACCTCGAGCACATACCACCTACCTCGACGGAGGAAGCGACCCATTGAAACCTTAGAGCATCAAAATCAAGGTAGACCCATAGGAGGAACATTTGAACCTCCCGAACAAAATAGGGTAGAACAAATTGATCCGGTTGTCGCTAGATATACCACCCGTCAAGCCCAAATCATGCGGCTTAAACAAAGTCAACAAGAGATAGAGTATCAATACCGCTTGGATAAAGAACGCATGCAACGCGAAGCGGATGAGTTACGCTATGAAATACATGAGAGGGGGCCAACCCCTCGCATCCAAAGAGCTGAACAGTATGAGAGGCGTAATCCATTGGCGCAAGACAGGTCTCCACGACCTCGTCAAACTCTGCCTCCAAGACCCCATAGATTTGAAAGGGAGGCAACTCCCCGAAACAATGATGGGTACCTTCGACAAGAACTTGATCGGGGTCATAGGTTTCGCCACTGAGACTCCTCAAGAATTTTACGAGGAGTATGAACCGGAAGAGGAGTATATCGAAACTCCCCATCAAGGCGGGAAGGATGCCATTCGGCCACCCCTCCATAGGCCTCCGGTTTACCGTAACTTGCAACAAGAGCGAACAAGAGAGGAAGAAATAAAATCTTCCGATGCATACCAAGCGCTATTGGAGCGTTTAGAGTCGGTGGAGACAAAAGCTGCTGGGCATCAAAAACCCACATTACGTCTACTCCGCAATAATCCGGTGCATCCCTCAGTGCCTACACCTCTCTACCCCGAACACTTTAAGTTGCCTCAATTGGCAGTTTTTAAAGGTGAAGAGGACGCACAGGAACATGTTACACGGTTTCTAAGCCAATGCTTCGGCATTCAAGATAATGACGCGTTATTGCTTAGAACATTCATAACCACATTCGCAGGCCCCGCCTCGGATTGGTTCACACACTGCCCAAACACGGCATAAGCGGCTTAGATCGGCTAGTAGATGCGTTTCTTGAACGCTTCGCCTTCAACACAAGGAAGAAGGCATCACTTAGTGATCTTGCTAGCCTTAAACAATTTGAGGAGGAAACAATGGCAGCGTACGGGAACCGATGGAGAGCTTTGCTTTCTAAGTTACCCTACCGTCCTCCCATGTCGGACCTCACGCAAATGTTCGCGAAAAGTTGTTTAAAATCAATCTCCGGTCTATTGTTGCTTTGCGACAATACGACGGCTTAGAAGAAGCTTTGGCGCAAGCCGAGTCATAGAAGAGATTAAGATAGGCGAAGGCGCAATTGCCAAGCCTAAGAAGAAAGAGTGGAATAAAACCACTAAAGCGGGACAACGCAACCACAACACGCTGCAATCAACCAAGTTGCGATAAATGTCCCGGCGCACGTGCAAGAAACGCAGCCTCAAAGGCTAACTACCGAGCGGTGCCTCACCTTACGAAAGAGATAACGGGAGACAAGAACAGTATCAGCAGCGTCGCCCTAGGCGACAATTCACCCCGTATGCGGAGTCTAGGGACTCCTTATTTGACCGCTTGTCAGCGGCGAATCTAGTTACTCTGCGAGAAATCCAAATTTTTGACCCTAGCGTTCCTAAGCCTAAGGGGTATAGGGAGGAATTGTATTGCAGATTTCATAGACGCGAGAGGACATGACCTAAATGGGTTTTGGAAATTCAAAGAACTAGTCCGAGGATTTGATCGACAATCGAACATTGGTCGTGGACAACCCCATCGCACCTAACAACCAACAAATGGGGGTATTCAAGGACCCCTTGCACCCTACGAGGCGCGAGACAAAACCGCTCCAAATAAACGAGGTGCGACAAGATCTTCCCGCACAAGGATTTGTGGGAATGATTAGCATTGTAACAAGGAACGAGAAAATACCCGGCGGTTGCCCCCGAGGTACTGCGAGGGAAGTTCCGTCGACATCGCGACCTCAACAACGCCCGATGCGATTACCTCCGCCTAGACCTGAGGTCACGATACGAACCAAACTCACGCCGAGTTTGCGGACCACGTCAGCTTATTCAACAATCGGCTCCACATAGAGAAGCTCTTATGGACATCTTAAAAGCCATTGAAGTACAACCCCACGAAGCTAATTCTTTCAACGCTTTCATGGGACATGTGAAACAATGTACGGAGGCTGTCATCACATTCAAAGAAAATGAGGTCAAAACAATATCGAATGACATGCCGGATCCACCCCCACGTTATCGCGCGGGTCAACGGGATCCCGTACAAGAGAGTCTTGATAGATACGGCTCGTCCGGTAACATTATAACCATCTGCTGCGTTAAAGCATTTAAAGCGCCGACCTCTCACATCACGGCTTCCACGTACACTACTGCGAGCTTTTAACGATGCAATTTGCTCGACGATCGGCACGGTTGTTCCGCCTATACGGGTAGGACAAAAGTCAATACCCACACTCTGCCATGTGTTGGAAGGCGAAATGGCTTATAACATCTGCTTGGGCGGCCTTGGATCTGGGACATGAAGTGTGTCCCCTCGATCGCACACCGGTGCTTGAAGTATGCCTATGAAGGGCAAATACATGTAGTCCCAATGGACTTAGAGCCCTTCAAGTATTGCAATGCGGTACAATTCATACCTCAATCGACCCTACCATCAACGCATTTGGATTTTCAATTAAATCCATCTAAACGGGTCCGATACCGCGAGCACAGCGGTGGCCAATAAGGTAAAATCCCGGCCGGGTGAGATGTCATCATTGGCTCCTTCATCATCAGCGCCACCTATCGTGGCCCAACGGAAGGACAAGGGAAAGCAAATCATGGAGGAGGTTAAGCCTCTAGAAGAGGGGTTGCCCACGATCTCAACAATATCAACGAGAGGAAGCGCCCAACGCAACGGAAACCAAGATTCTGAACAACCAAACATGGAATGGACTCAGGAAGGACTACCGTTTCCTCCTACCCAATCATCAACAATCACTGTTGAGATGGCCAGTCCGAGCACAGGAGAGTACATAGTGCAAAATGTTGTGGCAACCCCCACCCTGGAGTCAGTACAAGACATGGGAAGACCTCGCCTCCCCATTGGAACAATCGTCCCTTTAGGCTACCCACCGAACCAAACGAATTTTGTGTATGGGGGCCTTGATCATGGTTTCGAACCATGCGAACAAAAGGAACCAGATGAAGAACCTTTTGTCGAAAACATCAATTATCTGTCGAACCCAGAATTTGCCCTAAAATATCTCGAACAATGCAATTGGCATGGGTATGGGCTAGGCAGATACGAGCAAGGGATGCGGATCCTTTGTCAACCAAGATATCAGATGCCATACGACAAGTCGGGGGTAGGGTTCAACCATCCCCTGCCATTAGACATCTTGGTTGAAAACATGCAAGGCCTAGAAATAGGCAATAGAGGGGGATTGGCACAAGACCCATACGCCAATCCAAACACGAGAATACACATTGGGGGATTATCTCCCATGGTCTACAAACACCCCTGGTAACAACAATAATCCCTCTCCTTTGCTAGAGAGAGGTGAAAGTTCAGAGAGCAGTCCTCGAAAAGAACAACAACGGCTTCCAGATATTTTTATGAAAGCTGTTCCCCTTAGAGGTTCCAGACGAAATAACGCAGTCTCAAAAGAATCGGGTCCCTCCACTAAGAGTGGAACAACCGCAATGGGATCGGATTAATTCACTTGGAACAAGAAGAGTCCTCGATGTCGGAAGCAACGAGATCTTTGAAGAGGATGAGCAATTTTGGATCTATGAAAGCGATTCAGAAGACGAGACTGAGATGGACTATCTCAGACATGCGCGACGACATCACCACGCTCTAACCCATGAAGATCTAATGGGACAAATGGGTATACGGTTGGGACATGAATGGCACTTAGACCCAACGAGGTGGGACCAAGTGCTAGGCCTATGGCTCCAAATTCAAGTTGAGCATCGTCCACCTCAAGATCCCATCAGGACAACAGTACCAAGGGAAGACCCTGCCTTCCTTTCCGCAGTTAGAGGCGAATTTGCACCTAGAGAGGATCCATTCGTGCACTGTTCCCGTAGAGCCAGACCCAGAATATAGGGAACATCTGAAAGAATCAAGTCGTCACACCCGTGGTTATGGAGACCAAATTCATTCCATCCACATGATCTCCATTGATTTGACCACACCCATCCGCAATCCGACCGATCCATCACGGTCATTACATCTAAACACGGATGCCATTGGTCGGGATCGCGTCAACTCACCATTGTCACCATCGAGTGCTTGGCCTTTCGGTAAAATGCTTCATTTTACCCCAAGGACAACTCAAGATATTTTCAAGGTGAAGAGGGACCCAAAGTCCCCAACGCGAGATCTTAACTCGGTGATGATATCCATTTAATCCCAACTCCACATCAGTTGGAGGACGGATCTCACATGTCAGTCGAAGAGACGACTGACGTAGACATCGGCACAGATCCAATGAATCCACTGATTCTCAAGCTGGGGGTAAGCCTTTCCCCCGAAGAGCAAGCCGATTACATGGCCCTTCTTAAAGAAAAGAAGGAGGTTTTTGCATGGTCATACAAAGATATGCCAGGACTAGACCCATAGCTAGTCATGCACAATTTAACGCTTGATCCGAAAATCAAGCCAGTAAAGCAAAAACTAAGAAAGATGCACCCAACAGTGGCCTTGATGGTCAAAGACGAATTACAAAAGCTGTTGGATGCACAATTTGTCATCTGCGTGGATTATCCGCCATGGTTGTCCAACATGGTTCCCGTCAAGAAGCCCGATGGGAGGATTCGCATATGCACCGACTTTCGAGACTTAAACAAAGCGAGTCCTAAGGATGATTTCCCCTTGCCAAGCATCGACGCATTGGTAGACGCTACAGCGGGTCACGAAATGCTCTCCCTAATGGACCGTTTCTCGGGATACAATCAAATTCGTATCAATCCACGAAGACCAACTCAAAACGGCATTCACAACGCCTTGGGGGACATTTTGTTATAAGGTCATGCCTTTTGGCCTTAAAAATGCTGGCGCTACATACCAACGTGCTATGACGTATATCTTCCACGATTACATGCACAAAACTTTGGAAGATTACATGGATGATTTGTTAGCCAAGTCTAAATTGCGCTCAGATCATCTCGGTGACTTAAGCAAGATCCTCGATCGCCTCATAGAGCATAAGGTCAGACTGAATCCCAAGAAGTGCGTGTTCGGCGTCACATATGGAAAACTCTTGGGTTTTATAGTCTCCAAAAGAGGCATCGAAGTGGACCCAAACAAAGTCAAGGCAATCCTTGAAATGGCTCCCCCAACCACTATCAAGCAGCTCAGAAGTCTACAAGGAAAGGTCGCGTCGATTAAACGCTTCATAGCGCAATTATCTTACAAATGCCGACCAATGAACAAATTATTGCACAAAGGGGTCACATTTCATTGGGATGACGAGTGCCGATCGGCCTTTGACGAAATCAAACAATACTTGGCTTCGCCGCCGGTGTTGGCACCGCCTAGACCGGGTGTGCCGTTCTACTTATACATCTCGGCTGCGAGGTGGCAGGCGTAATGCTAGCCCGGAAGAATGAACTTCACAAAGAACGAGGCTACTTACTATCTTAGCCGCACCACGGTCGATTACGAACTTAACTATGCATACGTTGAGAAACTACGCGGCGGTGGTGTTTGCCACCAAAGGCTACGCCACTATATTTTGAGCAACACGACGTATGTTGTGTCTAAGGAGAATCCATTGCGATACATGATGAGTCGTACTTATCATAGTAGCCGCACGGCGAAATGGATCATGTTGTTGACGGAATTTGACATTGAGTTTATTGGACAAAAATCTATAAAAGGACAAGTCATAGCCGATCAACTAGCGGAGGCTCCTCTTGAAGACGATCAGCCTCCGGTCATAGAACTACCCGATGATGAGGTCTTCCATGTCTCGAGAATCGCCGGATTACGAAGAGCACGAGTCTCGGGCCGACATAACCTTATTTTTCGATGGTTCTAAATGCGAGCAAGGTGGTGGCACGGGAATTGTATTCTTCACACCGCAGGGCGCTCCAATGCCCTTGTCATTTAAATTAAACTTCCAGTGCACCAACAACAATGCATAATATGAAGCCTTGCTCCTAGGTCTTCAGACAACAATCGCCATGAACATCAAAAGCTGAACATCTTTGGCGATTCGCTGTTAATCGTCAATCAAGTCAAAGGGGTATATCAATGCAAATGCCCAGTTACGAAGGCCTATAAAGCCCTCGTGGATAAATTCTTGGCAAAATTTGAGTGGTATGACATCGAGGCACTCCCTCGATCATCGAATCATTTTGCGGACACAATGGCCTCCTTGGGGTCACTAATCCCACAAGACCTTTCCGGTGATATAACAACCATTCAGGTCAAAACCTTATCGCAACCCGCGATGGAGCGCGCAAGCTCAGACTTGACGCCGAGGAATCCACATGATCCGGATCGAACCATCTTCGGATAAGTTCTTTCGAATTCGAGACTATTTGAAACACGCCAGCTGGGGGTCTTTGTTCTCCCCCATTCCCATTAATAGCAACACAACGCTATTTTTACAAGTTTTATCCCAATCAACATTTGTTAGGGAAGAACTCCAAAAGGGATTGGCTTGTTCAAGCTGTCGAGGTATCGATCAACGAGATTGGTATTTACCCATAAGAGATTACCTCAAGTTAGGTAATCTACCCCTTGGATTGACGCAAGCCGCAAAACGAACATTCAAACAGAAGCGGCAAAATATGTCTTGATAGGAGACATTTTGTATCGTCGCAACTACGACGGAATTCTTCTTCGTTGCTTGGACCAGCAAGAGTCCACTTGGGCAGTCACCCAAGTGCATGACGGTACATGTGGCGGCCACTTTAGTGGTATGGCCATTGCAAAGCGCATTCTTCGCATGGGCTATTATTGGCCATCTTTAGAGCGAGATTGCTGCGCATATGTCAAGAGGTGTGTGAAATGTCAACATCATGCCAATCTATGCACGCACCTTCCCGGGCCCTACGAGACGGTCCGGTCTGCTTGGCCATTTTGCGGTGGGGCCTCGATCTAATTGGAAAGATCTCCCCTGCATCGTCGGGCCGTCACACGTTTATCATAACGGCCACAGAATATTTTACCAAATGGGTGGAAGCAATTCCGTTAACCTCTCCGACAGGACCCCGCATTGCGGAGTTCATTTTGCATTACATCATATGTCGTTTTGGTATTCCATCCAAAATAATCTCGGATAATGGGCCATCATTCAAGAACAAAGACGTGCGTGCTTTAACCACAAAGTACAAAATTCAGCACGACTTTTCAACACCATATTATCCGCAAGCAAATGGGCAAGCGAGGCGTCAAACAAAACGCTAGTCGCCATCCTTAAAAAGACCGTCGCGAGACGAGTCATAAGGATTGGCACATACAAATCCCACTTGCCCTTTGGGCCCTATCGCACTAGCATTCGGACGCCCAGGGGCAACTCCGTTTTCACTAGTGTATGGCTCGAGAGCGGTAATGCCTCTCGAGTTGGAAATTCCTTCCCTCCGCATATCAATGCGAGAATTCATCGATGATGACACTGCGCGGCAGGCCCGGTTAGACCAACTTACGTTGCTTGATGAAAGACGCGTTAATGCTCTCGAGCACTTACGTATCTATCAAGAGCGGCTTAAGAGAGCTTACAACATGAAAGTTCACCTAAGAGAATTTCGGGTTGGTGATGCAGATTACGAAGGAAAACCAACAAAACTCTAATTTGCCGTCCCATATGAGGGACAAATTTGCGGCAAATTAGTTAGGTCCGTATGTCATTGATAGCAAAATAGGACCGAGGAACGTATAGGCTAGCTTCTCTTGACGGTATCAAGGAAACGGAACCCTTGAATATCAGTCATTTACGACCATTTCATATCTAAGACAACCATGTACCAAAAAAAAAAAAAAAATAAAATTCAACAAAAACAAACAAACAAAAAGCTCCAAGGATTATCGCAATCTCTTGGTCAACCCAAAAAGCTCCAAGGATTATCGCAATCTCTTGGTCAACCCAAAAAGCTCCAAGGATTATCGCAATCTCTTGGTCAACCCAAAAAGCTCCAAGGATTATCGCAATCTCTTGGTCAACCCAAAAAGCTCCAAGGATTATCGCAATCTCTTGGTCACCTAAAAAGCTCCAAGGATTATCGCAATCTCTTGGTCAATACAAAAAGCTCCAAGGATTATCGCAATCTCTTGGTCAACCCAAAAGCTCCAAGGATTATCGCAATCTCTTGGTCAAACAATCAAGAAATTCAACAAAAACAAAACAACAAAAATCATCAAAAATAAAAAAGATTTGCATCTCAATTCTAGGCATACTCGAATTCATCAAAACCAACAAAAACACCATGCATAAATCTTACCACACTACAGTCAGTGGTGCAGGAATGTACTAGGAGTTTCAGTAATTCAGTCATCATTTTCCTCTTTAGCCATGTAGTGTACCAAGTCGAACAGATTTTATAAAGGTAGAGTCATACTCGAAATACACCTTGTTACGTAACATCCCAACACAAATTAAAACACTAAAATTCCCAAAATCGTGTGAACGAAAGATGAAACCCTGCAAAATAACTAGGTCACCACAAGCGAAACGGTTATCTTGCTCATCCCCCTGTGCGAATGACCCCTAGAATGCTGAGAGTTGGCAAAAGGACAAGCTTCCTCCCTACCCAATTCCCTAAGAATCCCAAAAGTTCTCAATAGCTGCAAAACACAAAAATTTGCAAAATGTCAAAACTCAAAAATTTGACAAAATATAGTGCACACATCAAAAGGCACAAACAACAGTGATTTTCGTCACTCCATATCCCCAATCCCTTGCTCAAAAGAAAAATCAATAAAAATAAACAGTGATCTTATCACTACAAAAGAGCAAGTATCCCAATACAATTGAAAAAAAGAAGGGAGTTGACCTTGAATCCCTGGAACTCTCGACATTACTGTAGGTCATAAGGCAAGCTTCAATACCAACTCGGTAACAGAAGTAAACCTCCCGCATGACGATATATCTGTCACATTAACTTGTGTACAGATCAATGTTTGCATGTGGATGAGCTAGCTTATGGCAGCCTGGATTACAACGCAGATTAATCTTAGTACATACAACAAAGGAATTCGTGGAGCTAATTAGGTGATCCTCGGTACGAGGTTCGGTTGAAAGCCCATCGCCTTTGGCGGTATCCTAACAAATACCACTAAATGAACTCAATTGCACACACGGGGATGTGAAATAGCTCGGTCAAAAACAAGTTTGATTCATACCTTGTTCAAAAGTCTTGTAAGATAAAGTACAGTCGTGGATAGTGAGTTAAAACTATCTGAATCTCAGAAAATCTTACACTCATCCCGAAAACCATACGCCCTACTTATCATTCTTATGATACCATCAGAAAATACAAAAACAGCAAAGAAAAACCAGATAAATAAAAATAGCATTCATCCATTTTGCATATCACATAGGCATCTAAAACAATTCAATTCATCTGCATCCATCAAACAAATAAACATGCATAACAAAAATCAATCACATCATCACATGTACAAATCCAAAAATAAAACCGGTATATATATATATATATATATCGTCAAAAAAAAAGATGCCCGTGAGGCTACAAAAACAGGTCCTTAGACCCCGCAATCATATCCAAAACCCAACCTAAGACGTCGGCCACCATGATCACGCGGGATCGGTGCGACGGGAACTACCCCGTGGTGTGGGTCCTACGGGACCCTGCGGGCGACTCTCGCTAGCCTCCGCATCATGCCTACTACCACCCCCTCATCCAACCGCTCTGCGGCGAGATGATCTTGTGCTCAGTCAGACTATCCCTCGTCCGTCGAGAAGATCTGCGATAGAAGGCTCAGGGAGCCGCCCGCCAAGGCGGATGACCTCCCTCTCCAAGTCTATCCGGTATAGACACCACTCTGCCTCCCGCCGATGATAGATAGACAAGGCATCATCACGCTGTGCCAAAACGCTATCCCGCTCTGCCAACTGAACCCATAGAAGATCCCTCTCTAGATCCCGCATCCGTAGTAGCTCTGTAAGCCGTGCAACCTCATCGCCTACATCCGACCCCACCCCCTCCGTATCTGTCGGACGCATAGGACTCCCGGGGACAGTAGCCTGCCCAGGCTCCAACTGCTCCTCCACATCCTGCATGTCCGGCTGCTCCGGAACACCCAAGTCCACATCCGCCATGTCTGCATCATCCAACGGCCCTCCCCAATCACCCCCTGTCGCCTCAGCATCCTCCACTGCCGCCTCCGCACCTCCCAGAGGACCCTCACCTCTCCAGCGCCGCAAAACCCACCACGAGTCATACTCAGTGGTAGTACCTACGTCATCCACATCCAACACCTCAATAACAACATCCGACTCCTCGCCCAGTGGCACGAGGACAGGTGGCTCCAGATCCCTCTCGTCTCCCCGACGCCGATAGCCTACGGGTTCACCAGGCAACCCTGGCGCACCCCAAACTATCGTGTAACCCGGCGGTACGGAAAGAACTCATGCTCCGTCCCGTGCCGCCCAGTCAACCATCGCTCCCTCCGTACCCATCGGAGCCACTCTCCAGCCTCGAGGCCGGGTGCGGACGGTCCCGATAGGGACGCCAAAACACCTCCCCTGGAGTGAGCCGTGAAAAGGCATCAATGTAGTGCTCAACCGCACCTGCCCATCGCCGACTCTGCCCCTGCTCCGCCAGACCGTTGCCACAACGCTGCATAACCAATCTCATCATCCTCCATCGCCACCCGAGTCGTCCACGGTAACCCGATAGGCCTCTCAACAACTATGTGTTGCCAACCCCAGCACTGCAACAAAAAGCTACAACCGACACCCTTTCGCTGTCGACAGCGGACCCCGTATGACTCTCCGTAAAGCTGCGCCAACAAAGTCTGTCCCCATCTCAGGATCAACGGTGCCTCTACCGGGCACTCTGCCAACTGCCACACCAAATCCAGCAGGTTCCACGGGAACCTCGCGCCTGACGAATCGGGGAGAAGAATGTTAGAAATGAGGCCCATCGGGGAATGCGTGCCTCACTCCCTAACACCCCCTCTCCTTCCACCGGCCAACCAAAATCCCGCCGACCTGGCAATCCACCTCATTTGTCTCCACTGGGTCTGCTACACCCGGCTCCCCCCATGCCCAAAACATCTCGTGAGTATAGCGGTCCGGCGATCGAACGGAGATGTCCCTAATAGGCGAGACCATCTATCGGAATCCGAAGCAGCCGATAGAGCGTCCTCAAGAGTCCACAGTCATCTCCCCTGTCGGGAGATGGAAAGTATTGGTCCTCGGATCCCAAAGCTTGATCAGGGCCGTCAGATAGGCCTGATCCGAAACCACAAGCTCCAGTCGAGCCACCTGCTTGAGCCCAAGGGCATCAAGCCATTCCCAGTCGTCATCAGTCAAGGCCAACCGCGCCTCAGTAAAGGCAGCGGGTACACGGTACCGGCTCCTAACAACCTGCAAGCAAAAAAAAAAAATAATAAATAAAATAAAATAAAATAAAATTTTCAATTCTAAGGTTTCTAACCTTAGTTGTTAAACAAAAAACATTACAAAAAATTCTTAAGGTTTTGAAAAGCGCAACACAAAAACAATGCATTCAGTTAAAGCAAAATAAGCCCTAGGGTCACTTACAGGACTCGCCTCGGCTCCGCCGCTCGAACCAGTTTGTGCACTCATGATGGCGAGAGAGAATTCCGGTGGCGCTTCGCTTCGCGAGTACTTCCTCCTCCCCGAGCTCCAAAATCGCAAGAAAAAAATGACACAACTGAGCCCAAAATCAAGTTTTGGCCCTTAAATAGGCCTTTTGCCTTTGGAATTCGTCCTTGGCTGGGACGAGCGCTCTGATTAGCGCTCGTCCCACCCGGGGACGAATTCTCCGGATGAATTCGTCCCACCCGGGGGACGAATTCGGCCGACACAAAAAAAATTAAGAAAAATGACTAAAAATGCACTAAAAAGACAATAAAAGCGCTGACGGGATTGCAAATGCAGGCGACGACATGGGCATACAAAATCGACATCGGGGTCACAAATTATCAATATCCTACTCCCTAAGAAGGCTACCATAGCCGGACCGCTCCAGGGAAGACAGATTTTGAAAATTTAATCCCCAAAATAATGTCACAAAAACAACAAAAACAGTACAAAATTTAACAAAAACACAACAAAAGCATTGCCAGGCATAAGTGCTCATGCACTTAACCTCTAGGCAAAGAAAATCGATGTCGAGGTCCAAATTATCGCTCTCCTAGTTCCCCAAGAAGGCTATCATAGCCGGACCGCTCCACGGGAAATAGGTTTTCGACGATTTCACCTCATTATGACGTCACCAAAAGGGCTAACACCCACCAAAAATAGGTCCATATGTTGGAAAAATTGCACACGCTTAACGGTAAACCCTCTAAAGGCAAACCTTGCACAAGTCATCTTGGGTCAAGCGACTCGTCGCTTCTCTCACGAAAGGTCATTCCCTCATCGATTAGTCGCTTGAGGGGGTAGTCACACTTAGTCACCAATCAACAATCACACACCCAATTAAGGAAAACGACATGCATTCAAAGAATCATTGACAAAGACAATCACGCTCCTGCTTGGGGCGATAAACAAGCAACAATCAAATCAATCAAACACTTGGCATTTCGTGAATCATGAACACAAGGTTCCCCCTGAGGATAAAACGCCCTTCACTTGTTCATGGTGATCAATGTCCAAGTTCAAGTCACACCTCACCAAAACAGGTTAATACTTGAAATCAAATTCCTTAGCTCGTCGAAGCAAGGATTCAAGAATGCATGCCCTTTCCATACTTGGGGCATCAAAAGTTGGTTAGGTTACCAAGAAACCCTAATCATTAGTGCTTTGGTTATCTATTTTTGCTCGACCTTGCGTCACCCGAGCGCTTCCCAAAAGGGGCATCCGTAGACACCAAAACAACACCAATCCGATTATGTGACTGCAAACACTGATCGCTTTGACAAACACAGCCCCAGGGCAGCCCTCAGAGGTCAAACAGTGGTCTTAACCACTTTCATAGCAATTTTGTAAGGTCAAGGAGCAATTTGGCACACTTGGGCACTTTGCCCGGTATTCGTCTCACCCGGAGACGAATTCAAAATAGAATCCGTCCCACCCCGGGACGAATTCTGAGATCCGTCCCTGGGTGGGACGAATTCCTAAGCTTAACGGGCAAAAGGGCAAATGGTGCCAAGTGGCAGCCCAGAACAGTCAGTTAAGGGCTCCTACCTTGCACGCATGTGTAAGTGGACAGAGGGGCCGTTAGAGGACTGTTACAAGAAGCATTTATCAAAGTTCAAGTCGGTGAAGGACTCCCCTCCCTCATGGGAAGACAAGACCGCCACATGGCGCCCATGGTCAACACTTGGCTTTTGTGCTTCCCTCCCAAAAGAGACCCCTTGGGTCTATAAAAGGTGGGACTTTTCTCACCCAAAATATGCGAGGTGGAAGGAGTGTTCAAGCAACGAAGTCCTTGCCGAATCGAAGACTCATTTGCATCCCCCTTTGTTCACCTTCCTACATCCATCAATCTCTTTTGCAAGGGAGGTTGTTGGGTGGCCTTTGGAAGCTCGAACCTTACTCAAATCCGACGCATGGACATCTGAACCCACCAATTCGCCGACCCCCAATCCTAAAAGGTTTTGGGCCCATCCTTGGTGGATTGGCTCCAAAATCGAGGGCCAACGGTGGGAGGCCCACTTGGGCACCCCCGCACCCCCAAGTTCTAATTTCAGTTTTTGAGCACTTTAGATTAATTTTTAGATTGCATTATGTGTTTACTAGGTCCGATTAGTCTATAATTGCAATTTTGTAGCTTTTGGTCGAGTTTAGGGTGTTTTGTATTGCTTTATCGTTTCGCTAACTTGCGGGTGTCAAGGTTAAATTCCCGAGGGAGGAGGCCAAATTGGGAAAATCCGACCATACGGGTCGTCCCAAAATGGCCCCAATTACCTAACCCCCCTGTTTGCGGGAGTTTTGCGGGTCCCGGGATCCGACATTGGAGCAGACGAGCGGGTCGATTTCTCCTATTCGGAAGAATTCGTCCCACCCGGGGACGAATTACGGTCGAGATTCGTCCCGCCCGGGGACGAATTCCGGTTTAAGGTGAATTGGCCAGCTGCCTCAGTGGCAGTGGCCTTATGGTGACTGTTCTTACCTTCCGTCAGATTTTGAAGCAATTTGGATTCATTGTTTTCATGGTTTCAGGCAAATATTCGTATGCATATTTTGTTAGTTTTAGAGAGAGAATGATTTTCATTTGCAACAGGTGCTACTAACGTCTTGATCATTTCTTTGTTTGCGGGAGAAGCGAGCAGAGGCGAAGAACCCATCAACATCGGCGGCGGCATCATCTTAGCCCGCCCGGTGCAATCGTGGGCACGCGGAAGGAGGAACCATTCAGCGATTGTAATCAAACCTTATTTGCGCTCCTAGCCCCTGAAAAGGGAGGAGGCATTATTGTAATAGAGATCGAAAGAAATTAATGAAAGGGCTGTTTTTCTTTATCTGATTGCGTCTCTTACAACATGTCTCTTTTCGTTTCATGCAATGTACATTCCTAGGACTTAGGCGTGATTAATTTTGAATGCAATTGCACTTGAATGATTTCTTTTGACCGGAATCTCGTGCTTTCAAAAAAAAACTAATAATTGATAAAAGGACAAGCTCCTCCCTACCCAAAGCAATAAAAATCCCTTATCCCACACCAAATATAGGCAAGTATCCAAAAAGCAAAAATCCCCAAAATAATTAGTGGTGTTAACCACTAACAAAATCGAAAAGCAAAATAAACAGTGGTTCTCACCACTACCAATATCCATTATTAACAAAAAAAATGAGTAAACCCCTGGAGAAATTCAAAAATAAAATAAAATAAGGGAGTACTAAACTTGAATCCTTGTAATTCTCAACATTTGAAAACTATAAGGTGATCCTCATTACAGGTTGGGTGGCATCAAGCATGTCTGGTGAATCCTTACGCATGATGATATGTCTATTACATTAGTGATATTATTTGGTATATTTCGGATGAGCTAGCTTTTGGTAGCCTGTATTACCTATGGTTTAATCCAACTACGTACAAAACTTAAGATCATGATACTCATAGGGTGATATTCAGTACATATGGGCTGCATAAATCCTATTTGGCACTAGGTTAACATTATGTGTTATCATAATAATGAATTCATATGCAAACATAGGTATATTGACTATCTTGGTCATCCTAGCAACTTTATACCTTGCCAAAAAGTCTTGCATGGTTAATATACAACTTTTGACTAGGTAACTAGAGTGTTTGAGTCTCATGAAAACCTCAAGGAAATTATATAACATATTACTATGCATTCCATGCCATACCATTTTATCACATGTTTGTCATTTTATGTTTTCACAATCCATCATATTGACTTACGATAATGTTAAAATGTATTGATGAATTTTGTACAATCTATGGTGCTAATATCTAGTGTGTCAAACAATATTCATAATTCATCATACTGATTAACAAATCATCTATTTCATTATGCATACACACATGTACTTATCATCAACCAACATCATATTACAATACTTGCATCCATGATAAGCATCCATAAAAGCATCAGTAAAGTAAACATGAACACATGATGATAATAGAAAAATTCATATATATGTATATATGTATGTATGTATGTATGGGGTAAAAAGATACATCATAATCCAAAAAATTCTTGTAGGCTACAATCAAGTGGGTCCTAATACCTCACGTTTCCAAAATCTAAAGATAACCATAGAGTCTCAAAAGCCATGGTCATGTAGGACCAACACCATGACTCTCACCATCACCCTCAGTCATCGCTCATTGAGAGCTCCCATATATACTCTCCCCGACCCTATCTAATCTCCTTGCAGATCTATAAGCTCCCATCCTTACATATGACTACCTTGTACCACTCCTCCTCTATTGGGACTCATTGGCAAAAGGACAAGTTGGTAAGCACCCTCTAAGATGCACTACCTCATCCTCCAAATATTGTATGTATGTCATATCCTCTTGGCAATGATCCTAGTAGTCACTTAGTAAGGTTTAGAGTTGTGTCACCTTATCCCATAGTCTGGATACCTTTCCATAGCTAGGTACCATGTGGCTCGAGCTCCCTACTCTAAATTATGATTGAAAAGCAGCTAGCTCTACTGCCTACCTAAAAATAATTAACTATGTAGTCTACACATGTTCCTGTAGGAGATTCCTCTACTCTATATACACCCTCAACTCCTATATCTCTTTTATTAGCTCACCCTATAGCTCAACGATGGTGGTATCCCATACTACCAACTATACCTGCACTCCTTTATCATAAAAATCATCCTCATAATAATCATCCTTATGACCCTCCATATCCATGCTATCCATCCACTCATCTTTTATTCAATGATGCACATGTTGCTCATCTAATTTTGGCTCCTCATCATCTAGAGCCTCATCATTTCCATCATCTATAGCCTCCCCATGAGCCTCCTCTATCACCACATTTGTAACACCTCCTATTTGTCCCTCCCCTTGCCACTAGTGCATCATCTAGGAGGAGTCATACTCTACTATGGTCCCTACATAATCTAGCTTAGAGATGCCCTCCATATGCTTTTCCTCCTCTCCAACTACCTCCATTATAAGCCAGGTGAGTTTCATATTATCCCTACAACATCGATAGATCACTGGATCACTAGGAAACCCCTTGCATAGCCCAAATTATCACATCACTCGAGTATATGGGAAATACTATCACTTGATCCTGTGTTGATCAACTAACTATCTCCCTTGCTGCACCAATAGAAACTACATCTTAGACTCAGACCATGCTCAATAATCCTTGTATGATCTCTAGATAACCTCCTCTACCTTGATTTGTGCAAATGACTATGCATAGTGATCAATCGTACCTACATAGATATGGATTCAACCCCTCTCCTGGTCCTACTACCATAGGATCCCATAACCTATCTCCACATCTACAAGCTATGCCTGCATTGTCCAAGGTAGTCCCTATGATCGGTCCATAATAATGTGCTACCATACCCATACCTGTAGTGCAAATATTCATTTGAATCATTTCTATTCATGATAACGGATCTCATACAACTCATCATAAAGTTGTGATAGTAAATTAGTGCCCCAAACCATCACTAACAACCTCTCTATGGTGCACTCCATTAGTGAAAATGTGAACTCCAAAAGGTTCCAAGGGAACCTTGCTCCTAAAAATTCTATCAATGGTATGTTAGAGATAAGCATAATTAGCAAGGCATGTCTTATAGTCAAAACCTATATCTCATACCCTAACTCCACTAGAATTCCTCCACTAGGAAAGTATCGTACTACCTTGTGCTAGTCCTCTTTGAAGTATCTCTACCAAATCGTATCTCTAAGATATCGATGAGTAGACATAATCATATTCCCCTCTATCATAATACATAAAATTTAATAGACATCCTCTACCATCACTATCATCTCCCCAGTCTATAAGTGGAAGGTATTGGTGTGAGGGTCCCACAGATCTATCAAATCTCTCAAGTAGGCTCTTTAACCCATCATCAAATTTAACCATGGTACTTGTTTGAGACCAATAGTTTCAAGACATTTCTAGTCATCCTCTATCAATAGGTCCCTAGTGGCCTAAAATAGAGTCAAAATTTTATACTGGATCTTAATCACCTGGCAAATGTAAGCAAGCTCAAAAAATGCAACAAAATTGCCCAAAAATAGCAAAAACAACTCAACAAAATGATATTTTTCTCTCGAATTCATGGCCATTCCACCTAGGTATGGCCTCCAAATTAGAAGTCATACTACCTAGGGATGGCCACCAGTGGTCGTCCCACCCAGGGATGGCCCCAAAAAATGTTCAAAAATGGCCTTCTCGACCATCAAAAAAGGCAAAATACCTCGTAAAAACACAAAAAAGTGCAATAAAATTGCATAAAAATAAAAAATAAAGAACAAAATACTAAATACTATCATTAATTATGTTCATTTATTGATATTTAGTGTGTTTAGTTGGCAAACACAAAAATAATTACATTTCCAAATTAAATAAAGTCTAGTAGCAAATGCAGCCCTTACCCGTCTTACGTCGGCTTCGCTACTCATCGAGCCTAGAGGTTGGATCATGGTTATTTATGGATGGTTTCAGCAGAACTCTGATTCATAAAGTAACTCTCCTCCTCCTCACATCTCAATCTACCAAGTCAAAAGTGCGCAAATGATCTCATTTTTCCAATTTGGAGCTTAAAAAGACCTAGAATAAGCATGGTCATCCCAAGGTGGAATGGCAAGAAAATTGGTTACCTTCCCACCCTAGGATAGCCATGAACTATGCATCAATCCCACCCTAGTATGGCCACAAAAAAATACAAAAAAAATAGAAGAAAACACAAATAAAACGACCTAAAAACCACCAAAAACATGTCAAAACCGATAAAATTTACAAAGGATCAAGATTGTAACAAAATTGTTTACTGATCAATGTAAAAGTATCTAATTCAATCCCCAATAAGGCCATTGCATTCAGACCACTCTACGAGAATGATGTATTCACTTCTTTTCTTCCATGAAATATCAACAAAACCATCAAAATGCTAACAAAATAGATAAATTTTACAATGGGTAAAGCTGGAGGAACCCCAATCAAGTCATATTGGTCAAGCGACTCATAATTTTCATCAGTGGTTATTCCTTATTGAATTTTCACTTGAGGTGGTAGCCATAATTATGAATTCATAATCAAAATCAACACTCAAACACTCAAAAGTGTAACTTGCATACATTCAAAAGAATCATTGCCAAAGACAATTTCAAACCCACGCCGAGGCATATAATTCACCACCAATTTAATAAAACAAAGTCTTGATATCATTGAAGCCTTGGGAAACGTATCCCAAAATAGACTTATAAGCCAAATAAATAACCAATACCATGTATACCCTAAGCCCCAAAATTTGTCATTATAGTACAGTTGAAAAGTATACCAAAATAAAATCCTTCAAATATGTCAAAAGCAAGGATTATAAGAATGTATTCTCCTTCCATAATGAAGGAATATAAATTTGGTTATATTATTTAATAACCTTAATTATTTAATAGTTTAGTCATCTAATTTTTCTTTGCACTCTATTTCATATAATGCATCTCAAAAAGGGGTATTTTTAGATGCTAAAATCATGTCAATCTGATTAGACTATAATGACACACTCTTATCAACACCATATGGCCCCCTTGGGAAAACCTCATGGGTTAAATAGTGGTCCTAACCACTTTTGGGAAGTTTTGGGCCATGTAGCATCCCACCCTAGGACGACCATAGTTGATGGCCTTCCCACCTAGGGATGGCCACCAAAAACCATGTCTGGGTGGGATGACCATGGCCTAGGTCCCTCAAAAAAATTCAAGGGTGGTATAAATGATAATAAAATTATACCATTTATCTCACCCAATGATTTATGATAGATTGAGGGCCTATCAAAGCCATCAGAACCTACAAATTGGGGGCCCAAATTGGAGGCTTCTCCCACCCAATGCAAGGTAATGGTTTTGACAATTTGACCTTATGGCCCTCTTAGGCTATAAATTGGAGTTATTCCACCCAATTTGAAGGAGAGGTATTTGCAATATTTCACAATGAAGAGCTACTAAGATTCACTCTCCCTTTCACCTACGTGTTTTCACTTGGAATATTGGTCAATCAAAGGAGGTTTCCAAGTCATCCTCAAATACACAAATCCATTCAAAAACCCTTTTATTTCTATGAATTAGACCATCAAATTTTATGACAACAACCCTAGGAGTAGTTTGAACTAGATCCTAGAGGAATTGGTGGTAAAAACCACCAAGTTTGGTGGTCATCCCACCTGAGATAGTTAATACTCCCAATTGGAACACCCAAGGATGGCCATTAATCTGCACCTAAGTTTGATTCAATTTCAGCATAGGTCATTTCTAGAGTAGTTTATATGCACCATACTAGGATTTGGTGAAATTTTGAGTAGTTTTGGACCCTCTATTAGGTTTTTCATGCTAACAGTCCCAATTGGAACACCCAGGGACAACTATAAATTTTGCATATAATTTATTTTATGTTTCTACATAGATCATCTCTAAAGTAGATACTAAGCATTATACTAAGTTTGGGTAAAATTTTGAATAGTTTTGCACCTTCTATTGCACTTTTGATATTCAATATTGCATACATATCTCTTTGATTTCATCTTAATCCACATGCTATTAACAAATTTGATTTCTTTATGTGTAGATATAGGTATTTTAGAATGCAATGAATGAGCTACAAGTCCTACTATGGATGGATCATCGTAGTGGTACCGGAAATCCATTCTAAAATTTGTGAGTGCAAGGAAGACACTGAAAGTGCACCTTGAGTTTTTTTAAGGATTAGATCCTTTGAACTTTTGTAATGATTATGTCAACATAGAGCCCTCAAGGGGATGTTTTGTAACCATGTAATTGAAAAATAGATTAATATAAAGAGAACCCCCATTTATTTCACTTATTTTTCATCATGCTTACAAAAATATTGCTTTTGAATGGTTAAATAAATAGGTGCAATTCATTTCCTTTTGCTAGGTGCACCATTTTTTCTACTCTATAATAGAATTATATCTACAAAATTTTATACCTTGTACTTCTCTTTCATAAATATTATAATACCTCCTTTGAATTTGAGATTATTATAAGGAAGGACTCTTTTGTGACTTCTTTGTGTAAATAAATGCATTATGTGTTAATTGGTCATTTAACTAATTGTTTGTTTCCTCTTGTTGAAGAATATTCACTCATTCAAAAAAGAACAACTTTCTATTTGAAACTTGTAAAGAAGTAATTAACAATCTAAATTAATCTAGTAAGGCTCTAAGTATGATGGGTAGTAAGAGCATGATTTGTATTATTTCTCTTATGGTGTTCAATATTACTCACTTTAGCAGCTCTACAATTAAATTCTTTAATTATTTAGTGAATTTGAAATTGAAGATGAAGAATTATAGCTTCATTATTCCTTTAAAAAATGGTATAAAGTGTATTACAAGACTTCTTGGATGTTTTTTCTTCACCAATGCATGGTTTAATTACATCTATTGTGGCAAGGGTAATTATTATTACTACCTTGGAATCTACCTCATCAAACAATTATTGATCCTCTTCATCCTCTTTTAGTTGAGTGGTTGTTTTGGTGACAGTGTCCTATTTTTTCTTAGCCACTAGGGTGGTCTTGGTCTTCTTCTTCTAGGTGTCAAATTTAGGCCTTTGAGTAATTGTGATTCTATGAGAATAAGTTTTGATATCAACATGGTTTCCTTGTGTGTCCAAAATGGTTCTCCTTTCAATATACTAGTATTTTAATATATAGAACCTTTCTACGTATATGCCCTTTCTATATACCTATTTGTATGTGGAGGAAGTTAGTCCTCTAGATATATGCAGTTGTACATGAGATATACTTTAAGGTATACAAAAGATAACGATACGACATACCAAGGTAGTATGAAAAGGAATTCATCTTATTAATTACACATGCTTAAATAGAAATTTGTGTACATAGGCATAAATTCTATACATACTTTCTTACTTTTAGGATTTATGTCTATTGATAGTGATGAATGAGGTAAAAAAATGGAAAATAAATAACCACACAAACAAATAATTTCCTTATTTTTCTTCAAGAATTTATAAGTTTGATGCCTAGACATCAATATGGTAGTTATACTAGTCTAAAAATATTGTATCTTAACACAATAGCTTAACCTATAAGTGCAAGTTAGAGGTTTCATTAATACCAAATGTTATAAGTGTGTTTAAGAACATGTTTGATTTTTTGTGCAATGTATTAATAAATACTTGGAATAAAATTATCTTAAAATAATATGAGGTGTTGGTCATTGCTAAAAATGCATCTTTTATATAAACTTAATTTTACTACCCCTTCTCCCTTTTTTTTTTTATTTTGTAAAAATAGTCACTATAGTTAATATTTTTAATGATTTTCCCTTAATAAACTATAGGAATTTAAAAGTAATTATATTTTATGTAATATAGTAAAAAAAATTTCTTTAGCAAGTTTTGATCCCTTGCCCTCCATTTGAAAAAATATATATATTCTTTTTCAATATGCCAATCCTTCTACTACATTTCATTAATTTTCCATAAGAACAAAATAATAATAAATTATTTTGAAATACATATTTTTAAAATTTTCTTTATCCTAAATACTCATGTACTTTTAACTTATGCAGTCCTAATCAAGCAATTACACATGGTAAATCTACATTGTGCAGTTATATGCACAAATTTTAATATCCTTTGTTACTTGGACAAGTGGCACTCTATATTCTTATTCAAGATATTATTGCATTAAAACGTTTATTATCCTTGATATTTCTAGCCTAGTAATATAAAACAATAGACTTCTACACAACACTATGGTATTGCATACAAGTATCACTAGTTGGTTGGAGTGGATGTGCTAGTGCAATCAAAAATCATAAAACTTGGGATAGTGCAAAGGAATTGTTGCATGTATTTTTTAACCCATAATAAGATGACAAATATAACCATATTCTCTATCTTGAAGGACATGTGGAGCACACTCAAGGGCCACATTTTATGATGTCCTTAGTCATATTAAATAATTTCTCATATATTTTGTATGGCTCTTCATACTACAATATCCTTGGATGTGAGGAAACTATGTTCACAATTTTTCAGTGTGTCCAAATAACTTAAATCTATCTCCTTCCTTGGTGTTTTGCCTCTCAGTTACTACTATCAAACATTTAGAAGGACTTAATACTATGGAATAAATTAACTATTTGTTTCCCATGTTTGTAGAGTGAAAAAAAACACTTAGAAAAAAGGAAAATACTTGCTATGATACTAGATGATGGAATGGAGCATGCAAGGATTACTTTTATCTAGAAAAATCAATTAGTACATGTCTATTTGTTTCTCAAGATACCTATGATGCTTTAAAGACCAACATGTCTCTTCATATTCTCTCTTCAAAAATGTAACACAAATCTTGTAATAATAATTTTTAATAGAAATAACATTAAAAGTAAACCATAATAATAGAAGTAAAAACAATGGTCTATGCATAACCAATCATCCATAGTATCAAGTAATGTTTTTCTTCTTTAGAAGAATTTCCAAGGGCTATAGTCATAGTAATCCTCTTATTTAACTTTTTCAACTATTAGAAGGATCCTATTTAATAGAATCAAAATATATATGATGATTTGTCCATATATGGATAATTTGTTATCCATAGTCCCTTTAAACAAAGTGGATAAGAATTTTTATTCATACAAATCAATTTGTTGAACCAATTCATCCAATATAGGTAAATGTATGAGAACATAATTTTTTTATTTTCAGATTTTATATGATCCTTAAATCACATTTTGGATAGAATATCATAATGGAACAATTTCTAAAAAGGTAGGTTGTATTTTTCTTCCTTCTACTTCTTCACAAGACTCTATTCATAATAATTATTCCATCCAATATTTTTGATTCAATATTGAATTCCTTCCAATATGAATAAAATTAGTAGGATTTTTTCTATGGATTTCATCAATCTTTATGTAATTCTTTTATCGGTGTATTTTCCACTTAATGAATAGGAAAAATATGAACAAACCTTCTAATTTATTGATCTAATAACGTAGATCTATTTTTTTCTTCTATTTAGAAATAAAAATGAATATTCTTAAAAAAAAATCATAGTTTCTTTCTCATTCACATTTTTTTTTCATATTCTAACTTTGATCCATTTCTACTAGTAAAATCACCAATGCTAATTTTTTTTTATGTTGATGTGAGAATGTTTTGTACATTATAATGGAATTACATATTTGTATATCAAATATATTAGTACATAGAAATAAATTTATGATTGATAAAATATTGATAAATGTAATTTGATACTAACTATAAATGATTGATAAAATATTGATAAATGTAATTTGATACTAACTATAATTTAAACTTCCATATCAATATATTCATATAAAAAATATCATAATGATTCATTTGATAGAATATTCAATCAAAAACCAAATATTCAATACTTTTATGAATTTCCAATAATTCAATGGAATAGAAGGTTTATTTGTATAATAATGAACACCAAGAACTTATTTATAAGAAGCATTTCATGACTCCTTTACCACATTTGAACCAATGAATTACAAATTATGAGAGAGTTACTCCACCATTGAGTTAAAATGATTTTTCATAAATAAGTCAGTTATATAGCCAACATACACACAAACATAGATGCATAACATATTAGATCCATACAAAAATATACATATTGAAAAATATCAATAAAATTGATTGTTCCAAAATTGATCTTGTTTTGATCATATTGATTAGTTTTATTAACCTATTAATTTAATAAATTGATTGGATTATTCAATCTAGTCATAAAAAGTTGATATCTATATTCCATAATTATTAAGGAAAATTTGTGTTTTATTGATTTTTGACTTATGAAAAGAGTTAAATTATTAATATTATTTTGAATGGATTGTTATCAAATTCAAGTGGTTGTTGAAAGTGTCCCCATATCCTAAAATCCCATCCATACATGCACAATATTATTGATATAAGATATAGAGAATAATGCTTTTGATATTTTGTAAAGACACAACTAGTTGTTAGAAGTTGTGGCCTATCTTGATATTTCAGATACTAGCAAATATTGGATTAGGTCCCTTAATATCAAATTTTTAATTCTATCTAATAACACTATGAAGTTTATCTTCATCATTATAAAGAATTGATCATGGTCAAGGCGCATGTGCATTATGCCATGAGTGTTGACCTAGAGGAATAAATATTAGGGAAATAAGTTTGTAGAAATGATCCCTTGATTGAGAAGGAATGTACATACAAACTTTCACCATTAGGACCAATATTAGTTCTATAATATGGTGAATCAATCCTTATTAATATAAGTGTGATATGAAAAAAAAAAGGTACTTCTTGAATATTTTTATTCGTGGTTGAAGATTATATAGGTATATATAGCAATTCTCAATCATGGGATTGTGATAATTTTCAATTAGTATTTATAAGCAAACTCTCTTCTGGTTGACAAATTTATTATTTATAGTAAATAAATACTTGTAATAAGATAAAAATATAAAACGATATGGATTCAAACCTTTAGTAAAGAAATCCTTACATAATACTTCTAACTCTTTACCTTAAACCACTCAATCATTAATCTATAAAACTATTTTTTATTAAATGGACAAAAGAGTTTTAAAAGGATCTCCAAACATTTTACAAAAAGAGTCTAATTGCAACCCATAGGGAATAAAACAAAAAACACTTACAACTAGTATATTTTCAAATATTATCAAACAACATCTTCAATACAAGATAAACTAGAGATGGATAAACATACATACAATTACGATAAATCCCAAATTGAGTCTATGACTAGACAAAAAGAAACTACACATTACATCCACAACACGAAATAAAAACTAAATATAAATGGATGTAAACCAAAGTTCGGACTGCACATAAAAATCTCAATTTTTTGTACCACTAGGACCCGCATCATTCTCAGCCTTATACTCATTAATCTCCCAGGTCTGCTAGCCCACAAGGGTAATGATCTCTTCTACATAGGATATTGTAGCTTACATAGAATTAATGAGATATCTCTGGAGCTTCATCAGGTTACTTTTAAGTGATTTGGGGAATAAACCATTATTTTAGGCTTGAAAATTTTGTATTTTTCTACTGCTACCCTCACCAAGATTGACTTTAAGCTTCTTGGAGGGTGGGAGATACTATTCATAGTATAAGTCATCAACCATCATCAGGGATTTCCCAATATTAGCTACTTTGGCTACAAACCTATTATATCTACGAGTCCCTTCAACACTACCTTCAGAACCTCTTTGGTAGGAGTCTACCGCTCTCACCACCACATGTACCATAGGAATAGCCTTAACAACTTCTAAACTAATGAAATTAGGGTCACTATAGATGGATGAGTCGGGATAGTCCACTATAGGGGAAGGAACTCTAATTAGAGATTTCAAAATACTCTCACCATCCAGGCCCCTAAATATGATCATAAAATCAAAAATTATTTTTAGTATGCCCTGATAGATTGGATCCAACACTACTCCTTTCTTCACCTTGCTAATAGATCTGGACAATGATCGGAAAAAAAAGAAAGAATATTCATGGTTCTTTTATACTGAAGTTGGTTCAAGATCATGAAGTGATAACTCTCTAAGATATTCTGGTTCTCATCAAGAGTGAAGAATTGTATAAATATTAGGGCCACATGATCGTAAGGTGTTTTTAAGAAACTTCTCTTAAAGCCATTCTAAATTTTTACAAGATCCTCATCCTCCCTAGGAAATCTTTAGGAAATCTTGAGTCTCCTTCGCCAAGGAGTGCCTTTCCCAATTATGAACAAGACCCTCTATAATAAATCTCATAACCTCTTCGTTGAGGAGGATATTAATTACAAATTCTACGTTCCCTACCCTATAGCCCCATCTTACCCTAAGTAAGCCAGGTGCTTGGCCATTTCTCCATGGTGGCCAAAGAACTTCAGCAAACACTAAAGATATTCTTTTTTTTTTAGATCTTCCTTACATCCTCTTCCATAGTCCGGGAGTCGAGCTCTAGCACTAGGGTAACCATTCTAACAAAACTTTGATAAACTCCTACCAGCACCCCTTTACAATTAATTCACTTAAAGTAGCTCAACAGGCCTCCACTAGTTGACGGGATAAGCTGACGTATAAAAGAGATCAGACAAAGTTTAGCGTAACGAGCCACCCTATTAACCAGCTTTCTCAGGTTCTCGTGAACCAAAGGAGGTAGGTTTGCATCACGTTCATGCAGTAAAAAAAAACATGATATCGACAAATTGTTCTGGATCATAACCCAAGCTCCACCTGTGCACTGACTCGCAAACTGGATAACACTCAAGAGAAAATTTACCTTTGTTTGAATTACCAATACATTCTCAAAAACTAGTAGCTGAAAACTAAAATTAAATTAATGAATATCAATTATTTTTAAAAACAAAATTTTGTTCTTTTGTGGAACTAAAATACATACTCAATTCTCAAAATCATAAAACAACATTTTCTAACACATCCTTTTACTTTACGACACGTCATATGACTGGTACGTCATATGAAAGTGATCATAACTGATTTTTAAAATAAATGTTTTATTATGTAAAGCCTATCAACTTTTGAATTTTTTTTATTTGGTACAAGATATTTCACATGCAGTAGCTTCTTGAAGATGAATAAACAAATATATATAATGAAGCTTAAACTTGCTTGAAGATGGATAAAAAAATTACTCGAACTCAAACGGTAAAGTTTTAATTTTTTTTAGAAGATTTAAATTTAAACCACTCATAAGTAATATTTAAATGTTAAAAAGCAAAAAAAAAACCAAATTTAATATTATAGTGTATACAGGAGAACAAAAATTCCGTCCGTCTAAATCTCGTCCACACCAAAATAGAAAATCTGAAATATGTCGCTGATGACACCGACATTCAAGTCGATAAGGGTGATTTGTCTCCGTGACTGCGAGGGTTACTTGCACCAAAGGCAAAGTTGCCTACGCTGTTCGTCCCGTTGAATACAACAATTGCGTAATGCGCAACACATGAACAACACAGATATACAACGTACAACAATGTCACGTTCAATACATTTCTCTCTCGACTAAATTCTTCTCAACACTTTAACGGGTAAGACGTGGACAACTGTTCCTCTGGGGTTTGAGATTGATATTCCGATCTATGGCTTTTTCCTTATGTTTCGTTGAAATTATGATATATCAGGCTTTTTTTTCGACCATTCGCATATGATTTCTGACGCATGAGATTTATGACGTGTTTCATGAATGGCTCCAAGTATCTTTATCTAGTCAATTCACGATATGTGCGTCTTGGAAACGGAATGACATGCGACAAGAAAATGGATCTAGCCCTCTTCAAACCATACTGTCAAGAATGAACCAATTCTCGCGTTGCGAGAGAAGAAATCCAGAATCCCCAAGTTTAACCGCCTCCAAGAAAGACACCCAACGCGGAGGAAAAAGCTGGAACAACCACTGAAACTGGGAGTAAAACTGGGAGTAGAAATTGGAAGTAAAAAGAAATTTGACACCCAAGAAATTTCCAGTGGAGAACAACCAAAGCACTCACCAAGCATGAACATGGTGGAGAACAAGTCACCGCCAATCACCATTCGAGCCTCCACCTCCAAAAATCAAAAGGCCAAGGAACAAGACTTTGTGACCCAAAACCTTGAAATCTATAGAGTTACACCTCCCAAAAGCAAAGTAACCCCGATTCCTATGTGTTCTAACCCCACGGGCATGCAAAAGATAAAATCTCCTACCAAAAAGAGAACCTAGCATCTCCAAATCAATCAACCGTTACCTTCCAATAAACCAAGGGCTAACAACCCCTGTCACAATCAATAGAAATAGATCTGAAACGGGTACTCCCCTGCCTCCAACACATGGTTTCCACTAACAAGATTACCCCCAACCACAGTCGCTAGACTAACAAACTCTATCCCCCTCTCTTGCAACCCTGAAAATTGAGAGGCGAGGAAAAATACTCCAGGGTTGATGGCACAAGGGAACAAATCACCACCACCTTGCACAATAGAAACCACTTCTACAAAAAAAAGCATGAGAGGCCCGATCGCCTTCGCATTCTTGGGGAATTCAGCAGCAGGCTTGACATCCAGTAGCTTCAGCTTCACGACATATTAGTTTTATTAACATATTAATTTAATAATTTGATTGAATTATTCAATCTAGTCATCAAATCTTGACATCTATATTCCATAATTATTAAGGAAAAATTATGAGCTTTATTGTTTTTGACTTATGAAAAGAGTTAGATTATTAAGATTATTTTCAATGGATTGTTATCAAATCCATGTTCTCTTACGTAGATCTCTTGAATAGATCAGGCTAAAATTGGAAATGCAACCGCATAATGTTCATCTTCAAGATATGGCAGCCAACAAAGAGAAAGAGATTCGGTGGTTCGAAGACTACAAAGCAAGAGGAGCTAAAATCAGGGGCAGGCTGAATTGGATCAAACAAGGAGATGCATCCTCTTCTTTTTTCTTCAAACATTTAAAAAGTAAAATCATAACAAAAAGAATAGTGGCATTGCAAAGTGAAAATGGAGGACTAATAGAAGATGAAGACCAAATAAGATCATAATTTGTTTCGCATTTTCAACAAATTTTTGTTGAGTACAACATCAATGATAATGTTTTATCAGCCAGGGAAGAGATAAAGAAACATATTCCCAAGGTAGTAAACAAAGCTGAAAATGAAAAACTTATGGAAGACTTCTCCCAAGATGAACTTTTTACTGCTCTCTCTTATATGGGTAATGGTAAGTCTCCTGGTCCTGATGGGCTACCAACAAAATTCTACAAAAAAATGTGGGACTGTATTGGCAATGATTATACAAGAATGATCAAAGAAATCCTTGCCACCAACAAATTATCTCAGAGTTTGAACCAAGGCTTAATCAAATTGATTCCCAAGAACAACAAGAAAGACACAATTAGTGGTTGGAGGCCTATAACGCTTCTTAATGTTTCTTATAAAATTTTAGCCAAAGCCCAAGCCTTGAGAATGAAACATATAGCAGCGAGAATAGTCAGACAAGAACAAACATGTTTCCTTAAAGGTAGATTTATACTAGACATTGTTCTTACAGTTTGGGAGACAATGGAATGGGCTCAAGAAATAAACCAAAAAGCCTTGTTTTTGAAGCTAGACTTCGAGAAAGCCTACGATAGGGTGGATTGGAGTTTTATTCTAAATATGATGGAGTGGTTGGGATTTAGTCCAGAAGCAACAAAAAGAACACAAATTTTATTCTCAAATGCATCAGCTAAAGTTATGGTGAATGGACAGCTCTCAGAATCGATCAAGCTCTTCAAATCAATTAGACAAGGTTGTCCTTTAGCACCCTATATTTTTGTGCTTACAGCTGATGCCTTGGGCTATTTGTTGGAATCTAATATGAAGGTAGGTTTTATCAGAGGAATCTCTATCCCACATGGAGAAGTCATTAATAACCATTTTGTTGATGATTCTCTTATCTCTAATTAGTTAGACCAACAATATTTAGAGAACACTCTTAAGGCTCTTGAGCAGTTTTGTGCAGCCTCTGGAGCCAAGATAAGTGATTCAAAATCAGAATTTTGGCTCGTAGGAGAAGATTCCTTATCGGATGGATTTTCTCCTACCTGGAAATAGGTTGCAGATGGTGAGATTGTTAGATATCTTGGTATACCCTTTGGGAAACGTGTCTCCTTGGCTGATATGTGGAACTGGTGTATGGAAAAATTTCAAAAAAAGCTTCAGGTATGGCCTAATAAGTTGTTATCCTTTGTTGGTAAATTGGTTGTGATAAAAAATATTTTGCAAGCATGTCACATTTATTATTCCTCATGCTGGTTACCTAATACTTCTCAGTATATGAAGTTAGAACAGACCATTCACGCATTCTTATGGTCTAATTTTGATGGCTCCAAAAAACTACCTTTAATAGCTTGGAAATATTGCACTATTCCAAAAGCTGATGGAGGGTTGGGTCTTGTGGATATTCAATCGCAAGGTAAATTTTTGGCTACCAAATGGGTGATCAGGTCTTTGACAGGTAATGAAAATTGGAAACTTTTATTGAGACACAGGATCCAAACTTGTACTCATGTTGACGGTGTTAAAGGGACCTTTCACTTGGAGGATATAGTGGGAAATCCTTCCAAATTTAAAATTAAGGGTTGTATTCTCATCAAAAGAATTTGGGAGGCATGGAAAGTGGCAGCCAGAATGATTCAATGGGAGATTAATGAAGATAGCAATGGTTGCATCTTGCCGCATCGATCAATCTTGTTGTGGAAGGATAATGGAGTCTATGCATCAGATCATCCAATATTACAAGCAAAATGACTAGCTAAAAAAGGAATTAATTGTTGGGCTAACCTGTGGAACATTGAAACAGGTACATGGCATTCATGGTCTGTACTAAAATCTACTTATATGCTGAAATATTCTGACCAATATGCAATCACTCAGATTCAATCCATGTTACCAAGTAGTTTTCTCCCTAAGTTGAATAATGGTGTGGCTGGTCCTGATTGGAATGCATGGAAATGGAAGTTTGGTGGCCCTTTGCCACATTTCAAGTCTTATAAGATATATAAAGAAATGCTCATACATATCCCATTAGATATTGTTCTCAACCAGCGTTGGGGTATTCATTGCATGTACAAAAATGGAAAAATAGGCTGTCTAAAATCTGGCACTTCAAGATTTCAGCTCAATTGCGTGTTTTTGCATGGACTTTGGTGTTTCAAGGGCTCCCTTGCAAATCCCGCCTGGCCAAGATAAATATTACTTCAAACAATTGTATGACATGCAACAAAGAAGAGACAATTAAGCATATTTTTTGGGATTGTCCACATGCAAAAGCAGTATGGCATAATTTTGATCAGACTATTGCTCCTTTCGTTGGAAATCACATATGGTGGAATGTAGCTCTCCTGGGTGACTCCCATCATTGCCCCTCTCATCTAGTTGGAATATGGCATGTTGTTAGAGTTTCAATCCTATTTGGACTTTGGAAGGACAGGTGTTTATCGATTTTAAGTGCAACATCAACTACAGTTCTTGAGGCTACTTATAAAATTTTGAAATGTATCTCAGAGAAATTACAAGTCTTCAGTCGAGTTATCATGAGTGAGCTGAGAAAGACATCTGACATTAAAAAGTCAAAATATCTCCAATTGATTCATAGACTCTCTTGATTGTTGTATTAATTTTATTTTAATGAAATTGTAAGCAGTATTTCTACAAAAAAAAAAACCATGTGGTTGTTGAAAGGGTCCTTGTATACTAAAATTTCATCCATCCATGCACAAGATTGTTGATATATGATATAGAGATTCATGTTTTTGATATTTTATAAATACACAAGTAGTTCTACGAAGTTGTTCCTTATCTTGATATAATTTTTTTAGAAGTTGTTCCCTATCTTGATATTTTATATACAAACAAATATTGGATTAGGTCCCATAAGATCAAATTTCTAATCGCATTTAATAACACTATGATGTTTACCTTCATTATTATAAATAATTTATGATCTAGGAACACATGCATTATGCCATGAGTGTTGACCTAAAGGAACAAATCTTAAGAAAATAATTTTACAAAAATGATCCTTGATTGAGAAGAAATGGACATACAACCTTTCACCTTTTGGACCAATATTAATTCTATAATATGGTGAATCAATCCTTATTAATAAGTGTGATATGGAAAATGTAGGTGCTTTTTGAATATTTTCCTTCATGGTTGGACCTTATATAAGTATATATAACAATGCCCATTCATGGGTTTTAATAAATTTTAATTAGTATCTATAGGAAAACTCTTTTCTGGTTGGTGAATTTATAATTTATTATAAATAAAGACTTGTAATAAGATAAAAACATAAAATGATAAGGATTTAAACACTCAATAAATAAAACTTGTCATGCTTCTAACTCTATACCTTAAACCACTCCATCATCTTTCCTATGAGACCTCATGAGTTTAATATTAAATTAAAATTAGATTAGTGAATATTAGTTGTTTTTAAAAATAAAAATTTGTTCAGATATGTTTTTGTGGAAGTAAAATACTTATTCAATTCTCATAATCATAAAAAAGCATTTTATAACACATCCGAAATCTAAATATTTCTCAATCTACCAATCAAATATTATTTAGATCAACATTTTTAGTCCAACTAACATAAATTCACTAAGGAGCATTAAAATATAACATATTGATATTAGATGAAGACAATAAATTCAATAATATGAAAATGATCTGCAGTTATAAATTTATCATTTTATATAATACATATCTTTAATCAAATTTATTTAAAGATTGAATAATAAAATTTGAAATTATAATCATCCCCATGCTCAAACGGTCCAATTTAATTTAATTTTTTATGTTATTTATTTTATTTCAATTGAAAAGAAACACTTTAAATGTTGTCTTGAACTAGTCTTTTACAAAGCTATTAATTATTTATGGATTGGTTAAATGCTTGGTTTATTGAGATTATTTTAAGTCTTGACACGTTTAACTAATTCAAAGGACATATAATACTTGAGTGAATCTTTACATGAGTTTACAACAAATTTAACATGATGGATGTATTATAATATAAACAAATACTTATTAATATTATTTAGTAATAAAAAAGTTGACTTAAATTTTAATACATTACTTATTTTACCAAATATAAATTTTTAAAAAGTAAGTTATGATTATATTTATAGGTAAAATTTACAATTTTATATAATATTATACAAATTTCAAAATATACATATTCACATATGCGAGTTTTAAAAATAGTTTTTTAATAATATAAAAAAATAATAATAATAATTACGTTTAAAATTTTAGGACAATACGTTAAGGCTTTAAGTTCTCATGCAAAAATTATACTTGCCCAACTTGTGACCATGTTTCCATATTAATATTTTTTGAAAAGAAATAATTTCATATCCTTCAAGAATAAAAAAACTTTAAAAAATAAAATTTAAAATATTAAAACAAATAATATTTAAGATCACATGACAGGAAAATTCGGAAGTGATCATAAGTGGATTTTAAAAGAAATATGTTATTATGTAAAGCATATGAGCTTTGAATTTTTTTTTAGTTTAAAGTGTGTTTAAATACCTTGTTAATGAGTATTTGGTACAAGATATTTCAGATGGAGTAGCTTGCTTGAAGATGGATAAAAAAAACAAAAATTAAATTAGAGCGGCAGAGTTTTTAGGTTTTTTTGGGAAGACCTAAATTTAAAACACTCAGAAGTGATGTGCATAAATGTTTTCTTAAAAAAGCAAAAAAAAGCACTAATAAAACTTAAATTTAAAGCACTCAGGAGGGTTACTTGCACCAAAGGCAAAGTTGCGAGGGTTACTTGCACCAAAGGCAAAGTTGCCTACGCTGTTCTCCCGGGTCGTCCCGTTGAATACAACAATTGCGTAATGCGCAACACATGGACGACACAGATATACAACGTACAACAATGCCACTATAACCACACGCTCAATACATTTCTCTCTCGAGTAAATTCTTCTCAACACTTAAACCGGTAAGACGTGGACCATGGGGGTTTGAGGAAATTGATATTCCGATCTATGGCTTTACTTATGTTTCGTTGAAATTACGATATATGAGACTTTTTTTTTCGACCAATCGCATATGATTTCTGACGCATGAGATTTATGACGTGTTTCATGAATGGCTTCTCTAGTCAATTCACGATATCTGCGTCGATTGGAACTTTAGGGAAACGGAACGACATGCGACAAGAAAATGGATCTAGCCCTCCTCTACATCTCTAGATGCTTCCAATTTTCCATTTGCAATGTTGTGAGTAAGTAGTATAAGAACTGAGCTCTCGAAATAATGAACTATATGATTATGATGCAGATGGAAATTGGTGAAAAGAAAATGACCACCAATGGTCTGAGAGTGTACGGTCATGAGAGAAGCATTTTCTCCTTGTGTTTAATATTATCATATTTGTTATGACCTCCTACATTCCACAGCCGGTTTTTACACGCAAACAGAAAATGATAGAACGTCGTCTTCCTGCTTCGTGGACAAGCGATATACATAATCGCACACTGATGTAGTACCCCATATAAGGCGGTCATCTTCTGAATAAGTATCGATCTCGATTGAACACTACCTGCTAGAGCTACGGAGAGGTGATGAATATGGAGACGTACAAGCTCTCAGCCCTCTTCTTTTTCCTCCTGCTGGCTTTTATGCCTAATCAATCTCTGGGTGAGCTTGAGATTAACTTGTTTACGAAAACTGTTTGTAATTACATAGTGCTTCAGAATGGGACCTTATTGAATGATTGCGTTCTGTTGTGGTAAAAATGACGTACGGCTATAATGTTTTATGTATCGGTTGTGTTAAATGACATTGCAGGTGGCAAGCCGGACGTCTTCAGGGAGTACATAGGCGCAGAATTCACGGGCGTGAAGTTCTCAGACGTTCCTATCAACCCGAACGTGGAGATGCACTTTATTCTTGCCTTCGCTATCGACTACACTACGTCAGGCTCTCCGTCGCCGACAAACGGGGAATTCAACATCTTCTGGGACAACGACAATCTAAGCCCAAGTGCCGTGCAGGCCATCAAATCTCAACATAACAACGTGAAGGTCGCTCTCACCTTGGGCGGCGACAGCGTGGGTAACGGCTACGCGCAGTTCAAACCGTCATCGGTGTCATCGTGGGTGAAAAACGCGGTGTCGTCTCTCACAAACATAATTCAGGAATACCACCTGGATGGCATTGACATTGACTACGAACATTTTGAGGCTGATCCCGACACCTTCGCGGAGTGCATCGGGCAGCTGATCACGACGCTTAAGCAGAAGAACGTTATCTCATTCGCGTCCATTGCTCCCTTCGATGACGACGATGTACAGTCGCATTACACTGCGTTGTGGAGCAAGTACGGGAATGCCATCGACTATGTGAATTTCCAATTCTATGCTTACGATTCGAGCACCACCGTGTCGCAGTTCATCGAATACTACAATGATCAGTCGTCTCGCTACAGCGGAGGGAAAGTGCTGGCGAGTTTCATAACGGATGGCAGCGGAGGGTTGTCGCCTGCACATGGCTTCTTCGACGCCTGCACGACGCTCAAAAACAGCGGGAAGCTCAACGGTATCTTTGTGTGGTGCGCCGACACTTCCATGTCAAATGGTTTCCAATATGAAAAGCAGTCCCAATCTCTCCTCCAGGGATCCTCTTGATTTCCCATTCCTCCTTCGCTTTACTGTTATTCTTCTTCCGCAGCTAGAAGTTGTTAATGTTTGTACTCACCAATACGATATTATATCCATTGTATTACAACTGCAGAGTTCTCTTTGGATTATTGGAATGCGCTTATTAATTTATGCACACGGGTCCACCCGCTACAGCTGGGGGTTCGGGTGTGCGGCCGCGGTGGATCAAACTAGAACCAATCGATAGATAATGTCGTTGTCATCTTCTTACCTTTTTTAAATTCTGACGCTCTAAACAATTGCCATGCCCCTTGACAATATAAACGAGTAAGCAAACGGCAACTCTCAGACACGTATTAAATACAATGAATTCTTTTCTTTATACAGATTACTTTTATTAATATAGTTAAATGACAATGTTTATTGTGTTCTTGCGAATTTAATGAAGTGGAAATGGTAATCACGGTGTGAACAGGACCATGCTTTTTTATGAACAAAATTCAGTTTTAGCCGTTAAAAACATATTAATTAAAATTTAGCTTTCATCTAATTAGTCCAACAGTGGAGATTTTGGAACACTAAATAGTTCCAATCTTATAAAGTAGATGAAAGTATAATTGAGAATAACCAAAGTTAGACCCATTACCAAGCTGCTAGAGAAAGATGGTTCCCTCAATTAGACCAAAGACGAGAAGAAGGCCTTATAATATGTATGTAATGTGTTGATATACTAAGGGAGACACATAACGTATTCAATAAAAATACATGAAAATTCATGTTATTAATTTTTTAATTATAGTTTTGAAAATGACTTTTTATTTTAATATTGATTGGGAAAAAAGTATATATTTGAAATGGGGCTAAGCTAAGGAGTAAATATGGATATAGTAACTTGTTATGGTAGCATATTATAATCATCTTCCTCTTCATATTTTATAAATATTAGTTTGGGTTCTCTTTTATGATTTGAAAGAGAGTTTTTTTTTTTAATTGACCATATTCTTTTTAATGATGACATATGTAAGATAGTGAGAACTACTTAGTAGATAAATAAGAATGGTAATTATTTGTTATTAAAATAGTAAAATTATAAAAAAAATTATGCAATAGAATTTACACATGAAGATGGTTATAAGCAAGGTAGTTTCCACCTGTTTGTAACTACCACCCATGTATATAAGAAATATGAAGAGGAGAAATCCACAAATAAAAGAAGAATATGAATTGATAGGAGGCCAAGGAAAAAGAATTAGTAGAGAGGATACAAACATAGAGGAGAAACAAGGAGAGAAGAGGGAGGATAAGATGCACAAAGAGAGAGATGCACTAGAGTCCCATGTAAATGAGAGAGGCCTACGTAATAATGTATAGTAGAAAATATTATAATGTATAGCCAATAAGCATATATACAATAACATTAACATTTCATCTCAAATATGTTTGGGTATGTGTTTGAATAGTAAATATATTCTATGTTATAGATCACATAGGCTTCATTTTGTGCAAGAGTGGATGTTTTTAAGTGAACATGGAATTATAGGTTGGTATTTGTGCAATAGTATAGGTTTGTAGGTGAAGACTAAAGAAAGAGTATAGTCAAAGTAATTTTAACTAGATCATCAGAGAAAGCAAACATTTCTCAATAGGAAGAGGTGGTTATGGCAGAGAAAGGGGCATAGGATTCCCTAAAAATTACTTTTGATGTCAAGAAACTAGTCATCTAGTATTTGAATGTCCAATACTAAAAGTTAGTGGTAAAGTTTTGACCTATTTGTAGCCTCCTCCTATGTTTATAAGAATGAGAAAGTGGATAAATTGACAGGTAAAGGAAGAAGAAAAATCGGCAAGAGGGCAAAGAAAAGGAATTAGTAGAGAGGTTGGAAAATATAGAGGAGAAAAGGGAAGGGAAGAGGGATGATAACACACATATAGAGGGGTCTAAAATCCCCGTGTAAGAGAGAGGATTGCATAGATATGTATAGTGGTAAAACATTATGATGTATAATTAACAAGTGTATTGACAATAACATTAACATTTTACCTTGCATTTTTATAGGTATATGTTTGAATGGTAATTGCCTTGTATGTTGTAGATTTCATAGGTTGGTATTTATGCAAGAGTATAGGTTTATAGCTAAATATGGAAGAATGATTGTAGTCTAGAAAGTTATGTTGATCCAGTGTATAACATGACATTCAAGTATTTGTCATTCCAATAGTCATTGTTCAAGTGATGAATTGAGAATCGAAGTGTTAGCGGTTAGTATTTATTCAAGTATCCTACATTGATGTTAAAATTAAACCAATAATTTGAGTCAATTGTCTATTTAGCAACTAACTAATTCAAATGGTAACTATAGTTTGAGGGAATAGTAAGGTGTTATTCAAGGGAAGAGAGAGGTACCAATTGAGTAGAGAACTATTCAAGTGGAAGTTTTATTTGCATTAAAGCAAGGCACAATTCATGTGGAAATATTATTGGATTAGAGGTATGATATCATTCAATTTGAAGAAAATTTGCTATTCTAAAAATAATATAAGTGTTATTGAAGAATCATTATCACTTGAGAGAGCATTTTTTGGGTGGTGATTAAAGTGTCATTCGAGTAAACAATGTTTAAATGGAGGATAAGGTATTTTTTAGGTGAATAATATTTGTTCAAGTGAAGAAAGAAGTGTCATTCAAGTTTGAAAGAAAATAGTCATTCAAGAAAAAGACCTTATTATCATTCAAGTAGGACCAATTGTCACTCAAGTGAGAACTAAAGTGTCATTCCCATGAAGAATACAATGTCATGAAAGTAGAGTTTCAAGTCCTAATGATGGCTATTGATACATTAAGGCCTATTTATCAAAGTGATTGTGTACGGAGATAATTTTTAATTGAAACCCCTCCTTGCAATTGCATCAAATGATTATATTCATTTATAACAATGGCATGGTAGGTTACAACATAGTAATGTAAGAAGAAAAATATTGAAATAAAACTTTATAAAATAGTAAATTTTAGTTTGTTGTTGATCTATATGTATATTATAAATATATAATTAATTAATAAAAGAAAAAATAAGAAATAATAATTGATAAAAATATAAGAAAATAATGTAAAATGATAATATTAAAATAAGGGTAATATAAAGTGATCAAGAAAACAATGAAAGAATAAAATTTGATGTAATGATAGTAGATTGCAACCATAGTAGGGAAACACACACAAAAAAAAGCAATAGAGTAGACCAACCCTTAAAAATAAAATGGTCTATGCATAACTAGTCATCCATAG
The DNA here is from genome assembly GCA_028583015.1 of Wollemia nobilis. Taxonomy (NCBI): domain Eukaryota; kingdom Viridiplantae; phylum Streptophyta; class Pinopsida; order Araucariales; family Araucariaceae; genus Wollemia; species Wollemia nobilis. The sequence goes on along the minus strand of JAQPPZ010003056.1, from coordinate 89,266 downwards.
TATCAAATAATATTTGTTCTTATTTGGAATAATTTATAAGGGATATAGTCATAGTAATCCTCTTATTTAACTATTTCAACCATTCTGAGTTCCCTATATAATAGAATCAAAAGGTATATGATGAATTTTCTATATATGGATAATTTTTTTATCCTTCATCCTTTGAACTAACTACATAATATGTTCTATTAGTACATATTATTTTGGGGAACCAACCAATCCAATATAGGTATGCATGTGAACTTGAAGTTTTTATATTTATATTCTCTATGATCCTTAAATCACTTTTTAATATAACATCATTAATGGATAAAGTTCCAAGGTAGGTTAGATTTCTTCTTCATCCTACTTCTGGAGACTTTTATTCATAATATTTGTTCCACTCAATATTTTTAATACAACCTTGAAAACCTTCCAAGATCAATAAAATAAATAGGATTTTTTTAAATCAATTTCATCAATCTCTATGTAATTTTTGTATTATTAGACTTGTCATACAATGAATAATTATAAGAAGAAGAAAAACATATTCTTATTTATTGATCTAAATACAATAGCTCTATTGTTCATTTTTTACTCTTTCGAAATAAAAACAAATGTTCATAATAAAAAATCATAGTTCATTTCTTTCTCATTCACCTTTTCTTATATTTTTCCATATCCTAACTTTGACCTCTTTTATAAAAGTGAAATCACTAATGTTAAATGTTTCTTATGCTCAAATTACCTATGTAGAAATCAACCTAGGATTCATAAAAGGAATTGTATTATGTTTATAAATTAGACTTCCATATCCATATATTTATGGTAAAAATAGATCATAACGATTTATTTGATAAAGTATTATATTAACAACTAAATACTCAATCATTTGAAGAATTTGAAATAATTCAATAGAATTGGAGGTTGATTTTTATATCCCCCTCAAATTTCAATTTTAAAAAAGTTGATATATTCATAACTCTTAAAGTTAGTTTCACTAACTTTTACTTCCCTTCTACTTTTTTTAATATGAAATATTTCATATACAAAAGTTATAATACTTTGTCATTTTAGAAATAAGTACGCATAGTCTTCTATATCATATGTCCCAAAATTAGGAAGTCCAAAAAAACTATACCTAATATTATACTATTTCTTGTCCTATAGTATCTATATGAAGGAGTGATATCAATGCTATATATAGCATTACAAGTGATTTGATCTAATTCGGAAGAAAGTTTGAAATTTGATAGAAGTTAGCAATTCAATTGATCTAGCAAGCAAATTGCTTGATTTTATTTGCATTTTCATAGGTTGAGTTCAATGCAATTTACATGAATTTTTAGTCCCAAACCCAATTTTGCTTGAAATTCCACCCATTTTTTATTTTTATTCTTAGTATTGTAATTAATTTGTATATAAAAACTTTAACTCAAACATTAAAAACAAAAATTTTCACAAAGAAAACTTCAATACCATTCAAACAATGCAAACAAACTCCAATCTAACCTTGCATAAGCATCTACCATGGAAAAAAACACTTAACATAGATTCTAAGTTAGTTTTGCACAAGTCCAAAACAATATGCAATTCACTTGATAAAGTAATTAATTTGTTGAAAACAAGATAAAATTTGGCTATGTAAAATCTAGCAAGTGATACACTCCAAGCAATTTGCTTGGGTAATTTTCTCTTTCTACAAAGATTTTTTAATTTTAGATGAACAAACAATTTCCTTTTGCTCATTTTTTGGATTGCTCAAATTTTTTACTTTACTATAAAGATACACATAGTAAGTAAATCACCCAAAGTTACGAGCATGTCACTCTAATTTATAAATGAATTTATCAAATTAATAGTTTACTAAAGGGCTACATTCTAGAAGCAAATCACTTGAAGTCATAAGCAAATTAATCTATTTTGTGAGAGGATACCCCTGCCTCCTTGGGTCTTACCCGAAAGTGGAATCCCTTTTGGGATGTTTTCGACAAATAAAAATAAAATAAAATCTATTTTGTGAGCAAATTGCTCAAGTAGTAAATTTTTTTAAAATTTGGTATTTTTTTAATATTTAAAGCCCATAATTATGTTTGCATAGATACAATAATATGAATACATGGTCTAAAGTTCAAAACCTAGACAAATATAAACAATAGGTGGGCATAGTTGCATATCAACAAAAGAATGCTAAAGGAAAATGAAAATAGCAAATTGTTGTGTGGGTGAATAAGGAGTATGAATTTGAAGAGATCCTAGTATCCATTCCCATCTTGTCAAAAGGAAAAATGCCCATGATCAATCAAGTTAGATAAGGATTCATTCCACCATAAATAGGTTGCTTAATCCAGTAAATAGGTTATTTAATAGCCTTAATGAACCTTACTTGGTCTATTCAAACCCCTACAATAATCCACATCAATCACTTGTACCAGGTACACTAATATTAACAATGAAAAGAATAAACCTCTCTTCATGCAATAGCTTTATAAATTTCCTACAACATTTTTTATGTAAAATTACCTCCTATAAATACTCTAATATAGAGTCCACTACATGCAATCTCTAAAACTTCCAATGTTCCTCTAGTTTAATCCTTAGTACCAATAGGATCATTAGTCTTAATGTAAACATTTCTTAGAATATGCAAGTGATGGCTACGGAGAAAAAGATCACAATTATATCTCCAAGGACCTTTGAACCTATTGATTTAATCTTATATTCCTATAGCAACTTTAAAATCTTTACCTACCTTTGACATGAACATAAACAAGATGATATTAGATCACCTTAACAAGATATCTACACTCAAGTCAATCCTTTGCATTCAAGAGGAGTACATAATTCTATATTTACTTATATACTCTCTATAATATAAGGTTAATTTATGGTATAGGTGATTACCATACAATTAAATGACTAGTTGGACATCAATAGTAAAACCATTTATGCATAGGCTTTGCAAGCATGGGAAATGGATATTTAATTTGTTTCAATTAAATATGATATAAGGAGTTCTTGAAGAAAAATTCATGATTCTAATACTAGATTATTAGGAAATTTAAATTTAATTTCGTAGAATATTAGGTCAAATAAATAAAAAAACATTACCATATTACATCAAGGTTTTACAATCTAATTTTGTGCTAATGGTTTGTAATACTAACCATTGTATATTTGTTGCAGCATTTTAAAAAAATAACAATTTGCCATGACATTCTCATCAAATTAGAGAGAATACCTCCTACCCCACCAATGGCTTATGCCACCCAAATTTTCCAAAATACACCAATGCCTAGTACTATGCCCAACTTTTCTTCTATCAAAAACTCTCAACCTAATACTTTTATTCATACTTCCTAGTCACCATACATGATTATCGATCTAGGCCAAAATGCATCATCCATATTAGCACTGCAACCACTACTTATAACCCCTCCCACTCCATCCAACCCTAGTAATGAATCCAATAGCAATTTTGTAATGAATGAGATGCTGGAATTAATCTAAAGATTGATAAAGTAGAATAATGCTATAAAATAGTAATAGTAGTAGACATGGAATTGGTAGCTATGAAAGAATACATAATAACAAAATATTAGGTTACTCGATAGGGTGTTAGGCAAGAAACACACAAGATCCATAATATTATGGTTAATATTAAAATAAAAGAAGAATTAGTATGATGTCTCCCTTGCAATGATAGGTACAACCCTGATGAATGCATGAGTGCCATTAAGTATTCTCAAATTGTGTGGTGAACTTAACAATGCCATGTTTAACATGCAATTAAAACTAGCCAAGTATCCTCCTCAATGAACTTTGTCATGTACTTGTAATACCAACTAATTTTAATGCTATGGAAACAGATAAAAAGTCATATTTTAAAGATGATGCTATATTTTCCAACCAATAGTATGTAAAAATTAGAGAAAAAGGAAAATGAGTGTAAAGTATTCAATTGATAAGCAAGCCAACACATGGATAGCTATGACAATCCTCAAAAGGGAAAGACCAGCTCTACATTTAAAATATGAAGGGCCTATTATAGCAAAGAAAGAAAAGCAAAACAAGAAAGATATCACCAAAGGGGAAGCTACAAAAAAACTTCAAAAAGATGTCAAAGAGACACCAAATAATAAAGACCAATGAGTTGACAAAGGAAAATAACTAGTAGCAAAAAATGGAGGGAGAAAAAACATTAGCACGCTGACTAAAAGAGAAAGTGATAAGGAAAGACATCCAATACAAAGCGAGGCTAAAAGAAAACTAAAATACCCCTGTCGTACATAAAATCCTAGGCAGCTCACAAATTTTACCACAAAGAGAGAAACCCTTTGTCATGTTTAATATTATAAAAGAAATGAAGAAAACACCAACTAAAGTTCACATGCTAGAAGCTTCTGGTGTACTTGGGTAACAAGACCTAGTCTTTGAATCACTAAAAGAGTAAAAGTAAATTTACACTTAAGGTAAATAACTAGATTCCTCCTCAACCTATGTATCTAAGCAACAAAATTTTATTGTGAAACAATCATCACATAACCAACTATGCATGTATTAAGTGTAAATTGCTCCAATATTGACTATTTTGAAGTTGCCTCCATTCTATGTGATGCTCAAGATAAAAAAGTTACATCCTTAAAAATTGTATAAAATATTTAGAGATAGTCGTCATAGTTATACCCGAGGCTATTATACCCGAGGCTATTTATGACGAAATAGGTTTTTGTTATACTCAAACAACTAAATATACAATATAGATAGATGGAACTCCAATGCAATAGGTAATTTTAAGAATTTGGTCATGATCCTAGCCTACTACCTAGAGTTTGTGGTAGTACACCATCATACTTTAAAACTCTACTATCCAAAGGAAAGAATTTGGTCATGATCCTTGCCCAACACTCAAATTTTGTGGCAGAACAAGAACTAATAATCGTAGACCTACCATCATACTTTAAAATTCTCCTATCCAAAGAATGAACACAAAAATTATGAGGAGATTGCTATATAATAATGAATTACATGCACATGAAGGTGCCTAGGGATAGAAAGATAATGAAAATAGAGAACTCGCACGTGGAAAACTAAAATGAAAAAAATAGAGTGCGCGCATGTGGAAAACTAAAATGAACTTCGAGAATATATTGATGATGATGAGGGAAGGGGACCAAGATTCATTTAGCGATAGCAATGATTATGAGTGTGCTAGAAGATGATGGGGATCCGGATGTAGAATACAAAGATACAAAGCTAGGAAACCACCTAATAATAGAGAGAAGAGTTATTAGAGAGGGTTACTCGCACCAAAGGCAAAGTTGCCTACGCTGTTCTCGCGAGTCATCCCGTTAAAGACAACAATTTCATAGTGCCCAACACATGAACAACACATAAATACAACGTAGAAGAATGTCACCATAACCACACACTCGATATATTTGTCTCTTTAATAAATTCTCCTCGACGTTTAAAGTGGGTAAGACGTCGACGACTGTTGCTCTAGGCTTTGAGGGAATTGATATGCCGATATATGGCTTTACTAATGTTACGTCAAAATTATGATATGAACATATCAGACATATTTTATTCGACCAATCGCATCCAATTTGTGATGCATGACATTTATGACGTGTTTTATGGATGGCTTCGAGAAGAAGTTTATCTGGTCTATTCAAAATATATGCGTCGATTCGAGCTTTCGGGTAAAGGAACTACATGGGACAAGCAAATGGATCTAGCCTTCCTCTAGATCTTTGTTTGCTTCCAATTCTTCATATGCAATGTTGTGAATAAATAGGATAAGAAGAACCGAGCTTTCAAAATAATGAACTATATGATTATGTTGCAGATGGAAATTGGTGAAAAGAAAATGACCACCAATGGTCTGAGAGTGTAGGGTCATGAGAGAAGCATTTTCTCCTTGTGTTTAATATTATAATATTTGTTATGACCTCCTACATTCCACAACTGGTTTTTACACGCAAACAAAAAATGATAGAACGTCATCTTCTTGCTTCATGGACAAGTGATATACATAATCACACACAGATGTAGTACCCTATAGAAGGCGGTCATCTTATGAATAAGTATCGATCTTGATTGAACACTACCTGCTAGAGCTACGGAGAGGTGATGGATATGGAGACGTACAAACTCTCAACCCTCTTCTTTTTCCTCCTGTTGGCTTTTATGCCTAATCAATCTCTGGGTGAGCTTGAGCTTAACTTGTTTACAAAAACTATTTGTAATTACATAGTGCTTCAAAATGGGACCTTATTGAATGATTGTGTTCTATTTTGGTAAAAATGACGTACGACTATAATGTTTTATGTATCGGTTGTGTTAAATGACATTACAGGTGGCAAACCGGATGTCTTCAGGGAGTACATAGGCACAAAATTCATTGGCATGAAGTTCTCAGACGTGCTTATCAACCCGAACGTGGAGATGCACTTTATTCTTGCCTTCACTATCGACTACACTATGTCAGGCTCTCCATCACCGACAAATGGGGAATTCAACATCTTCTAGGACAACGACAATCTAAGCCCAAGTGCCGTGCAGGCCATCAAATCTCAACATAACAACGTGAAGGTCGCTCTCACCTTGGGCGACGACAGCGTGGGTGAAAAACATGGTGTCGTCTCTCACAAACATAATTTAGGAATACCACCTGGATGGCATTGACATTGACTATGAACATTTTGAGGCTGATCTCGACACCTTCGTAGAGTGCATCGGGCAGCTGATCATGACGCTTAAGAAGAAGAATGTTATCTCATTCGCATCCATTGCTCCCTTCAATGACGATGACATACAGTCGCATTACACTACGTTATGGAGCAAGTACAAGAATGCCATCGACTATGTGAATTTCCAATTCTATGCTTACGATTCGACCACCATCGTGTCATAGTTCATCGAATACTACAATGATCAGTCATCTTGCTACAGCGAAGGGAAAGTGCTGGCGAGTTTCATAACGGATGGCAACGGAGGGTTGTCACCTGCACATGGCTTCTTTGACGCCTGCACGACGCTCAAAAATAATGGGAAGCTAAACGGTATCTCTGTGTGGTGCGCCAACACTTCCATGTCAAATGGTTTCCAGTATGAAAAGTAGTCCCAATCTCTCCTCCAGGGATCCTCTTGATTTCCCATTCCTCCTTCGCTTTACTGTTATTCTTCTTTCGTAGCTAGAAGTTGTTAATGTTTGTACTCACCAATATGATATTATATCCATTGTATGACAACTGCAGAGTTCTCTTTGGATTATTGGAATGCGCTTATTAATTTATGCACACGGGTCCACCCGCTACAGCTGGGGGTTCGGGTGTGCGGCCGCGGTGGATCAAACTAGAACCAATCGATAGATAATGTCGTTGTCATCTTCTTACCTTTTTAAAATTCTGACGCTCTAAACAATTGCCATGCCCCTTGACAATATAAACGAGTAAGCAAACGGCAACTTTCAGACACGTATTAAATACAATGAATTCTTTTCTTTATACAGATTACTTTTATTAATATAGTTAAATGACAATCTTTATTGTGTTCTTGCGAATTTAATGAAGTGGAAATGGTAATCACGGTGTGAACAGGACCATGCTTTTTTATGAACAAAATTCAGTTTTAGCCGTTAAAAACATATTAATTAAAATTTAGCTTTCATCTAATTAGTCCAACAGTGGAGATTTTGGAACACTAAATAGTTCCAATCTTATAAAGTAGATGAAAGTATAATTGAGAATAACCAAAGTTAGACCCATTACCAAGCTGCTAGAGAAAGATGGCTCCCTCAATTAGACCAAAGACTAGAAGAAGGCCTTATAATATGTATGTAATGTGTTGATATACTAAGGGAGACACATAACGTATTCAATAAAAATACATGAAAATTCTTGTTATTAATTTTTTTAATTATAGTTTTGAAAATGACTTTTTATTTTAATATTGATTGGGAAAAAAGTATATATTTGAAATGGGGGCTAAGCTAAGGAGTAAATATGGATATAGTAACTTGTTATGGTAGCATATTATAATCATCTTCCTCTTCATATTTTATAAATATTAGTTTGGGTTCTCTTTTATGATTTGAAAGAGAGTTTTGTTTTTAATTGACCATATTCTTTTTAATGATGACATATGTAAGATAGTGAGAACTACTTAGTAGATAAATAAGAATGGTAATTATTTGTTATTAAAATAGTAAAATTATAAAAAAATTATGCAATAGAATTTACACATGAAGATGGTTATAAGCAAGGTAGTTTCCACCTGTTTGTAACTACCACCCATGTATATAAGAAATATGAAGAGGAGAAATCCACAAAGAAAAGAAGAATATGAATTGATAGGAGGCCAAGGAAAAAGAATTAGTAGAGAGGATACAAACATAGAGGAGAAACAAGGAGAGAAGAGGGAGGATAAGATGCACAAAGAGAGAGATGCACTAGAGTCCCATGTAAGGGAGAGAGGCCTACGTAATAATGTATAGTAGAAAAAATTATAATGTATAGCCAATAAGCATATATACAATAACATTAACATTTCATCTCAAATATGTTTGGGTATGTGTTTGAATAGTAAATATATTCTATGTTATAGATCACATAGGCTTCATTTTGTGCAAGAGTGGATGTTTTTAAGTGAACATGGAATTATAGGTTGGTATTTGTGCAAGAGTATAGGTTTGTAGGTGAAGACTAAAGAAAGAGTATAGTCAAAGTAATTTTAACTAGATCATCAGAGAAAGCAAGCATTTCTCAATAGGAAGAGGTGGTTATGGCAGAGAAAGGGGCATAGGATTCCCTAAAAATTACTTTTGATGTCAAGAAACTAGTCATCTAGTATTTGAATTTCCAATACTAAAAGTTAGTGGTAAAGTTTTGACCTATTTGTAGCCTCCTCCTATGTTTATAAGAATGAGAAAGTGGATAAATTGACAGGTAAAGGAAGAAGAAAAATCGGCAAGAGGCCAAAGAAAAGGAATTAGTAGAGAGGTTAGAAAATATAGAGGAGAAAAGGGAAGGGAATAGGGATAATAACACACATATAGAGGGGTCTAAAAGCCCCGTGTAAGAGAGAGGATTGCATAGATATGTATAGTGGTAAAACATTATGATGTATAATTAACAAGTGTATTGGCAATAACATTAACATTTTACCTTGCATTTTTCTAGGTATATGTTTGAATGGTAATTGCCTTGTATGTTGTAGATTTCATAGGTTGGTATTTATGCAAGAGTATAGGTTTATAACTAAATATGGAAGAATGATTGTAGTCTAGAAAGTTATGTTGATCCAGTGTATAACATGACATTCAAGTATTTGTCATTCCAATAGTCATTGTTCAAGTGATGAATTGAGAATCGAAGTGTTAGTGGTTAGTATTTATTCAAGTATCCTACATTGATGTTAAAATTAAACCAATAATTTGAGTCAATTGTCTGTTTAGCAACTAACTAATTCAAATGGTAACTATAGTTTGAGGGAATAGTAAGGTGTTATTCAAGGGAAGAGAGAGGTACCAATTGAGTAGAGAACTATTCAAGTGGAAGTTTTATTTGCATTAAAGCAAGGCATAATTCATGTGGAAATATTATTGGATTAGAGGTATGATATCATTCAATTTGAAGAAAATTTGCTATTCTAAAAATAATATAAGTGTTATTGAAGAATCATTATCACTTGAGAGAGCATTGTTTGGGTGGTGATTAAAGTGTCATTCGAGTAAACAATGTTTAAATGGAGGATAAGGTATTTTTTAGGTGAATAATATTTGTTCAAGTGAAGAAAGAAGTGTCATTCAAGTTTGAAAGAAAATAGTCATTCAAGAAAAATACCTTATTATCATTCAAGTAGGACCAATTGTCACTCAAGTGAGAACTAAAGTGTCTTTCCCATGAAGAATACAATGTCATGAAAGTAGAGTTTCAAGTCCTAATGATGGCTATTGATACATTAAGGCCTATTTATCAAAGTGATTGTGTACGAAGATAATTTTTAATTGAAACCCCTCCTTGCAATTGCATCAAATGATTATATTCATTTATAACAATGGCATGGTAGGTTACAACATACATAGTAATGTAAGAAGAAAAATATTGAAATAAAACTTTATAAAATAGTAAATTTTAGTTTTTTGTTGATCTATATGTATATAAATATATAATTAATTAATAAAAGAAAAAATAAGAAATAATAATTGATAAAAATATAAGAAAATAATGTAAAATGATAATATTAAAATAAGAGTAATAAAAAGTGATCAAGAAAACAATGAAAGAATAAATTTGATGTAATGATAGTAGATTGCAACCATAGTAGGGAAACACACACAAAAAAAGCAATAGGGTAGACCAACCCTTAAAAATAAAATGGTCTATGCATAACTAGTCATCCATAGTATCAAATAATATTTGTTCTTCTTTGGAATAATTTATAAGGGATATAGTCATAGTAATCCTCTTATTTAACTATTTCAACCATTCTGAGTTACCTATATAATAGAATCAAAAGGTATATGATGACTTTTCTATATATGGATAATTTTTTTGTCCTTCATCCTTTGAACTAACTACATAATATGTTCTATTAGTACATATTATTTTGGTGAACCAACCAATCCAATATAGGTATGCATGTGAACTTGAAGTTTTTATATTTAGATTCTCTATGATCCTTAAATCACTTTTTAATATAACATCGTTAATGGATAAAGTTCCAAGGTAGGTTAGATTTCTTCTCCATCCTACTTCTGGAGACTTTTATTCATAATATTTGTTCCACTCAATATTTTTAATACAACCTTGAAAACCTTCCAAGATCAATAAAATAAATAGGATTTTTTTTAATCAATTTCATCAATCTCTATGTAATTTTTGTATTATTAGACTTTTCATACAATGAATAATAACAAGAAGAAGCAAAACATATTCTTATTTATTGATCTAAATACAATAGCTCTATTGTTCACTTTTTACTCTTTCGAAAAAAAAACAAATGTTCATAATAAAAAATCATAGTTCATTTCTTTCTCATTCACCTTTTCTTATATTTTTCCATATCCTAACTTTGACCTCTTTTATAAAAGTGAAATCACTAATGTTAAATGTTTCTTATGCTCAAATTACCTATGTAGAAATCAACCTAGGATTGATAAAAGGAATTGTATTATGTTTATAAATTAGAATTCCATATCCATATATTTATGGTAAAAATAGATCATAATAATTTATTTGATAAAGTATTATATTAACATACTCAATCATTTGAAGAATTTGAAATAATTCAATAGAATTGGAGGTTGATTTTTATATCCCCCTCAAATTTCAATTTTAAAAAAGTTGATATATTCATAACTCTTAAAGTTACTTTCACTAACTTTTACTTCCCTTCTACTTCTTTTAATATGAAATATTTCATATACAAAAGTTATAATACTTTGTCATTTTAGAATTAAGTACGCATAGTCTTCTATATCATATGTCCCAAAATTAGGAATTCCAAAAAAACTATACCTAATATTATACTATTTCTTGTCCTATAGTATCTATATGAAGGAGTGCTATCAATGCTATATATAGCATTACAAGTGATTTGATCTAATTCAGAAGAAAGTTTGAAAGTTGATAGAAGTTAGCAATTCAATTGATCTAGCAAGCAAATTGCTTGATTTTATTTGCATTTTCATAGGTTGAGTTCAATGCAATTTACATGAATTTTTAGTCCCAAACCCAATTTTGCTTGAAATTCCACCCATTTTTTTTTTTTATTCTTAGTATTGTAATTAATTTGTATATAAAAACTTTAACTCAAACATTAAAAACAAAATTTTTCACAAAGAAAACTTCAATACCATTCAAACAATGCAAACAAACTCCAATATAACCTTGCATAAGCATCTACCATGGAAAAAAACACTTAACATAGATTCTAAGTTAGTTTTGCAAAAGTCCAAGACAATATGCAATTCACTTGATAAAGTAATTAATTTGTTGAAAACAAGATAAAATTTGTCTATGTAAAATCTAGCATGCGATACACTCCAAGCAATTTGCTTGGGTAATTTTCTCTTTCTACAAAGATTTTTTAATTTTAGATAAACAAACAATTTCCTTTTGCTCATTTTTTGGATTGCTCATTTGTTTTACTTTACTATAAAGATACACATAGTAAGTAAATTACCCAAAGTTACAAGCATGTCACTCTAATTTATAAATGAATTTATCAAATTAATAGTTTACTAAAGGGCTACATTCTAGAAGCAAATCACTTGAAGTCATATGCAAATTAATCTATTTTGTGAGAGGATACCCCTACCTCCTTGGGTCTTACCCGAGAGTGGCATCCCTTTTGGGATGTTTTCGACAAATAAAAATAAAATAAAATCTATTTTGTGAGCAAATTGCTCAAGTAGTAAATTTTTTTAAATTTTGATATTTTTTTTAATATTTAAAGCCCATAATTATGTTTGCATAGATACAATAATATGAATACATGGTCTAAAGTTCAAAACCTAGACAAATATAAACAATAGGTGGGCATAGTTGCATATCAACAAAAGAATGCTAAAGGAAAATGAAAATAGCAAATTTTTGTGTGGGTGAATAAGGAGTATGAATTTGAAGAGATCCTAGTATCCATTCCCATCTTGTCAAAAGGAAAAATGCCCATGATCAATCAAGTTAGATAAGTATTCATTCCACCATAAATAGGTTGCTTAATCTAGTAAATAAGTTATTTAATAGCCTTAATGAAGCTTACTTGGTCTATTCAAACCCCTACAATAATCCACATCAATCACTTGTACCATGTACACTAATATTGATGTCCAAGGACCTTTGAACCTATTGATTTAATCTTATATTCCTATAGAAATTTTAAAATATTTACCTACCTTTTACATGAACATAAACAAGATGATATTAGATCACCTTAACAAGATATCTACACTCAAGTCAATCCTTTGCATTCAAGAGGAGTACATAATTCTATATTTACTTATATACTCTCTATAATATAAGGTTAATTTATGGTATAGGTGATTACCATCCAATAAAATGACTAGTTGGACATCAATAGTAAAACCATTTATGCATAGGCTTTGCAAGCATGGGAAATGGATATTTAATTTGTTTCAATTAAATATGATATAAGGAGTTCTTGAAGAAAAATTCATGATTCTAATACTATATTATTATGAAATTTAAATTTAATTTCGTAGAATATTAGGTCAAATAAATAAAAAAACATTACCATATTACATCAAGGTTTTACAATCTAACTTTGTGCTAATGGTTTGTAATACTAACCATTGTATACTTGTTGTAGCATTTTAAAAAAATAACAATTTGCCATGACATTCTCATCAAATTAGAGAGAATACCTCCTACCCCACCAATGGCTTATGCCACCCAAATTTTCCAAAATACACCAATGCCTAGTACTATGCCCAACTTTTCTTCTATCAGAAACTATCAACCTAATACTTTTATTCATACTTCCTAGTCACCATACATGATTATCGATCTAGGCCAAAATGCATCATCCATATTAGCACTGCAACCACTACTTATAACCCCTCCCACTCCATCCAACCCTAGTAATGAATCCGATAGCAATTTTGTAATGAATGAGATGCTGGAATTAATCTAAAGATTGATAAAATAGAATAATGCTATAAAATAGTAATAGTAGTAGAAATGGAATTGGTAGCTATGAAAGAATACATAATAACAAAATATTAGGTTACTCGATAGGGTGTTAGGCAAGAAACACACAAGATCCATAATATTATGGTTAATATTAAAATAAAATAAGAATTAGTATGATGTATCCCTTGCAATGATAGGTACAACCTTGATGAATGTGAAAGCACGAGATTCCGGGCAAAGGAAACACTAATTATGCAATGTAAGACGAAATGTAACGCTTTAACCTTATGCACAAAAACAGAGAAAAGAGACAATTTGGAAAGGAAAGAAAAAATATAAAGAAATCATAGCCCTCTTATTCAAATATCTTATCCTCGGTTACATAGACGTCTCCTCCCTTTTTAGGGGCTAGGAGCGTTAAATTTTTCTTTGTTACAATGTTTGACTTAGTCTTCCTCCTTCCGCGTGCCCACGATTGCAATGGGCGGGCCAAGATGATGTCGTCGCTAATGTCGATGAGTTCTTCACTTCTGCTGCTTCTCCTGCGAACCAAGAAACAACCAAGATGTCAGTAGCACCTGCTACAAATGAAAGGTGTTTGTTCTTTAAAATTAACGAAATATGCATGCAAACATCTATCTAAAACAGTAAACAAAATGATTCTAAACAGCCTAAAAACTTGCCAGAAGACAGAAAATGTTACCAACAGGCCATTGCCACTGAGACAGTCGGCCAATCTACTTTCAACTGGAAATCGTCCCTGGGTGGGACGATTTCTGACTATAAATCGTCCTTGGGTGGGACGATTTCTTCTGTGTTGGGGAAGTCGAACTGACATGCTCCAATGTCGACTCCCGAGGTCTCCAAAACACCTGAAGACAAGGGGGTTATGTAATTGGGGCCATTTTGGGATGACCCAGATGGTCGGATTCTCCCAATTTGGCCTCTATCTTCGGGAATTTGATATCACCACCTGCAAGTCAATGAAACAACAAAGCGACACAAAACATACTAGAATCTGACCAAAAGTTACAAAATTGTAGCTATGGGTTAATCAAACCTAATAACACAAAATGCAACCTGAAAAAGTAATCTAAAATGCTCTAAAACTTAAAATAGGACTTGGGAAGTGCGGGGGTGCCCAAGTGGGCCTCCCACCGTGGCACTTGATTTTGGAGCCAATCCACTAGGGATGGGCCCAAAACCTCTTAGGATTGGGGGGTCAGCGAATTGGTTGGTTTAGATGTCCATGTGTTGGATTTGGGTCAGGTTCGAGCTTCCAAAGGCCACCCAACAACCTCCCTTGCAAAAGAGATTGGTGGATGTGGGAAGGTGAACCAAAAGGGATGCAAGTGGGTCTTCAACTCAGCAGCACTTCGTTGCTTTAAAACTCCTTCAACCTGTATATTTTGGGTGAGAAAAGTACCACATTTTATAGACCCAAGGGGTCTCTTTTGGGAGGGAAGCACAAATGCCATGTGTTGGTCATAGGCGCCATGTGGCAGTCTTGTCTTCCCATGAGGGAGGGGAGTCCTCCGTTGACTGGGGCTTTGATAAATGCCTTTTGTGACAGTCTTCTAACGACCCCTCTATCCACCTACACACGCGTGCAAGGCAGGAGTCATTAAATGACTGTTATGGGCTGCCACTTGGCACCATTTGCCTTTTTGCCCGTTAAACTTGGAAATCGTCCCACCCAGGGACGATTTCAAAAATCGTCCCTGGGTGAGACGATTTCAAGTTAGCAATCGTCCCTAGGTGAGACGATTACTAGGCAAAGTGTCTAAGTGTGCCAAATTGCTTCTTGACCTCACAAAATTGCTATGAAAGTGGTTAAGACCATTGTTTGACCTCTGAGGGCTGCCTTGGGGGCTGTGTTTGTCAGAGCGATCAATGTTTACAGTCACATAATTGGATTGGTGCTGTTTTGGTGTCTACAGATGCCCCTTTTTGGGAAGCACTGTGGGTGACGCAATGCTAAGCAAAAAAAAAAAAAATAGATAACCAAAGCACTACTGGTTAGGTTTTCTTGGTAACCTAACCAACTTTTGATGCCCCAAGTATGGAAAGGGCATGCATTCTTGAATCCTTGCTTCTGAAGAGCTAAGGAATTTGATTTCAAGTATTAACCTATTTTGGTGAGGTGTGACTTGAACTTAGACATTGATCAGTCATGAACAGGCAAAGGGCATTTTTATCCTCAGGGGGAACCTTGTGTTCATGATTCACGAAATGCCAAGTGTTTGATTGATTTGATTGTTGCTTGTTTACTACCCCAAGCAGGAGCGTGATTGTCTTTGTCAATGATTCTTTGAATGCATGTCGTTTTCATTAATTGGGTGTGTGATTGTTGGTTGGTGACTAAGTGTGACTACCCCCTCAAGCGACGAATCGATGAGGGAATGACCTTTGTGAGAGAAGAGACGAGTCGCTTGACCCAAGATGACTTGTGCAAGGGTGCCTTTAGAGGGTTTACCATTAAGCGTGTGCAATTTTCCAACATTTGGACCTATTTTTGGTGGGTGCTAACCCTTTTGGTGATGCCGTAATGAGGTGAAATCATCGAAAATCTAACTTCCTATGGAGCGGTCCGGCTATTGTAGCCTTCTTGTGGAAGTAGGAAAGCGATAATTTGGACCTCGACATCGATTTTCTTTGCTCGGAGTTTAAGTGAAAGAGCACTTGTGTCCGACAATGTTTATTCTGTGTTTTTGTTGAATTTTGTACTATTTTTGTTGTTTTTGTGACACCATTTGGGGATTAAATTATCTGCAATCCGTCTGCTCGTGGAGCGGTCCGACTATGTTAGCCTTCTTTGGGGGTAGGATATTGAAATTTTGTAACGCCAATGCGTATTTTGTATGCCGGGATGTCAAGTGCAACAGCACTCTTATTAGGCAAATTTATTTTTTGTTTTTTAGTTCATTTTTGTTGATTTTTTGTTGTTTTGATTTTTCTGGCTGGAAATCGTCCCTGGGTGGGATGATTTCCAATTGCAAAAATCGTCCCTGGGTGGGACTAGTGCTGACCAGAGCGCTCGTCCCACCCAAGGATGATTTCTAGTTGGTAGGCCTATTTAAGGCCCAAAACTTGGATTTGGGCTCATTTGTGTCATTTTTTTTTTCTTGCGATTTGGTAACTCTGGGAGGAGGAGGTAATTCTGCGAAGCGAAGCGCTGCCGGAATTCTCTTTGTCATCATGAGTGCACAAACTGGTTCGAGCAGCGGAGCAGAGGCGAAATCCGTAAGTGCTCCCTAGAGTTTATTCTTGCAATTGATGATTTGATTTGAATTGATTTTGTTTATTTCTTTGTTTGAAATAAAATTTAGATCCTGACACTTAGTTATTTATTTGTATTCAATCAGTTAAGGTTAGAAACCCTAGATCTGAAAGATTTATTTTTGAATTTTTGTGTTGTTTTTTGTAATTACTCAGTTTAGGTTAGGAACCCTAAATCTGAAAAATTAGTTTTGAATTTTTGTGTGTTATTGTTTTGCAGGTTAGGAGCCGGTACCGTGTACCTACTGCATTTGCTGAGGCACGATCGATGCTGACTGATGTTGACTGGCAGTGGCTTGATGCCCTTGGGCTAAAGCAGGTGGCTCGACTGGAGCTTGTGGTCCCGGATCAGGCCTATCTGATGACCCTGATCAAATTTTGGGATCCACAGACCAACACTTTCCATATTTCGACAGGGGAGATGACTGTGACACTGGAGGATGTTTATTGGTTGCTTCGAATTTTGATAGATGGACTGCCCATTAGGACATCACCGCGTGATTAGAGGACTGCTGTACTGACGAGATGTTTTGGGCATGCGGAGCGGCTGGGTGTAACGAACCCAGTGGAGACAGCCGAGGTGGACTGTCAGGCTAGCGGGATTTTTGTTAGCTGGTGGCAGGAGAGGGGGTGTTAGGAGTGAGGCACACATTCTTGATGGGCCTCATTTCTAACATGCTTCTACCTGATTCGTCAGGCGGGAGGTTCCCGTGGAACCTGCTGGAGTTGGTATGGCAGTTGGTAGAGTGCCCGATAGAGGCACCGCTAATTTATGGATGGGGACAGACATTGTTGGCACAGCTCTATGGGGAGCTGTATGGCATTTTCTCGGCTCACTCCAGGGGAGGTGTTTTGGCGTCCCTATCGGGACTATCCAGGTTGGGCTGAGGCTGGAGAGTGGCTCCAACGGGTACAGAGGGAGCGATGGTTGACTGGGCGGCATGGGACGGAGCATGAGTTCTTTCCATACCGTTAGGTTACATGATAGTTTGGTGTGCACCAGGGGTTGCCTGGTGAGCCCGTTGTCTATCGACGGTGGGGGGTGAGAGGGATCTGGAGCCACCGGTCACCGTGCCATTGGGCGAGGATTTTGATGCAGTGATTGAGGTTCCGTCTGTGGATGACATCGGGACTACCACTAAGTATGATTCATGGTGGGTACTGCGGCATTGGATAGGAGAGGTCCCACTGTGATCGCCACTGAAAGTACAAGATTTTGGGCAAAGGAAACACTAATTATGCAATGTAAGACGAAATGTAATGCTTTAACCTTATGCACAAAAACAGAGAAAAGAGACAATTTGGAAAGGAAAGAAAATATGTAAAGAAATCACAGCCCTCTTTATTCAAATATCTTATCCTCGGTTACATAGACGTCTCCTCCCTTTTTAGGGGCTAGGAACGTTAAATTTGTCTTTGTTACAATGTTTGACTTAGTCTTCCTCCTTCCGCGTGCTCACGATTGCAATGGGCGGGCCAAGATGATGTCATCGCTGATGTCGATGAGTTCTTCACTTCTGCTGCTTCTCCTGTGAACCAAGAAACAACCAAGATGTCAGTAGCACCTACTGCAAATGAAAGGTGTTTGTTATTTAAAATTAACGAAATATGCATGCAAACATCTATCTAAAACAGTAAACAAAATGATTCTAAACAGCCTGAAAACTTGCCAAAAGATAGAAAATGTTACCAATAGGCCATTGCCACTGAGACAGTCGGCCAATTTTCTTTCAACTGGAAATCGTCCCTGGGTGGGATTATTTCTGATTGTAAATCGTCCCTGGGTGGGAAGATTTCTTCTATGTTGGGGAAGCCGAACTGACATGCTCCAATGTCAACTCCCGAGGTCTCCAAAACACCTACAGACAAAGTGGTTATGTAATTGGGGCCATTTTGGGACGACCCAGATGGTCGGATTCTCCCAATTTGGCCTCTATCTTTGGGAATTTGATGTCGCCACCTGCAAGTCAATGAAACAACAAAGCGACACAAAACATACTAGAATCTGACCAAAAGTTACAAAATTGTAGCTATGGGTTAATCAAACCTAATAACACAAAATGCAACCTGAAAAAGTAATCTAAAATGCTCTAAAACTTAAAAAGTGCTTGGGAAGTGCGAGGGTGCCCAAGTGGGCCTCCCACCGTGGCACTTGATTTTGGAGCCAATCCACTAGGGATGGGCCCAAAACCTCTTAGGATTGGGGGATCGGTGAATTGGTTGGTTCAAATGTCCATGTGTTGGATTTGGGTCAGGTTCGAGCTTCCAAAGGCCACCCAACAACCTCCCTTGCAAAAGAGATTGGTGGATGTGGGAAGGTGAACCAAAAGGGATGCAAGTGGGTCTTCAACTCAGCAGCACTTTGTTGCTTGAAAACTCCTTCAACCTGTATATTTTGGGTGAGAAAAGTCCCACCTTTTATAGACCCAAGGGGTCTCTTTTGGGAGGGAAGCACAAATGCCATGTGTTGGTCATAAGCGCCATGTGGCAGTCTTGTCTTCCCATGAGGGAGGGGAGTCCTCCGTTGACTTGGGCTTTGATAAATGCCTTTTGTGACAATATTCTAACGGCCCCTCTGTCCACCTACACACGCATGCAAGGCAGGAGTCATTAACTGACTATTATGGGCTTCCACTTGGCACCATTTGCCTTTTTTCCCGTTAAACTTGGAGATCGTCCCACCCAGGGACGATTTCAGAAATCATCCCTGGGTGAGACAATTTCAAGTTAGCAATCATCCCTGGGTGAGACGATTACTAGGCAAAGTGTCTAAGTGTGCCAAATTGCTTCTTGACCTCACAAAATTGCTATGAAAGTGGTTAAGACCATTGTTTGACCTCTGAGGGCTTCCCTGGGGGCTGTGTTTGTCAAAGCGATCAGTGTTTTCAGTCACATAATAGGATTTGTGCTATTTTGGTGTCTATAGAATGCATGAGTGCCATTAAGTATTCTCAAATTGTGTGGTAAACTTAACAATGCCATGTTTAACATGCAATTAAAACTAGCCAAGTATCCTGCTCAATGAACTTTGTCATGTACTTGTAATACCAACTAATTTTAATGCTATGGAAATAGATAAAAAGTCATCTTTTAAAGATGATGCTATATTTTACAACCAATAGTATGTAAAAATTAGAGAAAAAGGAAAATGAGTGTAAAGTATTCAATTGATAAGCAAGACAACACATGGATAGCTATGAAAATCCTCAAAAGGGGAAGACCAGATCTACATTTAAAATATGAAGGGCCTATTATAGCAAAGAAAGAAAAGCAAAATAAGAAAGATATCACAAAAGGGGAAGCTAAAAAAAAACTTCAAAAAGAGGTCAAAGAGACACCAAATAATAAATACCAATGAGTTGACAAAGGAAAATAACTAGTAGAAAAAAATGGAGGGAGAAAAAACATTAGCAAGCTGAATAAAAGAGAAAGTGATAAGGAAAGACATCCAATACAAAGTGAGGCTAAAAGAAAACTAAAATACCCCTGTCGTACATAAAATACTAGGTAGCTCACAAATTTTACCACAAAGAGAGAAACCCTTTGTCATGTTTAATATTATAAAAGAAATGAAGAAAACACCAACTAAAGTTCACATGCTAGAAGCTTATGGTGTACTTGGGTAACAAGACCTAGTCTTTGAATCACTAAAAGAGTAAAAGTAAATTTACACTTAATGTAAATAACTAGATTCCTCCTCAACCTATGTATCTAAGCAACAAAATTTTATTGTGAAACAATCATCACATAATCAACTATGCATGTATTAAGTGTAAATTGCTCCAATATTGACTATTTTGAAGTTGCCTCCATTCTATGTGATGCTCAAGATAAAAAAGTTACATCCTCAAAAATTGTATAAAATATTTAGAGATAGTCGTCATAGTTATACCTGAGGCTATTTATGATGAAATAGGTTTTTTTAATACTCAAACAACTAAATATACAATATAGATAGATGGAACTCCAATGCAATAGGTAATTTTAAGAATTTGGTCATGATCCTAGCCTACTACCTAGAGTTTGTGGTAGTACACCATCATACTTTAAAACTCTACTATCCAAAGGAAAGAATTTGGTCATGATCCTTGCCCAACACTCCAATTTTGTGGCAGAACAAGAACTAATAATCGTAGACCTACCATCATACTTTAAAATTCTCCTATCCAAAGAATGAACACAAAAATTATGAGGAGATCGCTATATAATAATGAATTACATCCACTTGAAGGTGCCTAGGGATAGAAAGATAATGAAAATAGAGAACTCGCATGTGGAAAACTAAAATGAAAAAAATAGAGTGCGTGCATGTGGAAAACTAAAATGAACTTTGAGAATATATCAATGATGATGAGGGAAGGGGACCAATATTCATTTAGCGATAGCAATGATTATGAGTGTGCTAGAAGATGATGGGGATCCAGATGTAGAATACAAAGATACAAAGCTAGGAAACCACCTAATAATAGAGAGAAGAGTTATTAGAGAGGGTTACTCGCACCAAAGGCAAAGTTGCCTACACTGTTCTCATGAGTCGTCCCGTTAAAGGCAACAATTCTGTAGTGCCCAACACATGAACAACACATAAATACAACATAGAAGAATGTCACCATAACCACACACTCGATATATTTGTCTCTTTAGTAAATTCTCCTCGACGTTTAAAGCGGGTAAGACGTCGACGACTGTTGCTCTAGGATTTGAGGGAATTGATATGCCGATATATGGCTTTACTGATGTTTCATCAAAATTATGATATGAACGTATCAGGCATATTTTATTCAAACAATCACATCTGATTTATGACACATGATATTTATGATGTGTTTTATGAATGGCTTCGAGAAGAAGTTTATCTGGTCTATTCACAATATATGCGTCGATTAGAGCTTTCGGGTAAAGGAACTACATGGGGCAAGCGAATGGATCTAGCCTTCCTCTAGATCTCTGTTTGCTTCCAATTCTCCATATGCAATGTTGTGAATAAATAGGATAAGAAGAACCGAGCTTTCAAAATAATGAACTATATGATATGATGCAGATGGCAATTGGTGAAAATAAAATGACCACCAATGGTCTGAGAGTGTAGGGTCATGAGAGAAGCATTTTCTCCTTGTGTTTAATATTATAATATTTTTTATGACCTCCTACATTCCACAACCAATTTTTACACGCAAACAAAAAATGATAGAACGTCATCTTCCTGCTTCATGGACAAGTGATATACATAATCACACACAGATGTAGTACCCTATAGAAGGCGGTCATCTTCTGAATAAGTATCGATCTCGATTGAACACTACTTGCTAGAGCTATAGAGAGGTGATGGATATGGAGACGTACAAGCTCTCAACCCTCTTCTTTTTCCTCCTACTGGCTTTTATGCCTAATCAATCTCTGGGTGAGCTTGAGCTTAACTTTTTTACAAAAACTATTTGTAATTACATAGTGCTTCAGAATGGGACCTTATTGAATGATTGTGTTCTATTTTGGTAAAAATGACGTACGGCTATAATGTTTTATGTATCGATTGTGTTAAATGACATTGCAAGTGGCAAAGCGAACATCTTCAAGGAGTACATAGGCACATAATTCATGGGCATTAAGTTCTTAGACGTGCCTATAACCTCGAACATGGAGATGCACTTTATTCTTGCCTTTGCTATCGACTACACTACGTCAGGCTCTCCGTCGTCGACAAACGGGGAATTCAACATCTTTTGGGACAACGACAATCTAAGCCCAAGTGCCATGTAGGCCATCAAATCTCAACATAACAACATGAAGGTCACTCTCACCTTGGGCGATGACAGTGTGGGTAATGGCTACGCACAGTTTAAACCGCCATTGGTGTCATCGTGGGTGAAAAATGCGGTGTCGTCTCTCACAAACATAATTTAGGAATACCACCTAGATGACATTGACATTGACTACAAACATTTTGAGGTTGATCCTGATACCTTCACGAAGTGCATCGGGCAGTTGATCACAAAGCTTAAGGAGAAGAACATTATCTCATTCACGTCCATTGCTCCCTTCGTTGATGATGACATATAGTCGCATTACACTACGTTGTGGAGCAAGTATGGGAATGCCATCGACTATGTGAATTTCCAATTCTATGCTTACGATTCGAGCACCACCGTGTCACAGTTCATCGAATACTACAATGATCAGTCGTCTCGCTACAATGGAGGGAAAGTGCTGGCGAGTTTCATAACGGATGGCAGTGAAGGGTTGTCGCCTGCACATGGCTTCTTCGATGCCTGCACGACACTAAAAAAAATGGAAAGCTCAACGGTATCTTTGTGTGGTGTGCCGACACTTCCATGTCAAATGGTTTCCAATATGAAACGCAGTCCCAATCTCTCCTCTAGGGATCCTCTTGATTTCTCATTCCTCCTTTGCTTTACTGTTATTCTTCTTTCGCAGCTAGAAGTTGTTAATGTTTGTACTCACCAATACGATATTATATCCATTGTATTACAACTGCAGAGTTCTCTTTGGATTATTGGAATGCGCTTTTTAATTTATGCACACGGGTCCACCCGCTACAGCTGGGGGTTCGGGTGTGCGGCCGCGGTGGATCAAACTAGAACCAATCGATAGATAATGTCGTTGTCATCTTCTTACCTTTTTTAAATTCTGACGCTCTAAACAATTGCCATGCCCCTTGACAATATAAACGAGTAAGCAAACGGCAACTCTCAGACACGTATTAAATACAATGAATTCTTTTCTTTATACAGATTACTTTTATTAATATAGTTAAATGACAATCTTTATTGTGTTCTTGCGAATTTAATGAAGTGGAAATGGTAATCACGGTGTGAACAGGACCATGCTTTTTTATGAACAAAATTCAGTTTTAGCCGTTAAAAACATATTAATTAAAATTTAGCTTTCATCTAATTAGTCCAATAGTGGAGATTTTGGAACACTAAATAGTTCCAGTTCCAATCTTATAAAGTAGATGAAAGTATAATTGAGAATAACCAACCCATTACCAAGCTGCTAGAGAAAGATGGTTCCCTCAATTAGACCAAAGACTAGAAGAAGGCCTTATAATATGTATGTAATGTGTTGATATACTAAGGGAGACACATAACGTATTCAATAAAAATACATGAAAATTCATGTTATTAATTTTTTAATTATAGTTTTGAAAATGACTTAAAGTATATATTTGAAATGGGGGCTAAGCTAAGGAGTAAATATGGATATAGTAACTTGTTATGGTAGTATATTATAATCATCTTCCTCTTCATATTTTATAAATATTAGTTTGGGTTCTCTTTTAGGATTTGAAAGAGAGTTTTGTTTTTAATTGACCATATTCTTTTTAATGATGACATATGTAAGATAGTGAGAACTACTTAGTAGATAAATAAGAATGGTAATTATTTGTTATTAAAATAGTAAAATTATAAAAAAATTATGCAATAGAATTTACACATGAAGATGGTTATAAGCAAGGTAGTTTCCACCTGTTTGTAACTACCACCCATGTATATAAGAAATATGAAGAGGAGAAATCCACAAAGAAAAGAAGAATATGAATTGATAGGAGGCCAAGGAAAAAGAATTAGTAGAGAGGATACAAACATAGAGGAGAAACAAGGAGAGAAGAGGGAGGATAAGATGCACAAAGAGAGAGATGCACTAGAGTCCCATGTAAGGGAGAGAGGCCTACGTAATAATGTATAGTAGAAAATATTATAATGTATAGCCAATAAGCATATAACAATAACATTACATTTCATCTCAAATATGTTTGGGTATGTGTTTGAATAGTAAATATATTCTATGTTATAGATCACATAGGCTTCATTTTGTGCAAGAGTGGATGTTTTTAAGTGAACATGGAATTATAGGTTGGTATTTGTGCAAGAGTATAGGTTTGTAGGTGAAGACTAAAGAAAGAGTATAGTCAAAGTAATTTTAACTAGATCATCAGAGAAAGCAAACATTTCTCAATAGGAAGAGGTGGTTATGGCAGAGAAAGGGGCATAGGATTCCCTAAAAATTACTTTTGATGTCAAGAAACTAGTCATCTAGTATTTGAATTTCCAATACTAAAAGTTAGTGGTAAAGTTTTGACCTATTTGTAGCCTCCTCCTATGTTTATAAGAATGAGAACGTGGATAAATTGATACGTAAAGGAAGAAGAAAAATCGGCAAGAGGGCAAAGAAAAGGAATTAGTAGAGAGGTTGGAAAATATAGAGGAGAAAAGGGAAGGGAAGAGGGATGATAACACACATATAGAGGGGTCTAAAAGCCCCGTGTAAGAGAGAGGATTGCATAGATATGTATAGTGGTAAAACATTATGATGTATAATTAACAAGTGTATTGACAATAACATTAACATTTTACCTTGCATTTTTCTAGGTATATGTTTGAATGGTAATTGCCTTGTATGTTGTAGATTTCATAGGTCGGTATTTATGCAAGAGTATAGGTTTATAGCTAAATATGGAAGAATGATTGTAGTCTAGAAAGTTATGTTGATCCAGTGTATAACATGACATTCAAGTATTTGTCATTCCAATAGTCATTGTTCAAGTGATGAATTGAGAATCGAAGTGTTAGTGGTTAGTATTTATTCAAGTATCCTACATTGATTTTAAAATTAAACCAATAATTTGAGTCAATTGTCTATTTAGGAACTAACTAATTCAAATGGTAACTATAGTTTGAGGGAATATTAAGGTGTTATTCAAGGGAAGAGAGAGGTACCAATTGAGTATAGAACTATTCAAGTGGAAGTTTTATTTGCATTAAAGCAAGGCACAATTCATGTGGAAATATAATTGGATTAGAGGTATGATATCATTCAATTTGAAGAAAATTTGCTATTCTAAAAATAATATAAGTGTTATTGAAGAATCATTATCACTTGAGAGAGCATTGTTTGGGTGGTGATTAAAGTGTCATTCGAGTAAACAATGTTTAAATGGAGGATAAGGTATTTTTTAGGTGAATAATATTTGTTCAAGTGAAGAAAGAAGTGTCATTCAAGTTTGAAAGAAAATAGTCATTCAAGAAAAAGACCTTATTATCATTCAAGTAGGACCAATTGTCACTCAAGTGATAACTAAAGTGTCATTCCCATGAAGAATACAATGTCATGAAAGTAGAGTTTCAAGTCCTAATGATGGCTATTGATACATTAAGGCCTATTTATCAAAGTGATTGTGTACGGAGATAATTTTTAATTGAAACCCCTCCTTGCAATTGCATCAAATGATTATATTCATTTATAACAATGGCATGGTAGGTTACAACATAGTAATGTAAGAAGAAAAATATTGAAATAAAACTTTATAAAATAGTAAATTTTAGTTTGTTGTTGATCTATATGTATATTATAAATATATAATTAATTAATTAAAGAAAAAATAAGAAATAATAATTGATAAAAATATAAGAAAATAATGTAAAATGATAATATTAAAATTGTAGACACCAAAACAGCACCAATCCGATTATGTGACTGCAAACACTGATCGCTTTGACAAACACAGCCCCCCAGGGCAGCCCTCAGAGGTTAAACAGTGGTCTTAACCACTTTCATAGCAATTTTGTAAGGTCAAGAAGCAATTTGGCACACTTGGACACTTTGCCCAGTATTCGTCTCACCTAGGGACGAATTCAAAATAGAATCCGTCCCACCCCAGGACGAATTCTGAATCCGTCCCTGGGTGGGATGAATTCTAAGCTTAACGGGCAAAAAGACAAATGGTGCCAAGTGGCAGCCCAGAACAGTCAGTTGATGACTCCTGCCTCGCACGCGTGTGTAGGTGGACATAGGGGCCATTAGAAGACTGTCACAAAAGGCATTTATCAAAGCCCAAGTCAATGGAGGACTCCCCTTCCTCATGGGAAGACAAGACTGCCACATGGCGCCTATGACCAACACATGGCATTTGTGCTTCCCTCCCAAAAGAGACCCCATGGGTCTATAAAAGGTGGGACTTTTCTCACCCAAAAGAGATAGGTTGAAGGAGTTTTCAAGCAACGAAGTGTTGTCGAGTTGAAGACCCACTTGCATCCCTTTTGGTTCACCTTCCCACATCCACCAATATCTTTTGCAAGGGAGGTTGTTGGGTGGCTTTTGGAAGCTTGAATCGGACCTAAATCCAACACATGGACACCTGAACCAACCAATTCGTCGACCCCCCCAATCCTAAGAGGTTTTGGGCCCATCCCTAGTGGATTGGCACCGAAATCAAGTGCCAATGGTGGGAGGCCCACTTGGGCACCCCCACACTTTCTAAGTTTTAGAGCATTCTAGATTACTTTTTCAGGTTGCATTTTGTGTTATCATGTTTGGTTAACTCATAGCTGCAATTTCGTAACTTTTGGTTAGATTCTAGTATGTTTTGTGTTGCTTTGTTGTTTCACTGACTTGCAGGTGGCGAGATCAAATTCTCGAGGGTAGAGGCCAAATTGGGAGAATCCGACCATCTGGGTCGTCCCAAAATTGCCCCAATTACATAACCCCCTTATTTGCAAGTGTTTTTTAGGTCTCAAGAATCGACATTGGAGCAACAGCAGGTCAGCTTCTTCAACACAAAAGAATTCGTCCCACCCAGGGACGAATTGCAGTCAGAAATCGTCCCACCCAGGGACGAATTCCGCTTGAAGGTAGATTGGCCAGCTGTCTCAGTGGCAATGGCCTTCTGGTAACATTTTCTATCTTCTGTCAAGTTTTTAGGCTATTTAGAATCATTTTGTTTACTGTTTAGATAAATGTTTGCATGCATCTTTTGATGATTTTAGAAGAACAAACACTTTTCACTTGCAGCAGATGCTACTGACATATTCGTTGTTTCTTTGTTCGCAGGAGGAGCAGCAGAGGTAAGGACTCATCAGCGTAAG
Organism: Wollemia nobilis; assembly: GCA_028583015.1. Lineage (NCBI taxonomy): Eukaryota > Viridiplantae > Streptophyta > Pinopsida > Araucariales > Araucariaceae > Wollemia > Wollemia nobilis. Next base: position 61,464 of record JAQPPZ010003056.1, on the reverse strand, counting down.
TGGCGGCATCGTCTTGGCCCGTCCATTCAAACGTGGGCACGTGAAAAGAGGAAGACTAAGTCACATATTGTAACAAATACAAATTTAACGCTCCTAGTCCCCAACAATGGAGGAGACGTATATGTAACCGAGGATAAGATATTTGAATAAAGAGGGCTATGATTTCTTTACATCTTTTCTTTCATTTTCAAATTGTATCCTTTCTTCATTTTTGTGCATAGGATTAAAGCGTTACATTTCGTCTTATGTTGCATAATTAGTGCTCCCTCTGCTTGAAATCTCGTGCTTTCAGTGGCGATCACGGTGGGACCCTGTTCCCTGGTGTTTAAAATCATAGAAACTGATTAAATTTTTGTGTTTTGTGCTTGACAGGTACATTTTTTTTTTGCAGACTGTTATTCGTCTCTGGTAGGGACGAATTTTGTTCTGCAATTCGTCTGACCCTGAGACGAATTCAAATTCATCTCTAGGAGGGACGAATTCTATTCTGCAATTCGTCTCCCAGAGGGACGAATTCCTGCCTGCGAATTTTCAGAGCAAAAATTCAGAAGCAACTGGAGCAGGCAGAGAAGAGGTAGGGATTTTTATAATCTCTGTTAAAATTTCTATTTCTGTTTTTGTTTCTTTGACTGTTTTCATTTTTATCCTGCATTACTTAGGGAAAATCATTCATGCTTGTTTCAATTTTCGCTAAATAAAATGAACCTCACACACTCCACGTAACAATTTTAAACCAAGGAGCTGGTCGTAAGACCCCAGCCCTTGATCAAGACCATTGGTGGATTTCATCACCACCTTGGCTTGATTTGCATCCATTTCCCGATTGTCAATTGTTGTTAGGCATAAATCCTAACGAAGACAGATCGAGTGTCGCTAGGGTGATTCCCATGCGCATGAGGATAAGTTTTCTATGGTAGGTGCCATTAACAGGACAATCCCCCTTCCGTACCGCCTACGTACCACGTACCTTTTTCTCTCACGTACCTATAGTCTCCCTCTCGTAAGGGCGGGTATATAGAGAGGTTGGTATATCGGCCTGGTTGGTATATTAAAGGGGCTACCATTTTGGGAGTTATATGAGCAGCCATAATGCATTTAAACGATCTTAAAAACCTACAAAAATAAAACAAAACATCAAAATGCACTAAACCAGTTTAGGACACACCATTTAATCCTTAAAAGAGATAATCACGATTTTGTGAATGTGTGTGCTTAATTCTGCTTAGTGTAGACAAACAAAGTCATAAACGAGATAAAAACTTATTTAGATAGCATAGAAGCACCACAATGGTGTACACCCGTAGTCAAGCCCAATCAAGGGCAGAAGCTCCGGAAGGTACACAAAAAGTAGGCACAAGTCACCTTCACTTCAGTCCTGAGGATTTGGTCATACCGCCTTATAGGTCTAACCTACAAAATAATCCAATTCAGAATCCTCGGTGGGGTATGCCTATTCAAAGCATCCCCTTTCGGGAAGATGCCTTACATGTAGACCTTGACATAAATAGAGAATCACCTCTTGAAGTTAGGCATGAGTGGCCACCGCGTGATGAAGCGCTAGACAGGCACACCGTGCATTTGGAGGGGCAACGTGGATATGGTGTCCCTTCTTTACCTATCATCAGAATAGAGAGACCAAATCCGAAGCGCAGGGCTTCTTACATAGGGCGACCTAACTCCGCCCACCCCCTTTACACCCGTGAAAGGGAGTACGAGGAAAGCCATCGCATTCCTCGAGGGCAACAAACAACGTGGGAACCTTGCATTTCCGCACCAACAGGATATCATGATCACCCCTTGAGGCCAGAACCTCGAGCACATACCGCTTACCTCGATAGAGGGAAGCGACCCATTGAAACCTTAGACCAGCAAACTTGAGGTAAACACATAGGAGAAACATTCGAACCTCCTGAGCAAAATAGGGTAGACCAAATTGACCCAGCGGTCGCCAGATATACCACCCGTCAAGCCCAAACCATGCGGCTTAAACCAAGTTATCAGGAAATAGAGTACCGACACCGCTTGGATAGAGAATGCATGCAACACAAAGCGGATGAGTTACGCTATGAAATACCTGAGAGGGGGCCAACCCCTCGCATCCAAAGAGCTAAACAATATGAGAGGCGTAATCCGTTGGTGCAGGACAGGTCTCCATGACCTCGTCAAGCTCTGCCTCCAAGACCTCATAGATTTGAGAGGGAGGCAACTCCCCGAAACAATGATGGGTACCTTCAGCAAGAGCTTGATCAGGGTCATAGGTTTCGCCTAGAGACTCCTCAAGAATTTTACAAGGAGTATGAACCAGAAGAGGAATATGTTGAAACTCCCCATCAAGGCAGGAGGGATGCCATTCGGCCACCCCTCCATAGGCCTCCAGTTTATCGTAACTTGCAACAAGAGCGAACAAGAGAGGAAGAAATAAAATCTTTCGATGCATACCAAGTGCTATTGGAGCATTTGGAGTCTGTGGAGACAAAATCTACTGGGCATCAAAAACCCACATTACGTCTACTCCACAGTAATCCGGTGCATCCCTCAGTGCCTACACCTCTTTACCTCGAACACTTCAATTTGCCTCAATTGGCAGTTTTTAAAGGTGAAGAGGACGCACAGGAACACGTTACATGATTTTTAAGCCAATGCTTCAGCATCCAAGATAATGACGCATTGTTTCTTAGAACATTCATAACCACATTCGTAGGCCCTGCATCGGATTGGTTCACACAACTGCCCAAACACAGCATAAGCAATTTAGATCAATTAGTAGACGCGTTTCTTGAACGCTTTGCCTTCAACACAAGGAAGAAGGCATCACTAAGTGATTTAGCGAGCCTCAAGCAATTTGAAGAGGAAACAATGGCAGCGTACGGGAATCGATGGAGAGCTTTGCTTTCTAGGTTACCCTACCGTCCTCCTATGTCTGATATCACGCAGATGTTCACAAAAAGTTGCTTAAAATCAATCTCTGGTCTATTGTTACTGCGATAATACGACAGCTTAGAAGAAGCTTTGGCGCAAGCCAGAGTCATAGAAGAGATTAAGATAGGCGAAGGCACAATTGCCAAGCCTAAGAAGAAAGAGTGGAATAAAATCACTAAAACTGGGACAACGCAACCACAACACGCTGTAGTCAACCAAGTTGCGATAAATGTTCCCGTGCCTGTGCAAGAAACACAACCTCAAAAGGCTAACTACCAGGCAGTGCCTCCTGCTTATGAAAGAGATAATAGAAGACATGAGCAAAATTACCCGCGTCGCCCTAGGCAAAATTTCACCCCATATGCGGAGTCTAGGGACTCCTTATTTGACCGCTTATCGGCGGTAAATTTAGTCACTCCGCGTAAATCCAAATTATAGACCCTAACATTCCCAAGCCTAGGGGGTATAGAGAGGAATTGTATTGTAGATTCCATAGGCGCGAGAGGACATGACTTGAATGGGTGCTGGAAATTCAAAGACCTAGTCCAGGATTTGATCGACAACAGAACATTGGTTGTGGACAACCCCATCACACCAAACAACCAGCAAATGGGGGCATTCAAGGACCCCTTTCCAGCCCATGAGGCACAGACAAAACCACTCCAGATTAACCAGGTGCGACAAGATCTTCCCACATAGGGATTTGTGGGAATGATTAGCATAGTAACAAGGAACATAAGGTACCCGATAGCTGCCCCTGAGGTAGCTACGAGGGAAGTTCCGGCAACATCGCATCCTCAACAATGCCCAACGTAGTTACCTCCACCTAGACCTGAGGTCACGATACGAACCAAACTCACGCAGAGTTTGCGGACCACGTCGGCTAGGCTGTCCATCTACGAGCTTATTCAACAATCAGCTCCCCATAGAGAATCTCTTATGGACATTTTAAAAGCCATTGAATTACAACCCCACGAGGCAAATTCTTTCAACGCCTTCGTGGGACATGTGAAACAATGTACGGAGCCGGTCATCACATTCAGAGAAGATGAGGTCAAAATGATATCAAATTGCATGGCAGATCCACCCCTGCACGTTATCGCGCGGGTCAACGGGATTTCATACAAGAGAGTGCTGATAGATACTGGCTCGTCCAGTAACATCATAACCACTACAGCCTTAAAGCATTTGAAGCTGCCAGCCTCTCACATCATAGCCTCCACGTACACACTATGAGCTTTTAATGATGCAATATGTTCGACAGTCGACACAGTCATTCTGCTAGTCCAAGTAGGAAAAAATTCAATACCTACACTGTGCCATGTGCTGGAAGGTGAAATGGCTTATAATTTCATTGCTAGGGCGGCCTTGGATCAGGGATATGAAATGTGTCCCTTCGATCACCCACCAGTGCTTGAAGTATGCTTATGAAGGAGAAATACATGTAGTCCCAATGGACTTAGAGCCCTTCAAGTATTGCAATGTGGTACAATTCATACCTCAATCGACCCTCCCTTCAACGCATTTGGATTTCCAATTAAATCCATCTAAATAAAGTCCAATACCGCAGGCACCACTGGTGGCCAACAAGGCAAAATCCCAGCTAGGTGAGACTTCATCATCGGCTCCTTCATCATCAACGCCACCTATCATGGCCCAACAGAAGGACAAGGGAAAACAAATCATGGAAGAGGTTAAGCCCTTAGAAGAAAGGTTGCCCATAATTTCAACAATAACAATAGAGGAAGCGCCCAACACAATGGAAACCAAGATTCCTGAACCACCAAACATGGAATGGACTCAGGAAGGACTACCGTTTCCTCCCACCCAATCATCAACAATCATTGTTGAAATGGCCAATGACAGGCATGGGGGAATACTTAGTGCAAAATGTTGTGGCAACCCCCACACTGGAGTCAGTACAAGACATGGGAAGACCTCGCCTTCCCATTGGAACAATCGTCCCTCTAGGCTACCCACCGAACCAGACAAATTTTGTGTATGGGGGCTTTGATCATGGTCTTGAACCATGCCAACAAAAGGAAATAGACGAAGAGCCTTTTGTTGAAAACATCAATTATCTGTCAAACCCATAATTTGCCCTAAAATATCTCGGCCAATGCAATTGGCATGGATACGGGCTCGACAGATATGAGCAAGGGATGCGGATCCTTTGCCAACCAAGATATCAGATGCCATATGACAAGTCAGGGGTAGGGTTCAACCATCCCCTGCCATTAGACATCTTGGTTGAAAATATGCAAGGCCTAGAAATAGGCAAAAAGGGGGGATTGGCATTGGGTCCTTATGCCAATCCGAATACAGAATACACATTGGGAGACTACCTCCCATGGTCAAAAAACACCCCTGGCAGCAATAGTAATCCCTCTTCTTTGCTAGAGAGAGGCGAAAGTTCAGAGATTAATCCTCAAAGAGAACATCAACGATCGCCAGACATCTTTCTGAAACTGTTCCCCTTAGAGGTTCTAGATGAAATAACACAGTCTCAAGAGAATCAAGTCCCTCCACTGAGAGTGGAACAACCACAATGGGACCAAATTAATTCACTGGAATAGGAAGAGTCCTCAATGTCGCAAGCAACAGATGCTGAAGAGAATGAACAATTTTGGATCTATGAAAGTGATTCAGAAGATGAGACTGAGATGATCTATCTCAGACATGCACGACAAAATCATCGCGCTCTAACTCATGAAGATCTAATGGGACAGATGGGTATACTATTAGGACATGAATGGCACGTAGACCCAGCGAGGTGGGACCAAGTGTTAGACCTATGGCTCCAAATTCAAGATGAGCATCGTCCACCTCGAGATCCCATCATGATAGCAGTGCCGAGGGAAGACCCCACCTTCATTTTCACACATAGAGATGAATTTGCACCTAGAGAGGATCCATTCGTGCCCGTTCCCGTAGAGCTAGATCCAGAGTATAGGGAACATCTAAAAGAATCAAGTCATCACACCCACGGTTCTGGAGACCAAATTCATTCCATCTACATGATCTCCATTGATTTGACCGCACCCATTCGCAATCCGACCGATCCATCATGGTCATTGCATCTAGACATGGATGCCATCGACTGGGATCGCGTCAATTCACCATTGTCACCATCAAAGTACTGGCATTTTGGTGAAATGCTTCATTTTACCCCAAGGACAACTCAGGATATTTTTTAAGCTGAAGAGGAACCCGAGGTTCCAAATGTAGATCTTAACTCAGCTGATGATATCCATTTAATCCCAACTCCACATCAGTTGGAGGACGGATCTCACATGTCAGTCGAGGAGACGACTGACGTAGACATCGACACAGATTCAAAGAATCCATAGATTATCAGGTTGGGGGTAAGTCTTTCCCCCGAAGAGCAAGCCGAATATATTGCCCTTCTCAAAGAGAAGAAGGAAGTTTTTGCATGGTCGTACAAAGATATGCCAGGGCTAGACCCACAACTAGTCATGCACAATTTAACGCTTGATCCGAAAATCAAGCCTGTAAAGAAAAAACTAAGAAATATGCACCCAACAGTGACCTTGATGGTCAAAGATGAATTGCAAAAGCTTTTGGATGCATAATTTGTCATCTGCATGGATTATCCGCCATGGTTGTCCAACATGGTTCCCGTCAAGAAGCCCGACGGGAGGATTCGCATATGCACCGACTTTCGAAACCTAAACAAAGAGAGTCCTAAGGATGATTTCCCCTTTCCAAGCATCGACGCATTGGTAGACGCTACAGCAGGTCACGAAATGCTCTCCCTAATGGACGGTTTCTCAGGATACAATCAAATTCGTATCAATCCTGAAGACCAACTCAAAACGACATTCACAACGCCTTGGGGGACATTTTGCTATAAGGTCATGCCTTTTGGCCTTAAAAATGTTGGCGCTACATACCAACGTGCTATGACGTATATCTTCCATGATTACATGCACAAAACTTTGGAAGATTACATGGATGATTTGTTAGCCAAGTCTCTCTTGCGCTCAAATCATCTCAATGACTTAAGTAAGATTCTCGATCGCCTCATAGAGCATAAGGTTAGACTGAATCCCAAGAAGTGCGTGTTCGGCGTCACATCTGGAAAACTCTTGGGTTTTATAATCTCTTGGTCAACCCAAAAAGCTCCAAGGATTATCAAAATCTCTTGGTCACCCAAAAAGCTCCAAGGATGATCGCAATCTCTTGGTCAATACAAAAAGCTCCAAGGATTATCGCAATCTCTTGGTCAAACCAAAAAGCTCCAAGGATTATCGTAATCTCTTGGTCACCCAAAAAGCTCCAAGGATTATAGCAATCTCTTGGTCACCCCAAAAGCTCCAAGGATTATCGCAATCACTTGGTCAAACCCAAAAAGCTCCAACGATTATCGTAATCGCTTGGTCAAAAATAATTCAAGAAATTCAAAAAAAACAAAACAACAAAAATCATCAAAAACAACAAAGATTTGGATCTCAATTCTAGGCATACTCAAATTCATCAAAAAATTCATATTTAAGCATCTCATCTTCACCTTCACCAAAAACAATCCATCAAAATTACAAAAATACATAGCTGCATTAAGCATTGCATCCATACATTGCATATTTGTAGTCATACAGGTCAAAGGCACCATAAGCTGCAATAGCTTGGATAGTCCATCTTGTTCCGCATTGTCTAATGTTACAAAAACAACAAAAACACCAAGCATAACTTTTACCACACTACAGTCAGTGGTCTGGGAATGTACCAAGAGTTTCGATGATTCAGTCATCATTTTCCTCTTTAGCCATGTAGTGTATCAAGTCGAACGGATTTTACAAAGGTAGAGTCATACTTGAAATACACCTTGTTACGTAACATCCCAACACAAATCAAAACACTAAAATTCCCAAATTGTGTGAACGAAAGATGAAACCTGCAAAATAATCTAGGTCACCACAAGCGAAATAGTTATCTTGCTCATCCCCCTGTGCGAATGACCCCTAGAATGCTGAGAGTTGGCAAAAGGACAAGCATCCTCCCTACCCAATTCCCTAAGAATCCCTAAATTTCTCAACAGTTGCAAAACACAAAAAATTGCAAAATGTCAAAACTCCAAAATTTGACAAACTACAGTGCACACATCAAAAGGCACAAACAAAAGTGATTTTGGTCACTCCATAACCCCAATCCCTTGCTCGAAAGAAAAACAAATCAAAATGAACAGTGATCTCATCACTACAATGAGCAAGTATCCCAATACAATTGAAGAAAAGAAGGGAGTTGACCTTGAATCCTTGGAACTCTCAGCATTCTATAGGTCATAAGGCAAGCTTTAGTACCAATTTGGTTAATAGCCTATCGGTAATAGAAGTAAACCTCCCGCATGACGATATATCTGTCACATTAACTTGCGTACAGATCAATGTTTGCATGTGGATGATCTAGCTTATGGCATCTTGGATTACACAGCAGATTAATCTTAGTACATACAACAAAGGAATTCATGGAGCTAATTAGGTGATCCTCAGTACGAGTTCGGTTGAAAGCCCATCTGGCACTGGCGGTATCCTAACAAATACCACTAAATGAACTCAATTGCACACATAGGGATGTGAAAAATAACTGGGTCAAAAACAAGTCCGATTCATACCTTGGTCAAAAAGTCTTGTAAGATAAAGTACAGTCATGGATGGTGAGTTAAAACTGACTGAATCTCAGAAAAACTTACATTCATTCCAAAACCATCCGCGCTACTTATCATCCTTATGATACCATCGGAAAATACAAAAAAAAAAAAACCATGTAAATAAAGAGCTTCTTAAACAGCCTATAGTGCAATCATCACAAATGTCATTCATCCATTTCACCTCGCATATCACATAGACATCAAAAACATTTACATTCATCATAACATCTGCATTCATCAAAATAAATATAAACATGCATAACAAAAATCACATCATCAAATGTACAAAACCAAAAATAAAACCGGTATATATATATATATATATATATATATATATATATATTTATATATATTTTTTTACGTCAAAAAGATGCCCGTAGGCTACAAAACCGGTCCTCAGACCCCACAATCATATCCAAAAACCCAACCTAAGGCATCGACCACCATGATCACGCAGGATCGATGCGACGGGAACTACCCCTCATGGTGTGGGTCCTACGGGACCCTGCAGGGCGGCTACTACTAGCCCCCGCATCATGCCTGCTACCACCCCCCTCATCTAACCGCCTACGATGAGATGATGTTGACTGCTCAGTCAGACTATCCCTTGTTCACCATGAAGATCCACCGATCGAAGGCTCAGGTAGCCGCCCACCAAGGCGGATGACCTCCCTCTCCAAGTCTATCCGGTACAGACACCACTCTGCCTCTCACCGATGATAGATAGACAATGCATCATCGCGCTACACCAAAACTCTATCCCGCTCTGCCAACTGAGCCCGCAGAAGATCCCTCTCCTGCCATGCATCCCCCAGCTCCCGCCTCACATCCCCCAATTCTAAATCCCACATCTGTAGTAGCTCTTTCAGTCGAGCAATCTCAATGCCTACATTTGACCCCACCTCCTCTGTATCTGCCAAATGCATAGGACTCACGAGGACAGTAGCCTGCTCAGGCTCCCACTGCTCCACATCCTGCATGTCCGGCTACTCCAGAACACCCAAGCCCACATCCTCATCTCCCACATCCACCATGTATGCATCATCCATACCCCCCCAATCACCCCCTGCTGCCTCAGCATCCTCCACTGCCGCCTCCGCACCTCCCAGTGGCCCATATCCTCTTCAGCGCCGCAGTACCCACCACGAGTCATACTCAGTGGTAGTCCCGATGTCATCCACATCCGGGACCTCAATCACTGCATCGAACTCCTCACCCAATGGCACGGTGATCGGTGGCTCTAGATCCCTCTCATCTCCCTACCATCGATAGACCATGGGCTCACCAGGAAACCCCTGGCACACCCCAAACTGTCGTGTAACCCAGCGGTATGGAAATAACTCATGCTCCGTCCCGTGCTGCCTAGTCAACCACCACTCCTTGCATACCCGTTGGAGCCACTCTCCAGCCTCAGGCCAGGCTGGACAGTCCCGATAGGGACGCCAAAACACCTCCCCTGGAGTGAGCCAAGAAAAGGCATCAGTGTAGTGCTCAACGACACCTGCCCATCGCCGACTCTGCCCCTGCTCCGTAGACCACCGCCACAAAATTGCATAACCAATCTCCTCATCCTCCATCGCTGCTCGAGTCGTCCACGATAACTCGGTAGGCCTCTCAATAGCTATGTGCTGCCAACCCCAGCACTGCAACAAAAAACTGCAACTGACACCCTTCCGCTGTCGATAGCGGACCCCGTACAGCTCCCCGTAGAGCTGTGCCAACAAAGTCTGTCCCCATCTCAGAATCAACGATGCCTCTATCGGGCACTCTGCCAACTGCCACACCAAATCCAGTAGGTTCCACAAGAACCTCGCACCTGACGAATCAGGGAGAAGAATGTTAGAAATGAGGCCCATCAAGAATGCGTGCCTCACTCCTAACACCCCCTCTCCTCGCCACCGCCTAACCAAAATCCCGCCGACTGGCAATCCACCTTGACTGTCTCCACTGGGTTTGCTACACCCAGCTGCCCCCCCATGCCCAAAACATCTCGTAAGTATAGCAGTCCACTGATCAAACGATGATGTCCTAATAGGCAGACCATCTATCGGAATCCGAAGCAAACGATAGACGTCCTCAAGAGTCATAGTCATCTCCCCTATCGGGAGATGGAAAGTATTGGTCCACGGATCCCAAAGCTTGATCAGGGCTATTAGATAGGCCTGATCTGAAACCATAGGCTCCAGTCGAGCCACCTGCTTGAGCCCAAGGGCATCAAGCCATTCCCAGTCATCATCGGTCAATGCCAACCGTGCCTCAGTAAATGCAGCGGGTACACGGTACCGGCTCCTAACAACCTGCAAAGCAAAAAAAAAAAAACAACACAAACAAAAAAAAATAAAAAAAAATAACAAATCAAATTTTTAGTTCTAGGGTTTCTAACCTTAACCGTTAAACAAAACATCACAAAAAATCTTAAAGTTTCGAAAAGCATCAACACAAAAACAATGCATTAAATAAAAGCAAAATAAACTCTAGGAACACTTACAGGTTTCGCTTCGGCTCCGCCGCTCGAACCAGTGTGTGCACTCATGATAGAAGAGAGAATTCCAGCAGCGCTTCGCTTCGCAGACTTACCTCCTCCTCCCAGAGCTCCAAAATCGCAAAAAAAAGACACAAATGAGCCCAAAATCAAGTTTTGGCCATTAAATAGGCCTTTTGCACTAGAATTCATCCTTGAATGGGACGAGCGCTCTGATTAGCGCTCGTCCCACCCAGGGACGAATTCTCCAGCTGGAATTCGTCCCACCCAGGGACGAATTCAGGCCAGCACTAAAAAAAAATCAAAAAATGACTAAAATTGCACTAAAAATAGACAATAAAATTGCCCGACAGGATTGCTACTGCACCTGACAACAAGGGCATACAAAATCGACATTGGAGTCACAAATTTTCACTATCATACTCCCTAAGAAGGCTACCATAGCCGGACAGCTCCACGGGAAGATGAATTTTAGACAATTTCATCCCCAAACGACATCACAAAAAGGTCAAAGCCCACTCAAAAACAGTACAAAATTCAACAAAAACAAACAGCAAAAAAAAAAATTTCGGACATAAGTGCTCTTGCACTTAACCTCTGGGCAAATAAAATCGATGGCGAGGTTCAAATTATCTCTCTCCTACTTCCCCAAGAAGGCTAACATAGCCGGACCGCTCCACGGGAAGTTAGGTTTTCGATGATTTCACCTCATTACGGCATCACCAAAAGGGTTAACACCCACAAAAAATAGGTCCAAATGTTGGAAAAATTGCACACGCTTAATGGTAAACCCTTTAAAGGCACCCATGCACAAGTAATATTGGGTCAAGCGACTCGTCGCTTCTCTCACGAAGGTCATTCCCTCATCGATTCGTCGCTTGAGGGGGTAGTCACACTTAGTCACCAACCAACAATCACACACCCAATTAAGGAAAATTACATGCATTCAAAGAATCATTGACAAAGATAATCACGCTCCTGCTTGGGGCAGTAAACAAGCAACAATCAAATCAATCAAACGCTTGGCATTTCGTGAATCATGAACACAAGGTTCCCCCTGAGGATAAAAATGCCCTTTGCCTGTTCATGACTGATCAATGTCTAAGTTCAAGTCACACCTCAACAAAATAGGTTAATACTTGAAATCAAATTCCTTAGCTCGTCAAAAGCAAGGATTCAAGAATGCATGCCCTTTCCATACTTGGGGCATCAAAAGTTGGTTAGGTTACCAAGAAACCCTAATCATTAGTGCTTTGGTCATCTATTTTTGCTCAGCACTGTGTCACCCGTAGCGCTTCCCAAAAAAGGGCATCTGTAGACACCAAAACAGCACCAATCCGATTATGTGACTACAAACACTAATCACTTTGACAAACATAGCCCCTAGGGCAGCCCTCAGAGGTTAAACAGTGGTCTTAACCACTTTCATAGCAATTTTGTAAGGTCAAGAAGCAATTTGGCACACTTGGACACTTTGCCCAGTATTCGTCTCACCCAGGGACGAATTCAAAATAGAATCCGTCCCACCCCAGGACGAATTCTGAATCCGTCCCTGGGTGGGACGAATTCTAAGCTTAACGGGCAAAAAGACAAATGGCGCCAAGTGGCAGCCCAGAACAGTCAGTTGATGACTCCTGCCTTGCACGCGTGTGTAGGTGGACAGAGGGGCCGTTAGAAGACTATCACAAAAGGCATTTATCAAAGCCCAAGTCAATGGAGGACTCCCCTCCCTCATGGGAAGACAAGACTGCCACATGGCGCCTATGACCAACACATGGCATTTGTGCTTCCCTCCCAAAAGAGACCCCATGGGTCTATAAAAGGTGGGACTTTTCTCACCCAAGATAGACAGGTTGAAGGATTTTTCAAGCAACGCAGTGCTACCGAGTTGAAGACCCACTTGCATCCCTTTTGGTTCACCTTCCCACATCCACCAATCTCTTTTGCAATGGAGGTTGTTGGGTGGCTTTTGGAAGCTTGAATCGGACCTAAATCCAACACATGGACACCTGAACCAACCAATTCGCCGACCCCCCAATCCTAAGAGGTTTTGGGCCCATCCCTAGTGGATTGGCACCGAAATCAAGTGCCAACGGTGGGAGGCCCACTTGGGCACCCCCGCACTTTCTAAGTTTTAGAGCATTCTAGATTACTTTTTCAGGTTGCATTTTGTGTTATCATGTTTGGTTAACTCATAGCTGCAATTTCGTAACTTTTGGTCAGATTCTAGTATGTTTTGTGTTGCTTTGTTGTTTCACTGACTTGCAGGTGGCGAGATCAAATTCTTGAGGGTAGAGGCCAAATTGGGAGAATCCGACCATCTGGGTCATCCCAAAATGGCCCCAATTACATAACCCCCATTTTTGTAGGCGTTTTGCAGGTCTCGGGAATCGACATTGGAGCAGCAGCAGGTCGGCTTCTTCAACATAGAAGAATTCGTCCCACCCAGGGACGAATTGCAGTAAAAAATCGTCCCACCCAGGGACAAATTCCAGTTGAAGGCAGATTGGCCAGCTGTCTCAGTGGCAATGGCCTTCTGGTAACATTTTCTGTCTTCTGTCAAGTTTTTAGGCTATTTAGAATCATTTTGTTTACTGTTTAGATAAATGTTTGCATGCATCTTTTGATGATTTTAGAAGAATGAACACTTTTCACTTGCAGCAGGTGCTACTGACATATTCATTGTTTCTTTGTTCGCAGGAGGAGCAGCAGAGGTAAGGACTCATCAGCGTAAGCGGCGGCATCGTCTTGGCCCGTCCATTCAAACGTGGGCACACGAAAAGAGGAAGACTAAGTCACATATTGTAACAAATACGAATTTAATGCTCCTAGCCCCCAAAAATGGAGGAGACGTCTATGTAACCGAGGATAAGATATTTGAATAAAGAGGGTTGTGATTTCTTTACATCTTTTCTTTCATTTTCAAATTGTCTCCTTTATTCATTTTTGTGGATAGGATTAAAGCATTACATTTCATCTTATGTTGCATAATTAGTGCTCCCTCTGCCTGGAATCTCATGCTTTCAAAAATAAGGGTAATAGAAAGTGATCAAGAAAACAATGAAAGAATAAAATTTGATGTAATGATAGTAGATTGCAACAATAGTAGGGAAACACACAAAAAAAAGCAATAGAGTAGACCAACCCTTAAAAATAAAATGGTCTATGCATAACTAGTCATCCATAGTATCAAATAATATTTGTTCTTATTTGGAATAATTTATAAGGGATATAGTCATAGTAATCATCTTATTTAACTATTTCAACCATTCTGAGTTCCCTATATAATAGAATCAAAAGGTATATGATGAATTTTCTATATATGGATAATTTTTTTATCCTTCATCCTTTGAACTAACTACATAATATGTTCTATTAGTACATATTATTTTGGTGAACCAACCAATCCAATATAGGTATGCATGTGAACTTGAAGTTTTTATATTTATATTCTCTATGATCCTTAAATCACTTTTTAATATAACATCGTTAATGGATAAAGTTCCAAGGTAGGTTAGATTTCTTCTCCATCCTACTTCTGGAGACTTTTATTCATAATATTTGTTCCACTCAATATTTTTAATACAACCTTGAAAACCTTCCAAGATCAATAAAATAAATAGGATTTTTTTAAATCAATTTCATCAATCTCTATGTAATTTTTGTATTATTAGACTTGTCATACAATGAATAATAACAAGAAGAAGCAAAACATATTCTTATTTATTGATCTAAATACAATAGCTCTATTGTTCATTTTTTACTCTTTCGAAATAAAAACAAATTTTGATAATAAAAAATCATAGTTCATTTCTTTCTCATTCACCTTTTCTTATATTTTTCCATATCCTAACTTTGACCTCTTTTATAAAAGTGAAATCACTAATGTTAAATGTTTCTTATGCTCAAATTACCTATGTAGAAATCAACCTAGGATTCATAAAAGGAATTGTATTATGTTTATAAATTAGACTTCCATATCCATATATTTATGGTAAAAATAGATCATAACGATTTATTTGATAAAGTATTATATTAACAACTAAATACTCAATCATTTGAAGAATTTGAAATAATTCAATAGAATTGGAGGTTGATTTTTATATCCCCCTCAAATTTCAATTTTAAAAAAGTTGATATATTCATAACTCTTAAAGTTAGTTTCACTAAATTTTACTTCCCTTCTACTTTTTTTAATATGAAATATTTCATATACTAAAGTTATAATACTTTGTCATTTTAGAAATAAGTACGCATAGTCTTCTATATCATATGTCCCAAAATTAGGAAGTCCAAAAAAACTATACCTAATATTATACTATTTCTTGTCCTATAGTATCTATATGAAGGAGTGATATCAATGCTATATATAGCATTACAAGTGATTTGATCTAATTCGGAAGAAAGTTTGAAATTTGATAGAAGTTAGCAATTCAATTGATCTAGCAAGCAAATTGCTTGATTTTATTTGCATTTTCATAGGTTGAGTTCAATGCAATTTACATGAATTTTTAGTCCCAAACCCAATTTTTCTTGAAATTCCACCCATTTTTTATTTTTATTCTTAGTATTGTAATTAATTTGTATATAAAAACTTTAACTCAAACATCAAAAACAAAAATTTTCACAAAGAAAACTTCAATACCATTCAAACAATGCAAACAAACTCCAATCTAACCTTGCATAAGCATCTACCATGGAAAAAAACACTTAACATAGATTCTAAGTTAGTTTTGCACAAGTCCAAAACAATATGCAATTCACTTGATAAAGTAATTAATTTGTTGAAAACAAGATAAAATTTGGCTATGTAAAATCTAGCAAGTGATACACTCCAAGCAATTTGCTTGGGTAATTTTTTAATTTTAGATAAACAAACAATTTCCTTTTGCTCATTTTTTGGATTGCTCAAATTTTTTACTTTACTATAAAGATACACATAGTAAGTAAATCACCCAAAGTTACGAGCATGTCACTCTAATTTATAAATGAATTTATCAAATTAATAGTTTACTAAAGGGCTACATTCTAGAAGCAAATCACTTGAAGTCATAAGCAAATTAATCTATTTTGTGAGAGGATACCCCTGCCTCCTTGGGTCTTACCCGAAAGTGGAATCCCTTTTGGGATGTTTTCGACAAATAAAAATAAAATAAAATCTATTTTGTGAGCAAATTGCTCAAGTAGTAAATTTTTTTAAATTTTGGTATTTTTTTAATATTTAAAGCCCATAATTATGTTTTCATAGATACAATAATATGAATACATGGTCCAAAGTTCAAAACCTAGACAAATATAAACAATAGGTGGGCATAGTTGCATATCAACAAAAGAATGCTAAAGGAAAATGAAAATAGCAAATTGTTGTGTGGGTGAATAAGGAGTATGAATTTGAAGAGATCCTAGTATCCATTCCCATCTTGTCAAAAGGAAAAATGCCCATGATCAATCAAGTTAGATAAGGATTCATTCCACCATAAATAGGTTGCTTAATCCAATAAATAGGTTATTTAATAGCCTTAATGAACCTTACTTGGTCTATTCAAACCCCTACAATAATCCACATCAATCACTTGTACCAGGTACACTAATATTAACAATGAAAAGAATAAACCTCTCTTCATGCAATAGCTTTATAAATTTCCTACAACATTTTTTATGTAAAATTACCTCCTATAAATACTCTAATATAGATTCCACTACATGCAATCTCTAAAACTTCCAATGTTCCTCTAGTTTAATCATTAGTACCAATAGGATCATTAGTCTTAATGTAAACATTTCTTAGAATATGCAAGTGATGGCTACGGAGAAAAAGATCACAATTGTACCTCCAAGGACCTTTGAACCTATTGATTTAATCTTATATTCCTATAGCAACTTTAAAATCTTTACCTACCTTTGACATGAACATAAACAAGATGATATTAGATCACCTTAACAAGATATCTACACTCAAGTCAATCCTTTGCATTCAAGAGGAGTACATAATTCTATATTTACTTATATACTCTCTATAATATAAGGTTAATTTATGGTATAGGTGATTACCATACAATTAAATGACTAGTTGGACATCAATAGTAAAACCATTTATGCATAGGCTTTGCAAGCATGGGAAATGGATATTTAATTTGTTTCAATTAAATATGATATAAGGAGTTCTTGAAGAAAAATTCATGATTCTAATACTAGATTATTAGGAAATTTAAATTTAATTTCGTAGAATATTAGGTCAAATAAATAAAAATATATTACCATATTACATCAAGGTTTTACAATCTAATTTTGTGCTAATGGTTTGTAATACTAACCATTGTATACTTGTTGTAGCATTTTAAAAAAATAACAATTTTCCATGACATTCTCATCAAATTAGAGAGAATACCTCCTACCCCACCAATGGCTTATGCCACCCAAATTTTCCAAAATACACCAATGCCTAGTACTATGCCCAACTTTTCTTCTATCAGAAACTCTCAACCTAATACTTTTATTCATACTTCCTAGTCACCATACATGATTATCGATCTAGGCCAAAATGCATCATCCATATTAGCACTGCAACCACTACTTATAACCCCTCCCACTCCATCCAACCCTAGTAATGAATTCAATAGCAATTTTGTAATGAATGAGATGCTAGAATTAATCTAAAGATTGATAAAGTAGAATAATGCTATAAAATAGTAATAGTAGTAGACATGGAATTGGTAGCTATGAAAGAATACATAATAACAAAATATTAGGTTACTCGATAGGGTGTTAGGCAAGAAACACACAAGATCCATAATATTATGGTTAATATTAAAATAAAAGAAGAATTAGTATGATGTCTCCCTTGCAATGATAGGTACAACCCTGATGAATGCATGAGTGCCATTAAGTATTCTCAAATTGTGTGGTGAACTTAACAATGCCATGTTTAACATGCAATTAAAACTAGCCAAGTATCCTCCTCAATGAACTTTGTCATGTACTTGTAATACCAACTAATTTTAATGCTATGGAAACAGATAAAAAGTCATCTTTTAAAGATGATGCTATATTTTCCAACCAATAGTATGTAAAAATTAGAGAAAAAGGAAAATGAGTGTAAAGTATTCAATTGATAAGCAAGCCAACACATGGATATCTATGACAATCCTCAAAAGGGAAAGACCAGCTCTACATTTAAAATATGAAGGGCCTATTATAGCAAAGAAAGAAAAGCAAAACAAGAAAGATATCACAAAAGGGGAAGCTACAAAAAAACTTCAGAAAGAGGTCAAAGAGACACCAAATAATAAAGACCAATGAGTTGACAAAGGAAAATAACTAGTAGCAAAAAATGGAGGGAGAAAAAACATTAGCACGCTGACTAAAAGAGAAAGTGATAAGGAAAGACATCTAATACAAAGCGAGGCTAAAAGAAAACTAAAATACCCCTATCGTACATAAAATCCTAGGCAGCTCACAAATTTTACCACAAAGAGAGAAACCCTTTGTCATGTTTAATATTATAAAAGAAATGAAGAAAACACCAACTAAAGTTCACATGCTAGAAGCTTCTGGTGTACTTGGGTAACAAGACCTAGTCTTTGAATCACTAAAAGAGTAAAAGTAAATTTACACTTAAGGTAAATAACTAGATTCCTCCTCAACCTATGTATCTAAGCAACAAAATTTTATTGTGAAACAATCATCACATAACCAACTATGCATGTATTAAGTGTAAATTGCTCCAATATTGACTATTTTGAAGTTGCCTCCATTCTATGTGATGCTCAAGATAAAAAAGTTACATCCTTAAAAATTGTATAAAATATTTAGAGATAGCCGTCATGGTTATACCTGAGGCTATTATACCCGAGGCTATTTATGACAAAATAGATTTTTGTTATACTCAAACAACTAAATATACAATATAGATAGATGGAACTCCAATGCAATAGGTAATTTTAAGAATTTGGTCATGATCCTAGCCTACTACCTAGAGTTTGTGGTAGTACACCATCATACTTTAAAACTCTACTATCCAAAGGAAAGAATTTGGTCATGATCCTTGCCCAACACTCAAATTTTGTGGCAGAACAAGAACTAATAATCGTAGACCTACCATCATACTTTAAAATTCTCCTATCCAAAGAATGAACACAAAAATTATGAGGAGATCGCTATATAATAATGAATTACATGCACATGAAGGTGCCTAGGGATAGAAAGATAATGAAAATAGAGAACTCGCATGTGGAAAACTAAAATGAAAAAAATAGAGTGTGCGCATGTGGAAAACTAAAATGAACTTCGAGAATATATTGATGATGATGAGGGAAGGGGACCAAGATTCATTTAGTGGTAGCAATGATTATGAGTGTGCTAGAATATGATGGGGATCCGGATGTAGAATACAAAGATACAAAGCTAGGAAACCACCTAATAATAGAGAGAAGACTTATTAGAGAGGGTTACTCGCACCAAAGGCAAAGTTGCCTACGATGTTCTCGCGAGTCATCCCGTTAAAGACAACAATTTCATAGTGCCCAACACATGAACAAAACATAAATACAACGTAGAAGAATGTCACCATAACCACACACTCGATATATTTGTCTCTTTAGTAAATTCTCCTCGATGTTTAAAGCGGGTAAGATGTCAACAACTGTTGCTCTAGGCTTTGAGGGAATTGATATGTCAATCTGTGGCTTTACTAATGTTACATCAAAATTATGATATGAACATATCAGACATATTTTATTCGACCAATCGCATCCAATTTGTGATGCATGACATTTATGACGTGTTTTATGAATGGCTTCGAGAAGAATTTTATCTGGTCTATTCACAATATATGCATCGATTAGAGCTTTCGGGTAAAGGAACTACACGGGACAAGCAAATGGATCTAGCCTTCCTCTAGATCTTTGTTTGCTTCCAATTCTCCATATGCAATGTTGTGAATAAATAGGATAAGAAGAACCGAGCTTTCAAAATAATGAACTATATGATTATGATGCAGATGGCAATTGGTGAAAAGAAAATGACCACCAATGGTCTGAGAGTGTAGGGTCATGAGAGAAGCATTTTCTCCTTGTGTTTAATATTATAATATTTGTTATGACCTCCTACATTCCACAACTGGTTTTTACACGCAAACAAAAAATGATAGAACGTCATCTTCTTGCTTCATGGACAAGTGATATACATAATCACACACAGATGTAGTACCCTATAGAAGGCGGTCATCTTCTGAATAAGTATCGATCTCGATTGAACACTACCTGCTAGAGCTATGGAGAGGTGATGGATATGGAGACGTACAAGCTCTCAACCCTCTTCTTTTTCGTCTTGTTGGCTTTTACGCCTAATCAATCTCTGGGTGAGCTTGAGCTTAACTTGTTTACAAAAACTATTTGTAATTACATAGTGCTTCAAAATGGGACCTTATTGAATGATTGTGTTCTATTTTGGTAAAAATGATGTACGGCTATAATGTTTTATGTATCGGTTGTGTTAAATGACATTGTAGGTGGCAAACCAAATGTCTTCAGGGAGTACATAGGCACAAAATTCATTGGCGTGAAGTTCTCAGACGTGCTTA
This sequence comes from Wollemia nobilis, assembly GCA_028583015.1. NCBI lineage: Eukaryota > Viridiplantae > Streptophyta > Pinopsida > Araucariales > Araucariaceae > Wollemia > Wollemia nobilis. The sequence goes on along the minus strand of JAQPPZ010003056.1, from coordinate 40,815 downwards.
TCAACCTGAATGTGGAGATGCACTTTATTCTTGCCTTCACTATCGACTACACTATGTCAGGCTCTCCATCATCAACAAATGGGGAATTCAACATCTTCTGGGACAACGACAATCTAAGCCCAAGTGTCGTGCAAGCCATCAAATCTCAACATAACTACATGAAGGTCACTCTCACCTTGGGCGGCGATAGCATGGGTGAAAAACATGGTGTCGTCTCTCACAAACATAATTTAGGAATACCACCTAGATTGCATTGACATTTACTATGAACATTTTGAGGCTGATCTCGACACCTTCGTAGAGTGCACCGGGCAGCTGATCATGATGCTTAAGAAGAAGAACGTTATCTCATTCGCATCCATTGCTCCCTTCAATGACGATGACATACAGTCGCATTACACTGCGTTGTGGAGCAAGTATAGGAATGCCATCGACTATGTGAAATTCCAATTCTATGCTTACGATTCAAGCACCACTGTGTCGCAGTTCATCGAATACTACAATGATCAATCATCTTGCTACAGCGAAGGGAAAGTTCTAGCAAGTTTCATAACAGACGGCAACAGAGGTTTGTTGCCTGCACAAGGCTTCTTCGATGCCTGCACGACGCTCAAGAATAGCGGGAAGCTCAACGGTATCTTTGTGTGGTGCACCAACACTTCCATGTCAAATGGTTTCCAATATGAAAAGTAGTCCCAATCTCTCCTCTAGGGATCCTCTTGATTTCCCATTCCTCCTTCGCTTTATTGTTATTCTTCTTTCATAGCTAGAAGTTGTTAATGTTTGTACTCACCAATATGATATTATATCCATTGTATGACATGCAACAAAGAAGAGACAATTAAGCATTTTTTTTGGGACTGTCCACTTGCAAAAGTAGTATGGAATAATTTTGATCAAACTATTGCTCTTTTTGTTGGAAATCACATATGGTGGAATGTAGCTCTCCTGGGTGACTCTTATCATTACCCCTCTCATCTAGTTGGAATATGGCATGTTGTTAGAGTTTCAATCATATTTGGACTTTGGAAGGACATGTGTTTATCGATTTTAAGTGCAACATCAACTACAGTTCTTGAGGCTACTTACAAAATTTTGAAATGTATCTCAGAGCAGTTACAAGTCTTTAGTCGAGTTATCATGAGTGAGCTGAGAAAGACATCTGACATTAAAAAGTCAAAATATCTCCAATTGATTCATAGACTCTCTTGATTGTTGTATTAATTTTATTTTAATGAAATTGTAAGCAGTATTTCTACAAAAAAAAAACCATGTGGTTGTTGAAAGGGTCCTTGTATACTAAAATTTCATCCATCCATGCACAAGATTGTTGATATATGATATAGAGATTCATGTTTTTGATATTTTATAAATACACAAGTAGTTCTACGAAGTTGTTCCTTATCTTGATATAATTTTTTTAGAAGTTGTTCCCTATCTTGATATTTTATATACAAACAAATATTGGATTAGGTCCCATAAGATCAAATTTCTAATCGCATTTAATAACACTATGATGTTTACCTTCATTATTATAAATAATTTATGATCTAGGAACACATGCATTATGCCATGAGTGTTGACCTAAAGGAACAAATCTTAAGAAAATAATTTTACAAAAATGATCCTTGATTGAGAAGAAATGGACATACAACCTTTCACCTTTTGGACCAATATTAATTCTATAATATGGTGAATCAATCCTTATTAATAAGTGTGATATGGAAAATGTAGGTGCTTTTTGAATATTTTCCTTCATGGTTGGACCTTATATAAGTATATATAACAATGCCCATTCATGGGTTTTAATAATTTTTAATTAGTATCTATAGGAAAACTCTTTGCTGGTTGGTGAATTTATAATTTATTATAAATAAAGACTTGTAATAAGATAAAAACATAAAATGATAAGGATTTAAACACTCAATAAAGAAAACTTGTCATGCTTCTAACTCTATACCTTAAACCACTCCATCATCTTTCCTATGAGACCTCATGAGTTTAATATTAAATTAAAATTAGATTAGTGAATATTAGTTGTTTTTAAAAATAAAAATTTATTCGGATATGTTTTTGTGGAAGTAAAATACTTATTCAATTCTCATAATCATAAAAAAACATTTTATAACACATCCGAAATCTAAATATTTCTCAATCTACCAATCAAATATTATTTAGATCAACATTTTTAGTCCAACTAACATAAATTCACTAAGGAGCATTAAAATATAACATATTGATATTAGATGAAGACAATAAATTCAATAATATGAAAATGATCTGCAGTTATAAATTTATCATTTTATATAATACATATCTTTAATCAAATTTATTTAAAGATTGAATAATAAAATTTGAAATTATAATCATCCCCATGCTCAAACGGTCCAATTTAATTTAATTTTTTATGTTATTTATTTTATTTCAATTGAAAAGAAACACTTTAAATGTTGTCTTGAACTAGTCTTTTACAAAGCTATTAATTATTTATGGACTGGTTAAATGCTTGGTTTATTGAGATTATTTTAAGTCTTGACACGTTTAACTAATTCAAAGGACATATAATACTTGAGTGAATCTTTACATGAGTTTACAACAAATTTAACATGATGGATGTATTATAATATAAACAAATACTTATTAATATTATTTAGTAATAAAAAAGTTGACTTAAATTTTAATACATTACTTATTTTACCAAATATAAATTTTTAAAAAGTAAGTTATGATTATATTTATAAGTAAATTTTACAATTTTATATAATATTATACAAATTTCAAAACATATATATTCACATATGCGAGTTTTAAAAATAATTTTTTAATAATATAAAAAAAAAAATAATAATAATTATTACGGACAATACGTTAAGGCTTTAAGTTCTCATGCAAAAATTATACTTGCTCCAACTTGTGACCATGTTTCCATATTAATATTTTTTTGAAAAGAAATAATTTCATATCAATAAAAAAACTCTAAAAAATAAAATTTAAAATATTAAAACAAATAATATTTAAGATCACATGACAGGAAAATTCCAATCAATAATATAGGAAGTGATCATAAGTGGATTTTAAAAGAAATATGTTATTATGTAAAGCATATGAGCTTTGAATTTTTTTAGTTTAAAGTGTGTTTAAATACCTTGTTAATGAGTATTTGGTACAAGATATTTCAGATGGAGTAGCTTGCTTGAAGATGGATAAAAAAAATAAAAATTAAACTGGAGCGGTAGAGTTTTTAGGTTTTTTTGGGAAGACCTAAATTTAAAACACTCAGAAGTGATGTGTATAAATGTTTTCTTAAAAAAAGCAAAAAAAAGCACTAATAAAACTTAAATTTAAAGCACTCAGGAGGGTTACTTGCACCCAAGTGCCGTGCAGGCCATCAAATCTCAACATAACAACGTGAAGGTCGCTCTCACCTTGGGCGGCGACAGCGTGGGTAACGGCTACGCGCAGTTCAAACCGTCATCGGTGTCATCGTGGGTGAAAAACGCGGTGTCGTCTCTCACAAACATTATTCAGGAATACCACCTGGATGGCATTGACATTGACTACGAACATTTTGAGGCTGATCCCGACACCTTCGCGGAGTGCATCGGGCAGCTGATCACGACGCTTAAGCAGAAGAACGTTATCTCATTCGCGTCCATTGCTCCCTTCGATGACGACGATGTACAGTCGCATTACACTGCGTTGTGGAGCAAGTACGGGAATGCCATCGACTATGTGAATTTCCAATTCTATGCTTACGATTCGAGCACCACCGTGTCGCAGTTCATCGAATACTACAATGATCAGTCGTCTCGCTACAGCGGAGGGAAAGTGCTGGCGAGTTTCATAACGGATGGCAGCGGAGGGTTGTCGCCTGCACATGGCTTCTTCGACGCCTGCACGACGCTCAAAAACAGCGGGAAGCTCAACGGTATCTTTGTGTGGTGCGCCGACACTTCCATGTCAAATGGTTTCCAATATGAAAAGCAGTCCCAATCTCTCCTCCAGGGATCCTCTTGATTTCCCATTCCTCCTCCGCTTTACTGTTATTCTTCTTCCGCAGCTAGAAGTTGTTAATGTTTGTACTCACCAATACGATATTATATCCATTGTATTACAACTGCAGAGTTCTCTTTGGATTATTGGAATGCGCTTTTTAATTTATGCACACGGGTCCACCCGCTACAGCTGGGGGTTCGGGTGTGCGGCCGCGGTGGATCAAACTAGAACCAATCGATAGATAATGTCGTTGTCATCTTCTTACCTTTTTTAAATTCTGACGCTCTAAACAATTGCCATGCCCCTTGACAATATAAACGAGTAAGCAAACGGCAACTCTCAGACACGTATTAAATAAAATGAATTCTTTTCTTTATACAGATTACTTTTATTAATATAGTTAAATGACAATCTTTATTGTGTTCTTGCGACTTTAATGAAGTGGAAATGGTAATCACGGTGTGAACAGGACCATGCTTTTTTATGAACAAAATTCAGTTTTAGCCGTTAAAAACATATTAATTAAAATTTAGCTTTCATCTAATTAGTCCAACAGTGGAGATTTTGGAACACTAAATAGTTCCAATCTTATAAAGTAGATGAAAGTATAATTGAGAATAACCAACCCATTACCAAGCTGCTAGAGAAAGATGGTTCCCTCAATTAGACCAAAGACTAGAAGAAGGCCTTATAATATGTATGTAATGTGTTGATATACTAAGGGAGACACATAACGTATTCAATAAAAATACATGAAAATTCATGTTATTAATTTTTTAATTATAGTTTTGAAAATGACTTTTTATTTTAATATTGATTGGAAAAAAAAGTATATATTTGAAATAGGGGCTAAGCTAAGGAGTAAATATGGATATAGTAACTTGTTATGGTAGCATATTATAATCATCTTCCTCTTCATATTTTATAAATATTCGTTTGGGTTCTCTTTTATGATTTGAAAGAGAGTTTTGTTTTTAATTGACCATATTCTTTTTAATGATGACATATGTAAGATAGTGAGAACTACTTAGTAGATAAATAAGAATGGTAATTATTTGTTATTAAAATAGTAAAATTATAAAAAATTTATGCAATAGAATTTACACATGAAGATGGTTATAAGCAAGGTAGTTTCCACCTGTTTATAACTACCACCCATGTATATAAGAAATATGAAGAGGAGAAATCCACAAAGAAAAGAAGAATATGAATTGATAGGAGGCCAAGGAAAAAGAATTAGTAGAGAGGATACAAACATAGAGGAGAAACAAGGAGAGAAGAGGGAGGATAAGATGCACAAAGAGAGAGATGCACTAGAGTCCCATGTAAGGGAGAGAGGCCTACGTAATAATGTATAGTAGAAAATATTATAATGTATAGCCAATAAGCATATACAATAACATTTCATCTCAAATATGTTTGGGTATGTGTTTGAATAGTAAATATATTCTATGTTATAGATCACATAGGCTTCATTTTGTGCAAGAGTGGATGTTTTTAAGTGAACATGGAATTATATGTTGGTATTTGTGCAAGAGCATAGGTTTGTAGGTGAAGACTAAAGAAAGAGTATAGTCAAAGTAATTTTAACTAGATCATCAGAGAAAGCAAACATTTCTCAATAGGAAGAGATGGTTATGGCAGAGAAAGGGGCATAGGATTCCCTAAAAATTACTTTTGATGTCAAGAAACTAGTCATCTAGTATTTGAATGTCCAATACTAAAATTTAGTGGTAAAGTTTTGACCTATTTGTAGCCTCCTCCTATGTTTATAAGAATGAGAAAGTGGATAAATTGACAGGTAAAGGAAGAAGAAAAATCGGCAAGAGGGCAAAGAAAAGGAATTAGTAGAGAGGTTGGAAAATATAGAGGAGAAAAGGGAAGGGAAGAGGGATGATAACACACATATAGAGGGGTCTAAAAGTCCTGTGTAAGAGAGAGGATTGCATAGATATGTATAGTGGTAAAACATTATGATGTATAATTAACAAGTGTATTGACAATAACATTAACATTTTACCTTGCATTTTTCTAGGTATATGTTTGAATGGTAATTGCCTTGTATGTTGTAGATTTCATAGGTTGGTATTTATGCAAGAGTATAGGTTTATAGCTAAATATGGAAGAATGATTGTAGTCTAGAAAGTTATGTTGATCCAGTGTATAACATGACATTCAAGTATTTGTCATTCCAATAGTCATTGTTCAAGTGATGAATTGAGAATCGAAGTGTTAGTGGTTAGTATTTATTCAAGTATCCTACATTGATGTTAAAATTAAACCAATAATTTGAGTCAATTGTCTATTTAGCAACTAACTAATTCAAATGGTAACTATAGTTTGAGGGAATAGTAAGGTGTTATTCAAGGGAAGAGAGAGGTACCAATTGAGTAGAGAACTATTCAAGTGGAAGTTTTATTTGCATTAAAGCAAGGCACAATTCATGTGGAAATATTATTGGATTAGAGGTATGATATCATTCAATTTGAAGAAAATTTGCTATTCTAAAAATAATATAAGTGTTATTGAAGAATCATTATCACTTGAGAGAGCATTTTTTGGGTGGTGATTAAAGTGTCATTCGAGTAAACAATGTTTAAATGGAGGATAAGGTATTTTTTAGGTGAATAATATTTGTTCAAGTGAAGAAAGAAGTGGCATTCAAGTTTGAAAGAAAATAGTCATTCAAGAAAAAGACCTTATTATCATTCAAGTAGGACCAATTGTCACTCAAGTGAGAACTAAAGTGTCATTCCCATGAAGAATACAATGTCATGAAAGTAGAGTTTCAAGTCCTAATGATGGCTATTGATACATTAAGGCCTATTTATCAAAGTGATTGTGTACGGAGATAATTTTTAATTGAAACCCCTCCTTGCAATTGCATCAAATGATTATATTCATTTATAACAATGGCATGGTAGGTTACAACATAGTAATGTAAGAAGAAAAATATTGAAATAAAACTTTATAAAATAGTAAATTTTAGTTTGTTGTTGATCTATATGTATATTATAAATATATAATTAATTAATAAAAGAAAAAATAAGAAATAATAATTGATAAAAATATAAGAAAATAATGTAAAATGATAATATTAAAATAAGGGTAATATAAAGTGATCAAGAAAACAATGAAAGAATAAAATTTGATGTAATGATAGTAGATTGCAACCATAGTAGGGAAACACACACAAAAAAAGCAATAGAGTAGACCAACCCTTAAAAATAAAATGGTCTATGCATAACTAGTCATCCATAGTGTCAAATAATATTTGTTCTTATTTGGAATAATTTATAAGGGATATAGTCATAGTAATCATCTTATTTAACTATTTCAACCATTCTGAGTTCCCTATATAATAGAATCAAAAGGTATATGATGAATTTTCTATATATGGATAATTTTTTTATCCTTCATCCTTTGAATTAACTACATAATATGTTCTATTAGTACATATTATTTTGGGGAACCAACCAATCCAATATAGGTATGCATGTGAACTTGAAGTTTTTATATTTATATTCTCTATGATCCTTAAATCACTTTTTAATATAACATCGTTAATGGATAAAGTTCCAAGGTAGGTTAGATTTCTTCTCCATCCTACTTTTGGAGACTTTTATTCATAATATTTGTTCCACTCAATATTTTTAATACAACCTTGAAAACCTTCCAAGATCAATAAAATAAATAGGATTTTTTTAAATCAATTTCATCAATCTCTATGTAATTTCTGTATTATTAGACTTGTCATACAATGAATAATAACAAGATGAAGCAAAACATATTCTTATTTATTGATCTAAATACAATAGCTCTATTGTTCATTTTTTACTCTTTCGAAATAAAAACAAATGTTCATAATAAAAAATCATAGTTCATTTCTTTCTCATTCACCTTTTCTTATATTTTTCCATATCCTAACTTTGACCTCTTTTATAAAAGTGAAATCACTAATGTTAAATGTTTCTTATGCTCAAATTACCTATGTAGAAATCAACCTAGGATTCATAAAAGGAATTGTATTATGTTTATAAATTAGACTTCCATATCCATATATTTATGGTAAAAGTAGATCATAACGATTTATTTGATAAAGTATTATATTAACAACTAAATACTCAATCATTTGAAGAATTTGAAATAATTCAATAGAATTGGAGGTTGATTTTTATATCGCCCTCAAATTTCAATTTTAAAAAAGTTGATATATTCATAACTCTTAAAGTTAGTTTCACTAAATTTTACTTCCCTTCTACTTTTTTTAATAAGAAATATTTCATATACAAAAGTTATAATACTTTGTCATTTTAGAAATAAGTACGCATAGTCTTCTATATCATATGTCCCAAAATTAGGAAGTCCAAAAAAACAATACCTAATATTATACTATTTCTTGTCCTATAGTATCTATATGAAGGAGTGATATCAATGCTATATATAGCATTACAAGTGATTTGATCTAATTCAGAAGAAAGTTTGAAATTTGATAGAAGTTAGCAATTCAATTGATCTAGCAAGCAAATTGCTTGATTTTATTTGCATTTTCATAGGTTGAGTTCAATGCAATTTACATGAATTTTTAGTCCCAAACCCAATTTTTCTTGAAATTCCACCCATTTTTTATTTTTATTCTTAGTATTGTAATTAATTTGTATATAAAAACTTTAACTCAAACATTAAAAACAAAAATTTTCACAAAGAAAACTTCAATACCATTCAAACAATGCAAACAAACTCCAATCTAACCTTGCATAAGCATCTACCATGGAAAAAAACACTTAACATAGATTCTAAGTTAGTTTTGCACAAGTCCAAAACAATATGCAATTCACTTGATAAAGTAATTAATTTGTTGAAAACAAGATAAAATTTGGCTATGTAAAATCTAGCAAGTGATACACTCCAAGCAATTTGCTTGGGTAATTTTCTCTTTCTACAAAGATTTTTTAATTTTAGATGAACAAACAATTTCCTTTTGCTCATTTTTTGGATTGCTCAAATTTTTTACTTTACTATAAAGATACACATAGTAAGTAAATCACCCAAAGTTACGAGCATGTCACTCTAATTTATAAATGAATTTATCAAATTAATAGTTTACTAAAGGGCTACATTCTAGAAGCAAATCACTTGAAGTCATAAGCAAATTAATCTATTTTGTGAGACGATACCCCTGCCTCCTTGGGTCTTACCCGAAAGTGGAATCCCTTTTGGGATGTTTTCGACAAATAAAAATAAAATAAAATCTATTTTGTGAGCAAATTGCTCAAGTAGTAAATTTTTTTAAAATTTGGTATTTTTTTAATATTTAAAGCCCATAATTATGTTTGCATAGATACAATAATATGAATACATGGTCTAAAGTTCAAAACCTAGACAAATATAAACAATAGGTGGGCATAGTTGCATATCAACAAAAGAATGCTAAAGGAAAATGAAAATAGCAAATTGTTGTGTGGGTGAATAAGGAGTATGAATTTGAAGAGATCCTAGTATCCATTCCCATCTTGTCAAAAGGAAAAATGCCCATGATCAATCAAGTTAGATAAGGATTCATTCCACCATAAATAGGTTGCTTAATCCAGTAAATAGGTTATTTAATAGCCTTAATGAACCTTACTTGGTCTATTCAAACCCCTACAATAATCCACATCAATCACTTGTACCAGGTACACTAATATTAACAATGAAAAGAATAAACCTCTCTTCATGCAATAGCTTTATAAATTTCCTACAACATTTTTTATGTAAAATTACCTCCTATAAATACTCTAATATAGAGTCCACTACATGCAATCTCTAAAACTTCCAATGTTCCTCTAGTTTAATCCTTAGTACCAATAGGATCATTAGTCTTAATGTAAACATTTCTTAGAATATGCAAGTGATGGCTACGGAGAAAAAGATCACAATTATATATCCAAGGACCTTTGAACCTATTGATTTAATCTTATATTCCTATAGCAACTTTAAAATCTTTACCTACCTTTGACATGAACATAAACAAGATGATATTAGATCACCTTAACAAGATATCTACACTCAAGTCAATCCTTTGCATTCAAGAGGAGTACATAATTCTATATTTACTTATATACTCTCTATAATATAAGGTTAATTTATGGTATAGGTGATTACCATACAATTAAATGACTAGTTGGACATCAATAGTAAAACCATTTATGCATAGGCTTTGCAAGCATGGGAAATGGATATTTAATTTGTTTCAATTAAATATGATATAAGGAGTTCTTGAAGAAAAATTCATGATTCTAATACTAGATTATTAGGAAATTTAAATTTAATTTCGTAGAATATTAGGTCAAATAAATAAAAAAACATTACCATATTACATCAAGGTTTTACAATCTAATTTTGTGCTAATGGTTTGTAATACTAACCATTGTATACTTGTTGTAGCATTTTAAAAAAATACAATTTGCCATGACATTCTCATCAAATTAGAGAGAATACCTCCTACCCCACCAATGGCTTATGCCACCCAAATTTTCCAAAATACACCAATGCCTAGTACTATGCCCAACTTTTCTTCTATCAGAAACTCTCAACCTAATACTTTTATTCATACTTCCTAGTCACCATACATGATTATCGATCTAGGCCAAAATGCATCATCCATATTAGCACTGCAACCACTACTTATAACCCCTCCCACTCCATCCAACCCTAGTAATGAATCCGATAGCAATTTTGAAATGAATGAGATGCTAGAATTAATCTAAAGATTGATAAAGTAGAATAATGCTATAAAATAGTAATAGTAGTAGACATGGAATTGGTAGCTATGAAAGAATACATAATAACAAAATATTAGGTTACTCGATAGGGTGTTAGGCAAGAAACACACAAGATCCATAATATTATGGTTAATATTAAAATAAAAGAAGAATTAGTATGATGTCTCCCTTGCAATGATAGGTACAACCCTGATGAATGCATGAGTGCCATTAAGTATTCTCAAATTGTGTGGTGAACTTAACAATGCCATGTTTAACATGCAATTAAAACTAGCCAAGTATCCTCCTCAATGAACTTTGTCATTGAAAGCACGAGATTTCGGGCGGAGGGAGCACTAATTATGCAACATAAGACGAAATGTAACGCTTTAATCCTATGCACAAAAACGAAGAAAGGAGACAATTTGAAAATGAAAGAAAAGATGTAAAGAAATCACAGCCCTCTTTATTCAAATATCTTATCCTCGGTTACATAGACGTCTCCTCCCTTTTTGGGGGCTAGGAGCGTTAAATTCGTATTTGTTACAATATGTGACTTAGTCTTCCTCTTTCCGCGTGCCCACGTTTGAATGGACGGGCCAAGACGATGCCGTCGCTTATGTTGATGAGTCCTTACCTCTCGCTGCTCCTCCTGCGAACAAAGAAACAACGAATATGTCAGTAGCACCTGCTACAAGTGAAAAGTGTTCGTTCTTCTAAAATCATCAAAAGATGCATGCAAACATTTATCTAAAACAATAAACAAAATGATTCTAAACAGCCTGAAAACTTGACAGAAGACAATAAAATGTTACCAGAAGGCCATTGCCACTGAGACAGCTGGCCAATCTACCTTCAACTGGAATTCATCCCCGGGTGGGACGATTTTTTACCGCAATTCGTCCCCGGGTGGGACGAATTCTTCCGTGTTGAATAAGCCGACTCGTTGCTGCTCCAATGTCGATTCCCGAGACCTGCAAAATGCCTGCAAACAAGGGGGTTATGTAATTGGGGCCATTTTGGGATGACCCAGATGGTCGGATTCTCCCAATTTGGCCTCTACCCTCGAGAATTTGATCTTGCCACCTGCAAGTCAATGAAACAACAAAGCAACACAAAACATACTAGAATCTGACCAAAAGTTACGAAATTGCAGCTATGAGTTAACCAAACATAATAACACAAAATGCAACCTGAAAAAGTAATCTAGAATGCTCTAAAACCTAGAAAGTGCGGGGGTGCCCAAGTGGGCCTCCCACCGTTGGCACTTGATTCCAACGCCAATCCACTAGGGATGGGCCCAAAACCTCTTAGGATTGGGGGGTCGGCGAATTGGTTGGTTCAGGTGTCCATGTGTTGGATTTGGGTCAGGTTCAAGCTTCCAAAAGCTACCCAACAACCTCCCTTGCAAAAGAGATTGGTGGATGTGGGAAGGTGAACCAAAAGGGATGCAAGTGGGTCTTCAACTCGACAGCACTTCGTTGCTTGAAAACTCCTTCAACCCGTATATTTTGGGTGAGAAAAGTCCCACCTTTTATAGACCCATGGGGTCTCTTTTGGGAGGGAAGCACAAATGCCATGTGTTGGTCATAGGCGCCATGTGGCGCCTTGTCTTCCCATGAGGGAGGGGAGTCCTCCGTTGACTTGGGCTTTGATAAATGCCTTTTGTGACAGCTCTTCTAATGGCCCCTCCGTCCACCTACACACGCGTGCAAGGCGGAGTCATCAATCGATCGTTCGGGCTGCCACTTGGCGCCATTTGTCTTTTTGCCCGTTAAGCTTAGAATTCGTCCCACCCAGGGACGAATTCAGAATTCGTCCTGGGGTGGGACGGATTCTATTTTGAATTCGTCCCTGGGTGAGACGAATACTGGGCAAAGTGTCCAAGTGTGCCAAATTGCTTCTTGACCTTACAAAATTGCTATGAAAGTGGTTAAGACCACTTTTTAACCTCTGAGGGCTGCCCTGGGGGCTGTGTTTGTCAAAGCGATCAGTGTTTGTAGTCACATAATCGGATTGGTGCTGTTTTGGTGTCTATAGATGCCCCTTTTTGGGAAGCGCTGCGGGTGACGCAATGCTGAGAAAAAAATAGATAACCAAAGCACTAATGATTAGGGTTTCTTGGTAACCTAACCAACTTTTGATGCCCCAAGTATGGAAAGGGCATGCATTCTTGAATCCTTGCTTCTGACGAGCTAAGGAATTTGATTTCAAGTATTAACCTGTTTTGGTGAGGTGTGACTTGAACTTAGACATTGATCATTCATGAACAGGCAAAGGGCATTTTTATCCTCATGGGGAACCTTGTGTTCATGATTCACGAAATGCCAAGTGTTTGATTGATTTGATTGTTGCTTGTTTATTGCCCCAAGCAGGAGCGTGATTGTCTTTGTCAATGATTCTTTGAATGCATGTCATTTTCCTTAATTGGGTGTGTGATTGTTGGTTGGTGACTAAGTGTGACTACCCCCTCAAGCGACGAATCGATGAGGGAATGACCTTCGTGAGAGAAGCGACGAGTCGCTTGACCCAAGATGACTTGTGCAAGGGTGCCTTTAGAGGGTTTACCGTTAAGCGTGTGCAATTTTTCCAACATTTGGACCTGTTTTTGGTGGGTGTTAACCCTTTTGGTGATGCCGTAATGAGGTGAAATCATCGAAAACCTAACTTCCCGTGGAGCGGTCCAGCTATGTTAGCCTTCTTGGGGAAGTAGGAGAGAGATAATTTGAACCTCGCCATCGATTTTCTTTGCCCAGAGGTTAAGTGCAAGAGCACTTATGTCCGGCAATGTTTTTTGCTGTTTGTTTTTGTTGAATTTTGTACTATTTTTGAGTGGGCTTTGACCCTTTTGTGATGTCGTTTGGGGATGAAATTGTCTAAAATCCGTCTTCCCGTGGAGCGGTCCGGCTATGGTAGCCTTCTTAGGGAGTATGATAGTGACAATTTGTGACTCCAATGTCGATTTTGTATGCCCTTGTTGTCAGGTGCAGTAGCAATCCTGTCGGGCAATTTTATTGTCTGTTTTTAGTCATTTTTTTTAATTTTTTTTAGTGCTGGCCTGAATTCGTCCCTGGGTGGGACGAGCGCTAATCAGAGCGCTCATCCCATTCAAGGATGAATTCCAGTGCAAAAGGCCTATTTAATGGCCAAAACTTGATTTTGGGCTCATTTGTGTCATTTTTTTCTTGCAATTTTGGAGCTCTGGGAGGAGGAGGTAATTCTGCGAAGCGAAGCGCTACTGGAATTCTCTCTGCTATCATGAGTGCACACACTGGTTCGAGCGGTGGAGCTGAAGCGAAATCGTAAGTGTTCCTAGAGTTTATTTTGCTTTTATTTGATGTATTGTTTTTGTGTTGACGCTTTTCAAAACTTTAAGATTTTTTTGTGATGTTTTTGTTTAACAGTTAAGTTTAGAAACCCTAGAACTGAAAATTTGATCTGTTATATATATTTTTTTTTTTTTGTGTTTTTGTTGATTTTTTTTTTGCTTTGCAGGTTGTTAGGAGCCGGTACCGTGTACCCGCTGCATTTACTGAGGTGCGGTTGGCATTGACCGATGATGACTTGGAATTGCTTGATGCCCTTGGGCTCATGCAGGTGGCTCGACTGGAGCCTGTGGTTTCGGATCAGGCCTATCTGACGGCCCTGATCAAGCTTTGGGATCCGTGGACCAATACTTTCCATCTCCCGACAGGGGAGATGACCGTGACTCTTGAGGACGTCTATCGGTTGCTTCGAATTCCGATAGATGGTCTGCCTATTAGGACATCGCCGTTTGATCGCCGGACTGCTATACTTACGAGATGTTTTGGGCATGGGGGGAGCTGGGTGTAGCAAACCCGGTGGAGACAATCGAGGTGGATTGCCAGGCTGGAGGGATTTTGGTTAGCCGGTGGCAGGAGAGGGGGTGTTAGGAGTGAGGCACGCATTCTTGATGGGCCTCATTTCTAACATTCTTCTCCCTGATTCGTCAGGCGCGAGGTTCCCGTGGAACCTGCCGGATTTGGTGTGGCAGCTGGCAGAGTGCCCGATAGAGGCACCGTTGATTCTGAGATGGGGACAGACTTTGTTGGCACAGCTTCTACGGGGAGTCATACGGGGTCCGCTGTCGACAGCGGAAGGGTGTCAGTTGCAGTTTTTTGTTGCAGTGCTGGGGTTGGCAGCACATAGCTGTTGAGAGGCCTACCGGGTTACCGTGGACGACTCGGGCGGTGATGGAGGATGAGGAGATTGGTTATGCAGCTTTGTGGTGGCGGTCTGTGGAGCAGGGGCAGAGTCGGCGATGGGCAGGTGCCGTTGAGCACTACACTGATGCCTTTTCTCGGCTCACTCTAGGGGAGGTGTTTTAGCGTCCCTATCGGGACTGTCCACCCTAGCCTGAGGCTGGAGAGTGGCTCCGACGGGTACGCAGGGAGCGGTGGTTGACTGGGCTCCACGGGACAGAGCATGAGTTCTTTCCGTACCGTCGGGTTACACGACAGTTTGGGGTGCGCCAGGGGTTGCCTAGTGAGCCCGTGGTCTATCGGCGGTGGGGAGATGAGAGGGATCTGGAGCCATCGGTCACCGTGCCATTGGGCGAGGAGTCCGATGCAGTGATTGAGGTCCCGGATGTGGATGACATCGGGACTACCATTGAGTATGACTCGTGGTGGGTACTGCGGCATTGGAGAGGAGAGGGGCCACTGGGAGGCGCGGAGGCGGCAGTGGAGGATGCTGAGGCAGTAGGGGGTGATTGGGGGGTCCGTTGGATGATGCGGACATGGTGGATGTGGGAGATGAGGATGTGGACTTGGGTGTTCCGGAGCAGCCGGACATGCAGGATGTGGAGGAGCAATGGGAGCCTGAGCAGGCTACTGTCCCCGCGAGTCCTATGCGTTCGACAGATACAGAGGAGGTGGGGTCGGATGTAGGCGTTGAGATTGCGTGACTGACAGAGCTGCTGTGGATGCGAGATCTGGAGTTGGGGGATGCGAGGCGGGATCTAGGGGATGTGCGGTAGGAGAGGGATCTTCTGCGGGCTCAGTTGGCAGAGCGGGATAGAGTTTTGGCACAGCGCGATGATGCATTGTCTATCTATCATCGACGAGAGGCAGAGTGGTGTCTGTACCGGATAGACTTGGAGAGGGAGGTCATCCGCCTTGGCGGGCGGCTACCTGAGCCTTCGATCAGTAGATCTTCTCGACGGACAAGGGATAGTCTGACTGAGCAGTCAGCATCATCTCGTCGCAGGCGGTTAGATGAGGGGGGTGGTAGCAGGCATGATGCAGGGGCTAGTAGTAGCCGCCCTGCAGGGTCCCATAGGACCCACACCACGGGGGGTAGTTCCCGTCGCACCGATCCTGCGTGATCATGGTGGTCGACGCCTTAGGTTGGGTTTTTGGATATGATTGCGGGGTCTGAGGACCGGTTTTGTAGCCTATGGGCATATTTTTGATGATATATATATATATATATAACCGGTTTTATTTTTGGTTTTGTACATGTGATGATGTGATTTTTGTTATGCATGTTTATATTTATTTTGATGAATGCAGATGTTATGATGAATGTAAATGTTTTAGATATCTATGTGATATGCGAATTGAAATGGATGAATGATATTTGTGATGATTGCACTATAGGTTGTTTAAGAAGCTCTTTATTTACATGGTTTTTTTTTTTTTTGTATTTTCTGATGGTATCATAAGGATGATAAGTAGCGCAGATGGTTTTGGAATGAATGTAAGGTTTTCTGAGATTCAATCAGTTTTAACTCACCATCCATGATTGTACTTTATCTTACAAGACTTTTTGACCAAGGTATGAATCAGACTTGTTTTTGACCCAGTTATTTCATATCCCTGTGTGTGCAATTGAGTTCATTTAGTGGTATTTGTTAGGATACCGCAAGTGCCAGATGGGCTTTCAACCGAACCTGTACTGAGGATCACCTAATTAGCTCCATGAATTCCTTTGTTGTATGTACTAAGATTAATCTGCGGTGTAATCCAGGATGCCATAAGCTAGCTCATCCACATGCAAATATTGATCTGTACGCAAGTTAATGTGACAGATATATCGTCATGCGGGAGGTTTACTTTTGTTACCGATAGGCTATCAACCAAATTGGTACTGAAGCTTGCCTTATGACCTATAGAATGTTGAGAGTTCCAGGGATTCAAGGTCAACTCCCTTCTTTTCTTCAATTGTATTGGGATACTTGCTCATTGTAGTGATGAGATCACTGTTTATTTTGATTTGTTTTTCTTTCTTTTTTTTTGAGCAAGGGATTGGGGATATGGAGTGACGAAAATCATTGTTGTTTGTGCCTTTTGATGTGTGCACTGTAGTTTGTCAAATTTTTGAGTTTTGACATTTTGCAAATTTTTTGTGTTTTGCAACCGTTGAGAACTTTAGGGATTCTTAGGGAATTGGGTAGGGAGGATGCTTGTCCTTTTGCCAACTCTCAGCATTCTAGGGGTCATTCGCACAGGGGGATGAGCAAGATAACCGTTTCGCTTGTGGTGACCTAGATTATTTTGCATGTTTCGTCTTTCGTTCACACAATTTGGGAATTTTAGTGTTTTGATTTGTGTTGGGATGTTACGTAACAAGGTGTATTTCAAGTATGACTCTACCTTCGTAAAATCTGCTCGACTTGATACACTACATGGCTAAAGAGGAAAATGATGACCGAATCATCGAAACTCTTGGTACATTCCCGGACCACCGATCGTAGTGTGGTAAAAGTTATGCTTGGTGTTTTTGTTGTTTTTGTACAATGAGACATGGGAAAAGGGGACTACGAGCATTCATATGGTGCCTTTGACCCGTATGACTACAAATATGCAATGTATGGATGCAATGCTTAATGATATGTATTTTTGTAATTTTGATGGATTGTTTTGGTGAAGGTGAAGATGAGGTGCAAGTTGAATTTTTTGATGAATTTGAGTATGCCTAGAATTGAGATGCAAATCTTTGTTGTTTTTGATGATTTTTGTTGTTTTGTTTTTTGAATTTCTTGATTTTTTTGACCAAGCGATTGCGATAATCGTTGGAGCTTTTTGGGTTTGACCAAGAGATTGCGATAATCCTTGGAGCTTTTTGTATTGACCAAGAGATTGCGATAATCCTTGGAGCTTTTTGGTGACCAAGAGATTGCGATAATCCTTGGAGCTTTTTGGGTGACCAAGAGATTGTGATAATCCTTGGAGCTTTTTGGGTTGACCAAGAGATTGCGATAATCCTTGGAGCTTTTTGGGTTGACCAAGAGATTGCGATAATCCTTGGAGCTTTTTGGATTGACCAAGAGATTGCGATAATCCTTGGAGCTTTTTGGGTGACCAAGAGATTGCGATAATCCTTGGAGCTTTTTTGGGTGACCAAGAGATTGCGATAATCCTTGGATTTTTGGGTTGACCAAGAAATTGCGATAATCCTTGGAGTTTTTTTTTTTTTTTTGGTATATGGCTTTCTTAGATATGAAATGGTCACAAATGACTGATATTCAAGGGTTCTGTTTCCTTGATACCGTCAAGAGAAGCTAGCCGGTACGTCCCGGGTCCTATTTTACTATCAATGACATAAGGACCTAACCAATTTGCCATGAATTTGTCCCTCATATGGGACGGCAAATTAGAGTTTTGTTGGTTTTCCTTCAGAACCAAATCACCAACCCGAAAGTCTCTTAGGTGAACTTTCATGTTGTAAGCTCTCTTAAGCCGCTCTTGATAGATACGTAAGTGCTCGAGAGCATTAACGCGTCGTTCGTCAAGCAACGTAAGTTGGTCTAATCGGGCCTACCGTGCAGTGTCATCATCGATGAACTCCTGCATTGATATGCGCAGGGAAGGAATTTCCAACTCGAGAGGCATTACTGCCTCTGAGCCATACACTAGTGAAAACGGAGTTGCCCCAGTGGGCGTCCGAATGCTAGTGCGATAAGCCCAAAGGGCAAGTGGGATTTGTATGTGCCAATCCTTATGACTATCTGCGATGGTCTTTTTAAGGATGGCGACTAGCGTTTTGTTTGACGCCTCTGCTTGCCCATTTGCTTGCGGATAATAGGGTGTTGAAAAGCCGTGCTGAATTTTGTACTTTGTGGTTAAAGCACGCACGTCTTTGTTCTTGAATGATGGCCCATTATCCGAGATTATTTTGGATGGAATACCAAAACGACATATGATGTAATGCAAAATGAACTCCGCAATGCGGGGTCCTATCGTAGAGGTTAACGGAATTGCTTCCACCCATTTGGTAAAATATTTTGTGGTCGTTATGATAAACGTGTGACGGCCTGACGATGCAGGGGAGATCTTTTCGATTAGATCGAGGCCCCACTACAAAAATGGCCAAGCATACTGGACTGTCTATAGGGCCTGGGAAGGTGCATGCATTAAATTGGCATGATGTTGACATTTCACGCACCTCTTGACATACGCGTAGCAATATCGCTCTAAAGATGGCCAATAATAGCCCATGCGAAGAATGCACTTTGCAATGGCCATACCACTGAAGTGGCCGCCACATGTACCGTCATGCGCTTGGGTGACTGCCCAAGTGGACTCTTGCTGGTCCAAGCAACGAAGAAGAATTCCATCATAGCTGCGACGATACAAAATGTCTCCTATCAAGACATATTTTGCCGCTTTCTGTTTGAATGTTCATTTTGTGGCTTGCGTCAATCTAAATGGTAGATTACCTAACTTGAGGTAGTCTCTTATGGGTAAATACCAGTCCTGTTGATCGGATACCTCGACAGTTTGAATAGCCAATCCCTTTTGGAGTTCTTCCCTAACAAATGTTGATTGGGATAGAACTTGTAAGAATAGCGTTGTGTTGCTATTAATGGGAGTGGGGGAGAACAAAGACCCCCAGTTGGCATGTTTCAAATAGTCTCGGATTTGAAAGAACTTATCCGAAGATGGTTCGATCTCGGATCATGTGGATTCCTGGCATCAAGTCTGAGCTTGCGCGCTCCATCGCGGGTTGCGATAAGGTTTTGACCTGAATGGTTGTTATATCACCGAAAAGGTCTTACGAGATTAGTGACCCCAAGGAGGCCATTGTGTCCGCAAAATGATTCGATGATCGAGGGAGTGCCTCGATGTCATACCACTCAAGTTTTTCCAGGAATTTATCCACGAGGGCTTTATAGGCTTTTAGAACTGGGCATTTGCATTGATATACCCCTTTGACTTGATTGACGATTAACAGCGAATCACCAAAGATGTTCAATATTTTGATGTTCATGGCGATTGTCGTCTGAAGACCTAGGAGCAGGCTTCTTCCTTTTTTTGAATTTATTTATGGGGTTGGGGCGGTGTGGTATTCTGCCCCGGTTGACTAAAATAAGTGCGGCCGGCGGCGGGTGTTCCCCTTGAAAGCACGAGATTTCGGGCAAAGGAAACACCAAGTGCGATTGCATTCAAAATCAAGTACGCTTAAGTCCTAGAAATGTAAATTGCATGAAATGGAAAAGAAACACATTGGAAGAGACACAATCAAATAGAGAAAACACAGCCCTTTCATTAATATCCCTTGATCTCTATTACATAATGACGTCTCCTCCCTTTTCAGGGGCTAGGAGCGCAAATAGAGTTTGATTACAATCACTGAATGATTCCTCTTTCCGCGTGCCCACGATTGCAATGGGCGGGCCAAGATGATGTCGCCGCTGATGTCGATGAGTTCTTCACCTCCGCTGCTTCTCCTGCGAACAAAGAAACAACCAAGATGTCAGTAGCATCTGCCGCAAATGAAAAGCGTTTGCTCTCTAAAACTAACGAAATATGCATGTAAATATTTGCCTGAAACAAGTAATTACAAGTGAGTCCAAATGGCTTCAAAACTTGACAGAAGGTAAGAAAAGTTACCGAAGGCCACTGCCACTGAGACAAGCTGGCCAATCCACCTTCAACTGGAATTCGTCCCTGGGCAGGACGAATTCTGACTGCAATTCGTCCCTGGGTGGGACGAATTCTTCTGTGTTGAAGAAACCGACCTGTTGCTGCTCCAATGTCGGATCCCGAGACCTGCAAAACGCCTGCAAACAGGGGGGTTATGTAATTGGGGCCATTTTGGGACGACCCAGATGGTCGGATTCTCCCAATTTGGCCTCCACCCTCGGGAATTTGACCTCGACACCTGCAAGTCAGCGAAACGACAAAGCAACACAAAACATACTAGAATCTGACCAAAAGTTACAAAATTGCAGCTATGGATTAATCAAACCTAATAACACAAAATGCAATCTAAAAAGTAATCTAAAATGCTCAAAAACTAAAAATAGGACTTGGGAGGTGCGGGGGTGCCCAAGTGGGCCTCCCACCGTTGGCACTTGATTTTGGAGCCAATCCACTAGGGATGGGCCCAAAACCTCTTAGGATTGGGGGTCGGCGAATTGGTTGGTTCAGGTGTCCATGCGTTGGATTTGGGTCAGGTTCGAGCTTCCAAAGGCCACCCAACAACCTCCCTTGCAAAAGAGATTGGTGGATGTGGGAAGGTGAACCAAAAGGGATGCAAGTGGGTCTTCAACTCGGCAGCACTTCGTTGCTTGAAAACTCCTTCAACTCTGTCTATTTTGGGTGAGAAAAGTCCCACCTTTTATAGACCCAAGGGGTCTCTTTTGGGAGGGAAGCACAAATGCCATGTGTTGGCCATAGGCGCCATGTGGCAATCTTGTCTTCCCATGAGGGAGGGGAGTCCTCCATTGACTTGAGCTTTGATAAATGCCTTTTGTGACAGTCTTCTAACGGCCCCTCTGTCCACCTACACACGCGTGCAAGGCAGGAGTCCTTAACTGACTGTTCTGGGCTGCCACTTGGCACCATTTGCCTTTTTTCCCGTTAAGCTTGGAATTCGTCCCACCCAGGGACGGATTCAGAATTCGTCCTGGGGTGGGACGGATTCTATTTTGAATTCGTCCCAGGGTGAGACGAGTACTGGGCAAAGTGTCCAAGTGTGCCAAATTGCTTCTTGACCTTACAAAATTGCTATGAAAGTGGTTAAGACCACTGTTTAACCTCTGAGGGCTGCCCTGGGGGCTGTGTTTGTCAAAGCGATCAGTGTTTGCAATCACATAATCGGATTGGTGCTGTTTTGGTGTCTACGGATGCCCCTTTTTGGGAAGCGCTCGTGGGTGACGCAGGTGCTTGAGCAAAAATAGATAACCAAAGCACTAATGATTAGGGTTTCTTGGTAACCTAACCAACTTTTGATGCCCCAAGTATGGAAAGGGCATGCATTCTTGAATCCTTGCTTCTAACGAGCTAAGGAATTTGATTTCAAGTATTAACCTGTTTTGGTGAGGTGTGACTTGAACTTAGACATTGATCAGTCATGAACAAGTGAAGGGCGTTTTTATCCTCATGGGGAACCTTGTGTTCATGATTCACGAAATGCCAAGTGTTTGATTGATTTGATTGTTGCTTGTTTACTGCCCCAAGCAGGAGCGTGATTGTCTTTGTCAATGATTCTTTGAATGCATGTCGTTTTCCTTAATTGGGTGTGTGATTGTTGGTTGGTGACTAAGTGTGACTACCCCCTCAAGCGACGAATCGATGAGGGAATGACCTTCGTGAGAGAAGCGACGAGTCGCTTGACCCAAGATGACTTGTGCAAGGGTGCCTTTAGAGGGTTTACCGTTAAGCGTGTGCAATTTTTCCAACATTTGGACCTATTTTTGGTGGGTGTTAACCCTTTTGGTGATGCCGTAATGAGGTGAAATCATCGAAAATCTAACTTCCCGTGGAGCGGTCCGGCTATTGTAGCCTTCTTGGGGAAGTAGGAGAGCGATAATTTGGACCTCGACATCGATTTTCTTTGCCTAGAGGTTAAGTGCAAGAGCACTTGTGTCCGGCAATGTTTATTGCTTTGTTTTTGTGTTGCATTTTTTGTTTTTTTTGTTTTTGTGACACCATTTGGTGATTAAATTGTCGAAAATCCGTCCTCCCGTGGAGCGGTCCGGCTATGGTAGCCTTCTTCGGGAGTAGGATAGTGACAATGTAAACCCCGATATCAATTTTGCTATGCCAAGAGGTTAAGTGCAAGAGCACTTGTGTCTGGCAATGTTTATTGTTGTTTGTTTGTGTTGCATTTTTTGTTGTTTTGTTGTTTTTGGTTTTTTGTGACACCATTTGGGGATTAAATTGTCAAAAATCCGTCTTCCCGTGGAGCGGTCCGGCTATGGTAGCCTTCTTAGGGAGTAGGATAGTGACAATGTAGACCCTGACATCAGTTTTTCTATGCCAAGAGGTTAAGTGCAAGAGCACTTGTGTCTGGCAATGTTTATTGCTTTTTGTTTTTGTGTTGCATTTATTTGTTGTTTTTGTTGTTTTGATTTTCTTTGATCTTGTGCATGATGGTTGATGAATATGGATGTATGCATGTTGATTTATTTTGATGGATGCATATGCTATGATGAATGCAAATGGTTTTGATTTATATGTGATATGCAGATATGAAATGGATGAATGGGGTTTGTGATGTTTGGCTATGGCACCATAGGACTGTTTAGAGCTCTGTTATTTTGTTTTTAGGCGATTGCTGTAATGTATGGCTCTGTATGTATACATGTGGTTTGGTTTTTTTTTGTATTTTTTCGATGGTATTTGCAAGGATGAAAAGTAGCGCAGCTTGGTTTAGAAATGTAGCTAAGGTTTTCCGGAGACTCGATCGGTTTTAGCTCACTAGCCACGACTGTACTTTATCTTACAAGACTTTTGAACAAGGTATGAATCGGACTTGTTTTTGACCAAGTTATTTCACATCCCTGTGTGTGCAATTGAGTTCATTTAGTGGTATTTGTTAGGATACCGCCAGATGCCGATGGGCTTTCAACCGAACCTCGTACCGAGGATCACCTAATTAGCTCCACGAATTCCTTTGTTGTATGTACTAAGATTAATATGCGGTGTAATCCAGGATGCCATAAGCTAGCTCATCCACATGCAAACATTGATCTGTACGCAAGTTAATGTGACAGATATATCGTCATGCGGGAGGTTTACTTGTTACCGATAGGCTATCAACCAAATTGGTACTGAAGCTTGCCTTATGACCTATAGAATGCTGAGAGTTCCAGGGATTCAAGGTCAACTCCCTTCTTTTCTTCAATTGTATTGGGATACTTGCTCATTGTAGTGATGAGATCACTGTTTATTTTGATTTGTTTTTCTTTCGAGCAAGGGATTGGGGATATGGAGTGACGAAAATCACAATTGTTTGTGCCTTTTGATGTGTGCACCGTAGTTTGTCAAATTTGGAGTTTTGACATTTTGCAAATTTTTTGTGTTTTGTAACTAGTTGAGAACTTTAGGGATTCTTAGGGAATTGGGTAGGGAGGATGCTTGTCCTTTTGCCAACTCTCAGCATTCTAGGGGTCATTCGCACAGGGGGATGAGCAAGATAACCGTTTCGCTTGTGGTGACCTAGATTATTTTGCAGGTTTCGTCTTTCGTTCACACAATTTGGGAATTTTAGTGTTTTGATTTGTGTTGGGATGTTACGTAACAAGGTGTATTTCAAGTATGACTCTACCTTCGTAAAATCTGTTCGACTTGATACACTACATGGCTAAAGAGGAAAATGATGACCGAATCACTGAAACTCTTGGTACATTCCCAGACCACTGACTGTAGTGTGGTAAAAGTTATGCTTGGTGTTTTTGTTGTTTTTGTAACATGAGACAATGCGGAACAAGATGGACTATCAGAGCTATTGCAGCTTATGGTGCCTTTGACCTGTATGACTACAAATATGCAATGTATGGATGCAATGCTTAATGCAGCTATGTATTTTTGTAATTTTGATGGATTGTTTTTGGTGAAGGTGAAGATGAGGTGCGAGAATATGAATTTTTTTTGATGAATTTGAGTATGCCTAGAATTGAGATGCAAATCTTTGTTGTTTTTGATGATTTTTGTTGTTTTGTTTTTTTGAATTTCTTGATTTTTTTTTGACCAAGCGATTGCGATAATCGTTGGAGCTTTTTGGGTTTGACCAAGAGATTGCGATAATCCTTGGAGCTTTTTGGATTGACCAAGAGATTGCGATAATCCTTGGAGATTTTTGGATTGACCAAGAGATTGCGATAATCCTTGGAGCTTTTTGGGTGACCAAGAGATTGCGATAATCCTTGGAGCTTTTTGGATTGACCAAGAGATTGCGATAATCCTTGGAGCTTTTTGGGTTGACCAAGAGATTGCGATAATCCTTGGAGCTTTTTGGGTTTGACCAAGAGATTGCGATAATCCTTGGAGCTTTTTGGTTGACCAAGAGATTGCGATAATCCTTGGAGCTTTTTGGATGACCAAGAGATTGCGATAATCCTTGGAGCTTTTGGATTTGACCAAGAGATTGCGATAATCCTTGGAGCTTTTGTGATGACCAAGAGATTGTGACCAAGAGATTGCGATAATCCTTGGAGCTTTTGGATTGTGACCAAGAGATTGCGATAATCCTTGGAGCTTTTTGGGTTGACCAAGAGATTGCGATAATCCTTGGAGCTTTTTGGGTTGACCAAGAGATTGCGATAATCCTTGGAGCTTTTTGGGTGACCAAGAGATTGCGATAATCCTTGGAGCTTTTTGGGTGACCAAGAGATTGCGATAATCCTTGGAGCTTTTTGGATTGACCAAGAGATTGCGATAATCCTTGGAGCTTTTTGGGTGACCAAGAGATTGCGATAATCCTTGGAGCTTTTTGGGGGTGACCAAGAGATTGCGATAATCCTTGGAGCTTTTTGGTGACCAAGAGATTGCGATAATCCTTGGAGCTTTTTGGGTGAAATTGCGATAATCCTTGGAGCTTTTTGGGTTGTGACCAAGAGATTGCGATAATCCTTGGAGCTTTTGGAGTTTTGACCAAGAGATTGCGATAATCCTTGGAGCTTTTGGTGACTGTTGGACCGTTTCGGATTGCGATATAATCCTTGGGGGTTTTTGGGTGACCAAGGGATTGCGATAATCCTTGGAGCTTTTTGGTTTGGATTATGGTTCTTCAGTGGGATAGAGGTACCCCGCCTTGATGGTCTTTGCACTTCGGATCCGGCTCTAGAGGTATGGGCATGAATGGATCGTCCCTATGCACGGAGATGAGGACAGGGTCCGCCCGCGGCACTGATGTTGCTATGATGTCTCTTGGTGGAAGTTGCTCTTTGTGTGCCCAAAGTGGTGGATGTAATGCTTGGTCCCACTGCGGTGGGTTAACACGCCACTCATGCCCTAGTATTATGTTTATCTGTTGACATGCTTCCTCAAATTTTATGGGATGCCGATGATGTCGCATGTGATTGCTGTGGGCTATCTCTCGTTTCATCTTCACTTTCAACTAGTGAGTACAGCTCATCAAAATCTGGAGATTCTGAGACATGGAGGACTGCATCATCAGGTAGCCCTATGGTTAAAGGTTGATCCTCTTCGAAAGGAGCCTTATGTAAGTTGGGCCTTGGGAGCTCCAAAATCTTGGTCTCTACCAACTCTAAGTGCTCTAGAATTTTGCATGTATCGGGAGATTTGAACTCCTCCTCTTTGGTTGGTTCTTGTTGAGGAACTTGGGGCTTATGGAGGGGTGGCCATATGGCACCCCCATGCCTTGGTAGGGCTGTTCATCCCGCTCTTCTTCTCGCTCTGATTCCTTAGAGGCTTCTTGATGAATTTCTAAGGGTGGCTCATAAGCTTGGGTGGATGTCTGAGGAAGGCACCCATCATTGGTTATAGGAGCGGCCTCCCATTCATGTCTAGGAGGCGTCGGGGGTGGTGCTTCAGGAATCGGGAGAGTAGCTTCCCGCTCCTGTCTAGGAGGTGTTGGGGGTAGCTTTTGATGAGGTCACGATGACCTATCTTCCCCCCATGGGTTGTGCCACTCAAAATATTTTGTCTTATGCATGTGAGGGGTTGGAGTCTTCTCTTGTGGTGCTTGGGGTGTCCCCCGGGGGGGGGGGGGGCCCCCCCGGGTTCCACTCAAAATACTTTGTCTTATGCATGTGAGGGGTTGGAGTCCTTTCTTGCATAGTGTGTTGGAACAGCTCATCCTTCTGGCATTGAAGGTGCTCTTCGTTAATATGGTACGGTTCCTCTAACTGTAGTCGTTCGAGCTCAAGTTGCGTGAGTTGCTTGAGATGTGTGATATATTCGGCAGATTCTACGATAGTTGGTCCCATCGCCTCATGTCTAGAAGGCCTAGATGCCTCTCTTAGATAAAAATCTTGATCGTAGTGATCCAAGATCTCTATAGGACACATCCCTCTGTTAGGGGTAGAAGCATTCTCTCGGGGCTTTGGCCTCAGTGAGTGGTCCTGATAGATAGCAGGTGCGAAGGCGTATTGCTCCCACACGGTATATTGCTCTCGAGGAAGGTAGATGTCTTCCTCTTGCTCTCTTTCATAAGTGAAAAAGGGGTGGACGGAGCTATCTCGCCCTGCCCGAAGAGCCTTGTGCTCTAGATTTGTCTTTGTAGTCCTGACAACTAGAGGGGGTGAAGGAAGGATAATGTAATCATTTGGTTCCTCCCATCGAACCCTATGTTGACCTAGCACTTCATCGTGCGATGACCGCTCATAGCGAGCATCTAAGGGATCTCTCCTATGACTGTACCCCTCATGGAAGGGTATGTGCTGAGTGCTATGCTGAATAGGAGTGCTCTTAGAAGAGGTGCCCCTATAGTCCCTTTCCTTTAAGGTGTGGAGGGGACTGCCTTGTGTGTTAGGTCGCCAAGGTGGTATGACCAAATCCTTGGGATTGTAATGGAGATGACTTGTTCTTCCTTGGATATTCCCCATAGCATCCGCCCGTGATTGGGCTTGGCTATGGGTGAGCACCATGACGATGTCTCTCTAAAAACCCTAAAAATTGAAATGAGTCGGATGGGGCCCAAAATTGGCGTGTGCATCCCTCTTATAGTAGATAAGACAAAAATGAAGTTTCAAGTCCTAGCTCTAAATACATTAGGAGATATTGACATCCGAACAGCTCAAAAAGTGCATAGAATTGCGTGCCCAATTTTAAAACCTAATTTCGGGGCACTAGATGATGGAATTTGGCCCCAAAAACTGACTTTTCTGGGCAAATAGAATTCTAGGGAATTATATTTGTTTAAAATTATCCCACCTAACTCCCTGTAAAATTTCAAGTCAATCGGAGCTACGGTTGAGAAGTTATGGCCCCGACAAGATGCACTAAAATTTAGGGAAAAATGTAAGATTTCCCATATTTTGTTGGATGGTCCTGCATCACTTATGGGCACATTTGGGGTGCTTTTGGGTTGACCAAAGGGTTCATGGACACCTTTGGGGCATTTTGGAGTGACCAAGCGATTACGGGAATCCTTGGAGCTTTTGGAAAAAATGACAAAATGCGTAGATTTTTTATCTTTTGTTTATGATGATTTTTTTTTTTGTTACACTAAGAAAAAATGAACACACACATTCACAAAACCGTGATTATCTCTTTTAAGGATTATTGGTGTGCCCTAAACTGGTTTAGTGCATTTTGGTGTTTTGTTTTTGTTTTTGTAGGTTTTGAAGAACGTTTAAATGCATTATGTAGGCTCTTATAACTCCCAAAAGGTCGCCCCTTCAATATACCAACCAAGCCGATATACCAACCTCTCTATATACCCGCCCTTACGAGAGGGAGACTATAGGTACGTGAGAGCAGAAGGTACGTGGTACGTAGGCGGTACGAAAGGGGGATTGTCCCGTTAATGGCACCTACCATAGAAAACTTATCCTCGCGCGCATGGGAATCACCCCAGCTACGCTCGGTCTGTCTTCATCAGGATTTACGCCTAACAACAGTTGACAATCAGGAAATGGATGCAAATCAAGCCAAGGTGGTGATGAAATCCACCAATGGTCTTGATCAAGGGTTGGGGTCTTACGACCAGCTCCTTGGTTTAAAATTGTTTCGTGATGTGTGTGGGATTCGTTTTATTCAACAAAAATGAAACAAGCATACATGACTTTTCCTAATGCAATGCAGGACAAGATGAAAACAATCAAAGGAAATAGAACAGAAACAAAAAATATAACAGAGATCATGAAAATCCCTACCTCTTCTCTGCCTGCTCCAGTTGCTTCTGAATTTCTGCTCTGAAAATCCGTAGACAGGAATTCGTCCCTCTGGGAGACGAATTGCAGAACAAAATTCGTCCCTCCCAGAGACGAATTTGAATTCGTCCCAGGGTCAGACGAATTGCAGAAAAGAATTCGTCCCTGTCAGAGACGAATAGCAGTTCGCAACAAAAAAAAATGTACCTGTCAAGCACAAACACAAAACTTTGATCAGTTTCTATGATTTTAAAAACCAGGGAACAGGTCCCACCGTGATCGCCACTGAAAGCACGAGATTCCGGGCAAAGGAAACACTAAGTGCGATTGCATTCAAAATCAAGTAAGCTTAAGTCCTAGAAATGTAAATTGCATGAAATGGAAAAGAAACACATTGGAAGAGACACAATCAAATAGAGAAAACACAGCCCTCTTCATTAATATCCCTTGATCCTCTGTTACAATGACGTCTCCTCCCTTTTCAGGGGCTAGGAGCGCAAATAGAGTTTGATTACAATCGACTGAATGATTCCTCTTTTCGCGTGCCCACGATTGCAATGGGCGGGCCAAGATGATGCCGCCGCCGATGTCGATGAGTTCTTAACCTCCGCTGCTTCTCCCGCGAACAAAGAAACAACCAAGATGTCGGTAGCATCTGCCGCAAATGAAAAGCGTTTGCTCTCTAAAACTAACGAAATATGCATGTAAATATTTGCCTGAAACAGTAATTACAGTGAGTCCAAATGGCTTCAAAACTTGACAGAAGATAAGAAAAGTTACCAGAAGGCCACTGCCACTGAGACAGCCGGCCAATCTACCTTCAACTGGAATTCGTCCCTGGGCAGGACGAATTCTGACTGCAATTCGTCCCTGGGTGGGACGAATTCTTCTGTGTTGAAGAAACCGACCTGGTGCTGCTCCAATGTCGGATCCCGAGACCTACAAAACGCCTGCAAATAGGGGGTTATGTAATTGGGGCCATTTTGGGACGACCCAGATGGTCGGATTCTCCCAATTTGGCCTCCACCCTCGGGAATTTGACCTCGACACCTGCAAGTCAGCGAAACGACAAAGCAACACAAAACATACTAGAATCTGACCAAAAGTTACAAAATTGCAGCTATGGATTAATCAAACCTAATAACACAAAATGCAATCTGAAAAGTAATCTAAAATGCTCAAAAACTAAAAATAGGACTTGGGAGGTGCGGGGGTGCCCAAGTGGGCCTCCCACCGTTGGCACTTGATTTTGGAGCCAATCCACCAGGGATGGGCCCAAAACCTCTTAGGATTGGGGGTCGGCGAATTGGTTGGTTCCGGTGTCCATGTGTTGGATTTGGGTCAGGTTCGAGCTTCCAAAGGCCACCCAACAACCTCCCTTGCAAAAGAGATTGGTGGATGTGGGAAGGTGAACCAAAAGGGATGCAAGTGGGTCTTCAACTCGGCAGCACTTCGTTGCTTGAAAACTCCTTCAACCTCCATTTTGGGTGAGAAAAGTCCCACCTTTTATAGACCCAAGGGGTCTCTTTTGGGAGGGAAGCACAAATGCCATGTGTTGGCCATAGGCGCCATGTGGCAGTCTTGTCTTCCCATGAGGGAGGGGAGTCCTCCATTGACTTGAGCTTTGATAAATGCCTTTTGTGACAGTCTTCTAACGGCCCTCTCGTCCACCTACACACGCGTGCAAGGCAGGAGTCCTTAATCGATCGTTTCGGGCTGCCACTTGGCACCATTTGCCTTTTTGCCCGTTAAGCTTAGAATTCGTCCCACCCAGGGACGGATTCAGAATTCGTCCTGGGGTGGGACGGATTCTATTTTGAATTCGTCCCGAGGTGAGACGAATACTTGGGCAAAGTGTCCAAGTGTGCCAAATTGCTTCTTGACCTTACAAAATTGCTATGAAAGTGGTTAAGACCACTGTTTAACCTCTGAGGGCTGCCCCTGGGGCCGTGTTTGTCAAAGCGATCAGTGTTTGCAGTCACATAATCGGATTGGTGCTGTTTTGGTGTCTACACTTTTTTTTTTTTTTTCAAACTCTTTTTCGTGGCTACTTTTCGAATCATCATGTATCACAATGATCTTTTTTTTTTTTTTAAAATTTTTTTGTGGGTTTTTGGGGTTGGTTTGTGGTGTTTTTTTTTTTGTGTGGTTTGGGGTGTTGGTTGGTTGTTTTTTTTTTTTTTTTTTTTTTAAAAATTATAATTGTAAAAAATATTTTTTGGGTGTTTGTAGTGGCTTGTTCGAATGGATTCTCCCTTTAGACACAACATACGTAGTGTTGCTCGGCATGTAGTGGCGTAGCCTTTTGGTAGCAAACACCACCGCCAGCGCAGTTTCTCAACGTATGCATAGTTAAGTTCATAACGACCAGGGTGCGGCTAAGATAGTAAGTAGCCTGTTCTTTGTGAAGTTCATTCTTCCGGGCTAGCATTGCGCCCAATGCCACCTCGCAAGCTGAGATGTATAAGTAGAATGGCACACCTGGTCTAGGTGGTGCCAATACTGGCGGCGAAGCCAAGTACTGTTTGATTTCGTCAAAGGTTGACTGGCACTCGTCATCCCAATGAAATGTGACCCCCTTGTGCAATAATTTGTTCATGGGTCGGCATTTGTCAGATAATTGCGCTATGAAGCGTTTAATCGACGCGACCTTTCCTTGCAGACTTCTGAGCTTCTTGATAGTGGTTGGGGGAGCCATTTCAAGGATTGCCTTGACTTTGTTTGGGTCCACTTCGATGCCTCTCTTTGAGACTATAAAACCCAAGAGTTTTCCAGATGTGATGCCGAACACGCACTTCTTGGGATTCAATCTGACCTTATGCTCTATGAGGCGATCGAGAATCTTGCTTAAGTCACCGAGATGATCTGAGCGCAAGAGAGACTTGGCTAACAAATCATCCATGTAATCTTCCAAAGTTTTGTGCATGTAATCGTGGAAGATATACGTCATAGCACGTTGGTATGTAGCGCCAGCATTTTTAAGGCCAAAATGCATGACCTTATAGAAAAATGTCCCCCAAGGCATTGTGAATGCCGTTTTGAGTTGGTCCTCAGGATTGATACGAATTTGATTGTATCCCGAGAAACCATCCATTAGGGAGAGCATTTCGTGACCTCGTTGTAGCGTCTACCAATGCGTCGATGCTTGGCAAGGGGAAATCATCCTTAGGACTCGCTTTGTTTAGGTCTCGAAAGTCGGTGCATATGCGAATCCTCCCTTCGGGCTTCTTGACGGGAACCATGTTGGACAACCATGGTGGATAATCCACGCAGATGACAAATTGTGCATCCAACAGCTTTTGCAATTCGTCTTTGACCATCAAGGCCACTGTTGGGTGCATCTTTCTTAGTTTTTTCTTTACAGGCTTGATTTTTGGATCAAGCGTTAAATTGTGCATGACTAGCTGCGGGTCTAGTCCTGGCATATCCTTGTACGACCATGCAAAAACTTCCTTCTTCTCTTTGAGAAGGGCAATGTAATCGGCTTGCTCTTCGGGGGAAAGACTTACCCCCAACCTGATAATCTGTGGATTCTTTGGATCTGTGCCGATGTCTACGTCAGTCGTCTCCTCGACTGACATGTGGGATCCGTCCTCCAACTGATGTGGAGTTGGGATTAAATGGATATCATCAGCTGAGTTAAGATCTACGTTTGGAACCTTGGGTCCCTCTTCAGCTTGAAAAATATCCTGAGTTGTCCTTGGGGTGAAATGAAGCATTTCACCGAAAGGCCAGTACTCTGATGGTGACAATGGTGAATTGACGTGATCCCGACCGATGGCATCCATGTCTAGATGCAATGACCGTGATGGATCGGTCGGATTGCGGATGGGTGCGGTCAAATCAATGGAGATCATGTGGATGGAATGAATTTGGTCTCCAGAACCACGGGTGTGATAACTTGATTCTTTTAGATGCTCCCTATACTCTGGATCTGGCTCTACGGGAATGGGCACGAATGGATCCTCTCTAGGTGCAAATTTTGTGAAAAGGAGGGCGGGGTCTTCCCTCGGCACTGATGTCATGATGGGATCTCGAGGTGGACGATGCTCATCTTGAATTTGGAGCCATAGGTCTAACACTTGGTCCCACCTCGCTGGGTCTACGTGCCATTCATGTCCTAACAGTATACCCATCTGTCCCATTAGATCTTCATGAGTTAGAGCGCGGTGATTTCGTCGCGCATGTCTGAGATAGTCCATTTCAGTCTCATCTTCTGAATCACTTTCATAGATCCAAAATTGTTCATTCTCTTCAGCATCTATTGCTTGCGACGTTGAGGACTCTTCCTGTTCCAGTGAATTAATCTGGTCCCATTGCGGTTGTTCCACTCTTAGTGGAGGGACTTGATTCTCTTGAGACTGTGTTATTTCGTCTGGAACCTCTAAGGGGAACAGTTTCAGAAATATGTCTGGCAGCCGTTGATGTTCTCTTTGAGGATTAATCTCTGAACTTTCGCCTCTCTCTAGCAAAGGAGAGGGATTACTGTTGTTTCCAGGGGTGTTTTTTGACCATGGGAGGTAGTCTCCCAATGTGTATTCTGTATTTGGATTGGCATAAGGATCTAATGCCAATCCCCCCTTGTTGCCTATTTCTAGGCCTTGCATATTTTCAACCAAGATGTCTAATGGCAGGGGATGGTTGAACCCTACCCCTGACTTGTCATATGGCATCTGATATCTTGGTTGGCAAAGGATCCGCATCCCTTGCTCATATCTGCCTAGCCCGTATCCATGCCAATTGCATTGGCCGAGATATTTTAGGGCAAATTATGGGTTTGACAGATAATTGATGTTTTCAACAAAAGGCTCTTCGTCTGTTTCCTTTTGTTGGCATGGTTCAAGACCATGATCAAGGCCCCCATACACAAAATTCGTCTGGTTCGGTGGGTAGCCTAGAGGGACGATTGTTCCAATGGGAAGGCGAGGTCTTCCCATGTCTTGTACTGACTCCAGCGTGGGGGTTGCCACAACATTTTGCACTAAATATTCCCCCAGGCCCATACTGGCCATTTCAATAGTGATTGTTGATGATTGGGTGGGAGGAAACGGTAGTCCTTCCTGAGTCCATTCCATGTTTGGTGGTTCAGGAATCTTGGTTTCCGTTGCGTTGGGCGCTTCCTCTCGTTGATATTGTTGAAATTGTGGGCAACCTCTCTTCTAGGGGCTTAACCTCTTCCATGATTTGTTTTCCCTTGTCCTTCTATTTGGCCATGATAGGTGGCGTTGATGATGAAGGAGCCGATGATGAAGTCTCACCTGGCTAGGATTTTGCCTTGTTGGCCACTAGTGGTGCCTGCGGTATCGGACCCTGTTTAGATGGATTTAATTGGAAATCCAAATGCATTGAAGGGAGGGTCGATTGAGGTATGAATTGTACCACATTGCAATACTTGAAGGGCTCTAAGTCCATTGGGACTACATGTATTTCTCCTTCATAAGAATACTTCAAGCACTGGTGGGCGATCGAAGGGACACACTTCATGTCCTTGATCCAAGGCCGCCCTAGCAGTATATTATAAGCCATTTCACCTTCTAGCACATGGCACAGTGTAGGTATTGACTTTTGTCCTACCTGGACAGGCAGAACAACTATGCCGATTGTCGAGCATATTGCATCGTTAAAAGCTCGCAGTGTGTACGTGGAGGCTGTGATGTGAGAGGCTGGCAGCTTCAAATGTTTTAAGGTCGCAGTGGTAATGATGTTACTGGACGAGCCAGTATCTACCAACACTCTTTTGTACGGAATCCCGTTGACCCGCGTGATAACGTGCAGGGGTGGATCTGCCATGTCATTTGATATCGTTTTGACCTCGTCTTCTCTGAATGTGATGACCGGCTCCGTACATTGTTTCACATGTCCCACAAAGGTGTTGAAAGAATTTGCTTCATGGGGTTGTAATTCAATGGCTTTTAAAATGTCCATAAGAGCTTCCCTATGGGGAGCTGATTATTGAATAAGCTCGTAGATGGACAGCCTAGCCGATGTGGTCCGTAAACTCTACGTGAGTTTGGTTCGTATCGTGACCTCAGGTCTAGGCGGAGGTAACTACGTTGGGCGTTGTTGAGGCTGCGATGTTGACGGAACTTCCCTCGTAGCTACCTCGGGGGCAACTGTTGGGTACCTTCTATTCCTTGTTACTATGCTAATCATTCCCACAAATCCTTGCGTGGGAAGATCTTGTCGCACCTCGTTAATCTGGAGTGGTTTTGTCTGTGCCTCGTGGGCAGGCAAGGGGTCCTTGAATACCCCCATTTGTTGGTTGTTTGGTGCGATGGGGTTGTCCACGACCAATGTTCTGTTGTCGATCAAATCCTGGACTAGTTCTTTGAATTTCCAGCACCCATTTAAGTCATGTCCTCTGCGCCTATGGAATCTACAATACAATTCCTCTCTGTACCCCCTAGGCTTGGGAATGTTAGGGTCTATAATTTGGATTTCTAGCAGAGTGACTAAATTTGCCGCTGACAAGCGGTCAAATAAGGAGTCCCTAGACTCCGCATATGGGGTGAAATTTTGCCTAGGGCGACGCGGGTAATTTTGCTCCTGTCTTCTATTATCTCTTTCATAAGCAGGAGGCACTGCCTGGTAGTTAGCCTTTTGAGGCTGCATTTCTTGCACATGCGCGGGAACATTTATCGCAACTTGGTTGACTGCAGCGTGTTGTGGTTGCGTTGTCCCGGTTTTAGTGGTTTTATTCCACTCTTTCTTCTTAGGCTTGGCAATTGCGCCTTCGCCTATCTTAATCTCTTCTATGACTCTGGCTTGTGCCAAAGCTTCTTCTAAGCTGTCGTATTGTCGCAGTAACAATAGACCGGAGATTGATTTTAAGCAACTTTTTGTGAACATCTGCGTGAGATCAGACATAGGAGGACGGTAGGGTAACCTAGAAAGCAAAGCTCTCCATCGATTCCCATACGCTGCCATTGTTTCCTCTTCAAATTGCTTGAGGCTCGCTAGATCACTTAGTGATGCCTTCTTCCTTGTGTTGAAGGCAAAGCGTTCAAGAAATGCATCTACTAATTGATCTAAGTTGCTTATGCTGTGTTTGGGCAGTTGTGTGAACCAATCCGAGGCAGGGCCTACGAATGTGGTTATGAATGTTCTAAGCAACAATGCGTCATTATCTTGGATGCCGAAGCATTGGCTTAGAAATCTTGTAACGTGTTCTTGTGCGTCCTCTTCACCTTTAAAAATTGCCAATTGAGGCAACTTGAAGTGCTCGGGGTAAAGAGGTGTAGGCACTGAGGGATGCACCGGATTACTGCGGAGTAGACGTAATGTGGGTTTTTGATGCCCAGCAGCTTTTGTCTCCACAGACTCCAAATGCTCCAATAGCGCTTGGTATGCATCGAAAGATTTTATTTCTTCCTCTCTTGTTCGCTCTTGTTGCAAGTTACGGTAAACTGGAGGCCTATGGAGGGGTGGCCGAATGGCATCCTTCCTGCCTTGATGGGGAGTTTCAACATATTCCTCTTCCGGTTCATACTCCTCATAAAATTCTTGAGGAGTCTCTCGGGCGAAACCTATGACCCCGATCAAGCTCTTGTCGAAGGTACCCATCATTGTTTCGGGGAGTTGCCTCCCTCTCGAATCTATGAGGTCTTGGAGGCAGAGCTTGACGAGGTCGTGGAGACCCGTCCTGCACCAACGGATTACGCCTCTCATACTGTTCAGCTCTTTGGATGCGAGGGGTTGGCCCCCTCTCAGGTATTTCATAGCGTAACTCATCCGCTTCGCGTTGCATGCGCTCTCTATCCAAGCGGTGTCGATACTCTATCTCCTGATGACTTTGTTTAAGCCGCATGATTTGGGCTTGACGGGCGGTATATCTGGCGACAACCGGGTCAATTTGGTCTACCCTATTTTGCTCAGGAGGTTCGAATGTTCCTCCTATGTGTTTACCTCGAGTTTGCTGGTCTAAGGTTTCAATGGGTCGCTTCCCTCTGTCGAGGTAGGCGGTATGTGCTCGAGGTTCCGGCCTCAAGGGGTGATCATGATATCCCGCTGGTGCGGAAATGCAAGGTTCCCACGTTGTATGTTGTTGTCCTTGAGGAATGCGATGGCTTTCCTCGTACTCCCTTTCATGGGTGTAAATGGGGCGGGCGGAGTTAGGTCGCCCTGTGTAAGGAGCCCTACGCTCTGGATTTGGTCTCTCTATTCTGATGAGAGGTAAAGAAGGGATGCCATATCCACGTTGCCCCTCCAAATGGATGGTGTGCCTGTCTAGCGCTTCATCGCGCGGTGGCCACTCATGCCTAACTTCAAGAGGTGATTCTCTATTTATGTCAAGGTCTACATGTAAGGCATCTTCCCGAAAGGGGCTGCTTTGAATAGGCATACCCCACCGAGGATTCTGAATTGGATTCTTTTGTAGGTTAGACCTATAAGGCGGTATGACCAAATCCTCAGGACTGAAGTGAAGGCGACTTGTGCCTGCTTTTTGTGTACCTTTCGGAGCTTCTGCCCTTGATTGGGCTTGACTGTGGGTGTACACCATTGCGGTGCTTCTATGCTATCTAAATAAGTTTTTATCTCGTTTATGATGATTTTTTTTTTGTCTACACTAAGCAGAATTAAGCACACACATTCACAAAATCGTGATTATCTCTTTTAAGGATTATTGGTGTGCCCTAAACTGGTTTAGTGCATTTTGGTGTTTTGTTTTGTTTTTGTAGGTTTTGAAGAACATTTAAATGCATTATGACGGCTCATATAACTCCCAAAATGGTCGCCCCTTCAATATACCAACCAGGCCGATATACCAACCTCTCTATATACCCGCCCTTACGAGAGGGAGACTATAGGTACGTGAGAGCAGAAGGTACGTGGTACGTAGGCGGTACGGAAGGGGGATTGTCCTGTTAATGGCACCTACCATAGAAAACTTATCCTCGCGTGCATGGGAATCACCCCAGTGACACTCGGTCTGTCTTCGTCGGGATTTACACCTAACAACAGTTGACAATCGGGAAATGGATGCAAATCAAGCCAAGGTGGTGATGAAATCCACCAATGGTCTTGATCAAGGGCTGGGGTCTTACGACCAGCTCCTTGGTTTAAAATTATTGCATGAAGTGTGTGGGATTCATTTTATTTAACGAAAATGAAACAAGCATAAATGACTTTTCCTATGCAATGCGAGATAAAATGAAAACAGTTAAAGAAACAGAAATAGAAACAGAAATTTTAACAGAGATTATAAAAATCCCTACCTCTTCTCTGCCTGCTCCAGTTGCTTCTGAATTTCTGCTCTAAAAATCCGTAGGAGGAATTCGTCCCTCTGGGAGACGAATTGCAGAACAGAATTCGTCCCTCCCAGAGACGAATTTGAATTCATCCCAGGGTCAGACGAATTTCAGAATAGAATTCGTCCCTGCCAGAGACGAATAGCAGTCTGCAACAAAAAAATGTACCTGTCAAGCACAAAACACAAAAATTTAATCAGTTTTTGTGATTTTAAAAACAGGGGACAGGTCCCACCGTGATCGCCACTGAAAGCACGAGATTCCGGGCAAAGGGAACACTAATTGATGCAATGTAAGACGAAATGTAACGCTTTAATCCTATGCACAGAAATTGCATGAAATGAAAGGAGACAATTTGAAAATGAGAGAAAAGCAATGTAAAGAAATCATAGCCCTCTTTATTCAAATCTCTTATCCTTGGTTACATAGACGTCTCCTCCCTTTTTGGGGGCTAGGAGCGTTAAATTTGTCTTTGTTACAATCTGAGACTTAGTCTTCCTCTTTCCGCGTGCCCACACTTGAAATGGACGGGCCAAGATGATGCCGCCGCTGATGTCGATGAGTCCTTGACCTCTGCTGCTCCTCCTGCGAACAAAGAAACAATGAAGATGTCGTAGCATCCGCCGCAAATGAAAAGTGTTTGTTCTCTAAAATCACCAAAAGATGCATGTAAACATTTATCTAAAACAAGAAACAAAATGAGTCCAAACATCCCAAAACTTGCCAGAAGACAGAAAATGTTACCAACAGGCCATTGCCACTGAGACAACTGGCCAATCTACCTTCAACAGGAATTCATCCCCGGGTGGGACGATTTCTGACTACAATTCGTCCTTGGGTGGGACGAATTCTTCCGTGTTGAAGAAGCCGACCCGCTCGTTGCTCCAATGTCGAATCCCGAGACCTGCAAAATGCCTGCAAACAAGGGGGTTATGTAATTGGGGCCATTTTGGGATGACCCAGATGGTCGGATTCTCCCAATTTGGCCTCTACCCTCGGGAATTTGATCTCGCCACCTGCAAGTCAGTGAAACAACAAAGCAACACAAAACATACTAGAATCTGACCAAAAGTTACGAAATTGTAGCTATGAGTTAACCAAACATAATAACACAAAATGCAACCTAAAAAAGTAATCTAGAATGCTCTTGAAAAAAAACCTAGAAAGTGCGGGGGTGCCCAAGTGGGCCTCCCACCGTTGGCACTTGATTTCGGAGCCAATCCACTAGGGATGGGCCCAAAACCTCTTAGGATTGGGGGTCGGCGAATTGGTTGGTTCAGGTGTCCATGTGTTGGATTTGGGTCAGATTCAAGCTTCCAAAAGCCACCCAACAACCTCCCTTGCAAAAGAGATTGGTGGATGTGGGAAGGTGAACCAAAAGGGATGCAAGTGGGTCTTCAACTCGGCAGCACTTCGTTGCTTGAAAACTCCTTCAACTCGTATATCTTGGGTGAGAAAAGTCCCACCTTTTATAGACCCATGGGGTCTCTTTTGGGAGGGAAGCACAAATGCCATGTGTTGGTCATAGGTGCCATGTGGCAATCTTGTCTTCCCATGAGGGAGGGGAGTCCTCCATTGACTTGGGCTTTGATAAATGCCTTTTGTGACAGTCTTCTAATGGCCCCTCTGTCCACCTACACACGCGTGCAAGGCAGGAGTCATCAACTAGATGTTTTGGGCTGCCACTTGGCACCATTCGTCTTTTTTCCCGTTAAGCTTAGAATTCGTCCCACCCAGGGACGGATTCAGAATTCGTCCCGGGTGGGACGGATTCTATTTTGAATTCGTCCCCGGGTGAGACGAATAGTGGGCAAAGTGTCTAAATGTGCCAAATTGCTTCTTGACCTTACAAAATTGCTATGAAAGTGGTTAAGACCACTGTTTAACCTCTGAGGGCTACCCTGGGGGCTGTGTTTGTCAAAGCGATCAGTGTTTGCAATCACATAATCGGATTGGTGTTGTTTTGGTGTCTACAAGTCATGTACTTGTAATACCAACTAATTTTAATGCTATGGAAACAGATAAAAAGTCATATTTTAAAGATGATGCTATATTTTCCAACCAATAGTATGTAAAAATTAGAGAAAAAGGAAAATGAGTGTAAAGTATTCAATTGATAAGAAATCCAACACATGGATAGCTATGACAATCCTCAAAAGGGAAAGACCAGCTCTACATTTAAAATATGAAGGGCCTATTATAGCAAAGAAAGAAAAGCAAAACAAGAAAGATATCACAAAAGGGGAAGCTACAAAAAAACTTCAGAAAGAGGTCAAAGAGACACCAAATAATAAAGACCAATGAGTTGACAAAGGAAAATAACTAGTAGCAAAAAATGGAGGGAGAAAAAACATTAGCACGCTGACTAAAAGAGAAAGTGATAAGGAAAGACATCCAATACAAAGCGAGGCTAAAAGAAAACTAAAATACCCCTGTCGTACATAAAATCCTAAGCAGCTCACAAATTTTACCACAAAGAGAGAAACCCTTTGTCATGTTTAATATTATAAAATAAATGAAGAAAAC
The DNA here is from genome assembly GCA_028583015.1 of Wollemia nobilis. Taxonomy (NCBI): domain Eukaryota; kingdom Viridiplantae; phylum Streptophyta; class Pinopsida; order Araucariales; family Araucariaceae; genus Wollemia; species Wollemia nobilis. The sequence continues at coordinate 271 of JAQPPZ010003056.1, read as the reverse complement.
ACCAACTAAAGTTCACATGCTAGAAGCTTCTGGTGTACTTGTGTAACAAGACCTAGTCTTTGAATCACTAAAAGAGTATAAGTAAATTTACACTTAAGGTAAATAACTAGATTCCTCCTCAACCTATGTATCTAAGCAACAAAATTTTATTGTGAAACAATCATCACATAACCAACTATGCATGTATTAAGTGTAAATTGCTCCAATATTGACTATTTTGAAGTTGCCTCCATTCTATGTGATGCTCAAGATAAAAAAGTTACATCCTTAA